>JAWDJD010000013.1:10524658-11757158 GCA_035047305.1 Bradypodion pumilum | reverse complement strand
AATGTTGGGCTGTGGCTTTGATCAGCCCTAACTAATATGGCCAAGCATGAGAGATAATGGGAATCACTGCTTAACAACAACTAGTTGACTGCATGTTTCCTGGCCCTGGACAACCCCTATCCAGTATAGCAGGTATTCTCAACCTGCGGCCCGCAATGCCATTTCATGTGCCCCCCTGCCCCCCCCCCCCCCACTGCCTCCACTACACCAGCAAGTGCCATGTGGTGGAGGAAGGTCAAAATAGCCGAAGTTGTCTGAGAGAGCATGACCTGGCCTCCAGCTTTAAAAGGTTGAGAACTCCTGCAGTATAGTCACCTGACTCTTTGGATAGAACAGTGATGGCAAACCTTGACACTCCAGCTGTTCTTGAACTTAAATTCCCAGAAGTCCAAGTCTCTGTAAATCCACACAAATGGGTTTACTGTGCATATGTGTATGCGCTGTAAACTCATTTGTGTGGATTCCAAGAGACTTCGGCTTCTGGGAATGGAAGTCCAAGAACACCTGGAGTACCAAGGTTCTCCATCATGAGGATAGAACTTCCATCAGGGTTGGGTGGAGACTGCAATAAGTGGGGCAGGGGGTGTCTTTCTCTCTAAAATAGAGAGAATATATTTTATCATGCTATATGGATACTCTTGTTTCACAGAAATAAGCTGTGAAATGAATATTTAAAAGGTAAAGGTCATCCTTGCTTGAAAGCCAGTCTTATCTGACTCTAGGGTGCGGTGCTCATTTCTGTTTACAACCAAAGAGTCAGTTTGAAAACAAGAAAATTGCAAGTAGATAAATAGGTACCATTCTGGTGGGAAAAGTAACATTGTTCCATGCGCTCCGGTGTCAAGTCATGCCGGCTACATGACCATGGAAACATCTGCAGATGCAGACGGCACTGGTTCTTTGGCTGTAAATGGAGATGAGTCGAATGCGGCTGGCTTTCGAGCAAGGGCAACCTTTAGGATAGGGTGACCAGAGGTTTCCCCACATTCATCATAGCACATGAATGCAAGGCATGACAGATTCTGATCTGCTGTGTGTCATAGTTCTAAGATTAGGGATCAGCAGTGGCCCTTCAGATCTGGTTGGAACTGCACCTTCCACCAGTCTTCACGGTTGTCTATGTTGGTTAGAGCAGTTGGGCTTTGTAGTTGACTTACCTCTAGAAAGCTCCCGCTTGGCCACCTTTGCTTAAGATGATGATTCTGGAAGCTCTTTGAAGACTTGGTAATTTAGTTTGTCCCCTTTGGAGCGCAGCTTGCACATTTGTCTGGTCTTCACATAAACCGTGTTGTTTCCAATCTGTGGCACATTTCATTCTGACCTTTGAATAACTCATGGGTGTTCTGACACCTCAGATGACTTACATGCAAAATACAGATATCGTGGCTGAGTCGGCCCTGGCCGAGTAGGGCGGGGTATAAATCGAATAAATGAAATGAAATGAAATTGTTCTTTGGTTATCTTTTAAAAAAAACAAGATAATAAAGAAATTCCGAGATGAAGAGTTGGAGCATCATGACACTGGGCTTGAGCACGATGCAGAATTGGTAGGTGTGCAGCCGTGTATCTTTTAATGTGCAAGCTTATCCAGACTGCCATGACTCCGTCCTTCAACATTCTGAAATTTGTAATTTTACGGGACGATTAAAATTCACTAGGAGTGCATTCAGGGCCTCTGGTAATAGACTCTAGGAACACCGTCAAATTACAAATCTCAAGACTGTGAGCATTGCCATGACATCTAGTGTGGTATTGGACTGATTCTGTTTTGTAGTTTAGATTAACTTCTAATTATCAGAATCAGCATTAACACCTAGCATCTGTGGGTAGCCTAATTGGTACCATTACAAGACTGATGATGGGTCTCATCCTCTTGCAACTGGCTCACTATCAGAGATCTCATTTTAGTTATCTACAAACCCCTTAAGTCAGTGATGGTGAACCTTTTAAAGACCGTGTGCCCAAACAATGAACCCCCTGTCAGTGAAGGTGAACCTTTTAAAGACTGTGTGCCCAAACGGGTGGGGCAGACTCTGTGCTGGGAGGAGGGAGGAAGTGCTCCCATTGGGCTACTGAGCAGAGGGGTGGGGCAAACTGCTGGGGGGAGGGATGAAGCACTCCCATTGGGCTCCTGGGCAGAGGGCCGGGGTGAACTCTGTGGTTGGGGAGGGAGGATATGCTCCCATTGGGCTGCTGGGCAGAGGGGTGGGGTGAACTCTGTGCTGGGGTGATGGCCCTTGTGCCAACAGAGAGGGCTCTGAGTGCCCCCTCTGGCACATGTGCCATAGGTTCGCCACCACTGCCCTAAGTATATGGTCATCACAGGAAATTATGGGAAATTGAAACACCAGGCCCATTATTTCAATATTCTACTGGCTTTAAGCATTGCTGTGTAGGTAAAATTCTTGGTCAGTCACAGGATGTCTGTTGGGTTTTCTGAAAATGTGGCCCCACTCTGAAAGCAGGCTGCTAAGATGAATGTTCAAAGAGGAAGGGAACCAAGACTAGAGGTTTTGGTGAAATGCCTGTAAAATATGAGATTAAAAACAATTTCTTAGTCTGTGCCGTGTGGTCAGAAGTACATTAGGTACAGTGGTACCCTGCATAACAAACGCTTCGTATAATGAAAAAATTGTACAACAAAGCATTTGTTAGGCAATCGTGATACCCCACATAATGGGGGAAATCGTTATACGGGGTTTTCGTTAACTGGGCTTAACGTAAACCCCGTATAACGAACATTTGTTTTCAGTTATGCGGGGTATCGCCAATTGGATCTGCATAATGAAAAAACCGCATAACGAAGAGCTCCGTGGAATGGAGCTCTTTTGTTATGTGGGGTATTACTACTGTATGTGGTTAGTGACTTGGGTGGGGAATGAAATTAGTGAATCAGGGCTGGTGCCTTGAGTCAGATTGATCTGAACCAGACTCCATCTGGTGGGCACTTGAGATTCTAGTCCAGTGATGGACAGTCTTGGTCCTCCAGCTGTTCTTGGACTTCAATTCCCAGAAGCCTAAGTCAACACTCCTGCTGATCAGGGCTTCTGGGAATTGAAGTTCAAGAACAGCTGGAGGGCCAAAACTTGCCCATCACGTTCTAGTCAAACAAACACAGAGAGTTGGAAAAGTTCCTTTGCTGGACCAAAACATCCAGAGCGCTGCAGCAAAGTGGCACAGCACAAGTCCAACCTATGTTAGGTTCCCGGTTCAGTCCCCAACATCTCCAGTGAACAGCTGGGGGAAAACTCTTTCCTAAATCCTTGCAGAATAATTGTGGCTTGGTGGGCCTGTGATTTAAATGAAGAGGTGGCTTCTACATACATCAGGAATGGGGAACATCTGCTGCCCCCAGCTGTTGTCAAATTGTGGTGCCTCCCATCCTTCATTGGTTGTCTAGGAAAGGGGGCAGCAAACTTGGCTCTCCAGGTGTTCTTGGACTTCAATTCCTGAAGCCCAAGTCAGTACACCTGCTGATCAGGGCTTCTGGGATTTGTAGTCCAAGAACATCTGGGGAGCCAAGTTTGCAGATCCCTGGTCTAGGGATACAGTGCAACAACATCTGGATTCCTGCCTCTGTTCCAGATATTTTGGGCTTTCCTTTCCCCTCAGCTTGAGTCAATGTACTGAGTAGTGAGTGTAGGAGACAATCAACTGCAAGATATGACCTTCTTTCGTATGAGCTTCTTTGCATCTCTGTTTTATTCTTTTTTATTTCAACACAATTCTTTGGATTACTTGCAACTGTTTAATGTGAAAGTTACTTTAATTTCTATCCTTTCTTTTTTCTTAAAGGCTCCAGCATATCTGGTTTTGAAAAACGCTATACAAATTGGATGTAAGGCAGCCATATTTTTATCAGAAAGAATATAGTGAACTTTGTGGCGATTGTATATTAACAGTTGTAAATTAAGATATTATGGTGCTGGTTGTACATTTAAGATTATACGACTGCCTTATTCAAATCATGTAAAATTAAATCCGTACAGCATTGTTTCTTCCCTTTCTTTGTGCACAAGTTTTGTCATCTTCATGTCCTCATTAAAACACCAAAGAAATCTAATATTGATGGGACAGTAAACTATATTTTAGTAAAATAAAGTTACGTTACCAATGGCATTCTGTTTTATTTTGTTTAAAAACAACAGCAAAAATGGGGCAACGCAATATCCACTGTGTACACCTTTAAACTGTAGACTTATTCCATGTCTTCTTGTTCTGCCGTATCCGAATATTGGTGATCCTCGTGGTGATCAGCCAAGAAGACTATCCTGAGAATATAATGCAACATGACCCCCGTATCACTAATCCAGTTCTGCAAGTCACTTTTTGGACCTGAGCCCTTTTGGCACACAAAGTCCTCATTGGCCCCAGGCCAGTATTGATGAAGCTGCTGCCCTTCATCAAGATGGATTCCAGTGGGATTTAATCCACTTGGGGACCATCACCCTTCCCTGTGGACTTCGGCTCCCAAAGCCATTAGTCCTCAGAGTTGAGTCGCTGGCAGTATGGTCTACTCTATTACCATAGCAGGATAACCTGGCCAGACACCATGTGGCTGAACAATATTTGCCTTTTTACACAATTTTGTACTACAGCTCCCATCAGTCCCTTTGGATATGCTAGCTGGGATTTTTAAGTATTGAAGTCCAGAACATCTAAAAGAGCTGTAAGGTCTTCATTCCAGACTCAGGTCATCAGAATTTAATAGAAAACAAACAAACTATTATTTCATTAGTCAGGTGTAGGGAAATTATCTTTTATTCCCACTCATTAATATGGTCCCCAAATCAATTTTGAGACTAATCCTGGACTTCAGAATGTATCCCAATTTGGTCCAAAGCAAATTGTGTCTTATTCAGCTCCATTTGTGCCCAGATTCAAATCTGTTTGTAAAATTTACCATTGGGAGACCAAAATATCTGTATTTTTTCTGGTTTTATACCGATATAAATCAAATTTGGAAGTGTGATAGATCCTAAAGGTTGGGAGTAAAGCTGCCAAATTTCAGTAGTTCACTTCACAGGTTTGTGTGCAAAGCTCCTTTGAATTTTTCCGTTTAAAAATGAATTGGCAGAAACATTTTTTGTGCCCGTTCTGTCTGTGCCCCAGATTAAAATCTTGTAAATTTGCTTTGCGGAAGAACAATTTGGCCATTCTGATCCAGACTGCCTGCAGTTCGGTCTAGATCAGATTGCTTGGCTTTGGGATTTGCTTGAACCTGGTACAGAATCCTAGTTATTGTCTTTACCCTTAGTAGGAAGTGGGCGTAACTGGAACCAATTTTGGTTTTACTTTTATGGCTGAAATTGGTAGGACTTGTGTTCTTGCAAAATTTGAAAAAATAATAATAGTATATTCATTAAAAATGGCTTAAAAGTTGCTTTACTTTGGAAAATATCTCGGGGGGGGGGCAGTGGAACATAAGCATTATGATCACAGCTGAACAACCACAATTTGTCCACTGTTGTTGTGAAGTTGCACAGACTGGTATGAACTCTGGTACCTTTTTCTTTAGTTCCTGAAATTTAGAATTTCGTTCCTGAGCCCCAGCCTTCCTAATGAGCACATGGATTATAGAACAAAGCTATGTTCAAACGGTTTCCTGTTCATCCCTAAGACATAAAAAGCTGAACATAACTTGGTGGTGAAATCACAGTGCCCCAGTGGCATTACTTTCTTGGACTCTGCTCAGTAGTTGCTTTTATTTCCTTCTGTTTTGCCTGAGGGATCGGTATTTTTGATGGACTTTGAAGCGTAAAGCCTGCTTTGAGATGGGTGTTTTGATGTGGTCATCATCCTACATGTTTTCTTTTGTTCTACTCTATTACCATAGCAGGATAACCTCGGGTACTTTCCCTAGAGAATGTCCTGGCTTTTTTGAAGTTTGGTACTAGACACTTATCTTCACATACACCCTCACTGAATATTTAGTAAAAGCTGTATTATCCTGCCTTTGTTTCAAGAGCAGTTGGAAAGAAGTTGATGTGATGTAGAGCAGTGGTTCCCAACGTGGAGCCCACACCACACAGGGAGACTTCAATTCCCAGAAGCCTAAGTCAGTATATTGGCTGATCAGCGCTTTGGGGCATTGACTTACGCGTCTGGGAATTGAAGTCCAAAAACCAAATGTTGGGAAACACTGTTGTAGCTCATATTAAACTTCATGTCCCATCGTTGCTTATCACTGGCCATCATCAGCCAATGTGTGGGTAGATGTTTAGTGATTTCATGACACCAAAGATTCTTTGTCCTTCCAGATGTTTTTGACTTTGACACTCAGAACCCCATGAGTTTATCACTTCAGTAAGAATTCCGCAGGACTGATGTGGCTTAGTGGTTAAGACACTAAACTTGATGACTGGAAGGTTGGCAGTTCAGCAGTTTGAGACCTGAGTGCTGCACGACAGAGTGAATGCCTGTCTCTGTCCCAGCTCCTGCCAGCCTAGCTGTTCAGATAGATAGATAGATAGATAGATAAGTCTTTATTGTCATTGTCCTGCACAGAACAACGAGATTGGGGGGAAAAACACTAAACAAAACCTAAACAAAATACAACTATACAAAATTATCAACATACTCCTACCCCACATATACACATTTAACCCCTAAAAGCTCTAAAACTCTAAAAACTATATATAGAAGCTCCCTCATAGACTGCATTGCACTGTATTCAAAGCCAGAACCGCTTTCGGGTAGAAACTATTTCTCAAGCGGCTGGTCCTGGTCTTTATGACCCTATACCTTCTTCTAAAGCAAGAAGTTGCAAATCGATAAATAGGTACGGCTTCAGTGGGAAGGTAAACAGCGTTCCGTGTCTAGTGTAGTCATGCCTGCCACGTGTCCACAAAAACATCTGCAGTACAGCGCTGGCTCTTTGGCCGTAAACGCAGACGAGCATCGAACTCTAGGGTTGGATATGACTGGCTTTCAAGTAAGGGCAACCTTTACTTAAGAAGTCTGTGATTGACGTTCAAGGGGAAAACTATTCCAAGCCATCGACTGCCATTTGGATCTTACACTCTAGAGGATTCTGGAGAGCTTTTCACCTCAATAAATGAATCGTTTGATGTTCCCATGAAATATCTCTATAGCTGGGTGCAAAGGGTTTTTGATAGATGCAGATGATAGACATTTTACTGATGAAAGAGGAAGAGAGAATGTCAAACTTGTCATTCCCTTCAGGGACTCATGACTCAGCCTAGAGCTGTCTAAAGATTATATACATATTTATCTTCCCTTTCCAAATAGCATTTTCTTCCTCTGTAGCTGCTTCTTTTTCAGCGAGGGGTTTTTGCACCCTGTGTCTTCCACAGTGGAGAGTTCTTCCATCCTGACCGCCAGATAATTTTTTGGATGATGTATTCAATTGTACCGTAGGAAGCAAAGCTCAGAGGGACGCTATTATCTTTGAGGTAGCTGAATTTTCTGCTCCGTGTATTTATGTAGCTGTTGGATCGGTTTGTCATGCTGAATTATTTGATGGCCTTCTACCTGTTTTCAGCTCTCCCTGAGGTTTTATGAACAGAAGCAAATTCAATGTGGGTGTTGCTAATTCTCTTTCTTTCTAGACAACAGGAACTGGAAAACATTAATAAACAAGCATTCTCTAAAGTCAGGAGCTGGATTTTTGCATGCTATCCTGCCTCTCCAACCCGGAGGTTGTCCTTAGGCATCCATAATTATAGCCATTAAGAACATAAGAACCGCCTTGCTGGGACAGGCCACAGGAGCCCATCCAGTCCAGCATTCTGTCTCACACAGTGGCTCACCATTGGCTTCAGGGTGTTATTCCCAAGCAGATGCCTTCACCTGTTTCAGATTCCCTGGACATGGCATTGAGAGATATCCTGCCTATCCCTCCAACCCAGCGGAGGTTGTCCTTAGGCATCCATAATTATAGCCATTAAGAACATAAGAACAGCCTTGCTGGAAGAGGTCACAGGAGCCCATCCAGTCCAGCATTCTGTCACGCACAGTGGCTCACCATTTGCTTCAGGGTGTTATTCCCAAGCAGATGCCTTCACTTGCTTAGGATTCCCTGGACATGGCATTGAGAGATATCATGCCTATCTCTCCAACCCAGCGGAGGTTGTCCTTAGGTATCCATAATTATAGCCATTAAGAACATAAGAACAGCCTTGCTGGAAGAGGTCACAGGAGCCCATCCAGTCCAGCCTTCTGTCTCACACAGTGGCTCACCATTTGCTTCAGGGTGTTATTCCCAAGCAGATGCCTTCACTTGCTTAGGATTCCCTGGACATGGCATTGAGAGATATCATGCCTATCTCTCCAACCCAGCGGAGGTTGTCCTTAGGTACCCATAATTATAGCCATGGATACCCTTGTCCTCCTTGAACTTGTCTAATCCTTTCTTGAAGCTGTCAAGACTGACAGCTGTCACCACTTCTTCTGGCAGGGAGTTCCATAGACCAGGGATCCTCTGGGTGGTGAAGAAGCCCTTTCTCTTCTTTGTTTGAGGACTAGCCCCTTGAGCCACTGCAGTCCAAGCTCCTAGGCTGTGTGGCATTGCCTCTGAGCTCACACGGAGTCAGTGACGCGGCTTGGGGGGTCCCCTCCTTCTCTCTCTCTCTCTCCCATCCCACCCCGCTTCGGGAGAGGAGGAGGAGGAGGAGGAGGGCCAGGATTTGGGCACTGTCTAAACGGTCCCGGCCAACAAGCGCAGGCGGAGCGGGAGCGAGGAGGGCGCGTCCCGGGACAGGGCAGGGGAGAGCGGGGCGGCGTCGGGGGAGGCGTCGCTTGGGTCCGGCCCAGGGGAGGGTCCGTCGGGGAAGTTGGAGCCGAGGAAGTTTCAGAGGAAAGAGTGGGGCGGGGGAAGGGGGAAGGGGGGCGCCCAAAGGACTTGGAAGGGGCCTCCCTCGCTCGGCCAGCCCGTCGGAAGAAGTCGGTCTGGGAGAGCCCCAAGGGAAAGGGTCTGCCTCTCCTGGGGGGGGGGGGAGATCGTGGCAGGAGAGGCGCCTGGCTGGCCCTTCTCTGCGCCCCCCTCCCCGCCCCGTCTAGGCACGCTCCCCCCCCCCCCCCGCCGCCTGCCATGGCCGCTGCCTACAGCCTGAACGTGCGCGTCTTCTGGCCGCTGGTGGCCTGCGGCTGCACTTGGGCGCTGCTCTGCCTCTGGCCGCCCCTGCGGAGCAGCCGCGGAGGAGCCCTGGCCTCGACGGCGCCCCCCGTGCTCCTGCTCCTGCTGCTGCTCTTGCTGCTGCTGGCCTGCTTGGTGCTGCCCTGCCGCCGCGCCCGGCCGCCGCCGCCGCAGGGACCATCATCATCATCATCATCATCATCGGAGGGCAGCCGGACGCTCCGACGGCGCGCGCTGGAGGAGTTTTACGCGCAGCGCCTGCGCCTCTCGCCCCACGTCTTGGGCCACAGCAAGGCCCACGTCAGCCTGGTGGTGGGCCAGGTGGTGCGGGCCGGCAAGGCCGCCGGGCGCCTGGCCCTGCGAGGCGACTTCGTCCAGGTGGGCAGCGCCTACGAGCGGCACAAGGTGCGCCGGCCCGACGCCTTCGACGTGCTGGTGCCGCTGCGCCTGCCGCCGCGCCTCCGGCTCCGCGTCCGGCCCCGGCGGGACCAGCCGGGCCTGCAGGCGGCCTTCGTCTGCGCCCTGGAGGTGGAGGCCGCTGCCGGCAGCGAGGGCCACGTTGGCACAACCCTGGTGGATGCCCTGTGCGTGGAGGCACCGTCAGGGCGCCACTTGTCCTCGGCGCTGGTGCTGCGCTGGTTCCAGGGCCATGTGCAGCGGTGCTTGGGCGCCGTGCGCTCCCGCCTCCAGGAGCGCTGTCGGCTGAGCCTGTCCGTGGGCCCGGGCCGCCCGCTGACCCTGCACCTGGTGCCCCGCTCGGACTACGTCTGCTGCCACCTCTCCATGGCCGTCCGCCTCGTCCCGGCCATCCCGCTGGGCGAGGCGCTCTACCTCACCCCGCTGCCCGCTGCCCAACCACCAGCACCGGCCAAGCTGGGCGCCTTCTGGACTCTGAATGTCTCCCGGCCAGAGCAGCGCCTACTGGCCTGGCTCCGGGATCAGGCCCCGGAAGACTCATGCCACCTCAAGTGCCTGCAGCTCCTCAAGGGCCTGAGGGACCTCGGCAGCAGCGCTCTGGAGCAGCCCATGAGTCAGCAGTGGAGCCAGGTCCTCTCCTCCTACGTCCTCAAGACGGCCCTTCTTTGGCTCCTCCTGCGCGGACCCTTGGCCGCTTGGGAGGACCGCTTCCTGGTGGACAGGATGGAGGACCTGGTGCTCTTCGTGGTGGAAAGCCTCCAAGGGCGGAGGTTGAGGCATCTCTTCCTGGGCAACCCGGGGCTGCCAGAAGCCTTAAGCCTGCCCAAGATCCTCAAGGAAGCCCCCGCCGTCAACCTCCTCGCTGACTTCGACGGCCCCACTTTGGACAGGGTGGCCAGCCGGCTTTTGGAGATGTGGAAGCAGGCCCCCAAGGTCATAGGGAAGTACAGCGGTGGCCGTCGGTCCTGGAAGAAAGATCCTGTCTGAGTAGACGCCTCTGGTGTCAACACAAGACCTTTGGTCTGGGCTGTGTCTTCCTAAGTCCACCCCTCTCGGGAGAGAAAGATTGGGCTGCAACGTCCGTATCACCCATGGGGGTGGGTGGGGGACTTCAGCTAAAAGGGAAGATCACTTTTGGGCTCAACTTGTTGCATGAAACGCCTGATTGTGTGCAAAACACCCCTTTTTCTTTGGCAGTGTGCAACGGCGGGTGTGGGACCACAGTTTAGAAAATCCACTTTCCCCCAACGTTTGTTAAGAGTTTTCCAGCTGCCACGGTCCCTGTAAGATCCAAGAAATCATAGAACGACTGAGTTGGAAGTGGTCTCTTAGGCCATTGAGTCCAACCCCTTGCTCAATGAAGGGATCCAAATCAAAGCAGATTTGACAGATGGTTGACCAATTCTCTCTTGAATGCTACCAGTGTTGGAGCAGAATTGTCATCTGAAAAAGGGATTATGCACTAGGTGCGGGGTGACTGATTCTTCCTGTTGCCCTCCACCTCACCCCAAATCCTGTTGAACACTGCCATACAAACAGGCACGCATACACTCTGTGGCAAAAATCACAGCAATGTGGCTTTCTTATCCGTTCTTTTTCCTCTTCTTAATCCTTCTTGTGTATCCAGGATTCAGCGGCGTGTGCGTGTGTTTCCCTGTTGTGTTGCATTTATCTCTTACGGCAGAAATGTTTGGCATGTGAGCATGCCGCGTATGAAAGCTGTGTCATTGGTGCTTTGTTGCTACATAGAAAAGTTGGTACGAATGTGTTCCTTAAATGTATAAATCTGCACTATAGTACGGGATGCTTCGTAACAAGGTGGCCTTTCAGAGATTATTAAACTACAAATCCCATCGCCCTTCCATGCCTGAGTTGTTTGAGGTCGATGGGAGATGTGGTCCAAGTTCCAACAATATCTGAAGGACATCCTGTTTCCTCCCCCTCTTTTGCAAGTTTAGCTATGATAGTGTAAATCAAAAGGTGGCCAAATGTAAGTAAAACACTAGGACTGTGATGGTGAACTTTGGCACTCCAGGTGTGGTTGGACTTCAATTCCCAGAAGCCCAAGTCTCTGCGAATCCACACAAATGGGTTTACTGCACGTATGCGCAGTAAACCCATTTGTGTGGATTCACAGAGACTTGGGCTTCTGGGAATTGAGGTCCAAGCACACCTGGAGTGCCAAGGTTCACCATCACTGGTCTAGGATTTCTAACCAGTGCTTTAGAAGAGTTTTAGGAGGATGACTGGCTGATTGCAAACTAGAATACTTTATGATATCTCAAGATGGAAAGCCACTTCCAGCCTGCATTCTTCCGGTCTCTGTTGTTAGGAGTGGATGGAAGGACACATTCTTGTGATCTTGTTGTGTTTTGGGTGTTAGATGATCGCATTGGCTTGAGACAGCCTCTTGGATGGAGAAAAGTTGTGCTTGAAAGAAGAACATGGAGTATGGAAGAAAAATGGAAGTGTAGAGTTGCGAAAGCCGTCACTCTATCCAGAAGAACATGCTTAGGGGGAGGTGTGTCTTTTGTCAAGAGTGTAGTTGAAGTGCTTTGAAGCCATTACAAAGAGAACTATTTTAAGAAGGTGCTAGATGCTATGCAAAATCACGGGCTCTGCTTGTGATATATATGGCTCATATGCTGAGTGTTGGGCGGCGGTAAATAACCTGACTCCCTAAAGTGGCCAACAGCTATTGGCGGATAAGCGCCTTTAGGTGGGGTGATGGTCTCCTTCAGTGGAGGACATGCCACTGGAAACCATCACGTTGGGCCCAACGGCAAAATGAGCAGAGGAGGAACCACTTCACCAATCTGATTCCCAACGGTCATGGAGGTGGAAGAGGCCATGCTGGATGGACTGGCTGTGAAGGCGCACCTTGTTAATATCCTCAAGGCTGCGGCAGTCCTTTGCAGTCCCGGTGTCGAATCCTGCATGTCTCATTTCATACATGCCGCAAACGATGGCTCCATGATCATAGTGTGTGGGTCACTTCATGGCAAGCTGGGGTCCACCTTAAACAAATTCACACCAGTAGCATTTTTCCTGTTTGTCTCGTGGGGAAAATGTATACTCGGATATGAGTAGTGGACGATATGGCTTATATTACTCCTTAAACACTTTTTCCACACTAGCTGAGTAGAGGACTGAAGCGTGGGTGTGGATCGTGTGACTTGGCTTCCAGCCCAAGAACTTGGAAGAGATTTTTTCTGAGTGTGCAGCACATGAGAAGGGTTAAGAATGATTAGCATAGATGGCATGTGGAACTGAATAATGATCAAGAAGGAGGGGGGGGGGGATGAGTAACTTCATTTTCCAAGAAGACACTGTCCTGATCTAATTATATGGACAGGATTCTTACATTGGGATGAAATAATGCATTGTCAGAGACCAAAAAGGAAAAAGAGGGGAAATGCACTTTATTTTCACTAAGGCCTTTTTTATTTTTATTTTTGTAGCAATTGTTTTCTTGAAGCTTCTGGACATTAATTAAAACCTTGTGATGTGTGTTCAGATTTGTTGCCTTAAGAAAAGGGAAAGAAAATTGACCCAAAGTGTTTACGTAAGAGGTGCTGTCAAACCTAAAAACAGTGTTTTGCCTTTAAGGGTTACTTTTTGAAAAGCTATTATAATTTAGAGAGAGTATAAATTTGGAGAACAAAAGTTTGTGTAAAGTTTACTGCTACTATGACCAACTTCCTGTGTTGATCGTTGCAGTGAATCTCCTGGCAGGTGGCCAGAGTGAAATCTTGCAAGATTAAAGTCAAGAAAACTTTGACCCTGCTCTTGCCGTATAAAAAGCTGCATACCAAAGACTTGTGTGTGTCACCAGTGTGGTGTATGTTTTATGGAGAAGTACTCAGCACTTAGAGCCGTGATGGGGAACCTTGGCACTCCAGATGTTCTTGGACTTCAATTCCCAGAAGTAGGGCTGTCATCACGGGGGGACCATCAGGACTCCCATCCCGGACCCGGAGATAACAGGGGCCCGATGGTGCCGGGAAACCACTGATCTGCACATGCGCAAACAAACAACGCATGTGCAGGAAACCACAGGGGCGTGGCAGCGCCGGGAAACCACTGATATGCGCATGTGCAAACAAACAACGCATGCGCAGGAAACTACAGGGTTTACTGGGTTTACTGCGATTCATCCGGCCCACGCCAGCCTTGTCGCTCCTGGAAGCGGAAGTAAAATGCGCCTGGACAGTTAAGGCTCTTCCGGGTTAACCCTTCCTCCGTACGGGCACGTTTTACTTCCGCTTCCAAGAGCGACGATGGCAGCACAGGCCGGATGAATCGCAGTAAACCCATTTGTGGGGATTCACAGGGGGCTTCTGGGAATTGAAATCCAAGAACATCTGGTGGTTTAGTCTTAGTGGTTAAGACGCTGAACTTGATGACTGGAAAGTCGGCAAGCCAGCAGTTCGAGGCCTGAGTGTTGCACAATGGAGTGAGCTCCCAGCTCTGTCCCAGCTCCTGCCCACCTAGCAGTTCAAAAGCAAAAGGTTCCAAGTAGGTAAATAGGGGCCACTTTGGTGGGAAGGTCAACGGCATTCCATGCACTGCCACATGTCCACAGAAACATCTGCAGATGCAGACAGCGCTGGCTCTTTGGCTGTAGACTGAGATGAGCACTGAACCCTAGAGTTGGATACGACTGGCTTTCAAGCATGGGCAACCTTTACCTTTATCCAGCTTAGATTTGTGGGCTATATTCCCACTAGATTTGGATTTATGCTGTAACATGATTGTACTAAATTGTATGTATGTCTGGTTTAGTGCTAGTTTTTATACTGACACCCTTTTAGGAGTTTATCTTTATGTTATACTGTTTTAAATTGGGCAGGAGAAAGCAGCGTGATGTTCTCTAGGTTTTCCTGGGGTGTAGCTGGGAGCATTCCTCACCATCATTATTATCATAATCATTCTCATATGATAGTAGCAGCAGCAATAGTCATAACAACAACACCAATAATAATACAATAAAATCCCTACTTATGTAAAAAGTTTGTTCCATAGGCTTTAATGTAAATCAGTTTTTTTACTTAAATCGAAGCAAACCCATAGGAAAAATGAATTTTTACTTAACTTGAAGCAAACCCGTAGGAAAATGATATTTATGTAAATCGAAGCAACCCTATAGGAAAAATGATTTTTTTAACGTAACTTGAAGCAAAGCTATAGGAAATTACTACTACAGTACTTACTTTATTATGGGAATTGTGTTATGCCCCATCGGGACTTTTATGTAAATCGGGACGTGGTTTTAGTGCAAAAATCATTATGTAAGTCGAATGTAACTCAAGGCATATGTAAGTTGGGGTTTTACTATAATAATAATAATAATAATAATAATAATAATAATAATAATAATAATAATAATAATAATAATAATAATAATAATAATAATAATAATAATAATAATAATAATAATAATAATAATAATAAAAGAAACAGATTTCCCATAATGATTGGAGCCCTTGTGAGACAATAAAAGGAATAGTGTAGAAGATCTAGCTAAACTTCTGGGTTTTTAAAACAGCATCAGGTACCAAGGTAAGAGAGTAGACCCACTGATATACAAAACTGCACCCATAATTTGGTACCCTTAGCAATACTGTACTGTAATTTAAAATCCATGTTACAAGGTATGTTTGCAATTTTCAGGGACCACACAGAGGGGGATTATTTTCCCGCTGCTTGTTTTAATGTGCCTTATTTTGTTCCCGTCGCTCAGGTTCATCTGGCCAGTGTGTGACTCACCCCTCAGTCTTTGTGGAGATTAATCAATGGGATTTATTATGGATAGGTTTCGAATGCTGCAGGGTTGAGAGTTTGTTTGTTCAAAACAATATTGTAGTTTAATGAGAGAGTCTATATTTAAACCTAAGAGTCTAGACAACAAAGTACGTTGTGAGGATCTGCTCTTTGGTTGCTTTACTTCCTTCTTGCACTAAGTTTTTCTGAAAGTGCTAAAATCTAAGCAGAGTTTGTAAATTCTAATCTCTGAATTAACAGTGTATTTATTTGTGCACTCTTGGGGTTTAGAACCAATGAAGCCAGTAGGCTTCTTAGAAAACATTGCACATTTATAAGACAGGTAAAGGTCACTCTTGCTCGAAAGTCAGTCATATCCGACTCTAGGGTTCAGTGCTCATCTCTGTTTACAGCCAAAGAGCCAGCGTTCTCAGAGTCTGCAGACATTTCCATGGACGTGTGGCAGGCGTGATTAGTGCACAGAACGCTGTTTACCTTCCCACCGAAGTCCCTATTTATCTACTTGCAATTTCTTGCTTTCGAACTGCTAGGTTGGCAGGAGCTGGGATAGAGACAGAAGCTCACCCTTGTCACGTAGCACTCGGGTCTTGACCTGCTGGCCTCCTAGTCATCAAGTTCAGCGTCTTAACCACTAATCCACCGCAGTCCCTGCTTGTAAGACAGGCAGTTGCTTAAACTTCTGTGGCTCAGAGCCATTGCTTCCAACCAGCCAATTAAATACACAAAGATTTACAAAAGTTGGTTCTCCAACCTGGTTTTGTATCATGCATGGTTAACATGGACAATATTAACGTTCGTGAACCTGTGTGCAAAACTGCCTTCAGGTTTCCTTGAATGTGATGGGCACTAATAATTGTCTGTGAATCTGTTTGCAGAAATGGTTTCGGATTGCGTGATGTTATTACAATTTTCTCATTTGTTCAATCGTCCGGAGGCTGGAAAAGTACTTGTGTACATCTGGGAACTGCTTAGAGGTACTAATCAGTCCAGATGCAGGTGAATTATAAAGGCTGCTGAAATGCAGACTGGAAAGAGAAATGGTGTAAATCAGTGTTTCCCCAAACTTATTCTATCACGGATCACTTTACAAATCCTGAAATTTTAACAGGACACTTTGGTTTTTGTAATAGAAAGATAGGTTTGGGATTTTTCCAGTTTTAATAACAAATAGCGTTGCTACGGAGCCAGCCCCTACTGATTTGCAAATGGGTGCAAAACAAACTTATCTTGCAAGCTGATGCATCACATCGAAAGGACGGATGCAAAACAAACTTTGTGGCATTACACATTTGCCAAATCAGTTCATATATATTTTTCACGGGTCACTTACTGACCTATGGGACACCAGTGTTCTGCGGAACATAGTTTGGGAAAACGCTGGTGTAAGTGGCCCTCCTTTCTCCGGAAGGCTTCATGTTGCATGCCCGTGATTGTGCTGGTTGTAAGACTGATCTCACAGCTAGGCATGCAGCGTCAGAACAGATAAACTCACCTTCCACTCCACATTTCTTTAGAAGGATGCCAGTGTGACACCTCATAACCTGTCCCCTTTCTTTTGCAACTCCGTAAAGGAGAAGAGTTATTAATATTATGCTAGGATGAGTACTGTATTAATCAATAGTTGATTTTTTGGGAATAGTAGCCATGTTCGTCTGTGTTTCAAGCATATCAGAGAATAAACAAAACAAAAATATTGTAGCACTTTAAAGACTGTTAAATCTTAATGTTAGCTTTCGTGGATCAAGTCACTTGATCCACGAAAGCTAACATTAAAATATAACATTTTATTATATTTTAATGTTAGCTTTCGTGGATCAAGTCCACTTGAAGTGGACTTGATCCATGAAAGCTAACATTAAAATATAACAGTTAGTCTTCAAAGTGCGACAATGTTTTTGTTTTGTTTATTCTCCAATATGTATTAATCTAGGAAAAGATATGCCATAACCTGCACTTGACAACATTAGTTGAAGCTGGGATCCTTGTTTATTTATAATGCAAGATTTCTGAAATGAGAACTTAGGTGAGTTACTGCTATTTTAAAAAAACCACACATCTTTTCTAGCTTTTTAGTCTTGTTGCAAAATAATGGAAAGCCAAACAGAAAGCAGATTTTATTTTTGCAGCAGGCAATTGTGGTACGATAATTGTTAGCGATCATACCAAGTGGGCTACGAAAAGCTTTGCATGTTCACGTGGCTACCAAAAATGGGAAGCATGAGTCAGCTGGACTTTATGGCCTCGTGCTTTCCTAGGCTACTCCAAAATATAAGGCTGTTGAAATGTTGTGGATAGAAGAAAACAGAACTTTGGAAGGTGAAAAAGCATTTTGGTCATTTTAAAGATAAGTAATTCCTCAAAAGTAATTCAGTGGCAGTAATTTGCCCTGCACAGAAACCCACCAGGTAGCTGGGACTCTTCACCATTCCTCTGCTAGCTCCTGGAAGACTGATCTATTTTTTCTTTTGCAGGCTAGTAACTTGCGTGATCCTACTTCCAAGGTGGATTTAATTGTGTAATATTTTTTTTTAAAAGTCTGATAGATGGGAAATTTTCCTTAAGATATTTGAGACGTTTTTAGTGTTTATTTCTTGTTTGTAAAGTTTTAAGAAAGTTGCACTTGTGTTATTTCCATTTGGTGAAGACAAACGGATTTGAAACTTGTCCTTATAATAAACAGCGGTTTGGAGACCACTATGACTGCTTGTTTTATCTGCCAAGACCAGGCTGCTTGTATTGTTGAGTTCTTTCCCAAGACGAAGCATTCTAGCACATGAATTTCATGGGAGATGTACAAGAGCCTGTTCATTCCAGCTGCTCTGATAGAGGAGACATTTCTGACAGATGGAGCCTTGCTGTACCTTCCGGCCCTCAGATCAAAGACTGGGGAGATGACTGAATAAGCAGGATGAAGATCAAACATAACCTTGATGCTTTAGACCAGGCATTTGCAATCTACCATCCGTGGGCTGGATGCGGCCAATGGAGCCATTTCATGTGGCCCTCTGCCCTTGTTCCTGCCGCCGCAAGTGGTGGAAGCACCGAAAATTTGCAGAAAATGCAGTGAAAAACACATGCTGACCTTCCAGTTAACATATTAACCACTTGAGCCACCGCAGTTCCTAGTATACCAACTTACAGTGACCCTAATAGGTCTTCCAAGATAAGGAAGATACAGTATATACTCAAGTATAAGCCGACCCAAATATAAGCCGAGGTACCGAATTTTGACCTGAAAACCCAGGAAAATAGATTGGCCCGAGTATAAGCCGAGGGTGGGAAATGCAGCAACTCCTAGTGAGCTACAATAATCAAAATACCTGAAAATATGGTACAATTAATTAAATTGTTGGCAGATCTCAATCTGGCACGGTCTTGGGACCCTCGTCGCTGACCCGAGTATAAGCCAGGTCCCCTTTTGGGGGCTTGTTTTGGGGCTAAAAACTCAGTTTATACTCGAGTATATGCGGTAGTTACAGTGTGATTTTACCAGTTCCACACCTCCCGTGAACTTCCATGGCTGAGCTGGGGTTTGAACCCAGGTCTCCTAAGTCCCAATCTGCCACTCTGTCCACTATACCACATAAATGTAGACCTGATAAAAGTTGACATAGGACTCAATATAACAGCTCTATACAACAGATAGAAGCTTGCTGAAAAATAAAGAGTAAATTTGTGTCTTTTCTCACATCACCAGTATTAGAAGGGGGTGGATATAGAAGATCCATCATGCCTATAATTATTAAGGAGAGTATCTACTTTCTATTTATTTGTAAAATGTAATTTCTGTTGTAGCCAATCTCATATGCAGCTGGCTTAGTACATGTTATGGCTGGTAGTGTTGACAGGAATAAATTAGACTGGGCTGGATTTCTTTTTTGTTAGCCTGAAAGACCTTTCAACAGTTACCTGATGGAAACACAACACAATCTATGCAAGGTGCAAGTTTTGCATATCAAGGAGGTATCACTAAATGGAAACAGCTGAATTTTTCCATCTTGTGCCAATGACGGGTGGGAGACAGACATTTCCCTGCATGAGAGAGGTGTATGCAGTGGTGTTCTATGTAGTGACTGGAGACTAGTATTAAGGTGCATCTAGGACAGTGTTTCCCAGCCTTTGGTGTTTGAACTTCAATTCCCAGAAGCCTAAGTCAATTCCCCAAAGCACTGATCAGCCAATGTACTGAGACTTAGGCTTCTGGGAATTGAAGTCATTCTGTGGGGCGTGGGGCCCATATTGGGAAGCACTGGTCTAGGGGCATTAAAGCAATGGGAATTATGTAGGAATTATGTCCTACTCTAGTTGAGACTTACTACTGGATTTCAGCATTGAGTTTCTGATTGTAACATCAATGCCTTTGTAAGTCTTTTTTATTTGAACCAATTCTGGGGTGTTTTTATTTTGTTAATTTTATTGTTAAAAGGTTTTTTAAAATAACCCTGTGTAGTGATGATTTTAATATAAAATGTGTTACAACTCAAAGATCTCATTATGGAACAAGGATTGTTAATTCTAATTCAGTAAAATTCAACAATGTTTTCAAATATATATACATAATAATGTTTTAAGTAAATAACGTAATTTTATGCCTGTCTATTGATGGTAGTTATCCTCATGCCATAAGGCAGAAAAAAACTGCCAAATATTCATGATTAACCTGTTAAACTAGAGATTCTTTATCTTCTGAAGTTTTCACTGATGTCTGTTTCCATGTTCTTAACATAACTATTTTTTTCCTGATACAAAAATGCAAAACGTAACTGAGTCTTTCAAAAGAAAATACAGTAGTCTATTAAAATGGATTGTATATAGATCTACTAAAACTTTAATCTATACATATCCACTGTGAAAAAATATTCATTAAACTTATAGCAGTTGTGAGCAGGAGGAAGGGAATTATTCATAATTAAATTGAATCTTTCTGCAGTGATTTAAATTTATTTTATTTAAATCAAATCCATCCTGGGTAGTAGTTTCTTCTGATTTACAACATGGAGTATCCTGTTCCTTCTTCCATCTCTACCAGACTGTAGAGCAATAATATTCTGCAGCTTCCTAGAAAAGCCTTCCCAAGACACTGCAGAAGGCCAAAGCAAGGGCAGTAAGAAAAGAAAGAGGTTTGGGAGGCATGAACTGAAATTTATGCTACAGTGACATATCTACAGGTAATACACAAGTGACACTATTGCAAAAATATCAGTTTAACAGTTATGTGCCCTGGCTAAGAAAACTGTGGAATGGCAATATCGTACTGTGTTTAATTCAAGGCGGTTTAGGGGTTTTAATAGAATTTGCAATCTAAGCACAATTTTAGAATTTTCTCAAACTACAATTGCTACACTTCTTTAAACTGTTATAAAACCTATATACAGGATGAAATGAACGGATATTGTTAAACACAAGAAACCAGTGGCCAGCAAGGGGGCGGGGGAATCATTCATAAGAGCCCATTTACTTCGGCCTCAATTACATAATCACGATAAAGGAAGCAGGATAGGCAGAGACAAAATTCTGTTTCCTAAAGAGGAGCACACTGAAAAGTACTCAGGAGCAACAAAAAAAGGGGAAAGTTTCTTTTACAGCAGCTATTCTTCCTCCCAACTTTTATTTTTTACAATCTGCTTTCTCAATTCTGTGTCACCTGCTAAAAACTAGAGGCAGGAGGCAAGACATGACAAGGTGTATGGAGTGCAGCATGGTTGCCCACCATCTTCAGCTGTACTTTTCAGAGAATGTACCATGTCGTCTTGAAAATCATCACAAAGTCGGGCACTCATGTCTAAAATAAAACTGTTATTTTATAAAAACATGACCAGTAACCTTTTTGAATGGTTTTGCAGTCTGGGGTGGGAAACATTTTTGGTTACATTTTAAATTTTCCAAAGGGATATAATTTTAAAATCTTTAAATGTAGCTAAAATGTTAGTAATATGTTGTTTGCAAGAACTAATGAGTACTGCCCAGACTGTTACTTTCCAACAATAATGTTCCAACTGCAGTTGTTATTGTCAATTTTGAGTTACTTTTGATCAACTATATCAGTGGTTCTCAAACTTTTTCAGTAGCAGACCAGACCATGAACCCTCAGGCAGCTGAGTGCTCCGGACTGGTGGTTCCACCGCCATAAATGCTGCAGTAAAATGCATCCGTGGCTAACGTAAATACATTTACAATTGCCGCGGACTCATTTACAGCTGTAGTAAACACATTTAAAACAGCCTACATGAATACACAGCCGATTCCAGTGGTGGCAGCTGGAGCGAGGTCAGGGGCCAGATCATTTGGCGCTGTGGGCTGTAGGTTGTGAACCCCTGAACTACATGATGCAACAGCTTGCTATGAGCTTTCTTGGTCTTTCTCCATGGACATTCATTATGTTTGACTCAGCCAACAGGAGCTACAACCTTTCTGCAGCAATTATGTGCACAATGTTTTGGTTCCTGGTACATGTGGGTGCCTATATTGGTCCAGAGGGGCAGTAGCAGGTATGTGTCCTAGCTAGGTGACAATGATAGCTATATCAGTGGGACAGGGTGTGGTACTACAATGTAAACATCACCCTCTACTGTAGTGATGGCGAACCTTGGCATTCCAGATGTTCTTGGACTTCAATTCCCAGAACCCCTGTGAATCCACACGGATGGATTTACTGCAATTCATCCTTGAAGCAGAAGTAAACACACCTGTATGGGCATTTTACTTCCGCTTCCGGGAGTGACAAGGGTGGTGCAGGCCAGATGAATCGCAGCAGACCCATCCGTGTGGATTCACAGGGGGCTTGGGCTTCTGGGAATTAAAGTCCAAGAACATCTGGAGTGCTAATGTTCGCCATCACAGCTCTAGTGAAACCCTAACCCTGACCTTTCAGGTGGGGTTTCCTCAAAAGAAATGTGTACAATTCTTAAAACAGATTTTGTGAAATACACTCAATAAATGCTGCCTTTTTGCAATTGCCTTATTAATTTTTTCTATGAACAGAGGTTGCTGTTACCACCTTTTTTTACGTCAGCCTTGTGAGCTTTCTGATTTGCTTGACTGGAGTTAGGAGAAGGGTCCTCTTTGATCTTCATTCTGTTGGGTCTTTGTATACATTTTTAATAGTAGTAATGTAAAGGAAGTAATGTTGGGGGAAGGAACACCTGCAAGGACATGCAAGTTTGTCTTCGCTTTTTATGTAGCAACACAATTTGCAAATTAATGTGCTCCCTTCTCCTTTAGTTCCATTAGCCTCTACTGTCCACCACACCACTGGGAAAACAAAAATTACTTGGTAGGTCTGGTCAAAACCACCTCCTTTTCCACAATACCAAATTCCTCTTTAAAAGAAGAAAGTGCACTTATATACATATGCACACTGTGCTTCTGAACTCATCCTGGTTCTTATTTATAAAACATGCCATATGGAAGTCCTGCCGTTCTCATCAGAAACCATTCTATTCTCATCAGCTGGAGAAGACTTAGTTAGTTCTGCTCTGCTGACAAGTTGTCATATCAACTCAGTGCTGTATTACCTGTCAAATCTTTTTTCAAAAACAGAAGAAATCAAGAGGGAGGAAAGGTAAAGGGGGACAATGAAAAAAAGGGCGGGGAAATGGTGTTAATAGGGTAGAAGACTGTGAGGACTGATCTCACAGCTGTGGGGAGCCCCGCCCTTCCTTCCCAGTCCATCTGTGGGGAGGATAAAGGGCTGTGGGCTACCAGGATGAGCCGAAAACCACCGCCGCTCGAGGAATACTGCTGTTGTAGGGTGGGGGTGCCTTTTCTTTTCTTTGCGCTCCTGGGTCCCGCCTCAGGCCGATACGAAAAAGCCGGACTTCTTCGCCTCCTCCTGGAGCCACTCCATCGCCCAGGGAAGTATACCTTGTGCTGTGTTAGGGCTGTGGTCTGTGAGGCAAGACGCACTGTATGGGCTTATGATCTGTTGTACATTGTATCTCTGGGGATCTTATTTATTGTTACTATGTCATTGATTATATGGATTTGATGGTATTATTTTGTATGTATTTATCTTTTATTTTGCTGATTATTGTATTGCTATTGCTATTTGTTTTGATATTGTAATGCTGTATTTTGTTTTAGTGTTTATTTTACTGTTGTGAACTGCCTTGAGTTGCCCGTTGGGGAAGAAAGGCGGTATAGAAATAAACATAAACAATAAACAAACAAACAACAGAAAACTCCCACCCTGGCGTGCTTGTATATCGGGCAATCGGGCTTTGTCCCACCCCGTCCTCATCTCTGGTGCCCTGGGGCGCCAATAGCAACCTCAACCCCCCCCCCATAGGCTCCCCCACCACTCCCTGTCCAAAGCCATCCCATGGTGCCCTGCACACCCCTGCTCCCACCCCTGATTTTTAGACATCAGTTTCCTGAAGCCCACTCACCATAATTTGCAAAAGGTGATGGGTGTTGTAGTCTAAAACATTTGGCGGAAACATTGCATGCCTTGTACATGGTTCAAGGTTAAATGTGATAAGGAATTGGTTGATTGCATCACGCTGATCTGTTTTCAGAAAGGAAGAGGACAAGACCTAAGCTTCTCGCCAGCGTCACAGATTTCAGATTAAATGAATTTTCAGCATAATTAAGAGAACTCAGTGCATCAGACACCAACGTGCCAGAGCTAGTCTTTCGGAAGTCCCTGGGACTGTGTTGCAGGAAATGAACTCTCATTGTTGAGCTTTTCTTTTCTTTTTTTAATTATGTTTGAAGGAATATTTCTTGCCAAACAAGATGCTTAAAAGAGTCAGACTTCCTTTAAGCTGGAATTAACACTTCCCTCCTTCCAAATGGCAAACCAATTTGACAAAGATAAGAGACTTCTTTACGGTGGGAGCTTAAAATAGTTCAATCTAAGCAGTCAGCTGCAAAAGAAAGGCACCGCTTGGTAACAGCAACTCAAAATCAATCGATCGATCAAATGTACAAAAAGAAAAATCTCTTTTACCAGGGATTTTTAGGCAGAAATTGGATGACGACATGTCAGGGATGCTTTAAGGTGTGGAATCAGTGGTGGGATTCAGCTGGTATGCCCCGGTATGCCCGTACCAGTAGTAGAAATCCCGGCTGGCCCCACCGATCTGGTTGCCGGAGCCTCGGGTCATAGGCCTGCGGCTGCCTCTCATACCAGTGGCGCAGCCTCCCCGGGTTTCCCCCATCTGGTTGCTGGAGCCACCTGGCCACGCCCAACATGCCACACCCACAGAGTAGGTATTAAAAAAAACTGAATCCCACCACTGTGTGGAATTCCAGCACTGGCTGGGGGCTGGACTCTAAGACTGTATGTTCATATCATTAATTTTTATTACATTTACATTATTATCTTGTTGTTCCTCTTGTTGTTATTGTTCTTGTTTTTATTATTCTTGTTGTTCTTGTTCTCCTCCTCCTTCTACCCCATCGATTGTCAAAGGAAATACAAGTTCTTCTGGACTTCTAGCGGCCTCCACCAGTATTATTTGGTGTTCTTATAATATTTCTTTGATGTTATCTCTCCACCTTCTTCTGGGTCTGCCTCGTGGTCTTTCTCCTCTTTCTACATATGCCTTGTAAGGCATGGAATCCCAAGACATTCTCTCAAAATGGCCAAACCACTTTATTTGTTGTCTCTGTATGTAGTGCAAGATTGGTTCTGTTCCAATCCTTTCCCTTATTACTTCATTCTTGATTATCTATATAAAACAGAGGTGTGGTCTTGTATGTGCTCCAAAGGCGCCCACACCCCTGAACCGATCCCGCTGAAATGTGGCACATACGTACCTTGGGCTGGAGAGATCAGCACTGCAGGGGTTTCGAAACCCATGGGGAAACCCATGAGGAAACCAAATTGGGAAGCAATTGATCTATACAATGTGTGTGTTTCCCAGTGATTGAGCTGATGTCATAGTCCCAGGTAGTTTGAGATTGTGACATCATCTGACTAGCTCAGCTGTAGCCCTCTGAGCTCAGCTGTAGTTTTCACAGTAGGGGGCCTGGTCGGGCCGGCACAGTGGTGGTGACGGAGGCCCTTGAGAGGGCCGGGAGGGTGCGGAAGCCCCCTCCGTAAATGGCCACCCAGCCTCCTCTGCGGCGGTGGTGGCCATGGTGGGTGAAGCTGAGGAGGGATGGAAGTTCTGAGGGCTCCTCAACGGCTGCGTGCTGCTCTCTCACCAGGTGGCTGAACACATGTATGGGAAGGATAAGGGTGGTAAGTGACCGTCGACAAAGAAACAGGATGGGTGAGGGAAGAGAGAGATGGAGGAAGGGAGGCAGGAGTGACCCACATAAACCCCACAAGGTTTCCAAGAAGGAAAGGCTGGCCTACATTAAAGAAAAGAAAAACCCGAGCGAAGCCGGGTAATCAGCTAGTATTTAAATATGGTTAGATGTTATTATATTTTTTTCAAATATCCATATGAACAAGCACACTGTCATTCAAATATTTTATTTGTTTTGGTATTAATCTTTTCTTTCTCTTCCTCCCAGTTTCAGTGCAATCTTCTTTGCATGTGGTATTCTGTGCCATCAGTGGTTTTCTTTCAGTTCAGCTGTTTAGTTATTTGCTGGCGTGAGATATTATACTTCCTGGATAAATTAAGCATTAGATCAACCATTCTACAGGAAATGAATCATTCTGTTCCTCTTGTGAAAGTTGCCTAGCCACTGTCTAATGCATCTTGGTTGCTTTTTGTTTTGTTTTTTAGAAGACAATTCCTCTATAATTCTAGAAATCAATCATTTTAAATAAATTGTATGTGGGGGGGGGGGGTGAAACCCTAACAAGACTGCTGGATCCATTAATAGGGCTATCAAAATTAATAAGACTCAGAAGCATGTTGCTAACTTGATACCTACCAGCTGAATGTCCTGGGGTGTCCCTCGGAAACAGCTCTTTGTGTCTGGCAGATGGTTTTGTAATTCATGGTTCTGTCAAGGAGCCAGCTTTACACATTAATCACTCCAAGACATTTGTGCATGTATGAAAACGTGGGAGGTGCCCTCCATCTGCAAGCATGCAGCAGCCAATGTGCGGCTTTTTTTTTTAAAAAAAAGTGTGTTTCAGATATCATCAATATATTTGTTTGAATTTGCAGCACAAAATCAGGATAGACTTAAGTTCCTGAGGATGATAAACCTTTGTGAAATCCACTTGCCACTGTGTGAATCTATTCGTTTTTGCTTCCTGACCTGCGGCCAGGGTGAATTTCCCCCTAAGATGTTTAAATGATCAACATACTGTCTTAAATTTCTTTTAACTATGATGTGTCATGATGGATAATGAGGCCACAGTGGCTTAGTGGTTAAGACACTGAGCTTGACAACCAGAAGGTCGGCAGGTTTTCAGTTTGAGACCCAAGTGTTGTGTAATGGAGTGAGCTCCTATCATCTGTCTCAGCTCCAACGCGCCTAGCAATTTTGAAGCAAGAAATTGCAAGTAGATAAATAGGTACCGCTTCAGCGGGAAAAGTAACAGTGCTCTGCGAGGCTTGGCGTCTAGTCATGCTTGCCACATGTCCATGGAAATGTCTGCAGAGTCAGACAGCGCTGGTTCTGTGGCTATAAAAAGAGATGAGAACCAAACCCTAGAGTTAGATATGACTGGCGTTCAAGGAAGGGAGAGCTTTACCTTTATTACATATCTGTCAAGTTGCGGCGATGAAAATAAGAGAAGGCTTCCGGGTGCCAGCGCATGCATGCACAGTAACCCATTTGTGCATGTGCAGTAACCCAGTCGTGCATGTGCAGTAACCCCTTCGTGCAATTAAATGTTCCAATTATGAGATGGTGGCGGGAAAGGGGGAAAGATTGGCAAATTACGGGAAATCCTGGCCAAAACGGGATACTTGACAGGTATGTTATTATGGTGGCTCAAGTGGCTAAGATGCTGACTGGGAGGCGGAAGGTCAGCAGTTCGATTCCTGAGTACTGCAGGATTGAATGAGCTCCCATCTTTGTCCCAGCTCCTGCCAACCTAGCCGTTCGAAAGCAAGAAACTGCAAGTAGATAAATAGAGACCACTTCAGTGGGAAGGAAACAGCGTTCCGTGCACTCCGGTGTCTACTCATGCCTGCCACATGACCACGGAAACGTCTGCAGAAGCAGACAGCGCTGGCTCTTCGGCTTTGAAACAGAGATGAGCACTGAACCCTAGAGTCGGATACAACTGGCTTTTGAGCCTTTACCTTTATGGTACTCGGTGTGGTATAGTGGATAGAACGATGGACAAGGACAGGAGACTAGAGTTCAAATCCTCCTCGTCCATGGGAACTCAGTGGGGCAGGATAGAACAGGCAAAAATATTTAACTTACCATGAAAACCAATTAAGGTTTTAACTTGACAGCACCTAACACATAAAAATACGGATATTGTAATTGGATATTTGCATTACTGGATAGCAGAAGATTTCGTTGTACTGTATATGAGTAAGAGCCAAACTACAATAAGACAGAGTGAGCCAGGTTGCTTCGGATGGCAGGTGAGGGATGGCATGGATTAGCAATTTATACAGTGTTGTGTATAAGTTGTAGGTTCTTAATAATGACAACCTGACAGTGTCCGTAACTAAAGCAGGGCTGCAAGAATCTATATGTATTCCTAGATTTCACTGGATGGCAAAAAGTGCCTTCTCAGAAGTCTGAAGAGTGAGAGGTTTGCGCTTTCTTCTCTGACTCAAAACGAAATGCAAGTGGCTTTCTCTTGAGAATCTGGCGCCTCTCGCTTGGAAGAAAGCAATGCTTTCCATGTCAAACGAGCTGCTCTGTTTCATGTACAGGTTCTCACACTAAGTGTCATGTTTTCTTTGCAGGCTGAATCCAATGCTGACGGTTCAGAATGAATTTGAACAATGGATGGTGAAGGACTTGTGAAGGAGGCTGTTGGTTTGAGTGCAACATTTCCTTTCTCCCTTTCCCCTCGTGAACCGAGTTGCATCAGTCCTGCTTTTGTTCCCCCTCGCTTACTCTCCCTCTTATCTCAGAAGTACTGGAAGGTAGTTATGGCTACAGCACATACAGCCAATGAAAGAGCCGAATCTCTGCTTATCTGCCTTTGTAACTTGCATGGAGAGGAAAATGGAGAATACTTTGGCAAAGGCATCACAAAGACTTCTCAGGTCTGACCCCCATTGCCCTTCTTCAGCCACTCCAGAGTCTCCTAATGTCTGGAGTGCAGCTGCCAAAGTTTGCTACCTTTTCATAACTCTGAAAACCATCTGCCTCAGGCAGCTGTCTCATCTACCTCATGGCAGAGCCAGCCCTGTGACTTCCCCTGAACTCTGGATGTTACAAACAAACATTTTACAACCCTTTTGTAGTCAATTTCACTGGTCTGTGCAATCGAACTCAGTGGTGGGCATCAGCAGGTTCGCACCAGTTGGCCAGAACCGGTAGCAGATATTCTGGCTGGCCCCGCCCGTCCAAGTTTTGAAATAAAGCAGTCCCCCCTCGTCATGCCCACCATACCACGCCCACAGTGTGGTAGTAAAAAAATTTGGGAGCCCACCACTGATCGAACTTCATCAACGCTTACTTAACTCAAAACTTTCAGTTGTGAACTTTTAAGCATGTCAATGCGTTTTTTCTACGTTTTGACAGCTGTCATTTCTAGCGCATGCATGAGGTTACAGAAGCAAAATGGCTGCGGTTAGGCTAAGCATGCACACACACAATATATATATATTGTGCACCCGAGTGGGTGGTATATAAGCGCGAAAATTAAATTATATATTTAATTTTGCCCTTCCTCCACCACATGGCACTTCCAGGTATTGCGGAGGCAGAGGGGGCACATGAAATGTGGGCCGTAAGTTAAGAATCCCTGGTTTATATGTTCATGCTTAGCTTAACTGCAGTCATTTTGCTTCTGTAACCTCATGCATGCGCTAGAAACACACACACACACACACACACACACGGCACATCAGACTGAGGAATAAATGTTTGCCACCATCCTGCTTACCTGATGCACTTTTGGAACAGGTAGGGTTGCCATACGTCCCAGAAAACCGGTATTTTCGCGGATTCAAGGTCAGAAAAATTGTCCTGGCCAGTTCAATAAAAATCATGTTAAAGTCCTGGATTTTCAAAACTTGCTGGTTGTATATTATAACACACCATTAAAATAAGTTTGAACTGTCGCCATCAAATGAGTGATTTCCTGCCACATTAGAATTGGAGTATACCTGGAGACAAATCTTAATGTTCTTGCCTCATGCCACCGACCAATGTGTTTCCTGGAACTGAGGACATTAAGAGTTGACCGCGATGGGACGTCTCAGAAGTACAACTGATCGTCTTACAGTAAGAATTAACTGTTGTAAATAAATTCATTTATGTATTGATATATTTAATGTGAAAGTGTTTTATAGCTGTTATTATATTATGGTTTTTTTTAAAAAAAAAGGCTATTTGGTAGATAACCCACCCATTTTTGTCAAGTATACTTCTGTCCCGGTTTTGTGGGAGAGAATTATGGCAACTCTAGGAACAGGGAACATATGCGTCTTCCTCAATTTGACCTTTCTGCAATTTGAAATTTTAGCCCACCTTCATAGAGTAGTCTTTTAAGACTTGTGTGGCCACAGACAGCATGGATAGTGGCAAGGGATGGTGGGCATTGTAGTTCAACATTTCTAGGGAATCTCAGGTTTTACACATGCAGGCAGGGATATAAACCCGCATTCGTAATCATGTACACACACAAATCCAAGATGTAGATTTGGATGAAGTGCAAAATTCATACAACTGTCCCTACAGTCTCATATTTTACATTCACCCAGAGGGGGAAAGTCAATCATTCACTGCACAGCCAGCACACTGAATTTTTAATGCATGTTAGTCCACAGGAAAGATACCTGCCACAGAGCATTGATGAATCACCATTTCTCTTGGCCAGGGGCAAAAATATCTCAAAATGGAAACCATGTTGGGAGTTGATAAAAGGCCTTTCACTGCCTCCCTATATGGTTTCCATTCAGGGATATCATTTTGCCTGAAGCCATGGGAAGCAAAGGAGCAATTGCAGTTGATGCTAACAGCTCCACACATTTGAGATTATCAAGCAAAAGCTACATTTTGACAGGCAAACAATGAACCATTTGAATGGGTCCCTTTTCTCTGTGGGAAAGTCTTTGGTTTAAGCGGGCATTGAGGAACAAACAAACAAAAAGACGAGTAATTGTGGCTCATAAAAGAAATGCAAAGGAACGGGCGCCTGAGGGTTGAAGACCAAATGTTGATACAGTGGTACCTTGCATAAAGAGCATAATGCGTTCCACGGGATTGCTCTTTAAGCGAGTTTGCTCTTTAAGCGAAACACCATTGTAAGTGAGCAATTGTGACTCCATGGACCAGGGGACTCTCAAGAGTCTTCTCCAGTTCAATGACTTAATCCACAAAAGCTAACATTAAAAATAAGTTAGTCTTTAAGGTGCCACCATGTTTTTTTGTCTTTTTGTTTTGTTTATTCTCTGATATTCAGAAAATAAGTACAGGACATCTATGACTGGGTGACCTTTGTGTCTGCTACTCATTCTGCCATCCAGGTGCTAAGCCTGGATGGGGAAACTCCAAAGGCCCTGAAATGTCCATCCTGTTCATTCTTAGACTTTAAATATACCTTGGATTCGATAGTCTTTTTGACCAGAGGATGGCTTCAAATAGAGGATTGGCAACCCCAAAGTGCGTCATATAGCCCCCTGATCGATACTGTAGAACCAAATGGAGATGATTCTAGAAGGAGAATAATGGATAGAAGAGATACATACCTGTCAACCGCGGCTCCGGCCAATCCGGGACCTGCGCAGAGCGGTTCTGCGCAAGTCGCCTTCTACGCATGCGTAGAAGGCTTTTACGCTTGCGTAGGTCCCTTCTATGCATGCGTAGCCTTCTACACAAGTGTAGAAGGGTTCTACGCAAGCGTAAAAGCCTTCTACGCAAGTGTAAAAGCCTTCTACGCATGCGTAGAAGGCGACTTGCACAGAAGGGCTGCGCAGTACCTCTCCCCCCCCCCCCCGCTGCCAAATTTTGGGGTTTGGGCAGCGTGGGGCGCGAAATGGAGCAAATTGGCACAAAAAACCGGGAAATCCCAGCCAATCCGGGAACGTTGACAGGTATGAAGAGGTAAGGATGCCCACAGAAGCCCAAGAAATTTGAGGTAATGAGCTTCCAGTCCTGTTCGGGGCTCATAGCTCGCTGGTAGACCACAGATGTTGGACCTGCAACAAAAGATTGTAGTGCAAGGTACTCCTTCCAAAAGTGTCAACCACACAGCCAGCCATACCTTTGTTCAGGAGGTTCTCTTCCAGAGTTTTGCAATCTTGGACGACACAACTCCCATCAGCATCAGTAGCAAGACCAACAATCAGGGCAGATGGTGATTGTAGTCTGAATTATTCTGGAGTCCTATCTTTGCTCTGTCCCGTTCCTTCTGTCATCCAGAGGACCCTCACTTCTTGTCAAATCCTGAAGCCCTGTCTCCTACTGAGTAGACACAAAACTGGCTGAGTTGGCCCATGATCCCACTTGGTAGAGCAGGTGTAAGCAGGCTCTCCTTTGCAACCAGGTGTATGCTTTGAACTTTGGCTTCAGGAAGTCCTTATGATCTCTTAATGGTAAGAGATCATGGGGACTGTAAACCAAAACATCTGGAAGGCAAAAGGTTCCTGACCCTTCCATTTTGACTATGATATAATCAGGTTTTATGAGTCACTGTCTAGGGCAGGGGTGCCCAAACTACTGCCCATGGGCTGGATCCGGCCCCCAATGCCAATGCCTGCGTGGGTGTGTTTTACTTCCACTTCTGGGAGCAATGAGGGCTGCGAGAACTGTATGAATTGGCATTGGGGGCCAGATCCAGCCCATGGGCCGTAGTCTGGGCACTCCTGGTTTAAGCAGAGAGAATGGCAGCCTAAAATCTATCCCATCCTGTTGCAAAACAGATTGCAAGGCACGTTTTACTTCCGCTTCCGGTGGGAGCAACCACATGACCGGCACCCTGAACCTCATGTCCGGCCCACTGAATCACGTGACCAGCTCAAGTTTGGGCACCCCAGGTCTAGGGCCAACTGTTCAGTGGGTGGTGATGACTGTAGACATCAAAAGGAGTCTCCCACTTTGAAGAATCAATGGCAAGAAGCACCCTATTTTCATCCCACGATGTTGCTTCCTCAAATCGCGGTGAATAATTGTTGTTGCCCATTCTTACTCAGTTCAAATGAGAAAATGGTTTTTGCAGCTGTTGAGGCTCAAATTTGTGTCCTGCAAAGGTTGTCATCAACATTGAAATGAACAATAGCTCCCATAAACCACCATGTTGGCTGGTAAACCCATGAGCTCTACTTCTAAAAAGTATCTTTTCTAGGCTTTGACCCTGACACTACATATCACTTAACTATACTATTCAAATGCAATTTCTCTATCACAATTGATAGAGTAATCACAATAAAGCACTACACATTTTTGAGCAGGTATATGGATTTTGCAGGGACTTTTTAAAAATTCAACTGGAAGTCACCCAATTTCTTCTGAAATGATCTATACTCCTTTCCAGGTGTGCTTTTTTAAATAATAATAAAAAATGCACATTTTATGCTTTTCCAAAAAGTCACAAACCTGTATTTAAGCTTTATTGCAGGAGTTCCCAACTTTTTAAAGCCAGGAGTTGGATCACGCTCCTGCAGACAGCTTCCGGGGCCAGATGGCCATTTAACCCTTCATCCACCACATGGCACTTCTGGGTTTGGTGGAGGCGGTAAGGGGCCACATGAAATGGTGCCATGGGCTACATCTGGCCCACAGGCCACAGGTTGAGAATCCCTGCTTAATTGCCTCATTCCATCACAAAATGGGAGCTGAAGAGAGCCTAATTCCTGGGCAAGGCCATATTTAGAGGTCACTCTGTTTCTGTTCAGGACTGAACTACATGTATCACCCCAGACTTTTAAATCATTCTTCTAGCCCACAAGGACTTTCCCGTGACCTTGACGGTCAGAAGGAACACAGTAGAGCTTATGGCCAATCAATTAGATTCGCCACCTCTCCGACTGTTCCAGCAGGTATCCAAGATGAAGATAAGTAGAAATGCAGCAACTGCGGAAAACATTCTCCACATAAAACCTTGCATGTTAAGCACAGTCAAGTCAGCACTGACTTATAGTGACTCAAATGAGGTGTTTAAGGATAATTAAGATATTTAAGGAGAGGTTTTACTAGTGCCCTCTGTGAATTCCGATGGCTCTTGCAGGGTTTCAAATCGAAGTCTCCTGGGTCCTAATCATCGTTCAGTCTACTATACCATGTCATACTTGTCAACCACGGCTCCAGACAATCCGGGACCTGCGTACAACGGTTCTGCGCAAGTCGCCTTCTACGCATGCGTAGAAGGCTTTTATGCTTGCGTAGAACCCTTTTACGCTTGCGTAGCCTTCTACGCAAGTGGCGTGGCCCTCTATGCAAGTGGCGTGGCCTTCTACGCAAGTGGCGTAGTCTTCTATGCAAGCGGCGTAGCCTTCTACGCAAGTGTAAAAGGGTTCTACGCAAGCGTAAAAGCCTTCTGCGCAGTACCTCCTTTTCCCCGCTGCCAAGTTCCGGGGTTTCGGCAGCGCGGGGCGGGGTGAGAAATGGCGCAAATGGGCGCCGAAAACCATGAAATCCCGGCCAATCTGGGAAGGTTGACAGGTATGTACCATGTTGGGTACATCTCTTATTTCTTTGGAATTTCTGTGTCTGGTTTTCAAGTTCTTGACTATTGCTTTTGTATATCTCTTGAGCAGGAGTTCTCAACCTTTTAAAGCCGGGGCCTGGGTCACGCTCCCTCAGATAGCTCCAGGGGCCGGACGGCCATTTTGCCCTTCCTCTACCACATGGCACTTCTCGGTGTGGTGGAGGCAGTGAGGGGCCACATGAAATGATGCTGTGAGCTGCATCCGGCCCACAGGCCGCAGGCTGAGAATCCCTGCTCTTGAGAAACCCTTTCCTTTTTTTTGTCTATTTACCTTTGTTTAGACCCGTGGTTCCCAACATGGGACACAAGCCGCACAGGGGGACAATTTGTTTTTTAAGGAGAGGCAATTAAGACAATGAGTTATTTACAGTTAATGGCCTTTTAGACTTCCTCCATACGAATAGGAGTTCACTTTTTGAATAATAAGAATTATATATCATTTGGGGGGGGGGGGGAGAGAATCAGGATTTTAGAGTTGCTTAGCTGGGGCATGGCCAAAACATAGCTGTCAAGTATCCCATTTTGGCCGGGAAACTCCCATATTTTACCCTCTTTCCCGCTGTCCTCCCATATTTTTTAGACTGCAGTGCCCTAATGCAGTGCCACTGGAGGTCAGCACAGGATAAGCATAGCTGTCAAGTATCCCGTTTTGGCCGGGAAATTTCCCTTATTTTCAAATCCAAAACTTGACAGCTATGGGCCAAAAAAAGGTTGGGAACCAATGGTTTAGACCCAATGATCTGATTGTTCTTGATCTGTTGTATCATGACAGTTTGCTGCAAGAGCAATTTCATCGCCACTCCTTTGGCTGCTGATAATTCCTCTCCAGTTTTTTATTTTTAATTCTCGCACCCTGTGGATGGACTCTCCCACGTGTTGCTATTCGGCAGCTTCTCCATCTGCTGACAGACAGATGGATGCTTCTGCTTCCAGAAGATACTTCCTCCAGAATAACATCACTGGTGTTTTTTTAAAATTTATTATTATTATTATTATTATTTTTAAAAAATGTTTGAAGCACAGAGGCAGAACCCAAGTCACTAAAAATGTACAAGGTGCCGCGGTAGCTCCCGTGGAACTAAGCTGGGGAAATTTACCACTTGCCAAACACAAGAAAGGAGAGAGGGGGGAAAATATATATATATATATATATATATATATATATATATATATATATATATATATATATATATATATATATATATATATATATATATATATATATATATATATATATATATATATATATATATATATATATATATATATATATATATATATATATATATATATATATATATATATATATATATATATATATATATAAGGCATGCAGTGAGTGACAGGCTAAAGAGAGTGAAGAAAGACTCTCCTTTTCAAAGAAGAAAGCTGTCAAGGCTGGAGTGCCAGGCAATGACTATGGGAAGAAAAGACCGCGAAGCGACTACATCCCTGTGTCTGGAGAAGTCTGGAGAAGCAAACTGGAAAGGACACCAAACAACAGACGCCTGAGTGTGAGTGTGTGAGAGAGCATAAGTGTGTAAATTGAGTGAGAATGTGTGAGGGTATGGGCATGTGAATTAGTGTGGGTATATATATGAGTGTGTGTGTGTGTGTGTGTGTGTGTGTGTGTGTGTGTGTGTGTGTGTGTGTGTGTGTGTGTGTGTGTGTGTGTGTGTGTGTGTGTTAGAGAGAGAGAATGGGGCAAAAGAAAGGACAATCCAATACAGTCAACAAACAGATCACTTCTACATTGATTGATGAGACCAGAAAAGAAAGACGCTGTCATGGCCAGAACACGCATGGGACACATGTGAAATCTGCTGAAGATGGTATCTACAGAGGTAGGTCTTGAGCATCCTTGGAATGGGTGGGAATGGGCTCTGAATAGGGGAAACAGGAGAGACTGGAAGCCGTTGACTGGGGACACAACAGGGAAGTTGCCTGTTCCCGCAGAACAGTTGTCGTTTTCACCATCTTTCACCATTAGGTACGTCAGCTTCTTCTTCCGTGCCTAGGTCAGACATGAAACTGCCAAAACAAAGCCACCTTTTGTTGAGCTCATTCTGCAGTTCCTTTTGCCTGACCTAGTGTGAGAAAGATTAGCCGGCAATACATGAGTGCTGTTACCAGGGTTACGCCTGATTGTGGTTCGAAAATATCACAATCTTCTAGGAGGCTCTTTCCATGTACATCAGCTAAGGCTCATGGAAGTTGTTGCCCATTAACAGGTAGTGACTGTAGCTGGCTGGACTGCTCCGTGGTTTAGGGGTCTGGGAGTTTGATTCCCCACTGTGCCTTCAAGGGGAAGAGCCAAGCTACGTGGCCTTGGGCCAGCTGCGCAGTCTGACGGTGCCGCCAGAAGAAAGGAATAGGAAACTATCTTTGGGTATTCTCTACCTAATAATAACAATTTTGTGTCAGAAATCATTCTGGGTCGAAATGATTTTTGTGGAAGAAACTCCGCTCAGGGAACACCCAGAGGAGGCTCCTTTCATGTCCCCAATAGCTGGGACAGAGACGGGCGCTCAATCCGTCATGCAGTACCTGGGTCTTGAACTGCCGACTTGCCATCCTTCCAGGTGAGCTTCTTAACCACTGAGCCACCTCATCCCAAAACCCTTGAAAGGGTTGCCGTCAGCCAGAACTGACTTGATGGCATGCAGTTGCTATTATTATTAACATCTGGAGGGCCACATGTTCATCCATCCCCCAAAGTAAGATTATATGAGGGTTCAGCTTCACACTTAGGGAGAAATAAATTAAAATTATGCCATTTGCATAAGAATGATAAGGAGGTGTGGCTGTATGATGTAGCCCAAGATTGAAACCATCAGTCTCCCTCCCTAAGTTTCCTTCCAAGTCTCTTTCACTCATTCCATCTGTGTGGTTGCATCCAGTAATGTGAAAAACAAGCGATGCTCTTCCTGTTCTTCAGTGGCTTATTTCCACCTTTCTGCTGGTTTGCATCTTTAAAATGGGCTGAAAATGTGTTTGGGGGAAAGTTTCCTTCTTAGAGAACTACAACAACTACAGTAGAACTAGCTCTTGGAGCATAATAAACAGACAAGGTCTCCCTTGCGTGAAAGCCATTCATATCCGACTCTAGGGTTCGGTGCGCATCTCTGTTTACAACCAAAGAGCCAGCGCTGTCTGCAACTACAGACATTTCCGTGGACATGTGGCAGGCATGACTAGACATGGAATGCTGTTACCTTGCCTACCAAAGCGGTACCTGTTTATCTACTTGCAGTTTCTTGCTTTCGAACTGCTAGGTTGGCAGGAGCTGGGACAAAGACGGAAGCTCATTCCGTCCTGCTGTACTCGGGAATCGAACTGCTGACCTTCCGCCTCCCAGTCAGCATCTTAGCAACTTGAGCCACAACAGTGCCTACTAGTGTTCTAATTATAGGTGTTACTCACTGTTGCCTTTGGATTGTATACATAGACCATGTGGCTTTTACACACACACACACACACACACACACACACACCATGGGATGCAGTGGCTTAGTAGTTAAGATGCTGAGCTTGATGGGCAACAATTCGAGACCTGAATGCCACACAATGGAGTGAGTGCCTGTCGTCTGTCCCGGGTCCAGCCAACCTAGCAGTTCGAAAGCAAGATATTGCAAGTAAATAAATAGGTACCACTTTGGCAGGGAAGTTAACAACGTTCCATACACTGCCTGCCACATGTCTGCCTGTAAACGGAGATGACCACCACCGCCTAGAGTTAGACATGATTGGCTTTCAAGCAAGAGAGACTTTTTCCTTTACCTAGGGATAACCTCAGTGATCTTTCCACCAAGCGGGTCACATTCTACTTCAGTGAAGTGGTGTATGTGTGTTCCAGTGGTGGTATGCGCTAAAGACAAAAGAACCGGGACCAAAATTCTGACCTGCTTTCATTGAAGTACATCTTGAGAAATGGGGAGAGGAACTGTAAAAAAATCTTTCAAGAATCTGATCACGCAAGAATAATGTTAAAAATGGTCATCAAAATGGGATGTAAATAAAAAAGGAATTGGAGGTTTGACCTATTTGTGCTGCAAAACAACTAAATTTAAGAAAAAAACTGGAAATGCAATGGGAAGATCTATGGAAAAGGAATGATACAGGAGAAATCCAATGACACATAGTATGGGATGCTGTGAAAGCTGTTTTTAGCGGGTTATGCATTAAGGAATTATCAATTCTAAATAAAAAGAATCGAATCAAATACGATGATATAGAGCAGGAGTTCTCAACCTTTTAAAGCCAGGGGCCGGATCATGCTCCCTCAGACAGCTTCAGGGGCCAGATGGCCATTTTGTCCTTCCTCCACCACACGGCACTTCCTGGTGTGGTGGTGGGCCACATAAAATGGTGCCACAGGCTGTATCTAGCCCATGGGCCGCAGGTTGAGAATCCTTCATATAGGAAGAGATCAGGCAGTAGGAGAGGACCCATGCAAGCACTCGTGATGAGACTCAATTAGAGAAAATGAGGATCTTTAAAAAGGAATTAGTGGGGAAAGAATTAGAAAAAACAAAAAGAGACATAATGTATATGAAAAGAGAATATTTTGAATTTAGCAACAAGAACTCTAAAATGTTAGCAAGAGCAGCGCAAGAAAGAAGAGTTAAAAAGGAAATAGGAGTTCTGATGAACAAGAAAGGTAAAAGGTGTAATAAAACTCAAGAAAAACTAGAAATTGTGAAATAGTTTTACCAAAGACTATATAGGGCTATATAGGTGCCCAAGCTACGGCCCAAGGGTCAGATCCGGCCCCCAACACCAATTCATCTGGCCCTTGCCACCCTTGCCGCTCGTGGAAGTACTTCCACTTCCAGGAGTGGTAAGGGCGGCAAGGACCAGGTGAATTGGTGTTGGGGGCCGGATCTGGCCCACAGGCTGTAATTTGGCCACCTCTGGTTTAAGCAGAGAAAATGGCAGGCATGTTTTACTTCCGCTTCCGGTGGGAGGAACCACGTGACCAGCCCACGGCCCAGAAAGTATGGGCACCCCCGATATAGGGCAAAAGAAACAAGGAAGGACAAACTAATTGACTACATAGGGAACTGTACAAAATCTAGAAAACGACCGCCAAAGGTGATCTCATGTAGAAAGGCCTGTGGCAACTTTGGGATGCCTGGAAGGACATGAGAGCATCCCAGGCTGGCTTTGTTCCAGGACTTGCAACTCCCCACTCCTGCGATAAAGGTCTGGTTCCATAAGCAGATTTCTATTCCCCCCCCCCAGTGTGTGCGTGTGTGCATGCGCGTGTGCGCGTGCATGCGTGTGCATGTGTGTGTGTGTGCGTGTGTGTGTGTGTGTGTGTGTGTGTGTGTGTGTGTATGCATGAGACAGAGAGATAGAGATAGTGAGAGCCCTGGAAACGGAGAGCACTCAGAGAGACAAGGCATACGCATGCTCTGTGCTCTGTCTGGCAAAAGACATTTGGTCAGGCTGAAGCAGCATGCTAATTTCCTGCCTCCACCCTAGCTTCTGGGACCAATCTCCCTAGATGTCTTCAGTGTTTGAGAGAGTTGGAGCTGTGAGTATCAACCGGGATCTAGAAGGAAATGAAAACAGCTTCTAGAGGTTAGAATTGGGGGTGGTAAGGTACATGGCTTTTGAGCACATCAATCTTTTCGCCAAAGGCGTGGGGAGAAACAAGTGCCCGTGTGGCCATTTTGGGTGGGGCTTCTGGATAACACGGGTTTAGGCATATCAGAAAACAAATAAAATAAAATCACTGCAGCACTTTAAAGACTAATTGCTATATTTTTACTGCGAGCTTTCGTGGATCAACTCCACTTCTTCAGACAAAGGAGTAAAACTTCCAGGTATGGTTTATATACACTAGATACAGAGGTAAAGAGGTTACAAGGTAAAGAGGTTACAAGGTAAAGGGTAATCAAGCAGAATGACAGATAAGCATGCATACAGCTTCCTACAGCTGGCAGTAACAAATGATCCATGGTTTGTTATTCAGATTAGTTTTAAATGTCCCCTTTTCAATCTTAAAAGTGTGAAGGGGTTTAGTTATCAGAAGTTGGGAGTTTGGTTCCCTACTGTGCCTCCTTGACAGCTGCTGAACTTGATGATGCATAAGGTCCCTTCCAGTTTGATGATGATGATATTTGAAGGGTGAGAATATGGATGTTTCCTACCCCTGAGTTAGAGAATACTTAAAGTTGAATGTTTCTGTTGATTTTCCAGAATTAGCCTACCTGGAAAGTCCTGGACAATACTAATGCAACCAGTGGTTAGGTAAAGGTCTCCCTAGCTCGAAAGCTAGTCGTATCCAACTCTAGGGTGCGATGCTCATGTCCCTTTACAGACAAAGAGCCTGCGCTGTCTGCGTCTGTGGTCATGTAGCTGCCATGACTAGATACCAGAGTGCATGGAACACTGTTACCTTCCCACTGAAACAGTATCTATTTATCTACTTGTAATTTCTTGCTTTCGAACTGCTAGGTTGGCAGGAGCTGGAACAGAGACAGGAGCTCACTCTGTCGTGCAGCACTTGGGTCTCGAACTGCTGATCTGCCAATCTTCCGGTTGTCAAGTTCAGCGCCTTAACCACTAAGCCACCAAGGCCAGTGGTTACATAGAAGCAATTCCTAAGTTTAAGTTGACCCTGGTAAATGTGATAATGTCTGGAACAATCTAATAGATGTGATACTCTAATGCAGACATGTCTGGCTGGACATCCGCTATGGTAATGGAGTAGACCGTACAGCCAGTGACTCAACGCCGAGTGTTGGGTGACGGTAAATAACCTGACTCCCTAAATTGGCCAATGGCTATGGGTGAATAAGCCCCTTTAGGTGGGGTGATGGTCCCCTCAGTGGAGGAAATGCCACTGGAAGCCATCCTATTGGGCCCAATGGCAAAATGAACGGTGGAGGAACTCTGATTCCCAATGGCCATGGAGGTGGAAGAGACCATGCCAGATGGACTGGCTACGAAGGCGCACCTGATAATATCCTCAAGGCTGCGGGAGTCCATTGCAGTCCTGCTGTTAAATCCTGCATGTCTCATTTCATATGTGCCATAGGAGATGGTTCCATGATCATAGTGTGTTGGTCACTTCATGGCAAGATGGGATCAACCTTAAACAAATTCACACCAATGGCATTTTCCCTGCTTCAGGGGGAAAATGTACAGTATTGTACGAGTTGCAGACGATGATACTATAATAATCTAAAGCAATTCCTAAATATATGATGGATGTGATGGCTAGCCTAAAAGGGCTGCCATGGGTGGAAGCTGTTATGCCCCAAAACATGCATGAGAACCACAATGTGCAAATATGTGAACCAACATGCATAAACATATATAGCACATTTCACACAAATAGAGGTTGGAAACACTACTGTTTTTTGGACTACAATGTCCATTGTAACTAGGGAAAAAACAACCACCCCAGGTTACAATGGTATCAGAGTAGCAGCCCCAAATTCTCAATGCCCAAGCAACACCACATGAGCAAGTTTCAAATAGCCCACTTTGAATTGTGCTTATGTATTCGTTCCTTGCCCACGCCGCCACCAAATGAAATACTGTATCATTATAATAATGAAATGCAGATTAAAAACAAAATGTTAATTAAAGCGCAACATGAAAACAAACAAAATGCAAACAGAAGTCACTGCCAGGATGAAACTAATCTGACTCTTTTTAGCCAGCTTGCAAGCCAAAGGTCTCTTTGCTTGCCTCCTGGCTCCACCAGATACAGGTATGCTCAGCTGGTGACTGGAGTGAAAAAAGGACTTTATCAAGGGATGTTAAAACTGAAACAGTCACTATTGCCGTTGCCTTGTTCTTGTTCTTGTTCTTGTTCTTGTTCTTGTTCTTGTTCTTGTTCTTGTTCTTGTTCTTGTTCTTGTTCTTGTTCTTGTTCTTGTTCTTGTTCTTGTTCTTGTTCTTGTTCTTGTTCTTGTTCTTGTTCTTGTTCTTGTTCTTGTTCTTGTTCTTGTTCTTGTTCTTGTTCTTGTTCTTGTTCTTGTTCTTGTTCTTGTTCTTGTTCTTGTTCTTGTTCTTGTTCTTGTTCTTGTTCTTGTTCTTGTTCTTGTTCTTGTTCTTGTTCTTGTTCTTGTTCTTGTTCTTGTTCTTGTTCTTGTTCTTGTTCTTGTTCTTGTTCTTGTTCTTGTTCTTGTTCTTGTTCTTGTTCTTGTTCTTGTTCTTGTTCTTGTTCTTGTTCTTGTTCTTGTTCTTGTTCTTTGCTGTTGAAAGACACAACCTCAAGTAGGTTGTGGAATTCTAACTGTATGGGTCCAAATAGTTTTGAATGGCTTCTTCCTCTTCTTCTTCTTCCATGTCTAGACCAGACATGAAACTAGATAGATAGATAGATAGATAGATAGATAGATAGATAGATAGATAGATAGATAGATAGATAGATAGATAGATAGATAGATAGATAGATAGATAGATAGATCTTTATTGTCATTGTCCTGCACAGAACAACTTCCAAATGAAGGAACATTTTGGAATTTGCTTCCCTACTGTGTCTCTTTGACAGCGGCTGAACTTAATGATCCATAAGGTCCCTTCCCGTTTGATGATGATGATATTTGAAGGCTGAGAACTTGGATGTTTCCTACCCCTGAGTTGAAGAATACTTAAAGTTTCAAAATAGCTCAGTCCCAAGATTTATTACAGAGCCTGTTCAGATGAGACCTAGGTTGGCCAGGACTTTGAGGATGTGAAGTCCAAAACATAGGCAGGAACACACATTCCCACCCTCCCCTGTTTCATTGATGCATCCTATCTTAATGCTGTGATCAGGCAGAACGTCTAGCAGGCAATTCGAACTGAGTCTTGAAAACAAAAATCCCAATGTGTGTTTGTGTCTTTCAGAAACTGCACATCAAAACGGAGTAGTGCTTATACCAGCTTTCCTCAGTCCTCCAGCTGTGTGGGATTACCACTCCCATTATCCCTAACCAGCTGGACCTGGGGTCACCAGGAGCTGGACCACAGCTTGGAGACTCACCTGACTCCGGACTGCCCTCGTTGGCGGCTCTTTGGCTCCCCCTAGTGGCGAGCGCAGCAGCCCAAAGCGGCGCTGGGGAAGCCCTGTTAGGCTCTGTGCACGTCTGAATGCGCCTTCTTCCTGCCACAGGTTGCACCGCTGGCGGGGGAAACCAGCCAGATGTCTCCTTTTCCCTTTTCCCAGGGTGCCGCCCCAGCTGTTCCCTGGCACAGACACACACACACACACACACACACACACACAATCCTTGTTTATAATTAAATTAGGGGGACTGCGGTGGCTCAGTGGTTAAGAAGCTCGCCTTGTTAGTTGGAAGGTCGGCAGTTCAAGACCCGAGTGCTGCATGACGGAATGAGCGCCCGTCGTCTGTCCCGGCTTCTGCCAACCTAGCAGTTCGAAAGCAAGAAATTGCAAGTACTGTAGATCACTTCGGTGGGTGGGGCTCTATCTTGGGGACATGAAAAGGACGTTCCTCTGAGCGGAGTTTCTCCAGCAAAATAAAATAAAATAAAATAATTTTAAAAATCTTTTCAACCCAGAAAGCACCTTTGTGTGCTTCTGACACGATTGAACAACATTATTATTATTATTATTATTATTATTATTATTATTATTATTATTATTATTATTATTATTATTATTATTATTATTATTATTATTATTATTATTATTATTATTATTATTATTATTATTATTATTATTATTATTATTTGGGGGGGGCTTTCAAAAGATGTTCTTGAGGAGCGCGGAGTGTTGAACTGGTTGGGGAAGGGGTGGCTGGCCCCAGAAGACGAGAATTGAAGCAGTCCAGCAGAGGTATGTGTGTGTGTGTGTGTGAGAGAGAGAGAGAGAGAGAGAGAAGCAGCAGAGGTGTGTGTCCCAACCCTGTTGGGCTGCTTCTCTCTCTCTCTCACACACACACACACACACAAACAACTGCTGGGCTGCTTCTCTGTGTGTGTGTGTGTGAGAGAGAGAGAGGGAGAGGGAGAGGGAGAAGCAGCAGGTGTGTGTGTCCCAGCCCTATTGGACTGCTTCTCTCTCTCTCTCTCTCTCTCTCACACACACACACACACACACACACACACACAACTGCTGGGCTGCTTCTTTCTCTCTCTCTCTCTCTCTCTCTGTGTGTGTCTGTGTGTGTGTGTGTGTGAGAGAGAGAGAGAAGCAGCCCAGCAGTTGTGTGTGCGTGCGTGCGTGTGTGTGTGTGTGTGTGTGTGTGAGAGAGAGAGAAGCAGCAGGTGTGTGTGTCCCAGCCCTATTGGACTGCTTCTCTCTCTCTCTCTCTCTCTCTCTCTCTCTCTCTCTCTCTCACACACACACACACACACACACAACTGCTGGGCTGCTTCTTTCTCTCTCTCTCTCTCTCTCTGTGTGTGTGTGTGTGTCTGTGTCTGTGTGTGTGTGTGTGAGAGAGAGAGAGAGAAGCAGCCCAGCAGTTGTGTGTGCGTGTGTGTGTGTGTGTGTGTGTGTGTGTGTGTGTGTGTGTGAGAGAGAGAGAGAGAGAGAGAGAGAGAGAGAGAAGCAGCAGGTGTGTGTGTCCCAGCCCTATTGGACTGCTTCTCTCTCTCTCTCTCTCTCTCTCTCTCTCTCTCACACACACACACACACACACACACAAGCAGCCCAGCAGTTGTGTGTGTGTGTGTGTGTGTGTGTGTGTGTGTGTGTGTGTGTGTGTGTGTGTGTCCCGCGTCCGCGTCCGTCCGTCCGTCTTCCCTTCACCCGCCCCAACCGGACTAAGCATCCAGACGTGACCCTTTTCTACCCGAAGCAGCAGCAGCAGCTGCGGATCGGAAGCGGTCTCGCCCCCACCAGGCAGGCAGGCAAAGGCAAAGGCAAGGGCAGGGCAGGGCCGGGCAGGCATTGGGATGCTGCTCCCTCCTTGAGCAGGCAGGGCACGTCGGTGCGCGGTCTCTCTCCGGGAGGCGGCCAGACGCCTGCCCGCCGCCGCCGCCCCCCCAGGAAACCGGCTGGCGGTGCGGCTGCTGCCCTCCCGTGTGTGTGTGTGTGTGTGTGTGTGAGAGAGAGAGGCATCATCCCGAGCGAGGAAGAAGAAGATGGCGTATATCCAGGTAAAAGGGCCGGGCCGGGGTGGTGGGTGGGTGGGTGGGTGGGTGTGGAGTGCCTTCTTCCTCACCTCCGTTTGCAACCCAAGAGCTCTTGTTGCCTTGCCTGCACCCACCGACGTTCCCGTGGACCCGTTGCAGGCGTGGGTACTAGGCACGGGAACGCTGTTACCTTCCCCGCCCAAGCGGCGCCTGTTCAGCCACTTGCAAGTTCTTGCTTTCGAACGGCAAGGCTGGCACTGGCAGCTGGTGGGGACAGAGATGATGATGATGATGATGATAATTTCGTGTCTGGGTTGAAAGAATTTTTTTTTTATTGCTGGAGTAACTCCGCTAAGGGGACGCCCGAACCAGGGCTCATCAGAGATGACGGGAGCTCACTCCGTCGGGCAGCGCTCGGGTCTCGAGCGGGCGCCCTGCCCACCTTCGCCGTCGCCAAGTTCAAGCGCCCGAACCACGAAGCCGTCCGCAGTTGTTGTGAGAACGGCCAGGCACTGGGGAAAAATAAAATTTAAAGGCAAGACAAACAGTGATGCAGCCTTAAAAATGCCTTATTTGTTTATTTATTTAAAATGCAAAAATTATATTACGAGGGAAACGTCTTATGGGTTCTGCAATCAGACAAAAAGATAAGCGGCACAGAGCATGATTGGAGAAAAAACATGTTTACTTGTACACCGAGGCAGACATGAACAGATCCTGTGTCATTCCTATTCCGGAGCAAGATGCATCTGTCCAGAAGCACCTCTGACTTCTGCTGTGACAACCTGGAGCCTCTGGGAAAGGTACTTTGTCCTTGCCTACATTAGCCAGCACATGCTGGCTTCGTACCTATAAGAGCCCAGGTGGTGGCGCAGTGGTTAACTCCGTGTGGCGAACCTTGGCACTCCAGATGTTCTTGGACTTCAATTCCCAGAAGCCCCTGTGAATCCACACAAAGGGGTTTACTGCGATTCATCCGGCCCGCACCACCCTCGTCGCTCCCGGAAGTGGAAGTAAAATGCGCCCGTACGGAGGAAGGGTTAACCAGGAAGAGTCTTAACCTTATGGGAGCGTTTTACTTCCGCTCCTGGGAGCGGCATGGGCTGGATGAATCGCAGTAAACCCTTTCGTGTAGATTCACAGGGGCTTGGGCTTCTGGGAATTGAAGTCTAAGAACATCTGGAGTGCCATGGTTCGCCATCCCGGGGTTAACCTGTTTTACTGTGCAGCCAGACTGTTGTGAGTTTGATCCTGACCAGGGATCAAGGTTGACTCAGCCTTCCAGCCTTCCCAGTTGGGGCAAATAAGTCCCCAACATGTGGGGAAGGGGAGAGAAATGCTAATTAATTTGTGAACTGCCCAGAAAGTGCACTAAAATGCTATGGGACTGGATATAAATCTTATTGCTCTTGCTATAACTGTGAGCCAGGGTTCCTGATTTAATCTGACGTGCAGCACTCGGGTCTTGAACTGCTGCCCTGCCCATCTTCCGGTCGGTCGTCAAGTTCAGAGTCTTTACCACTAGTCCTTATAAGAAAAGGGAGTTGGGGGAGAGCTTTATTTTCGGAAGGAAACCTATCCCTTGGCACCCTCTCTTGCCTCCGCCTGGTTGAGGGTAAACCTGAGCCAGCCCCCAGACTTAATTGCAGAGTTGCAAAGTGTTGCTGCTTTATGTCTTACTCCAGAAGCTGCAACCTGTAGCATCCCCTTGCCTGTCGGTCTCCCGGCAGCATCAACTGTGTTTGCAAATGGCCATTGCGCCCTGGCGCTTGGAGGTGAAATGGAGGGCCTGCTCTTCTTGGGCTTCTCCTTTTGTGTCCCGATCAAACCCTAGACTGCCACAATGAAGCCGCTTTCTTGGCTTTGTGGTTGCCCAAATTTAAGACCTCATCGGCACATGCTTCTGGCAGTCATCGGCAGACCAGTAAATGAGCCGGATTCTGTACCTCTCCATGTTCACACCATGTGTGTATGTGTGTTGTTGTCCGCCAGCAGCCCCCACTTGAGCGTGTTGGTCTTGCATTTAGAGATTCCAACCCTCAGCCTATTCAGGGTCCTCCTTGGACTTCAATTCCCAGAAGTCCCTGTGAATCCATACGAATGGGTTTACTATGATTCATCCGGTCCACGCTGCCCTCATCACTCCCGGAAGCGGAAGTAAAACGTGACCGTACGTAGGAAGGGTTAACCCAGAAGAACCTTAACTATACAGGCGCATTTTACTTCCGCTTCCGGGAGCGACAAGGGCGGCGTGGGCCGGACGAATCGCAGTAAACCCATTTGTGTGGATTCACGGGGGCTTCTGGGAATTGAAGTCCAAGAACATCTGGAGTGCCAAGGTTCACCATCATGGCCCTAGTGACATAGGGGAGGTTGAGATCATCAGCTATATCTTCCTTTAATGTTGTTCCTGGGGATGCGGTGGCTCGGTGGTTAAGAAGCTCGCCTTGTTAGCTGGAAGGCCGGCAAGTCGGCAGTTTGAGGCCCGGGTACTGCATGGAGGATTGAGCGCCCGTCTCTGTCCCAGCTCTTGGGGACATGAAAGGAAGCTCATTTGGTCAGGAACGAACTCACAACATTCTGGCGGCAGTACAGCAGTTTAACTACTGCTCCACCTTGTGTTGTCCATTTGTCATTGGAGCTTGTATGTGGAGCTTGCACCCTAGAGTCAGATATGACCGGCTTTTGAGCAAGGAAGACCTTTACTTTTATAGACCTTTATATGCATCGGCAATCCCCACCTACCCACCTCGGTCTTCTGTCCTACAGCTTGCATTTGCTAGGAATTTTCAACTTTTTATTTTATTATCTAGTAATAGTTGGGGGCAAAATGTTAATTGTAAAATGCTTAAAGCACTCTCTGTGAACCACCCAGAGATGCTTTAAGTGCTATGGGGTGGTATATACAGTAAGTTTAATGGCTGTTGCTATTTAACCCTGTCTTTTAAAACTACATATAGCAGGAGTTCCCAAACTTTTTGCACTGTAGGCTCATCATGTCGTTGAGCGCGCCAGTCATGTGGTTTATCCCACCGGATGTGGAAGTAAAATGCATCCGCGCATGTGCAAAATACTGTGTAAATGCACCCACAGCTGTCATAAATGTGTTTATGACAGCCATGGGTGCATTTATGGCAGCATTTTGCGCATGTGTGGGTGCCTTTTATTTCTGCTTCCGGGAGCAGCAAGGGCAATGCGGGCAGGATGATTTGGTACCGTGGGCCAGATCCAGCCCATGGGCTGTAGTTTGGCTACCCCTGATAATATGGGGAGAAATTGAATTCTGGTTTCAAATGCAGATTTAATGTGCTGGGACGTCCTTTGATCCTACCAGTCATTGTAGGCTATACATGGACAAAACTGATGAATTAAATTGAAAACCAAATTCTCTGTCAAGGTTATACTTTTATTAATAATAATTCTGTGCTGTCAAGTCAGTTCTGATTTATGAGAACCCTTTCCAAGGTTTTCTAATCTAGGCAGAGAGTGTGCAGAAGTGGTTCACCATTACCTTCCTCTGGGGGCTCTCCTGGGAATGTGCAGCTTGCCTGTGTCCAAACTCTTTTACAAAACAGTGGAGAAAATATTCCAAGACAAATCTACAAAGGTTCAAAAATTCTCCTTTGGGAATGGCATGCTGGCGAAAAAGGGAACACATGAGAATTGTGGATTTGCTAATAGCATTGTGACAAACTCAGGGTCTTTAAGCCATAATACTTCTCACCATGAACACAAGTCACAAATCCAGAGATGGGCAAAGGACAGGTTATGGGTCATACAGACCCGCCAGTAAATCCCTATGCTCCAGATATCTGTAGTTGTTGTTTGAAAACCCTCCCATGTCTATGCCATGCTTTTGTCTCCACACTGGAAGGAAAGGCTTTTCAAAACTCATTTCCAGGAGCCCCATGTGGTCTTAAAACTGGCTAGATCAGGGGTGCCGAAACTATGGCCTGTGGGCCAGATCCAGCCCCCAGTGCCAATTCATCCGGCCCATGTCGCCCTCGTCGCTCCTGGAAGCGTAAGTAAAATGTGCCTGTACGCGCGTGTTTTCCTTCCGCTTCCAGGAGTGACGAGGGCAGCATGGGCTGGATGAATTGGCACTGGGTGCCAGATCCGGCCCTCCAGCCGTAGTTTGCGCACCCTTGGTTTAAGCAGAGAAAATGGCAGCCTAAAATCTATCTCATCCTGTTGCAAAACAGATTGCAAAGTGCGCTTTACTCCCACTTCCAGGAACCATGTGACCAGCCTGCTGAACCACCTGACTGGCCCGCAGCCTGAAAAGTTTGGGCACCCCTGGGCTAGATGGTTAAGAACACAGGCAATTTCCTATTTATTCCATCTTCTCCCTGCCCTACAAGCAAGGGAGCTTTTTTGTCAGTGTTTTATCCTTGATGAAATATTGGATGTTTGTAGGTGTGTGTGTGTGTGTGTGTGTGTGTGTGTGTGTGTGTGTGTGTGTGTGTGTGTGTGTGTGTGTGTGTGTGTGTGTGTGTGTGTGTGTGTGTGTGTGTTGCCCTTTCTCATTACCTGTTTTAGGTTTTGTTGAAAGGGCATGGTTTCATGCAGCGGTTAGTGTTTTCCTTGTGGATTTATGAGTGCCCTGTCCATTAATGGCCTTTTCCCATGTTTGCTTTAGCAGGCTTCTGGGCTAATCTCTCCCCTCCCGTTTTGGTGCAGAAAGTGTTTCCATTTTGTCAATTTAAGCCTTTCTCCCTGGCGGGATTGGCTTTTGTTTTCCGCTAGAGCCCCGAGATCTGCTCATCAGAGCCAAAGGCAAATGATGCCGCCTTGCACCTTCATGCTATGTACAGAATGCAAACATACATCTGAGTTATTATAGGTCAGGGAGCTTTGGCACACAGCTTTCAGAGTGGTGTGCGAAAAAGGTGGTAAACAAATACATTTTGTGTCAGAAATTATTCTGGGTTGAAAGGATTTTTTGCTGGAAAAACTCCGCTCGGGGGATGCCCAAATATGGCTCCTTTCATGTCCCCAAGATCCGTCGTGCAACACTCGGGTATCGAACCCCGACCTTCCAGTCTCCAAAAACAGCACCTTAAGCACTAAGCCACCGCAGTGAGAAAAGGTGGTGAAAGTGATGACTACTTCATTCTTGCAGTTGAAGACCACTAAAGGCAAGGAGATAAAGCAAGGAAGACCAGGCAAGGGATATATTATTTTGTTTTTAAACTGTTTTTCTTTACTATTGCTAAGCTACAGGGAGTCAAGAAATCCTTGTAGATCTCCGAGATCTACCATATGGCCGCCTACATTTCTAAGTCGGCAAATTCTTCAAGAAACGGAAGAAAAGCAACCCTCCATCCATCTCTAGGAGGTCTTCCTTCCTATTGATGCCTCTCTTGTCTGCAACAATTTTAAGGAATTCTATTTCTGCAGTGGCTCAAGTCGCTAAGACGCTGACTGGGAAGCGGAAGGTCAGCAGTTTGATTCCAGAGTACTGCAGGACGGAAATGAGCTCCTGTATTCGTCCCAGCTCCTGCCAACCTAGCAGTTCGAAAACAAGAAATTGCAAATAGATAAATAGGACCACTTCGGTGGGAAGGTAACAGCGTTCCGTGCGCTCCGGTGTCTAGTCATGTCTGCCACATGACCACGGAAATGTTTGCAGAAGCAGACAGCGCTGGCTCTTCAGCTTAGAAACAGAGATGAGCACTGCACCCTAGAGTCGGATGCAACTGGCTTTCGAGCAAGGGAAACCTTTACCTTTACTATTTTCTTTCAGTATTGGATTTATGTGTAAGCTGAGCAAGGCATACAGCCCCAGGTTGAGTAGGGTTTCTAAATCATTTAAAAATAAAATAAAGCATAGTAAAAGTAAAGGTTGCCCTTGCTTGAAAGCCAGCCGTATCTGATTCTAGGGTTCAGTGCTCACCTCTGTTTACAGCCAAAGAGGCAGACATTTCCGTGGACATGTGGCAGGCATGACTAGATGGAACACTGTTTACCTCCCCACTGAAGTGGTCCCTATTTATCTACTTGCAGTTTCTTGCTTTCGAACTGCTAGGTTGGCAGGAGCTGGGACAGACGACGGCGCTTTTTCTGTCCTGCAGCACTCGGGCCTTAAACTGCTGACCTGCCGACCTTCCAGTTGTCAAGTTCAGCATCTTAATCACTTCAGCCACTGCAGTCCGTGCATCTTATATAATTGTTAGAAACATGCATTTCCCCCCTGGAATAGCAACTTTATGGGACTTCTTGCCAATGAAATTACACAGGACGCTTATCCGGCTGTCACTTCTATGCCACCGCCTCCTAGCAAATCACATTACCTTTCATTACAAGATGATCTACAGAGTTTGACTGTACACATGTCAGCTGGGGATGATGGGACTTTCCATCAATGCCAAGTTGGGGAAAGTTAGTGTGCTCTGTTGGAAAGCTGTGCCCTAGAGATCCAGATAAAAGTCTTTTCTAGCTCTGGAAATTCCAGGTATGGTAACTTGGGATCTCTTACATGCCAGCCAGGTGTTTCATAAGAGAGCTATAGTTATTTAAGAACAATATGGGTTGGTAGACAAATGCTTCGGAGGGAAGGGGGAGCAGATTTATTTATTTAATTTTTCTGTCATAATGCATGATACTATTTTGGAACGCAACCTGTGGTTTGGTTTCTAAAAGGTGATTAGTACAATCCATTATTTAAATCCATCTAAATTATGGTTAGCACAACCTGTGGTTTCATGTGATATCTGAGTAAAGCCTAATGTCTGAATTTCGGGGGGGGGGGGAATTACTTTCTGGACTTGCAGTATTTAAAGTAAGGAAAATTAATTCATTTCTCCCGAACGTATGGCTGACCAGATGATTCTGGATATTGTAGTGCGGAAAGTAATTGTCTCAACCTTGGGTAGTCGAATTATCTCAAATACATTATCTTTTGCAATCATCTGGCCTGCAAAAGAGCTTTTGGTGCTTATCCAAAACCATTCTTGTGTCAAGAATTACATTTTCAGTTAAAACCTTTGGGTCTAGGTTGAGCAAAGTCTTGGAAATAATTCAGTGAAGCCACCCATTTGATCACACAGTGAGTTGTGCTACAAATTATGCGCAATGTTTCATAATGTAGAAGCTTCGTCACTCGTTAAGTTTTTTTTTATCAATGGAGCTTGGAGTGCTTTTGGCTGTAAAAAAAACCTGGTCATGGTTGCTCGAATCAGCAGTAAACTTGTGTGACAGGCATGCAATCTAGAGATGCCAAAGATATCATTTAGGTGGACCGCATTGCTGTATTAAATGGATTGGTTATGTTTCTTGCTTCGTTCTTGGTTTTCATTCTGCTAGAGTTTGGAGAAGCAAAAGCACAGGATAGAAAAGGCTTTCAGAACCTGTCACTGACCACATGCGTTGGACTGCAGCTCCAGTCTAATAAAAGTGGACAGGTACACCTTGTTTTAAAGGACTATCTTTGCTGTGGTGGCCCTTCGTAAGCGCAATCGGCCCAGAAATTGGGTTCATTTTGGTTCCAAACTAGAACATCTCTCTTTACCAAAGCTTTTGCTGTTGAAAGACAGAACCTCAAGTAGGTTGTGGAATTCTAACTGTATGGGTCCAAATAGTTTTGAATGGCTTCTTCTACTTCTTCTTCTTCTTGTTGTTCATGTTCGTGTTCATGTTCATGTTCATGTTCATGTTCATGTTCTTGTTCATGTTCATGTTCATGTTCGTCTTCTTCTTCTTCTTCCATGTCAAGGCCAGACGTGAAACTGCCAAAATGAAGGCATCTTAGGGTGAGTTCATTCTGCAGTTCCTCTCGTCTGACCTAGTGTGAGAAAGATCAAACGGCCAAAATGAAGGCACCTTTGGGTGACTTCATTCTACAGTTCCTCTTGCAGCTGCCTGACTGAGTGTGAGAAAGATTAGTGGCAACGCAAGGTTGCCGTTACCAGGGTATGCCCGGTTGTGGTGCAAAAATACCACAATCTTTGAGGAGGCTCTTTCTGTGTACCCTGTTTTGAACGGTGACCTCTTTCACATAGGTTTTAATTTTTCAAAAAAAAAATGTGGTGTGTATGTTACATTACTTTGAATTCCTTGTTGTTTTACAGTGCCATGAGATCTTATGATAAAAGCCACATGATAAACATACAGTAATCATATTCTTCTCATTCTCCTTCGCGACGTGGTACTAGTGGACAAGCAGTTGCTTTTATTTTTGCAAGGTGGATCCAGAACAACCCTGGGAGTGCATAAACTTTGCCTTTTTTAGTGCTGAAAATAGATGCACATTTCTGAACAACAGATCACATTAATTTCACTGGCAACCGCTACACTAATACCAGCTGAGTAATACTCATGATCGTATTCCATTTATTTCTGAACCAGGTGCTCTTCTAGTGTATTGGGATATAGCTTCCATCATCCTCAGCCAGCATGCAGGGCCATGCTGGCTGGGCGGGATACTGGGATGAATTGCTCCATGCCCCTACGTCTAGCTTATAATTTAAAGGACCACACGCCACCTTGGCAGTTTCCGCTCCCACTTTGGTTCTTCTCGCCAGGCTCCTCTCCGTGGGAGAATTCCAAAGTGCTTCAGCAGCATCGTGGCGATAATCAAGGTTGTGGCCCTTTAAATTATAAGTTAGAAGTAGGGGTGTGTGGCGTCTCGTCCAGGTATCCCGCCGAGCCAGCACAGGCCTGCCAGCATGTGCATGGCCTTAGGGTGTGCTAGGCGCATCCTTGTCTCTCTCTCTCTGGCCCCTAAGGCTGTCTTTGTTACCATAGACCACCCAGAAACCCACAAATTCACCTGGAGGTCAATCTCTTGGGAGAAATCTATTTCAGGACATGATTATTGCAATGGGTCATCAATTCGCTTCAGATTTATAACAACCCTAATACGTTTTTCAGGGCATGAAAGAAGCTCCAACAGAAGAATGATTTACTGTTGCCATCCCCAGAGTAAGTTTCCTACAGCTGGATAGGGATTTCAACCTAGTTCTCTTGTATCCTATAGCACACTGGTCCTCCAGCAATAATAATAGCAATTACACCGCCCCATACGTAGCACTTAGTGTACTCTCTGGATGGTTCACAAGGTAATTAGCATTTTGCCCCCAACATGCTGGCTACTCATTTTACCAAACTCAGAAGGATGGATGGCTGTGTCAACCTTGATCCCCATCATGATCAAACTCACAATGTTCTGGCCGCACTACAGCAGTTTTACCACTGCACTAGGAGGGCTCTAGGAGCATGCATGTGATTGATACTTGAATCAAACTCATTTGGTGGCAGGGTGGAATTCACAGCCAGGCTTTGGTTGCCTTCTTGGAAGTTCAAAATGCAGGGAACATCTTGAACAAAGACGTAAAAAAACTCACCTAGAAACCTCTTGGGGAAAGCTTACAACAGCAATTGGATCACACCTGGAGAGACTCGTCTCATCGTCCATAAAATACATAAGACAGGGCTGTACTGTACTGAAAATGAAAAATATGGTACATGCTGGGTAGGCAGGAATCTGGAATTAATAAAGGTCTTTGCTAAACTGGTCTTGTCTCTTTCCCTCCTGTATTTTCTTTCCTTCTGCTTCATGGTGGCTCTCTAAAAGGACAGTTGGAACCAATAAATGAGGTGAGATAATCTATGTATTCATCTTTTGTTCTCCTGCCTTTCCCATGCACAGGGAAATTGTAATGCTTCAAGTTTGGTTTTTACTTGCCTGGCTTTTACGTCTTTTCTGATATTCCTGGTCCCTTCATAATAAATTGCATCTTGATTTTTTAAAAAAAAGATAAACATTTTTTTGTTTTAAAAAAATGTGAATCAGATGCATTGCTGTATGCTGGTATATCTTCAGTTAGCTAATTTTGATCATTTTCAATACAGATAATTCTAGGCAACATCTAGAATTGGAATGCAAATCTCATCTTCTAGAGAGTTTTTTTTTTAGGAGGGGGAGAGGAGAGTTTTGTTCCTGATGGAGTGAGTTGTAGAAATGCAAAAATTCTAATCCACAAGTTTCATCCGAGACGTACCTTTTCAGTGCAAAAAGATTTTGAAGCAAAGACGGAACTAGTCAATCAATCAATCTTTGCTATGGTCCAAGACTAATATAGGCAGAACTCATCACCTGCATTGAGTTGTTGCTCAGGGGTCTCCAACCTACGGCTTGTGGGCCGGACCTGGCCCATGGCACTATTTCATGTGGCCCGTCGCCACCACACCCGCAAGTGGAAGCAGGAGCGTTTACAACAGCCATAAAATGCACATGCACATTCGTAAATGTGGTTACATCAGCTCTAAATGTGCCCGCGGCTGTTGTAAACGTGGAGGCAGGCACATTTACTTCTGTTTCTGGGGACGTGGTCCAGCCCACTCAGCTGTCCGGGATGTGTGGTCAGGCCTATAGCATAAAAAGTTTGGGAACCCCTGGTTTAAGGCTTACTCTGTGTTTGACTGTGGCTGAGGGGTGAGGGCCACATGAAATGGTGCCACAGGCCAGCCCCAGCCCGCATGCCTTAGGTTGAGAAACCCTTTCCTAGAGTGACATCTCTACATATTCACACAACGTGAAACCAGGGGCAATGCACAGATGGAATGATCAATATACTGTCCTCATAATGGCGAAATTCCCTAGGTTTCTGATTTCAGTGGCAAGCCAAACCCTGCACATAAGTCAACCTGACTGTTTGTTCCTGCCAGAAACCTACTGGTTGTAATTTTTTGCTTTCTGGTTTCCCACGGCCGAAGGGCCTTTTGTCTAGAATCTCCGATCTCTTACTGTGCAGATGGACCTGCCGAAGCTGTTGTCAGAAGTGTTACGACTGCAGTTGTTGCCAGTCAAGTGAAGACGAAGTGGAAATCCTGGGTCCTTTTCCGGCACAGACGCCCCCCTGGCTGTAAGTTCGGATCCTGTTTCTATGGTGCTCTTTGCTTGTCTTCTTGTGATTTCCAGAAAGAAGCTCTCTGAGACTGTGTAGTAGGCTTGCTTGCTTGCTTGCCAGTAAGGATGGGTTTTCAGTGCGTAGCACTACCTGATTCCCTCCACCCCCTTTCTAGGGAACGTTATATCAGGTTTAACTGTAGGGAGCATTTGGCAACATCAAAATTTTTGGATATAGATTTAATGTGTGTGTGTGTGTGGGGGGGGACCTCATGTATTTTGAAAGCATATGTTTGGCTACTCCTTAAAATGACAGGCTAGTATCCAGTTTCCTAAATGGAGAGCAGAAGGGAAATTGCTTAAGTCTCTCTTTGTACCTGCCTGCTTCCCATTGTGTGACCACTTGTGTACCTTTGGGCAGGTGCTAAGAGCCTGCTGAAGCCAAGTTGGGGTGGGGGAGAGAAACCCTTACACACTTTCCCTTCTGCTCTGCATGCGGAAGAAAAAGTTTGAGGCATCTTAATCAAAGAGAGAAAAGGAAATAGAAAAAGCAATACTAGGTAAAGGTAAAGGTCGCCCTGCTCGAAAGCCAGTAAGTAAGTAAGTAAGTAAGTAAGTAAGTAAGTAAGTAAGTAAGTAAGTAAGTAAGTAAGTAAGTAAGTAAGTAAGTAAGTAAGTAAGTTTGGTGTATGCAAACCAAGACACAGGACACAGCCTCGGGCTGGGTTAACTCAGGTTTATTGCATCGTGGACAGAGGGAACATGAGGTAATGGCGGATCGATAGCTCTTTATATACAGCAGTAACACATTTGAACGTGGTGCCATGGTAGCCCATTGGCTACTGTCTGCGTGACGTCATTGCAGGTCACGCCCTTCTTGTCCAGGTGTAGGTGGTGGCGGGAAAACTTCCCACGCTGTTGCCTTTGATGAGTTTGGACCAAGAGAGCTTGGACGCTCGCTGCTGCCAGCTGGTGGTCATTAGCTCGCGTCCTATTACAGGGTTTATATGATACAGCTGAAGGTTACATTGTTGCTATAGGCAAGGTTACATTGGCTCAGATACATTGTAATCCGTGTGTACAATAAAACCAACAGAACACAACACCCCTCCCCCCTAGGACGAGACAAAGTCTCGAGCCCACACTTAAACACACTCCCCCCCCTTAGGAGACAAAGTCTCTCAGCCAAGATGGCTTATTTCGAACACGCTGGGGTCTCGATGCGGGCTGCCTCTCCCCGGGTTTGCTACCTTCTCTTTGTCCCCTGGTTTCCTGTCCTGTAATATGAGAGGGAGACTCGTTAGTGACTTTCCGCGGCTCCGCGGCGTTGTTGGGAGGTGTGCTCTTTCTTAGGGAGGAACCGGGGGCACTGGGGGCTAACGAAAAACCCCTCTTCTCGCTTGGACGGGTGGGGGAACACTCCTGAAAACCCCCCCGGCTCGCAAAATCAAACTCAAAATTACAATCGGGGGCAGCGGGCGCGAACTCCTCTCCCCCTTCCCCGGCCCCTGATAGGACTGGCGTATCAAAAGGATATGAGTCGGGGCCGCTGCTATCACAAGGATATGAGTCGGGGCCGCTGCTTCTGCTTCCTTCCCCCCTTGCTTGGGACTGTTGTCCATTGCTGTCTCCCCCTTGGGTTAAGCGGGTGGGGGAGAACCCTAACGCTGAATCCTGTTGTCGAGCTCCACTGACTGGCCCACTCACCCGGTGCCTCAGTTGGTCTGCGTGCCTCCTCCAGAGGAGGCCGGTGTTAGTCTCGACCCGGTACGATACTGGCCCCGTCTGTTCTACAACCTTCCCTGGTACCCAGGCCGGCCCTGCGCTAGAATAGTTCCTGCAGTGAACAGGGTCCCCGGCGGCGAAACCTTTCGAGACTGCCAACCCTATGTTTTTACCTTTATCCTCGACCCTCGTCGGGTCTAGCCTGGACAGGATCGTGGTCAGTTTTCGCCGCATCAAGAGCTCCGCCGGCGAGTAGCCTGACGCTAAAGGGGTTACCCTATACGCTAAGAGGAACTGGCATACCTGGTGATTCAGGTCCCCCGGGCCCATGCGCCTCAGCGCGTCCTTTGTTGTACGCACTAGTCGTTCCACTTGGCCATTCGTGGCCGGGTGAAACGGTGCGGATGTGACATGCCGAATGGCGTTTGCCTCCATGAAGGCTCCGAACTCAGCGGAGGTGAAACAACTAGCGTTATCGCTGACTAAAGTGTCGGGTAAACCGAACGTGGAAAAGACTCTCCTTAGCCGGCTAATTGTCGTGGCGGAGGACGTGCTCTTTACTGGGATAACCTCCAGCCACTTGGAGAACGCATCTACCACCAGGAGAAACATGGTTCCTCGGAACGGGCCAGCGAAATCCACGTGCACTCTGGACCACGGCCCCCTTGCTGTGTCCCACTCCCTATGCGGGAGACGGGCCGCCTCAGGTCGGGATTCCTGGCAAGCCTCGCAAGTGCCGACCATGTGCTCAATGTCCGCGTCCAGCTGTGGCCACCAGAAGTAACTCCGGGCTAGCGCCTTTGAACGAACTATGCCCGGGTGGCTGACGTGCAGCAGTTCGAGCACCCTCGTCCGCAGGGGCGCAGGGACCACCACCCGTTGGCCCCACAGAAGGCACCCCCTCTCTAGGGACAACTCCAGCTTTTTCCTAAAGAATGGGTCGAACTCTGTACTCGGGGACGAAGCCGGCCACCCCTTCTGCACCCATGAACTAACTTTTCCCAGCGTCCTGTCCTTGCCTGTCGCCCTAGCAATGTCGGCTGGTACTATTGGGGGAGCGTCTAAAACCTCAATCAGCAACACCTGGCGGTCTCTTTCTGCTCTCGCCTTTTGGTCGTCCGACAATGGCAGAGGGGATCGCGAAAGCGCATCAGCATGGCTGATCTCCTTTCCGGGCCTGTATTCCAACTCATGTTGGTACGCGTTGAGGAAAATAGCCCATCGCAGCATTCTCGGGGACAGGATCTGCGGCGTGGGCTTGTTTGCCGTGAAAATCCCTAACAGCGGTTTGTGATCGGTCACGATTTTGAACGGGCGGCCATACAAAAAATCGTGAAATTTTTTGGTCCCCGCCACTATTGCTAACGCTTCCCTGTCGGTTTGTGCGTAATTTCGCTCTGCTTGGGACAGGGACCTTGAGTAAAACGCTACCGGGGCCTCCCTTCCGTCCTCCAACACGTGGCAAAGCACCGCCCCCACCCCCACCGGGGATGCATCACAAACTAGGACCACAGGCCGTTTGGGGTCGAAGTGCGTCAGGATTGCCTCAGATGTTAGGAGCTGCTTTAGCTCTTTGAACGCCCTCTCGTGCTCGTCACCCCACATCCATGGCTCCTCTTTTTTAAGTAACCGATGGAGCGGTTCGGCCACGGACGCCTTCCGCGGGAGGAATGTATGGTAAAAGTTGAGGAGCCCCAGGAAAGACTGCAGCTCGGTTTTGGATGTGGGGCGAGGGGCCTTTTTAATGGCTGCTACCTTGGATTTAGACGGCTTAATCCCCTCGGGTGTGATCCGGAACCCTAAAAACTCGACCTCGGTTTCGAAAAAGACACATTTATCCTTCCTCAATCTCAGCCCCGCTTTCTCGAAAACGGTCAGTACCTTGTCCAACCTTTTTGCCAGTTCAGCCTCACTCCCCCCTGTTATCAACACGTCATCAAAATAAGGCAACACCCCCTCCAGGCCCTTTAGGAGGCGTTCCACGAGCGATTGAAAAAGGCCGGGTGCCGAGTTCACGCCGAACTGTAACCGCGACACCTGGAACGCTCCCTTATGTGTAACTATTGTTTGTGCCGCGGCCGTGGCGGGGGTCACAGGAAGTTGCTGATAGGCTTGTGCCAAATCGAGTTTAGCGAAACACTTTCCCCCATTTAGCCTGGCCAAAAGGTGGCTGATCACTGGCACCGGGTATGCATTAGGGCGGATCGCCTTGTTAATTGTACACTTATAATCAGCGCAAATGCGCACCTCCCCGTTAGCCTTTAGAGCCGTTACAATTGGAGTTTCCCACTCCGCGGAATCAACAGGAATAAGAATCCCCTGGCCCACCAGTTTGTCCAGTTCCGCCTCTATCTTGTCCTTGAGTGCGAACGGCACCCTGCGTGGTTTGAGTCTTATCGGGCGGACCTCCGGGTCTATGTCGAAAGCTACAGGGGGTCCCTTGAACTTTCCGAGTCCTTTCTTAAAAACGGCGGGATGCGCATCGCAAACCGCTTGTATTGGGTCCCCTCCCACGGTATGCACCCCCCCTATGAACAAACCTAAGGGCTGAAACCACTGTGTCCCTAGGAGGCTACAGCTTCCCCCTTTGAGGACAACTAGGGGCAGTTCCGCAGAATGTCTCTTAAAATTGACCCGAAATTTCCCGACCCCCAACACCGGAATGCTGTTTCCCTGTACGTCCCGTAGTGTGGACCTCAACGCTTTAAGCTTGGGCCGCACGTGGGGGTCGATTTTCAGGAACTCTTTCTGGGGAATTATGGAATAGGAGGACCCCGAGTCAATTTCCATCTTAATAGGGGCCCCTTGTACTAATACCTCAACGAAGTAATGGGACTGTCCCGCGGACACGCTGAACACTGAGGCGTCGTCCTCGCTGCCGTCCGAGACGCGGCCCACGCCGTCCTGCTTCCTCGTGGTCTGGGCGCCATCTTTGGGCCTCGCTGGACGGTCCGGTCTGGCCGCGCGGTCTTGTGACTGCCTCCGGCCCTCTTTCCGCTTTCTGCACGCCTTGGCGATGTGCCCCCGACGGCCGCAGGTGTAACACTCGGCCTTCCTGAACGGGCATCTCGCGCGCTCGTGGGCCGCTCCGCAACCCTCGCAGCGTCGACCGCCCTTCCGGACCTTCTGGACCTCCTCGCCGTCGCTGCCTTCCGTAGACGACTTTGAGGCCCGTCGAGTCGCGTGCACCGACTGTCCGGTCTTCCCGTGCACCGAATTTTCCGCCTTGCCGGCTCTAGGACGCCACTCACGCCACTGGTGCATCTCGTCCACTCCGGCATTCGTAGACTCTGCGGCTTCCGCGGCCTCAATGACCTCTGCCAGCGTGGGTGGCGGCTCCTTATTCATCAAGCTGCGCTGTACCTCCTTGTCTTTCAGGCCACACAACACGCCGTCCCTGAGGACCAACTCCAGGATATCGCCCCATTTACAGGGGGCGGCGGCTATCCTCATGGCGGCCACGAATGCCTCAACCGACTCATCCGGCGCTTGGACTCGCCTCCAAAATGCGCTCCGAGCGGGAAACATTGCCCTCGAGGGGCAGAACCGCTCTCGCAGCAGTTTCATGATGTCGCTCGCCTTAAAGTCGCTCACCTTCTTCGGAGCGATTATGCCCACCAGCGTCCGCTTGGTTTCCATCCCGAGCATTCTGGTGAGGATGGCCCTCTTCCTCTCCTCGTCTTCTCCTTTGACTCTGAGTTCTACCAGGGCCGCCTGGAAATCCATCTCAAGCAGCTCCCAGTCTTGCGGTTTGGTGATGTTGAAACCGCTCTGTGCCCTGGCTGTTCCGTGGGGATCCATGATCCCACCTTCGTCGCCAATTTGGTGTATGCAAACCAAGACACAGGACACAGCATCGGGCTGGGTTAACTCAGGTTTATTGCATCGTGGACAGAGGGAACATGAGGTAATGGCGGATCGATAGCTCTTTATATACAGCAGTAACACATTTGAACGTGGTGCCATGGTAGCCCATTGGCTACTGTCTGCGTGACGTCATTGCAGGTCACGCCCTTCTTGTCCAGGTGTAGGTGGTGGCGGGAAAACTTCCCGCGCTGTTGCCTTTGATGAGTTTGGACCAAGAGAGCTTGGACGCTCGCTGCTGCCAGCTGGTGGTCATTAGCTCGCGTCCTATTACAGGGTTTATATGATACAGCTGAAGGTTACATTGTTGCTATAGGCAAGGTTACATTGGCTCAGATACATTGTAATCCGTGTGTACAATAAAACCAACAGAACACAACAGTAAGTAAGTAAGTAAGTAAGTAAGTAAGTAAGTAAGTAAGTAAGTAAGTAAGTAAGTAAGTAAGTAAGTAAGTAACTTACTTACTTACTTACTTACTTACTTGCTTACTTACTTACTTACTTACTTACTTACTTACGCAGCACACATCATCCAATAATAACCCAAAGATACAAAACCAGATAGCGTCAGAAAATCTTAAAACCATAACAACATTCATAGTAAGCACTATCAACAGCAATAAAGATAAAGGTCACCCTTGCTCAAAAGCCAGTCATATCTGACTCTAGGATTCGGTGCTCATGTCTGTTTATAGCCAAAGAGCCAGTGCTGTCTGCGTCTGCAGACGTTTCTGTAGTCACGTGGCAGACATGACTAGACCCATGTGCTCTGGCACATGGAACGCTGTTTACCTTCCCACCGAAGTGGTCCCTATTTATCTACCTGCAATTTCTTGCTTTCGAACTGCTAGGTTGGCAGAAGCTGGGACAGAGATGGGCGCTCACTCTGTCGTGCAGCACTCAGGTCTCAAACTGCTGACCTACCATCCTTCCAGTCATCAAGTTTGGCATCTTAACCACTAAACCACCACAATCCCATTCAATGGGATTACTGTAGTGCAATTTACTATATGTATTAAGCAAGAGGATTTGGGCCATTGGTGTAATTATACTGTGGCACTCACTGCCACAAGATGATGTGATGGCTGCCAACTAGAAATGGCTTTAAAAAGTGATAATTTCCTGATTGGACCATTGAAGGCAGCTTGTTAGAATGGCTACAGAACACCATCATTGCCAGATGCTTTAAAATGTGAGATGGAGCAGTTGCATTTATGCCCTGGTGCTGAGCTTCTCATAGGCACCTGGTTGTACACTGTGTGAACTAGGGGCTGCGGTGGCTCGGTGCTTAAGAAGCTCGCCTTGTTAGCTGGAAGCCTGGCATGTTGGCAGTTCAAGACCTTGGTACTACATGACGGATTGAGCGCCCATCTCTGTCCCAGCTCTTGGAGCCTCGTTTGGCCTCATTCGGGCATTCCCTGAGCAAAAATCCGTTTCAACCCAGAATAATTTCTGACACAAAATTATTATTATTATGCTGTACTGTGTGAACTCAGCACAATCTCAGAGATTTCCCCCTCCAAACAACCAAGAATTTGCTCTTTTATGCATTTATCAGGAGTCGGAGTTGGACCTCAACTCTGACGCATAATTTCATCTCCATTGTCGGAGAAGTTATGTTTTTGCTACACTATACACCGTTTGACGACTTGTCGCTCTTGCTATGGTAAATCTAATTAGGTTGACTTAGTGCACATGGAAACAACGGCTTCCTCTTGTTTCCTCTGTAATGTTTGCTTCCCTTCCTTGTTCACTTCAAAAAACGGTAGTGGTTGTTGCTGCCGCTGCCCCGGTTGTGGTTGCTATTGTTTGCAAGAAGCAGCTGGGGATTATTGACTTTCCATGTTCGGCAATATCCAACATAGGTGTCCCAGAAGATACATCTTTTGTGCTCCCTGAAATTAAATTAGAACCCAGTTCCATTTTTATTCATGGTGGCCCCAATTAAGCAAAGAACGTAGGATTCAGCTAAACAGAACCATTATTTTGAAAAGGAAAGTCATCACCAGCCGCTAAATGAAATCTTTTTAGACAGAATGATGACATTTTCCCCTTTGATTTCATTTACTGCTGCAGTGACTTAGTGGTTAAGAAGCTGAACTTGATGACTTGAAGGTAGGCAGGTCAGCAGTTCGAGACCCGAGGGCTGCACAATGGAGTGAGCTCCCGTCTTTGTCCCAGCTCCTGCCAACCTAGCAGTTCAAAAGCAAGAAATTGCAAGTAGATAAATAGGGACCACTTCCGTGCATACCCGTCAAGCGCCGCTCCGGAAAATACGGGAACTGCTCTGGCCCGGGTGCGCATGCACAGCAAAATCTCCTTTGCACATGCGCAGGACCCCTTTACGCATGCGCAGAATCTTTTGCGCATGCGCAGTAACCTCTTTCCCCGCTGTTGAAATATGGGACGGCAGCAGAAAAGGAGAGGAATGGGCACAGAAATATGGGATTTCCTGGCCAATTTGGGATACTTGACAGGTATGCTTCCATGGGAAGGTAAACAGTGTTTAGCCATGCCTGCCACATGTCCACAGAAATGTCTGCAGACACAGACAACGCTGACTCTTTGGCTATTAGCACAGATGAGCAGCCACTCATCTATGAGCAAGGGCGATTTTTACCTTTGTGTTTAACATCTAACATCTTTTTTATGGCATGTCTTCTAACATGGTCTTCTTACTTTGGTTTAAACATAGTCATCATTTGGGCAGTGTTTCCCAATCTTTGGTTTTTAGACTTCAATTCCCAGAAACACTGATCAGCCAAAGTACTGACTTAGGATTCTGGGAATTGAAGTCTACCAGTGTTCCGCAGAACACAGTTTGGGAAACGTAGCTGTATAAGAAGGTGATGGTGAACCTTGGCACTCCAGATGCTGCCATCGTCACTCCTGGAAGCGGAAGCAAAACGCGCCCATACGGTTAAGACTCTTCTGGGTTAACCCTTCCTCCATACGGGCGCGTTTTACTTCCACTTCCGGGAGCAACGAGGGCAGCGCGGGCCGGATGAATCGCAGTAAACCCATTTGTGTGGATTCATGGGGGCTTGGGCCTCTGGGAATTGAAGTTCAAGAACATCTGGAGTGCCAAGGTTCGCCATCATGGGTATAGATGAGAAGGCAGATAGTTTTGAAAACACTTGAGATAGTAATCCAATATCGATTTGTCATTGCTTATCTATTTAACCACAAATCAAACTATGTCCAAAATGTTGTGTCCTTTGCCTTCTGTTTCCATCTCTGACCCAACAGCTTTACCATTGGCTCATCCCATCATTTTTTGTGGTCTGCCTAGTGGTTTTTTTTTTGTGGTCCCTTGGTGTCCAGTCTGTTAGCAGAGAAATTAATGTTGGTTTTCATATTGTCATTCAGGAGGACTGTGTGGTTAGTAGGGAATGAGAGAAAACATGGCCCTCATCAGCAGGGTTGTACCATAAATGCTGAGGAACTAGGAGAGTCAAGGAGGCTTTGGAGTAGATGCACACGTGTGTAGGCTAATTTACTGAGAGAAGAAACAACAGATTAACATAATGCTCCTTCTAGATGACCTTGGAGGTAATTTCTGTTCAACAGGGTAACCCATCGGATTGAAGAGAAGGATGCCAACTCTGACAACTCAATGGTAAATGAGGCGCCTCCAACTCCTCAAGGCGATTCACCAGACAGAAGACGGGCCTCCACGGATACCACCCGATCCACTTACAGCCTCACTAGGCGAATCTCAAGTATGTCTGCCGTTGTTGCTGTTGAGCTGTAGGGTTACTTAATCTTGTGAGTCTCAGGGTAGGAGGCTTGGGTTTGGTGGCTGTTGGGACTGTGATTGCAGCTTAGTAGCAGCAAAGCAAGAACTTGGCTATTCCTACCTTTTGTTGTGGCAAAACATCACCAGCTAAGCAGGGAGGAGAACCAGTTTCCCCTTGCTAGAAGATACTAGACCAGGGGTTCTCAACCTATGGCCTGTGGGCCGTATCCAGCACACGGTGCCAAATCAACCAGTCCACACCCTTGCTTCAGCTGCTGCAGCAGCCAGAATTGGCCATGGACTCTTTATGGCTGTTGCAAATGCATTTAGGACAGCCGCAGATTCATTTACGGCTGTTGTAAATGTCCTAAACGCATTTACAACATCTGTAAATGAGTCCATGGCTGTCCTTAACACATTTATAACAGCCGTAAATGAGTCTACAGCTGTCGTAAATGGTGGTCCAGCCACTGGCAGAATCGGCTGCAGACGCATTTATGGCTGTTGTAAATGTATTTAAAGGTAAAGGTAAAGGTTTCCCTTGCTCGAAAGCCAGTCGTATCCGACTCTAGGGTGCAGTGCTCATCTCTGTTTCTAAGCCGAAGAGCCAGCGCTGTCTGCTTCTGCAGACGTTTCCGTGGTCATGTGGCAGGCATGACTAGACACCGGAGCGCACGGAACGCTGTTGCCTTCCCACCGAAGTGGTCCCTATTTATCTACTTGCAATTTCTTGCTTTCGAACTGCTAGGTTGGCAGGAGGTGAAGAAAGACTCAGACACCGGTCAGGCACCGGTATTGGATTAAAGGCATCGGGCCACTTTTATTGAATAATGCCCTAGTCCGAATTATCACTTTCAATTGGTGTATCATCCAATTGTAATTCTTTAAGGCAAGCAGGCCGCAGTAACACTGGTAAGGTTCCTCCCAAAATGCCAATGGAAATTGGCTAGATGTATCTATTTGTATCAATTTGTTTGTTGACACAAACAAATTGTTGACCGGAGTCAATATACTATCTACTGACCCCACCCTATGACGTGTATCCGTTCAATATCAAGGTGATGCAACACCTTGTTTACAACAGCTGTAAATGAGTCCGCAGCTGATTCTACCGGCAGCTGGACCACCAGTCCGGCCCACCAACTGTCTGAGGGAGCTTGAACTGGCCCCTGGCTTCAAAAGGCTGAGAACCCCTGCTCATAAGGGTAGAGAATCCTAAATCTCTCATCAAATTACAAATCCCAAGCATTCCACAGGATGGAGCCATGGCAGTTTAAATAGAAGCAAGCTTGTATAACAGTGTGAAGTAAATAGACCCTAATGATTGGATTCAGTTTCAGAGATGTTCTAGTGATGTGCGATTTTAAATCCCATAAAACTCTTTGCTTCTCACATGCAGGTCTTGAATTGAGACGACCAAGTTCGCCACTTGTTGATATCAAACCTATTGAGTTTGGGGTTTTCGGAGCCAAAAAGGAAATTGTTCAGCCGAGTGTCCTGAGGAAAACCTATACTCCGGATGACTATTTTAGAAAATTTGAACCTCGACTGTATTCCCTTGACTCAAACAGTGATGATGTGGACTCCTTGACAGACGAGGAAATGTTAGCCAAGTACCAACTGGGTATGCTGCATTTTAGCACACAGTATGACTTGTTGCACAATTACCTCATCGTCCGAGTCATTGAGGCAAAAGATATTCCTCTCCCAATCTCTCACGACGGCTCAAGACAGGACATGGCTCATTCAAACCCCTACGTGAAAATTTGTCTCTTGCCGGACCAGAAAAATTCCAAGCAGACCGGAGTGAAACGCAAAACTCAAAACCCAGTGTTTGAGGAGAGATACACCTTTGAAATCCCCTTTCTAGAAGCCCAAAGGAGAACTTTGCTGCTGATGGTTGTGGATTTTGACAAGTTTTCCCGCCACTGCGTCATTGGGAAAGTGTCAATGCCCTTGAGTGACGTAGACCTAGTGAAGGGTGGACATTGGTGGAAGGCTTTGGTCCCCAGTTCTCAGGTATGGTTTTCTCTCAAGGATTATTAAAGTTGCCTTGTTTTTCTCTTCCACCTTCTAGCTGTGATTGAACTTCCATCATGGTTTGGAGAAGTTACTTTTTTGAACCAGAACTCCCAGAATCCACTTGGCCAGTATGTCCTGTGGCCATGGAACTGTTTAAAGATAATTTATCTGAGCTCTGGTGTCAACTGGTGTTCAGTGAGTAAGTTATTTGCCATCAAGTCATTTCTTACTTATGGCGACCATTCTAAGATTTCCAAGGAATGTGAGGTATTTACAGGGTGGCTTTAAGCGTTCCACCTCCCCAATGAGCTTTTATGGGCAAGCAATAACAGTGTTCCCCAAACTTTGGTTTTTGGACTTCAGTTCCCAGAGGCCTAAATCAGTACATTGGCTGATCAACGCTTTGAGGAATTGACTTAGGCTTGTGGGGATTGAAATTCAGAAACCAAAGGTTGGGGAACACTGCCCTACAACACAAAGGCTCTCAAGTGGGCTCTAGGAACAGGGAGTTTTTAGTTGTGTTCCGAATATCCTGACATGCCATCTTCAAGGATGGCCATACGAGTTCATTGGATTTCTATATGACTCCATTGGATTTCTACTGAAGACCTGACTCTTTAAGGAGGCCTTTGTGAAGAAACCGAACCAGATGTGTTCATCCCATTAGCCAGGTCCCAAACTCCCTGAACTCTCCAGCTGTTGGTTTCATACAACTGTGTTTATTTATTTATATATTTATCTTATTCCCATATCACTAAAAATTTAAAACCAACCAAAATTTTAAAAACACTAACCAAGCAGAAATGTATGCATGCACTCTACTTTTTCAGTATCCAGCAGTTTGAATAGCCTTGTCATTTGCTTCAAACAAATTCACGATATTGGCAATGGCAATTACACTTCTATACTTCCCCATAGTATCTGTGCATTCTCTAGGTGGTTCACAAGGTAATTAACATTTTGCCCCCGACATTCATTTTATGAACCTTGGAAGGCTGGAAGGCTGAGTCAGACTTGATCCCCATAAGGACTGAACTTAGATTATCAACAGAGTTTTAGCTTCAGTACGGCAGTTTAACCACAGTGCCACAAGGGCTCACAATTTGGACAAGTTGCTGCAGATTAGTAAATGTCCAAAGTCTTGTTTCTTACTACATAAACATTGTTCACCATCATCAAGATAGCCCCATCTCTTTCGATTTGTTTTTCATTGTGTCATTCTAGTCCTTAGGCTATTCCGTGTCTTCCATGTCCCATATTGGAGATGGTAACCTGCGGTTGGCATCTCCTTCGCCGGTCATAACTCTCTGGGCAATATTATTTTGCATATTTCATTTTGACGTGCCTCAGTTGAAGATGGAATTGGTGCCATTGTTTATAGGAAACTCTTCTTTGACTTCAACATTGATGGGTGACGTTGAAGTCCAAACATTGAGTGCCTTGTGGTACACAGAAAGAACCTCTGCGAAGATTGTGGTATTTTTGAACCACTATTGGTTGTACCCTGGTAACGGCAACCTTGTGTTGCCAGCTAATATTTCTCACATTAGGTCAGGCCAAAGGAACCACAGATTGAACTCACCATCTTCATTTTGGCAGTTTCACATCTGACCTAGACACGGACAAAGGAGAAGAATTGGATGCCTTGGGTTTGAAACAATTATTTCAACCAGAGGGTCAAATTCGGTTTCAGAAAAGTTCTTGGAGCTCATGTTCCATTGACGAGTGAGACCAAAAGCAAAAATGTGGGACTCCAAATATTTATTCAGCTTAAAGCTGTAGTGCCAGTAACTAATCTTAAGAGAAGTGTTTCGAGTCAACCAGAAATGTGTGTTTCTAGGCTGCAACTCCCAGAATTTCCCAGAATTCTAATAATTGTCTAAAAACATAAATTTGCACGGTTCTTAGTTTTAGCCATGCAGAATGGGGACAAAACTCAGGTGCTAGAATAGACCTCCCCAAAACCTCTCTGGAATTGAAATGAGACCCCAGGTTGAAACAGATTTAACATCTTTGTGTTTAAGGCATATATTCTTCCCCCATGCCAATCATGTCCAACTCACAATTCCACCCTGGTTTGAGTGTATCCTCTTGTTGTAGGCAGAATAGATCTGCCAGTAGAGGTAACACATGTGTGTTGGGGAAGGTCTGATGGAATATTTGATGTTTCAGAGCTGCTGTTAGTGCCAGATCTGTTTTGTGGCAGGATTGGGTAGACGTCATTAGTCAAAAAATGCTTAGATGGGTTTTGCTGCTTTCCCTTCTTCTCCATGGTTGTGGGTATTGCTTTTTGCGGGCTTGCCAGGTGAGCCACATGGTTGCGCATGCATCAGCTAAATATCTTGTCTTTGTGATTTTCCCCCTCTTGACTGGAGCAGTCTGTGGATCTCACATAAACACAGCAATTCATCCCGACATCTGCTTCTGCTTTTCTTGTAGTCCAAAACAGCCCCCTGAGGGCACTATTACTAATCATGATTTTCTGCAGTAATGGGGAAAATCAATTTAAGGTTTATGATTAGCAAGCTCTTGCACGCAGATGTAGTGAGCAGAGGGAACCTTTGGTTGCTGAGTTCTGTGTACAGTCTTTTTTAAATTTCAGACATTTATGTTCCATCTATTTTCCTAGCTGGTGTCGGGGTTACTGAGTGGAGCTAAGTCATAGGCTTAGACCTAGCTTCATTTCTGCAAAGTAATTGCACTGAGTGTCCTTAGATAATTGTATATGTATTGTCATAGAGTCAAACAAGCTGAGACTAATTATTTTGGGAGGAAAAGATTGTATTCTTTCTCATGCACAGTAGTAATGTGTCAAATTTAAACCCATTCTTCCTATGGCAGCCTGGCTGTATTCCAGGAGTGGTTAGCAAAACACTTTTGATTAAACGGTATATAAAGGTTTTCCTACCTTAACTGACAACACTCTAGGTACAAGTCAGAAGAACAGGCCATTTAATGCAGTGGAGAAGTATTTTTTATCGTTTTAAAAATTGTCAGTAGTTTTTAATGGGTTTTTATTGCTTTTTTAAAACTGCCATTGGTTTTATTTTCTGCGAGCCACCCAGAGTCTTTGGAGTTGGGCGGCAATACAAATTAGAAATATAAAATAAATAAATAAAAGAAAAACAAACCATAGTGATTATAGTTTTAAAATACAGTGGACCCTCACTTAACAAATTTAATGCGTTCTCCAGGACCTTTCATACTACGAAAAAATTGTAAAGTGAATTTCCCATAGGAATTCATTGAAAACCAAAATTTGTTAACCGAAACACCGTTTTCTATAGGGATGCATTGAAAACCAATTAATCCATTCCGGGGGGAAATTGTTAACCAAGCCACTATTTTCTATGGATTTCCTTTAGTTATGCGAATTTTGTGTTAAGCGAGCCACTTGTTAAGCAAGGGTCCATTGCATACCTGTCAAGTTTTGGATTTGGAAATAAGAGAAATTTCCCAGCAAATACGGGATACTTGACAGCTATGCTTATCCTGTGCTGCCCTCCAATGGTGGCAATAGGGCATTGCAGTCTAATTAATAAGGGATGATGGCGGGAAAGAGGGTAACATAAGGGGTTTTCCCGGCCAATAAGGGATACTTGACAGCTATGGTCCATTGTAGTTTATTTGTTTGAATGACAGATATCCTACTCTCTCACCCCAGTAGAATAACAAGATGGACTTTGAATGGTATGAATAAAATATTTAAAAAATCAATATTAAAATAAACTAAAATAAATTATAACAACAATCATGTTAAAACCAGAGAAAAGTAGAAAAATAGGAATTAAATCCATTGGGCTCTCCCAGGATTTGTTTTCTGAGGTAGCCAACTCAATTTTGCAAATGTAAAAGGATGGGAGAGAAATTTTCAGTCCCTGGACTGAACATAACCCTGCCCTCTGGCCTTCCTAAGAAAGCCACGTGTCCTTTCTCATAATATCATGATTTCTCCCAATGTTTTATATATCCCTCCCCCACTCTAAATAGTTGAAATGCCTCTCTTAGGGCTAAATTACTGGCAGTGAGAGCAGCAAATCAAGATATGTTTTTATATCATACCCATCAAGCTCGGCTCCCAAAAATACAGGAAATTAGTGCGCATGCATGTGCATGCGCACAGAACCCATTTGCGCATGCACAGAACCCATTTGTGCATGCACAGAACACGTTTGCACATGTGCAAATGGATTCTGTGTGTGTGCGCGTGCGCAGTAACCCCTTTCCCTGGCGTTCAAAATACGGGACTGCAGCGGGAAAGGGGATGAATGAGCGCCAAAATACGGGATTTCCCGGCCAATCAGGGATACTTGACAGGTATGTTTTATATGCTCAGCAGGGAGGTGGGTGAGTTTGTTGACTCCCCCCACCACCAGTAATGAATAAGGGTTTGATTTGAACCTCATGAGATCAATCCATGTTACTGAGTGTTATCCTGCAAGCTGGTTCAGCACCTTGGATAGTTCCTTTAAATGAAGCTAAGCAGATTCATCATAGAATAACAGAGTTGGAAGGGGCCTTTTGGGTAATCCAGTCCAACCTCCTGCTCAATACAGGAATCGGAATCAAAGCAGATATGACAGATGGTTGTCCAAATTTCTCACGAGTGCTTCTAAGGTTGGAGCGCACATCACCTCTCGAGGCTAATGGTTCCGCTGTTCTACTGCTCTAAACCATTAAGACATTTTCCCTAATATTCAGCCTAAATCTGGTTTCCTGTAATTTCAGCCCATTTTACATGTCCTGCACTCTGGTATGATGGAGAACAGATCCTTCTCTTATCTTTCAGGTATTTGAAGAGTGCTATCCTACCCCCTTGCAAACAAAAGTCCGCATAGTCAAAGCAATGGTATTTCCGGTAGTAATGTATGGTTGTGAGAGTTGGGCCATAAGGAAAGCTGAGCGCAGAAGAATAGACGCCTTTGAAATGTGGTGTTGGAGGAGAGCTTTGAGAGTCCCCTGGACAGCAAGGAGAGCAAACAGGTCGATCTTAGAATAAATCAACCCCGACTGCTCCTTGGAAGGTCACATAGTAAAGATGAAGCTAAAGTACTTTGGACATCAAATGAGAAGAGAGGACTCACTTGAGAAGGCCTTGAGCTGGGAAAGGTTGAGGGCAAAAGAAGAAGGAAAGGCCAAAAATGAGATGGCTAGATGGTATTGTAGATACAATGGGCGCAGAGCCGGGCGGGTTGAGGAGGATGGTGGAGGATAGGAGTGCCTGGTGTGCAATGGTCCATTGGATCGCAAAGGGTTGGAATCAACTGCGCGACTGAGCAACAACATCCTATCCCCTCTCAGTTTCCTTTTCTCAAGGCTAAACATGCCCAGTTCCTTCAGTTTTTCCTCATATGGCTTGGTTTCCAGTCCTCTGATCATCCTTGTTGCCCTTCTTTGTACCTGCTCCAATTTGTTTGCGTCTTTCTTATACTTGTTGGCTTACAGTTCTCAGACTTTCCTGGTTACCTCTACCATTATGGTTTGCACTAAAACCCCAGATTGGGTTTGTTGTCACTGCAAAATCAGAGTCACCAGCCTCCGCTGGTTTCCATGTTTTTCATTTTGGAAGATGGCCTCTCGCAGGCCTCTCTGACATTGGATCGGAAGCCACAGGCGGAAAGATGCTCCCCGCTTTTGGCCATTTCTGAGGAAGCCGGCTTAGCCTTTGTCATCACACTGTTTGCTTACTGTCGTACAATTTATAGGGAATTAGTCAGCACGAATTGATGACAGTTTATTGTCACAGTTCCGTGTGACAAAGTGCTCTTGACTGTAACAGTGCTTTCCCTCAGTCGGGGTTGGGATATTTGTCCATGTTGTTCAGGATTTGTCCAACTTGCTTGATGGCATCTTTCAAAGGTTGGCCATTGAGGTCCTTCCATCACCTGTTCATCTGATGCGGTACAGTGATTATCAGCGCAAGTCTCTTCCCTGCCTCAACCCATCTCTGCTGGTTGCCTGGTGATAGGAGCATCTTGACACCGTGTAACACGTCAGTCACACTGAGCCTATGTTTGGGGACAGAGAATTGAGTTATTTCCAAGCCCTATTTTCCACCCAAGAAAGCATTCAATCTGGTTAATGATAATAAAAATAACAGATCAAGAATGAATGTTTTGATTTATTTTATTTTATTTTATTTTTCACTACAGTTCCTGTAATTCTCCATTCTGGGAATTCTACCTGATAGACATCTTACAGAGATCTAAATATAGTTCAGCTGTAAAGATTTCCCTTGCTCAAAAGCCAGTCGCATCCGACTCTAGGGTTCAGTGCTCATCTCTGTTTCAAGGCCAAAGAGCCAGCACTGTCTGCTTCTGCAGACGTTTCCGTGGTCATGTGGCAGACATGACTAGACACCGGAGCGCACGGAGCGCTGTTTACCTACCCACCAAAGTGGTCCCTGTTTATCTACTTGCAATTTATTGCTTTCGAACTGCTAGGTTGCCAAAGACGGGAGCTCATTCCGTCCTGCAGTACTCGGGAATCGAACTGCTGACCTTCCGCCTCCCAGTCCGCGTCTTAGCCACTTGAGCCACTGCTGTAGAAAGGCCTAAATTAGAAGGCTTTGAAGCCTAAGTAGGCTCAGCTCCAGCCAGGTTTTCTGATCCATCCCCAGTGATAGTTAAAAGTTATCCTTCTGGAAAGGCAGTGAGTTCTTTTTTTCCCATCTGCCGATCAAACCCTGGACTGCCAAAATAAAGTCACTTTCTTGGCTTTGTGGTTGCCCAAACTTAATACCCCATTGGTACATGTTTCTGGCAGTAATCAGTAGACCAGCAAATGAGCTGGATTTGTGTATCTCCACATTCACACCGTGTGTTGTTGTCCGCCAGCAGCCCCCACTTGAGCATGTTGGTCTTGCATTTAGGGACTCCGACCCTCAGCCTATTCAGGGTCCTCCAAGTGACTTAGGGGGAGGTTGGGACCTTCACCTATATCCTCCTTTAATGTTGTTCCTTGTCCAGTGAGCTCCTTCCTCCGTCTTCTAATTTGGTTTTGCTCTTGTCTACCCTCAAGAATGTTTGTTCTTGCCATAAAGTTCTTCCTGGATCTGAGTTGGTGGACTTGAGGCTCATATCCATTCAGAGGGTGTCGAGGGTCATTCTCTTGCTGAGTTTTCTCAGTGTCTGCTGCTACTTTACTCCTGATCTTAGGTGGAGCAATAGCAACAAAAGGATATATTTTCTCGACTGGTGTAGCTTTGAGGCATCCTGTCACTATATGGATGGCTTCATTAACATCAGTTAGGTGAGTCAGGCCAACTCAGGTCTCAAAGACATTTAGTTTAGGATTTCTCCGAGGTGAGCCACATCTACCTGTAGGTATCTGTTGTTGTCTGCCTTTCAGGTAGAACTCCCAGAATGGAGAACCATAGTATATGTAGTTCAAAAACCCCATTCCTAAATGAAACGTAGGTTAAAAACATAATGTGAAAAGGAATAATACTTGAAAAAGAAACAATTATAAAAGCGATAACTCAAACAGGTGGGCTGGTTTATGTAGACTATTTAAAGCGCTGCCAAAATCCTTGCTTTCTGATGGAAAACAAAAGAGAGGGAGTTGGCTTAGCCTCTGTCACTGCACTGTTTGCTTACTGTCATACAGTTTATAGTAAATTAGTCAGCATGAATTGATGTTTTGTCAGGCTGCTGCTGTTATTCTTCTCGTCTCTAAATGTGGTGTATTAATTGAGTTGCATGGTGCTATCTTTTTTTAAGCATCTGGGATGTTTGCTCGTATTACATGAGCTCAATAAATCTCACAAAAGAGCTCATTGTACTAATTGCATGGTTAAGAAGCATGAGGGTTCTCATAATTCCAAAATTTAGTGTCCCCTGGCATGAGCGACTGGAATGTTAGAATATGCCGCACACACTTGGCTTTCAGGCCAGTGATTAATCAGGTTTGTTGATCTAAAACAGCTATACCTAACCCAGGAGGCACACACACACACACACACACACACACACACACACACCACCACCACCACCACCACCACCACCACCACCACGTTGTAATCTAACGCATCTGTATTTGGACCATAGCTGTCAAGTATCCCTTATTGGCCAGGAAAACCCCTTATTTTACCCTCTTTCCCGCCATCATCCCTTATTAATTAGACTGCAATGCCCTATTACCGCCATTGGAGGGCAGCACAGGATAAGCATAGCTGTCAAGTATCCCTTATTGGCCAGGGAAACCCCTTATTTTACCCTCTTTCCCGCCATCATCCCTTATTAATTAGACTGCAATGCCCTATTGCCGCCATTGGAGGGCAGCAGCACAGGATAAGCATAGCTGGCAAGCATCCCTTATTTGCCAAGAAATTTCCCTTATTTCCAAATCCAAAACTTGACAACTATGATTTGGACAACCATCTGTCATATCTGCCTTGATTCAGATTCCTGCATTGAGCAGGAGATTGGACTTGCTGACCTAAAAGGCACCTTCCAACTCAGTGATTCTATTTATTACTTACTTACTTACTTACTTACTTACTTACTTACTTACTTACTTGCTTACTTACTTACTTACTTACTTACTTACTTACTTACTTACTTACTTACATATACACCACACATCATCCAATAATAACCCAAAGATACAAAACCAGATAGCGTCAGAAAATCTTAAAACCATAACAATATTCATAGTAAGCACTATCAACAGCAATAAAAATAAAGGTCACCCTTGCTCGAAAGCCAGTCATATCTGTCTCTAGGGTTCAGTGCTCATCTCTGTTTACAGCCAAAGAGCCAGTGCTGTCTGCGTCTACAGACTGCCCAAACTGCACCCCAAAACCCACTTATTAGGGGCAGGGTGAACTCTTTGCTGGGGGGAAGGAGGAAGCGCTCCGACTGGGTTGCTGGGCAGACGGGCGGGGCAAACTCTGTGCTGGGGCAACTGCACAGATGTCCACAGAGAGGGCTCCAAGTGCCACCTCTGGCACATGTGCCATAGGTTTGCCACCACTGCCTTAGAGAATGCTAAAACATACATTCAGCAAAAATATCTAGAAAAATCCCATAAAAGTAACAAGAAAAAGTAACTCGGTACACATCTACTTCAGCTCCAATAATTTTATTCCCCTTTGTTATATTACTTTTGCTATATAACCTTTATAGTAATGTTTCTGCTAAGATCATCATGCTTTCCCTATGGTTAAAATAATTAAAGATAGCATTTGTTTTCCCTTGTGCACTTCCGTTGCAGCATGAAGTTGAACTGGGAGAACTCTTGCTCTCGCTGAACTACCTTCCTAGCGCAGGAAGACTGAATGTCGACATCATTCGAGCAAAACAGCTGCTGCAGACGGATATGAGCCAAGGTTCAGGTATGTCCCAAAATGTCCGCCATACATGGTTGGTTGTGTGCGGTGCCCAAGATCCTAGGAAAAGTATGCTTTTGGGCTATAGCTCCCAGAATCCAATGGTCAGAATGGGCAACGATCGAAAGTGTGTAGAGTTAACAATGTGGATACCTGGAGGTGCACAAGTTGGAAGCATATAAAAGTTCAACTGTGCAAAACATGCTTAATTGTATACACAGTTGGAGGTGTGCTAATATGTCTCTTCTGTGTCTAGGCTAGAAAGCGTGAGAGCTGTCTGGAGGATATGGAGTTTTAGCAAGAAGCAGTAGGTTGATGGTTAAGGAAAGAAACATGGTTTACCATTCTAAGTTATACTAGAGAGTTCATTGAGTCATTGGGATCTGTTGTGTCAAATCCTTTGTAAGTTCTAGCGAAATAAATGGGCCTACTTTAATTGTGTCTTTGTGCTAAGTTGCAAATATGGTAGTTCCTTTTGAATCAGGTGACTTGACTCACCAAATCCCAATTGATTTAATTGGCCTACTCTAGTGGAACTTATTGTGCTGAGCAACATAATTTAAACCAATGTTTCCAAAATACCTTGAAGAGCTGTAATTCTGCCGCTGTAATGCTACTGATGCAATTGTTTAATACTGTACTATATAACAGTGGTGGCGAACCTATGGCACGTCTGCCAGAGGTAGCACTCGGAGCCGTCTCTGAGGGCACCCGTGCAGTCACCCCAGCACATGCTATATTCTTTAACGTAGCGTATATATGGTGGTTTGGGTACCCGGCTGCAGAGCCATAGGTCGGGAGTTCGATTCTGCCCTTCCTGGGGCAAGCTACAAAATCCCAGGATGCCACCAGAAGAAGGCAATGATAAACCACTTCTTTCCATTCTTTACCTAGAACTCTGGAAAGCATCACCCATAGAAGCCTTTTCTATTTTCATCACTTTATAATGAACCTCTGAAGCCATTTCCCCCTTGCCCAAGGTTTTCCAGGGCTCAGTTTCACCCCGAAGCGCCTCCCTAGCCACTCATTTTTACTACCGGTACGCTCGTACCAGTGCGAACCGGCTGATGCCCACCACTGCCCATAAGTCAGAATTCACTTGACGGCATGAAGATTTCAGGTTGCTCCTTTGGAGGTCTCTGGGGCGCTGCTTAATTCTCTCTTCCTCCTTGTTGTCTTGTCATAGTTAGGAATGAGCAGTTTATATTCTAGTTATGGCACTGTGAGAATCAGACTTCAGTTCATCCCTTTCTAATGCAGTAGTATCCCCTCTTACTCCTTGAGCATTTACTTGCGTTAATTAGCATTTGCTGGCTTGCCGAGAGGCTAAGGCTTTCCTCAAGGCCAGCCTTTAATTGTTCTCTGTGGAAAATAAACAGGGTACATTTTGACCTCCATTGATAAGGAATGGGCATTAGTTGTTGGAGGATTCCAAGAACGGTTGGGACATGGCAGTTTCCAATAGTAAAAAAAACCTGAACAAAAATTTCTTAGAAGACATTTTATTCTGAGGACATTTCTAAGGAGATTTTTTTTTTCATTTTTCTTGCCCATCGTCCCTCCCCTTTCAACTAGAATTGAAGGCATCTTTACAGAATTTTCTTCAAATGTTCTCCACAATTTCCCTAGCAGCTGTACCTCTGCTGGTGAGGAAACATATATCAACTTTTTACAGTCACCTCCCAGTCATATTGGTTGGAATACACTTTTTGATTCTGTTGAGGTGGATTATTTTCCCAGGACCAGACAAAGTCAGAGTGGGATTTGCCCCCAAACTTTATCTTTCTGACTGGAGATGGGAATGAACCCTGTTGGAAACATGAGGGCAGAAGGAGATGCCCTACATATCAGAGAGCAAACAAAAAGACCAAAAACGTTGTGGTACTTTAAAGACTAACTGCTGTCTTTAGATGTGCTCCTAGATATAAAGGCACCAACGTGTATGAGTTTAATAGGAAATAGGATCCTCCCAGAGTTTCTCAATCTTTGTTTTTTGGTCTTCAATCATATCCATCAAGCGCGGCTCCGCAAAATACGATAAATTACTGTGCATGGCACGCATGGATGTGCACTGCAGTAACCCATTTGTGCATGTGCACCATGTCTGCACATGCGCAGTAACCCATTTGTGCATGCACACTGTGCCTGCGCATATGCAGTAACCCATTTGTGCATGTGCACGGTGGTCATGCATGCGCAGTAAGCCATTTCCCCGGCATTCAAATATGGGATGGCGGTGGGAAAGGGGAGAAACGAGCGCAGACAAATGGGAAATCCCGGCCAATACGGGATACTTGACAGGTATGACTTCAATTCCCAGAAGCCTAAGTAAATTCCCCAAAGCACTGACTAGCCATTGTACTGACTTAGGCTTCTGGGAATTGAAGTCCACCAGTGTTATGCAGAGCATAGTTAGGGAAACCTGGTTCTACAGGTGTTCTTGGACTTCAATTCCCAAAGGCTTAAGTCAGTACACCTGCTGATTAGGGCTTCTGGGAATTGAAGTCTAAGAACATCTGGAGAACCAAGTTTCCAGACCCCAATCCTAGGACTATTTAAAATCCAGATTGGGACAACTGGCAGGTTGGAATGGTCCATGTGGCAAAGGTTTCCCACCTTCTGATTTAAGGTAATCTGTCTCCAATCTGTGATGATCACTTATATGTTAAAGCTATAATAATGGCCAGTTAATGGCTTACTTGCTTGCAAAGCTGGAACTACGTTTGTCTTCTCTTCAGATCCCTTTGTGAAAATCCAGCTTGTTCATGGGTTAAAACTGGCAAAAACCAAGAAGACCTCTTGCATGAAGGCCACCATCGATCCATTCTACAATGAGTCCTTCAGCTTCAAGGTCACACAAGAAGAACTTGAAAATGCCAGCTTAGTCTTCACAGGTATGGCTCCCAGTGCCCGTAGGCTAGTTGACTGTTGCTTAAACTGATTAGTTGGTGGTTCAATGATGTCTGGTTAAAATGAGATGTGAGGGGAAAGATGTTTTAAAACAAGGGCCGATCTCTTTACAGTACTTGCGTGAAACTTGTGAGAATCAAGATGGAATGTCTATATTTAGAGGGCTCTTGTTGGCTCTAAAATATCTGCTTCTAGATCAGGGGTGACCAAATCATCTGGCCTGCCCTACCCTCACCGCTCCCAGAAGTGGAAGTAAAACATGCCTGCACATGCTGGTGTAAAATGCACCCATGACTGTCATAAACGCATTTACGACAGCTGTGGGTGCATTAATGGCAGAATTTTACACATGTGTGATTTACATCCGCTTCCGGTGGGAGGAGCCATGTGACTGGCCCACTGAGCCACGTGACCGGCCCATGGCACAAAAAGTTTGGGAAACCCTGTCCTGGATGAACATTTTAAATCAGACTGATTGTATTGTGATTAAAGCTGTAGTTCAGGGAAGTGCTCTCTTCATCCTGTCCCATTGGGTGTCAAGGGAGAGATGCAAGGTTCTTGCTGTGGCACTTCTAGCAGCCTCCATGGGTGTTATTTGGTGTTCTCATAATGTGTCTTTGATGTTCTCTCTCCACCTTCCTCTGGGTCTGCCTTGAAGTCTTTGTCCTTCTTGTCTTTCCACATATGCCTTGTAAGGTATGGAATTCCAAGACATTCTCTCCAAATGGACAAACCACTTTATTTGTCATCTCAGAATAGCTCTTATGCAGTAAATTTTAACTAGGTAAAGGTAAAGGTTGCCCTTGCTCGAAAGCCAGTCATATCCAACTCTAGGGTTCAGTGCTCATCTCTGTTTATAGCCAAAGAGCCAGCGCTGTCTACATCTGCAGACATTTCCATGGACATGTGGCAGGCATGACTAAACATCAGAGTGTATGGAACACTGTTTATCTCCCCACCAAGGTGGTACCTATTTATCTATTTACAATTTCCTGCTTTCAAACTGCAAGGCTGGCAGGAGCTAGAACAGAGACGGGAACGCACTCCATCGTGGAGCACTTGGGTTTCGAACTGCTGACCTGATGGCCTTCCAGTCTTCAAGTTCAGTGTCTTAACTACTAAGCCACTGTAGTCCTCCCTAGTGCAGATAATGTACTCTAAATTGAGCAACCATCGTTGGTTGACACTGTCTAGCGAATGTACATCCGAAGCCAGAGTATTAGCTGGTGTGATGTTTGAACTTATAAACTGTAGTCTTTGCTTTTAATTAATTCCCCAACTCCATCCCCAAAACTTGCTGCATAGATGAAATGAGAATAACAAAAAAACAAAATGGATAAGTAAATTTAAACTGGAGGTTGGAGGTTCAACAAACCATGATTAGGGTTTTAAACTATGATTGGTGCAAAGTGTTGCATACTGTGATGTTTGAATTGAGCCCATGGTGGTAGCTGAATGGTTTTCTTCCCTTGCCTTTTCTCACTTCCTTTTCTCACTTCCTTTGTAACATAGGAAATGAAAAAGTGGGAGATAATTATAGTATCTAGCTTTCATTTTGTACACAGTAAGAAAGAGATGTTATGCTTGAGATGAGGAACATAAAATGAATCCACTGTCTTGTTCCAAAACATTTCATAACCCAAAGTGCTGCTCCTCAGAGCATGTACAGAAAAGTCTCTAATTCAAGGAATTTCAACCTATGGCTCACCGGCCTCTGGCACTGTTCCATCAGGCCCATGCTCTTATCCCCGCCACCACCGCACTTGTCTCCTCCGGTTGGCGTGGCATGTCCTTAACACTGCTCCATAGCAGGGTGGATGTTGTAAGAAGGCTTGCAACATCTGCCCTGCTACAGAGCAGCATTAGCGACATGCCAAGCCAAATGGAGGAGACAAGGATTGATGCGGCGGTGGAAGCGGCAGAGACATGTGGCAGTGTGCAGCCTTCCCAGGGGCCTCTCTTGCCAAATATGGGAAAGGACAGTCAGGATCCCTCTTTAACCCACGGCAGGACAGTAAGCAGGGAAGCGGGGGGGAGTGTTTGTGGGCCAGACTGGTGGTCTCCCTGCCACCACAATGGCGGGGAGGGGAATGGTGGAGGCTGGGGATGGGGTGAACACGGGTCCGGCCCCCAAACAGTCTGAGGGTGTGTGATCTGGCCCCTGGCTTAAAAAGGTTGAGAACCCCTGCTCTAATTAATTGGAATAACACATGCACCATCTTGAACACGCTGCATCAGATGTGAAAAATGAAACTGTAGGTGTAATACTGTTGTGAACCGCCCGGAGTCGGCTTTGGCTGAGTGGGCGGTATAAAAATTTAACAAAACAAAAAAATACAAATTAAAAAAAAATTACTTCCTTTTTCATCCCATCTCACTCTCAGAGTAAATTACCAAATACAGTAAAACCTCGCATAAAGAGTGCCTCGCTTAGAGACTAAGTCACTTAAAGAGCAGAATTTTATCTGAATGGTCGCCTCACTTAACAACTAAAACTGACCAAAAACTCACTTAACAACTAAATCGGGGTTCGCAATCTCCCCCCCTCCCCGCCAGAAGTCACAATGGGTCACTTATAATGGTGTTTCGCTTAAAGAGCAAACTCGCTTAAAGAGCAATCCCGTGGAACGCATTATGCTCTTTAAGTGAGGTACCACTGTATCTACTGTTAGCTGTCTATTAAAAAGAATCACTTAAACTCTTTTGTGGGGTGTGTGTGTGTGTGTGTGTGTGTGTGTGTTTGTGTGTGTGTGTGTGTGTGTGTGTGTGTTTCTTTTGTACAATTGCTTAGAGCAGGAATTGAGAACATTTTTTCAGTCCACAGGGCTGATTCAGTTCCGTGAGTCACTTTCTGGTCCTCAGCCCTTTGGGCTCATAAAGTCCTCAGGGATTTAATCCATTTGGAGACCATCACCCTTCTCTGTGGGCTTTGGCAACCAAGGCTGTTAGTCTTCAGGGTTGTCAGGTCAGTTAACTGCCACCTGACAGTTGGCGTTGAGTCGCTGGCAGTAGGGTCTACTCTATTACCATAGTAGGCTAACCTGGCCAGACTGCGACTAGTGCTTTTTGTTGTTGTTCAGTCACACAGTCAATTCCGAACCTTTGCGACCCTATGGGCCATTGTTCTCCAGGCACCTCTGTCCTCCACCATCCTCCTTAACCTACCCAGCTCTGTGCCCATTGTGTCTACAATACCATCTAGCCATCCCATCTTTGGCCTCCCCCTTCTTCTTTTCCCCTCCACCTTTCCCAGCATCAAGGCTTTCTCAAGTGAATCCTCTCTTCTCATTTGATGTCCAAAGTACTTCAGCTTCATCTTTACTATTTGACCTTCTAAGGAGCAGTCAGGGTTGATTTCTTCTAGGATCGACCTGTTTGTTCTCCTCGCTGTCCAGGGGACTCTCAAAACTCTCCTCCAACACCACATCTCAAAGGCATCTATTCTTCCTAATGGTCCAGCTCTCACAACCATACATTACCACCGGGAATACCATTGCTTTGACTATGTGAATTTTTGTTTGTAATGTGATGTCTCTGCTTTTCACTATGTTCCCCAGGCTTCTCATAGCATCTGGAAATAAAGGGAATTATATTTTACTTGTAATGTGATCTAGATAGGTTGCTGTTATGAATTTTCACAGGATTATCTCTAGGTTACTTTTTACTTTTGTTTGGCCAGCGCTTAGGCAGATTTTACTGATGGAAGACAATCCAGTGGAACTGAAATTGGATTTAGCCAAAAACAGATTCTCTGAATTTCCAGAAATAATTTAAGATTGTCTGGGAACGTTTTGTTGGGTCTGGAAGATAGAAGCTAAAAACATAGCAGGACTTTCTTCTGTGCATACTGCACAGTTCAGAAAAAGAGCCTCCTCAAAGATTGTGGTATTTTTAAACCACATTCGGGTGTATCCCGGTAACGGCAACCTTGTGTTGCCAGCTAATCTTTCTCACACTAGGTCAGGTGAAAGGAACTGCAGAATGAACTCACCAAAAGGTGCCTTCATTTTGGCAACGTCGCGTCTGGCCTAGACCTGGAAGAAGAAAAAGTTCAGAAATGAATCAAATATTTCTCTGCGTCCCATTGAGCACTTCCGTGTGGATGCATCATCCACATCTAAGGCTGGCTACAAATCTGAAAATCCATTATATTGCCTTTCAAATCATGATATATTAAAACTTAATAAGCCTTGGATTCGTTTTATTTCCCACTAGATTCACAAAGCTCTGCAAGTAATGGAAGAGAGAAAATTACTGTGTTTTTAAAAAAAAGAAAAGAAAAATGAAACTTCATAAAATCCAGGATGTTGAATTGGTATCCGTGCCTGACTTGTGGCTTTCACTAGCTTTTGTGGTATCCCATTTCATAGGAAAAAAATGTCATCTGTTTATTTTCTTTCATGACCTGTTAACATCCAGATCGTAGCAATATCTACATTGTTTTCTAGCACAATCTAAAGTGTTGGCTTTGGTCCATATATGGGAACTTGGGTGTCTTAAGGCTGAACCTCCGTCACTTATACCATCTATTTATCTAGGGTGCATGGAAGTAATGCAGCTTGGAGCCTGAATGTCGCCCTGTGAGATACCAGTATAGTTTCCAGGCTGCCCAATTGCTTCCACGTTCTTAAAAAAGTTATTTTTGGATTAGACCAGTGTTTCCCAACCTTTGGTGTGTTTTTTTTGGGGGGTGGGGTGGGGTGGGGACTTCAGTTCCCAGAAGCCTAAATCAATTCCCCAAAGCACTGATCAGCCAATGTACTGACTTAGTCTTCTGAGAATTTAACCACCACCCCCACCACCCCATGGGGCGTGGGCCCCATGTGGGGAACCACTGGATTAGACAGATCCTGGAGCAGCGTTTCAATGGGCAGTTGTAGCCCCTACCCCACTTTGATGTATGCAGATTGATTGCACATGGAGCCAGCAGGTGGACCAAACACTTCTTTATTGCGGCATGGTCAATATGTACATGGCAAAACGGTTGAGACGCAGCTCCTTATATATCATACAGTACATTTGAATTTCGCCCCTAGGGCGCCCATTGGTTGTGGTAGCAGTGATGTCATTGGGATGAACTGCATACCTTACTAAGGTTCACCTGTGGTGGGAAGGTTTCCCGCGCTTGTTACTGATTGGGTGATTTGAGCCATGTGGGCTGAGCTCCTTTAGCTGGCAGCTGAGCTATGTGCAGTGGCAGATGCTGCGCTATAGCTGGAAGCTGAGTTGCGTGTGGTGGCGGATTAATTCATGCATACACAACACCCACCCCACCCCAAGGCTTCTAGGAGGGTAAGTAGCCATTTTGTGCAAGATCCTAGAGGTGTCATGAGGCTCATAGATTAAAAAAAATGAGTACTGTATGTATCAAGATCCAGGACTAGATGAAGAATCTGATACCTCTTCCCCCCTTGCTTGGGACTGTTGTCCACTGCTGTCTCCCCCTTGGGTTAAGCGGGTGGGGGAGAACCCTAACGCTGAATCCTGTTGCTGAGCCCCACAGACTGGCCCACTCACTCGGTGCCTCAGTTGGTCTGCGTGCCTCCTCCAGAGGAGGCCGGTGTTAGTCTCGACCCGGTACGACACTGGCCCCGTCTGTTCTACAACCGTCCCTGGTACCCAGGCTGGCCCTGCGCTGGAATAGTTCCTGCAGTGAACAGGGTCACCGGCGGCGAAACCTTTCGAGACTGCCAACCCTATGTTTTTCCCTTTATCCTCGACTCTCGTCGGGTCTAGCCTGGACAGGATCGTGGTCAGTTTTCGCCGCATCAAGAGCTCCGCCGGCGAGTAGCCTGACGCTAAGGGGGTTACCCTGTACGCTAAGAGGAACTGGCATACTTGGTGATTCAGGTCCCCCGGGCCCATGCGCCGCAGCGCCTCCTTTGTTGTACGCACCAGCCGTTCCACTTGGCCATTCGTGGCCGGGTGAAACGGTGCGGATGTGACATGCCGAATGGCGTTTGCCTCCATGAATGCTCCGAACTCAGCGGAGGTGAAGCAACTAGCGTTATCGCTGACTAAAGTGTCGGGTAAACCGAATGTGGAAAAGACTCTCCTTAGCTGGCTAATTGTCGTGGCGGAGGACGTGCTCTTTACTGGGATAACCTCCAGCCACTTGGAGAACGCATCCACCACCAGGAGAAACATGGTTCCTCGGAATGGGCCAGCGAAATCTACGTGCACTCTGGACCATGGCCCCCTTGCTGTGTCCCACTCCCTATGCGGAAGACGGGCCGCCTCAGGTCGGGATCCCTGGCATGCCTCGCAAGTGCCGACCATGTGCTCAATGTCCGCGTCCAGCTGTGGCCACCAGAAGTAACTCCGGGCCAGCGCCTTTGAACGAACTATGCCCGGGTGGCTGACGTGCAGCAGTTCGAGCACCCTCGTCCGCAGGGGCGTAGGGACCACCACCCGTTGGCCCCACAAAAGGCACCCCCTCTCTAGGGACAACTCTAGCTTTTTCCGAAAGAATGGGTCGAACTCTGTACTCGGGGACGATGCCGGCCACCCCTTCTGTACCTATGAACTAACTTTCTCCAGCGTTCTGTCCTTGCCTGTCGCCCTAGCAATGTCGGCTGGTACTATTGGGGGTGCGTCTAAAACCTCAATTAGCAACACCTGGCGGTCTCTTTCTACTCTCGCCTTTTGGTCGTCCGACAAGGGCAAAGGGGATCTCGAAAGTGCATCAGCATGGCTGATCTCCTTTCCGGGCCGGTACTCCAACTCATGTTGGTATGCGTTGAGGAAAATAGCCCATCGCAGCATTCTCGGGGACAGGATCTGCGGCGTGGGCTTGCTTGCCGTGAAAATCCCTAACAGTGGCTTGTGATCGGTCACGATTTTGAACGGGCGGCCATACAAAAAATCGTGAAATTTTTTGGTTCCCGCTACTATTGCTAACGCCTCCCTGTCGGTTTGTGCGTAATTTCGCTCCGCTTGGGACAGGGACCTTGAGTAAAACGCTACCGGGGCCTCCCTTCCGTCCTCCAACACGTGGCAAAGCACCGCCCCCACCCCCACCGGGGATGCATCACAGACTAGGACCACTGGCCGTTTGGGGTCGAAGTGCGTCAGGATTGCCTCAGATGTTAGGAGTTGCTTTAGCTCTTTGAACGCCCTCTCGTGCTCGTCACCCCACATCCATGTCTCCTCCTTTTTAAGTAACCGATGGAGCGGTTCGGCCACGGACGCCTTCCGCGGGAGGAATGTATGGTAAAAATTGAGGAGCCCCAGGAAGGACTGTAGCTCGGTTTTGGATGTGGGGCGAGGGGCCTTTTTAATGGCTGCTACTTTGGATTTAGACGGCTTAATCCCCTCGGGTGTGATCCGGAACCCTAAAAACTCGACCTCGGTTTCGAAAAAGACACATTTGTCCTTCCTCAATCTCAGCCCCGCTTTCTCGAACACGGTCAGTACTTTGTCCAACCTCTTTGCCAGTTCAGCCTCACTCCCCCCTGTTATCAACACGTCATCAAAATAAGGCAACACCCCCTCCAGTCCCTTCAGGAGGCGTTCCACAAGCGACTGAAAAAGGCCGGGTGCCGAGTTCACGCCAAACTGTAACCGCGACACCTGGAACGCTCCTTTATGTGTAACTATCGTTTGTGCCGCGGCCGTGGCGGGGGTCACAGGAAGTTGCTGATAGGCTTGTGCCAAATCGAGTTTAGCGAAACACTTTCCCCCATTCAGCCTGGCCAAAAGGTGGCTGATCACTGGCACCGGGTATGCATTAGGGCGGATCGCCTTGTTAATTGTACACTTATAATCAGCGCAAATGCGCACCTCCCCGTTAGCCTTTAGAGCCGTTACAATTGGAGTTTCCCACTCCGCGGAATCAACAGGAATAAGAATCCCCTGGCCCACCAGTTTGTCCAGTTCCGCCTCTATCTTGTCCTTGAGTGCGAACGGCACCCTGCGCGGTTTGAGTCTTATCGGGCGGACCTCCGGGTCTATGTCGAAAGCTACAGGGGGTCCCTTGAACTTTCCGAGTCCTTTCTTAAAAACGGCGGGATGCGCATCGCAAACCGCTTGTATTGGGTCCACCCCCACGGTATGCACTCCCCCTATGAACAAACCTAAGGGCTGAAACCACTGTGTCCCTAGGAGGCTACAGCTTCCCCCCTTGAGGACAACTAGGGGCAGTTCCGCAGAATGTCTCTTAAAATTGACCCGAAATTTCCCGACCCCCAACACCGGAATGCTGTTTCCCTGTACGTCTCGTAGCGTGGACCTCAACGCTTTAAGTTTGGGCCGCACGTGGGGGTCGATTTTCAAAAACTCTTTCTGGGGAATTATAGAATAGGAGGACCCCGAGTCAATTTCCATCTTAATAGGGGCCCCTTGTACTAATACCTCAACGAAGTAATGGGACTGTCCCGCGGACACGCTGAACACTGGGGCGTCGTCCTCGCTGTCGTCCGAGACGCGGCCCACGCCATCCTGCTTCCTCGTGGTCTGGGCGCCATCTTTGGGCCTCGCTGGATGGTCCGGTCTGGCCGCACGGTCTTGTGACTGCCTCCGGCCCTCCTTCCGTTTTCTGCATGCCTTGGCGATGTGCCCCCGACGGCCGCAGGTGTAACACTCGGCCTTCCTGAACGGGCATCTCGCGCGCTCATGGGCCGCTCCGCAACCCTCGCAGCGTCGACCACCCTTTCGGACCTTCTGGACCTCCTCGCCGTCGCTGCCTTCCGTAGACGACTTTGAGGCCCGTCGAGTTGCGTGCACCGACTGTCCGGACTTCCCGTGCACCGAATTTTCCGCCTTGCCGGCTCTAGGACGCCACTCACGCCACTGGTGCATCTCGTCCACTCCAGCATTCGTGGACTCTGCGGCTTCCGCGGCCTCTACGACCTCTGCCAGCGTGGGTGGCGGCTCCTTGTTCATCAAGCTGCGCTGTACCTCCTTGTCTTTCAGGCCACACAACACGCCGTCCCTGAGGGCCATCTCTAGGATGTCGCCCCATTTACAGGGGGCGGCGGCTATCCTCATGGCGGCCACGAATGCCTCAACCGACTCATCCGGCGCTTGGACTCGCCTCCAAAACGCGCTCCGAGCGGGAAACATTGCCCTCAAGGGACAGAAGCGCTCTCGCAGCAGCTTCATGATGTCGTCCGCCTTAAATTCGCTCACCTTCTTCGGAGCGATGATGCCCACCAGCGTCCGCTTGGTTTCCATCCCGAGCATTCTGGTGAGGATGGCCCTCTTCCTCTCCTCGTCGTCTCCTTTGACTCTGAGTTCCACCAGTGCCGCCTGGAAGTCCATCTCAAGCAGCTCCCAGTCTTGCGGTTTGGTGATGTTGAACCCGCTCTGTGCCCTGGCTGTTCCGTGGGGATCCATTAATCCCACCTTCGTCGCCAATTTGGTGTATGCAAACCAAGACACAGGACACAGCCTCGGGCTGGGTTAACTCAGGTTTATTGCATCGTGGACAGAGGGAACATGAGGTAATGGCGGATCGATAGCTCTTTATATACAGTAGTAGTACATTTGAACGTGGTGCCATGGTAGCCCATTGGCTACTGTCTGCGTGACGTCATTGCGGGTCACGCCCTTCTTGTCCAGGTGTAGGTGGTGGCGGGAAAACTTCCCGCGCTGTTGCCTTTGATGAGTTCGGACCAAGAGAGCTTGGACGCTCGCTGCTGCCAGCTGGTGGTCATTAGCTCGCGTCCTATTACAGGGTTTATATGATACAGCTGAAGGTTACATAGTTGCTATAGGCAAGGTTACATTGGCTCAGATACATTGTAATCCATGTGGAAGGTAAAACCATCAGAACACAACAATACCCCAACCAAGTTCTAAAAGGACTAGTTTATATATTTGATTTACATCTCATTTCTCCTGTCCCCCCTCCCCTGAAAACATTGGGGACCCAAGGCAGCTCATAGTAAAGTAAAGGTAAAGTTTGTTCTTGCTCGAAAACCAGTCGTATCTGACTCTAGGGTTCAGTGCTCATCTCTGTTTCAAAGCCGAAGAGAGCGCTGTCTGCTTCTGCAGATGTTTCCGTGGTCATGTGGCAGGCACATCTAGACACCGGAGTGCATGGGACACTGTTACCTTCCCACCAAAGTGGTCCCTGTTTATCTACTTGCAATTTCTTGCTTTCGAACTGGTAGGTTGGCAGGAGGTTGAAAATCTGGCCACCCATTTTTGGGCCAAGCTGTAGCAAATGGACAGATAAGACCGTGTTTATATAGATTTCTTCCTATGCAGAAGAAGGCAATAATTAGGTACCCACATCCATCTGTCTCTGGCAGTGATAGAGCCACAGCCTCTTGGATCTCAGTTTCTAAGCAAAATTCATCATCCAAGCAAACCTTGGATGAATAGATTTCAGTATTTGTGAAATGCCAAGAGCATTTTTAGATTTGCTTCTTTTCAGCTTTCCCATTACTGTACAGCACGGGTCCTAACCCAGTGTTTCATTAGCTTGAGGAAAGACACAAGGACGATGTCATATCCTTCTTGTTCTCATTCTCAACATCGTGGGTAGCAGCCAGGCTGCGAATCATAAGCCACAGGCCACCAATTCACACAAGCAGCGTGGCTAATTACAGAAAAAAGTTTCTAAAATCTGTAAAAATGAAAGCCCGGCACAAAAGGAAGCCCTTTAGAAACATATGCTAGGGAGTCTGGGTGGATATATTTGAGTCGCACTAGATTAAATTGAGAAAAGATTGGAAATTTTGTTTTGTTTTTAAAAGGCAAGGAATAGATTTTTAGTAATAACGAAATGCGAAATTTTTGTCATCCAGGGAGCTTTACATACACTTAGAATGGCAAACCTTTTTTTTCGGTTGGGAGGCATGGATCCTTGCTTATTTTGCCAAGTGTGGGGGAAAAGAAATATTAATTCCCCCCCCCATCTGATTTACAATATAGTGAGATACTGTTTCTGCCCAAGTGGTCAATTTTGTGAACATTACTTTTGGGCAAACTGTACAAAACTATGATAGTTGCTGCCTTTACATGAATTTCAAACATCAGGAGCAATATTTAAACGTTATTTTTATTTATTTATTTATTTATTTTTCACGCTTATATACCGCCCACTCAGGTACAACCCAACTCAGGGTGGTTTACATAGCGGACAGTAAATACATAAAAAGACACATATACAATCCAGTCCTGTGAATACACAGTGGGGAATGCCTGCCCCTGACCTCTCAGTTATCACATTTGTCATAATTACAGTGCTAGGTTTTGTTATGCATGCAAGAACTCTGGAATATTTGGGTTCTCGCTCACATGTAGAACCTATGCATGAGCAAGACTACTGTTCTTTTCAGACTTTGCTCCATAACCGTGAAGAGAGTGATGATGGAAAGGGTTAGATCAGTGGTTCCCAACCTTTTTATGCCCATGCTCCACCTAAGCAAGGTTCCTATCCAATATTGTTCTTTACAGCATCAGACTTTCCTTTCACCGACAGACACATCCACAGCTGAGCATTCTTTCGGCTTTGGTCCATCTGCTTCACTCTTTCTGGGGCTACTTGTACTTGCCCTCCTCTCTTCCCCAGTTGTATATTGGGCACCTTCTGACTTGAGGGGCTCATCTTCTGGCATTATTTCATTTAGCCTTTTGATACTGTCCATGGGGTTTTCTTGGCAAAGATACTGGCGTGGATTGCCAATTCCTTCTCCAGTGGGTCACATTTAGTCTGAGTTCTCCATCATGGCCTGTTCATCTTGGCATAGTCTATAGCCTTATCAAACCACACAAGCCCCCTTGCCATGGGGGGAATGACTCAAGTATGTATGTTAAATATAGGGTTCACTGTTATCTGCTGTTTCATGTATCCACAAGTATGCCTAGACACAGAACAAGAAGAAGAAGAACAACAACAACAACAACAAGAAGAAGAAGAACAAGAAGAAGAAGAACAAGAAGAAGAAATAGGGATGAAAGAAACCTATACAAAAGCTTGAAATCAATGCAATAAGGAAGGGATTATTGTTTTCCACAGTCCTCCTGGACTGGAGGACTGGATTTAACTTTAGGGCTGAGGTTTCTATATCCCTATGCTAAACTGGTTTAGTATAGTGTGGGCTCTCCTTTGGTCATCAAGTGTAGTTCCAAGATAGAAATAGAAAAATCCGTCCGATAAACAATAAATTTATATTTATTGCAATGGCAAATTAAAATTCCTTAGTTTCAAGTAGTAAGCAAAGAAAACCGAAGCTATTTCGGTAAATTAGCCTTTCACAACTGCTTCTTCAGGGTTTTCTTATATAGTTTTCTTATATTTCTTATTTAGTGCCTTCCATAGAGGCTGTGACGCTCTGAAAAATATTGTATGATTTAAGATATTGATAAAAAGAATTGTATATAAGAAAACCGCGAAGAAGCAGTTGTGAAAGGCTAATTTACCGGAATAGCTTCGGTTTTCTTTGCTTACTACCTGAAACTAAGGAATTTTAATTTGCCATTACAATAAATATAAATATATTGTTTATCGGACGGATTTTTCTATTTCTATCTTGGATTCCACCGCCGTGCCATTTTTTCCCTTGATCAAGTGTAGTTCCACCTGGAAGTCTTCGTGTCTATTTTAAATGAAGTACTGTAGTGTATCTTGCACTGACAAAATAGTGAATCTGAGCAGCAGTTTTTGAAACAAGCGATCTTATACTGTGATAGAGCGTTGACTTGCCTCAACAAACTGTTACAGTTTTTCATCTTCAGATGATAGTGACCCGATCAAACCCTTTGTCATCGTTCAAACCCAAGTCCTCATCAATGCACGCAATCGGCAGACCAGTAAACGAACCGGATTCTGTATCTCTCCACATTCACACTGTGTGCTGTTGTCCGCCACTTGTTGACCAAGTTGGTCTTGCATTGAAGGACTCCGACCCTTAGGGGAGGTTGAGATCCTCAGCTATATCCTCCTTTAATGTAATTCCTTGTCCACTGAGCTCCTTCCTCCATCTCCTAATTTGGTTTTGCTCTTGTGTACCCTCAAGAATGTTTGTTCTTGCCATAAAGCTCTTCCTGGATGATAGTGCAACTCGTGCTTAACTAAAACTGTAATCAATAAAGTTGTTTAAGAGATATTTGTACCCCTCAATGTACAGTTCTTCACTTTCTGGTGGACTTTCCCCTCAGATGATTTCCCTCCCAAAATCATGGGAAGGGAAGGTGAAGGTAAAGGTTTCCCTTGCTCGAAAGCCAGTCGTATCCGACTCTAGGGTGCAGTGCTCATCTCCGTTTCTAAGCCGAAGAGCCAGTGCTGTCTGCTTCTGCAGACATTTCCGTGGTCATGTGGCAGGCATGACTAGACACCGGAGCGCACGGAATGCTGTTTACCTTCCCACCGAAGTGGTCCCTATTTATCTACTTGCAATTTCTTGCTTTCGAACTGCTAGGTTGGCAGGAGCTGGGACAAAGACGGGAGCTCATGATGATGTATTTCTTCATAGCATGAAGCCAAACACAGATCCCATCCAAAAGAAGTGTTAAGTGCCAGTGTTTAAAGACTGCAGCTCAGAAATGATTTTTTAAGAAGCAATGTCATCCTTATTTGTGTGGGGGAGAGTATCTGTTTTGTTTGTTGTTGTTGTCATTATCCTAATTACACTTGCCCAGCTTCTGGGTTTTCTCCTACTTCTCCAGAAGTCCTAATCTTTTCCCCCAGCAGGTCTGGGTTGTACATAGTGGAGTAACATTTTCAGCTGTGTGGTGCAGAGAGAGCCCGGGGGTGAGTTAATGGCCCTGTGGTTTTTCCTCAAAACAGCCTTCAACAAATAACATTTGAGTGTTAATGACCCAAAATGAATGCTTTGTAGTTGTAGCAGTTTACAGCCTGGCACTGATGGTTTCTCAGCAGATTGAGAACACTGATAATCATCACTCTGACTCATCTCTTGCCAGCCATTAGGAAGACTAAGGATTATAACAGGGGTTCTCAACCTGTGGCCCGTGGGCTGGACCTGGCCCACGTCTCCATTTCATGTGGCCCACATCACCACCACCACCAGAAGCCAATGCATTTATGACAGCCGTAAATGCACCCGTGGCTGTTGTAAATGCATCTATGACAGCCGCGGAGGTGTTTTATGGCAGTGTTTATGGCGGCGGGGGGGAGGACCACCATTCTGTCCCACTCAAGGGGTGTGATCCTCTGGATTATAGGACCAGCATTTGCTCCTTAAAAACAAAATGAAGCTGTGGTGCTTTTTTGGATCTTTTTTGGATCTTTCCCCACCACACAGGAAGACAGATTTACACATCATCATGGGCAGTAGTACAATAGTAAATATTGCTTATTATGAGAATCAACACAGCCATCTCTCAGTAAAAGAATCAAAACATGTAGGCAAACAGTCAATGCGTCACAGTCAATGCATCAGCGCTAACTATTTCCAACTCTACCAAGAGCAGGTCTTCTGTAAAGTTAATGGGTCTTTATTGTTACAATACAACCAAACCCCATCAAAATACCGTACCTTCCATCACAACAGGGTGAGCTGATGAATATATTGGTGCTGGGGGAAAATCCAGCCTTCCCACAAGACCTGCCGGTTAGTCATACTAGTTGGGGCTCATGGGGAATGTAGTCCAAAACATCAACAGGGCAGTCTGCCCCATACTTCCAGGAGGCAATGTAAGGATGAAAAGAGGAACTGTAAGCCTTTTTTAAAACTATGTCCTTCTGTCCTGGTTGTAGATTGCTGTGAGATCTATCTTAGTAGGAAACTGTTGACTTGTTTAAAAAATCATTTCTAGTTTTTGGCCTTATTCCAGCATGTGTGCGCATTTCTCTTCCTTCAATTTAGCCATCATAGATTTCTTTGAAGCATCAGGGATCCCTGAGCAATAATTGGTTCTGCAGCATGAACGTCATCATCTTTAAACTGCTTGTTGTTTTGTTTTTGTTACTTTCAGTCTACGGCCACAATGTGAAAAGCAGTAACGACTTCATTGGAAGGATCGTGATTGGCCAGTACTCCACAGGCTCTCCAGAATCCAAACACTGGAGAAGGATGCTCAATTCCCACCGCACTGCCGTGGAACAATGGCACAGTCTCCGCTCACGGGCCGAATGCGACCGCGTCTCGCCAGCTTCCCTGGAGGTGACGTGAGGAAAAAAGCAACGGTTCAGCTAGCCAACTGCTGTGCACATACCGACAAGTCAAGCCACCCATGCGCTCATACGTAACTACAGTACCATGGAATCAAAAGCAACTCTTACAACCGGTTGCGTTCGCCTCTGTGCCTCATCCTGCTTTTACTCATCCATCCCATTGTTTATTTTCTCAGGATCACAGACAGTGTAGCGTGTGGCATCCTACCATCCGCCACTGCATCCCAATCGGTGGTCTTAATGCTGCTGTGTAGGGCAGTGGGAAATGATCAAAATGGCTGTCCACTGATATATTTTAAGAATCCCGTCTGTTGCCTGCTACATCGTTGTCTAGTGCAGATCAGAGAACTGGTCAAAGGTGAACATTGTCGAGTCGCATAGAAGCTTTTTCAACCACTTCTCCTATACCTGAATTCCACGTGTCCATGAGGCATTGTATCAGAAGATGTCAGTTCCTGTGTCTCTTTGGTGAATGTGCGAACCAGTAGACTAGAACCTAAGACAGTTGTTTTAGCAGTAGAGTGTCTGATGCAATCAATCTTGTCTAAATTTGGTCTCTTGTCCTTGTATGAGCTTAACAACATGTAATGTGCACTTACGTGTCTGGGATTGAGTGCGTAGGTGGAGTGGAGGGTATCATCTCTTTTGTTTTCAATCCTGACACATTAATGTTTCATTACACAGGTCCAGCCTTATGGCAGTGGTGGGCTCGAAAAAAAATTACTATCACACTGTGGGTGTGGTATGGTGGGCATGGCCAGGGGAAAAGCCCTGCATTGCACCCAAATTAGGACTACTTTATTTCAAAACTTGGATGGGTGGGGCCAGCCAGAATTTCTGTTACTAGTTCTAGCAAACTGGTGCGAACCTGCTGATGCCCACCACTGTTTTATGCGCCTGAAGCACTTCTGAGCCATTCCAGTGAAGAGTTATATTGTGAAACTAGCTTAAACTGGAGCAGCCTGGCTTAAATTCAACTAAGCATCTTTAGGAGGAGTTTGCAGCCTAGGTTTGAAGTGTCATATGGAAACGGTGGCTCGGTATACATGAATGGCATTATTGGCTTCCAGAAAGGAAGCTCCACAAACGCAAAGCAAATATGTACTGTTTCTCTCCCCTAGGAGTGGTACAGAATGGACACCTGGGATGGAAAAGCTCAAAGGGTTTAGGGCCAATTTTGCAGTCCTCAGGCATGGATAGTAAAGGTAAAGGTCGCCCTTGCTCGAAAGCCAGTCGTATCCAACTCTAGGGTCCAGTACTCATCTCTGTTTGTGGCCAAAGAGTGTCTACAGATGTTTCCGTGGACATGTCCAGAAGTGGACATGTCCAGAAGTGGACATGTGGCAGGCATGACTAGACACATGAGTGCACAAAATGCTGTTTACTTTCACACTGAAGTGGTCCCTATTTATCTACTTGCAATTTCTTGCTTTCGAACTGCTAGGTTGGCAGACTTCGGGAGGTCACTTATTCAAAGGGGGCAAGCAGAAACTTTTAAAAATGCATGGATGGGCATGTCTATGCTTTTGAGGGGGCTTTAGGGGACACCCAAAATCCATACATTGAAAACCATTGCTCCGGGGGAGGGGGGGCTCAGGAACAGAAAAATAATTACAGAGTTGTTTGGAATTTTTTCGAAGGAGGATCAACCCATCAGCTGCACTTTTTCCTATATCTATATATACCATAAGTGTGGAACCTTTGGTCCTTTTGATGTTTAGGGCTTCGTGTTCCAAAAGATGAATCCAGCATACTCAATGTAAGTGAAATGGTGTTCCTCCTTGACTTGTGTGGAGATGCTTGTGGAGAAGAAGAAAAAAGGGGGGGGGGATTCTTGTCTACAGAGATGCTGATCTTATAGTCTCTCTGTTAATCTCCATACAGTAAAACCACGTATAATGATTTTAATTTGTTCCACGTGTCTGGTCGCTATCCGATTTTGTCGTTGTACGATTTTTCCCATGGGAAAAAAATCGTACAATGATGTTTTTTTTTCCAGTAAGTGGTTTTTCCCATTGAAAATTTGTTGTACAGTTTTTTCCATAGGAAAAATGGTTATGCTGGGTGCCACTTTCTTTAAAAACCTATTTGTTATGTGATTTAGTGGCTATGGGGGCATTCATTATATGAGGTTCCACTGTACTTGGAGAGGCATGGGAACACTTGTTCATCCTTCACACCTTATTGGTTATCCTGGCAAGGGCTGATGTGAACTGTAGTCCAAGAGCATCTGAAAGGTCATACTCTGCCCACTTGTCTTAACCCACCTGCTCTGAGCCAAATATATGAAAATGTAGTGATTCTCTTCTGGAAGTATAGCAAGTACAGTACTACAAATTGATTCACATTTATTGGACAGGTCGCAAGATGGTTTTGTTCTGGGTATCAGTTTTGGATTGTATTAAAGACTTACTGGGGTTATATGCTGCCTTTATGCCCATTAATAATTGCCCTTTGTTTTATGTTGTAGGATTCAAGAATGCCTCTACACCTCTTTAAAAGTAGCCAGAATGACATTAAGTGGGAAAGTTTAAGATACTACCAGACTATTTTAAGAGTTGTGAAGTGTTATGGATTAAGCTTTTAAGTATTAGGAGCACTAGAAAGTGGCCTAAGGTAAAACTCACCAATGTTAATTGTAGTGTAGTTAAGTTAATTTTAGACTCTGAACATCATATTCTTCATGGTGGGGACTATAGATGGTAAAGTCTATTCTTTTACTTAGAACCCTGGTCTATTCCTCCAGAAACTTTCCATAGGTTAAGGTACATAGAGGTACTGTACATGCTTTCATCCCTCCCTCACCCCTTTAGAAATCAAGTATTTTTCTTATATTTTGGAATAAGAAAATATAAGTCTTCAACCATATGAATGTGAGAAAAAGATTTAGAAAGACTGAGTGACTCATTTTTAAAAATGATAAACACTGGATCTTATAAAGGTGCAATATTAGCATATTAAAATTAAGCAATTGTGATTGTTAACTTGGATGTAAGTAATAAAAAATTTCTTGAAATCTGAACTGAACCAAGCCACGTCATCTTACAAGTGAAATATTTGCACATGTGTGTCAGTCAGAGATTTATTTTGAGCTTTTGAAAAACTGCTTTATAAGGAGACTGGTATGTAATATAGTTGTGTAAGTATAAGTATATATAGCTATATACTTCTATAGTTATATGTATTCAGTATATTTTAAAACCATGATATTTTTCCAAAGCTATAAGATCAACTTATCAGTCTTCAGGTTCTGCCAGTTCTAGGTGATTCTGTACTTTTGCTCACATTCAGCACACTGTCTAAAGAGGCATATTTACGGGGAAATCAAGTTCAATTTGTGTCAAACAAGAATGAAGCATGCTTAAAGACACACATTCTTCCTCTTCTGCCGTATCCGAATCCAAATATAGGCGATCCTCATGGCGATCAGCCATGAAGACTGTCCTGAGAGTATAATGCAGTGGCCTTTCATCTGCCTTCTACATTGCAGCATGACACCCATAGTACCACTGATCCAGTTCCGTGAGTCACTTTCTGGTCCTGAGCCCTTTTGGCATGCAAAGTCATCATCAACCCCAGGCCACTACTGGCCAGACACACGTACAACCTGGATTTACTGGCCCTCACAACAACTTTCTGCCCACCGGTAGAACAAATACCTGTATATGAGATATACTCACTACATGCAAAGCGAGAGATGTCATGCTTTAATTTGCCATGATTGTGATGAGACTCATCTCTGCTTACAACCAAAGAGCCAGGGCTGTCTGCATCTGCAAACATCTCCATGGTCATGTGGCAGACATAACTAGATGCTGGAGCACATGGAACGCTGTTACCTTTCCAGAGGAAGTGACACCTCTTTATCTGCTTGCAATTTCTTGCTTTCGAACTGTCAGATTGGCAGGAGGTGGGACAGACCACGAGCGCTCAATCCATTGCACTGCACTCGGTTCTCGAAGTGCTGACTTTCCAACTTTCTAGTCATCAAACTCAGAATCTTAACCACTAAGCCACTGCGGCCCTATATCTTCCATAGTTAAAGGTAAAAGTCGCTCTTGCTCGAACGCCCATTGTATCCGACTCTGGGGTTCAGTGCTCATCTGTTTATAGCCAAAGAACCAGCCCTGTCTGTGTGTGCAGACATTTACATGGACACATGGCAGGCATGCCTCAACACCGGAGTCCACAGAACACTGTTTACCTTCCCGCCAAAGTAGTCCTTATTTATCTTCTTGCAATTTCTTGCTTTCAGACTGTTAGGTTGGCAGGGATTGGGACAGAGACGGGAGCTCCATCATGCAGTACTCCGGAATCGAATTCCAACCTAACTGTCATTGAGTTCAGTGTCTTAACCACTTGAGCCACTGCAAAGTAGGGCAAACTTACAGAATGCAATTGTGCCATAATCACCAACAGTCTAACCACTACACCGCAACGTCTCTCACTGCAGCACAACAATCTTTACAGAAGGCTGCTTTTGGATATCAGTCAACCTTCTTCCATCTGACTAGGATGCATGTTCACTACAAGTGCCCATAACCATATAGCAGGAGTACCAAATGCTACAGGCATCGCGGGGGGGGGGGGGGCAAGCTTGGTTAGAATGAAAATCCAAATTTAAATATTCTGTACATTCACATGGATATTCAAAAAAATGTTCACTCGGAGAGACTCGCCGATGCCTCGTTGGAACGTTCAGTGAGCGCCAAAGATTAAAGATGCACGCGCAGGTGGAGCCATCTTTGCTTGCACGTGCATCTTACGTGCTACTCCGTAGTAGCGTGAATTTGTGGTGAACAAGGGCCTCTTGACATGATTTGCTACAGGTCTCGCGCTGGCTTAATCTGGCTAATTTGGCTCCTCTTGGTGGCATTCTCCCGTTTTTTTAACTAAGCTAAACTCTTCATGTCACTGGCATGCCTGAGGGCCTCATAGTATGACTTAGTTCTCTCCTTCTGATTGTTAAGGAGTCAAAGTTTATTAACTTAATTTTTATTCCCAGTCACCCCTGTGATCCCTTTCTAATGACCACTGACCTCCTGCTCTTTGCTTACCAGCCTTGCAGCCTAAAAGATGTTAACAGTGGCCAGCAAGTTGGGGGAAAATCTTCATACACCGGAGCCCACATGACAAAGGTAATGAGAACAGAGTCATTTTGTGGGTGGAATGAGTAATGTTGTCTAGGCCAGGGATGGCGAACCTGGGCACTCCAGGTGTTCTTGGACTTCAATTCCCAGAAGCCCAAGTCAGCACTCCTGTGCTGATCAAGGCTTCTGGGAATTGAAATCCAAGGTCACCTGGAGTGGTCAAGGTTCGCCATCACTGCCCTAGGTAAAGGTAAAGGTCACCCTTGCTTGAAAGCCAGTCAGATCCGACTCTAGGGTTCAGTGCTCATCTCTGTTTATAGCCAAAGAGCCAGCACAATCTGCGTTTGCAAACATATCCATGGACATGTGGCAGGCATGCCTGAAGATGGTGCATGGAACACTGTTTCCCTTCCCACCAAAGTGCCCCCTATTTATCTACTTGCAAATTCTTGCTTTCGAACTGCTCGGTTGGCAGGCATTGGGACAGAGACGGGGGCTCACTTCGTCATGCAGTACCCGGGAATCGAACTCCAACCTTGCAGTCAGTGAATTCAGCATCTTAACCACATGAGCCACCGCAATCCTAGTTGCCTAGTTCCCTTTGAAAGGGCATTTCAGAGGTATCATGACATGAATGTCTCAGGTTTTTTGCCTTTCCCTTATCAATCAGTGGCTCAAGTAGCTAAGACACTGACTGGGAAGCGGAAGGTCAGCAGTTCAATTCCCGAGTACTGCAGGATGGAATGAGCTCCCGTCTTTGTCCCAGCTCCTGCCAACCTAGCAGTTCGAAAGCAAGAAATTGCAAGTAGATAAATAGGGACCACTTGGGTGGGAAGGTAACAGCGTCCCGTGCACTCCGGTGTCTAGTCATGCCTGCCACATGGCCACGGAAATGTCTGCAGAAGCAGACAGCGCTGGCTCTTCGGCTTAGAAACAGAGATGAGCACTGCACCCTAGAATCGGATACGACTGGCTTACGAGCAAACTTTACCTTTACTTTACTATGAGCTGCCTTGAGTCCCCAAAGTTTCTGGGGGAGGGGGAGAGAAGAAATGAGATGTAAATCAAATATATAAACTAGTCCTTTTAGAACTTGGTTGGGGTCTCAGATTCTTCATCTAGTCCTGGATCTTGATGCATACAGTACTCATTTTTTTTGAGTCTATAAGTCTCATGACACCTCGAGGATCTTGCACAAATGGCTACTTACTTTCGAGCATGGGGAACCTTTTATCAATCGTAAGGGTTTTTTAAAGTAATGCTCAATAACTTTCAAAACACATAGTTGTGTAACAAGCATACATTTAAAAAGTAACTTTTCAAGCTCTGATTAGAAGTGTTGACTTTCAGCATTGCTGGAATGGGGCACTTTCGAAGTCCCATCTGTTGTTAACCATCTCCTCAAATAACAAGCAGACCTAGCACAGATATCTGCTGTGGAGTTCTGGGAATCTAGTTTACAATTTTCTGCACTATCAATAAAACAATTGTGCCTAGCCTAAAGAAATGCCCCCCCCCATGAAAGCTTGTTTTGTGTGTTTGTGCATGCATTTGTGCATGCGTGCATGTGTTTGTGCACACATGAACGTGCACCGCACACCACACACACTCTAATAAATGAATTGCCTGCTCTTGCATTTGTAAATTTCTTCTAGTCCTTGACATCAGCCCATGCTGGAGTTCATCAGCCATTAAAATGGTGCTGTTTTCCCCAGCCAAAACAGTGGGACTCAAAGGCATTTCTTATTTTGCAGACATATATGTGGTTAATTTGCATTGACGAGGTCATCCACCTCTGTCCAGACTACACTGCTTCAATCTCGGAGTCAAGGATTTCACGAGATGAAATGAAATGAATGAGACACAAAGGGGTCTCAAAAATTCAAAACAGGGGTTGTGATGCTAAAAGGTTTGGGAAACTCTGTTAGGAGAAATTCTCCAGCTTAACTTTGCCTTATCTGGAATGGGACGCATTGCTGCGCAGACAGCATGTGTGAGTGTCGGAGAAAGTGGGTGTTATGTGTCATATTAGATGAGGTAAGGAAAGGGAGAATGAGAAAAGGCGTGCGGGAGAGAGGGGGGTATGCAGTAGCATCATGCTTAGGCTGTCTGAAGCTTGGCCAATAGAACTTGGCTGGGAGTTCTTTGGGTCAGAGGAGGACGTTGACCACAGAGGTTCTTCATAGCTGATCTACTAATCTCAGTGACACTTCAAAAGGATCGGGAGCTGAAGGAAAGCATTGGACAGTCCATTCTTCTGCTGCTCCGGAATGACTTCTTCTTCACCAGCCATGACATTTGATTGGAACTGCTACGCTATTCTCTCTGGGATGTTCCTTGTTGTTCCAGCTTTCCCACACACTAATATTAAAATCAGTCAAGGTGAGTCCACATTTTAAACATCTTTGAACTGGGATGCCATCTACCAACCCATTTTGCATCAACGCATGCTTTTTAATGAAAGGTTTCGTTTTGATCTTAAATATCAGCTCTCACCCCTTTTTGTTTTCTATTGGGCTACCAATAGAAGTAGAAGTAGAAGCAGTGACAGATTTTACTTTCTTAGGATCTCAGATCACTGCAGATGGAGAATGCAGCCATGAAATAAAAAGGCGACTGATGCTTGGCAGGCAAGCTATGAGAAATCTGGGGAACATAGTGAACAGTAGAGACATCACATTGCCAACAAAAATTCGTATAGTCAAAGCAATGGTATTCCCAGTGGTAATGTATGGTTGTGTGAGCTGGACCATTAGGAAAGCTGAGCGCAGAAGAATAGACGCCTTTGAAATGTGGTGTTGGAGGAGAGTATTGAGGGTCCCCTGGACAGCATGGAGAATGAATAGGTCAATCTTAGAAGAAATCAACCCTGACTACTACTTAGAAGGTCAAATACTAAAGATGAAGCTAACGTACTTCGGACATCAAATGAGAAGAGAGGATTCACTTGAGAAGGCCTTGACGCTGGGAAAGAGAAGAAGGGGGAGGCCAAAGATGAGATGGCTAGATGGTAATGTAGACACAATGGGCACACAGCTGGGTGGGTTGAGGAGGATGGTGGAGGACGGGCGCCTGGAGGACAATGGTCCATAGGGTCACAAAGGGTCGGAATCAACTGTGCGACTGAACAACAAACCGAATGGTCAAAGTTGGGATTAACTGATGACTTTGCAAGAATCAAGACTAAAGGGGCAACTTGCAATTTGCTATAGTTTTCTCCAGTTCTTGTGGCATGCATTCTAATATGGTCTCCAAACTCCACTTATTTGGAAAAATACAATTTTAGAAATCAAGTGGACCAAAGTTAAGGAAAATTTGAAAAGGGAATGATTGAAACAGGCCAGCAGCATTGCGACAGAATGTATGGGAAAGGCGAGTATGTATGTACAGTATGAGTAAAAGATTTGCGTGGCTCAACTTGTATTATTAAATAATTGCCAAGGAAAGAGACAAGAAGTAATTTGAGAGTATTTTTACAGCTCCTGTAAGTTTTACTGAAATTTTTGGAGGAAGTATGTAATGACATATTCTGATGATATGCCCTTTTTCCCCAGTTCATATTTTGCTACTCACCCTTAGAGTAAAGAGCTAGAACATTCGTCTTACCACTAGGGATGGCCGAGAAGTTTTGTTTCAGTTTGTTTTTGATAAGAATTCATCGCATGGAAAAAAAACGATACTTGGAAATGAAAAATAATTTGAATTGAGGGTGTTGTTGGGTGTGGTGGTAATGGTGATGAAGATGACAATTTTCAACAAAGATGGGGGAAGCAAAAATGAATACATTTGCCTATTCAGGTCTGGATCTTTGGTTGCTCAGCTTTTAAAAGTTCATACTTGCATCCCTGTGTACCTAATCATACTAGTTTCCTCAACTTTTTTGTTAAGAGGCTCATTACCTTCAATATCTAGATCCTAGTCCACCATAAGTGTCTTCATTTTGAGATATGGTTATCAATTGAATTGGCCTTTGCAAATGAGACACATTTTTCTCATGCCCCCCCCCCCCTTTTATCAGAATTCAAAAACTGAAAAAGAACTAGTGGCTTAAAAAAATCTGAATGCAGGAAAAAGTTAACATGATGGATTCCCCTATCCCCACTTTTAAGTAAGGCTAATGTGAGGTGTGGAACAGATTTAATGGCTTAGACTTGATAGAGTGCCAGAAGAATTATGGACAGAGATTTGGGACATCATACAGGAGGCAGCAAGGAAAACCATACCAAAAGAAAAGAAAAGAAACGTAAGAAAGCAAAGTGGTCATCTGATGAGGCTCTTAAAATAGCAAAGGAAGGAAGGAACGCAAAAGGCAAAGGAGAAAGGAAAAAATGCAATCAATTGAATACAGAATTTCATAGAAAAGCAAAGAAAGATAAGGAAACCTACCTAAATGAACAATGCAAAGAAATAGAGGAAAACAGCATAAGGGGTAGGACTAGAGATCTTTTCAAAAAAAATGGGGAAAATTAAGGGAATGTTTAAAGCAAAAATGACCGTGATAAGGGACAAAGACGGCAAGGAGTTAGCTGATGCAGAAAAGATAAAGAAAAGATGGCAAGAGTACACAGAGGAACTCTACAAGAAGGACCTCAACATCCTTGATAATCACAGTGATTAGAACATTGAACTTGAGCCAGACATCCTAGAGAGTGAAGTCAGAAAGGCCCTAAAAAGCACTGCAAACAACAAAGCCAGTGGAGATGATGGCATCCCAGCTGAATTTTTCAAAGCCTTGAGAGATGATGGAATCAAATTATTGCATTCTATATGCTAGCCGATATGGAAAACACAACAATGGCCACAGGATTGGAAAATATCAGCTGCTGCCCTCCATCAAGACAGATTCAGGTGGGATTTAATCCATTTGGGAACCATCACCCTTCCCTGTGGACTTCACCACTCAAGGCCATTAGTCCTCAGGGTGGTCAGGTTAGTTAACCGCCGCTTGGCATTGAGTCGCTGGCAGTATGGTCTATTCTATTACCATAGAAGGATAACCTGGCCAAACTGGAGGTAGATTATACTGGATGGATTTACGCTAAACGACAATTCCCCCTGGCTAATCTTTTACCTAAGAGCCTGGGATTTTTCATTAGAACTTTGAATTTCTTTTCCTTTTAATATGCAAATAGCATATAAATCCCAGGGCAATTAGGACATCATTTATTATTGCTCCCTTGTGACTTGGAAGTGTAATGTCCACATTTCTAAAGTCTAGGCTGAACTCGGTCACTGGAAACTTGACAGGAAAAGTACTAATTGGGACAGGCTGTGTTTCCCTTTCTTCTCTTCACTTTTAACCTCAACATTCCTTGGAGGCATGTCTTGCTCGCTGGAGCTAATTGAATTAATGTTACCTGCTGGGATTAAATGGGACAAAATATCAAAAGACCAAACACTTCATTTTCCATCTCCATCAGACTCTACATCAGAAAGAACTCGAGGAAAATCTAAATTAGGGTCTAACTTTTATGAGTTTCACACACACAGGGAAAGATAATCCTAAACCTTCTCTCACCGCCAAGTTAGGGGCTGCGGTGGCTCAGCGGTTAAGAAGCTCATCATGTTAGCTGGAAGGCTGGCAAGTTGGCAGTTAGAGACCCCGGTACTGCATGACGGAGTGAATGTCTGTCTCTGTCCCAGCTCCTGCCAACCTAGCAGTTCAAAAGCAAGAAATTGCAAGCAGATAAATAGGGACCACTTGGATGGGGGAAAATATTGGGGACATGAAAGGAGCCTCATTCGGGCGAGAGCTGTACCATCTTTTCCCTCATTGTTGGCTTACTAACATAGCTGGAGGTTTTCAAAATTTATGCTCTTTCCAAAATTTAAGTCATAATTTGCTCCATGCACTTTCCCAATGTATTTGATTGCATCTTTGACGATGGTTGATTTGAAAGGCTGTCTGAATGGCTTGCAGTCTGAAGACGCAGACACACCGAAACACTGGAGAAGTGTTATCTAATCTACTGTTTGGGGGCATATTTATCTATGTGCTTCTGTTTGCTTCCCGTGAAACACTTTTCTGCCCACCCCCTTGCATTGTGCATCATCAGTACTGCCTTAATGCACAGGCGTGACATCTGCTGCTTGTTCATTTTGACAACGTGTGACTTTGCTGTGGTTGAGATAGAGGTGAAGTCTTGACCCTTGTAACCTTCTGGGCTCCAGGAGCTGATAGCAAGTGAAAGCAACCACTCTTCCAAATGAGAAACAGTCGAACCCATGTGCCTCTAACCAATTCCCTTCCTTTTTTTTGCTTCTCCAGTTTTGCCAGAACCAATCCTGTCCTACTCTTGTCCTCTCTTCTGGACGGAATATGAAGGGCACTGCTACAGATACTTTCCCATTAATAAAACATGGGCAGAGGCTGATCTGTACTGTGCAGAGTTTTCCATTGGCCTCAAATCAGCCAAATTAGCCTCCATTCACAGGTAAGAACCATGCAACAAATGCCGTCGTTTTTCTCTGCCAATCCATTTTTTAAATTTATTTATTTTTTGTAAATCTGGCCAGGATATCCTGTTATGGTAATAGAGTAGACCATACTACCAGTGACTCAACGCCAAGCGCCAGGTGGTGGTTAACTAACCTGATAACCCTGACGGCTAGCAGCCTTGGCGAAGTCCACAGGCAATAGTGATGGTCCCCAAGTGGCTTAAATCCCACTTGGCTCCATCTTGATGGAGGGCAGCAGCTTCATCAATTTTTATTTATTTATTTATTTATTTATTTAGTATATTTTTATACCGCTTTCCTCACCTATTGGTGACCCAAAGCGGTTTACAGACAAAGATGGTAAATTACATAAAACTTAAGGCCCATGTCATATACTGGCCTAGGCCTGAGGATTTTGCATGCCAAAAAGGCTCAGGACCAGAAAGTGACTTGTGGAACTGGATCAGTAGTATGGGTGTCATGCTGCGATGCATAAGTCAGATGAAAGGCCACGGCATTATATTCACAGGATCGCCATGATGATCGCCAATATTTGGGAGCGAATATGGCATAAGAAGAAGAATTTATTCTTAACAATCTGGCAGCCTTCTCATTTTCTGACCTGTGTGGAGAAGTAACGCAATAGGGACTTTCCTTTATGTCAAGCTGGGTGCAAAGCTTGAGAAAACATCTCCCAGAATTCTTCAGCCGCCATGTTGTTATGTGCTCTCAAGTCATCTGCCATTTATGACTATTCTGTGATTGAGTGGCCTCCATGCTTTCCTATTATTAACAGCCCTCTCTGTTGTCATTCTTATGTGCTGTCAAGTTGGAACCAACTCATAGCAACCCTAAGAGGGTTTTCACATGATGTGAGATGTTTAAGGAGTAGTTTTACCTGTTCTACTCCTCCAGTGAGTTTCTATGGCTAAGCAGGGATTTGAATCTAAGCCTTCACTCTAGCCCCAGCCTTGGACTGTCACTCTATCCCAGGGGTTCTCAAGGTTATCGCGCCATGGGCCAGGCAACTCCCCCTCAGACAATTGAGCGGGATGGACATGTGGTTTCTCTCTGCCAGCAGGGACACTTGCACATGCACAGGTGTGTCTGCTTCCAGGGTCATCACTGTGGGCCGGATGGAACGGTATCAGGGGCTGGGACTGTCCCGTGGGCTGTAGGTTGCGAAGCCCTGCTCTATCCACTACGCCACATTGAGTATCAACAGCCCTCTTTAGCTGTTGAAAACTCAAAGCCATGGTGACCAGTGGCCATATTGGTGGAGGATTCTGGAAGGTAAGACACTGAACTTGACAACTGGAAGGTCAGCAGGTCAGCAGTTCAAGACTCAAGTGTTGCATGATGGAGTGAGTGCTCATCGTCTGTCCCAGCTCCTGCCAACCTAGCAGATCAAAAGCAAGAAATTGCAAGTAGATATATACCGGTAGGTAACCACTTCATTGGGAAGGTAAACAGCATCTAGTCATGCTTTCCACATGACCACAGAAACATCTGTAGATGCAGACAGTGCTGGCTCTTTGGCTGTAAACAGAGATAAGCACGTAACCATATAGAGTCGGATACAACTGCCTTTTGAACAAGGGTGACCTTTACTTTTATGCAGTTTTATACTCCACCTAGAGTATACTCCATTCATCTAAAGACTTGTGCTCAGAAACACAAAAGCTTAAGGAAAATAAAAATTAGTCAGTCTTATAGGGGCTACTCCAGGGGTTCTCAACCTCCAGTAGTTCTCAACCCACCTTCATGTGGCCCATTAAACTGCCATCACCGCTGCCAGAAGCCGAAGTGGACGCATTTATGAGCCGTAAATTCACTTTGGCTGTTGTAAAACATGTTTATGACAGTCACGGACACATTTTACGGCAGCGTTCACAGTGCAGGGAGCCACCAGTCTGGCCTGCTCAGCTGTGGTTTGGCTGGTGGCATAAAAAGGTTGAGAACCCCTGTGCTACGCAATTATTATTTCTGCTATACATTATCTCAGCATCACCTTAGGGCCATGATGGTGAACCTTGGCACTCCAGATGCTCTTGCACTTCAATTCCCAGAAGACCCCGTGAATCCACATGAATGGGTTTACTGCGATTCATCCGGCCCACGCCGCCCTCGTCGCTCCTGGAAGCAGAAGTAAAACATGCCCGTACGGAGGAAGGGTCAACCGTACGGGCACATTTTACTTCCCCTTCCAGGAGCAATGAGGGAGGTGCGAGCCAGATGAATCGCAGCAAACCCATTCATGTGGCTTCACAGAGGCTTCTGGGAATTGAAGTCTAAGAACATCTGGAGTGCCAAGGTTCGCCATCACGGCCTTAGGGTTTCTGTTCTAGCATATTGGACACTATGGATATTGTTTATTCCCTTTTATTAGCCAAAGCTTGGGGTAAATTGGAGGTTAACATTATTTGTGAATATATATATATATTTGCAGCTGGGAAGAAAATGTGTTTGTCTATGATTTGGTGAACAGTCGAGTGCCTGGAATCCCCACAGACATTTGGACGGGCCTTAATGATCTAAGACAGGTGAGAATCCCATTTATTACAGTAACTGCACAGGACGTAGAATAAACAAAGGTAGGTACATCAAGAACTGTATAAGAAAAAATAAACTGGGGGGACGGAAAGCTGATGTATCACCTGTTGTGGATTGACTGCTTTACATTTTTATATCATTTTCACAACAGGCACCCAGGATAGGCTTACAGAAAACAGAAGCAAAACCTGCCTCTGGCCACAAGTTTTCAGTCTAAGAAACACGATTCAAGAGGAACAAGGAATGGGGTGGAAGGAAGTGGGCAAAGCAAGGTTGGCTACTTTATTCAGAAAGCAGGGAGAGATTCTCACTAAAGCAGGACCCAGGCACATGGGAAGGCACCTGTGCGCTTATTCTCTCTGCAGGATATAGGGACAGATGCTGCATTGGTCAGATAATCACCCCAACCCAGACCCATTTGAATGTGCTGTAGTACGACTTCCATACTCCTCCAGCATGCCATCTTTGAAATGATGATGTAGTGCAGGCGTGCCCAAACTACAGTCCATGGGCCGGATCCAGCCCATGGCACCATCCTATCCAGCCCTAGCCACTCTTGCTGCTCCTAGAAGTAAAACATGCCCGCACATGTGCAAAACACTGCCGTAAATGACCCCTGGCTGTCATAAATGCGTTTACAACAGCCACAGGTAATTTAATGCAGCATTTTGTGTATGTATGGGCGCGGGTGTGCTTTACTTCCACTTCTACTGGGAGGAAACCATGTGACTGCCCCATGGCCCAAATACTTTGGTACCCCTGATACATACCTGTCAAGTTTTGGGAAATTTCTGTCAACCCCCCATATTTTACACTATTTCCTGCCATCATCCTGTATTAGTTAGACTGCAATTAGACTGGAGTTAGACTGGAGGCCAGCACAGGATAAGCACAGCTTTCCAGTTTCCCGTTTTGGATGGGAAATTTCTCTTATTTGACAGGAATTTCCCGAAACTTGACAGGTATGCCCTGATGTAGTGTAGCACATCTGGAGGGAGCTGTGTTAGGGAGGACTGCAGCAGGATTGATGAAAATTCATAGGCTATGATGAATTGAACACAGAAAGAGCGTCCTCGAAAATTGTGGTATTTTTGAACCACAATCAGGCGCACCCTGGTAACTGCAGTTCTTAATTGTCTGGGAGTTGCTTATTCTTCCCTAGTAATGCTTTGAACCCTAATTAAATCATGGTGCTTTTGGCAGGAAAGTAATTATGAATGGACAGATGGCTCTTTGTATGACTACAACTACTGGGATGGTAACCAGCCGGACGATGGTATCCATTCTAAACCAGAGGATGAAGACTGTGTACAGATTTGGCACCGATATACGAGTGGTAGGTGAACTCAGAGGTTTTCCGAGCGCAGCCTCTTACTAAATGAAATCCCTCTGCTTCTGAGACTGCCTATGTTCTTGTTCTTGTTCTTGTTCTTGTTCTTGTCCTTGTCCTTGTCCTTGTCCTTGTCCTTGTCCTTGTCCTTGTCCTTGTCCTTGTCCTTGTCCTTGTCCTTGTCCTTGTCCTTGTCCTTGTCCTTGTCCTTGTCCTTGTCCTTGTCCTTGTCCTTGTCCTTGTTCTTGTTCTTGTTCTTGTTCTTGTTCTTGTTCTTGTTCTTGTTCTTGTTCTTGTTCTTGTTCTTGTTCTTGTTCTTGTTCTTGTTCTTGTTCTTGTTCTTGTTCTTGTTCTTGTTCTTGTTCTTGTTCTTGTTCTTGTTCTTGTTCTTGTTCTTGTTCTTGTTCTTGTTCTTAAGATGCCATCAAGTCACCTCTGACTTACGGTGACCCAGTGAATGAGCAATGTCCCAAAGGTTCTGTCATCCACAGCTCTGCTCAGTTTTTGTAAACTCAATCCTATAGCTTCCTTTTAGGGCAGGGGTTCCCAACCTTTACCCGCCGTGGGCCAGACCACATACACCATGTGTGGGCCAGGGGTGTGGTTCCTCCTGCTGCTTCTGCCTCTCTTTCCCATTTTCTGAGACGGCTGTTCGCCCTGATTCCACCTTCACCACCAAACGGTTTGTTTGGTCTTGGTTGCTTCGATCAGGGACAGGAACACATAGACAACATCTTGCAGATGAAATAAAACTGTGGCAATCCCAATGATAAGCTCAGCAACATAAATAGAGCAGCTCTCTGATAAAATTCCAGGAAGGCTAAACACAGCAAGGGTAAAACCACCCATAGTATAAAAAGAGCTTGAATTTAAAAGTCCTTTAGGAATTTTTTTTTAGAACTGAGATAACACTTTAAAACTATTATATATAGTAAAAATATTATAGAAACTTTAAACTATTATAAAGTTAAAAAACCTGGGGCGGCGAGGAGAGAAAAACATTGCTGCCTCACCATGCCGGAACCGATTGCTCTTCTGCCACTTCCAGTGTATTTTGGGCAGTGTTGAGCTGCTCCAGGTGCCCATAGGTGCCCGGGCACCGGTAGCGGAAATTTTCCAGGCCACACCCACTTGGCCGGCCACACCTACCTCCCTACCCCAGGCCATGGCGTAGGGAGGCCAAGTGTGCATGGCCCATAGAGTTAGCCATGCCTACAGCATTAGCCACAGTTAGCCACGCTCATGGTGGGGGTAGTAAATTTTGCAGTGCATCACTGATTTTGGGGGCTTCTGGTGCACTTCCGGTGCTTCCGGCAGTGGCGGCGGGGTCCTCACCATAGGCCGGATTAATTGGTGCAAAAGGGCCAGATGCGGCCTGTGGGCGGTAGGTTGCGAATCCCTGTTTTAGAGAATCGATCCATCCCACGTTGGTTGAAACGATGAGGGGTTAAAATGCACTCTTTGATGATACCTTTGCCTATACTTTTTCTTTTCCTTCTTTTTCAGCTTTACGTTCTTGGAATGACAACAGCTGCAACAAAGAGTTCCCCTTTGTATGTAAAATCCCATCCCTGACAGCTGATTAGATCTCTCACTCCTGGAGCAAATAAGACAACTGAACTTCTGGATGATGGCGGTGGACTGAAATGGATCTACAGCTTTCCTATTCAGTGTTAGTCTTGTAACTCTAATAAATAATCTTTCTAGATTTGGTTCACTGAATAACCTAGCTAGCCATGTGGCATATTTTATTTGTATTTTGGGCTATAACTCCTAGAACCACATTGGCCTTGTTAGCTCGGTGATTATGGGAGTTGCAGCTCAAAAAGTCATTTCTCCCAAGCTCTGGTTGTAATTTTCTTCTTCTTCAAATGCTGCATCCTATTTGGAGTATTGGCGATCCTCATAGCGATCAGCCATAATGCAGTGGCCTCCCATTTGCCTCGCATTGCAGCATGACCCCCATACCACTGATCCAGTTCCACGAGTCACTTTCTGGTCCTGAGCCCTTTGCGCACACAAAGTCCTCGTCAGCCCCAAGCCAGGATTGATGAAGCTAGACTGCCGTCCATCAAAATGGATTCAAGTGGGATTTAATCTACTTGGGGACCATCACCCTTCCCTGTGGACTTCACCAACCAAGGCCATTAGTCCTCAGGGTGGTCTGGTTAATTAATCCCCACCTGGTGATCAGCATGAGGTTGCTGGCAGTATGGTCTACTCTACTTGTTGTTGTTCAGTCGCACAGTCAATTCCGACCCTTTGCAACCCTATGGACCATTGTCCTCCAGGCACCTCTGTCCTCCACCATCTTCCTCAACCTGCCCAGCTCTGTGCCCATTGTGTCTACAATACCATCTAGCCATCTCATCTTTGGCCGCCTCCTTCTTTTGCCCTCCACCTTTCCCAGCATCAAGGCCTTCTCAAGTGAATCCTCTCTTCTCATTTGATGTTCAAAGTACTTCATCTTCATCTTTACAATTTGACCTTCTAAGGAGCAGTCAGGGTTGATTTCTTCTAAGATCGACCTATTCGTTCTCCTCGCTGTCTAGGGGATTTTCAAAACTCTCCTCCAGCACCACATTTCAAAGGCATCTATTCTTCCGCACTCAGCTTTCCTAATGGTCCAGCTCTCACAGCCATACATTACCTATTCTACTACTATACCATACATACTCTACTACCATAGCAGAATAACCTGGCCAGACTTTCGGTTGTACAGTAATTCAGCCCCAATCTCAGTAGAGCAAAGTTAGATGGCCTGATGTAAAGTTCTCTTTAAATGTGCAAATGTACTTTTTAACATTTTAAAGCTAATGCCCGCGGAGAAAGAATCTAGACGGCCATCCTCCTTATGTAAAGACTAAACAGTATGCATTGGGAAGAGGAAGATTGTCCCAGATATATGAGTGAGCGGTAAATGGGTTGCATTTGTAAGGGCCCATTCAACAATTATGTGATCCTCGAGGGGGGAGGGAGTCTGCCATCTGAATTACGGGAAATTACGTGGGAGTGGAGGGGTCAGATCAAAGATTACGTAATCCATGTGGAGCTGTTGTGGTTTCAAAACCTGGTGCTTTTTTAGGTTTAAAAATGATTTCTGGGAATTTTGATCCAATTTGAGATTATTGAATTGCTTGTGCAATCTATTTCTATTTCACCAATAGTGAAAAACTCTAAAAATTAGAGTTCCGATACAAAAGCTCTGGATTACATAATTTTCGAAGTGAAAATTGCGGTCGGAATACATGGGGGCGGTCAATTTCCCCCCACGAATGGATCACGTAATTGTTGAATGGCCCTTAATGTCTTACCTAGGTTTCTTCTCTCCCAGACTAGTGCATAAGGAGCCACTAAGCATTGGCAAAGTCCATCAAAATAAAAATCAAATGAGACCTTTGACTATACCCAATAAAGCTGCATTTTATGCTTCTCAATAATTATTCAAGCCAGTCCACCTTAAGATGGAATTGTTTGATATTACATCTCAGCCTCTGTGTGTGTGTGTGTGTCTGTGCATGTATGTGTGTGTGTGTGCTCACATGAAAGTGTATGCTAAAATGGTAGAAGGAGTGGGTGGCAATTACCCCAGGCTTAATGATTTGAAGGTGAATTAGCAAGCCAAGTGGAAAAATTGATCGACAGCCATATGGCTCCGCCAGCCTTCCCATGGGCAGAAGTGCTTTGTTATTTCAGACCACTCTGCAGCGGGATTAAACGCCATCCTCGACCACTTGCAGCTGACTCATCTTCAGGTGCAGAAAATGAGCCGGCCTTGTGCTGTGAAGCCAGCTGGTGACATGACAAATGACATGTTCTTGTTCCGCTTAATGCAGATCGCCTCTGGTGGGGGGTGCAAAGCCAGAGCATGTCTCGTCTGGAGCTATTTTCAGTCCATGGGTTCACCAAGACCTGCTTATTGCTTGGGGGGGAAAAAACAGACATGCAACCCAAGGGCCCACAGCATGAATTAAACGACAAAACAAAAAAGAGTTTGTCATGACAGGGCAAAAAAAAGAAAAGAATCTTACGAATGGAAAAATCCTGCTTGATCGCATGAAAAGACAATACAGCGATACCTCATACAACGTCCAAATTTGGTTCCACAAGTTTAATTTTAAGGTCAGCCTTGCTTGAAAGCCAGTCATATCCAATTTTAGGGTTAGATACTCATCTTCATTTATAGTCAAAGAGCCAGTGCTGTCTGCATCTGCAGACATTTCTGTGGACATGTGGCAGGCATGACTAGACATCAGAGTGCACAGAACATTGTTTACCTTCCCACCAAAGTGGTGCCTATTTATCTACAGTGATACCTCATACAACGTCCAAACATGGTTCCACAAGTTTGGACTTTATACAGATTTGGACTTTGTACGAGGCATGCAAAATCCTAGCCACGATGCCTCATACAACGTCCAAATCCTTGCTGTGATGCCTCATACAACGTCGTTTCCATAGAGATACATTGTACTGTAACAGCACAGACTTCAGGGCAAAGTCAAGGAAACTGACAGGAAACTGACAGAACTTTAAGAAATCATTGTCTAAAGGCTAAAAACATTACAAAAACATGTCAAACAACCCTGATTGTCCAAGAACCTGAAGGATGCTGCAAAAATCCCAGGAATGCTTCTCAAAATTCTGACAAAAAAATAAAAAAAAATCCAAATTCACGCCCCCAAACCACTCCTAAACACTCTTCGCTTCGTGCAAAACCCACAAGAGCAATGCACACATGTGTCCTGCCTTTTATACTGCCCAGGCACAATGCACCCTGGGGAAAACCCCAATGCCTCATACGAAGTTGCAAAGACTTTGTATGAGGCAACTTTTTTCAAGGAATTAGGCGATGTTGTATGAATTCAATGTTGTACGAAGCGGACTCTGTATGAGGTACTACTGTAGCTTGAAAATGTTATTTTTTAAAAACTACAATGTACCTATTTATTCTTTATATTGTCATTATTGTATCTCTTTCGCTTTTTTCTGCTGCTGTCTGCTGTGTAAACCGCTTTGAGTCGCCTTTGGGCCGAATAAAGCGGTATACAAATAAAAAGTGAAATGAAAATGAAATGAACACACACACCCCAAATCCAGTCTGAGTGGGGGATTCTGGGACATGTAGTCCAAAAAAAAAAAGCAGCTTTCCCTGCTCTGCCAGTATAATGGGCCCTTGAATCCAGCACCACTTTGCACAGTCACACTTTGATTCTTCTTCTTCTGGTTGGCGATTGCCATACAGTCACTTTCTTATGTGTCGACCAGAAAACGAGCAATGTTTCCTCTTGACAGCCTTTACATCAGGAGTTTTCAACCTTTTAAAGCCGGGGGCCGGGTCACACTCCCTCAGAGAGCTTCAGGGGCCGGACGGCCATTTTGCTCTTCCTCCACCACATGGCACTTCCTGGTATGGTGGAAGTGGTGGTGGTGGTCCCACATGAAATGGCGCTGTGGGCCGCATCCAGGCTGTGGGCTGCAGGTTGAGAATCCCTGCTTTACATGAACCAGCGCTGCTCCCATCTGAAGAGGTCCAGCTGTAACAATCTGGTTTTCCCTTTCCTGCAGTAAAAAACATTGTTCTGTTTATTTGGATGCACCAAGCAACCAAAATCAGTTCAGGCCAGTGGCTGGTCACGTCGGCTGAGATCACTTTGAAAATGGATAAGGATGAGAAACCGTCTCCAGCTGAGACACCTGCAGGCTTGTTATGAAACTAAGGGATTGGCATAGATAGAATGGACATATTGCAATATCTTGGCATTTGACTCCTTTTAGATCATTGCATTTCCTGAAGTGCCAGATCTGTTCCTGGAGCCAAAAGGGAGAGCAACCAATCCTGACCTTGGAATTATTATTTTTTTAATTTCTAAAGAAATGTTTCTTTAGCTGATCTAGCCTCTGAGAACTTAGTTGTGGAACAAATAATAGTGAGGAAATGTAAATGAGAGTTGGTGTGGAGGAGTGGATCGTGTGGGACTGTGGTGGTTTAGTGGTTAAGATGCTGAGCCTAATGACTGGAAGGAGGGCAGGAGAGCAATTTGAGGCCCGAGTGCTGCACAACGGAGTGAGCACCCGTCTCTGCCCCAGCTCCTGCCAACCTAGCAGTTGAAAAGCAAGACACTGCAAGTCGATAAATAGGAACCACTTCAATGGGAAGGTAAACAGCATTCCGTGCACACCAGCGTCTAGGCATGCCTGCCACATGTCCACAGAAATGTCTGCAAATGCAAACAGCGCTGACTCTTTGGCTATAAACAGAGATGAGCACTGAACCCTAGAGTTGGATACAACTAGCTTTTGAGCAAGGACGACCTTTACCTTTATCTTTACGTAGCCATGATTGTGGGACTGCAGTGGCTTAGTGGTTAAGACGCTGAACTTGATGGCTGGAAGGTCAGCAGGTCAGCAGTTTGAGACTCAAGTGCGGCACAACAGAGTGAGCACCCGTCTCTGTCCCAGCTCCTGCCAACCTAGCAGTTCAAAAGCAAGAAATTGCAAGTAGATAAATAGGGACCTCTTCGGTGGGAAGGTAAACAGCATTCTGTGCACTCCAGACCTTCCGCCTCCCAGTCAGCGTCTTAGCCACTTGAGCCACTGCAGTCATGATTGTCATGAGGAGAGCCAATATTCTGAATTGGACACCACACTTGAAGAAGAAGAAGAAGAAGAATGGGCAGAGAGGAGGAAGCTAGCCAACACTCAGGGAAAAGCATGTGGAATTCCTACTTACAAGACTCCACATAGAATAAAAGCGAGTGAATTTGCATTTCCTTTGTGTTGTTGGATCATCATTTTCCCTTGGTGTCCCCCAACTTCAAAATCAGTATCCTCCACTTTGTAAGTTTGTGCAGGTGCTTCCATAGTTCTGACAGTGCCTCTTTAGAGTCTTAAAGTTAGAAAACTGTCTGATCTCTGGCAGGATTTAGCAAAGCAGGTGCTTACGTAGCAGGACCAAAAGAAGGAGCAGATGGGAAGTCGGCTGGTAATTCATAGGTGGGTTTTTATTCCCCCCACCCCCCCAGGCATATCTTTTTAATACAGGTAAAGGTAAAGGTTTCCCTTGCTCGAAAGCAAGGCGTATCCGACTCTAGGGTTCAGTGCTCATCTCTGTTTCAAAGCCGAAGAGCCAGCGCTGTCTGCTTCTGCAGACGGTTCCGTGGTCATTTGGCAGGCATGACTAGACACCAGAGCGCAGACATGGCCTAATTTGGGGCACTTCATTTTCCTGTACTACAACTGCTAGAAGTCACTAGTCGGGCCAGGTTATCCTACTGTGGTAATAGAGTAGACCAGGAGTTCTCAACCTTTTTAAGCTGGGGGACAGGTCAAGCTCCCTCAGACAGCTTTAGGGGCCGGATGGCCATTTTGCCCTTCCTCCACCTCATAGTACCTACTGGTGTGTTGGAGGCAGCGTAGAGGCCATATGAAATGATGCATCAGGCTGCATCCAGCCCATGAGCCACAGGTTGGGAATCCCTGAAATAGACTATACTGCCAGTGGCTCAGCTTCGAGTGTCAGGTGGTAAATAACTAACCTGACAACCCTGAGGACTAACGGCTTAGGTGCTGAAGTCCACAGGGATGGGTGATGGTCCCAAAGTGGATTAAATCCTACTTGAATCCACCTTGATGAATGGCAGCAGTTCCATCAATCCTGGCCCAGGGATGAGGAGGACTTTGTGTGCCAAAAGGGCTCAGGACCAGAAAGTCACTCACGGAACTGGATCAGTGGTACGGGTGTCACGCTGCGATGCAGAAGGCAGATGAAAGGTCACTTCATCCCTGTATATTTTCAGGACAGACTTCATGGCTGATCACCGTGAGGATCGCCAATATTCAGATTTGGATATGGCAGAAGAAGAAGTAGAACTGCTAGAAGCCCTGCTGTTATTAGTTCTCTAGCTAAGGCTTCTGGGGGTTGTAGTCCAAGAATATCTGAGGTCAAAGATTTTGGGCACCACAGGTAGTTATAACTAGTCCCCACTCAAGTCTCGATTCTGACTTGAGACTGGTCCATCTCTGGTTCTCAAACAGGACCATACCTGTCAAGTATCCCGTGTTGGCCGGGATTTCCCATTTTGCTACGCTCGTTCCTCCCCTTTCCCACCGCCGTCCCATATTTTAATGGTGGGGAAAGGGCTTACTGCGCATGCGCGGCCACCAGGTTACTGTGTGTGCACATGTGCACATGTATTTTGCAGAGCCGCGCTTGATGGGTATGAACAAGACCCAGTAACTTACTTTACTTTACTGTTATTACGGTCTTTGACCAACCTTTACAACAGAAAAAGGTTTCACACTTTGTTAACAATAGGATTGTTTTTAAAAAGGAAAAGGGAAGAAATGAAAAGGCAATATGCTGTGGTCGTCAGACACCTGCCCTCAACTGCCATAGCTCACTCTTCACAACTGAATTTTGCTGAGTGTCATTCTTGCCATAGAGTGTTATTTATTCCTTCCATGGCAACAAATGACAGTAGAGGCAGAAAATGACAGCCCTTGTGTTTCCAGATGACTTAGTGTCTGGCTTTTTCTGTAATTTCCAAAATGAGCCAGGGGCAAACAGTGGTTGCTTCACAGCTCTTTACAAGGAACTATTTTTTTTTAAATAAAAAAATTTTTTTGAAGCCATCTGGTTTTGCTGTCTTGATGGTCCAATGGCTTTGACGTCCAATGGCTTTGCCGTCTTGATGGTCCAACACGTCTTCACTTGTTGTATCAGGATCTTTGGGGTGTTTTTATTAAGCTACAGATATTTAGATGCTATTTTGTTTTATTATGAGGTCTCTAGGATGTGTAAAGTCATTACTGGCACTGCCGACAACAACTGCTATGGCTGTAATTGGACGTTGGAGCCAATTACCCTGTAAAATGTTTTGCGTGACTCATCCACGATTTGCGGGGGGTGAGAGATAGATATGGGGAAATCTGTCAGCCTTGATTTCACTCAACTCCTTCCTTTTCCACTGTTAAATTCATGCCGCCTTGTTTCTGCAACAGACTGACAATTTTATTTTTCTCCTTAGTGATTGCAAATCGTCGTATATTACCTCTCCCTGCACATTTTCGAAAACAAGTACATTTTGTATGTACAGTATTACATACACACATTATTGTATAATTTTTAAATGTATATTTTTGCCACAAAATGCTTCCTATAATGAAAAACAGTTTTGTGTACATACATTGGAAAATACACCTTTTTTGCCATTCTTCTTCCTCCGTGTCTAGGCCAGACATGGAACTGCCAAAACGAAGGCACCGTTCAGTGACTTCATTCTGCAGTTCCCTTCCTTCGCCTGACCTAGTGTGAGAAAGATTAGCCACAATTTGTTTGCAATGATTCAATTATACACATTTGTTGTTTAGCAACAACTGCAAAACAACTACTAGAGTCGGATACGACTGGCTTTCAAGCAAGGGAAACCTTTACCTTTAACAACTGCATTGCAACCTTTGGGAAATATTGTTGTTGTTGTCGTTGTTATCGTTGCTGCTGCTGCTGCTGCTACTGATGATGATGATGATGTTGTTGTTGTTGTTGTTGAAATGGCTAAGACTGGCTATGACCTCTCAGCCTAAAACTATTTTTACCGGCCTGACCAATAATTTTAATCTGGGTCTTCCCAGTCCTAATATAACGCTTTAATCAAAAGTTTTGAAATAATAATAATAATAATAATTTCGTGTCAGAAATTATTCTGGGTTGAAAAGATTTTTTGCAGAAGAAACTCCACTTAAGGAATGCCCAAATGAGGCTCCTTTTATGTCTGAAATATTTTTCCCACCGAAGTGGTCCCTATTTATCTACTTGCAATTTCGTGCTTTCGAACTGCTAGGTTGGCAATGGTCTTCTTCCGTGTCTAGGCCAGACGTGAAACTCATGCCTGTCAAGCGCAGCTCCAGAAAATACAAGACCTGCTCCGGCCCGGGTGCACATGTGCAGCAACAACTCCTTTGCGCATGCGCAGAAACCCTTTGTGCATGCGCAGAACCCCTTTGCACATGCGCAGAACTGCCCCTGATGGGTGTGCATGCGCAGTAACCTCTTTCCCTGCCATTCAAAATATGGGACGGTGGCGGGAAAGGGGAGGAACGAGCGCTGAAATACAGGAAATCCCGTCCAATATGGGATACTTGACAGGTATGATGAAACTGCCAAAATGAAGCCATCTTTTGGTAAGTTCATTCTGCAGTTTCTGTCACTTGACCTAGTGTGAGATCATGTATTATAACTTAATTCCCAACTGCACATTTTGTGTCCAACTAACATCCCTCCCCCATTCCGATCCCTGCACTTTTTGCTAAAATGTGGAGTGCTTTTGGGATGCCCATTCCCAAGACATCATGGATGTTGGCTAAGAGCTTGGATTGACCAAATGATGGTAATATTACCTCTGTTTAAATGATTTATGAATGACATGCACCGCCTACGAGCCTTGGCCTTCCCACAGGCTGTTTATTCATCCAGGAAGAACTTTTTAAAGGACATAAACATCCACTGAGAACAAATGGGGTGGGTGGAGATTAGCTCTGAACAAGGAAAAACAGGAAAGACGCTACATCAACAAACCTAGAGCTGGCTGAAAATTTCTTTATGCAAGAAGAAACAGCTGCATTTCCACTTGGACTTGATTCTATGCTGAACTTTAAAGCACTTTCTTTTTGGATTCATTCATTCCCTTTGGAGCTCAGGATTTGCTCGTGCTAGAACTTCCATCTGGCATGACGGGAGCGTTGTGATGAGACCCTAAGGGTCCATCATAGCAGATCTTGTTCCTAAGGAGCCAAGATATAAAATACAAAACCAATAAACAACAAGAAAATGGAGGGTGGTGAACATTATAAAAGTTTATAGTTTGGTTCTTCAAAACAATAGTTCTGATTTTTGTACTGAAACAAAGCATGGGAGAAATCGCTTAACCTTGTAAAGGTCACCCTTGTTCGAAAGCCAGTCGTATCTGACTCTAGGGTTCAGTGCTCATCTGTTTCATAGACGAACAGCCAGTGCTGTCTGCTTCTGCTGACATTTCCGTGGTCATGTGGCAGGCATGACTAGACACCAGAGAGACACCAGAGTGCACGGAACGTTGTTTACCTTCCCACTGAAGTGGCCCCTATTTATCTACTTTCAATTTCTTACTTTCGAACTGCTAGGTTGGCAGGAGGTGGGACGAAAACGGGAGCTCATTCCATCCTGCAGTATTCGGGTGTCGAGCTGCTGACCTTTCACCTTCCAGTCAGCATCTTAGCCACTTGAGCCACTGCAGTCTCTCCTAGCAGGTGGAAAAGGCTAAAAACAAGGGGGTGTGTGTCACAGTTGTTTAATATTTCTTTTTATTGCATTATACTTGAATTTCTATTGTATTCAGAATTTTCCACTTATGGTTTGCCACCCATGTGGGAGAATGCCCAAAATAGGCAAGATATAAACATAAATATAAACAAAATACTAAAAAGAGTGGAAATCCATCAACCTCATGAAGAAACTTGCACAGGTGCAAACAGACACCATCTTCCTTACTAAATGCAAACAACAAGACTACAACCCAAAAAGACTTACACGAAAAATCCTCTACGATCAACGTACCCCACCGACTACACAGTGAGAAATTATGCTACACTCTCTCCAAGAAACTACTGGAAAACCTCATCATCGCCATCCTATACAGCAAACAAAGGACCCTATAAAGCATCTGATGTTGTTTTCCCCAAGCTGCTCCATCTGGACATGGTCACTGAGAAAGGACCAGAACCAGGCTAGAGTTGAGCCCCCAATCTCAAGTCCTGATATGGTAGGCAGGACTGAACGCCACTGAGCAATTGTAGAAAACCATAAGGTGGAGCAACCTAACCAATCTAAACTAGAAGGGGGTAACAAGTAGAGTACCACAAGGCTCAGTCTTGGCCCCTGTGCTTTTCAACATTTCCGTAAATAAATTGGATGAGGCAGTGTAGGGAGTTCTTCTCAAATTTACCAATGATACAAAAGCATACCTGTCAAGCGCGGCTCCGGAAAAAATACGGTACCTGTGCAGAACCCTTCTGCGCAGAACTCTTCTGCGCATGCGCAGAAGGGTTCTACGCATGCACAGAAGGGTTCTGCGCAGAAGGGCATGCGTAGTAACTACTTTCCCCCGCCGGCGGGCGAGTGGCTGAAGCGGCGTGGAAATACGGGAAATCCTGGCCAATCCGGGATACTTGACAGGTATGCACAAAAACTGGCTGGGAAAGCTAATACTGTACCTTGGAAGACAGGAGCAGAATTCAAAATTATCATGATAGGCTTAAACACTGGGCTGAAACCAACAGAATGTCTTTTCCTCAATTTTTGAAATCCATTAAAGGAAGCCTGGATAAACAGCATTTTGCTCTCTCTACCTCAGCATATAGAACTATGGAAGGTGAGCAAGGAGCTACCAGAACCACATGACTCTCTCTACCGCCTGGCCAAGAACAACCATGGCCTTTGTGGAAAGCTTTGAACAAACTGCGTGCCAGGGTAGGAAGGTCAAGGGAGAATTAAAATGTTTCAAAACAGATTTCAGTTTGTTAACATTTCTGATGTCTGATTTGTGTCCATTAATTCTTTTGCAAAGAGATTGTCCTGCTTGACCTACGTAGAGGGCAGAGGGGCATTTTTGGCAGAAGATGGCATAGATCACATTTATAGAGACACAAGTAAAACTACTCCTAATGCTGTGTTTGACGTTGTTGGGTCCAGTAATTGTATTTTCAGAGTAAATCTGGGGGCACAGCTGACATCTGGGTCTGTTGCATACCTGTCAAGTTTTGGATTTGGAAAGAAGGGAAATTTCCCGGCCAATAAGGGATACTTGACAGTTATGTTTATCCTGTGCTGCCCTCCAATGGCGGCAATAGGGCATTGCAGTCTAATTAATAAGAGATGACGGTGGGAAAGAGGGTAAAATAAGGGGGTTTCCCAGCCAATAAGGGATACTTGACAGCTATGGTCTGTTGCAGGGTGCAGTTCCCACTGTTGTGTTGCTTTTTGTGTGTCAATAGTTGCTTGAGGTTGGGTGGTTGTTTGTAAGCAACTACTGGTCTCCCACCAAGAGCTTGGGAAAGTGAAGTACTGTATTCTTGTCCAGGATGGGTTGAAGATCTTTTATTATGCATGTGAGAGGCCTGAGTTGTGGGTTGAGACAACCAGTGGTGTCCAATTGTTTTCTCTTCTTGGCCTGTCTTGCAGCAGGTTGCTTCTAGGTATTCATCTTGCCCGGTTGATCTGTTCTTTAACCATACTGGGTGGGGACTGTAGTCTGAGAAATGCATTTTTGTAGATCTTTGAGTTTGGCATCTCTGTCTTGTGAGTCAGAGCAGATGTGGTTGTATAGTCCTGCTCAGTGATGCACTGCAAAATTTTTTACTATCTATTCTGTGGGCGGGGCCAAATCTGTGGGCAGGGCCAAATCCGTGGGCGCAGCCAAACGTCCTGCATTTTGGGCTATGGAGGTGGGCATGGCCAACCAAGTGGGCATGGCCTGGGGAAATTTCCACTACCAGTTCTGCAGAACCTGACAGAACCTGCTGCAGTGCATCACTGGTCCTGCTGCTATAAGGCCACTACACACTGATCTGGGATTAGCACACCACTACCACCACCCCCAGAACAAAATTAATTAACTATACAGTATATCTAACATTCTGACCACATAACTTATCCAACAGTGACATGTCCCAATCATCTTCTCCTTCCCCGCATTATCCATATAATCAATCATGAAGCAATGTTGTTGACTTTTAGGACTCTTTCATCCCTGACTGACATTTTCATCTTCCACTCCCTTCTGCTGTCTGGCCACGGGATCTTCCTCCATCTTAGCTCATACCTGTCAAGTATCCCGTTTTGGCCAGGATTTCCCATGATTTACTGCTCCGTCCCGCTCCTTCCTGCCATCATCCTGTTTTTGAACGGCCAGGAAAAGGGTTACTGCGCATGCACACCACTGCCTCTGATGGGCGCACATGCCCAGTAACCCCTTCCCCTTTCCTGCATGTGCGCCGGGGTTACTGTGTATGTGTTCCTGTCGGAGGCAGTGGTGCGCATGTGTGAATGCCGGCGACCGGAATCTTTCCCGTATTTGGAAAACCGCAACTTGACAGGTATGTCTTATCTTTGCAGATGCGGAGAAAACTCACGCACAGGCAGTCTAACTTTAACCCCTTAATTCTCTATATCTTTACAGAGATACAGAAATTAGAAGTGCTGGTAGATTTGTCATTCCCAATTCAAAACATGTTGGTATAAGTGTGCTTCCCCCCTGAAACAGTACAGAGATATTACAACTACAGCACCATTAATAACATTACAGTGCAGTTCTGTATGTGCTCAGAATTTTATAAATATTGGCCAAAATCCTGTTGTTTAGTGCAGCAAGTTGCAGCTAGTGTAGACCCACCGAATTAGTGGAACTTAGGGAATTTCCTCACCAAAACTCCACTTATTCTAGACTTACTCTAGTAGCAACGAAGGAACAGGATTTCAGCCATTTAGTTTTCGGATGCTTAATCCCCAGAAGATGTAGAATTTCAGCATCAGTTACTTAAATATTCTTCAGTTCATTAACACCTTGAGAAATTGAGAAAGTTCTTCAGCTCTTGGATTTTTGCGCTGGAGTTCCTCAAATTACAAAAGGGTTTGATGCCATCTGGAGACCTTGAGAAGAATTACAATTGTATTTTAGAAAGGAAAGAAGCGAAGGAAAGTGTACCTCTTGTATTTTACCCTTCCATAGGTTGATGAAATTGTGTATTCTTATTTATGTGGACATAGAGCATTAATAATAATCGTGTGCCATCAAGTCAATTCTGACTTACTGAAACCCTTTTCAGGGTTTTCTAGATAGAGAACACGTAGAAGTGTCTTCCCATTCCCCTCTTCTGACTATGCACCTTGCCCAATTAAATTACTGTATTTGCTGGCATATAAGACCCATTTTTCCCTTTTAAAATACACTGGAAAAATGGAGTGCATCTTGTACTATATATAGTGGCCTATTTTGGTACTAATGGGGTGTGTCTTATATTCCAGTGCATCTTATATGCCGGCAAATACAGTAAAACCTCGCATAAAGAGCGCCTCACTTAGAGACTAACTCGCTTAAAGAGCAGAATTTTCTCCGAATGGTCGCCTCGCTTAACAACTAAAACCAACCAAAAACTCGCTAAACAACTAAATCGGGGTTCACAATTCCCCGCCCCCCCGGGCGCATGCCAGAAGTAACAATCGGTCACTTATAATGGTGTTTCGCTTAAAGAGCAAACTCACTTAAAGAGCAATCCCGTGGAACGCATTATGCTCTTTAAGCAAGGTACCACTGTACTGTATTTATGACCTATCACACAGTACTTTCTATTTCTTAGTTTATACTGTAGATCTAGATATGCATGGTGACAACATGCATGATGATATAGTCATGCATGATGCCAAAAGTTCCTTTTTCCATTTATTTAACTTCATGAATCTGCTGGTGACAAGCCTAAATGCAAGACCGCTCCATCTTCTGTGACATGGAGGGAGAAAATGCTTTTAAACTACAATTACCTAATGTTTGCAATATGTTCTCAAATAAGCAAAGATGTGCGTGTCTCTCACCAGACAAAAGCAGAAACAGGTGGATGCCTTTCTTAGACTCCCTTAAAAGAGGCCAGCTTTTGACTCATACTAGTCTTCATCCTGCCAACCTAGCAGCTTGAAAGCAAGGAATTGCAAGTAGATAAATAGGGACTGGAAGGTAAATAGTGTTCCGTGCACTCCGGTGTCTAGGCATGCCTGCCACATGTCCACGGAAACGTCTACAGATGCAGACAGCACTGGCTCTTTGGCTATAAATAGAGATGAGCACTGAACCCTAGAGTCGGATACCTTTAGCTAGCTTTTACCTATCTTTTACCTTTACCTAGTCTTTATCAGATTGTGTTGTACTCCGTTGTGGGTGATACTGAATACCTGGCAGCCCTTTCGTGAGTTAACAGAGAGAGAGAGAGAATCAAGGGCTGTAAGGGTGGCATTTGAATCCAGAACCTGCTGGAACTAATTTTTAAGACTTTGAGGAGCTAACATGGACCTCAGCTCTGGCCTTTTGAACTTGCACATGGATCTTTTATTCTGTCCTTTCCACAAGACATTGGTGTACAGCCTGAGGAAGACTAATGGAGGTGAAATGCAAACATTTTCTAAAAAGTAGTCTATCAATGATTCCGCCTTCCTTTCACGTCCCAGAATGTCTCCATGCGGATGAATGAAAGTGGGAATCCTGATGGCAGTTCTCACTCCAGCACATGAAAGATGTTTATTGTGTGACAGTTTTGCACCGCAAAGGAAAACCCTGAAAGCAAAGGACTTGGTCGTTCTGCTGTTTAAGATGTGATTTCTCACTGCGACACATTGTACACCTCTCTAGGTAAAAGTAAAGGTTCCCCTTGCTCAAAAGCCAGTCGTACACCTCTCTACTACCGGTGGAACCCGTGGAGTGAAAAATGCATGAGAACAGCAGAAACCCCAGGCTCTGTGTTCACATGATCTCATCCATGCGCGGCTTAGAAATCATAAATGTAAAGGGAGAAAGATCGTTAAGGGAGGGGGTTACAAAAGCAAGCACCAAAAATGGCATGCTCAGAAAAAAATCAATGGTAGAGTAAGCCAACTCAAAAGCTTTGGTAATATTTGCTTGTTATTGTATTGTATATTGTACTTGGTTAATTTGTATCTTGTAATTTGCATTTAGTGATATTGTATTTTCTGACTTGTAGCTGTAATTTGCATTTGTAACTGTATTTCTTTTTTGTATTTGTTGTAATTGCATTCTTGATATACTGTATTTTGTATACTTTTTCTATGTTGTAAATGCCGCTTTGGGTCGCCCATTGGGTCGAGGAAAGCGGGGTATGAAAATGAAATAAATGAAATGACGATGAGGATAGCAGTAGTAGCATCAGCAATAGCAGGTTATTAACAATGCTGCTACTACTAAAATTAATGCTGACTTCTCTAATGTAGATTTCAAAAAACGCAAGCATTCTCTTTCTAGCAGTTCGAAAGCAAGAAATTGCAAGTAGATAAATAGGTAAACAGCGTTCCGTGCACTCCGGTGTCTAGTCATGCCTGCCACATGACCACGGAAACGTCTGCAGAAGACGACAGCGTTGGCTCTTCGGCTTTGAAACAGAGATGAGCACTGCACCCTAGAGTCGGATACGACTGGCTTTCGAGCAAGGGAAACCTTTCCCTGTTTTGTTAACGGTACGGAAGGTGTCAGTTGTTTAGCACGAGACGATCTTTAACCGTTTAATCCTATTTTGTCTCAACATTGAAATGACACCTTGGCTAGTTGGGGGAGTGAGTCCAACGGGAACCGGTGGTTCCTCTCTTAAATGCCCGTGTATCATCTCTACCTCTGTGACACGAAGCTCCGCCCCTTCCATTCCGCGCATGCTCCTCCGAAAGGAGCGACGGCGACAACTACGGGAAAGAATGCCTGTGCCGCGGCAGCGCGCATGCGTGTGTGCGAAAGTGGCCGGAGAGCTCTCTCCCGGCGCGGAACGTCATGGCGTCATGACGCCGGCTTGGCAAGAAGACGTGACCTCATTTGGAGCCAGCGAGCGACGGCGGACGGAGGAGAAGCAGCAGGTGCGGCGCTGCTGGAGCAGGTGAGAGAGGCTGGCAGTCCGGAGGCGGCCGTAGGGGGCGCTGTGGCGCAGGGGGTAAGGAAGGTTTCAAAGGTTTAGGTCTCTAGGTTGGGAGTTCGAATCCCCCCTTGGGCTGCTCATTGAAGAGCCAGCCCAGGGAGCCTTGGGCAAACTGCCTGACAGTCCCAGGGTGCCCCCCCATAAAAAAAAAGAAGGGAAGGGGGAAAATGGCCTCACAACATTCCCCAAGTGGAGGGTTTCCATAAGCAAGAATTGACTTGACATCACAGTTGAATTTCCAACCTCTGGCTCTACAGCGCATATATCAGTGTTTCCCAGCCTTACTCAAGTCACAACCCCCTTTTATAATAGCCAGGCCACCTGCCACCACCACCATCACCCTTACTACAAGGTGTTCCCATGGAGTAAAGAAAACCCATTAAAATAAAGGGTTTTCCCTCAACCCCACTGTTTTGCCACCCAGCCTACCCCACAAAATGGAGGTGGCTCTCTAAGCTCCCCCGCCCTCCTTGCAAGACTTTCTTCATTACAGTAGCTTCATTTGCAAACCTATGGTGACCATCCCCCTTCCAGAAATGACCACAGGTTGGGAATCCACGGTAAGTAAAGGTAAAAGTTTCCCTTGCTCGAAAGCTAGTCGTATCTGACTGTAGGGTTCAGTGCTCATCTGTTTCAAAGCCGAAGAGCCAGCGGTGTCTGCTTCTGCAGTCATTTCCGTGGTCATGTGGCAGGCATGACGACACCGGAGCGCTGTTCCGTGTACCTTCCCACCGAAGTGGTCCCTATTTATCTACTTGCAATTTCTTGCTTTCAAACTGCTAGTCAAAGACTGGAGCTCATTCCGTCCTGCAGTATTCGGGTATCAAACTGCTGACCTCCCGCCTCCCAGTCAGCATCTTAGCCACTTGAGCCACTACAGTCTCTACAGCTTGGGAATCCACGGTAGATATGTTTTATGCAACCCACCGAGCCGAACCTCTTTTCTGCCACACATTGCAATTCATTCAGGGTTGGACATGGGAACTAGGAGCTCTTGATTGGGTGGAAGAGCATGCGCTAAATGGTAAGGTGGAGTTCACAACTTTCAAGGCTCTGGAAGGTGCTGAGGATGCTTGCATAGGCGCAGAATAACCCATGAGAATTCACAGATGACCACTCACAGAATTACCATTATGGGTGTATAATCTGTCCTTTGCAGGTTTCATTAGACTAAAATCCTGATCCGTGCTCTTGATTTAGAGGTGGCTGACACCTTATAGAAAACATAGTTGAATTAGCTTCATTTTATTTGCCTCAAATACTAATTTTGGTGGGGGAAGGCAGGAGAGGAACGCTGGTGAGATTCTGTTGCTGGCATGTTTTTTCCTGCAGGTATGTGAAGAGTGTTTACATCAAGGCGCACAGGATGCCTGGGATGGTGATCTTTGGGCGGCGCTGGGCAATAGGCAGCGATGACTTTGTCTTTCCAGGAGCCTTTGAACTTTTCATCAGGGTGATCTGGTAAGCTTTACTCTTGTCACAGTTATGCTTTCTAGACGCTACGCAGTTAATTAAAGCAATGGTACTTTTTCATTCGGGAACTGGTATTTTTGCACCTTGAAGTAAGGCAAGGGTTTTGCCACAGCAAAATATGAAGCTCAGCTCTCTCTGAAGGGAGAACCTGGACACTCAATTAGAAACTTTGCCCCAAATTGAAATAGAATCTATGTCCAACGGCAATTGTTGGGAAGGGACCTCCGATGGCAGGGTGTTACTACTGTCATGCCCTTCTTGTAGGCTTCTCATGAGTATTGAGAATGCTTTACTAAGTTGGCCCTACAAAATGGGCCTCATGTTCCTAACTTTTAAAACTTCTAATCAACAAATCAGATTACTGGAGATCTGCAGGGAGAAATAGCAGCAGATGCTGAGAGAACTAAGCAAGAGAAGGACCCTCAACATACTCTGAACGGATATGAGCCTCAAGTTCACCGGCTCAGATCCAAGAGGAGCTTTATGGCAAGAACAAACATTCTTGAGGGTATGCAAGAGCAAAAACAAAATAGAAGACGGAGGAAGATGCTCACCGAACAATGAATAACATTAAAGAAGGATATAGCTGAGGAACTCAACCTCCCCTTGGTCCTGAGCATCTCCGCAGCAGAATGTGCTGCTCCAGTATGGAGCGCATCCACACATGCAAAAGAAGTTGACATCACTGTTAATGAAGCCATGTGTGTAGTGACAGGATGCCTCAAACCTGCATCAGTTGAGAAAATATACCTTCTTGTTGGTATCGCTCCACCTAAGATAAGGAGAGAAGTAGAAGCAGACACTGAGAGAACAAAAAAATAAATAAAAATAGAGAGAGACAATGACACTTGATATTTTCTGAAAGGATATGAGCCTCAAGTCCACTGGCTCAGTTCCAGGAAGAGCTTTATGGCAAGAACGAACATTTTCAAGGGTACACAAGAGCAAAACCAAATTAGAAGATGGAGGAGGAAGTTCACTGGACAAGGAATAACAGTAAAGGAGGAAATGGCTGAGGAACTCAACCTCCCCTACGTCACTTGGAGGACCCTGAATAGGCTGAGGGTTGGAGTGCCAAATTGCAAGGCCAACATGCTCAAGTGAGGCCTGCTGGCAGACAACACATGCTGTGAATGTGCAAAGAAAGATGCAGAATCCGGTTCATTTACTGGTCTTCCGATGACTGACAGAAACATGCACCAACGAGGACTTAAGTTTGGCCAACGCCAAAGCCAAGAAAGTGGCTTCATTTTGGCATTTCAGGATTTGATCGGGACGTGAAAGAAGAAGACTGGAGATCTGCAAACGGAGCTAACGATCTCCCACACGTTTTACATCCTTGAGAAGCTTCCGCTTCAGTGTTCTTTGGCGAAGGCAAACTGTTTTAAATTTTGTAGTATGAAAAGCTTCCTTTAAACTCACCAGAAAACCTAACAAGTTCCCATTTTAGCAATAGGCGAAGCAGGTAATATGACAGAAGTGTTAAAAATGACAGCGTTTTCAAGTGCAGGAATCTTCTTTGCTTAAGGGTATTAGATGATACCCAGTATATTTTAGATCAGAAGGTTTGTAAGAGCAGCCTCGTGGACCAGACTAAAGGTTTATCTACTGGAACATCCTGTTTTTTTACTTTTGCTAACCAAACACTTCCAGGTGGAAAACAGTCAAGACCTTAAGAGAGTAATAAATAATCCACACCCAACGTCTCATTCCCCACAATTTCCCCCAAGATGTTTACTAGCTCTGCATTTGTTACATTAAGCAAAAATCATTAGAACAAAACCCAACAAAAATTAGATGTTTCAAGAGGTCATTGTGAGTAGTAATGTGGTTGTTTTTATTAACAATGGGACTTTTGAATTTTTGGAGACTCCCACTCCTAGGATTCTTTGAAAAACAAGGAAACTGCTCCAGTGCTCCCTGGGGTGGTTTCATGGGAGGCACCCTCTACTAGACAGCTTAATGAACTTTACCTGTATTTCATATGCGTTCATAATTTTAAATTATGCACTGCTCTGGTATGAAGAAAGAAAGAACATCCATACTGCTGCTAGTTAACAAATTACTCCTCATTTCACTCTTTGTGTATTGGTTTTGTGAACTTCCCCGAAGAGTGGAAAGCATTGTGAGTACCCCCGTGCATTCCCTGAGCAAAAGCAAACAGGCTGCAGAACCAATAAATGAAATTACTTTCTATTAATAAAGAGACCATCTCTTTATCTAAAGAGGAACTCTTAACTTCACTTGGTCATGAACAGAAATGTGGCATCCTTTTTGTTCATGAAACTTAAAGGGGAACTAATCAGTCAACCAAAAGTTCCCGGGATGTGTCTTAATCGCTGTTGTTCAGTCGCACAGGTAAGTCCAACCCTTTGCAACCCCATGGACCACCACGCGCCAGGCTCCTCTTCCCTCCTCCATCCTCTGCAGCCCACACAGATCTACACCCATTGCATCAATGATGCCACCTAGCCACTTCATCCTCTGCCTCCCCTTTCTTCTTTTGCCTTCTATCTTTCCTAGCATCAAGGCTTTCTCAAGTGAGTCCTCTCTTTTCATTTGGTGGCCGAAGTACTTGAGTTTCAGCTTCAGTATGTGTCCTTCCAATGAGCAGTCAGGGTTGATTTCATTCAGGATTGATTTGATCTCCTTGCAGTCCAGGGTACTCTCAAAAGTCTCCTCCAATACCACAGTTCAAAGGCTTCTTTTGCGCTCGGCCTTCCTTATGGTCCAGCTCTCACAGCCATACATTACTACTGGGAATACCATTGCTTTGACTATTTGGACTTTTGTTGGCAGGGTGATGTCTCTACTCTTTATTATACAAACAATACAGAAGTGCCATTTTTATATGACCAGGATTGTGCTGAAGAGGACAACATAGAAACCTCGATGGTTGAGCAGGCTGCGTGTATAGTAATATTGATTTATAAACCATCTAATCTACCATTCTGCTTTAAGAAGCCGTCTTATATGGAAAATGAAAACACTTACTTTCTAATAGGAAAGTCCAAAAGCCTTAGCAACATTTGGGATTAGGAATATGAGACGGAAATGGCAAAACCAGTATAAAATGGAATTCCATTCCATGTGCCTTTCTCATGATCCTAAACTACCCAGTTTGTTTAACAGTGGCAGGTGGCAGGGAGACTACAAACCAGATCTCATTTTTGTTGCTGAACCTATAGCTCATCAGTGCATTAAGAGCTTAGATAATCCAATCCCATACGTTTAGCACAGACCCATTCTATGTCTGATCTACTCAGCCATCCAACCTCACTCTATACCATTCTGTTGCAGGCATAATTTCAAGAAAGCCATCTGGGAAAAGTTTAAAGCAGTGGTTTCCAGTGTGGGGCCCAAGCCCCACAGGGGGACTTCAGTTCCTAGAGGTCAGTACATTGGCTGATCAGTGCTTTAGGCTTCTGGGAATTGAAGTCCAAAAACCAAAGGTTGGGAAACACTGGTTTAAACCCATGCTAGATGCAGCAGTGCTTCAGATTGCTTCTTCACCAGGGAACTAAGATCCATTTATAACTTCCATTTTGGTACATTCTTGTACCATTCCAAGAGGATGCCAAATCAACTACATCCCTGGACTCACTCTGGGAACACATGCCCAGTGTATAGACTATATTTTACATTTCGAAGAAAAATCCTTTTAGTGAACATACAGAAAAGGCTGAAAGAAATTTGTTCTCAACTCGTCAAGAGTTTAAAAAAGTACTTGCTGGAAAAGATTGATAGATTTGCTCTGAATACCCCTTTGATGTTACATTTGCAATAATGAAGTACAGTATCCAGCTTCTGATCAAAAATAGTCTAATTATTTTAACATTTTAATTCGTATCAAATTTTACTTACCTTATTTGCCAGCAGATAAGATGCACTTCCCCCCCTTAAAATACACTCACCCACCTCACTCTCCCCGGCTCATCGTGGGGAAAGCAGATTTAAGGAATCCTCCATTTCCCTCCCCCCCCCCATCCCACTCTCTTCTGCTTGTGGTGGGATGGTGGGGAGATGGGCTCCAGAGAAGCCCCCCGCCCCCGATCTCACGCTCCTTGGCTCCTGGAGTTAATTTTAGAAATTCATGAAAAAATGTAGAGAGAGAAATTCCCCCTTAAAAATGTGTATTAAAAATAGGGTGCATCTTATGCTCTGATGCGTCTTATACGCCGGCAAATACGGTATATTTCATCTGTCCTGGCAGGTCCTTCAGCTAAATAAACTACTAGCACTACATCATAGGCTTAGTAATAGTTGTGACATTATTAATCTTATGTACTAATTTTACTACTCCTTAACTCTGAGCAGAAATGCTCCTTTAAAGATATACAGTAGAACCCCGTATAGCGATTTTAATCCGTTGCATGGAGCTGATAGCTATGCGGTTTTCGTCGTTGTACAATCTTCCCTATGGGAAAATCCGTACAACGATTTTCCCTATGGGAAAAAACTGTACAATGATGTTTGGCACTAAGCGGTTTTACTCATTGGAAAATCGTTGTACGGGTTTTCCCATAGGGACAATCACTATGCGTAACGGCTTTCCCCCCCTCCAAGCCTCATGGCTATGCGATTTCATCGCTGTATGGTGTGATCGTTATATGGGGGTTCTACTGTATTTTAAGTATCCTCGTTTTTATCTTCTGTTCCTTTATGCTGGTCTTGGGCTGTAATAAAGATTGATTGGGTTGGATATATGGCCATAATTTTAAATTGCGCAGCTCTCTGATATGAAGAGAGAAAGCAAGCAAGCTGTGATCAGGTGCAACGTGGAATGACATTTCACAAACTACGATCAAAACATTCACAACAATCCTTTTCCCTGCAGCCTTCAGTCACTGTTGAAACCATGTCCCTAGATCAGTATTAGTAACAAGTAATCCTATATCCAAGCAACTCTGACCTCAAATCCACACGTCTTCTGTGGCTGAGTGTAGCAAACAGCCAATTTTTACTGCCAGCTACAAGCAGACAAAGCTACTTACATGTTAGTAATGCATACCTGTCATCCGCGGCTCTGGACAATCCGGGACCTGCGCAGAACGGTTCTGCGCAGGGTCGCTTTTTACGCATGTATAAAAGCCTTCTGTGCATGTGTAAAAGCAACTTGCGCAGAACCGTTCTGCACAGCTCGCTTCTACACATGCGTAGAAGGCTTTTACGCATGCGTAGAAGGCTTCTACGATCCCCTTCTGCACAGAAGCCTTTTACGCATGCGTAGAAGGGTTCTACGCATGCGTAAAAGCCTTCTACGCATGCGTAGAAGTGAGCTGCTCAGAATCCCTTCTGCGCAGGGTCGCTTTTTACGCATATATAAAAGCCTTCTGTGCATGTGTAAAAGCAACTTGCTCAGAACCGCAAGTTCTGTTCAGTAACGCCTTTCCCCCTGCTGCCAAATTCCGGGGTTTCGGCAGCTCCGGGCGGGAAATGGCGAAAATCGGCGCCGGAAAACGGGAAATCCTGGCCAATCCGGGAAGGTTGACAGGTATGTTAATATGGCTGGTGAACTCTAAACAGTATATTTTTGCACTCCTTGCAAAATGACTCCAAAGTACGATGAACACGTTTTAATTTCGTTTTTCACCATGTACAGAAAAAGCAACTAATGCTAGTTTCAGTTTTTCCTCTACAGTAGGTGGCATAAAGCAAAGGGCAGTGTTTTGTTTACTCTCTGATATGCTTGAAACACAGACTAACACGGCTACCATTTCAGAAATGTTGACAACATATATATGTTATTTATTGTGGTTTGCAGCATAATGTTGCTTGAGAGAGAACAGTATTAGTTCAAGGATCATTGTTTGCTCTTGAATCTTGTTTAAACACTAAAACCAACTGAAATGAGAATAAGCAGGATGGAAAAATATTTTTCAGGGCGCTTAGAATGCAAACTATTTATATCTTAGGTGGACATATGAGATATTCTAGTCAAATATTGTGACAACCTTTTATCTCGGTAAATACTGGCCCTCAAGCAGAGTTAAGTAGCTGTGCTAGGTTAATTATTCGCTATGGGTTGAGTAATACAGTTTGAGAGGAGACTTACTCTGCTAGTTTAAATGGCCATTCTAGGAATAATGGCTTTGCCTTTGTTCTGTGCTCTGGCTACTTACTAAGAGGTAATCAATCAATCTGATCAGATTAATCACAGAAGATTTTTCTTTCTGTGTACGTTCATCAATTATTCAGTGATGATATTCTTCTTCTTTCGTGTCCTGATCAGACCCTGGACCCAAAATGAAGCCGCTCTCTTTGCTCTGCCGTTGCCCAAACCCAAGTCCTCATCAGTGCATGTCGCTAGCAGCAATTGGCAGACCAATAAATATGCTGGATTCTGTATCTCTCCATGTTCACACCGTGCGTTGCTGTCCGCCAGCAGCCCTCACTTGAGCATGTTGGTCTTACATTTAGGCACTCCGACCCTCTGATTATTCAGAGTCCTCCAAGTGACGTAGGGGAGGTTGAGTTCCTCCGCTATAACCTTTAATGTTATTCCTTGTCCAGCAAGCTCTTTCCTCCATCTTCTAATTTGGTTTTGCTCTTGTGTACCCTCGAGCGTGTTCGTTCTTGCCATAAAGTTCTTCCTGGAACTGAGCCAGTAGACTTGAGGCTCATATCCTTTGAGAAAATATCAAGTGTCATTCTCTCTCTCTCTGGTTCTCTCAGTGTCTACTGCTACTTCTCTCCTTATCTTAGGTCCGTGATGGCAACCTTGGCACTCCAGATGTTCTTGGACTTCAATTCCCAGAACCCTAAGCCCCCGTGTATCTACACAAATGGGTTTACTGCGATTCATCCAGCCCGCACCGCCCTCGTCGCTCCAGGAAGCGGAACTAAAATGTGCACCTATCCAGATTGCTCACAAGTAGTCGATGAATCGCAGTAAACCCATGCGTGTGGATTCACGGGGGCTTGGGTTTCTGGGAATTGAAGTCCAAGAACATCTGGAGTGCCTAGGTTCGCCATCACGGTCTCAAATGGAATGATACCAACAAGAGGGTATATTTTCTCAAATGGTGTACGGTAGTTTAAGGCATGAGCCTGCGTAAATGAGAGTGGACCCTTATACTCATTTCTCTGTAGATACAAATGGGATTTTGCCATGAAGTTGCAGTGTATCTTATGTTTTTTTCCCACATCTGAAATTTTATTGAGTTTTTTTCTGTTTTTCCCCCCTACAGGTGGATTGCAATTCTGGTACTGTATTCCATACACAAAGGACAATTCAACTGTGCAGGAGGTGGATTGCTACAGAGTTATCTTCTTGTTCTCATTATTCTCCTGGCAGCCATAATATGCGTCCAGTCTTCCATTTTGTACATCAGCACGCGAGGTAAACGTTCTTCTCCGTTGCGTCAGGATTGAATTCATTTAATTGGCGTTTGAGTATCTGAGAAAAGTAACACCTACCCAGATTGCTCACAAGTAGCCACTGAGATATTGCCACTGGAAGGGTTGTGAGCGATAGGCAGACAACCCAACCCGTCTATTACATTGCGCAGCACCTGGTTAAAGATGGCTTTGATGTTCAATTTAATATGGTAGCAGCAGCCACTAAGGATCTGAACAGTGAGGCTGAAGGAAATAAATGCTGTCTTTAACACAGACTGGGGATTGTACTCTCTTCATCTTTTAAAAACTTGTCCAATAAATCTCTTGTCATGAAACATGTCATTTAGAACAGGCCATTTGATTCTCTCAATACTAATTGATTCACATTGGTGCAATTATAAGTTCTAAATAGATTATTTACTTAATAAATTATATAGGTAATTTATTTTCTCTCTCTTGATCATTCAGCAGTATGATATGAAGTATAGATAAGAGATTGCACCATTGAAGTAGTCTGAAACATGCACCGTTGAGGGCTTAAGTGTGGCCAATGACAAAGCCAAGAAAGTGGCTTCATTTTGGCCGTCCAGGGTTTGATCGAGACATGAAAAAAGATTTTTATTTATATTTTGTATGCTATATATGTATAGCCACAATTTTGAAATTGAAATGATCTTGAGACAAATAACGAAAGAATAACAACTAGAATTATCCTTAGGTTTGAGAGTGCTATGGAAGCAATTAGTATCTGAGAAAGGATCTCTATTTATTTTTACTTCATTGCTTTTAATGCCCCTTTTAAAACATTTGGAAATCATGTTATACAGTGGACTCACGATAATGCACGTGATTCTCCTTCTCATTTCATCCTCACAACAAGTCTATAGGTTGGGTTAGTCTGAGAGTGTGTGACTGACACAGGGTCACCCAGGGAGTTGCACGACCCAGTGGGTTGTGGACCTTTTGTTGTTGTTCAGTTGCACAGTTGAGTCCGATCCTTTGTGACCCATTGGACCAACGCATGCCAGGCTCATCAGTCATCTGCCATCCTCTGTCCAGATCTACACCCACTGCCTCAACGATGCCATCTAGCCATCTCATCCTCTGCCGCCCCCTTCTCCTTTTGCCTTTTATCTTTCCCAGCATCAGGGCCTTCTCCAGTGAGTCCTCTCTTCTCCTTTGGTGGTTGAGCTTCAGTATTTGTTCTTCCAAGGAGCAGTCAGGGTTAATTTCCTTTAAGATTGACTGATTTGATCTCCCTGCAGTCCAGGGGACTCTCAAGAGTCTTCTCCAGCACCACATTTCAAAGGCGTCTATTCTTCTGCGCTCAGCCTTCCTAGGGACTCCTGAATCTTGATCCATTGCTCTGATCTCTGCTGATTTACAATTCTATCTCTCAGGAACAATTTCCAACCCTGGGCCAAGGAAATCTCTCCCCAAATTGCTATACCTGCGTCTGGCCCTTTCCTTGCCGGAGTTAGTCTGGGCTGTTTTTGGAACCATATGGGTGTCGGATCACAGAGTAAACTGTGAAAAGACCATGATTGGTGCTGTGTTTGGAACCGTCGTAGCCAGGTGAGGAGATTTCAAGCCTCTTACCTGTTGGACTACAGGTTGTGTAATAATAATTGTAATGTATTTTATTTTAACCTGATATGGTCAGATGACTCATCAATTAATAAAGGATGATGATGATGTTGGTGGTGGTGGTGGTGGTGTAATAATAATTGGATATCAATTCCTTCTGATACTCAAATGACATGGTTTCTATTCCATTACTGAGGATTCTTAAAGCAGCTTTATTTTGTGCAGCGTAGAAGAATCTTGGTGGTACAGAAAGTAGAGTTTGTTACCCAAAATGTGTGTCTTAGCAGAAAAATGCTTTTTTTTTTGGAGGTTCCAAGCTCAAAGTACTGTATGGCAATTCCCAGAGTCAATTCCCCCAAAGCACTGATCAGCCAATGTTCTGACTTAGGCTTCTGGGAATTGAAGCCCCCCTGTGGGGTGTGGGCCCCATGTTGGGAACCACTGGTCTAAGCCAGTGATGGTGAACCTTGGCACTCCAGCTGTTTTTAGACTTCAGTTCCCAGAAGTCCAAGACTATGAATCCACATGAATGGGTTTACTGCGTGTAAGTGCAGTAAACCTATTTGTGTGGATTCACAGAGATTTGGGCTTCTGGAAATTGAAGTTCAAGAACAGCTGGAGTGCCAAGGTTCACCATCATGGGTCTAAGCTATGGTGCTACTCACATTATGTGTGTTAGCAGTGAAGTTGAGGGGTGATTTTGCTTCATTTCCCAAGAAGAATTTCTATAACTTGACTTTGTAGAATAGGGGTAGCCAACCTTTTTACACCGCGAGCTTGACCATGCTCCTGGACAGCTGAGCGGGCTGAACCACGCCCCCCACGAGAGGAAGCAGGTGCATTTACGGCTGTCATAAATGCGCTCACTTCCGTGTTTATGACAGCTGAAGGCGCATTTACACAAGCGCAGGCGCGCTTTACGGCTGATGTAAACTCTTCCACTTCCGGAGGTGGCGGAGGCAGTGATGGGCCGGATTGAATGGCGTTGTGGGTTGGGGCCGGTCCATAGGCCATAGGTTGGGAACCAGGCATAACCGTTTCCTGTATTCTCTTTGGCAGCTGGGGTATCATTGTTTTCACGGTTGCTGCCATCATGGTTGTCTTTGACCCACTTGGTGGGAAGAAGCCCATGTACATTGCTCATTGCGCCGATCGCAACCTGGAGAGCAGCCAGTCCGGCCAGCTGTTTTACAGCGTCAAGAACTCAGCATCTCGAGTGTGGGAGAAGAGGATCCGGTTGATGTGTTGTTGCATTGTACAGGATGACGACCACCGTGTAGCGTTCACAAGCATTGCCGAACTTTTCAGCAGTTACTTTGCAGTAAGAAAATAAATACTTTTCTCCTGATATCTTCTTTTTTGGACTCTCTTCTCTTTTTTTATGAGTATCTGTACGATCTAACTAGAACACAGAGCAATAGAAAAAAATATTTCTACTTTGTGGCATTTCCATCGTAAGAAATTCTGTACTGTTAGGGAAAATGGAAAAAAGAGAAATAAACATACTATTTCGGAGCATAAATAGGTCATATTCTAATAGGTTTTGCACATACATCACCTAATCCTCCATTATTTGAGTACTGCAATGATTAGATTACTATAGTTGTTAATCCATTATTATAAATAAAAATATTGGAAAGGGAAGGAGGAGATTGTCCGTCCCCCTGAACAGAGTTTCTCCAGCAAAAATCCTTTGAACCCATAATAATTTCTGACAATTATTAATAGGAGATTGTCCAAGTCAAAAATGGCAGGTGCCCAATTTGCTGCAGATTCCTTAACATGTGATGAGGAAAGCATAATCTGCACATGATGTGATTTGAAATTTTGTAGAGAAAACAAGCAAATTGATTAATAATTATAATTGTTATTACACTTATATATTGTCCAATAGTGCTTGTACATATCACAAAGTAATTAGCATTTTTGTCCCCAACAAATAAAAAGCAGGGCTCGGAGGGGGCGGAGGCAGCAGCAGGCAATGGACGCATGAGGCTCCCATTTCCGGAGGCGGGGAGCCGCCTTTGGGGCCGCAGAGAGGCGAGCCCCAGGTGCGGCGAGTTCTTTCCCCCCGCCTCCTCCGGCCGGCTGCTGGTCGAGCTCCGCGGGGCCTCCGAGCCCTGACGTATATCGTTGATTTATGTGAGATTTTTGTGAGCCGCCCTGAGTCGGCATATGCTGAGTGGGCGGCATATAAATCAAATAAATCAAATCAAATTGAAGTCCACCAGTGTTGCATTTGGAAAACGCTGTAATACGTCATTCATTATTCTCTCCCATTTCAGGATACTGATCTTGTGCCTACCGATGTTGCAGCGGGCCTGACTCTGCTTCACCAAGAGCAAGATAAAGTGGAAAACTGCCCCAAAGTACCTGAAGAAGTTTATGCCCAGGCCCCGTCACCTCCTGGGGTAAGCCACTGTCCTGTCAGGTGTCAGAGGAGACCTTCTGCTGTCTCAGCTGATGAACAAGATGAGATTTGCCCTTGCCCAGTAAGTTACTTTATTGTGCCCATCAAGGACTGCAGTGGCTTAGTGGTTAAGACACTGAACTTGACTGGAAGGTCAGCAGGTTAGCAGTTCAAGACCCGAGTGCTACACTTGTCTCTGTCCCAGCTCCTGCCAACCTAGCCATTTGAAAGCAAAACATTGCAAGTAGGGACTACTCCGGTGGGAAGGTAAACAGTGTTCCGTGCACTCCGATGTCTAGTCATGCCTGCCACATGTTCACAGAAATGTCTGCAGACACAGACAGCACTGGCTCTTTGGCTATAAACAGAGATGAGCACTGAATCCTAGAGTCGGATATGACTGGCTTTCGAGCAAGGGTGACCTTTACCTTACCCATCCAAGCTTCCCCTTCTCAGTCCCCCCCCCCCAACCATGTCATGACGGAAGATTTCTTCCATCAATGAGCTGTAGTTTTATTATGTCTGAACTAGTAAGCTGGGCTGACCAAGACTGGGACATTTTTAAGGTCTTCTTCCAATCCAAAAGTAAACCTCTCATGAGGATCAGTTATGGACAATAAAAACTTTGAGCTAAAATACACTGGTATTTTGGGTCTCAACTTTTTCTCCTTTGCTCCTGCTCAGTCCCTCCAATGTGGTCTCTGAAAAACTTCCCTAAAATTGAATTTTGCCCTGGAGCTGAAGTTGGGTTTTCTCTCTTGTTCTAATAGCTAAAATACAGTTAGGGGAGATGATTTGTGAAACCCATTAATTGAATGTGTACCAGCAACGACTGTTTGATCCAACGTCTACCTTGTTTCTCTCTACAGACGAATGACTTGGATGCTGAGTTAGAAAATGCGGCTCATTATGTGAAATTTGCTACAGCTACTTATGGTTGGCCCTACTATCTAATTACGAGTCCTTTTACATGGCTGTGTAAGCTTAAGAGTTACTGGTAGGTTGGTCCATAATCCAAACAGTACAGTAAGTTTGCTTTGTGCGTGTTGCATAATAATAAAAAATGTGAACTATAGTAACTTATTGTATAAGCATGCTGCTACTTGTGAGAATAATAATTGGGAATAGTTTTGTAGTTGATTAGCCTGCATAAAAACTGTTCATAATTCACTGCAGGAAATCACATTTCATAGCAATGCCAGGAACTTCAACACAACCTGATCTGTGGAGAAAGAACCAATTTATCTGACTTGAAACATTTCTTGTACAGATTTTAGCCACCCAAATTGTACATGCAAAGTGCTGGAAAATATTATTATAAGTGTTCTAGCCCAATTTCCCCAGTGTTTCTCTGTGTGTGCATGCTCAAGTATTCTAAGAGAATACTTAGAATTTTAATTGACCTGAATGTTTACATATCTCCTCTCCTGTTTTCTAAGCTGTAGAAGCCCGGTGGAAACTGATGTTGTCGGCGAAGACTGTTTTAACTTGCATTTTGGATCCATCTTAAAAATGACAGGTCTGGAGTACAGAGATTTCATTCACGTGAGCTTTCACAACAAAGTAAGCGATTTGAACAAAACTCGCCCAAGATAATTCATAGCATGTTTCTAATCCTAGTCCTTATAAAGAGAAACGCTTTCCTCTCCTCCACTGTTGCTTTCCTGGATGTGATTTTGTCCAACCAAAACATCTGCAAAATATTCCAAATCAGAAAAATTACGCTTTAGTAGGCAACACAGTCATATGATGGGACTGTTACCTGTCCTTAATATTGTAGCACAGGGTCTAGGACAGTGGATGGTGAAACTTTTAGGGCCCAAGTGCCCAAAAAGGGGGTGGGGAGATGGGAGCAGCCATCATGCATGCCAGTGACGTCATTGCATCCTTCAAACCACCAATTTACACCACCGCCCCCAGAGAAGCCAACGCGCCAGACCCCAGGTAAGGGGCCTGGTGCGTTGGACAGGGCGCTGCTGTTGCATTGGAGCCTGGGGTGGTGGCGGCGAAGGCGCCACCACCACCCCAGGCTTCTTACAAAGCCCCGCTACCACGGTGCCCGTGGCCCAGTGCCCGCCGCTCTCTCTTCCTTCCCAGCCACCTGCTACCCTCCACCACCGGGGAGGCTGAAATCCTTACCTGGAGGCGAAGTGAGGCGATGAGACACCCCTCCAAGGAAGAGGAGCGGCGTGAGTGCACGCGTCTCCCTGTCTCCTAGGTAGGAGGGATGTCTGGCTATGCCTCCTGGGTGGAATTTCAGCCTCCCCTATCACCTCCCTATTGGCAGAGGGAGCTGGGTGGCAGGAGAAACTGCACTGCCAGTGGCAGCGTGTGGGGTGGGGTGGGACTTACTCCAACGTCAGTGCGTGCCGACTGAATTGGCTCTGCGTGCCACCTTGCCATAGGTTCGCCATCACGGGTCTAGGACAGTGATGGTGAACCTTTTACAGACTGAGTGCCCAAACTCACCTTCACCACAGACTCAACAGGCTGCCGTCCACGCTGCACCCTCACTCTGCAAGTGACCCGCCCACCTTACCCTAGACAGTGGAGGGAGGAAGCACTCTCATTGGGCTGCTGGGCAGAGGGGACGGGATGAACTCTCTGCTGGGGTGACTGCACGCGTGCCTATAGAGAGGAATGTGTAATCCTCAGCCTATAGAAACCAATAAAAGTCTAATAAGCAAATAGGTATGTCTGTTTTCAGACCTTTCAGAAGGATTTGGCCTTCGCCTTAGCCCACTTAATTTTCTTCTTCTTCTTGTGTTGTATCTGATTCCAAATATTGGTGATCCCCATGGTGATCAACCATTAAGACTGTCCTAGGAATATAATGCAGTGGCCTTCCATCTGCCTTCTGTATCTCAGCATGACCCCCATCGTACCACTGATCCAGTGCCATGAGTCACTTTCTGGTTCTGTGCCCTTTTGGCTCGCAAAGTCTTCATCAGCCCCAGGCCAGGATTGATGAAGCTGCTGCCCTCCATCAAGATGGATTCAAGTGGGATTTAATCCACTTGGGTACCATCACCCTTCCCCTGTGGACTTCGGCACCCAAAGTTGTTAGTCCTTAGGGTTGTCAGGTTAGTTAACCACCTCCTGACAGTCACCATTGAGTAGCTGGCAGTATGGTCTGCTCTATTACCATAGCAAGATAACCTGGCTACTCAATGCTGTGCTTTATAGATTACTAGAATGGGTGCCCAGCTCCGCCCGGGTGATGATATTCCGGCGCAGTCCATTGCCAATGGCCACCTTACCCAACCTGGGTGTCTCCCCTGTCCTCCGCCTCCCCCTGGCACCCATGCTAGTCTAATCTCATGCCTTTATATCTTAATTATTTGCTATTTCTCCCTCAGATTTTTGAGATACCGTTCTTTGTCGCCCTGGATCACAAAAAAGAAGCTATCGTCGTAGCCGTGAGAGGAACCTTGTCATTTGAGGTAGTAGATCTCTGCCAGATTTGTCTGTAAAGACACAGAAAAAGGGAAGGCTTGCCCAGTTTCATTTTTTAAAAATTCTGTTTTCTCAGGACGTCCTCACTGATCTCTCAGTCGATTGTGAAACCCTGACTCTAGAAGATGTCCTAGAAAATGGTCTTGTGCATAAGGTTGGTGAATATTTGTAGAACTAGGCTTTGTGTTGACTGATGTAGCCAAAAGCGAATGTCCCAGGGTATTACCAAGCACTCTGATGGGAGATTTGGCTGATTGTTTTTTTTCTCTTCTGATTTAAGAACCAGCAACCTAAAATCTGAAAAGATGAAGAGCTCTGTTTATAGCCTGACTAGGGCTGTCCTCTTTGACAAAAGATTTTAAAAGATTTGTATTCTACCTTTCCGTCTTAAAACACATAATAATAATAACAACAACAACAACAATAACAATTTCATGTCAGAAATTATTCTGGGTTGGAGGATTTTTGCTGGAGAAACCCTGCTCAGGGGATGCCCAAATGAGGCTCCTTTCATGTCCCTGAGATTTTTTCCCCACCGAAGTGATCCCTATGTACCTACAGTACTTGCAATTTCTTGCTTTCGATCTGCTAGGTTGGCAGGAGCTAGGACAGAGACAGGAGCTCAATCCGTCATGCAGTACCCGGGTTTCGAACTGCTGATTTACTGGCCTTCCAGTTAACAAAGCGAGCATCTTAACCGTTGAGCCACCACAGCCACTTTTTAAACATTATAAGCCAGCTTAGGAGCATTGTAGAAACAACAGGGAAACAAAGAATAATCTAAGCAGTCATCAAAACTGAGCCAATACTAAAAATAGCCAGAGTGCCCCTCTAGAAAGCAGCTTTGCAAAATGTTTATTTTTAACGTGTGCTGAAAGACACACAAAAAGGGAACCCAGCTTGATCTCATGGAGCAGTGAATTCCACAATTTGAGCAGCAAAATTATACCTCGTCACTGGAATGTAAAATGGCTTTCTCTGAATTTCATATTGGTTTATATAAGTGAAGGGAAATACTGCAAGTCTTCAGGGCTCAAAACAAGCATTCTGAATTGCACTTGGAAGCAAAATATTTTATATTTACTTTATAGCGTTAATTTTTTTAGGACATTAATTGTTGGGAGGCGGAAGGTCAGCCGTTCGATTCCCGAGTATTGCAGGACAGAATGAGCTCCCGTCTTTGTCCTAGCTCCTGCCAACCTAGCAGTTCGAAAGCAAGACATTGCAAGTAGATAAACAGGGACCACTTCGGTGGGAAGGTAAACAGCGTTCTGTGCATCCCGGTGTCTAGTCATGCCTGCCACATGACCACAGAAACGTCTGCAGCAGCAGACAGCGCTGGCTCTTCGGCTTTGAAACAGTGATGAGCACTGAACCCTAGAGTCAGATACGACTGGCTTTCGAGCAAGGGTAACCTTTACTTTTACCTTAAAGGTAATATTGCAGAAAATCCACAGCTGAAGGATTCCTTCAAGGTGGCCATCCAATTTTTGTGGTTAAATCCTCCAGTATTGGAGAGCTCACCACACTTCCTAGGTCACTGATGGCGAACCTTTTGCACTCCAGGTATTATTGGGCTTCAGTTCCCAGAAGCCCAAGTCAGCACTCCTGCTGGTCAGGGCTTCTGGGAATTGAAGTTGAAGAACATCTGGAGTGCCAAGGTTCACTATCACTGTCCTAGACAATCCATTCCCTTGCTCAAAAGCCAGTCTTAACCGAATCTAGGGTTCTGTGCTCACCTCTGTTTATAGCCAAAGACACACTCTCTGTGTCTGCAAACGTTTCTGTGGACATGTGGCAGGTATGACTAAGCACAGAATGCTGTTTACCTTCCCAACAAAGTGGTACCTATTTATCTATTTACAATTTCTTGCTTTCGAACTGCTCAGTTCCATCGTGCAGCACTCAGGTCTTGAACTGCTGACCTGCCGACGTTCCAGTCGTCAAGTTCAGCATCTTAACCACTAAGCCACCACAGTCCCTCAGCTCTTACAACGCCTTTATATTGCTGTATACATGCGGCAAATTGTAGTTGTTCAGGAGAGATTCCACTTGCCTCTGTTTACAAATTCTTTCTCCTAACTAGGGCATAACCCAGGCTGCCAACTACATTTACAAAAGACTAATAAATGATGGGATTTTGAACCAAGCCTTCACCATCGCTCCTGTAAGTTGTTGATTGATTGATTGATTGATTGAGCTTCAAAATTTGGATATCCTAACGCTAGGGTTGTTTAGATTGTGTTGTGGGTGGCAGTAACTTTGCCTTTTAAGCTGTGTGTTTTTTTAATAGCTTAATGTGAAAATATAACCAGAAACAGTAAACAGAGCTGCAACTTTTGTTGTGAGTAAAAATAATGAACGTCATGTCAGTAAAAGTTCTTTTTTCCACTGGAGTGGAAGGGAATAGGTCAGTAGTGAAGTGCACATCTTTATATATCTGCAAAAGGAAGTATACTCAACAGGAGGGTGTGTGTGTGTCCCAGTGGTAGTATCCATAGCCTCAGGTAGGTCACCCGATTGTGACATCATTGTGAGCTGGGCAGGGGCCTGACAGAAGTAGCCGGACACATAGTGATGCTAATGTCATAGCCCCAGGTAGGTCACCTGATTGTAATTAATTGTAACTACAATTGAAAAAATACCCTGGGCAAGGCCGGGTAATCAGCTAGTAGATAATATAAGAGAACTAAACCAGAAAAAAAGCATTATAGGGGGAGGAAGCATTACTGCCCTCACTTGGTCAGTTAATTCATTTAACTGTATAATGTAAAGCACAATAGATCAAACCTACACCAGTTGAGAAAATATACCCCCTTGTTGCTATTGCTCCACTTAAGATCAGGAGAGAAGTAGCAATGGATGCCGAGAGAAGTCGAGACTGACCCTTGACACCCTCTGAATGGCTGTGTGTCTCAAGTCTGCCATCTCAGATCCAAGAAGAGCTTTATAGTAAAAACCAACATTCTTGAGGGTACGCAAGAGCAAAATCAGAAAATGGAGGGAGGAGCTCACTGGACAAGCAATAACATCAAAGGAGGATTTGGCTGAGGAACTCAACCTCTCTTCTGTCACTTGGAGGACCTTGAATAGGCTGAGGGTTGGACTTCCTTAATTGTAAGACCAACATGCTCAAGTGGAGGGTTGCTGGCGGACAACAACATGCTGTGTGAATGTGGAGCGGTACAGAATCCAGCTTGTTTGCTGGCCTGCCGATTGCTACCGGAAACATGTACCAATAAAGATTTTAAGTTTGGCCAATGACAGAGCCAAGAAGGTGGCTTGATTTTGGCAGTTTAAAGTTTGACCAGGACATGGAAAAAGAAGACAGTATAACATGTGGGGCTGGGCATCTTTGGTGGATCCATAGACCCAGTTTTTTGCTCTGGGCCCCCCGATCCTCCAGGGTGCTTCTTGGACCACCAGAAATGCAATCACCCAAGCAATCAAAAAGCAGTGCTGTAAAACAAAACCTGGAATTGGCCAGAAGACCACTTTAACTTTGAGAAAGTGATGCTTTGCTGGGCTGCACCCTACTTAAAAGTTGATCTGCTAAGCACAGAAGTTTTCAATGATTTACTGTACTTTTTTTTCCCCCGGGGTGGGGATCAGATTTTTCGTGGAGGTGGATAGGTTTGAAAAGACCAGCCACTGAGTTAAGTTTACCAATTTCATCAGGATGTTTTGATTCTAGTTTTTTTCCTTTCTTTTATCCCTAGGAGTATAAACTCGTGGTCGTTGGTCACAGTTTGGGAGGGGGCACGGCCTCCATACTGTCTGTCATGCTCAAAAATGCCTTCCCGACCCTGAAATGTTATGCCTTTTCTCCACCAGGAGGTTTATTAAGGTAAATTGCAACTATTCTGGATTTTCATATAGGAACAGAATACAGCTAAGAAGGAGAACAAAAACTCAGCCTTGCTTAATTCATCTGTGATAGGTAAAGGTTTCCCTTGCTCGAAAGCCAGTCGTATCCGACTCTAGGGTTCAGTGCTCATCTCTGTTTCAAAGCCGAAGAGCCAGCGCTGTTTCCGTGGTCATGTGGCAGGCATGACTAGACACCAGAGTGCACAGAATGCTGTTACCTTGCCACCAAGGTGGTCCCTATTTATCTACTTGCAATTTCTTGCTTTCGAACTGCTAGGTTGGCAGGAGCTAGGACAAAGATGGGAGCTCATACCATCCTGCAGTACTCGGGAATCGAACTGCTGACCTCCCGCCTCCCAGGCAGCGTCTTCTTAGCCACTTGAGCCACTGCAGTCACCAATTCATCTGTGATAAGCCAGGGATATTTTAACGATATGCCATTGTTTCAGTGAGCTAGAAATTCTTCAAAAAATTCAGTGATAATGCCATGTGTACTTGAGTGTATTATGTAAAGGTGTAATTTGCCCTTGCTTCAGAATCTTTTCTGAGTGTTGCATATTTATTTTTTAAGTTACTAATAATACTATTTAAAAGCCCATTGGTATTAGTATCTAGAAGTCCATTTACCTGGTTTTGTTTTCCCCTTGTTTCTTTTTAAGTAAATCGCTTGCAGACTATACTAAACAGTTTATCGTGTCGGTCATTGTTGGAAAAGATGTTGTTCCAAGGTAAGAATACTGCTTGCTATACATTTTCATTGGAAGCCAGTGTCTTTTGGTGTTTGACAATCTAAATAGCATGTGCCTCTTCCTCACAACCTTTGTGTCTCGTATCCAACAGGTTAAGCATGCCCAACATGGAAGATCTGAAGAGAAGGATCATAAGGATTGTTGCCAACTGTAACAGACCCAAGGTAAAAAAGAAGAAAGAAAGATTGTATTCTTGTTCTTTTGTGTCCTGACCATACCTGTCAAGTTGCCGGTGTCCAAATCCGAGAAGGTTTCCGGGTGCCGGCGTTGGCGCATGCCAACAGTAACCCCTGCGCGCATGCACAGTAACCCCTTCAACCAGGAAAGGGGTTACTGCGCATGTGTGCCCGTCAGAGGCAGTGGCACGCATGCGCAGTAACCCCTTTCCTGGCCGTTCAAATATGGGATGACGGCGGGAAGAAGCGTAATGGAGCGGTGAATTACGGGAAATCCTGACCAAAACAGGATACTTGACATGTATGGTTCTGACCAAACCCTGGATTGCCAAAATGAAGCCACTTTCTCAGCTTTGTCGTTGCCCAAAACGAAGTCATCATCGGTGCATGTCTCTGGCCGCAATTGGCAGACTAGTAAATGAGCCGGATTCTGCATCTCTCCACATTCACACCACCGTGCATTGTTGTCTGTCAGCAGACCCCACTTGAGCATGTCAGTCTTACATTTAGGGACTCCAACCTCATTCTCATTCTATTCAGGGTCCACCAAACATTGTATTGATTAGGCCTATCCATGATTAGGCCCCCTTAAAAATCAAATTGCCCCCCACCTCCCGTTTGGGAACTACATTTGGGAACTACAGGATTAGAAGAAAGGAAAGAAATGGGGAAAGGTTGTTAACACAAGCAGGGAGAGGTTTTGCTGATTTTTTAAAAATGCATTGTGTATTCCCTTTTTTTTCTTTCAATAAGTGCTTATGCACCTTACAGCTAAATCTATGCGACACCAAAAAGAGGCAGGGAGAGAGAGCTTGAGAGAGAGAAGGAGGAGGAGGACAACAACGGAGGGCAGGAAGAGGTGATAAGACATGAAAGCTATACCAAAAGGTGATGCAGGGACTAAGGCACAGAGGGATGGAATTTGGCTCACCTGGTAAAGAAGTAGCCTCTAGTCCAGTGATTGACACCATCCATAAGGAGTTCAAATCAGCCCAGGAAAATGTGATGCTAGGATCCTTGTGAGTTGAGTCTGCACTAGAGGAAGTGGGACCAAAGGAAAACTAAAATACATCACTGCCTGCCAGAGCTGTAAAAAATAACATGGAAGTAAACATTATCAGAGAGCAAATTAGGAGGGACTGCAGTGGCTCAAGTGGCTAAGACGCTGACTGGAAGGCAGGAGGTCAGCAGTTCGATTCCCGAGTACTGCAGGACGGAATGAGCTCCCGTCTCTGTCACAGCTCCTGCCAACCTAGCAGTTCGAAAGCAAGAAATTACAAGTAGATAAATAGGGACCACTTCGGTGGGAAGGTAAACAGCGCTCCGGTGTCTAGTCATGCCTGCCACATGACCACAGAAATGTCTGCAGAAGCAGACAACGCTGGCTCTTCAGCTTTGAAACAGATAGGCACTGAACCCTAGAGTCGGATACGACTGGCTTTCGAGCAAGGGGAACCTTTACCTTTAAATAAACAAAACTACTGTAGCTTAGTGGTTAAGGCACTGGATGTGATGACAAAGGTGGGCAGGTCAGCAGTTCGAGACCTGAGTGCTGCATGATGGAGTGAGCGCCCATCTCTGTCCCAGCTCCTGCTAACCTAGCAGTTTGAAAGCAAGAAATTGCAACTAGATAAATAGATACTGCTTTGTTGGGAAAGGTAACAGCATTCTGTACATGTCCACGGAAACGTCTGCAGACGCAGACAGCACTGGCTCTTTGGCTATAAATGGAGATGAGCACCATTCCCTAGAGTCAGATATGACTGGCTTTTGAGCAAGAGCAACCTTTATATAAAAGGATCCTGGTGTATCTCCGTTGGTAACTTATTGCAGTGACTGAGTCTTAGTTCATCACTAGCTGATTACCCGGCTTCACTCGGGTTTTTCATTTCTTTAACGTAGGCCAGCCTTTCCCTCTTGGAAACCTCGTGGGGTGTATGTGGGTCACTCCTGCCTCCCTTCCGCCGTCTCTCTTCCCTCACTCGTCCCGTTTCTCCGTCGATGGTCACTTACTGCCCTTATCCTTCCCATACATGTGTCTGGCCACCTGGTGAGAGACCGGCACGTAGCCGTTGAGGAGCCCTCGGACCTTCCCTCCCTCCTCGGCTTCACCCACTGTGGCCACCGCCTTTGCTGCCTCCGCGGCTCTAGAGCTCAGGGGGGCTTGTGACCCCCATAGTGCTTATCTCGCATGCCCATTTGCCTTCCACCTACTGTGAAAACTACAGCTGAGCTCAGAGGGCTACAGCTGAGCTAGTCAGATGATGTCACAATCTCAACCTACCTTGGACTATGACATCAGCCAGTTACATCACTGGGAAACACACACATTGTATAGATCAATTGTGTCCCAATTTGGGGGGGGGGGTATACCCCCCTGGGGTTTGTGACCCCTGCAGTGCTGATCTCGCCAGCCCAAGGTATGTATGTGCCAAATTTCAGCGAGATTGGTCCAAGGGTGTGGGAGCCTTTCGAGCACATACAAATCCACACCTCTGTTTTATAGATATCATCAGACGTTAGCCTGGTTAGGTCTGATGAGAGCTTGAGTTCCAGGATCTGGAAGGCTATATTTTGCTTTTTGGTGCACTATATCACCCTGGCAATCTCTTGCCTTGCCCTGGTTTTTCTTTCGAGTCAAAGCCACTAGTTTTTTTACAGGATTCCTCATCACCGATGACTGAGTTGAGGATTTCTTCGTCTGACTACCAGGTGGACTGGGGCAGATGCTACAACTTCTTTCCCTCCCCACTGCCCCCATCATTCTGGGATAGAACAGAATCCAAGTGGGCGTCAATGTTCTTTGTAATTTAGGTGTGCAAAACGAAACGCTATTTGCAAACTGAGTGACTTGGCAATTTCCCGTCAGTTTCATGCATTCCTTCTGTCTCCTGTTGTGCAGTACCAGATCCTGTTGCATGGATGTTGGTATGAAGTGTTTGGAGGCGAACCTGATAACTTCCCAACCGAACTGGACGGTCGAAATCAAGACACTTTGACCCAGCCTCTCCTAGCTGAAGAGAGCTTAATAATTAACCGGTCGCCTTTTTACACTACCCTAGATGACAACTCACCGTTAAATTCCCCGCCCCAGTATCCTAGCATGTATCTGCCTGGGAGAATCATACATATTGTTGAAGAAAGCAGCCCAAGAAGGTAAGGAATTGTTTTTTGTTATCTGCCCAGGTATGATCCTGTGGTTGTAACCAGTGGTGGGCTCCAAAAAAATTACTACTGCACTGTGGGCGTGGTATAGTGGCCATGGCCCCCTGCGTTGCACCTGAATTAGGACAATTTTATTTCAAAACTTGGATGGGCAGGACCAGCCAGAATGTCTGCTACCGGTTCTGGCGAACTGGTGCAAACCGGCTGATGCCCACCACTGATTGTAACCTCTGGGAAAGTACCTTGCATTCAAGGTATCTAATTGTTTTGTGTCTCGATCAAACCCTAGACCCATGATGGTGAACCTTGGCATTCCATATGTTCTTAGACTTCAATTCCCAGAAGCCCCCATGAACCCACACGAATGGGTTTACTGCAATTCACTCGGCCCACACCGCTCTCATCGCTCATAGAAGCGGAAGTAAAACACGCCCGGACGGGCACGTTTTACTTCCACTCCCAGGAGCAATGAGGGCAGTGCGGGCCAGATGAATCGCAGTAAACCCATTCGTGTGGATTCACAGGGTGCTTGGGCTTCTGGGAATTGAAGTCCAAGAACATCTGGAGTGCCAAGGTTCACCATCACGGCCCAAGACTGTCAAAATGAAGCCACTTTCTTGGCTTTGTCTTTGGTCAAACTTTTGTAGATAGACACCTTTATTGACCTTCACTGCAGACAGAGGGTTTTGCTGCAAAATCACTTCAGCTTCCCTGTGTCAATTTTTCCATTGAACTCATCAAACAAGTGTCTGTTTTTAAAAACTGCTTTGCTTTCTTGAGCAGGGCACAGAAACTCCTCTTTCATATGGCAAAAAACAGCTCTATTTTTGCCAGCCATTAACAGCAGTAAAGCTAAACATGATTCCCTTTAAGAAGCTTTTGAGCTTCCTACCCTACAGGAAACACTTCCTACGTTGGCTTGGATGCTAATAAACCCGTGTGTTGTGGAGGATTACAGCGTGTGCTCTTAATTCATGCGGGGAACCACAAAATACAGTACTTGGAGTTCACAGTCTCTCATTCCATGCTGGTTGTACTTCAAGGACAGCTTACAAAACAGTGAACTAAAACAGGGGTGCCCAAAATACAGCCCGGGGCCCGCACAACCCTCATCGCTCCCAGAAGCAGAAGTAAAACACACCCATATGTGCTCCAGGTGTTCTTGGACTTCAATTCCCAGAGGCCCTGATCAGCACTCAACGTTGGCTACCCCTGCTATAGGGAGTTTAGTTCCAAAAATTGTAGTTACTGTACTGCGATACTGGAGTGGGGAAGCCTTTGATCATTTACAATCAAGATCAGGGGTTTTCAACCTTTTAAAGCCAGGGGCTGGACTGGTGTCTTTCACCGCCACAGCCAACACTCCCAAACGCGCAACCAGTCCAGCCCACCAACACTCCCACACACACACACACACACACCGCCGCCATAAACACCCTGCGCCACCAGTCCGCCGTGCAAACACTTGCTGCCGATGCACCATTTCCCTGCTTACCAGCCTGCCATGGGTGAAGGAGGGGGTCCTGCCTGACCTTGTCCACAGTTGTCCAGAGCGGCAGCCGGGAAGGACGTGGGCAGCCGGGTCCTTATCCCCTCCACCTGGCTTGGCATGTTCCTAACGCCAATCTGTAGCAGGGCAGATGTTGTAAGTTAGGGACACACCATGGCACCATGGGCCGGTTCCAGCCCACGGGCCATAGGTTGAGAACCCCAGATCTAGATATTGGACTTAAACCCTCATGTTCCTCAAGCAGTATGACCAAAGGTCTGGGTTAAAAGGATTAGCATTTGGAGGTCCATGTTACCTCCCTTTGTTTTGAAAAAAAAATGTGAAGGTGTATGGCTTTTTGAACACAACATGCAAAACTTTACTGTGCTTGAATCGCTAAGAGGCATCAAAGAGGTTGGGTGATAAATTCAAAGCAATATATTCTTGGCCTCCTTTCGCATTTCTGACTTCGAAACCCAGGCCTTACTAACTTAAATGGGGGAAGGGCAGAGAAAGAATGTGTTAAGCTTCACTATTGCTATTTTTAAAGCCCAGCCTCCCTTTCCTGTCTGCTTTTGGAAAAGAGGATGCACCCGTTTTAATAGAAAATGTGAAAACCAGACAGTGTTGCATGTGATGACCAGACAATGGGAAGGAAAAAAAAATGCCTAGTTGCAAGATGGGGGCAGTTGGCTCTATAATACGAGCAAGAAAGATCTTAGAATTGCTGTAGATCACAAGCTGACAAGTCAACAGGGCGACGTGGTTATTAAAAAAAAAGGCAAAGGCTATTTTAAGCGGCATTAACAGATGTATAATCTCCAAAACGCATGAGATACTAGTCTCCCTCTATTAAGGCAGTGGTTCGGCCGGTTCTAGAGTCCTGCGTCCATTTCTGGACTCGGCGCTTTAAGAAGGATGTCAAGAAACTGGAACAAGTTCAGAGGAGGGCAACAAGGATGAGCAGCAGGGGATTAGAAACCATGCCCTACAACAGGGGTGCCCAAACATTTTGGGCCATGGGCTGGTCACTATGACCTGGTGATGGATCCAGCCCCCAATGCCAATTCATCCGGCCCACAAAGCCCTCGTCGCTCCCGGAAGCGGAAGTAAAACACGCCCGTACGGGTGTGTTTTACTTCCACTTCCGGGAGCGACGAGGGCTTTGTGGGCCGGATGAATTGGTGTTGGGGGCTGGATCCAGCCCCGGGTCATAGTTTGAGCACACCCCTGCCTTACGAGGAAAGATTGAAAGAACTGGCAAGGTTAGCCTTGAGAAAAGAAGACCGAGGGGGGGATATGATGATAGCACTTTTCAAACCATCATCAGATAATCAAGATCTGTTTCCAATCAACCCAGAGTGCAGGACATGTAATAACAGGCTCAAGTTACAAGAAGCCAGATATAGGCTGAATACCAGGAAAAACTTCTTAACTGTTAGAGAAGTACAACAATGGAACCAATTATCTCCAGAAGGGGGTGAGCACTCCAACGATGGAGGCATTCAAAAGAAAATTGGATAACTATCGTATTAGATCCATACCTGTCAAGTTTTAGATTTGAAAATAAGGGAAATTTTCCGACACCCGCCGCGAGCCATCCCACCACCACAACCAAGCTCCAGTATCTATCAAATTTTAAGATAGGTGTACAGGAAATCTAAAATAACCACTTGTCAAACATTTACTAACTACAATGAGGTGATCAGAATCTGATATGCAGAAACAGGAATGTCTTCTCCTTCACTTCCATGATCCATCACTCTCGTTTGTTGTTCCTGTTACGTTCCTGCTGTCGGCACAAATCTCGCGACAACTGCTGCGAGGCTACACTGACAGTTCAGTTTGGAGTGGCAGAGATTTTTTTTTTAAATTATATAATTCGGGAGATTTACGGAAAAATACTAATACGGGAGGACTAAGGGGTAAAATACGGTGTTTTCCTGGCCAAAACGGGAGACTTGACAGCTATGATTAGACCTGCTTTGATTTGGATTCCTGCATTGAGCAGAGGTTGGACTCAGAGGCCCTTTCCCAACGTACAGGAATTGCTTCCACTTTTCATAGAATCATAACTATCAATTAAATGTTACTAATGATCTAGTGATGTAACGGCAAAAAGAGTTTACATTTCAAGCCAATCCTGAAAATCATTAATGTCTATCGCTGTGCTAATCTGTTAGAAAAGAAAAAAGGCCAAAATAGCAACTTGTCTGTAACTTTCTGAGATGTCAGTAAAGACATGGACAACCTGCTGAGTTGTCCCGTGTTCGCCTACTCAATGGAGAAGCGAGAAGATAAAAAGCAGCGGATAGAAAAGCAACTTAAGTATACAGTTGGTAACGGTCTTTAAATCCCTTTACCTTGTACTGAGTGCCACGTAGGCTGTATTTGACTTTGGGTTTCTGGTAACTTTTGAGAAAAGATTGCCCTTGCTCAAAAGCTAGTCGTATCCAACTCTAGGGTTCGGTGCTCATCTCTGTTTATAACCAAAGAGCCAGCGCTGTCTGCATCTGCCAATGTTCCCATGGACACGTGACAGGCATGACTAGACACCAGTGCATGGACTGTTTACCTTCCCACTGAAGTGGTCCCTATTAATCTACTTGTAATTTCTTGCTTTCAAACTGCTGCAGTAAGTTGGCAGGAGCTGAGACAGACCGGAGCTCACGCCGTCATGCAGCACTCGGGTCTCGAACTGCCGACTTTCTAGTCATGAAGTCCAGTGCCTTGACCACTAAACCACCGCAGTGTGGGTGTACTGAACATATAAAGGCTTGCTTTTGCTTCTTGCAATGATGAATTTTCATATTTACCAAGAGGTTATCTTGAAAGAGGTCCTAGGACCGTGATGGCGAACCTTGGCACTCCAGATGTTCTTGGACTTCAATTCCCAGAAGCCCCCGTGAATCCACATGAAGGGGTTTACTGCGATTCATCCGGCCCACGCTGCCCTCGTTGCTTCCGTAAGCAGAGGTAAAATGTGCAGAGGTTAACTCTTCTGGGTTAACCCTCCATGCGGGCGCATTTTACTTCCGCTTCCGGGAGTGACGAGGGTGGCTCAGGCCGGATGAATCGCAGTAAACCCCTTCATGTGGATTCACGGGCTTGGGCTTCTGGGAAGTGAAGTCCAAGAACATCTGGAGTGCCATGGTTCGCCATCACAGTCCTAGGAGACAGGACTACCCTTGTGACATGTTCCCCTTTTTTCCCTAGATGGTGCTCTTCAGAGGTCAAGTACACTGCAAGCTGGTCAAAAGAAACTGCCTTTGGTAATATCTTAATCAGCCCCAAGATGATAACGGATCATATGCCAGATATTGTCCTCAGAGCTGTGAACAGTTTGGTCCAGACAAACGCACCTTGTCTGTCATGTCGAACACAAGCAGAATCAGCTACGAACATTGTATAAAATCGAAGACCGGGAAGGATGGCAGCATGTTTTTAAATGTCCCCCCGAGAGTACTGAAGTCTGGCCTGCAGTAGAAGTTGGATTGAAGTTTCTGTGTTTTTTTCAGGAGAAATACATTTCATCCTGCCAGGTTTCAAAAGCTGCTCTGTTTATCGGGTCATTTTTAATATGATTTGCTTCAGCCTAAGAGGAGCCAGTTTTAGTCAGGCTATGCAGAATGGCAGCTGGAGCGAAGACGTCGTTGGCTGATGAGAGACGGAAACCAGTGAACGCGGCAAGCGTGAAGAGACTCTTCATGCTGCGACGTTTATGCTGCGCACCGTTGGTGGAAGACAGTCTTTCATCTTGCACTCTGGTTTCCCAAAGCAGAGCTGGACGTATCTGCAGTTTTATGATGGCACATGCAAACTCCTGTGAAGAATTACCGGAAGAGGAAAATTTAAAAACAATTGTGCGACCTGTTCGGATAGGCTAAAGTCACGTCAGCGATGTGAACAGGACTTCGCAGCATTTTATTGCACTATCACGGATGTCAGAAATGTCTTCTCGTTCGTATTGCACAACAAAGCTTGCATTTTTAGATACTGAAATGCTTCTTGGCCAGACGTGCAATACTTGTCTATTTTTTTCCTTAGTTTTTCAACCCTGTTGGATGGTGGATTTCAGGTACATTGACAGAAGGGTTTAAAACGTGTTCTCAACCATGGCGTGACTTCTGCGTTAACTCATCCTTGCATTCTTAGGACAGTCCGGAAGGACTACTTGGACTTGCTCTCTGTTGAAACCTGTTTTTCTTCTTAAGAATGTCTTGCCTGTAGTCTTGTACCGTTAAAATGTATGTGAAGGAAATAGCTTTATGAACACAGAATGGTCAATATCAATTTCTGATGGTGGTAGGTTTGCTATGACATAATTTTTCTTAGAGGCCTATTTTGACATTGTCTCCATTTTTGAAAATGTAATATCCCTGCTATAACAAGAGATTATGGGTTAGAGCAGGTGTGCCCAAACTATGGCCCGGGGGCCGTATCTGGGCCCCGACACCAATTCATCCAACCCGCACCACCTTCATCCTTCCCAGATGTGGAAGTAAAACGTGTCCATACGGGCACGTTTTACTTCCATTTCTGGGAGCGACGAGGCTGGTGTGGGTCAAATGAATTGGTATCAGGGGCCGGATCTGCCCCCGGGCCGTAGTTTGGGCATCCCTGAACCATGTGACCGGCATGCGGCCCAAAAATGTTGGGCACCCCTGGGTCAGCGAAAATGTGCATGCTCTGAAATCTTTAACTAATTTTGTTCCAGACATGAATTAGATCTTTCATATCTGGCCACATCTTGCTGGATTTAGCCTAATTGGTGTATGGACTCAACCTCTTGCTCTTAGGGGCCATTCAACAATTACGTGATCCTTTTTCTGGAGGAAATTGACCCCCTCCCTCCATGTAATTCAACCGTAATTTTCGCTTTAACCCCCTCCCCCCTTTAAAATTACGTGATCTGAACTAAATAGTACTGAATTTTGCACCACCAACCAGTGGTGGCGCTGCAGGGGAATGAGCAGGCAGGCCAATTGCACTGAAGCAGGAAATGATGCTCTAGTTTAGCCTCTTGCTCTCTCTGCAACCAGGAAGCATAGCTTTCCCCCTCCATTTTCACCGCATGGAGCAAGGCACAAAGGTAAATACAGTAAAACCCTTTCTTTTTATGCACAGGTTTGGTTTCCCACTGTCGGTTAGAAACAGCTCCAAATGAATTAGGTAATTTTGACCTACACACACACACCACCACCACCACACCACCACGTAATTGTTGAATGGCCCCTTAGGAAGAAGAGTTCATAAGCAAAGCTATAATGTCAAACAGAAAGGGGGAAATCAAATAAACCAGTGGCACGCATATTAGCTAGAAACCCTGACATTTGGTGCCATCACAAAACACCACCTCTGGTATTTTGCTAACGCCATTACACCTGTGCAAATGGCCGATCAAATCAAGCTTTCACATCAACACCCAAAACTCCATTGTCCTTTTTTCATTCAGATCTTTTGCTAAAGTTTCGTAAGAAGGGGTTGGAATAAGGCACAAAGCTCGTTGCATAAAACGCAGGAGGGGAAAAGGATTTTAGGACGTAAGAAACTCACTGAATAGGTTTTGTTACCTATCTGAGGGAAGTTACAGAACTCGGACTTTGCACCAAGTAACCTTTTAAAAAGGTAGTAGCAACTTTTGGGGAGTGTTAACAAGGAGCTGATTTACATAGCTGTGATGGCACTACAGAACTTTGGCAGAGGTTTGAGAGGACACCGACACCTCTTGTAGCTGGGAGCTGAACAGAAAGGATCCCTCCCCCAAATCAGACTAGAAAAAGATTTTATTTTCTATATAAAGAAAGCACCTCAATTGCCCAATATTAAACTTGATTGTATTAAACCAGAGGCTTCGGTCTGTTTCTGCATATTTATATCACCAGAAGGAAGACTAGCTTTCTCCAAAACTGGCAAAATATACGTTAGGGACCACTTCAGTGGGAAGGTAACAGTGCTCCGTGCGCTCCGGTGTCTAGTCATGCCTGCGGCATGCCACATGACCACGGAAACGTCTGCAGCAGCAGACAGCACTGGCCTTTTGGCTTTGAAACAGATGAGCACTGCACTCTAGTCAGATACGACTGGCTTTTGAGCAAGGTAAACCTTTACACCAGTGGTGGTGAACCTATGGCATGCATGCCAGAGCGGGGCACTCAAGAGTCCCTCTCTGGGTACGTGCCATCAGCCCAGCAGAGTTCGCCAAGCCCCTCTGCCCAGCAGCCCAATGGGAAAACTTCCTCCCTTCCCCCATCAGAGTTCACCCCACCCCTCTGCCAAACAACCCAATCAGAATGCTTCCTCCCTCCCCCAGCACAGAATTCACCCGCCCCTCTGCCCAGCAGCCCAATCAGAGCGCTTGCTCCCTCTTCTGTTGCCGTGTTGGAACTCTGTGATAAATAAGTGGGGTTTGGGTTGCAGTTTGGGCACTCGGGTCTCTTAAAAGGTTCGCCATCACTGTCCTGTACAATTAATCCAGACTCTGATGTTGGGAAGCTTTTGCCACACTATTATGGGACTGCCTCATCCCTAGGTAGGGATAGAATCAGTACCTTGAATGCGATGTACAAACTGAGGCTTTACCACCAATGTGATTCAAGAATTTATTAAGTCATACATGCAAAACATACCGCTAAATTGCATACCAAAAAGATCAATGTAAAAACTTCACAATTTTGCAAACTCCATTTATATTTCTTTGTTCTAGTAGTTGAAAGGTTGTAGTTCAGTGTGTTCTTGCCAGCGTTTGGGATGTAGGAACATTGTTAGCACTAAAGTACGGAACCTCACGGACCCAAGTTAGCAGATCACCCGACAGGAGGTACATGTTTTACTGTGCGGTTAAAGGGGCAACATCTGCATTAGTAAAGTTACAGCATTAGGATACCTGGCAAATAGTGACATTAGAGAAAGGTCATTAAGGTGATATGAGTTATATAAAAAAATACTAGAACTGGTATATCTGCTGCACATGATTTTTACACCAAGTCACCAGAAAGCTAAAGAAAGCATCTCAACAGCGTGTATATGGAGGGAAGGAAAAGAAACAAGGCTATGCTTGAGTAAGCTACGCTACAAAAACGCAAATATAATCAGAAAGGTTTTAAAATACAAGTTATATTGCTCTATAAGAAAAAGCATCTAGCAAGAACATGTGAGGGAATGACCAGTTCAAAATTATAACAAACACCCTACTGCAAAATGCAAAACAAGTAAGCTATAATAAGACAAGGGTGCCCAAACTACGGCCCCGGGGCCGGACTCGCCCTCAATGCCAATTCATCCGGCCCGTGCCACCCTCGTTGCTCCCAGAAGCAGAAAACGTGCCTGTGCGGGCGCATTTTTCTTCCGCTTTTGGGAGTGACGACGGTGGTGTGGGCCGGATGAATTGGCATCGGGGGGGGGGGGCGGATCCAGCCCCCGGGTCAAAGTTTGGGCACCCCTGAACCATATGGCCTAAAACGTTTGGGCACCCCTGCTATAAGACCACCAACCTCCTCTTTAGCTAGTGTTTAGTTGCAATAAAAGGTTTCGTTTTACTTGTTTATTACTGAAGAGAAAATCCATTCAGTTTAACTGGCTTGTGGATAATGCAGTGGAAATTGATCTTTACAGTGACAAAATACTGCTGAGTCATCTCCCTTAGATGATTTTCACCAACAAAAGCAATATATTACTGTCAAGGAAGACAATATACTTCGAAGTAAATTGTTTAATCACAGTCCTTAATAGGCAGGAAATCATTTTTATTTAGTTTTTAAAAAACGGGTAATCTGTTATCAATTATTGCATTTGTTCAGGCATGAGAGGATACGATGACAGTCAGTGGAATGAATGCAGTGTTTTCCTACTGATCTGGGGGGGGAAAACCTATAAAGTTTTGCAATTTCTAATAAACATTAGTATCTTTAAAGACACCTGTTTGACTTAAAACAGGTTTTGTGCTCCATATAACAAAGCACAATAATACAACAAAATAATGAGCAGATAATTTGGCAACACTTGATTAATTTGAGAAAAAGGACGTGGGTGGGTAGGGGGAATAAGGCTTTTATAGAAGTTTGTCTTTCTTAGGATTCTCTTTAGGAGAAGAAAATAAATCTAACCTTCGAAACAAAAGGGAAAGATGAAATTTCGTGATTGGTTCAAAACAAATCGATGGAAGAGAATTCATTTTTTTTAAACAGATAAAACTTGGCATTGACGTGAATGCTCCATTGTTCCAAGCAAAGCACAGAAGGTTTGGAGAAGGGGAAGGGATGGGGGTTGGGGGAGAGGATGATTACAGCAGCAGACATTTTCTCTTCCTTTTCTTTACAGGAGGGGGGCAGAGGACGGCTCGAATCGCTTCGTCAAAGACTGTCTTGAGGCCTCGCTGTGTAAGTGCTGAGCATTCAAGGTACTTGACTGCACCTGCAAAAAGAGGAACAAAGTATTGCTGTTGACAAAACCAAAGATCAGGGGTTTGCATCCTACAGCCCGTGGGCTGAACCTGGCCCACGACGGCAGCACCGGAAGCAGATGCATTTATGACAGCTGTAAACATGCACACACAAACGTGTCTGCCGTTTAAGGCAGTGTTTAAGAAGGGTGGAAACCACGTTTCCGGACTGCTCAGCCGTCCGAGGGGGTGTGGTCTGGCCTGTGGTGCGAAATGGTTGGGAGCCCCTCCTGCCCAACATCTGCACCCCAAAAGGAAAGGAGCCATTTTTAGCAGCTGTGACAACTAAGACCAAAGTGTCTTTCTCCCCCACCGCACCGGAAACACTTCTGCAACCCTGTGTACTGAATTCGAAAAAGACAAGGACCAGGTTCGCATCAAGAGGTCAAAGGCCTACCAATCTCTTTTGCCATGGCAAGGCCCTGCGGGTAAGTGATGGGCGTCAGCTTCTTCTCCTTGAGTTTTTCAATCGTGTCTTTGTCATCTCTGAGGTCAAGTTTGGTTCCCACGAGGATGATGGGAGTGTTGGGACAATGGTGTCTCACTTCTGGATACCACTGGAGGAAAACAGGGAAACAGAATTACGGTTCTCTGTATACTGGCAGGCATACGCATAAAGTAAAGAGCTCAGCAACAGGGACAGTAGAGCATGAACATGTTAACGTTAGCATCAATCCACTTAATTAATGTTACATCATTTTAAAATACAGAGTTAACCCATTAGTTACTTCCAAGCATTTCATGTTACTAAACATGCCTAGTGACAAACCAAAGTAGGTAAATGTCGTCCTTGCTCGAAAGCCAGTCATATCTGACTCTAGGGTTCAGTGCTCATCTCAGTTTATAGTCAAAGGGCCAGTGCTTTCTGCGTCTGCAGACATTTCCATGGCCACGTGGCAGCTGTGACTAGATGCTGGAGCGTATGGAACAACGCTAGGATTTGATCTAGCCGCCAGGAATGGCTGAATGTACTTATCTGCAAAGTCTAAACCAGGAGTAGCCAAACTACGGCCTGCAGGGAGAAGCCAGCCCGTGGTGCCAAATCATCCAGCCCATGCCAGAAGCAAAATACACCCACGCATGTGCAAATGCTGCCGTAAATGCACCCGTGGCTGTCGTAAACATGTTTATGGCAGCCGTGGACACAGTTTAAAGTGGGAGGAACCACGTGACCGGCCCGCTCAACCACATGACCAGCCTGCAGCATGAAAAATTTGGAAACCCCTTGTCTAAAGCTTTTCAGGCAGGAAACATACTAAACAACTCAACATCGCTTGGCATCTTGAAATGTTGAACAAGAATAGCATAAGAGGAAAAGGGAAGAGGAAAATATCCAGACACTGGCAGTAATTCTTCATGTGTTTTATATAACACTGAAAAACAACTGAGAAAAATGTTCAGGGAGAAGAGGAGCCAAAAATGTTCAGGGAGAAAAGGAGCTAAATGGCAGTTATCAACCCATTCATCTTTCTACCACAGCCGGTTGCAATGTCTGAAAGCAGACAAAATGAAAAGCAAGCATCAGAAATATTAGTTGCTTCATTAAGCACCCATTCGCCACGGGCACTTACATGTAATGTGTGCAAAAATGGCAGTATTTGATTTCAAATGTGCTTGAGAAATATGGAATTAGCAGCATAATTTCCATGCAAGGGACAAAGCATGTATAGAATCTAAGTCACTTATTTAAAAACATAATAGTAATTATTGTTCATTCGATTCTTTCAGAACAAATATTTACTATTTTTATATAAGTATTTAAAGAATTAGTCTGCTCTGCTACTGACCATAATATAGGCTAAAATTTATAAAATCAGCTTTTTAAAAGGCAACTACTTTTTTTACTCACCTTAGCACGGACGTTTTCAAAGGATGCAGGACTCACAAGGGAAAAGCAAATTAAGAAGACATCCTGCAAAACAGAATTTTAAGACTCTTATTCTCCAGAGAATGGCCTAACTAGCTTTCCACATACATGGGATTTCTACTTCCACTCCAGTTACCAACCAAGAACACTTCAGCCTGCCAGCATCGAAAACCTTAAAACATTTTTTGGCGTTTCCAGATGTGAAAGAGTGTTAACACATAAAATACTGAAAGATATGAGTAACCAACCAATTAACTTCTGGTGTAATTTCTTATCACTCATAACATTTTGCTAATTGACAGAAATCCAATCAAATTTTCATTCCAGTAGTTATTGAGTATCTACTGGCAATACAGACAAAAAGTTAACCTATTTTATCTGTAGTCTTGGAACACAATGAAACACACTTTGCCTAGAAGTAAGTAAAAAAAACCTTGAATTCAATGGGTTACACTTCCTATACTTCTGCTCTATGGGGACCACATATACCAGGATTTCTCAACCTTTTAAAGCCAGGGGCCGGGTCACTCTCCCACAGATAGCTTTGGGGACTGGAAGGCCATTTTGCACTTCCTGGTGGGGTGGAGGCGGGCCACATGAAATAGTGCCGTGCGCTGCATCCAGCCCACAGGCTGCAGGCTGAGGATCCCTGACATGTACCATAGCTAGAAGCTCTTGCAGGGTACATAGAAAAAGCCTCCTTGAAGATTGCAGTACCGTATACACTCGACGATAAGTCATCCCGAATATAAGTCGAAGGTACCTAATTTGGACCTCTAAAACTAGGAAAATAGATTGACCTGAGTATAAGTCGAGGGTGGAAAATGCAGCAGTTGCTAGTGAGTCTCAGCAATTAAAATACATGAAAATGTGGTACATTTGTGTGGGTGTATTTCCAGTGCTTTTTTAAAAAAAAGTATGTTTGAATTTGCACCACCGCAGTTTTTGGACCCTCGGGGTCGTTGACCAGAGTATAAGTCAAATCCCGTTTTTTTGATCTCATTTTGAAGGCTAAAAAACTAACTTATACTCAATTATATACAGTATTTTTGAACCACAATCAGGCGTACCCTGGTAACGGCAACCTTGTTGCCAGCTAATCTTTCTCACACTAGGTCAGATGAAAGGAACTGCAGAATGAACTCACCAAAGGGTGCCTTCATTTTGGCAGTTTCACATCTGGCCTGGACACGGAAGTAGCTCTTATTTTTTATGTTTATCCAGATTTAATAGAGTTTGAATTAAGACATATATGAAAAATTTCAGCTGCATCTTCTTCAAATCCCTCATATCCACCTACTACCACCATCAACATTGTTATCAGTCCATTCTCCTGGGGTACACAGAAAGAGCCTCCTCAAAGATAGTGGTATTTTTGAACCACAAACAGGTGTGTTTCTGGCTAATCTTTCTCACACTAGATCAGCTGAAGGGAACAGCAGAATAAACTCGCCAAAAAGTGTCTTCATTTTGGCAGTTTCACCTCTGGCCTAGACTTGGGAGAAGTCCATTCTTCTATAGATCAGGAGGGAAAAGTCTATGGGGCTTTTGGTTATGAAAGATTTCAAGGGAGAGAGTAAAACAGCTATTGAGGGGAAATACACTAAAATGGAGGAAAACCTCACCCAAGACTAAATTCTGTTTTTCCTCACTTCCTACAGTGGAGAATACACAGGAGTAGCTCCCGACAGGTTACTGTGTTGTCTCCTATCTGTGCAGGCCAGTCCTAGCCTTTTGCTCTAAGGGACAGGGAACCTGCCATAGGTAGAAATAGTAAGTACTAGCAGAGGTTGCCCGGCGTTGCCAGGCTGTTTTAAATTGTGTTGTAAGGTATCATTTTTTTGGTAATTTATGTAAAAAAGTGGTGTGTTGGTGGTTAGGGCTGGTTTTGGGTGTGCACAACCACCACCACCCATACAATACTACTCCAACCACCAACACACACATTAAAAATTGCTGGCAAGGCAGGAGTGTCGCGTGCGCGTGTGTGTGTGTGTGTGTGAGAGAGAGAGAGAGAGAGAGAGAGAAAAGCAGTGTGTGTGTGTGTGTGTGTGTGTGTATTGTCCCCCCAAACCCAGGGGGCCCTGCAGAGAGGGGACCCCCCCCCCCCCCCACAGGACACCTCATTATTAAAGAGAAGAAACCAAGTGGTTTCTTCTCTTTAAAAACGGAGTGTTTGAAGGGGTGGTGGTGGATTCGATCCCAGTCAGCGTGCGCGTTCCCAGCTTCCTCTGTGCTCGTATCCCTCAGCCTGATTGGCTGAGGGATTGCATAGCGCAAAGGATGCTGGGAATTGCAGTCCTTTTTCTTTGTTCGCGTGTCTCCTGCCCCACTGGCGCATTTCTAAAATATTTGTTGACCTCCGGACCCATTTCAGGCAAGTGAACGAAGGCTCGGTACAGGCTAGTATAGCCTGGTGCAGGATCCTTTGTCAAGTTCCAACGGTTAACGCTCAGATTTATAGGTATAGATGACAACACCTGAAGGGCTACGGAAAAGTTCATGCATGTGGTCATGTGTATCTCCACAAATGGAGAAAAGTGTGCGTTCTCTTCCAGTTTTATCCACACCCACTACCGTATCACATTAAATGCAAAGGAATAGCTTGTCTGCTAAAGAATCAGCTGAACTTTGGTGTGTTAGTTGATTAGGTTACAATTCCAGGCCTTCTGTTAGACTGACACCTCCACAAGAAAGCATTTGCAGCACGATCCATGCAGCAGAATTGGTGAAGCGCAGTGTTTTTAAGGGCATGTGGTCTCACCAATCAACTACGAAGAGCCTCTTGGCCAGAGGTGCCCAAACTATGGGCCACAGGTGGGATACAGCCCACGGGCCAATTCATCAGGCCCAGCCTGCCCACGCCACTCCTGGAAGTGAATGGGGACGTGCCCGCCAATGCACATGTGTGTCAGCGCTGCTCCCAGGTGGTTGTGGACACGCATGTGCAAATGCGTCCACTTCCAGTGGTGTGGTCAGGCCCACTTCCAGAAGTATGGTCAGGCCCTCGGTGCAATGTTTGGGCATCCCTGCTCTTGGCCAAATCTTCACCAACCTCCCAAAACTCACTACTTTCCCATTCATGAAAGCAAAAGATTACCTGAAGCCTTTTCAAGTAAGTGGTCTCTGAACATTAAAAAAATCTGATCAGAACTGCTGAACTGTTCCTTTAAAAAAACATATTTGCTTAAAGGCAGAGACTCAAGAGGTTGCTTGAATACATATTGTGATACAAGGTCACTAGGATACAGGAAGCCAGTTTTATGGCTGCAGAAGCAGGGGCGGAAAAGAGAGATCAAAGAGCATGGAGCTTAATGGTTGAAAGTTTTACATACGCAGAACGGCTGACGTTTCACCCTGGGAGTTAAATCCTTACCATTCGTTCCTTCAACCTAGTAACAGCATGAAACAACTTCAGTTAAGGTTAGGAGTGACTTTAGATGGAAAAACAAGCTCTTTGCTCATCCTTTTCCACTAGGAGATGCTCAACTGAATCACAAAGCATAGAACCTTTGGGGAGGATCATAAATTAAAACCGGAGGTGGATAAACTGCATGACTGAATACTCCCTTATGTAAATGGGAGAAATAAACAAAGCAAAAGCAAAAAAAAAACCTCTGCTACATGGGAAAAAAGCAAACCTAGACTGAGAAACAGTTGCAACCAAATTCCTTCCTCGACATCCATTTTCTACATGTGGAACTTCCTTCTTCAGACTCAAACCCTCAGACGTTTTATGAAATAATCCACTTTGTGATTCATTCAGACATTGTAATCAGCTCTAATAAAGTACCAGTACGAGAAACATTTCATTGGATGCACGTTCCACTGAAATGATGGGAGTTCTCCCCTGAATAAATGCACTTAAGATTTTATTTTGTGGGACAAACTGATTAGTACACAGCTCTCGGCCAAATCTGTTTTCATTACACTGCTGCAAAACCTCACCAGTGGCAAGAGGCACAAAATGTACCTGCGCTATTAAATTTACTCCAAAGCCTCGCAGTACTCACCCCACCCCACCCCGAAGCTACAGGTATTGCTTTTATATGGGCATGTCTAGAAGGCAACTTAATTTTTACCTGTAAAATGCAGAAGGGCGTTTTCAGTTTGCTGTACTTAAGCCTTGTTTGAACAACCCCATCCTTAGAAAGCTCTTTGCTCTCTAGTTGGCATACCATGTATCTTTAATTTCCTTTTGAACAGATCAGGGTCAGCAATCAAAGCAGAAGGGATGTGACAAACAGCTGTTGCGCCCCCCTCTGCATGGCTTAATGAAGTAATGGAGCAGCGCATTTGAGGTGTATGTTTTCCTAATCACTTGGTGCCTGCCCCAAATGAGTCACACTGATGGAACAAAGAAGTCTTTTCTGTTTTCTTTCCGGCAGTTCTCTTGGAAGCAGGACTTTAGCCCAACCCCTGGATGCTGCCAACAATGCTTTTACTCTCAGGCCTGAGATTAGAAAGTCCTATTTTTGCCATTTGACAGTGCAAACAGCAAAGCAAGGGAAAGAAACGAGTTTCCCAGAAATATAAATGTAAAATGGGTTGTGCACTGTACAAGGAAAGCACAGAGTACTGAAACTGTTTCTAGTATATTGGATAACAAGATTTTTAAAATTGCACATTGTTCAAGATCCATGTTCCTTTTTTTAAAAAAAAAACCTCAAAGTGGATATTCTTTTAAGAGATCTTGCATCCAAATTCAATCACAAGCCCCTTCATGTGCTAAGCCATCCAGTTGTGTACATTCACCCCCACTTCCTGCCACCAGAAAATACATCAATCCTCCCTGACTGTTGAATGATGAGGAAAACAGACTTTCTACAGAGTAACCTTAGAAAGACAAACTGTACAAGAACCTAAGTGTCAGGAAGAAGTGAATGGGATCACTAATAATAAATTCGTATCAGAAATTATTCTGGGTTGAAAGCATTTTTGCTGGAGAAACTCTGCTCAGAGGATGCCCGGATGAGGCTCCTTTCATGTCCCCAAGATCTTTCCCCACTGAAGTGGTCCCTATTTATCTACTTGCAATTTCTTGCTTTCGAACTGCTAGGTTGGCAGAAGACAGGCAGTACCGGGGTCTCAAACTGATGGCTTGCCAGTCTTCCAGCTAAAAAGGTGAGCTTCTTAACCACTGAGCCACCGCTGCCCCAATAGAATCACTGCTGATGGTTTTGCTAATTTTTGATAACACAGATTTTCTAAAATGTACTTCTTTTCTAACAGACATGCATTCAATTCAGACATGCAAAATCTGGAGTGGTATGTGCTTACTACAAAAACTGAAGATAACTGACAAAGTCTCCATAGGCTCCATGCTATTTTCAACTACAGCAGTACCTCGGGTTACAAATTTAATGCGTTCTCCGGGATTTTTTGTATTGCAAAAAATTTGTAACGCGGTTTCCCATAGGAATACAATGAAAAACTTTTTTCTGACCTCCGGAACATATTAATTGGTTTTCAATGCATTCCTATGGGGAACCGCGTTTCAGGTTACCAATTTAAATTCATAACCCCGAGGCATTATTTTCAATGGATTTTCATTTGCAACCCAAAAAATTCATTAACCCGAAGCATTCATAACCCAAGGTACCACTCACTGTACATGGGCTTCAAATCTATGCAGCTGACTGCTCCAGGCTGACTGTTTTCATTTTTAGTTGAATTTTACTGAATTTGTCATGCTTCACCTAATGCAAGAAACTAAGCCTTGTAAGAATCAAATTAGTAAAATAATAAACATATTACCTGACTTCTTAACCTGGGGCAAGAAGGTTGAACTCAGAATCATGAGTTCCATGTTTTTTGAAAACTGGACTCAAAAGAGTCAAGATGCAGTCATCACTGACTCATTCTTTGGGGCCAGTGTTCAAATGGGCAAGCTGCAAGCACATGATAATTCAACAGACACATACAAGGAGGCTACTAATATATTTTGCCTGGACTACTGTCATCCAAAGACAGGCAAATGAACTCATTTCAGAGCTACGGTCTTGTGCACATTTTCCTTTAAATGACCCACTCTGTCACAATTAATCTCTTGCACCCCAATGAAAAGCTGGACATCATCAGTGCTTAGCAATGATAGTGTCAGACTGTGCCTGAACAGCACAAACAAAGGCTGCTTTTTAGTAGAGCTGCTGATCTCCCTTCAAGGACCTTCTGTGCCCTGGATTTATTATTTAACTGTCGAGTTATTCTGGTATATTCTGAACAAAGCACTGAAAGACTGCAACTGTTTGGGCAACGGGGGTCCAATGGGCATGAAGTAAAACATTTTTAAAAACAAAGAACTTGGCCAAAGAATAACTAAAACTTCAGTTTCCATTTTCCCAACAGTAAAATAATAAACATTGGATTTTTTTTTAAAAAAAAATGGGAAGCAATAGCTAAGTTCCACAGGATGATTAAGCTAAAACTCTGCATGTTAAAAATGTAATGTTAGTAAATGGTAGCAAGGAAGCAGAAAGTTTGCAACTGCAACACTACATATTAGAGATGAGAAAGTCTGACGAAAGCCACTGGGAACGTCATCTGCATGAGCCACGCAAGAACACATGACAGGCCTGTAAAACCACTTGAATCTCTTCAGTCATGATAGTTATTGATGCAGCCATCTGCAGAGTCAAGTGAATATGCTTCTACTTCCACATCTGGCTGGCAGTACAGGATCACATCTGGAAGGATCCTGCCGCTGTGAAAGCTGTTTGTCCAAACATGATGACCTTGCGCCACCCTGTTGCAATCGCTGGGCTTAGCTAGGCAGGACCCTTAAACATGAAACTGATCTTGGCCAGGGCTTAAACAAATGAAGTTCCCAGGAGAACATGCCTCTCAGATGGCCTGGTAATAATGTAATGTTGAAACAAAGCTGGAAGGAAAGGTGCCGAAAGAGAAAAACACTAATTAAAGTGAAAGTTATTCAACTCTCTTGAGCTCGACCTTTCGCACCAATGCTGCTACAAGCATCTGGTCGGCACCTTGGACTAGGCAAGACTAATATGAATGTCATCCTAATTCCTCTGAAGTCTGGTGCGTGCCAGATTGGCACATTTTACATTACAGTGTAAATGCCCCCTAATGTTCTTCAAAACTGCTATTAGCAGCCCACCACCAATAACACGCATGCTGTCAAAGCTTCCACCATTAAGGCTTACTGTTTGTGGATAAGATAATGGGCGCAGTCTGTCATAGTCCTCTTGACCAGCAGTATCCCACAAGCCTAGATTGACTGGTTTCCCATCAACCATCACATTGGCAGAATAGTTGTCGAAGCTACAGGACAGAAAGGAAAAGTTCAGCATATTCTCTCAAACGAGTCAATTTCTATAATGCATGTTGTTATAAACTAATACCATGAGATACTTTGCTCTCAGTTAAGCTTGTGAGTCTTACCCTCAAAAACAGAGTTTTCCCCCTGCCATAGTACCAGTTACACAACACCATCTGAAAAGACTTTGTCTAGTGCAGGTATGTGCAACCCCTGGCCCACAGGCCTAATCCGGCCCATGTATCTCATTTATCCGGCCTGCATTAGCCACCCCTAGGACTGCCCCACCACCACCGGAACCTGTGATACATCACAGGTCCAACCATTATCACATTATGTTGCAAACCTATTGCCAGGGAGAATTTTCCAAAAAAGATACTTACACTGTGGGGATATATTCTCCAGGAAAAGCATTTGTTGTGTAACTGATGAGTAGGCATGTTTTACCCACAGCACTGTCAAGGGAAGAAAAAGCCCAGTAAGAACACATTGATATAATGAACACAGCAAACAGTGCAATTAAAAATCAACATTTGATAATACTTGAGACAACCTGCCTTCAACCAAGATAATGTCAATCTTACAGCTAATTTTGTTTTCAGACATATTCCAAGATAGAAAAGAGAAATCTTATGTCTGCATGAGTGCCCACAGTAAAAATTTCTTTGATCATGGAAAGTGAGAAATTATGTAGGGGTGTTTTTAGTTTACTTTTGTATTGATATACAGTACTAGCTTTCGATGAGTAAGAAAAATGTTAATGCAATATTACCCAATCCTCTGGTGCAAGCACTACAGAAATTAGACAAATGCTATCTTCCAAGAGCTGAACAGTTGACAACCTCTGGCTAAAATCCTGTTGTGAAACTATATAGAGAAGGATGGTGTCATCAGCCATGGCCCTTTCTGAATAAAAAGTTTCCTAGAGCCCTCTCCTCAAATTTCAGGGATCTCCTTCATCCTGGGGTAGCCTGCAGGAGCCACAAAACAGGAGGGGGGGGGGACAATTTAAACATGGACAAGTGCATAAGCCAAGAACTGAAGGCGGTATTTCCCAGGATTAATTTGCTCCATCTTCTGTCCAGAAGGTTATTCCAAGATGAAGGGAAACCCTAAACCAGTTCTCAACCTTTTTAAGCCGGGGGCCGGGTCATGTTCCCTCACACAGATTTGTAGGTCAGATAGCACCCTTTCTCCACCATATGGCACTTCCTGGTGTGGTGGAGGCGGTGTGGGGGACATAAAATGGTGCCATGGGCCGCATCCGGCCCATGAACCACAGGTTGAGAATCCCTGCACTAAACCCTGAATCGACTCTAGAAAGCTTTTCATTGCCTTGAAGATTTATTTATTTTTCTGATAGACTGGATTTATCTATACAGTGGTACCTCGCTTAAAGAGCATAATGCGTTCCACAGGATTGCTCTTTAAGTGAAACACCATTGTAAGTGTCCAATTGTGGCTTCTGGCAGGGGGGGGGGATTGCAAAACCCGATTTAGTTGTTAAGTGAGTTTTTGTAATCCATAATATCACACTGAAATAAACCGGTTTGCCTTTAAGGTGCCACAAACCTTTGGAGATTTATTTTTGTTATACAGTATATGCTAAATCAGACCAACACAGCAACCTCTCTGAAAACTGAAGACATTTAAACACTGCTATTAACTAACTGGGAGTTAAGCAGGAAAGATTTGAGCTCCTCCTGCTTCCTAAAATCAAATTTGTTTCTTTTACTAAGGTTTGGTTCGGAGCAGTTGTTTATTCCAGCTACTGGCCTTACTAAGAACATCACGCAAACGTAATATATGTTTCAGTTCCTACTTTTCTGGCATCTCCTTCCAATTTCCCTTCTTGTATCTCTGTGGGGGTTTTTTCAGGCTCCACCCAAAAAAAGCTGCATTTCCTTATTACAAGAATGAGCAAAATCAACACACGTCAGCTCTATTAGTGTCTATCAGCCTCAAGAATTAAAAGGTACCTCCCAGGTTCAGAAGGAGAGGTTGCATCCAGGTGATCACTTTATGCTAATACAAGCAATCCCTTCCCTTCTCAGAGTGCAATAATCAATACTGTAAGCCAGGGGTGTCCAAACTTGACTGGACGCGTGGTTCAGTGGGCTGTTCACGTAATTCAGTGGGCTGATCGTGTGGTTCCTCCCACCAGAAGCGGAAGTAAAACGCACCTTGCAATCTGTTTTGCAACAGGATGAGATAGATTTAAAGCTGCCATTTTCTCTGCTTAAACCAGGGGTGCCCAAATTATGGCCCGTGGGCCAGATCAGGACCCCGATGCTGGCGAGGGCCAGGTGAATTGGCGTCAGGGGCTGGATCTGGTTCACGGGCCGTAGTTTGCACACCCTTGGTTTAAGCTTTCGGTAAATCACTGTTCTCTGAATCACAGAACTGAAGTTCTCAAATCCAGAATAAATCAGAATCTTCCAAATCGTTGACCCAAAACCTGCATGGTTAATTGTGGCACTTTAAGTAGGCAGCAAAGAGACTTTGGTGCATCTATCAGCTTATTATGCTAAGATATCTTTTTTCCGAAATGGTGCCAGTATCAGTACCAGTTATTGGGAGAAAGACTGTTTAGCAATTTAAATTCAAGACTAGAAGTTCAGAGATTTCAACCAGCGGTCAGAGCCCCAGATTGCTTTCTTAATCTGAGCAATAAAGGCATTGCCTTGCAGGAAGGCTGTGGTTATGGAAGCTTGCAAAGTACTTCGAAGATGAAAGCCACTGAGTAAGCATTAAGCATAGTGGACATTTGCACAGGAATCAGGAATGGGAAGGTATAAATTAGCATTCCTTGAAAATCCTGTTCTGTGCATTTAGACACATAACAGATCTATTCAGACAGTATGTCACCTACTGAACTGCACCTAGAAGATATCTGTCATTTCAAGGAGCAAGAGGCTGCAGTGGCTCTGTGGTTAAGAAGCTTGCCTTGTTAGCTAGAAGGCCGGCAAGTCGGCAGTTTGAGACCTGGGTACTGCATGACAGTTTGAGTGCCTGTCTCTGTCCCAGCTCTTGGGGACATGGAAGGAGCCTTATTCAGGCGTCCCCTGAGCAGTTTCTTCAGCAAAAATCCTTTCAACCCAGAATGATTTCTGACACGAAATTGTTATTATTTCAAAAAGTACCACGTAAACAAAAAAGGCAGATCTTCGGTCCCCGTGTAAATGCAATACTACACCTTCCATTCTCTAGGGTTAGAGCAGGAATTCCCAACCTAAGGCCCATGGGCTGGATATGGCACACAGCACCATTTCATATGGCCCCCCCCCACCCCACAAAGGGCATTTAAGAAACAAAATGACCACCCCTTTGAGGCTGTTGGGACAAAATGGCCACCCCCATCATGCAGGCAGGGGAAAATGGCCATCCAGCCCTTGAAACTGACTGAGCGAGCATGACTCGGCCCCTGGCTTGAAAAGGTTGGGAACCCCTGGGTTAGATGGATGTGCCACACTCATGTAGTCCCTGGTTTGATTGTTTCCACCACAAAGCCATGAAGGGTCAACGAGAATGAATCCAGAAGCAAAAGAATTCCACTCCAGGTACAATGCTGGGATTGAAGTAGTATCTGCACAGGCCCAGTACCTGGGTATCACTTCTATAAAGTAGCATGCAAGCATTTATTAGGATAGAGACAATCAGGCAAATACAGCTAATACAATTTCACCTTTATTTAGCAACTTTATTATTTTTAATTATCAGCTTCAAGTATGTCTTGCATCTTTGTCTTAATTCTTTCCTATAGAGGAGCTAACTTCAAAAAAACTTTTTTTTAGTGCTTTTCATTTGATTGACTTCAATGAACTGTTATAGAAAACTAGGTAAAATCTCCATGGCAGAATTCTACAATGGAGTCATTTAAGACTTGCTTGTTCAGGTTTTGGTTTTAAAGCAGCTTTCTCCAGCTCACGCCTTCCAAGTGTGTTGGACTGTAATTTCCGTACACTCCTCATTTATCTGAATCTAATCTGGATTTCTGTATGATACATTCTGCATGCAGATTGAACAGAAAAATTCAGCATTGGTAAACACCAGCTGTTTAGGGCCTAAATCTAATTTCTAGTGCCAAGTTGAGTAGACCCATTCCATCAAGGTGTCTTAAATAACTTATACAGTAAAGCCCCTACTTACGAAAAAAAGTCCATTCTGTAGGCTTTTGCTTAAATCGTTTTTTTATGTAACTCGAAGCAAACCCATAGGAAAAATGAAATTTTTATGTAAAATGAAGCAAACCCATAGGGAAATGATTTTTTACATAACTTGAAGTAAACCCATAGGAAAAAGAATCTTTGTGTAACTCGAAGCAAACCCATAGGAAATTGTGTAAAACGGGACATGGTTATAGCACAAAATCATTATGTAAGTTGAATTTTATGTAACTCGGGGTTTTACTGTACTGTATTCCCATTGAGTCAATAGATCTACTGATCATATTAAGATTGATATCCAGAATCCAGATTAAAGTTTATTATCCTTGTTTATTAGATGGACAACTGAAATTCTGTATATTAATTGACTATAGACAATATATTAAAAGAAGGAGAGTCTACTAGTTTACTATCAAGCTGTTCTAAATCATAGACTTTCATCAACTTATTTGGAGTTATATTTCACCAATTGTTCTTGTTGGTATTTATAATTAATTCAATTTGTTTAATTTTTATTGTAAAGATTTTTTAATATGTTGTAAGCCAGCCAGAGTGGGAAAATGTCACAAATGGGTGAGGTACAAATGTAATAAATAAATAAATAAATAAATGTAATAAATTAAATAATTATCTGAAAGGTGAAGGGGGCATCCAAAGATGAGATGGATAGATAGTATTGTGGACACAATGGGCACAGAGCTTGGCGGGCTGAGGAGAATGGTGGAGGACAGAGGTGCCTGGAGGAAAATGGTCCATGGGGTCGCAAAGGATCGGAATCGACTGTGCGACTGAACAACAACATTTTGTTTTGATAGAAGTTAAACTTTTCTACATGTCTCTGCTATATTAGGCCAAGTCACACACATTACACGGAGAGAGTGTACTTCCCAGAGAAGCCACACAAATTTGTTGTGAAGCTCCATTATTCTGAGCTAACAGCAGTCTTGTTTCCTTTTTAAAAATCTAATTGCATAGAACCATAGTTGTTTTCCAGCTGGCTTTCAAAGCTGCTCTGGGCTGCAACATCTAAGAGAACGTGAAGAATTTGCCATAATAAAACTCCTGAAGAACTGAAAATCATCTGAGGATGTTGAAGCAATATATACACCTTTATGAAAAATCATGTGGCAGTATAGAATGCAAGAAAGTACATTTAGTATCTTTAGCAGAGCATATCAATGTACAACTTTGGCAGGTTCTATGCATTCTTGTTTTAATTGTATAGCATGGGATTCCAGGTCTTAAAATTCTTAAAACTATAGAACATTTTAAAAATGGGGTTACCACACAATGCTCAATCATTGGACTGAGAAAGTAATCAATGAATAATGAACAAAGACTATAACATTACAAAACATTAAAAGTTCAAAAAAGATAAAGTACAGTACTGTACTTTGATCATGTAATAAGATATGAAAGTACAGACTGTCACTGTTCAAGGTAAAATTAACTGTAAAAGAAGTACTGTACACGAAGGAGAATAACTTATTGACTATAGAACCCAGGAGACTGGTTTGGATGCAAATGCAAAATCATTGTTTAGAGTTGCCATGTCCAAACAGAGTAAACATCAACATAATTACAGTACAGTACCTGTAGTAGAGGAATGCAAAGAGGATGATGGGTGGAGAGAGAAAATATATACACTTGTTTGAGGGTGGAATATAAATCAATAATTAAAAATATGCAGATCAGAGTATGCTATGCTTGAACCTCCTGAATCTCAGGCCACCAGAAACCCGGATCATCCAAGCATGGCTGGATGGTGGGAACGAGAAAAAAAGAAGTACTTCTTCACACAACACATAGTTAAACCAGGGGTGCCCAAACTTTTTGGCCCATAGGCCAGTCATGTGATTCAGCGGGCCGGTCATGTGGTTCCTCCTACCGGAAGTAGAAGTAAAACGTGCCTTGCAATCTGTTTTGCGACAGGATGAGATAGATCTTAGCCTGCCATTTTCTCTGCTTAAACCTGAGTTAGACCATGGAATTTACTATGAAAAGATTATGTGAGAGGCAAAAATGGTTACAGAAAGGGTTTACATTAATTCAAAAACATCACAGTGATTAAATACAGTATTTCCAGGACTAGAGACAGTGTGCTTTTGAATAATCAGTCACTGGCAAAAGACACAGAGAGAGGTCTACCACCTCATGTCCTACCTATGGGTTTTCCTCAGCCATCAGGTTGCCTAATGTGGAGAAAAGAATGCTAGACTAAGACACATTATACCTTCAACCTCATCCAACAGAGCTATTCCTATATTTATGGAAGCAGATTCATCCTTCCACATCAGTAGCATCTTCAAATTTACAACCTCCCCTCTTTAGCACTTAACAGAGTGATTGCTATTTGGAGAGGAAAATTAAATGCTGCTCCTGAGCAGAGCTGTCAAAATAAAAGGAAAATTAATCCAGACTAAGAGCCATGAACTGTTTGTTGGTGCAGTTATGTGCTGTCAAGTTGCCTTCAACTTATAGTGACTATCAGTGAGTGACCTTCAAAATGTTCTGCCCTTGCTAAATTCATGCAAACTCAAACTTGTGGCTTCCTTTATGGAATCAATCCATCTTGTATTTGGTCTTCCTCTTTAACTGCTGACTTTATCCAGCATTATCATCTTTTCTAGCAAATCTTGCCTTCTCACGAACTATGACCATATGAACCTTTACTGACCAGAATCCCATAATGTTTTCCAGCAAATAACAGTCCTTCTACGCTCATCTAATGTGGTAATTTCATTAACAGTTCCAGAATACTTCTCAAGATGATGCATTACAATGTCATTGTTCAGGTTCCTTCCATGTGATCAGAAATCATATACAGTGGAACCTCATACAATTATCGCCTTGTATAGCAATGAAATCGCATAACAATTAGGTTTTGGGGGGAAATGACGTCCCACATAACAATTTTCCCTATGGGAAAAATCCGTACAACAATTTTTCAATGGGAAAACCCATTTAGCGGGGAAAAAATCATTGTACGATGCACCCCATAGGGAAAATCGCCATACGATGCATGCATTGTATGGCAATTGTTTCGTACAATAACAAGCCCTGTGGAATGGATTAAAATCATTATATGAGGTACCATTGTACTGTACAGTATTTGCAGGCTATAAGACACACTCCTCCCCCCTTAAAATACACCAGAAAAACAGTGTGTGTCTTATATACCGGTAACAGCACCCCCACCCACCCCACGGTTCGGTGGCTAGAAAGGATCGGCAGCTGGAGACAGGGCTATTTTGAAAGCCACCCTCACCCACACCTGCTCACGCAGTTCGGTGGGCACTGCTGACCGCTAGGAGTCAGGTGAAGGGTGGCTTCCAAAGGAGCTCTCTTGCCCGGTGGATCTCAGCCGATCCTGCCACCCCCACTTCCTGAGGATCAGCAGCGGTGGGATGGGGTGGAAACGGACTTAAAGGATCCTTCCTCCCTCCCTTCATCCCACTACCCCCCCCCCCAGGCTGGTGGTGGGATGAGGAGTGGAAATGGGCTTAAAGGATCCTTCTTTCCCACTCTCCCCAGTTGGTGGTAGGATGGAAATGACTTTAAGGAGGGGGGGGGAGAAGAAGGATCCTTTAAAAGCCTCCTCTATTCCACCACCAGCTGGGGAGAGTGGGATAGAGAGAGAAAAGAAGGATCCTTTAAGCACATTTCCATCCCACATCCCACCACCAGCTGGGGAGAGTGGGATGGAGGGGGGAAAGCAGGATCCTTTAAGCCCATTTCCCCCTCCCAACCCACTGGTTATTTTGGAAAATCATGAAAAAAATGTAGAAAATTGTTGTTTTTCCCTTTTAAATGTGTGTAAAACACAGGGTGTGTCATACTCGGGTGCGTCTTATATGCTAGCAAATACGGTATATGGTACCCATAATTCCTATATGAGAACTAAACATGCAAAGATGACAGAAAGAAAATGCTAGAGATTGATGCTTTTCCCCTGCCCCTAAGGTAAATGTATTAAGTTAAACTAAGGGATAAGTTCTAGTACTCCTTCTCCACTAAAACCAAAAGAGGCACCAACAAAGGTAGGGCTAGAAAAATATTTCAAATTCTTGAAAATCAGAATCATGCTTAAGATGTTATCCAGTTCTAAAATATCACCAACTAACTTCTGCACAACATAATCACATTTTCAGGAACAGTACTTGGAAGACCAAAATGGCTGGCAACTTTCAAGCATTTGATCCCTTGTGAGAAAAGCAAGTTGTAATCTCTAAATATAAAGTAAAACCTCTTTTCTGATTGTCTCAGTTGCAGAAATACAGCCAAAAATTATGTCAATCACCTATTGCAATCTAGGTAAGTTTTGAAAAAACTATAAGGAAACTTCAGAGACAAAAAGCAAACGAACAGTATGAGTCAATACTACATAAATGCTTACGCCATACATACTACATTAACTGGTAAGACAATGTACCAACCATTACCATAACTTCTCAAAGAAATAAGGAGTAAGATTCTGTATTTCTCTTCCAAAAAGTCAGAAATAAAAGTCACTTCACTTTACTGTACTAAAGGTAAAGGTAAAGGTTTCCCTTGCTCGAAAGCCAGTCGTATCCGACTCTAGGGTGCAGTGCTCATCTCTGTTTCTTAGCCGAAGAGCCAGCGCTGTCTGCTTCTGCAGACGTTTCCGTGGTCATGTGGCAGGCATGACTAGACACCGGAGCGCACAGAACGCTGTTACCTTCCCACCGAAGTGGTCCCTATTTATCTACTTGCAATTTCTTGCTTTCGAATTGCTAGGTTGGCAGGAGCTGGGATGAAGACGGGAGCTCATTTCCGTCCTGCAGTACTAACAACCAGTATAACCCAACCTTAGCACTTCCTGCAGGAAATACAATTTATTTCTAAGTAAACAAGTTTAGCTATCTTCATTTAAGCCTAATGAGTTTAATAGGACTGGCTTGTTAATAAAAAAGCTTAATTGTACTGCCTGAAACAACTTTCAGGAAGTGGGTTCCTTTGTTAACCTCAAAACAGAACAGAGGTTTTACACCAGTACCACATCAGGTTGAAGAGTAAAAGGACTAAAACCACAGTGAATTTGGGGGAAACCATCCCATTTGGCAGCAGCAGTTAGGGACTTTACAAAGTGCCTCACCAGAATCTAAATGGGTATCATTTCCTCACTTGAAAACTTCCTGTTGAAGTCTCACTGTCCTTCTTTGTCTTTTCACAGATTTCCCTTCTCCACTTAAAATCCTGGCTGACCACTGGAAGAACACACATACATAGCGTGTCTCACGACGTGCACAGTACCTTTTCCCCTTTGTAAATAAATGCACCCTCAGAATCGACACTCACAGAACAGTTTTCAGAGAGACAACCCTGTTAGTCAGGTTCAACAACCAGAACTAGAACCAAAAATATCATGCATTTCTCAAATTACAAGCTAGTTTTTTCAGACACAATGAATTAATGGCATCATTTCGCCCCCATCTACCAGCTCAATCTCTGTCTGGTAAACCAGAAACTAAGGCTGCTTTTAAGCTAACCTTGAGAAATGTGTTTTGTTCCCAAAGGATTAGCTTTATTTAAGTGGGGGAAGACCAGTATGGAATACATCACATACCACATACTGAAATGATAAACCATTATTAAAGTAACTAATGGGTGTAGGGTGAGAGAAACAGAAAGAATAACAATCCAGGCATGGCAGGCCTTGAAGACATGAATGTTTTCTTAGGAATCTGAATCAACTTCCTGCAGATTGAGCTGGCAAATCAACAATGCAGAGAAAATGCAACAACTTCCATGAACAAGAGACTTGAGCTGCAACTCCTAATATACTTACTATGCCATTGAAGACCATATTGATTCAAAGCAAACCTTTGCTGTCAGTACACCGGGCAGCAAAAAGAACTAAGAGAGAGCAACTTAGCTCTGATCTTTAATGGTCTCCCTTGCTCGAAAGCCAGTCATGTCCAACTCTAGGAGATGGTGCTCATTTCTGTTTACACCCAAAGAACCAGCACTGTCTGCATCTGCTGATGTTTCTATGGTGATGTGGCAGGCATAGCTAACACTGTTACATTTCCCGCAATTTCTTGCTTTCGAACTGCTAGGTTTGGCAGGAGCTGGGACAGACGACAGGAGCTCACTCAGTCATGCAGCACTCAGGTCTTGAACTGCTGGCCTTCCAGTCGTCAAACTCAGCTTCTTAACCACTAAGCCACTGCAGCCCAAGCAATTCTGATCTTTACAAGGTAGCAAATGATTACAGAACTGGAGGTTCAAGATGGCATGGAAAGTACAAAAATATACCTGTAAATCAAGAGTTTGGCGAAATAACACAGTCCCCTCCACACCCAAAACCATCATCCATATATGGGGTGGGGTGGGGGCAAGACAGTTATTAGTGGAGGTTGAGGTTCTAGTCCTCACTGAGCCATCTAGATCAGATTAATTAGGCCTGTCCCACTTCACAGGGTTATTGTGAGAAGTAAACATTGGGAGGGGGAGAATCAGGCACCCCTCCTTCAACACAGAGAAGGCAAGTGAACTAAAGGCAACCAACACATTGATTTCTTGAGACGATTTTGCCAACCCAGCCACCTTGGGGGTCTCAATATGGAGGCCCCTCAACTACCTCTAGATGTACTGGAAAGCTAAAGCTTTTTATCCATTGCTCCTCCTCCTCCTTCCTCTTATACTCCTCTAAGGAAGTCACCTCAGCCCACCTCACTTCTAGGCCCATTTTCTCTCAGGTGCCGCCCATTTTCTCTCAGGTGCCCTCCAAGGTTTTATTTATTTATTACATTTATATCCCACCCATCTGGGATATTTTCCCACTCTGGGTGGCTTACAACATATTATTTTTTTTTAAAAAAACACACCTCTACAATAGAAATTAAATTGAATAAATTATAAATATCAAGAAGAACACAAATGATAAGCATCCGAGAGTAAGCAAAACACAACAAAGACTAAAAAAGTTGTGGCACCTTAAAGACTAACTCCTGCATTTAAATGTGAGCTTTCGTGGATCAAGCTCACATTAAAATACAGGAGTTAGTCTTTAAGGTGCCACAACTTTTTTGATCCCTTTTTTGTTGTCGTTTTGTTTACTCTCGGATAGGTTTGAAACGCAGACTAACATGCCAACCGCTTCAAAAAACGATAAAAGATTATTTTGTCAGAGCCATTTTTAGGGAAAACATTGGGGGGAGGGGGTTGGACGAAGAAAGGATGAAGGGGGAGAAGTTACTGAGGGAGGGTGTGACCCCAGAAATAGCTATTTTAATTTATTAACATTTCCCCAATTAAAGTATAAGTGCTTTAATTAATTGTGCTAATTTATAGTGTGGCCTGGAGAAAGCCATTTTATGAGAAGACAGCTACACAAAAAGTCCTAAGTCATTTATCTCAGTCAGGGGTTCCCAAACTTTTCGGGCTGTGGGCCGGTCATATGGTTCAGCGGGCTACTCATGTGGTTCAGTGGACCGTTCCACTGGAAGATGGGATAAAATGTGCCTTGCAATCTGTTTTGCAACAGGATGAGATAGACTTTAAGCTGCCGTTTTCTCTGATTAAACCAGGGATGGTCAAACTATGGCCCATGGGCCAGATCTGGCCTGACACCAATTCATCCAGCCCACACCGCCCCCAGAAGCAGAAGTAAAATGCACGCTGGACAGGCGTGTTTTACTTCCGCTTCCGGGAGTGACGAGGGCGGCACAGGCTGGATGAATTGGCATGGAGGGGGGCTGGATCTGGCCCACATGCCATAGTTTGGGCACCCCTGATTTTGCATTTCTAATCTGAGAACACGTGTGTGTAGTTTGTCACAAAGTATAAGGTAAAGGTTTCCCTTGCTCAAAAGCCAGTCGTATCCGACTCTAGGGTTCAGTGCTCATCTGTTTCAAAGCCGAAGAGCCAGCACTGTCTGCTTCTGCAGACGTTTCTGTGGCCATGTGGCAGGCATAACTAGACACCGGAGCGCATGGAACGCTGTATACCTTTCCCAACGCAGTGGTCCCTATTTATCTACTTGCAACGTCTTGCTTTCAAACTGCTAAGTTGGCAGAAGCCTGGGACAAAAAAAGGCAGGGAGCTCATTCCGTCCTGCAGTACTCAGGAATTGAACTGCTGGACCTTCCGCCTCCTCCCAGTCAGCGTCTTAGCCACTTGAGCACTGCAGTGTAAAAAAACACGGTTAAATTGTACATCGGGATCCCCCAAGACTTGAGTAGTAAATATGCATTAAGTTATAATTGATCTTGTTGATAAAAAAATCTCTTTTTCCCCCCTGCCTTCAAAACCTCTCTGGCTCTTTCATTTATTTATTTTTTGAAAAAAGAAAACTTATAAAAGGGACTTCAGTGGCTCAAGTCAATGACTAGGCGGCGGGACGTCCAGCAGTACGGTTCCGAGTACTGCAGGAAAGGAATGAGGTCCCGTCTTTGTCCCAGGCTCCTGCCAACCTATCAGTTCGAAAGCAAGAAATTGCAAGTAGATAAATAGGGACCACTTCGGTGGGGAAGGTAAACAGCGTTCCGTGCGCTTCGGTGTCTAGTCATGCCTGCCACATGACCACAGAAACGTCTGCAGAAAGCGCTGGCTCTTGGGCTTTGAAACAGAGATGAGCACTGAACCCTAGAGTCGGATACGACTGGCTTCCGAGCAAGGGGAGCCTTTTCTGAGCGTTTTCAAGTGGCAAGGGAGTGAAAGGAGGGAGGGAGGGAAGGAGGGCTAAAGGCCCGCGGAGAAAAAGAGAGAGCAAAGGAGCAGCGGGGTGGAGTGAGTCGGAGGCCCGCCCGCCAGCCCTGGCACTTACCCGTCTCCCACCACCACACACTTGATGGCCTGCATGGGGGCGTCGGCGAAGGCGGCTCTCCGGCCGGCGGGCAGGCGCTGAGGGACCGGCGAGGAGGCTTCGTGGCGTGGGCGGCGGGTGTCGGGCGGGAAGGAGCCCCAGTCGCCTCCGCTGGCGTCGTCGTGTGAGGAGAAACCGGCGGGCCTGAGGGGGAAGAAGAAACAGGAGAAGACGACGGCTCCTCTAACAAGCAGCGCTGAGGTAACGGCCACCACCCAAACCGCGGGGCGGGCAGGCAGGCAGGCAGGCAGGCAAGGGGACCGGAAGCGACCGCCCCGCTCACTTCCGGCCTCACTCGAGCTCCCCTGGCGGGCGGGCCGGCCTCGGCCCCGCCTTCTTTCTTGGCCTCCCCTCAGACTCCTCCCCCTCCCTTCGGAAGCTCTCTCTTAGCCGGAGAGCGCCGCCCCCGCCTCGGCGAACGGGTTCGGCAAAGTCCGGCTGGCGCGGGAGGGTGACGAAACGGCGCTCGGGTCACGTTCGGAGACGCTCGGGTTGGGCTCCTGTCAAACCGGGGGCGCCATCTCTTGCCACTAACCTCCTAGTCAAGTTGGGTTCATGTAGACATAAATGGACTCAGTCAGGAGGAGAATGCTCGGCCGGTCTGGCCAGGTTATCCTGCTGTGGTAATAGAGTACACCAGGGATTCTCAACCTGCGGCCTGTGGGCCGAATGCGGCCCGCAGTGCCATTTCATGTGGGCCCCCACTGCCTCCACCACACCAGGAAGTGCTATGTGGTGGTAGAGGAAGGGCAAAGATGGCCCCCGAAGCTGTCTGAGGGAGCATGACCTGGCCCCCGGCTTTAAAAGGTTGAGAACTCCTGGAGTAGACCCTAAAGAATTATTATTACTATTATTGTTATTATAAAGGTAAAGGTTTCCCTTGCTCGAAAGCCAGTCGTATCCGACTCTAGGGTGCAGTGCTCATCTCTGTTTCAAAGCCGAAGAGCAAGCACTGTCTGCTGCTGCAGACATTTCCGTCATCATGTGGCAGGCATGACTAGACACCGAAGTGCACAGAATGCTGTTATTATTATTATTATTATTATATATGGCCCATGGCACCATTTCATGTGGCCCTCCACCGCCTCCACCACACCAGGAAGTGCCATGTGGTGGAGGAAGGGCAAAAATGACTGTCTGGCCCCTGAAGCTGTCTGAGGGAGCATGACCTGGCCCCCAGCTTTAAAAGGTTGAGAACGGAGCCGCGCTTGACAGGTATGGCATGTGGTAGTCATACCCTCTGGCAAATGACTGTAGCTGTGAAATTGATATCCCCAGACTTCTAAATAAAGAGCTCAATTTCCCAAATCCAGTGCAAGTGATTACTGAGCTGAGTAGATACTGAGATGAATCCATGGCAGAGTGAGAGTACTGTATTAGGAAATAGAAGAGTTTACTTGTTGGCCAGGCCAAAAAAAATACCCACTCTCTTAATGTTCAGTTGAACTGTGAAAGACCAATTAACGAGGAATGTCTCGTCCAGGATTGAGTCCAGGAATGCCGTTTTACGGAAGGAAATAGGACAGGAAATAGGACAGGGACGTTTCTCTAAGAAAATTGTAGCTGTAAGTGAAGATAGAAAGATTTTATGGTTTTCCATGAGTGCTTGCTGTGTATTTTCTGTTTATTTTAATTTAAAATATTTTTCGTAGATGGTTTACAATTTTTCACCTATGCTTCATCTACTTCTGGTGGCTTGATGGCACGTAACAACAAAAGCAAAAGTCAATAAAAGGTATTTATATCCTTCAAGGCAGTTATGTTAAAAGTATCTTGAACAAGAAACGTAGCATGGGTGAGATCCAAATGTGCACTTCTTCTGGATTCCACTACTTGTAGACCCCTCTTTCTGAAAGACTGAAAAGCTCCCTGGAGTAAATCTACTGCCAGGATTAACCAAAAGCAGAATAAGAGAAAATCCCAATTCTCTCTGCTGCATACATAGATTAATGGATCTTGACCATAGAACTAAGATACCTTTTGCTCCTTTTCACATCTTAATTCATCATCTCACAGACATTCCAGTGCAAAATCTAAAGCTATATCCAATAATTGCAGAAACTACTGTAACTTTCAAGCTTCTTTATATTTTATCACAAAATCAATACTAACATTGTACCAAATTGCAACAGAAGTTTCTGGTACAGTTTATTCATCCATTCATTTATTAGATTTATATACCGCCCATCTGGGATATTTTCCCACTCTGGGCAGTTTACAATAGTTAAAACCAGAAATATACACACAAAAACAATAGATGGAATCTGATATGTATTATATCATACATAATAACCAACTTCCCACTGATCCTGCATCCCTTGTTTTTAGGGGGTGGGTAGTTTTAACTGTTTTTAACATGTGGTTTTTTTTAAATTTTTATTGTGAACCGCCCTGAGTTGGCTTTGGCCGAGTGAGCGGTATATAAATGTGACAATTAAATTAAATTAAATTAAATTTTTGCTTTGTTCTCCTGGTGAACTAATTAGGTAATGGACACACCTTTTGCCCACAAAAAGCAGGGATGGGATAGGAGGGAATCTTCCACTTGTCTGACCTCTTGTCTGAGATTAGATAAGATTATTCCACATGTTGAGCAACCTCTCATTGCTTTCAGGCTGTGACTCTGTGCACATTTATCAACCCTCAATGAACTCATCTTCTTAGTCTGTAACAACAGAAACAAGAGTCTTGTAATATGTTATAAACTACCAGATATACTGTGGTTTCTACCCATGTGTTTTTGTATAGTGGTTTATTTTTTAGTTAAAAAAGATTATGAAATCATGATGTTATATTGTTATGCTACAGAAGAACTTGAGAGACTACTGCAGGGATTCTCAACCTGCGGGTCGTGGACCGGATGGCTCACGGTGCCATTTCATGTGGCACCACCACCACCTCCACCACACCGGGAAGTGCCATGTAGTGGAGGAAGGGCAAAATGGCCATCCAGCCCCCAAAGCTGTCTGAGGGAGCATACCCGGCCCCTGGCTTTAAAAGGTTGAGAACACCTGGACTACAGAGTAGATATATATATATGCTTGTGGTTGATATTGTCCACAAAATGGATTTTTCCTCGTTATTTTATCCCCTGGAACAACATTCTACCATCATCATTAAAGATCAGTATGTATTTGTTTCAGAATGTACCAAAAACTGAACGCATTTCCTTATAGACAAATTGTTCTTTTTCACTTTGTGCCCTCCTGTGAGATTTAGAAAACAACTTTCATAGCTTGAGGAAGTCTGGGGAAGTCAAAGCATAAGCAGAAGTTGCATAAGCGATCCCGGATTGTTCAGCTCTGGTTGATTCATTATCTCTCCCACAAGGGCTGTAGCAACATCATGAAAAGTTAATGGCAATTTATCAGTCTGATACCATGTCCTTTCTCATTTCCTCTTTGTATAAAATGAGGACAAGCAGATCCTATTTATGATGTTGCTAGGTTCTAAGTGCATGAAAAACAAATGGGCATAAAATCTGTATCTCCTCTAAATCTGCAAATTTTCAAATAGTACCCCCCCCCAAAAAAAAAAATCAGGGAGGAAATTGCCCGTCCCTATTATGCACGAGGATCGATTTGGGGCTCAGATTCCAAGACCTAGGCTAGATAACCACCCTGCTTAAACAGGAAAAAGGAAATCCATTGTAAAACAAAATTTGTCTTTATATGTGTGTGTTGGCAGTAGGACAACATAATTACTGTACGTGGGTGTGGATTGCTAGAATGCTGATGTAATCCTGGAAAATTTGACATAGCATGACTCAGAACATACAGGATTAGAAGAATACAGTTGGTGATTTATACGGTACCTTTTCACCTCAAGGAACGGTCTGTTAAATTTTAAGCGGTGGGTAAAAAGGATTTTTAAAAGTCTTATTTCAATTTATTGCCATCTTCTCTGTAAACATACTGACCAGACTCTTTACATACATAAACCAGCATAACTCCATTGATGTAAATAAAGTGGTGAATAGCTACCAGTTGAGAAATCGGTTGTGTTTTTTCTTGTCGGGCACCAAGTTACAGGATTGCTGGATGATGAGGAAAAATGGGTGCTAACTTTCAGCACCAATTAATCATTTAAATTTACAGTAATAAGTTATGCTGGCAAGCATAACTAACAGGATTCGGGCATGTTATTGTTATCCATCTGATCATATCAGGTTAAAATGTGATAAAATACATTAGCTAAAATATGATTACAAAAACAGATTAAAAGTAGAATGATACAATCACAATAAAAATGAGATATAAAATTTACTCAATAAAATTCGTCACTTTTGCATGCAAGTCTTCTCATATCAATAAAACATCTTCTCTTTTGAATGGCCCCAAGTATAAACCTGACAGTTCTAATATTTACATATTTATTTGTACTCTGAAGGAAGGAAGTAAATCTTTTATTAGGGTCCCGGTATTTTATTCTGTTTAGTAGGGGTTGCGATGGTTCAATGGTTAAGAAGCTTGCCTTGTTAGCTGGAAGGCCAGCAAGTCAGCAGTTTGAAACCCAGGTACTGCATGACAGATTGAGCACCTATCTCTGTCCCAACTCTTGGGGACATGAAAGGAGCCTCATTTGGGCGTTCCCTGAGCGGATTTTCTCCCGCAAAAATCCTTTCAACCCAGAATAATTTCTGACATGAACTACTTATTATTATTCTGTCTAGTAATGTCTGTAAGTACTGGGCTCTTATTGTGGCATAGAATTGACAAATAAACAGAACATGTGCAATATTTCTATTTCTGGTGTTTCACAGACACGTGTGCTCTCGGGGCATGGGCAATGGTTAAATCAATTGTTGTTATCAAAAAATATTTATATATAGTTTCCATGTTTACCTGGAGTCGTTATTCAGTGAGGAGTCCACACATTGGTAGATGTCTCAATGACATTCCGCACATGCAAATGGACTTGAGAGATCAAGTTTATCTGTATGCGGGTTTTTTTTTGTCATTTGGATATCACATCACCTGCTGGATAGGTGGACCATGATGTGTGCCCTCCGCTTTCACCTCGCCCAATGAATCCAACGGAGGATGCTTTGGTGAGTTTTAGCCATGGCGTAACATCATTGACAAGAGATGGGCAACACTGCCTAGTTAGACTGCTCAAGCCCCCGCACCCCAACAAGGCTCTCACCTGCTTACTAGAACTGTCAAAGTTGTTGACTGCAACTTGTATCCAAGAATGTCATTGGCATGAATTTGTTTAAGGTGGATCCCAGCTTGCCAAGAAATTACCCATGCACTATGATCTTGGAGCCATCCCCTGCGGCACACATAAAAAGAGATGTGCAGGATTCAACACCGGGACTGCAATGGACTGCCACAACCTTGAGGATATGGACAAGGTGCGCCTCCATAGCCAGCCAATCTGGCATGGCCTCTTCCACCTCCATGACCGTTGGGAACCAGAGTTCCTCCTCTGCTCATTTTGGTGTTGAGCCCAATAGGATGGTTTCCAGTGGTATTTCCTCCGAAGGGGACCATCACCCCACCTAAAGGGGCTCATCCACCCACAGCCATTGGCCCGTTTAGGGAGTCAGGTTAGTTAACCACCGCCCAGTCTGACACTCGGCATTGAGTTGCTAACTGTATGGTCTACTCCATTACCATAGCAGGATGTCCAGCCAGACATCATAGTAATGTCAATGTATAAAATTACAACATACAGTACAATGTAAAAACAAATTATTATTTTAAAACATTCTGTAAACATTAAAAGACACCATATGATAGTTATTTGGGTTCTTTTACTACCTATTCAATAGGAATGGAGCCAAACCTGGAGAAATTGCACTGTCAAGCTGCTCAGACAGCCACACCCTGGGAATTCCTACAAAATACACTGCAGCCCATTATTGACTGGGCTGGTGGCAATCCCAATGTGCCACCCACACAAAGGCATAGTTGATGAACTCACCCCGAGGCACCTATGCTCACATCTTCACACCTACAAAAGAATGCTGTGGTAGCAATGTCACCACACCTCTCCTCCTGTTGAAAAAGTTGCTTTTTTGAAGTGCAAGCATATCAGAGTAAACAAAACAAGACAACAAAAAAAGACAATGTTTTTATTTTTTTGGAATAACACTTCCAGAATCCCCAGATGTTTATGGGATTTGTAGTCCAAACAGAAAAATGCATGTTCTAATAGCCCCAGATCCAACTATAATGACCCTTATAAGGGCAAGCTTCAGAGACAAAGGTTCAAGTTGTATTTTTCCTAGAACGATTGTTTTGAAGCACCACCCTACAAAAGGGAGAAAGAATTTACCCAACACAAAACTTGTTGGGTTTACAGCTCTGAGGGAGTGTAGTATAGTTTAGCTCAGTCTGTTCTATCTGAGTGGTTCGGTTTTCCCCCCCAGTTTAATTCAGTCTCTTTCTGACTCAAGAATGTGTTAGTCTAAGTCAGGGGTTCTTAACCCATGGGCCGGATGCGGCCTGTGACACCATTTCATGTTCCCCACCTCACCAGGAAGTGCCAAGTGGTGGAGGAACAGCAAAATGACTGTCCTGCCCCTGAAGCTGTCTGAGGTGTTAAAGAAACCAATGCGCAGAGGGCCATGATGATGATGATGATGATGATGATGATGATGATGATAATAATAATAATAATAATAATAATAATAATAATAATAATAATAATAATAATAATAATAATAATAAATTATTCTGGGCTGAAAGGATTTTTGCGGAAGAAACACCGCTTAGGGGATGCCTGAGTGAGGCTCATTTCATGTCCCCAAGAGCTCAATCCATCATGCACTACCTGGGTCTCGAACTGCCGACTCGCCACCCTTACTAAGCTTAACAAGGTGAAGGCAGGCGAGTTTCTTAAGCCCTGAGCCACCGCAGACACTGACTAACTTACCAATGCCTGTGGAGGGCTGGGGATGATGGGGGATGGAGTCCAAGACATCCCCAGGGCAGCGAGTTGGAGAAAATGCATTAATTTAATTAACTCAATAAAGCAAGAGATTGCAAGTACAGTACAGAAATAGGGACCACTATGGTGGGAAGAATAGCTGTCAAGTATCCCTTATTGGCCAGGAAAACCCCTTATTTTACCCTCTTTCCTGCCGTCATCCCTTATTAATTAGACTGCAATGCCCTATTGCCACCATTGGAGGGCAGCACAGGATAAGCATCGCTGTCAAGTATCCCTTATGTGAAATTTCCTTTATTTCCAAATCCAAAACTTGACAGGTATGGACTGGGAAGGTAAACAGCGTTCCCTGCGCGCCGGTGTCTAGTCATGCCTGCCACATGGCCACAGAAATGTCTGCAGAAGCAGACAGTGCTGGCTCTTTGGCTTTGAAACAGAGATGAGCACTGAACCCTAGAGTCGGATACGACTGGCTTTCGAGCAAGGGTGACCTTTACCTTAATTTAATTAATATAATTAACTTGATTCCTTGATTGTCACCAGACTAAGTTCCTGCTGGTCGCCACTCGTTTTCCATTCGTTTCACTGCCATGCTCTTCTCCAGGTTCCACCTAACTCGGTTAATTTACTAATTAATTAACTTAATTAGCTTAAACTAAGGCAGTTAATTTATTTAAAAAATAATTTATAATTAACTAATTCAGTTAATTTAATTAGCTAACCAGTGCTTGTGGAGGGCTGGGGATGATGGGAAATGGAGTGTCTGACACACCCGGAGTTGATTTAGATTTGATTAGGAGTTCAAGTTCTTCTCCACCAGGTCACGCTCGGGCGCGAGGAAGAGAAGGGATTGGTGGGTTAAGAGTGCTCTGCGCCATGACGTCAGCCGCCGCGCCCTGCCGCCTACGGCCCCATGGAGGTATTAAAAAAACAGGAGTTGACATGACGTCACAAACTTGAAGCCGACTAATCTGAGAGTCCGCCATGTTAGTTGGCCCAAAACATTGCCTTATGGTGCTTTGATTGTGTGGAGTCGTGAAAGTAGATCGGGGTTTCCCCTTTGATATCAGTGGGTGGGGGGGTTGTGATCCCCCTCTCCGCTGGCTCCCCTGGGTCCAGAAGGGTTGGGGGGACAGACCCCTTTTTGTCCCCCCAACCCAGGAGAGGGGATCAATCCACACCCCCTCCCCTCCAATACAAGAAGCCATCGTAAACGGTAGTCTGCTAATGTTTTGGTCCACCTAATATGGCGGAAGGCCACGCCCACTGGCTTCAAAAAACTTACAGCATGAAGCCTGCAGTGCCGTCTCCTGTTTTATTCTACCTCCATGCGCCTACGGCCCCGAACGTAGGGCTCGGAGAACATCCGGGGCTTCGCCGGCGACGTAGAGGAAGGAGGCGGTGGGGGCGAGAAGGAGGGAGGGAGGGAGGGAGAGGGGGCGGAGTCTAACTCAGGGCGGTCTCTTGCTGGCTGGCTGGCGGGCAGGTGCGCGCGTTCATGGCGGCGGCGGCGGCGGGCGCGCTGCTGCTCTCCTCCCTGGCGAAAAGGTTGTCGCAGTCGGTGGTCGCCCGGTCCTACGGGGTCTTCTGTAAAGGCTTGACGCGGACCCTGCTCATCTTCTTCGACCTGGCCTGGAAGCTCCGCATCAACTTCCCCTACCTGTACATCGTCACCTCCATGATGCTCAACGTCAGGCTACAGGTGAGGCGGGGCGGCGGCCTCTGAGGGCTCTGCTGTGACGGGCAACAGGAGCGGGGGAGGGGCTTGTTTCCATGGAGAGGCGCGACGGGGGGGGGGGAAGAGTTTGCCAACCCCAGGTTCCCTCCCCTCAGACACATACCGATGCATGTAAAGGTTTCCCTTGCTCGAAAGCCAACCGTATCCGACTCTAGGGTGCAGTGCTCATCTCTGTTTCAAAGCCGAAGAGCCAGCGTCGTCTGCCTCCTGCAGACGTTTTCCGTGGTCATGTGGCAGGCATGACTAGACACCGGAGCGCACGGAACGCTGTTTACCTTACCACCGAAGTGGTCCCTATTTACCGACTTCCAATTTCTTGCTTTCGAACTGCTAGGTTGGCAGGAGCTAGGACAGACAACAGGAGCTCACTCTGTTGTGCAGCACTCAGGTCTCAAACTGCTGACCTGCCGACCTTCCAGTCATCAAGTTCAGCGACTTAACCACTTGAACCACCGCAGTCCCTTACATTCTAGAACAGGGGTTCCCAACGTTTTCCTGCCAGGGGCCAGTTCCCGCCACCGACGCTCAACTGTGCGGGTCGAAGTTGTGGCTGCGCCCACTGCTTACATTTTGGGTGGCAGCAGCGCCGGCATCAATCGTGCCATTTTTGCAGTTTCTTACACAGCTCCTGCTGCTTCCCAGGGCAGCGGGAGGCTTTTTGGAGCATGTTCGCTCCATTTTGGGATTTTTTTCCCGCCGCTTCTCTGCTGTGTTTCGGCAGCCAAACCACGGCAGTTGGGAGCTTCCTGGCTCCGCGCTGGGAACCCAGGCACTGACATAAGCTCCGTCCGGCACCAGAAGTCACCAACCACCGTGGTTTAGGTGTCGAAACGCAGTGGCGAAGTGAAAAATTGCAAAACAGAGCAAACATGCTCCAGAATGCCTCCCACTGCCCTGGGAAGCGGCAAAGGCTGTGCAGTTCCTGCTCTCTTAATGAAGGTCTAGAAGTTGATTCATTATATCGTTGCACAATTAGAATGTTGTTTGTTCACATCTTCACACTGCTTTTTCTACTTGTGTGTTCTAAATCTGTGCCTCATTTGTACTAGAACTTACCTGATGACTTTGCATAACTTGCTAAAGATTTTAGGCTTTCAGAAAAATATCTGTTAAATCTCCCCCCCCCCCCCTCCCCAATTACCTGACTGGATGCACCACTGTGGAAATTGGTTTGCACACTACCATGCTTTAGTAGTGTAACGCCGCTAGTGTGACTGCATTTGTAGGACACTAGACTGCGGTGGCACAAGTGTTTAAGATGCTGAACCCGCTGATTGGAAGGTCAGAGCCCAGTTCCCAGGTACTGCATGAGGGAGTGAGCTCCCGTCGTCTGTCCCAGCTCCTGCCAACCTAGCAGTTTGAGAGCAAGAAATTGCAAGTAGATAAATAGGGACCACTTTTGTGGGAAGGTAAACAGCATTCCGTGCGCTCCGGTGTTGAGGCCTGCCTGCCATGTGTCAACGGAAACATCTGCAGACGCAAACAGCACTGAACACCCTAGAGTCGGATACAACTGGCTTTCGAGCACGGGTGACCTTTACCTTAGGCAGTGAGTACATATGCAATATTTTATTATTTCACTCACCCAACATCTATTTATGTGGTAAATCTGTGACATAATTGTTAGAGCAAGAAAGTCAAAGCTATCACAGATACTAAACCACCATTAAATCTCTGCTTCTTGAAAATGAATGATAATAACTGTGTCACCAGTTGATTCTGATTTATAGTGGTTCAAGTGGTAGCCGTGTTAGTCTGCGCAAGCATATCGGAGAGTAAACAAAACAAGACAAAAAAACAACGTTGCGGCACCTTAAAGACTAACTCCTGTATTTTTATGTTAGCTTTTGTGGATCAAGACCACTTCGTCAGACATAAGTGAAAACACAGTTTGGAAAATGCTGCTCTACGGTTCTGTTTTCTTAGGGCAGGAGTTTGTAACCTTTTTAAACCGGGGTCCAGGTCACGCTCCCTCAAACAGCTTCGGGGGCCGGACAGCTATTTTGTTCCTTCCTCCACCACATGGCACTTGCTGGTGTGGTGGAGGGCCACATGAAATGGTGCTGTAGGCCGCATCCAGCCCATGGGCCACAGGTTGAGAATCCCTGTCTTAGGGCCTCTCCCCGGGGTACACAGAAAGAGCCTCCTCAAAGGTTGTGGTATTTTTGAACTACAACCAGGCATACCCTGGTAACAGCCACTTGTGTTGCCGGCTAATCTTTCCCACATTAGATCAGGCAAAAGGAACTGCGGAATGAACTCCCCAAAAGGTGCCTTCATTTTGTTAGCTTCACGTCTGTTGTGGACTATTGCACATAAAAGGTAACATTACAGACTAATATATGCTGGCAGTTATGCTGAGACGAGTACTCCTTTGTCTCTAAGAGATGGTCTCTGTCTTCTCATAAAGTTTTATACACTATTCTTCAACCTGTCTGTTTAATAGAGAAGATTATTTCAATAAGGGCTATAACGTTCTTGCTTCAACAGAACATTTATTTATTTATTCATACCCCACCCTTTTGGTGCAGGCACCTCTGTGTGTGTGCGTGTGTGAGTGTGTGTGCGCATGTGTGCACTAACTATGACTAAATGTGTATTCAACCCATTTATCTATTAGCTGAGCCTTAAATCTGTGATGGCATACACACAGTAAACCTCTCTCTGTGTGTGTGTGTGTGAGAGAGAGAGAGAGATCATCACTTTTTAAATTCTCATACACAACAGATGGAACATTTCTGCCGCACCCGCACCCCAGTTTCCCAAACAGTTCCCCAAAGTTATTTTTCTCGCAAAATTACACATAATTAGACCTACAAGGTAAGTGTGTTATAACATTATCATCAAAGAGTGGTAAATAGTATCCTTGAATTTCAGCCACTTGTCATGGGTAGGTTTTCCCCGAGGCCAGAAACAACTGGAACAAGTTATCCAAAAAAATCTCCTGCTTTTTTGCCACTTGGTAATTTTGGGCCCCAGGTAATGTCAAGTTCACTCACTCACAACCAGAGTCACACATATTTTTGTTGTGAACCACAATGCCAAGAAGCAAAAATGCTGTATTTTGCTTGTAATGAGGATGGTCCCATTTAGAGGAACAACTGGAATTCTGATTCCATGAAATGTAAGTGCATACGTGCAAATTTAACATGGACCCTAGCCCATTGCAGTACATTGATATTCCCATGTAGCCAGGAAATATCTAAAAATATATATTAAATCCATGTAGCTGAGAGTTAAGAAAATGAACATGCTAATATTCCATTTGATATTTTTGTACATCATGGTGCTATAGAATCATCCTGGATTATGACATCATAAATCCTGTACTAGTATCTTATTGGTTAAAGTTAGCTATTGTTATGTAATAAATATTCTGAGGTTGTTGGACAATGACAAATATTTCACATCCTTTAGCTAAAGGGGGGAAAACACTAAGCTGCAGTAATTCTCTTGTAAAAAGAAAGACGGTATCACATGGAAGAGAGGAATGTATGTCTTTGAACTATTTTGGGTTGCTTTACATAAAATAGGCTGGCAACTGATTATCACATTGGTTTCTTTGAACTATTTTGGAGTGCTTTACGTAAAATAGGGTGGCATCTGATTATCACATTGGATTATTTAAACAATCGCAACATAAAATGAATACAGTAGACATTGGGTAAAATTAAAATCTTTTTTGACCTATAGAGATTGGGAGTGCTATGCAGAGACTCATTCTTGAGGAGAAGATTATAGTGATCTAAGCTTATTCAATGTTTAGGCTGAAGTAAGGGAGGGAAATGTAATATGACCCTAGGTTTGATCCTAGCTTGTTCCATCCATAATTTAAATCAGGGTTACCTGTCTGGCCGGACATCCCACTATGGTAATGGAGTATGTACAGCCAACAGCTCAACGCTGAGTGTTGGGTGGCGGTAAATAACCCGAGTTCCCTAAAGGAGCCAACAGCTATGGCCGGGTGAGCCCCTTTACGTGGGGTGATGGTCCACTGAGTGGAGGCCGTCTGGCCCCTGAAGCTGTCTGAGGTAGCGAGACCCGGCCCCTGGCTCAAAATGGTTGAGAACTCCTGCTCTATCTGGTCTTTTTAAACATGAATATTGACTTGGGTTAATCCAGTTTAATGTAATACGGTGAGATGTTTAACCATTTAAAATTATGGGTTTTGTTTTAAGCCCTAAAGCAAGGGGTATGCTGATATTCTGTTTTTTGTGTGTGCTCCTTTTCAGGTTCATATCGAGATTCACTAACTGACATCCTAGCCTGCAAATGAGAGCCATTTCACCACATACTGTTGCGCAGTACAATGCACAGTTTGGAGGACAGACGAGTCTTGCATCTCTCTTTTAATATGGATCAGAAAGACGACTTAGGGCAACCTCACTTGCACGCCAATTCCTTGACTCAGGAGACTGAGATTGTTCGTCTTCCAAGCATCCGTTCCTTAGCGAACACCTCTCATGTTGTGGATCACAATCATTTACAAAAAGAGTTCTTCTCTCTCAAGATCAGAAATTGCTCCCTTTTTAAAGCTGTCCCGCTGCCTCACATTGGCAAAAAGACGCTGCCTCGTCTTAGCAACGCTGTGAATGGTGCTCCCTCCAAGGAATTGCCCGGCGTACTTTTTTCTCCTGAAAAAGATCTGTTTGAGAAGTTCTTTCAGTGTTTTGACAGCGCTGCAGCGACAGGCTGGCTGGAGAGAGCTCATCGGCTCATTAGCGAGATGGGTGACTGGAGTAGCTTTAGAGATAACTATGTCCGCTTAGCGCACTTCTGGCTGTCTGAACTCCAGCAGGTTCAGAAACGGCAACTCTTGGAACTGGAAATGGGCGTTATCGGGGATGAAATCCGCCTGGCTTTTCAGGAGGGATTGGACCCAGAGGAAGCCTACTCTTTGGAGTTGAATTCTGTCCTTGCTAGCGTGCTGAGCGAATACCCCCTGGGACTTGTACACAGCCAAAAACCCTTTATTTTTCTTGACTATTTAAGCCTCATGTCTTCAGCAGATACAGCTGGCTATAAGGAAATGCTTTCAAATATACAGTACACAGCCAAGAACCCTCAGATAGCAGAATGGTTGCTAGGTATACGAGCTTTTGCACTAAGCAGTCTCTGGTATGCAATAGTGAAGGTAAAAACACATTTGTTCTACAATGCTAGCACGGTTTGTAATTTTCCATGTGAATAGTTTTAAGAGCCACCAGGTGCCAAGACAACAGGTTTTTTTAAGCAACAGGAAGTGTTATCCAAATACAGTGGTACCTCATACAACGATTTTAATCCATTCCATGGGGCTCGTACAAAAAAATGCTATACAATGCATGCATCATATATCGATTTTCCCTATGATATGTATCGTACAACGATTTTTTTCCGCTAAGTGGTTTCATCCCATTGAAAAATCATTGTACGGTTTTTTCCATAGGGAAAATTGTTATACGGGACGCCATTCTCCCCCAAAATCTAATTGTTATGTGATTTCGTTGCTATACGGGGTGATTGTTGTATGAGGTTCCACTGTACAGGCAATATTTTAATAATATCCTAGGCAACTGAAATCCTGGGCAGTTGATCTACTGTAATATTTGCAGTAGAAATATATTCTGAAAATTTAGTGTAATTGTAAGTCTATAATTCCGTTTGCTACACCAGATTATTGGAGTATATTTGTTGCTACAGTAAATACATTGAAGAAGAAGCTGATTCTGGTATTTTGAGGCCTATTGAGTCAAATATGGGGCGAGGAAGGAGGTAGAGAATAGCATTAAGGAAACCAACTTATTGGCTTTCTTCAGAGACAGTGTTGCCCCCACATTAATTTGAATCAGAGCTGGAGAATGGTGTGCAGGTGTTAAAACGTACTTTTGTGTTAAATAAGAAGACTAGCAAAGACAGCTGTAAATGAGTCCGCAGCCTATTCCTGCGGTGGTGCTGGCTGGAGCGAGGGCGCAGGCCAGTTGGTTTGATGCTACAGACCAGATCCGGCTTGCGGGCTGTAGGTTGAGAACCCTTGGTCTAGAAGCTGCCACATGCATCTCATATCAGTTGAATTTCCCTAGTGCTGTTTTGTCACTGTGCAGTTGAAGATTTGGAGCTATAAGGCTGCAGTGTGCTTGCTTGGAAATCATATTCTCCATGTCTCATTGCAGTAACTTTCTATGCATTTGCATTGGCAAGTAAGACTTGGGTAGGGGGATGGTTTGGTTTTTAAAACACTTGCTAAAAACTCGAGAGGGGGACCTCTCAGAATATACCACCTCACTGTCATTCCATGAATCATATTTCCAAAAGGTAACTTTTCAAGCCCTGCCCCAAGGAGTTAAAACATAAATCACTGGCTTCTATTATTCTGTTGAGAGGATGGTGGTTCTTTTAACCGACCTTTAGGCATTACTAAATTCTTCAAATGTGATTTTGGAGAATTTAGTCATGCCTAAAGGTCAGTTAGAGAAATAGACCTATGATGCATAAGCTCTCTGTGCAATTATCATCGTAGGAGTTGTAAACAAACATGTCTTGGCTACCTGTCGTGTATGAAAGCACATAAGAAAACAGTACAAAATAAAGCTATCGCTTTTTGCCGCTTGAGTATTCTTTTCAAACAATGTATTTATTGGGGAGGACGTATCCCACAGTTTGTGTTTTTCAGCAAACTGTGATGCCACAGTAGCCTGGTAGCTAAAGTTACTAGAAAATAAACTATAGACCTGTGAGCGCGAACCTTGGTACTCCAGCTGTTCTTGGACTTCAATTCCCAGAAGCCCAAGTCCCTTGTGAATCCACGTGAATGGGTTTACTGCATGTATGTGCAGAAAACCCATTTGTGTGGATTCACAGGGACTTGGGCTTTTGAGAATTGAAGTCCAAGAACAGCTGGAGTGCCAAGGTTCGCCATCGCTGCTATAGACAAAAACTTTTGGCTGCCTCTGAAATGGGGCTTCCAGCATTTTTACTTTCAGACCGCCAAGAAAGCAACAGTCATCCACAAGTTTATTGAGATTGTGTTGCCTACATTTGGCTTTGGATTCTGGTGTGTGAGGGGAGAGACAAACCAGGGATCGTGGTAAAGGCATACCCTGAGCCTTTGCGTTCTGTTTGATTTCTAGCTATGTTAGGTGCTATTTATAAGCATAAAATTGGGATTTAAATTTAACAAATTTAATACACAAAAATCTGCTATGGAGGAGCCAAACAGATTAACTCAGGGATGATAAATCAGGATTTTCTAGAGGTCAAGTTTACAACATTCTGCCATTAGCCTGGCTTATTCCCATACGAATACACTCATGATTGCTGCTTTAGTCTTGTTTCAATAGGAATATAAGCCGATCCTAAATGTTTTTTATTTATTCAAAAGTCCCATGGAATCCCGTGTGAGTTTCTTTCTAAATGTGTGCATTTAAGGGTAGAAGCCAACGATAGCTTCTGCTTAATTGGGTTGTGGATTAGCACTTTATTCCGGGGGTATTTAGTGATTGTCTATTTGTTTCTATAGTCATGCGGCAGGCATGACTAGAAGTTGGAGTGCACAGAGTGCTGTAACCTTTCCTGCCGAAGCAGTACCTGTTTATCTGCTTGCAGTTTCTTGTTTCCGAACTGCTATGTTGGCAGGAATTGGGACAGATGATGGGCACTCACACTATCATGCTGCACTTGGGTCTTGAACTGATGACCTGCCGGCCTTCCTGTGGTCAAACTCAGCTTCTTAACCACTAAGCCACCAAAGTCCCTTCCTGAAACATGGGTGGTGGAAGCAAGCTTTGTGTATAAATCAGGATGGGGTGGGGGACTTGCTTAAGGTAAAATAGTACACAAACTCTATAGTAATAATTCTCACTCTTATTTCAGGTTGCTATTCTGGTTAGAAAATAAGCTTCAGTAGTAGAAGAGGCTGGAGACCTTTAAGGCCAAGGGAAATAAAGAAATAACAACTAAGTCTAAAGCTGAGACCCATACAATTTTTAAATCTATGCATGTGTACAACAAGATGTTCCTTTTTGAAAGCTGGTCGAGATAGCTTTGAATAAGTCCATCACTTGTCTTCTTGAACCTGATGTTTTGGACCTCAAATCCATTAGACACAGCCAGGGGCCAGAAATGTTGGGTGCTGTAATCAAAACCATCCCAAAGGGCACCAGGTTGAGAAAAGCAATCTACGGATTTATATTTGTCTTAATACTTTGGGGGATTTATTAGAGTGCTCTAAATACCTCCAATGGGCAAAGTGACCGGGGTGAACTGACTTTGAGATTAGAGAGATATTTTGTCTTATTCACAACATCTAATTTTGAGAAAAGTCGAGGTTTCTAGTGTAGCAGGGGGAAATTAGAATTAAGCTGTGAGATTGCTCACTAAATGTCATGCTTTTAAAATTCAGTTTTATAAGGCATTGGTCAGTACCCAACACTCGCCTGAACAACATGGCAAGAATTCTGTTTCTACCACTAGAAAGCAACCCAGTGAAGTGGTTAAAGAAAGGTAAGTTTACTTGTCTTTAGCGGAGACATTTTTCAGTAGTATATTTTCTCACTTAAAGATCTGAGATTTAAACTAAAACTGATGCAAAGGCTGCTCTGCTTTTTGAAGTCATTGGCCGTGATCTTAGGTGCATCCTTTTCCCAGAAAATTTGCATAAGAGAGAGGTTCTTGGTGGGTTATGGCCATTCAAATCCCAATATTGACGATCATAATGGCGATGAGCGATGAAGACTGTCCTGAGAATATAATGCAGTGGCCTTTCATTTGCCTTCCACATCGCAGTATGACTCCTGTACCACTGATCCAGTTCCGCTAGTCACTTTCTGGTCCTGAGCCCTTTTGGCACGCAAATTCCTCATCGGCCTTAGGCTCGGATTGATGAAACTGACGCCCTCCTTCAAGATGGATTCCAGTGGGATTTAATCCATTTGGAGACTATCACCCGTCCCGGTGGACTTTGCCAACCAAGACCTTTAGTCCTAAGGTTTGTCACTTTAGTTAACCACCACCTGATGATCGGCACTGAGTCACTGGCAGTACAGTATGGTCTAATCTATTACCATAGGATAACCTGGCCAGACTCTACCATTCTTGTTAGGTAATCTTATATACCTAAAAGTAGAGGTGTGGGTGGCGTGTCCGGAATGGGCTCCCGCACCCCTTGACCAAACCCCATGAGATTCAGCACACGCTTACCTTTCCTTCCCAAGACGGGCCCCATCTGGGTCCTGGGCCCAGGGGTGGAGTGCAGGCCCACAAATTGATCTGCAAAGGGGAGTATACCCGATAGGAGGGTCTGTGTATGCCCCAGGGGGGTAGGGGGGATTGTGATGTCATTGCCAGGTGATGTCATCGCCAAGGGCTGACCATGGCCATCACAGAGCTCCACCCCTTGGCCAGTGGGTTTCCCTGAGGAGGTGGCCATGGCTCTGAAGCACCCACCTGGGCAGGTAAGGTGGGCGAGGGAATAAAAACACCCAGGCAAAGCCGGGTACCCAGCTACTGCTTTTTTATAACCTTGAGATTAATGTGTACTCAGTTTTGTGTGTAACGCCAAACATTGCAGCATACTAATGACACATTAAGGTTTTTGTTCTAATTTAATTTCACTTGTTAGGTCCTCTCTCTTCTAAATACACACACCCCAAAAAATCCTAATTTTTAATATAGCGAGATTGTCATGTTTCTGAAGATATCACATCTAAATCACAGCAAAGCCTTGTGATATGAAATAATTTGTATGTTAGTAAGAAATGTTTTGCTTGCTTTGCTTGCTTCTTAAAGACACTACTAAAGAAAGTTACTAATCTAGCATTGTTGGGTTATTTTTCTGTTTCTAAACCGTGGTATGTGCAGACTTTTTTGTTTTGCCAGGAAGAGGCAAACCCTCCACCAATTCCTATCCACAACCTTTCAGTGGCATTTACTTCCCTTTAATAAAGTGTGTGCAAAAACTTCACTGAAATGTTGAATAGCAATGCTGGATTAATTGCATTTCTAAGTTTCAGAGGATGAGGGCTCATATCACAATTCGTATTAACTGTTGTTTGTTATTTAAGCCACAAATTGAGGATTCTGGACCTTCTTGGGTTTCTACTGTTCTACTGGATCAAGACAATTATTTTCCTGCACAGAAAGTGTTTCAGTCACTTACATGGGTTCTTCTAGAAAGGGGATGGACAAACACCATCCTTTTCTTCTTTTTTCTCTATAGTGCCCATCAGCCCTAGTTCGCATAGTCCAGGGGTGGCTAACCTATGGCCCGCAGGCTGCCCCCAGCCCGTGGCACCATTTCATGTTGCCCACCCTCACTGCTACCAGAATCAAAAGTGGACGCATTTACGACAGCTATAAAGTGTGCCTGTATAAATGTGCCAGCGCCTGCCGTAAAAGCTGCCATAAATGCACCAGTGGCTGTCATAAATACATTTATGACAGCCGTGGCTGTAATTTACGGCAGTGTTTATGACGGGAGGAACTACGTGACTGGCCCGCTCAGCTGTCCGGGCGGAGCATGGTCCTGCTCGCTTTACAAAAAGGTTGGGAACCCCTGGCATAGCCAGTGGTCTGGGTTAGGAATACTATGGCAACCCACATTTTATTTCTGACTTGAGTGCTGGCATGAACGTTGCACTTATAGTAAACGGCCTTATTATTCATTTGGAAATTAGCTTAATGATGGGGAATTGTATAACATGTCAGACTTCTTTAAGATGATACTGTACGTTAAATTTTATGAAAGCATTTTAGTTGGTCATGGAGTTGTTTGTTTAAACCACATGAGGGCAATAGAGATAAATGTTTGAAATTATTCAGTGGAGATTTATTTTCTCCTTAATACCAACACTCTTCTCAGCATTCAAATACTGTACGTCCTGAATCATACATATTTTCTCACCATTGTCTTAGCAATTAGCCTGACATATCAAAGCTGGGAACTCTGTGCTAATTGTGATGATTTACTTTTGAACATGGAATGCCACTGGATGGTTTTTATTGAGATGCATTGAAACGTATGAATAAAGACATTATTTATAAACCCTAAATAAGTTTTCTTTTTCTATCTTGCTCCCAACCTTTTTCATTCTCATCCTGATCTGTTCCAAGTGTATAAAAGTGTGTTGGTCTTTTACGTTTTATTGCACTGTTACATTTTATTGCATTGTTATTTTTTATTGCATTGTTATTTTTATTGCATTGTTACATTTTATTGTATTGTTATATTTTATCCTACTGTAATGTTTAATATGTTACGATTTTTGGGAGGCACCCTAAGTCGCCGTATGCTGAGTGGGCGGCATAGAAATCGAATCAATCAATCAACCAAGTTTGCGCCTTTCTTTCCCAACAAATTCCTCCTTCTTGTAGAAAAGGCCAGGTGAATATTGCCAGAGTGGACAGAGCGCAAAAAACTAAGGGGGAAATTGTCGCACCAAGGACAGCTCTTATCATAGGAGATGAATCTCAGGATTTGGAGCTAAATTCACTTGTTATTTGCAAAAGAGGTTGGGTAGGGGAACAATGAACATTGGGAGAACACTGGAATCACAGCTTTCAGATTCCAGAAGATGCACAGAAGAACCCATATGTATGAATTATAGAGGCCCTGAGGAGGAACTACTGAATCAGTGGGTAAAAGGTAAAAGTAAAGATTGTCCTTGCTTGAAAGCCAGTTGTATCTGACTCTAGGGTTTAGTGCTTATCTCAGTTTATAGCCAAAGAGCCAGCGCTGTCTGCATCTGATGTTTCCTTGGACATATGGCAGTCATGCCTCAACACCGGAGTGCACGGAGCCCTGTTTACCTTCCCACCAAAGTGGTCCCTATTTATCTACTTGCAATTTCTTGATTTCAAACTGCTAGCTAGGCAGGAGCTAGGACAGAGACGAGAGCTCACTCCATCAGGCGGTACGCCTGACCTTCCAGTCAGCGAGTTCAGCGTTTTAACCACTTGAGCCACTGTGAGACTTATATAAATATTCACTTATCAAAGTCCTGTGGGTTTAAAAGTTCTGCTCTGGTCAGGACTAGTAAATGGATGTTTGGGTTTCATTTTCAGCCCATGTGAACTTGGCCCACTCTATATGGACTGAATATTTACACAGCAAAACTAGTTCTATGCATTGGCAATGAAAGCTAAACTTCTAACTCAGTGTTTTTCCCAACCTTTTGGTTCTTGGACTTCAATTCCCAGAAGTCTAAGTCAATTCCCAAAAGCACTGATCAGCCAATGTACTGGCTTAAGCTTCTGGGAATTGAAGTCCAAGAACCAAAGGTTGGGAAACACTGTTCTAAAGATAGGTTTGATTCTCGAGAGCTGCATGATGTAGGACATGAACGGAGCCTAGTTTGGGCATCCCCTGCAAAAATCCTTTCAACCCAGAGTGAACTGAACCTTGTTGGAGGGGCAAACGTCCAACAGACTCAGTTGTCTGAGACAATCTATACAGCTTGGGGTGCTGACAATGTCTACTGGTCTCACCACCAGCAATCCCTGTGAATGGTTTAATATCACTTGTTTCTTGTAAACATCTATGATCCTTCAGATAGTGTTGATCTGTAGCTTCCATCCTATTTTAGCATTAGCCATGTCAACTAGGGCTAATGGGCAGTATTGTCTGGAGAGGCATGTATTTTCAATCCCAGCTTTAATCTAAGACAGTTGATGAAATCAGATTTCTAAAGTACCAGTAAAACATCACTACAGGATAAAATCACACCCTTTAAAAGCAGTGTATTAAAAAATCCTAATGGAAACGAGCAGCTGGAAAAAAATGCCATGAAAATTCCTGGCATTTAATCAGAAGATAAATACACAGATACATAAATAGACATGTCTTCTGACCATTTAGTGGAGCAAGAAGCTCAAGGTTAAAATTGTTTTTAAGTCCCATTTACAATAGACCCATTGTGATCAGATGGGTTTGAACCGCTGTAGGGATGGGTTGGTTCACTCTTTTTGACAGTGATCACATAATATAATGGCTGAAGTGAACCAATTCATCCTCACATCGTTCCTTCCCTCTCTTTTCTAGCCTCTTCCAGGGATCTCTACTTTTTTTTTTGTCTGGATAGAATTGCTTTCATTTGGTCTGTTTCCAGCACACATGGTCACTGAAAATCTAGAACAAAAGTGAGCCTTCTAATTTGCCAGTAGTGTATTGTGAAATGGCTTAAGTAATGATTAATGATATTAGGAAATTAATCACTTCCTCCGCTCCATGGAATTGCCAAGGAAGTAAAATAATATATAGTATAAGTATGAATGTGGGCAGCAAATATGCACTGCAACACATTAAAGACCTAAAAGATTAACGGAAGGTAAATGTATTTTGACAGTAGACAAATTAACATCAAGCAGTGCTGCATTGCCCTAATACACATTCGTTTTCCATCCTCTGATGCAAGAAGACCAACTGAGTGCTCGTACACACAAAACAGTGCTTTGGCAAAGCACCTTCTCCCTTGACTTCTGCCTCATGGGAGAGGACAAGGAGAGAGAGAGTGTGCACAAAAGCACACTCACACTAGCATTCACACTTTCACACTAGCTCCCTGGTGGCTTAGTGGATAAAAGCACTGTGCTTGGAGACCAAAAGCACGGGGTTTGATTCCCCAAGAGCTGCAGGATAGGGGACATGGATGAAGCCTCTTTTGGGCATCCCCTGCACACACACACAAAAAATCATTTCAACCCAGAGTAATCTCTGACACAAACACACCTTTTTTTTTTTTGCAAAGCCTCTCCCAAGACACATCTTTTTTAAATAGCTTTCTTAGGCAGAGCTCCTTGTTTTAAATAAAAACAGGTTAACTAGCCATCCGGTCAGCAAAACAAGGAAATAATCATTGAGGATGGAAAGCCTTCTTAAGGCAGTTCCTTTGACCTCTGTCATCTACAGGTGCCTCAAATGGAATTGCAACTAGGACAATTTTCTCTCCTTTGCCTAGTTTCAAAACAAACCAAATGTTGCATTGCAACTCCACTGTGACAGAACGCACATTAATTCACATTTGAATAATGACAGTGCAAACACATGACAACAGTACATGGTCATGGGGAAAAATATATCACATCCTGCTGCTGAGAGTATTGCAGCTGAGCTTAGAGACAACAGGGAAAATTGAGGACATTATTGTCCTGCCTAATTAAAAATCCCAGTGCTTTGACCCTGCAAGTCTTGACTTTATTATAATACTATCTTTAAGCCTCTTTGTTAGATGATCATTGTGGAAAGCTGCATTTAATTTCAACTGGGAAACAAAGCTAAGGAGAAATCTTAATTACATATTCTGTAATTATGTACATTGCTCATAATACTTATTTTCCAAAGGAAAGGGTGTACAATCCACCACAACTAGAAGAGGGAAATCGTTGAAGAGGGAAGCTGCTAGCTAATGAAATCTATGTTATTTAAGGTTTAAAACTGGAACATTTCTGATTTTTGTTAATACACACACACACACACACACACACACACACACACACACACACACAGGTACCTCGAGTTACAAATGGTTCGAGTTACAAAATTTTCACAATACGAATGAAAATCGATTGAAAATAATGGCTCAAGTTTTTTATAACATGAAAAATGCCTTGGAACACATTAAATTTGTAACTCGAGGTACCACTGTACCAAGATCAGTAGGGAATTCAAAAGTTAGATACTGATAGCTCTCCTGGGCCCTTAGCCCTTGAACCTGAGTTTCTGTGGCGTGGCTGTGACCACCTGGAGATCAGGCACTATCATTTTAATTTCCTATAATCCTGTAGGCGAAGCATCATTGATATTCTTCATAATATCCTGGGTGCCATGGTATATTACAGGTGTGTCCTGCAGGCCGGATCCAGCCCTTGACACCAATTCATCTGGCCCACACCGTCCTCTTCACTCCCGGAAGCGGGAGTAAAATGTGCCTGTAAAGGTGCATTTTACTTTCACTTCTGGGAGCGACGAGGGCAGCATGGGCCAGATGAATTGGCGTTGGGGGTGGATCCAGCCTGCAGGCCGTAGTTTGGGCACCCTAGGTTTAAGCAGAGAAAATGGCAGCTTAAAATCTATCTCATCCTGTTGCAAAACAGATGGCGAGGCATGTTTTACTTCCGGTGGGAGGAACCACATGACCGGCCCACTGAGCCATGTGGCTGGCCCATGGCCCAAAAAGTTTGGACACCCCTGGTATATTAGGAACCCTCTGGGAAATTATAGAAAATTTAAATTAACATTTCAGAATGCAGAAACGCACAATTCAATGTATCTTATTGTGATCAGTAAAACCCCGAGGGCTGGCCTGTTATTCCCTTGGGTTTTTTCTTTCTTCCATTGTACCCTTTCTAAGGTTTAGTTACTGACAAGTAAGAGTTTTAATGTTGCAATGGCCCACGGAGGGTCGCAAGGAAAGGCACGTGAGACAAATGTGTGGTGAAAGTCCAGTCCTGATCTATGTCGGGTGGCATATTTATTGCCCTACCTCAAGGTCTCTGTGCCTAAAGGAACACGTGACCCCGTCACAGAAGCCTAATGCATGCGTGGCACTTTACTGACCAGGTTACATGCGTCAGCTCTCGGGAGTTACTGAGTACCCTGTCAACAGGATGGGCGAAACCCATTGTTCTTGCCTTGGAGCCCATATGGTCACCGAGAGGCTAACTTCCTTAGCTGTTGACTCAGCGAGTTTGCCCAACCCAGCCTTATCTTCAGCCAGAAGAGGAGGGGCAAATTTTAACCTTCAGTCATCAACTGTTAACTATTGCCCTTGCTTCTTCTGCAACCTCCAGACAAGGCTGTATGATTTATTCCAATTAATCTAGCCCGCACCCAATTTCCCTTCCATCAACGCCCGTGTTGGTCCTCAGCCATGTGCGTAGCAAGCGAACCCATCGGAAAGGGTTTTGGCCAATTCAGAACGCGGGCATCCCACACTTTAAGATAAATTTATTTATTTATTTTAAACATTTATATCCCGCCCTCCTGGTGGGTACACCATTCAGGGCGGCTAACAAAAAAGGGGGAAGGGGAGAGGGAAAAAATACAATAGATAAAAAATTACAATATAAAAACAAAACAACCGCAGCTAAAAACAAGAACCCAAAAACCACAGCTAAAATCAGCATTAAAACAGAACAATAGCAAATACTTTTTTGTCCTACCCAGTTGCCTTTGTTTTTGCCCACTACAGTAAAACCTCGGTTAACATAGTTAATGTATTCCCCGGGATGTTTCTTAAAGCGAAAATTACTTAAACTGATTCCCATAGGAATGCATTGCATGCAGTTTCCCATAGGAATGCATTGAAAACCAAAATGTGTTAACTGAAACACGGTTTCCCATAGGAATGCATTGAAAACCAATTAATCCGTTAAAGATAAATCCTTGAAATGAGCCACTATTTTCTATGGATTTCCTTTGGTTATGCGATTTTTATGTCCAAAAAGTGTGTTCAAGAGTACTTTTGTTTCTAATGTGACAGCTAGAAAGTTTCCCCTCTCATGATGCCCCCTTTGAGAAATGTTCTCTCCACAGAGGTTAGGTTGGTAATGATTTTTTATATATTTTGGGGGGCTGGGCATTTACAATTAGCCTATTGTATTTTTAATTGCTGTTTTGTGGTTGAATTTTATTGTTCTTACTGCATTTTGAGTAGTAGAACCATTTTTGTTACATCTATATCTATAAAACAGAGGTGTGGTCTTGTATGTGCTCTAAAGGAACCCACACCCCTGGACCAATTTCGCTGAAATTTGGCACACACATACCTTGAGCTTGTGAGATCAGCACTGTGGGGGTCGCAAAACCCATTTAATTTAATTTAATTTTCACGCCTGAGTTATATAAACTCAGGTGAATTTATGCTTCCCAAATTGGGACGCAAAAGGGATACAAACCTCGGACGGGAGAAAAAGCAATGAAACAGCTGCCCCAGTGCATCCTGGGAGTCGTAGTTCTTTGGGTGGGCAGCCCCATTGAGAAGAATGGGGAATGGGACTACAGCTCCCAGCGGCCTTTGAACTCAGGTGCTGTTCACCCCTCCGTGGAAAGTCACGTGGCACGAGGAGGTGGTTGGCCAACCTAGTTAAAGAAAGAAAACCAAGCAAGGCCGGGTAATCAGCTAGTTTATTATATGTTGTTTTCACATCTCTTGATGAAGGATGGCTTATAAATATCCTAATACATAACTAACCACATCGTTTGTTTACTGAAAGTAAATAGCAACTGTCAGTCAAGCTCTTTAGAAATGGAAATGATTAAAGTGTTTTTTTATGCTGTTCCATGTGGTCTTCACATGTTTGCTTTTTCTCTTCCTCAGAGCTCTTCAGGCTGTTCAGCTGGGATATGCAGATGTCTTGGATTATCTTGTTAGAAGCCAGAAGCTGGATCTTGGTGTTGTTGATGGCAACAACAGAAATCTTTTATTTTTAGCCACTATGTATGAGCAGTCTAAGATTTTGGACTATTTTCTTGAAATGGTCAGTCGTGTAAATGTCATCCTCTTGGCTTTTCTAGATATCTGAAAATGTCTCATGTTTGAAGCTTGAAAGATGTTTCAGGCTGCAATTCTTTGTACACGTATATAGGCATAGGTTTCATGGGATAAAATGATGGTTAAATCTGTGTAAAAGATTTAAAATAATACAGGTGAAACTCGGAAAATTAGAATATCATGCAAATGTTCATTCAGTTCAGTAATGCAACTTAAAAGGTGAAACATATATATGAGATAGACTCATTGCATGCAAAGCAAGATAGTTCAAGCCTTACTTTGTTATAATATTGATGCTTATGGCTTACAGCTTATGAAAACCCCAACCCCCCAAACTCATGTACCCCATAATCGTCACATAATCTCATGTACGCTGTATACCATGATCATCACAATTATAACAAATTAAGGCATGACATATCTCACTTTGCACGTAGTGAGTCTATCTCATATATTTGTTTCACCTTTTAAGTGAAATGAATGAACATTTGCACGATATTCTAATTTTCCGAGTTTTACCTGTATTCTCAGTGAATTAGACATCTGGTTACAGATGTGTGACCTTGGGCAAGATGTTGGCTCCAGAAGAAGGGAATGGTAAACCTTTACCTGGAAAATCCTTGAAAGTCAGAATCTACTTTTGATATGAAATTATTATTATTTTGGTTCTGGCAACCAATAAATTATCTCCAAGTAGCTCAGAACAACAAACATCAGATTTTTTAATCATTGTCTTCACAACAGATCCTATGGCAAGCCTGGAAATGTTACTTTGGGGATTATGACTTCCAATATGCAATGTGCATGCAGGCTGGGGAATACTAAGAGGTGCAGTCAAGAAATAGGCATCCCAGGCTCTGGATGTAGGTCTGTGGTGGTGAATTCCCAGAAGCCCAAGTCTCTGTGAATCCACACAAATGGGTTTACTGCACGGAAACCCATACATGTGGATTCACAGAGACTTGGGCTTCTGAGAGTTGAAGTCCAAGAACATCTGGAGTGCCAAGGTTCACCAACATAGATGTAGGCTCAGCTAATAGATAAATGGGTTGGATACACATTTAGTCATAGTTAGAATACATCTACCATATATATAGAATATATCTACCATACTGACTGATCAACCTGTTATCTAGGGAAAATGTCTTCTTTATGAGAATTATAGGACTGGCTCTGTATGATGTCCCTCTTGAAAATAATTATCAGTAGTTAAGGCATACTTGATAGGCATACATCTGTGTTGCTTCCAGATTGTGCCATGCATTTTCTGTTCTCATTACCTATAGGGAGCGTGTGAAGATACATCTTTTTAACCTGTCCTTTTAAACTCTTTTGATAATTGTTATTACCTTTTCAAAGGCTCTTGTGAAGTTGGTTACTGGTCTTGAGTGCTATTGTTTTAAACGGAAAGGTGGGATAAAAATGTAATAAATAAATAATAAATTATCCATATGCTCACAAATGTGGGCCTCGTTCACTTTATATGAAGTAGACAACTTGTGGCTCTCCAGATATTGTTGGATTACAAACTGTACTCATCCTAGACCAGTGATGGTGAATCTTGCAGAGACTGAGTGCCCAAACTCAACAGGCTGCCGTCTGCGCCGCCGAGGGGCGGGGTGAACTCTTGTGGTGAGAGGAAGAAGCAAGCACTCATTGGCTGCTGAGCAGAGGGGTGGGGTGAACTCATTGTTGGGGGGGGGGAGAGAGGAAGTGCTCCCATTGGGCTGCTGGACAGAGAGGCGGGGCGAACTCTGTGCTGGAGTGACAGTGTGCATGCCCACAGAGAGGGCTCCGAGTGCCCCCTCTGGCACGTGTGCCATAGGTTTGCCACCACTGTCCTAGACCAGAGGAGTTGGCACAGAGAAAGAAGACAGAGACATACCTGTCAACCTTCCCGGATTGGCCGGGATTTCCCGATTTTCGGCACCGATTTGCGCCATTTTCCACCCCGTGCTGCCGAAACCCCAGAATTTGCCAGCGGGGGCGAGGAGGTACTGCGCAGCCCTTCTGCGCAAGTCACATTCTACGCATGTGTAGAAGGGTTTTACGTTTGCGTAGAGCCCTTTTAGGCTTGCGTAGAACCCTTCTACGCATGCGTAGAAGGCTACGCTCGCGTAGAAAGGGGCTACGCAAGCGTAAAACCCTTCTACGCATGCGTAGAACGTGACTTGCACAGAACCGATCTGCGCAGGTCCCGGATTCGTTGGAGCCGCGGTTGACAGGTATGGACAGAGATAAATCATAAATGCACAGCATAGGAGAGAAAGGGGAGGGCTGAACAAAGCAAAGCAATCGTACTTATATATTTCCCCACCATAGCGCTTAGTTCTGGCCGGGTCACAAGTTAATTACGTAGGCATTTTGCCCCCAACATGCTGGGTACTCATTTTATCGACCTCGGAAGGATGGAAGGTTGACTCATCCTTGAGCCCTATATAATCACCTTACTGTTGTCAGTATCTCTTCACAGTGTCAACTCTGAGTCCACCCATCTTCAACATCTGGTCCCTGAAAGATTGAACCATAAGATGCCACTCTCTCAGCAGAAAAAGGGAACTACCCCCACCAGTTTTAATGTTACTCTAGCTCAATGTTTTCCAACCTTTGGTTTTTGGACTTCAGTTCCCAAAAGCCTAAATCAATTCCCCAAAGCATTGATCTGACTTAAGCTTCTGGGAATTGAAGAACCACTGTTCTAGCTCACCTTTAAATTTGCTTTGATTGGTGAAATTTATTTCTTGTTGATTTCTCTCTCACCCTCCCTCCCTGTCTCCCCCCACTTCCCCTCTAGGCACTTCCTTTACCTGATATAAATCAAGCAGCAGAAAATGGAAATACAGCTCTTCATGCTGCAGTAAATACTGGGAAAATGCATCTTGTCACTTTGCTCTTGCACTACCCTGGAATTAATGTGAATGCCCAAAATCCACAGAGTGACGGAGCAACTCCACTACATCTTGCTATAGTTTTTGGTAATATTTTGAAAGTTTTTGTTTCTCAACTGTCAGCTGGAAGGCCGGCAAGTCGGCAGTTCAAAACCCGAGTACTGCATGACAGAGTGAGTGCCTGTCATCTGTCCCAGCTCCTGCCAACCTAGCAGTTCGAAAGCAAGAAATTGCAAGTAGATAAATAGGGACCACTTTGGTGGGGAAAAGACCTTAGGGACATGAAAAGACCTCATTCGGGCGTAGTTCCTCCAGCAAAAAACTTTCAACCTAGAAAGCACCTTTGTGGGTTTCTGACATGATTTTTAAAAAAATGATAGCTTTGTATTTAGATTAAACACTTGGGACATTTGTCACCCCTTTTCTTCTAAAGTCTTTTAAGTCACCACTGCCTGTTAAGAAAATCTTATTCTCTGTTTTAATGTGTTCATTCTTATGCACTGTTTCCTGCCTTCAAGACTTGTCAGGCAAAAAGGTAGGCTACTAATGCTTTAAACAATTGAAAGGATAAATCAGCACTTTGGTTCTATAGGGACAAAGAAATAGGTGTTTTGCCGCACTTTCTTAGGACCAAACTATTTGAATTACTCCTAATCCATGATCACATTAAATCCATCAGTTTTTTTAAAAGCAGGCATTCTCAACCTCCAGCTCACAGGCCAAACCCGGCCCCTGAAGCCATTTCATCAGGTCTGCAGCGCCCTCGCCAAACTCAGAAGCGGGGAAAACTATGCACTGCTCATGTGCAGAATGCCGCTAAATGCATTCTGCGCATGCGTGAACGACATTTTACTTCCGCTTCTGGGTGGACGGAACCACCTGACCGGCCCGATCAGCTGCCCAGGAGGCATGGTCAGGCCCGCAACCTGAAAGGGTTGAGAAAGCCTGTTGTAAAGGGACAGTTCTGATTGAGAAATTGAGAGTAAAAATCACATGCTATAGAGTAAAGTAACACTGGGGTTTCTATTGTAGTGTAATTGTGTCAGAAGGTCTAAGTATACTTTGCGGCTATAGGAGTTGGAAGCCATTTTAACTATCATGTTTCCATCCTAAGAGATTCTGAGGTTCGTACATTTTTGTCGCAGTCTTGCTGTTGAACTGATAATGAAATTTAAAGATAGAACATATATTTTAATATTTGCATAAATGTATCCTAATAAGGTGTTTTCTATTGCTATGTCTTATGTTTGAATGGTACATTTGAAATCATCTACCCCGGGGTGCCCAAACCTTTCGGGACACAGGCCAGACACATGGTTCAGCGGGCCGATCACATGGTTCAGTGGGCCGGTCATGTGGTTCCTCCCACCGGAAGCGGAAGTAAAACGTGCCTTGCAATGTTTTGCAACAGGATGAGATAGATTTTAAGCTGCCAATTTCTCTGCTTAGACCAGGGGTGGCCATACTATGGCCCACGGGCCAGATCCAGCCCCCCAACACCACCCTCATCGCTCCTGGAAGCGGAAGTAAAATGTGTCCATACTATATTTAGGGACACTGAACATGACGACTGGAAGGTTGGCAGGTCAGCAGTTTGAGACCCAAGTACTGCACGATGGAGTGATCGCCCGTCTCTGTCCCAGCACCTGCCAACCTAGCAGTTTGAAAGCAAGAAATTACAAGTAGATAAATAGGAACCACTGCGGTGGGAAAGTAAACGTGTTCTGTGCACTGCGGTGTCTAGTCATGTCTGCCACATGTCCATGGAAATGTCTGCAAACGCAGGCTGCGCTGGTTCTTTGGCTGTTCACAGAGATGAACACTGGACCCTAGAGTCAGATACGACTGGCTTTCGAGCAAGGGCAACCTAGGGTCACTTTGCAGGGAGTGGTTTCTCTGAAACCAACCTTTCCATCTGTCAGCCACCAAAAGTGGCAGCCCTAAGTCCAGACTAAAAAGGTCACGCTTGGCCATGAACTGGGATTGCTCTGAAGCGGAGTTCCCCATACATTGTGAGATGCTTGGGAAACAGATTGTACCACAAGGTGATTGCACCCTTGGTTAAATAAAATGTGCATATGGGGAGACAATACTGGGCTGTATGGTAAGAAAGCAGGGCATGGGATTATGGGACCAGGCTTTTATGCCCCAATGAGCCATGAAATCCTATAGGTGACCTTAAGCCAGTTACCTTCTCTCATTGTAATTTATCTTGCAGGGTCATTATGTGGATAACATTAGAAGAAGGGTTATCATTTATAGCCTCCTTGAGCTCTCTAGGGGAGAAAGAAGGCTATAAATGTGAGTAATAAAATGGAAGGACTAATGTTCTAAAGGCGAGGCAGACTCATATTATGGCATACTGTATTAAGACTTCAAAAGCCAAATGTCCCTTTCTTTTTTTCTATATCTTTTCAGGGCATCTGGGAATTTGCTATTTGTTGCTGAATGCCTCCGCAGATGTAGAAAGTCCCTTGGGAGGGTTAACACCGTTGCAACTTGCTGAAACGTTTGGTAACGAAACTGTCATTGGCCTTATAAGAATGTACATAAGGAAATTGAAACTACAAAATGAAGTTTTTGCCTGATCAGCTTCATTGAAGAAAATTCCTACAAGGCTTTTTAAAAAATGTACCTATTCTCTCTCTTTTGTATTAAAAATCCTATGTCCCTTAAAACTTCGGAAGTTCTGGTGCTTTTTTCCTTAACAGTGTAATATTTTGTTCCACTGGTATTCTTTCAATATCATGCTTTAAAGTTTCTTTTTAAAAAAAATTAATCTAAAGCTGTTCTCCAATTTCTTGTCTTTCTACTTTCAGGATTGAGTGCAATAAAAGAGATGAACTGTTGGAGGGTTATCCAGCGTGAATAACCATCAGTGGCCTAAGGCAGTGGTGGTGAAGTTTGACACTCCAGCTGTTCTTGGACTTCAGTTACCAGAAGCCCAAGTCACTACACCTGCTGATTAGGGCGTCTGGGAGTTGAAGTCCTAGAACAGCTGGAGTGCCAAAGTTGGCCACCATGGACCTAGAGGAATTAGTACTTATAGGAATCTTTCATTAGCTAAAAACATGACATACAGTAAAACCTCTCTCTACATACGATTTTTTTGCGTTCCACAAGGTTATTTTCATGTTGAAAAATTTGTATGCAGTATTGAAAACACATTGCATTACCAGAAGAGGCCACTAGATGTCACTGTATTTTATACAGTATGTCGAATTTTTCCTATTAAAAATTTGTTGAATTTTTTTTAGCCAGGATTTCTATTTGTATGCCAAATTTTTTGTAAGCCAAACCATTTGCATGTCGGGGTTCAACTGTACTCTTGAACACACATGCATGTACATGTATACCCAAATCTATTTTTTTCTGACTAGAGGCAATCATTACATGGGGAGGGGAAGGAAAATTGCATTTCCCAAACCCCTGTATATAGTATTAAGCTACCTCTATTATTACACAAAGTATAGTGTGATCTTGAATGTGCATGATCCTAATAGGCTGTCAAGAACCATTAGTTTTACAAAAGGCTAAATTTTTGAGACTGCAGTGGCTTAGTGGTTAAGATGCTGAACTTGAGGACTGGAAGGTTGGCAGGTCAGTAGTTCAAGACCCGAGTGCTGCATGACGGAGTGAGCTGTCTCTGTTCCCAGCTCCTGCCAACCTAGCAGTTTGAAAGCAAGTAGATAAATAGGGACCACTGCGGTGGGAAAGTAAACAGTGTTCCTTTACCTTTACTAAACTTTAGAAGTTCCCTCTTGGATGTACACCTTAAGGTAGTGAAGGGTTTCATTAATTCAGAGGCTTTCCATATGTTGGTAGTGGCTTGAGATCACATAGTAACACCACATGTGGTGAAGATGAACACTACTAGAATTCATTTGTTGATGCTCATTAACGGAGCTGCTTTGATTTTTGGATTGACTTTCAGGGCATGGTTATCAGGATTGTTATGTACTTCAGAAGTGATCCCTGTGCTTTTGATGAGCTTGTTTTTGTTTTGGGCTGTGAAAAGAGGCTCATAGGGAGATAAACTATGATGTTTGGTTTGGAAAATAGAACAATAGACTTCTTGTTTTCTTATATTTGATCTGCTCTGTGTCTATAGCTATAGATACACACATGCACTAGTGATTACAAGTAGAAGTATTTAAGCAAAATGCTTTGGCTTCTGCCTTCTTCAATTGCTCTGGTAAATATTTATATAGTTGGGGTGGAGTAATAATAATTGAACTGTATGAGAACCAAAGGAAAAGATCATTCTTCCATGCTTTAATAAGATATAGTTAGCATAATTGGAGTAGCATTTAATGGAGTAGATAGGCTGCAAAGCCAAAATAATGCACTAATATCGTTGCATGTTTTTCCAGTTATTAACCTCATCAAATGGTAAGTCACTTATTAAAAAATTGTGCAATGGGCTTGACAGTGAAGAGAGGTAGGAGAAGACCTTAGGAGTCCTTTGCCATTCTCACATTTTAAATTTCTATTTAAAGTCACAAAAGTTAGGACTCCTGTGCTTAGGTGAAGAATTGCTTTGTTTAATCGGTTAAGTCATTTTAATCAGCTAAAATGGTGATGAACTGGGCAGTGCATTTTGCAGTTTAAAGTTGCCTTTAACAACTGCTTTGGAAAAACTGCAGATCGCCTCTTCTTACCGCATGTACACAATGGGATATTTGCACATTAGTAAATAAAACAGCTTTTTAAAAGACTGTTTTTTCATAAGCAAATCTATGCAGATGTATTCATTAACCCATTGTCGGCAGCTACTCATGTGTTTGAGGAAATGGGTTGTAATCCATGAAAGCTCACACTGAGACAAATCTGTCACTCTTTAAGGTGTCCCGAATTTTGTCCTCTGTTTTAGCTTTCCTCCTTCCCCCTTTTTCTTTCTTTTTTCTTTTTGCCAAAACATGCAGATAGTGCATTTCTTAAGTACATCCTAGAGCTCTGCTTTACAAAAATGTGCATAACCTAGTTTTTAAATCTTTTTATCGTGGAATGTATATTTTATTGTGTTTAGATTAAAAAACAGAACAGACAAAGAATTGTGCTTGATTCTACCAAAGGTTTATCTGGTCCCAATTTTCTGGGAGGAAAATTCTCCAGCAGGATAGGATCACAAAATTATCTTGTGCTCCAGTTCTTCAACAGGTGCTATTTATTGAGTGGCAAACTGCCTCTGATATGGGACAATCGTAACTAGTAACCTCTAACTTGGCAGCTATTTTTGTGAGAGTTTATGTACTGTTGAGACTGCGGAGGCTTAGTGGTTAAGACACTGAACTTGATGACTAGAAGGTCGGCAGATCAGCAGTTCAAGACCCAAGTACTGCATGACAGAGTGAGCTCCCGCCTTTGTCCCAGCTCCTGCCAACCTAGCAGTTCGAAAGCTAGAAATTGCAAGTAGATAAATAGGTACCACTTCGGTGGGAAGGTAACAGCATTCCATGCACTCAGGTGTCTAGTCATGCCTGCCACAGTATTTTTCACCTCTGTTGTATACGCTTATCCTTTTTGCTTGATTCTTTTCTAAACAAAAAGCCCCAGAGTTTATTAGCCTTAAAACAACAAAAATAAGTTTAAAAAATACAGCAATCAATGTAATAACTGGTTGGGGGTGGGTGGGTAATTATCTATTATGAACACATGGGTATGAATTCAATTGTTGTCATACAGAATTTAGTTAGTATGAGTTTGAGATTAGCCAAAAGAGCTACACTACATGTCTATTTCCTTTATACGCATAATGACTTCGGTGGATCGGTTGTGAAGTAGACAATATTCTTCATGCTAAATTCTGTTTCTGTGTAGTGAACTGTTTGCCAGAACTGATGAGTATATAAATCTTTTACTGACCACAAAGAAAACATAAAGTTAGTGCCAAATCCATCTCAGCTCTAGCACTATAAACCACTGTGGGATTTCATCAGGTATTCATTTAACTCCTATGCATGCACTGACTACTTAGGAAAAAGCCTTTTTTCAGGGGTTTTAAATTCCAGAATTCTTTCTTTTTCTTTTTTAAATACCAGGATGGCTAAGCATGATGCCTCCTCCTTGCATACAAAAAGTTAAATCTGAACAACATATACGGCTTTTACATTTTCTTATTGAGAATAAAAATATAGTGGAATCTCATACAACCATTGCCCCGTATAGCAACGAAATCGCATAACAATTAGGTTTGGGGGGAAATGGCATCCTGCATAACAATTTTCCGTATGGAAAAAATCATATAACAATTTTTCAATGGGATGAAACCACTTAGCCCCCAAAAAAATCATGCGATGCATCCCATAGAGAAAATCACTATACACTATATCGTATAGCAATTGTTTCGTACAACGAGCCCCATGGAATGGATTAAAATCGCTGTACGAGGTACCACTTTACATTAATCAAATCTGAGTGTCTTAGTTTTTGTTGTGCAGTTGTTCACTGCTATAAATTAATTTTTTTTATTATCTTTATGGATGCTTAATGATCCTTCAGTATGATTTTAAATGTTTACTGGAAACTAAGCCCAGGCTTCAGACCGCCATTATAAAGCAGCAACTCAGTAACATGCATATTTTATGTTTATATTTTTTCAGATTGCTTTGGAAAATATATCCTAAGAAGTTGTATTTGCTTTTTATAACAGTGTACAAAGGAAGGCTTATTAAATTGTCAGTATCCTCTCCCTGTGAGAGTGACATCTGCCTAATTAATGAAATCTACTTCTTTCATGGTGCTAAGAGTTTGATTTCTCTATTAATAATAATGAGACTATTGCTGGAGTTTTGCCTAAAAAACTTGACGGCTAATTTGGGATATAACAAAAAGGCTTTAATAACCCTTAATGGTCTCATATTTTTACCAGCACTTGGGATGTGATTCTGGAGAATATTAGGATGGTTAGGGGTAGAGTGGGACAGAATAGACACTTCTCCATTTATAATATAAATATCATGTACAGTAAACATACGGAAGATGATACTAAACTATAGACTATTGACACATCTGCTACACAGAGGATTTAACTGATTTTACCTCTTGGGGTTCTCAAATTCCATCCAGGTCAAGTACTGATAAGGGGGAAAGATTAAAAAGATTAGACTTGATTGAAAAGGTACGAAGTCCAGAGTTTATTTTATAATCTGATTGGAAAAGCCCCTCCCATAGGTTGGAAAGCACTCGTAAATAGCTATATATGTTTATACTTTGAATATCATGAATACTAAACTTTATCACCATGTTTGCATCACACATCAAAGTTGACGGATAGTATGCAACTTAAAACACAACACCGAAATGAAAAATCAACCCAGTTTTTATTCTAGGATTTAGAATCTAGGTCATCAACATGTTCCACATTTACTATAAGTTGGAACACTTTTAATATTTGCAAGAGGTTGTTTGAGTATTTTAGTTATAATCTTATATATGAGCTATTATTTGTATTGTCAAGTCAATGCTGTAGCTACCCAGTCAGCTATAAGTGATGCATAGCTGTCAAGTATCCCGTTTTGGCCGGGAAACTCCCTTATTTTAGCCTCTTTCTCACTGTCCTCCTGCATTAGTTAGACTGCAATGTCCTAATGTCACCACTGGAGGTCAGCACAGGATAAGCATAGCTGTCAAGTTTCCTGTTTTGGCCAGGAAATTTCCCTTATTTTCAAATCCAAAACTTGACTGGTATGAAGTGATGGTACAACCAGTGGTGGGCTCCAAAAATGATTACTACCACACTGTGGGTGTGGTATGGTGGGTGTGGCCAGGGGAAAGCCCTGTGTTGCACCCAAATTAGGACTACTTTATTTCAAAACTTGGACGGGCAGAACCAGCCAGAATTTCTGCTACCGGTTCTGCCCAACACTGGGTACAACTAAGATAATTATTAATATAAACAATAATGCAAAATAAAGCTCAACACAACTTGAAACGTCTGGGAAAATCAATTACTTAGAGATTAAAATATAAGGACAAGAAATGCATCTTTTTGAGAAAGCTATTCCATTAAAAGGGCGCCACCAGCAAAAGCATTCTCTGTGTTTGTTGTATGAATTACTTCCAAGGAAAGCTTATGTATAAACTTCCGGAGAAGTTTTAAGTGGAAAACAAGGAAAATTAGCCATGTGATCCATATTCAAATTGTAAAGATGCAGGAAACAGGTGATACCTTTGTCATTAAGGAAAACAAAATGTTGCACAAACTTTTGTGGTTCAAGACCACTTATTCAGGCATGTATTAAAGTGTTCGTGGCATGGTGGTCTGCCAGGCTCTCTTCTTAAGGGCAGCAAAATATTTCATGGAGAACTTAAAAGATTCTAGCAGTCTTTCTTTCCAAGGCCAGTGCTTTGCAATGTGTTGTGTGTCATTATCTGTTCTTCTTCCATGTCTAGGCCAGACATGAAACTGCCAAAATGAAGGCACTTTTTGGCAAGTTTATTCTGCAGTTCTTTTTGCCTGACTTAATGCAGGGGTTCTCAACCTACGGCCCACAGGCCGGTCTTGGCTCACGGCCCCATTTCATATGGACCGGGTCACCACCAGAAGCAGATGCATTTACGACAGCTGCGGATGCATTTTATGGCAGAATTTATGGCAGGGGAACCACCAGGCCAACCCACTCAGCTGTCTGAGGGGGCATGGTCTGGCCCACGACTTGAAAAGGTTGAAAACCCTTGACCTAGTGTGAGAAAGATTAGCTAACAATACAAGGTTGCTGTTACCAAGGTACCCCTGACTGTGGTTCAAAAAATACCACAATCTTTAGGAGGCCCTTTCTTTGTACCCCATGATTAGCTGTTGATCAACCATCATCAGCTCCTCATCTGGAGATCAAACAAGCACATTTAATGTCACCACTTCCTATTATATTTAAGCAATATAAAAACATATGGCTGATTCAACTAAACAAAGCTTATGAAAAGTGAGAAGGTAATTTTATATTCAACGAGTATTAAGAACATCAAACTATAGAAAATTATATTTGCTGCCTTATGAGATGAACAATTGAGGAACAGTGGCCACTAGCTTTCCTTGGGATTCAATGTGAGAAGACTTGGCGTTTTATGTATCTCCTGCTTCATCTCTTCCAAAAACCTGTTTCAGAGGTTCCCAACCCTAGAGCAGGTTTTTAGGATACATTAGGAGTCTGTGGGAGGAAAGGAGGCTGGGATTTCCAGTTTCATGTAGAAGCAACTAGATCCAGCATAACTGCTTTATTAAATCCTGGCCATAATTTAAACTAAGTGTTTATTGTCTCACATTTGTAATGAACAATTTACCAAATCAAAAGGAAAATGGAAACTAAAGTTACAAATTAATTAGAACTGATGTGACTCCCTGTAGGGAATGTGAAGCCGAGGATTAACAAATGCATAGGAAGTCTCTGAACCTCTCAGAGATGAAACTTGACCTATGATATTTGTAGAATACGCTCAGCTTAAACAGATTATTAACAGAGATCCTGTATTTGTGAAAGAGCAATAAAAGAGCCATTGAGTAACTCCCTTCAGGGATGAATGAAATAAGAGAAAAAATGAAACAAAAAATGAGGAAGACCAAACCAAGGCTGTACTAAACTAGGAACAAGAAGTTGACATTGCTGTTAATAAAGCCATGCGCATGGTGACAGGATGCCTTAAACCTACACCAGTTGAGAAGATATATCCCCTTGTTGGTATTGCTCCACCTAAGATCAGGAGAGAAGTAGCAGCAGATGCTGAGACAACTAAGCAAAAGAAAGACCCTCGACACCCTCTGAATGGATATGAGCCTCAAGTCCACCAGCTCAGATCCAGGAAGAGCTTTATGGCAAGAACAAACATTCTTGAGGATACACAAGAACAAAACCAAATTAGAAGATGGAGGAAGGAGCTCACTGGGAAAGTAACATCGTTAAAGGTGGATATAGCTGAAGATCTCATTCTCCTCTATGTCACCTAGAGGACCCTGAATAGGCTGAGGGTCGGAGTCCCTAAATGCAAGACCAACATGCTCAAGTGGGGACTGCTGGTGGACAGCCACATGTGGTCTGCCAGTTGCTGCCAGAGACATGCACCGATGAGGACTTGCGTTTGGGCAATGACAAAGCGATGTAAGTGCTTCATTTTGGCAGGCCAGGGTCTGATCAGGACACGAAAGAAGGAAAAAACTAGAAACAAGGATATATAATTAAACACACCTTTCAAGTTCTGTGTATTTAAAGCTTAAAACTTGGATGCAACACAAAAATGTGAAAATAAATATTTCAAATATTTATTTCCACATTCTTGTGTGAATGTAGACTTCATACTATGGACTTCATCCATAGTATCAAAACACAATCTTGATACTATGGATGAAGTTTTTTAACTTGTTCTTTATATGTTTTTAATTTTGTACACCGCCCTGAGTCAGGTTTGTATGAGTGGGTGGGATAAAAATTAAAGAATTAAATTCAATGAAGTTTGTCCCTGGCTACTTACTATCCCCTGCTCCCATTTCTCTTGATAATTCACTCTCCTTTTAATGTTTTCTGAGCAGGAACATGTTGACTCAAACCAAAAGCCTGTTTAGTCTATAATTCTGCTCCTGCCAAGTCCAACCAAGAGCCTACAAAGAGAGGAAAACAAATCAACTTAAGATCAACTGTTTTGTTTTATTTTAATTATGAATATGTGGGTGGGATTTTTTTTTAAAAATTGTTCAGTGCATGTTATTATACCTGGTGACCTTTAAACATAACACTCAAGGAGGCATCCTTGTTGTTCATTTGATAGTGCTGTGATGGCGAACCTTGGCACTCCAAATGTTCTTGGACTTCAATTCCCAGAAGCTCAAGCACCCTGTGAATCCACACAAATGGATTCACTGTACTGAGATTCATCCGTCCCATGCTGCCTTTGTCGCTCCTGGAAATGGAAGTAGATTGCGCCTGTATGGTTAAGGATCTTCTGGGTTAACCCTCCGTACGGGCGCGTTTTACTTCCGCTTCTGGGAGCGACAAGGGCAGCACGGGCCGGATGAATCGCAGTAAACCCATTCGTGTAGATTCGCAGGATGCTTGGGCTTCTGGGAATCGAAGTCCAAGAACATCTGGAGTGCCAAAGTTCGCCATCACAGTGATAGAGGAAGATGCATCAAATGGTCAGCAGATCTGGGATGTCACAAAAGAGCAGCAAATTACTAACTTTATTATTTTTTACTGCCGCAAAGTGAGAAGGGGCACTTATATTGATTTCTCAGCTCAGGTGTCAAAACACCTGGGTTATAACCTAGGTCAGGGATGGCCAACCTTGACGCTCTAGCTGTTCTTGGACCTGATCAGCAGGTGGTGTAAAGACTTGGCTCCAGGCAACTGAAGTCCAAGAAAGTACTTTTTCACCCAGAGGATCACTGGTCTATGGAACTCCCTGCCAGAAGTGGTGACAGCTGTCATTCTTGACAGCTTCAAGAAAGGATTAGACAAGTTCATGGAGGACAAGGGTATCCATGGCTATAATTATGGATATCTAAGGACAACCTCTGGTTTGGAGAGATTATAGGCAGGATATCTCTCAATGCCATTTCTAGGGAATCCTAAACAGGTGAAGGCATCTGTTTGGGAATAATACCCTGAAGCCAATGGTGAGCCACTGTGTGAGACAGAATGCTGGACTGGATGGGCTGTGGCCTGTCCCAGCAAGGCTGTTCTTATGTTCTTAACACCTGGCGCACCAAGGTTGGCCATCCCTGACCTAGCAGCATAACCCACATCATGAAATGTTACAGGGGGACTTCTATTACACCTTTCAGGCAGGACAATATCTTGGGACAGGCGAGGCCTTTTAATTTTGCACACTCGTGTCGCTTTGTATATATACACACACACACAGGGAAAAAAAACCCCGTGTTTGCAATTTTAAGGACTTCTCGTGGTGATAAAAAAGAAGCAATCATGAAGGGCTGCTTGAGGGGAAAAAGAGCCAAAACCGAGCCGGGGCACCTTCTTTCCCTCACACAACCGCCCAAGCCAACCCGACCTCGCCGTCGTCGCCTCACACGGCGACACGGTAACGTCGGAACTGAGGCGGCCTGAGGAGGTGTCTGTGTGGGTTGTGTTGTGTTGTGTGCTTTTATTAATTTAGGGCGCGGGTCACATGAGAAGGGGCGGGCGGGCCGGCCGCCGCTCCGACGGAGGAGCCGCCTGAGGAGCCAGAGAGGCGGCAGGAGAGGAGGCGAGGCGAGAGGCGAGGCGAACCGCCTTCTTTCCCGCCTCCGGAGTCCGCACGGGCTCCCTTCATTCCGCCTCTAAACATTGCCCATTTCCCGGCGGGGCGCCTCGGTGGTCCCAACATGGACGAAGGAGGAGGAGGAGGAAGCGAGAGCGGTGAGTCGAGGCGGAGGACTTTGGTGGGGTGGAAAAGGAGGTGGAGGTCGCAACAACACAACGAGGGGGGGGAAACACTGACACAACAACCACAACCACCCACAAGACAACTGGTCGAGGGTCCCTTGAAGAGTGAAGGATGATGATGATGATGATGATTGTCTGCTGCCCCCATCCGTCCTCCCCCCCCCCCGTTTCCTCACATCTTTATCTACTATAAGCAACTAAAATCGTTCCTCTTTAAAGATGAATTTTTTTTAAATGGTAGTAGCCGTGTTAGTGTCTGCGTTTTCAAGCCTATGTCAGAGAGTAAACAAAACAAAAGAAAACACAACAACAACCCAGCAGCAGCAACAACAACAACGTTGTGACACTTTTTTAAAAGACTAACTGCTGTGTGAGCTTGGAAAGCAAAGAATTGCAAGTAGATCAATAGGGGCCACTTCGGTGGGAAAGGTAACAGCGTTCCGTGCGCTCCGGTGTCCTAGTTGTCATGCCTGTCTGTGCCACATGACCACACCACACGGAAGCATCTGCCAGAAGCAGACAGACAGCGCTGGCTCTCTTCAGTTTGAAACAGAGATGAGCACTGCACCCTAGAGTCGGATACGACTGGCTTTCGAGCAAGGGAAACCTTTACCTTGGTGGAGCAAGCCTTTTCGTGGATCATGGTCTGACGAAGTGGACTTGATCCACGAAAGCTCACGTTTAAAAAAAAACAGCCTTTTTAAGTGCCACAACTTTTTTTTGTCTTTTTGTTCTCTGATATTCTCTTTAAAAGATATCCTGCTAGTAGCTGAGCAATAGGTTTTGATGTGATTGTTTTCCATCTCTGTGGTTGGGCTTTAAAAAAAAAATATGGGGTGGTGAGGCACATACTTTTTGTTGCTATTTATAATATGTTTAGGGTGCTTATTATTATTTATGCATAGTTTTCTATTGTACAGTTTTTAAAAATATCTTGGAAGCCGCCCAGAGTGGGAAAACATCCCAGATGGCTGGGATATAAATAAATAAATGAAACAAGCAAGCAAACAAGTGCCTCTGAGTACATGCAGAGGGCCTCCCCCTCCTGTGCCAAGTCTTTCTTAGCACCTTGTTATGTTGTAGAATATGTGTGTCTCTGTTTGTTTGTGTCTCTGTGTGCATATCTCTGGTTCTCCAAAGCAACTCCAGACAAGTGCTCCCAAGTCTGACAGATGGGATGATATTTAGGATGATGTTTAGGATCTCCTCATTCTAAAGATCAAACTGCCCCATCTGTTTCCTTCTCTCCAGTAAACGCTTCTGTCAACATTGTTTACTTGTCAATGATGGTGAAAATGATGCGCTCTTCTCTCTCTCTCTCACACACACACAATTTTAATCATATCAGAGAGTAAACAAAACAAAATTTAAAGAAGACAAAAAGGTTGTGGCACCTTAAAGACTAACTTCTGCATTTTTAGCATGATTGCACAGACTAAGGTGGCTACCACTTCAAAAATCTGACGGAGCGGACTTGATCCGCGAAAGCTCACATTTAAATACAGGAGTTAGTCTTTAAGGTGCCACAACTTATTTTTGTCTTTTTTTGCTGTTACGTTTTGTTTACTCTCTGATATATTTAATCATTCAGTTATTGTTGCAGAGTTTGGGATAGTTTGATACTTTTAGTTGCAGTGGTCATGTGTAGATTTTGTTCTTTGAAATGCTATGAATCATCTCATCACCGGTTTCTTTTGGGGTTGTGCTTCACACCAGGTTTTTTGGGCAGATGTCCCATGAATGAAGTAGGTCTTGTTTGGGTAGCTCAACATTGTACTGGTGTTTTTTTCCCTCTACCTGTAGGAGGAAACACTTCTAAGTAGCAGCTGTTGCCAGATTTGGGGGGCTGGCAAGCATACCTGTCAAGTTTTGGATTTGGAAATAAGGGAAATTTCCCAGCAAATATGGGATACTTGACATCTATGCTTATCCTTTGCTGCCCTCCAATGGCAGCAATAGAGCATTGCAGTCTAATTAATACGGGATGACGGCAGGGAAGAGGGTAAAATAAGGGGTTTTCCCGGCCAATACGGGATACTTGACAGCTATGCTGGCAAGCAACCTGTAGCAAGTGGCATATTACGGTGAAACATTTCCCCATTGTTGCTGTGCCACCTATACAATATTTTGCTTTTTCCACTAGGTACCACTTTGGCATGAAAGGTAAACAGAATTCCGTGCGCTCTGGTGCATAGCTGTCAAGTATCCCTTATTGACCAGGAAAACCCCTTATTTTACCCTCTTTCCCGCCGTCATCCCTTATTAATTAGACTGCAATGCCCTATTGCCGCCATTGGAGGGCAGCACAGGATAAGCATAGCTGTCAAGTATCCTGTATTTGCTGGGAAATTTCCCTTATTTCCAAATCCAAAACTTGACAGGTATGCTCTGGTGTCTAGTCATTCCTGCCACATGACCAAGGAAATGTCTGCAGATGCAGACAGTGTTGGCTCTTTGGCTGTAACATACTCTTTGGCACACACACTCCCTAGAGTCAGATATGACTGGCTTTCGAGCAAGGGAGACTTATACCTATAATCCAGCAAGGTCTCTGTGACACGACATTAATTCTGCGATGTATCCTGCTGTTTGTTCCTTGATTGCTCTTTTACCATCACTGAATTTGGATAGATCCTTCAGCCATCTGACGTTTCTTCTCTTCGGACAGGAAGACTTTAAGCCCCGCACCCGCCCTGGCATATACATGCTTCCCAGTATGTTTCTGATGCTGCTTTTAATTGCACACAATTCCCACTCATTCATGTGCATTTCCCTTGGCCTCTACACTATCGCCCACGGATTGCCTTTTCACATATTTATCAGTGCCTCTTGGGAAAGGGTGGGGAACTGAGAGAAGCGAGTAGAGTATAATAAGGAGTATTGACTAGTTCTCAGATCATAGCCTCCTATATAAAGAGGAGGGTTGTTGAAGGAGGATAAGGGTTGATCTTTCTGTTCCCCGCTTTTGCTAATTCTAATGTAGGGATGCTAGTTATACAAGGACTTCTCCATTCAGTGTAAAGGACAATAGAAAACTCTGTATTGTGGTGTACCCTCCCTCACTGTTATGAATTTCTCCCCTCCTCAGTTTAGTTGATGAAAAGGTCAGCAGCTTCGGAGAAAGGGAAATTGAATGCACAGTGTTTAAGAGTGTTGTGTCAGTGGTTGGAAAAAGCTATTTGTTAATGCAAGATGAGGCCTGAGTATAAAGATCTTATAGAAAGAGGGAATGACTCTCTTGGGAATGATAGAAATGACATAAAGATGCAATGGACAGTTTTCAAATGGTTGATTCATACCCCTAATGTTTAAGATTGACAACAAATTGTTGATTCTTGTTTCCTGACACAGTCAAGTCATTGTGTGTTTTATGCTACTGCAGTATTTGAGCTGGCTGGATAGCTCAGTGGTTTAAGTATCGAGTTTGTTTCTCCATTGTGCTTCCAATGAGAAGGGCCTCTATAGTCATAGGCAAGCTGCACATTCCCAGGGTGCCATTCCCTAGACCACTGAGAGTGAACCTTGGCACTCCAGCTGTTCTTGAACTTCAATTCCCAGAAACCCAAGTTTCTGTGAATCCACACAAATGGGTTTACTGCACGTACATGCAGTAAACCCATCCGTGTGGATTTACAGAGACTTGGGCTTTGGGAATTGAAGTCCAAGAACAGCTGGAGTGCCAAGGTTTGCCATCGTGGCCCTAGACAGTGGTGGGGAACCTTGCCACTCCAGGTGTTCTTGGGCCTCAATTACCAGAAGCCCAAGTCTGTACACCTGCTGAACAGGGCATCTGGGATTTGATAATAATAAATAATAATACATTTTATTTATACCCTGCCCTCCTGGTACAAGCACCACCCAGGGCGGCCCGCAACATAGAGAAGAAATCCACAAAATGTAATATACAATATACAACAAACACAAAAATACAAGTACAATAAATACAATACACAGCACAATAAGAAATACAAGTATGCACAACAAAATATTAGAAGAAGGGAATGGTAAACCACTTTTGCATATTCTCTACCTAGAAAGCCCTGAAAAGGGTCGCCATAAGTCAGAATTGACATGACAACATGCAATTATTAATAATATCTGTCTGAAAATATCTATATTTCCACTGGTGTGTCTTTCTCAGAGTGCAGCATGAACTGCAGAGTGGTTTATCCAGTTTCAACAGACATACAGTTTCCATAGACATTTACTTCAATGTTTGTAAACACACCCGTTTTATAACCAGAATATCTTATATCTTCCAATACAATATATGTGATCTTTCTGTCTGCTGCAGTATTAGACAAGTCTTCATTATTTGAACTTCAGATACAGGTTTCAACAAAAGGTATTGGGTCTGTTTTAGATGTACAGTATATTAGGGTAAAATGTATGGATGAAGTCTTTATTTCATCAGCTTATTGCTCTTAAAATGACAGACCTAGCTTTTAATGTATGTAATTTCAAGGTAAAACTTTTAATCAAGAAGTATTGAGATAGAATCATAGAATACTATATTTGATTTGGAAGGGGCCTATGAAGCCATCAAGTCTAACCCCCAGCTCGATACAGGAATCTAAATCAAAGCAGATCTGACAGAGGGTTGTCCGACTTTCTCTTCAATGCCTACAGCATTGGAGCATAGGTTTGTTCATGTTGGTGGGTACATTTTTCATACAAATATGTACAAGTTAAATGTGGCATGAGTAATGGTTATATTTTGATTATAAGTACCAAGAGAAAAATGCTCACAATCTGAAACCAGATGGGTGTGGTGTGTTCATCTTGACAAGAATTAAAAATATTAAGATGAATCAGGGACGTGTTTCAGGAAGGCACCCTATAAACAAGCCATTAACATTTCTAAATAATTATTTTCTCGGCTGTTTTAGTTAACAACCAGTTTAAGATCAGAAGACTGATTTTGGTTAGTTTCTTTTCAATCAATCAATCACTTTATTATGGTCAATGACCAGCACGGCTAGTTTCTTTTCTGTTAGATAAAGGTAAAAGCCACCCTTGCTTGAAAGCCAGTCATATCCGGCTCTAGGGTTTAGTGCTCATCTCTTTTTATAGCCAAAGAGCTAGTGCTGTCTGCTTCTGCAGATATTTCTGTGAACACATGGCAGGCATGCCTCGACACGGAATGCTGTTTACCTTCCCACCGAAGTGGTACCTATTTATCTACTGTACTTGCAACTTCTTGCTTTTGAATGGCTAGGTTGGCAGGAGCTGGGACAGAGATGGAGCCCACTCTGTCGTGCAGTACTCTGACCTTCTAGTTGTAGAGTTCAGCGGTTTAACCACTTGAGCAATTGCAGTCATGTTCTTTTCTTTTAGACGGGAAGAATTACTAAGTAGACAAAGGCATCTGCTAGAGCCCCCCCCCCCTCCCCAGTAGCAATGTTTGGCCTTTTGCAAATATTAGTTTAGAGGCCATTCAACAATTACGTGATCCTTGAAGGGGGGGAGGGGTCTGCCATCTGAATTACAAAAACATTATGTGCGGGTGGGGTGGGGGTGTCAGGTCAAAGATTATGTAATCCATTTGGAGCTGTTGTGCATTAGGCACAATTGAGAAGAAATTTTTCTGCCACTCCCCTGCCATTTCTTCACAGAAAATAGAAATCAAGGTGTTTTCTTTTGAACATTTATATTAGTATATTATATTAATATTAGTAAGCTAGGAGATACTGTACATAAATGCAAATGTTGCTTCCATTGTTAGTTGTCCATTACACTGTCAGTGCTGCTTATTTTAGCAATGTCATTGAATGTCATTGTCTGATAGCTACATAGTGAATGTGTACTACTGTACTGTACTTGATTGTTATAGTCCTCTTGACATGACTAATGAAAAAGTTTAATGCAGATATAGGCAGCTTGTGGCTCTGTAATACATTGTTGGATTTTAATTCCCCATTACTCCTCACCATTGACTATACTGAAGGGAGTTGTAGATCAAAAATGTCTCAGATGCCACGGATTGATTATCCCTTTTGTAGAAGTTACTACATTTATTTCACTGAAGCTTAAACCACTAATCCTAGTTTGCACCTAAAATAAAGTCAGGCATCTTGTTTAGCATTAATAAATTCTGCAATATTTTTCCTTTTCACAGCTATACATGAAACTTTAGAGTTTTGCATAGATCCCTTTCTAGTCTGGCAAGTAGCATTAAATTATGCTTTAGCTTCTATAGTGTACTACATTTTAGTGATGTGTAAATGTGATTCCTGTATTGGGAATATATAATAAATAAATGGACAAGCTAAATTGATTTTAAAAAAAAAGTTGTTGCAACCATTTTTAGCTGTGTAAAGATTAGTTCTGCAATTCATAGATTGTTAAATCCAGAAATGTGTTGTAGAACTCTGTGAGGTTATGCTCCAGGAAATTATTAGTAAATTTCTATCTACACCAGTTGGAGAATTTCATAGTTCTGGGGAAGAAAAGATACATGTTTAGGGTGTATAAGTGAAGCACTGATACAATCTAATACAGGGGTCCCCAACCATGGGGTCCGTGGACCAGTTTGGGGACCCCTGATCTAATAGGTATGTCAGTCAGCCAATCTTTTTGTGCCGTGGGCTGGACCATACCCCCTCAGACAGATGTCCGGGCCCGAGGCATGGTTTCTTCCACCACATCTGATGGTGGCGGCGGGTGCATTCATGGCACGTTTTTGCCGCTTCTGTTGTTTCCGAGGCAGCGGGAGCGAGGGCAGCACATTTTCACCACTTCCCCATGCATTTTCTGTAGGTTTTCACCAGTTTTTGCCACATTTGGGGCACTTCTGGCATGTTTTTGCTCTGTTTTTGGCGTGTTTGGAGTGTTTCCAGTGCGTTTTTGCCACGTTTTTGCATATTTGGGGTGCTTCCGTGCAGGAAATGCCCCAAACATGGCGGTGGAATCACGACAGAAGCCCCCAAAACTCAGCAAAAATGCACCAGAAGTGTCCCAAACACACTGTTTTCTGTGCTTCCAGCAGCAGCAGCAGCGGTGTCCTCACCGTGGGCCAGATTAATTGGTGCTGCAGGCCATAGGTTGGGAACTTCTGAAGTATGTGGTCAAATACATTGTGCTAAACTGTGGTCTTAGTGCAGAGTTTGGGCATATTGTACGGTATGAAGTATGTAGGAACAGGATGATGATGTGAAAAATAAACAGCTGCATCAGTTACTGACTGCTTTAAATGGTGGAGGCAGAGGACCTCAAGTCATAGTCTGTGATCATGTACTTGGGGCTTGATGTAAAATGCACACATCCACACCGAACCAAGGTTACACTGACAGCTCAAACTATGACATCTCCAATTTCTGACTTATTCTCCTTATAGTTTGGACGCCTGTTTTGATTTTAAACTTTTCTGTGTCAGTCATTCGTTTCCCTATTTTACTTGCATACTTTTGGTCACCTCATTAAGTTTTGAATGGTATACTTAAATCTAGCTGATGCTTTATAAAATACAGAGTCTACAGACTGCTGTTTCAGACAGCTGTACTGTATTTTCTTTTTCTTGGCAACACACAGACGGGCAAAGAGTCCACTAGAAAACCATGTGTTTTTGTGGTCACTGAGACTTATGTGAAGAAGGAAATGGCTTGACCTATTTGGTTGCTATGAAGCAAAAGCACTTTGTTTATATTTTAAGTGAACATCTGTGCTGTGTTTATTTAATTCTTTTTTTCCTTGTTACTTAAACTTGATGGCACAATGTTAGAAGACCTTATTAAAATACATTGGTATAGTTGTTTTCCGTTCAAAGTTTGGCATGTAGACAGGTCTTAAATAGTGCCTAACCATAAGGCAAAGCTGTCTGTCCCTATTGTGCGCCCACGGGATATACAGGTAGTCTTGAAAGTGAGAGATGAGAAGCCAAGAGTCTTGTCTTGATGACAAGCATGATCATCCTGGTAATGGCAACCTTGTGTTGCCGGCTAATCTTTCTTGCACTAGGTCAGGTGAAAGGAACTGCAGAATGAATTCACCAAAAGGAGCCTTCATTTTGGCAGTTTCATGTCTGGCCTAGACATGGTGGAGGAGGAAGAAGAAAATTTTGAAGGATTCAACTGCATCATAAGATAGGCTGGATCCAATAAACAGGAAGAGTTTGTTGTTCAAAATTGGTCAAATTGCCAAAACGTGTGATATTTCCTTTAAAAATCTGAAGTGTCAAAGATGTTGGCTTTCAGATCAGTGTATAGGTAGAACTAGTAAGGAAATGTTATAGCCATGTGGCTATTGATGACTACCAAGCTCTTTTAATTCCACAATATTTTACAATATTAAGAACAAAAATGCATCCTAGCCTTGGAAATAAAATGTCTTTTGTCTAATGGCAGCTTTACCAACTTTTTCTGCATGGAAAATGTTTCAGTGCAGGAAGAGGAATGTACTTGGTATTGTTCATAGTGTGTGTGTTCTTTACATCTGTGGCAAACGGTAGTAGCTGATTGAATCAGTGTGAAACAGATTTTTCATAGTTATTGGACTTGCTTGTTATGGGGGGAGGGATCAACATGTGATCACATTGAAAGGCTGAAAAAACATGAAGCATCTAATATTTGGGTGCCAATGGCTCAAGTGGTTAAGACGTTAAACTCACTGGCTAGAAGGTTGGAGTTGGACTTTTTATGACACTTTCCTCTACATTTCTGTATAGGCCTAGTGTCTTACAAAAGTCTTACAAAAGTGGTTCCCAATAATTCTCTAAGCATTTCAGATATGATACATTCAAAGTTATAGTAGATGTGTACTCTGTTATGTTTATGTCCTTTGTTGTGTGTGTGTGTGTCCCTCCTATGTACAACATATTCAAATCCTTATTCCTTAAGAGAAGAAACCTTCCCCCCAAAATAAATAAATAAAGTAAGTGTTCTCTGTCTATCAGTGATGCTCCAGTATATGTCATGGAGAGTTACAGCAGTTAACTGCATAACTGAGTTTTAGGAGAAGCTAAACTGGCAGTTTTGTGAGTGGAGACTAAAATGTGTAACTGGTTAGGACCATTTTATAGACATGGATCATGAACAGAAAATTACCGTAATCATCGTTAATTTTAATGTATGGGGAAATGTGTGAGCTTTGAAAACATTTGGATATGTACAGCAATAAGGATTAATCTTTCTTTTGCTCTGTATGAGAGTATTGGTAATTTATAGACTTGATTCATTTCACATCACTAATTTTCTGTATAGGCTTTAGCACAGAGTGAAGTATTTCCTTCTAGCTTATTAATGATTTGTTCTACTTTCTTTCAAACATTTTAACGCCTACTTATTGGATCATCAATTTACAAGGTAAATATGTCATTTTCAGAATTTTATTTTTCAACAATCCTCAATGCTGCACTTCTACAAAAAGAATCATAGTGGATTAATAATAACTGTGTGAGAACCAATTTCAACTTGTTTCAATTCAGTCAGGGGTATCATCTATCATACTGACACCTACCCAGGAGTCTCATATAGGTCTCTGTGTTAGCTCTTGGAATCAAAACTACTGCTAGGTAGTAATCACTAGCACAAATTCATGTGTGGCCTTGGCAAATTCAGTTTTTCTCAGTGTTAGTCTTGATAAAAATAGATAACTTTTTCTGCCAACAAAGACCTTAGCTGTAACATCAAATAATGAAGATTTGCTTTGGTTGGCTGTAGCATTTTTTTAATCACAATTTTCTGTTAGTTTGGTTAATTTGTGGCCACATCTATACAAGCATAGTTGTTTGGCCCTTTGTCTCATTTAGGTCAGATAGAACACGGTAGTATGACCACTGTGCACTCATTTTAATTTCATGGGACATTTCCACTTTATATGGTGGGCATAGACAGCATAGTCAATGACGAAGAAGTTGCAGTCACAAACTACTAACCCCTGCCTTTGTACTTTTGTAGTTCATGGAGGGTTGAGCAGCTACAGTTATACAACATGACAAAGGTTAATTTAGTTCAAAATAGAACCTTGCAGCCCAATCCTACATGTATGTGTTGCTTCCTAAACGTATAGAACTTCATCCATTGAACACCATCTGGTGACCCGAATATGACTTCTGCGTTTGGAAAAATAGCTTAGCCCAAAATAGTTCAAAGAGATGATTTACAGATTTAACATTATTGTACAATAAATTGTGACCGTGAAGGAAATCCACAGTTTTGAGACACTGTTCCGTTGCTACCTACATATACATATTTCATTAAAATATATGAATATATATTTTGAAAACCTACTACCATCTGTTTCCTGATGCTGAATTTTGAAAATGAAATGTTCTTAGCATGTGTGCTTCATCCTGAGTCTCTAAGTGTGATGTATTTGTATAAACCAAGGGTGCCCAAACTACGGCCCATGGGCCGGATCCAGCCCCTGACACCAATTCATCTGGCCCATGCCACCCTAGTAGCTCCTGGAAGTGTAAGTAAAACACACCCGCATGGGCACTTTTTACTTCCACTTCCGGGAGCTACCAGGGTGGCGTGGGCTGGGTGAATTGGTGTTGGGGGCCAGATCTGGTCATAGTTTGGGCACCCCTGGTTTAAGCAGAGAAAATGGCAGCCTAAAATCTATCTCATCCTGTTGCAAAACAGATTACAAGGCGCGTTTTACTTTTGTTTCTAGTGGGAGGAACCATGTGACCGGCCCGGCCCACTGGACCACATGACTGACCTGCTGAACCATGTGACCGGTCCACGGCCTGAAAAGTTTGGGCACCCCTGGTATAAACTGTTCTGTGTTATTCCAGCACAGAAAAACTTTGAGATTAATTACTTTTGGAGATGCCAGCCATGGCACCTGGAAGAAAGGGAGATCTAGACAACAGCCGCTACAAGCCGCAGGAGCCGTTTAGAAAGGATGTAATGACCTTTGCCCTCGTTCCATTGATAAGAGACTTTATTCTGGCAGACAGTTTGCCCTATGAAATGCCCAGCTGTGACATTTGAAAGTTCTCATGGAAAGGACTTTCTTTTGCTGCACCATGACTAGAGAAGAATAGAATTACATTTATTCTCCTGCATTAGAGAGTCATAAATCATGCAGGTAGATCCCCCCCCCCCCTTATAACAGAGTGGCTATTTAAAAATTTAGTTGTTAATTACTTTTGCTAGGCAGGTTCCATTCTGCACTCAGCCTTTCAGATGCTCTGCTGTACTGATTTTCCTCCTCCTCCCATGTCCAGATCAAACTTTACACTTCCAGAATGAAGCCAACATTGTCAGTACATGTTTCTTGTAGTAGTTGACAGACCAGCAGGTCAGCTGGGCTCTGTGCCTCTCCACAGTCACAAAGTGTGTTGTCTGCCAACAGTCCCCACTTGAGCATGTTGGTCTTACATTTAAGCACTCTGACCCTCAGCCTATTCAAGGTCCTCTAGGTGACGTAGGGGAGGTCAACTTCCTCAGCCATATCCTCCTTTAATGTATAGTTGTTATACAATGAGATAGTTGTAAACACAAAGTAACAGAGTCGTGGCTGGGTGGTCTGTGTCCTCATTTATAATGGTATTTGTGATGATCTGTGCAGGATATAGACTTAAGTATGGGTTCTCAACCTTTTAAAGCTGTGGGCCGGACCACCAACCCTCAGACAGCTGAGTGGGCCAGACATGTGGTTCCCCCTGCCATAAACACTGCTTTAAAATATGTACATGGCTGTCATAAATGACAGCCGCAGGTGCATTTACGGCTGTTTCTGCTTCCAGGGCAGCAGTGATACAGGCCATATGAAATGGTGCTGTGGCCCAAGGCCGGCCACAGGTTGAACCCCTGATTTAGAGGCTTCTGTACCCATCATGGCTAGGATGGTGTTATTAGAGAGTTCATCATTAATTAATGCAGCCAATTCAAGCATTGTTTTGTTTTGTTTATTTGCTACTGTTCTACGGGGGATTGTGATTCATAATAAAAATAAACTTGCTTTACTGCCAAAAATAAACATAAGATTTAGAAAAATCAACCCATTTGTTAATAAAGTACGCCAACAAGTTCAAATAATACTGCCAACCATTCAGCGAAGATAGCATAAATTCAGTGTTACAGTGAAATACCGTATTTGCTGGCATATAAGACCCGCTCCCCGGCTCCCCCCTTAAAATACACTGGAAAAATGGAGTGTGTCTTGTACCGTATATAGTGGGCTATTTTGGTAATAACCGGGTGCGTCTTATACTCTGGTGCGTATGTCAGCAAATGCAGTAATCTAGACTTTTAATAAATATCAAGTAGAAGGCAAGCAACATTAAATGGATCAATGCATATCTAATCTTGCTTGCTTACTCTCTTACTCACACACCGAAATGAGGAGAAAGATTTCCATGCCATTGTGTACAGTATTATATATAAATCTATCTGATTCCTGCTGGTTTGGCTGCCAGAGTATTAATATGATCTTTTCCTCCCTTTGGAATAAAGTTAGCTAGTTTTTCTCAAGAGAAGCAAGCAATGTGGAAACCAGGTTGGGAATATGTGTGCCATATATAATTAGAGCATGTGATACATCTTGCCTTAGAGGAAGTTCTGGTTGCTGCTTGACTGTACCATAGCAACATGGAAGGCGCATGAGACATTAACAGATGCTGTCAGTAGGGAAATAGCGTTCAGAGACTACGTTTCTCTTTTTTTCTCCACCAAAACAGTGTACATGCCTATCAAGAGAGAGTTTATTTTAAAAGAAAATCTATATGTTTTTTAACTCTTCATCATAATGGTCATTCTCATTATTCCTCTTCTCAGATGCATCAGAGAGTAAACAAAACAAAAAGACAAAAAACGTTGTGACACTTTAAAGACTAAATGCTGTATTTTAACGTTAGCATTTGTGGATCAAGTCCACTTCGTCAGACATAAGAGTGAAATCTCATGGCATCAATTTATGCACAATTTATGCAATTTATAGCTGTACCTGATGTGTACAGAAAGAAGATGGTAGCCCATTGTTCTGTGTCTGTCATATGCACGCTCCTCCTCTAAACAAAGAAACAATAGAATTAGACATTTCTCTGGGACCAACTAAATTGCAATCAAATATCTCAGCTGTGGTTTTTCCCCCCATATATTTTGAAACTAAAGTTTCATTTTCTTTGACAGTATGAAGAACTAAGTCATTCCCTTTTAATTCTGGGAAAAGTTTAACCTGAACCTTTGGGAAAGTCTTCTCTGTGGATACTCTGGATCTCTGTTCCATCTTTCCTATCCTTTAGCAAGCAAGCAGAGACCTTTCTGTCCAGGCAGCCTTTCCCTCAGTGTCTAAGAGGAAGTTCTTAAAATGGGACTGTTTGTGCCTTGTTGCTTTTAAATATGTTTTTAGTATTGTTTCCATGCACTGTTTTAATATGGTATATGCTTAATTATCTTCTTCTTCTTCTGCTGCTGCTGTGGCCTTAGACTCCAGTTATTTTATTTTAGGATGTATTTATTTGGTTGGCTTATTTTTAATTTGTTGTGTATTTTATTGTGTTATTTGATAGTTATACACTTTCCAGAGTGGAAAATTTCCTAAATGGGCAGTATAAAAATGCAATCAATCAATCAATCAGTCAGTCAATCAATCAATCAATCAATTGATCGATCGATAAATAAATAAATAATAGTTGTAGCTTTTGTTTAATGATGTAACTTGCTTTATTGAGTCCTTTGCAAGAGAAAGGCAGTGGAAAATATTTTAAATATATAAATATTCTGTAACTATAAATCAGAATTAAGAGTTATGTGGCCCACTACATGTTGCAGAACTGCAGTGCTGGTATGCTTAACAAAAATTACTGTACAACATTTATTTATTTATTTAAAATATTTCTATCCCACTTCCCTCACTCGGGAGTGACCCGAAGCGGCTCAACAACATAGTTAAAACAAACATATTGGCATCTCACTATTCCTCAGTCTTGCTGTAAAGTCTTCCTGATTTTATTTAGCTATACAGTACTGTACCTGTATATGCTCAGAGTATGAGGATTAACTCTGGCATCTCTTACAATCGTAAGTCAACAAATGCTTTTAGAAAGAAGCAATACCTGTATTACTTAAGGCACACTTTAAAGTATGTGATTTCCCTGCTAAGTATGGATGCAGTTTTGGGTGTGTGTGTAATAAAAGTGTTGTATAAAAAATCTGTGTTAGAGGGTGGTTAGATTAAATTGGTTTTTATTGTTGTAAAGGTCTGAAAGAAGATGGTAATCAACATGAATTATGCATTATTCTCAAAAGCCTCTGGTGTCCTCTGGTGTGGGTGGTGGGTGGATTTGACATACACATTCATTCATAGTGCTATATTTAAAAGCCCATATGGAACTGATTATTTCCTTTTGGCCGTCTGTAGTTATTATTCCTGTTTCCTTTTTAGGAAGCTTATTTAGTGTTTTAAAGCTCAGATTCAGAGAACAACAAGACACAAGACAAAATACAAACTGGGTTTTCATGTCTGAGAAATTAATTTGTCAAACTAAGGAGAAGCATTTCCTTTCTTGGTTCTTGTGTCTTGTAAATGTGAGTTCGAATAATTCTGCATCTAGGAATAATATAAGATCAGCTGTAAGGGTGTTTTGTACGTGTTTGAGTAAAATTCAGTAGTGGTCAAGTCTAAGTCATTGTACAAAATGTACTAAAGGAAAAGAGTGAAGTCGGGGAAAATGACAGTTTGCAAAAGTATTCAAGGAAAAGCAACAGGAAATCAGTGGCTCCATTTCATGCCTGTTCTTCAAACACCATGTTGAAATAATTAGATAATAAAGCTTTCATTTTTTTGGCAATTTAGAATAAGTGTATATGTTCTGAAAACAAAATTTTATTTGGATAATAACAAATGGTGTGTTTTCTGTCTCAGCTACCTTAGCTTGAAATTTATGTGATCCATTGCTTCCTTTTCCATAAAAGATCTATTGGGAAAAGCATTTGTTGTTTTAAGCAAATATATAAGTGGAGGTGTATCCCTTCGTGACCACATCCCCAATGTCCAAATAAGCAAACAAAGCGGAATCAACAAAGCTGTTGTCAAATATCATAAGCAGAGATTGCGCTGGGCTGGACACGTTTCTTGACTGACAGACAGGTGTTGGACAGCAGCACTCACCGAGTGGTATCCCAGAGGAGTAAAAAGACCCCTTGGTAGCCCCCCCAAAAGATGAGAAGACCCATTTATGAAAAGGTTTGGTCGAACCTGGAAAAGAAGAGCGCAGCAGCGATCAGCAGGACTCATCCCTTGATAGTCTGGTAATTGAAGGAATTGAAAAATGTAGGTAGAAACATTTACCCCCTTCAAGTCACATAAAATCTACTTTAAGACAGGGTGGAGTGAAGGGGGAAATAATGTGTGGATTTAAGTCTCAGGTTTGTTAAACTTCTGTTATTTAACCCAATTCACCTGAGCTCTTGTCCATCATTTTATCCATTACACCATACTGGGACTGTGGTGGCTGAGTGGTTAAGAAGCTCACCTTGTTAGCTGGAAGGTCAGCAAGTTGGCAGTTCAAGACCCAAGTGATATTTGAAGTGGTGGTGCAAAAGTCCTGAATGGCCAAGTATCAAGGATAGGCAATGTCTTTCTTTTTGTTGTGCTTAGAGTCCGTCTCCCCACCCCACCCCTCATGAGATGCCAAAGTATCTTTTACTGAGGTGAGATGTAGAGAGTGGTGTTTTCCTATTTTCTAACTCCATAAGATCATTGAAGGTGGTATAGAGTAGTGGCATTTACCATGTCCTTTTATCTGTACTGATGACAGAAGAAGATACTGAAAGACAGCTTTTACTCCTCCCTCTTGTAATCTATTTCTGACTGGGAATTGACTCAGTTTAGCTTGTGAATATTCGCATCTGAAGTTACTGAGTCGAAGCTGGTGATGCATCAGGCTGATTTTCAGCAAAAGGGAAGAATATGCAATTTACTAGTAATGTACGGTTGTGAGAGCTGAACCATAAGGAAGGCTGAGCGCAGAAGAATAGACGCCTTTGAAATGTGGTGCTGGAGGAGAATTCTGAGAGTCCCCTGGACAGCAAGGTGATCAAATAAGTCAATTCTGAAGGGAATCAAACCCTGACTGCTCCTTGGAAGGACAAATATTGAAGATGAAGTTAAAATACTTTGGACACCAAATGAGAAGAGAGGACTCACTCGAGAAGGCCTTGATGCTGGGAATGATCGAAGGTAAAAGGAGAGGAGAGGGGACGAGGTAGTTAGATGGCATTGTTGACACAATGGGCGTAAAGCTTAGCGGGCTGCAGAGGATAGTGGAGGATATGGCATGCAGTGGTCCATGGGTTCACAAAGGGTCAGACTCAACTATGTGACTGAACAACAACAATGAGCATTAAGATGAAATATATTGGTGTTTTTTATTTCCACCCTTTTGTCTTGGAATGTAACCCCTGATACCCTGTTTAAAACTGAGGTTCCCCACTCTTTCTGTAAAGAAAATAATGGATAAAATGTTTACATCTAATGAAGCATCATTCTTTAATCTTGCTTGGAAGATCACTGGTTTTTCTTGCTATCACTGGCTGAATTTTGAGATGTCCCAAATTAGGAAGAGATGGATAACATGCATGAATGGAGAGTGAAGTACTTGTTTTCTGAGGGTTCCTGTAAATTACCACTTTGAATTTCCATTAATTGCTATGGAAACAGTGACATCTGTTCTATGTGGACTCTTTCTGTGTAACAAAGAAAATTATCCAGAATTGTAACAACATCCTGTAATTGCATTTGAAAAATCACTGTCTCTGTAAAGTATTTTGATAGCTATTTTATTGACACCAATGAGATGGACTTTAAAAAAACCAGTCACTGTTTACATTCCTCACCAAAAATATATATTAAATACAGTTTTGTTTAGATCTTAGTCCAACAACTGTATTCTAAAATATAATCACTTCAGAAGCTCCTTGTGATTTTAAAAAATCAAGATCTGTCTGGCTTGGTAGACATAACGCTTCCTTGAGAAATAGCCTGCCCAGAATTCTGTTTTTGCAGTGATAGAGAATCCAAGACGCTTTTCATCTGTAGCATGGTCAGATCTCCAGTGCGCTCCTTTTCTTTGGCTGTTGTTATCCATAGCAGGATAACCTGACTGTCTGGCCAGGTTATCCTTCTATGGCAATATAATAGACCATACTGCCAGTAACTCAATGCCATTTGTCAGGTGGTGGTTAACTAAAATGACAACCCTGAAGACTAAAGGCTTTGGGTGCCAAAGTCTAGGCTGGGCGGGGGTAATGTCCGGCCCCACGCCCCAGCACAGCCAAGTCCGTGGCCAAGTCCACAGTGCCAGGGAGCAAAGGGGGCATGAAACTCCACCACACCACTGTCCCTGCCACCGGCCCTTGTGTGGCCAAGCCCCATTCCACACCTCCGCAGCTCCTACTCCGCCGTGGCTCAACCGGCGACGGGCCCGTCACACCCGACACCGAGCTGGCCGCAGCTGTACATATGTATTTAATAGATAAGGGGATAAAGTTAACCCTTGTCTGTCACCTTTGCCTATGGGAAACCATTCTCTCTTTGTATTCTGTCCAAATAGTAGGGGGTCTTAACTATTCTTTGAATTATTTCATATTCACTTAAGTTACACAGTGGTTTTTATTCTCTTTAAGGTTGAGAAAGGCTAAGTCTCAAGGAGAGAGACAATTATGTCATAATTATATTCCAATCCACACTCAGCACATTTCACACGCTAGCAGGTGATCAAGGAATGAGACGTCAGTCATCAAAAGGGGAATCCCATGAATTGACATAACCTTGGGAGAGCAACAAGGTTCACGAGGGGGAACATTGACTTACAAAATAAGGATTTGCTTCTGAGATCCTTGGGGGAGTTACTTTCACTTCCAACCGGCCTGGGAATGCTTTATCAGTGGATATTCCATCTTTGGGGTAAAAGTTATATTTTATGCCTCACTACTTTCCCAGGGCCAGGCTTTCTGGGTCACGAAACACTGGAGATGAAGGGGGTTCGGGGGAGCGCTAAATTTGGGCAGCATGCGCGGAACCCTAGGAACCTTATGACACAGGTTACACAAGGCAGGATAATCAAGTGCTGAAGCATTGCTATTTCTTTCAGAACAGCCAGTAGTTTCTCTTGATCCATACAGTCAAAGGTTCTGTTTAGTCTATGAAGCATAGATTGGTCTGTCATGGAAAACAATGGTATCCTAAAGGAAGTAGATTGTAGTCATCTTACTAAGATGAAAAACAGTGTGTGCCGACACCAGCACACAATTATTTTAATTTTCTACAAAATTTATCATAAAATACTTTCCTCTTTGCCTCTGAGATCCAGTATGAATGTTTGTGTCTCTTTCAGGTCTTCCTGTGGCCAATCACTATTTCCCGCTAAGCTCAAATTACTTTCTTGTGTGTTTTTAATTTAATAATAATAATAATAATACTTTTGTGGCCAGTACTAACATTTTCCAAGACATTTTGTCTTTTCATAGCTGAAGTCTCTTCAGTTTTTCCCCCTTTACTTTTTCAAAGAAAGAAGGTTCAAGTAGGATACACTCAAAGATCCACGATACAGGAAATGAAGACAACCAGGTGCCGACAACCTTTTGTTACCTTGATTAGTACAGTCAAAGAATTCTTTGGCATGCTTAGTACGCAGTGGCTATTTACATTAGGATAATCAAGTGCCTCTTCCTTTTTTGAATCCAACTTGAACATTATTCCATAGAAGGTAGAAGCTTTTGTTGAAATTGTCTTTTTCCGTTCTTCCCTAATGCTATCTGTGGTTTCAATCCACAGTTGTTCTGATTCACAGTCAATTGACCCTAATACAAATTGTTCCTTGTGTGGACTTTAAATTCCTTAGGAATGTTATTTAAATTATATTTTGGTACTATATTGTCTTAGTATTCTTTTTCAGCTTTATTCTAATCAATGTTGAATATTAACAGTTCCTGATCAGGATTACAATCTGCTCCTTGTCTTGTTTTGACAGAGTATACAACTGTTTCTTCTACTCCCAATTACATAGTCTTAATTATTTTTCTATAATGACCATCTCATGATGGGATCACTTCGGTGGGAAGGTAACAGTGCTCCGTGTGCTCCGGTGTCTAGTCATGCCTGCCACATGACCACTGAAACGTCTGCAGAAGCAGACAACGCTGGCTTTTCGGCTTTGAAACAGAGATGAGCACTGAACCCTAGAGTCGGATACGACTGGCTTTTGAGCAAGGGAAACCTTCATAGCTGTCTGACTGAAAATACCCTATTTCAGTCTACTTTAGTTCATTGATACCAAGCACTTGAACAGGCCAATTACATTAGTGGGACCTACATAGTATTGGCTTAGTGGTTAAGACGCTGAACTTGATGACTGGAAGGTTGGCAGGTCAGCAGTTTGAGATCCGAGTGCTGCACAACGGAGTGAACTCCTGTTTCTGTCCCAGGTCCTGCCAACCTAGCAGTTCGAAATCAAGAAATCACAAGTAGATAAATAGGTACCACTTTGGTGGGAAGGTAACAGCGTTCCGTGCACTCCGGTGTCTAATCATGCCTCCCACCGTGACCACGGAAACATCTGAAGACAAAGACAGTGCTGCCTCTACAACAAACCCTAGAATTGGATATGACTGGCTTTCGAGCAAGGGCGACGTTTTCCTTTGTTCCACATAGTGTTGACATACCAAGTCGTCACTGATTCAGTGGGCTTGCTATAGTTGTGACTTACTCCTGGATTTCAGCTGTTAAAAATGATGTCCTGTGGACATAAGTCTCATTGTATTAAACTTTGGTTACTTCTGAGTAGACACATATTGCTTGTACTATGAAGACTTTCCCTCTGTAACAGCAACATATCTGTCGGTGAATTACGAATATGGAACAACCATTTAGTAACTGGAGCATATTGCATTTTTATACATGATTGTTGTACAACTTGTGAGTCTGAGATAGAAAGGCAGCTGGGGACAGGAGTATACAGAATTAGACGCCATGGAAAACAGTGGAGCCCTTAGGGAATTGAATTACAGTCAATTTACTGAAATGAGAAAAGCAATGTGTGTCAATAGCAGCACACAATTATTTTAATTTTCTGCAAAAAAAAAAAAGAGGTCATAAAATGCATTCCTCTTTGCCTCTGAGATCCACTAGAAATATTGGAGTCTCGTTTAGTTCTTCCTGTACTCAAATTCTTTCCTTGTGGTAGAAGCATCTGTAAAGTTTAATTTTGCTTTTCATTTTTTCCTTTTTCTTAAAAACTAACACTAGTCCTGTCGTCTTTGGTTGCATGTGGTGCTAATGTATTATTGGCCAGTACCAACATTTTCCTAAGACATTTTGGTGTCTTCATGGCTGTTTAGGGTGTTTTCCCATATCTGAAGAAAGGAAGAGCAACTAAGGTACTGTCAAAGCCTCTTTTGTTGGAAATGGATGAAAAAGAGGGCTTTATTATACTTATCTCACTATTTCCTCTTTGGTATGAAAAATTCACTTGGGATGGTCATTATCTTATGTGTTCAGATACAAAAACATTTGGAATTTCCCCTTAGACCTCAAGATGAGCTGTTTGGCAGAAGCCCAAAGTAGTTCCTTGTTCTTCTCCGTTTTCTTTTCCACGTGGACTTTAAACTAAATCTACTTGTAGAACATCTGGAACTTTCTTTCCTTTTCTCTCTCCCTGCAGCCCTTTAAACCAGGAGTGCCCAAACTATAGTCCGTGGGCCATATTCGGTCCCCGACGCCAATTAATTCAGCCCGTGCCGCCCTCGTCGCTCCTGGAAGCGGAAGTAAAATATGCCCGTGGGTCGTAGTTTGGGCATCCCTGGTTTAAGCAGAGAAAATGGCATCTTAAAATCTATCTCATCCACTTTCAAATTGCAAGGTGCTTTTTACTTCCGCTTCCAATGAGAGGAACCACATGACAGGCCCGCTGGACCACGTGACCGGCCTGCTGACCCACGTGACCAGCCTGCGGCCTGAAAAGTTTGGGCACCCCTGATTTAGGGAGCTACTAGTTGAGCTAACATACTTTTAAAAATTGCAATTGTACTCCTAATCTGCCAGTTTCACTGAATCCAAAGCAGTTTTATTCCTAATGGCAAACTTCTACCTGCATTGTAGTCTTCAGTTCATCTTTTACTTTTAGCCTTGTGAAATCGAAGAAAAGCATCCAACCACTGGTGTAAGAATTGACAAAAAACCTAAATTTGCATTTCAGCTGGATTTTCTTGCTTTCTTTGGGCCAGATGAATTGGTATCGGGGGCGAGATCTGGCCCACGGGCCATAATTTGGGCACCCCTGGTTTAAGCAGAGAAAATGGCAGCTTAAAATCTATCCTATTCTGTTGCAAAACAGATTACAAGGGGTGTTTTACTTCCGCTTCCTGTGGGAGGAACCACGTAACTGGCTCGCTGAAACACGTGACCGGCCCACTGAAGCATGTGACTGGCCCACAGCCCAAAAGGTTTGGGCACCTCTGCTTTAAACTGACCAAACTCCATTATGAAGGGTTTCCTATTCTTCCAAGGATATTTCTGGGAATGCATTGGAATTGCAGTAGGTATTATTATAGGTTACCAACCTTCCCTTGAATCCAGCAGATCACTAGCTGGATATGCCCATTGTACTAGCCATAGTCATATAATTGGAATTTAACTTCAACATTTTCCAACGTATCTCTGCTGAATTTCCAAGGTTGCATCATGAAGGTTTATAATATAATGCCTTTTTAAATAGAGCCTGCCAGTTACAGGATGTCAACAAATTTTGCATAGTGCAGAACTGTAGTTTTTAGTGCCTTTCACCTTGGTGTATTATCTAGTTTGTCAGCAAACTTGGGGTATATTATCTAGACCAGGGTCAGCAAACCTGGCTCTCCAGATCTTCTTGCACTTCAATTCCCAGAAGCCCTGATCAGCAGGTGTGCTGACTTGGGCTTCTGGGAATTGGAGTTCAAGGACACCTGGAGAGCCACATTTGCTGATCCCTGATCTAGACTAGAAAATGTTGAAGATGCCTTATTTCAGGTTCTGCTGTTTTATGAGTAGAAGCATGAGAACTGCTATAGAATTACCTATTATTGCTTGGAACTCTTTGGCAGTACTTCAGTAGAGCAACACGGGAAGATCTTTTCCTTTGTTGTTCATCCCAGTTTAATGGACAAATCCTTTTATATTACACTTTAAATTCTCATTATTGCCAGTGTCTTTAAAAGAGAGTTGCATTGTTTTGCAAGAAACAGTTCTTCACAGGGGTACATTAGCTTTTGTTTTTAAATTGGCAAAATGTACAGTGGGGTTGTTGTTGTTGTTTTGTTTGTTTGCAGATCCATGACAACACATTCTTAGCAAAACCATGGCAAAAATCTTGTTCCAAAAATTACCTCTCTTTAGGGTGATGACATCACTCTCAGAGAGAGATTTTAGGTAATTAAAGAATTCATCTTCTGTCCCATGGCTCAACTGACTCACATGCAATCAGGATTATTGCTTGTGAGCTATGGATTTCCCAAGGTATTTATGTAAAATCTACCCTGCTGGTCATGTCATCTGAGGTCATTGCTGATCATCTAAGAGTGAAGGCAGGCTTGCACAGATGACATTGGTAATTCAGATAATTTAAATCTAAACCACTTGCCAGGATTGAAAACTCATGATCCTGCTAATTTAACACTATACAGACAGCGTTTAATTACATAACTATGATACGTAGTCTCAGAGGATTTTTGGCTTTCAACATGGCAAGTAAGACCTCAACATAGACCTTTTCCCCTTCTCTTAGGCTTGAATGCATATCAAGTATCTTGTGGTAGAAATAGCCAATATACAGGTGAAACTCGGAAAATTAGAATATCGTGCAAATGTCCATTCATTTCACTTAACAGGTGAAACGAATATATGAGATAGACTCACTACATGCAAAGCGAGATATGTCATGTCTTAATTCATTATGATTGTGACGATCATGGCGTACAGCGTACATGAGATTATGTGATGATTATGGGGGTACCTGAGATTGTAGGGTTAGGGTTTTCAAAAGCTGTAAGCCATAAGCATCAATATTATAACAAAGTAAGGCTTGAACTATCTCGCTTTGCGTGTAATGAGTCTCTCTCATATGTTTGTTTCACCTTTTAAGTTGCATTACTGAACTGAATGAACATGTGCACGATATTTTCACTTGTATATCACATTAACCATTGGATAAGCATCAAGAATCTGAGGAAAAGTTAAAGGAAGTGAAATTGTCTTGTGCAGTACTGCGAATCAAAGTGAAAGTATGTGAATGTGGAGAAGGTAGAGCATGTGGGTTTCTTCTGTCACTGTAGCCCAATGGTGGTTTGTTGTTGTTGTTTTGGTCTCCAAACAAAAAGAGGATGCTTTTTGCTCCTTGAAGGGTCTGAACATTTGAAAATTAAAAGTTAAGTAGATGTGCCTGCTTAAACGAGATTCCAGATAGTTACACAAAAATAGACTTTGTGAGATCTCTTGTAACTAGCAACATCTGTACTTTGTGGCTGTCATCCAGAAAATATGTGGAGCCCTTCACATATATGGACTTCCTGAAAAGGTGTGTGTGTGTGTGTGTGTGTGTGTGTGTGTGTGTGTGTGTGTGTGTGTGTGTGTGTGTCCTGCATTGCAAATTAGTGTCCCTGCAGTCAAATTTCATGGGAAGTGTATTGTTTTATGAATTGCTTTGTTAAGGTCTTATGTGGATTATAAGTGGTAACAGTTTTTTAAAAATAAGTATGATACAGAAGTTGGAAGAGATCCCCCTGATTAAGAAAGAGGGATATATATATATGCCTGTAAAAATTGGATAGAAATGGAAGAATTATAAAAGGGATCCAGATTAATAGATCAGATTGATTGCTTTTATTTTGAGCACATGATACAGAATAATCTGTTGGTGAGAAAACCCAGAAAATATCCCTGTAGATTCATTGCCTTTAAAACATTTCCATCTTTAGAAGGTCTTGGGAATTTAACAGTAGGCATTGGAATAATAAATGTTTCAGTCCCTACCCTTGGTTTCATTTCAAGAAGGCAATTCAAAGATCAGCTTCATCCTGTACTTGTGCTATAAAGGAGCAGAAGTGAGCTTACTATCATTTTACTTTTGAATATGGTTAATTCACAACAAATAGGAAAGAAATAACTTGGGCCACTCTTACACTAGTAAAATCTGTTGAAATGAGGGCAGTTAATTTAATACCTATAGGCTGTCAAGTGAATTCAGACTTACAGCAACCCTCCCACAAGTCGTACCTTGCACATTAGATAGATTGATTGAGTGTTAATAAGCATTAATAGCTAGTCTTGGAAACTCAGATAAAATAACCTTACAGTAAACATTGATTACCTAGTCCAGTGATGGCAAACCTTTTAGAGGCCGAGTGCCCAAACTGCAACCCAAAACCTACTAATTTATCGCAAAGTGCCAACAGGGTGGGGTGAACTCTGTGCTGGAGGGAGGGAGGAAGCGCTCCCATTGGGCTGCTGGGCAGAGGGCTGGGGTGAACTTTGTGCTGGGGGAGGGAGGAAGCTCTCCTATTGGGCTGCTGGGCAGAGGGATGGGGTGAAATCTGTGCTGGGGGAGGGAGGGAGGAAACACTCCCATTGGGCTGCTGGGCAGAGGGGTGGGGCGAACGTTGTGCTGGGGTAACAGCATGCATGCCCACAGAGAGGGCTCTGAGTGCCCCCGTTGGCATGCATGCCATAGGTTTGCCACCACTGACCTAGTCCTAGTCCTTTATATTCTCTTATTCAAAGATAAAACAAATTTATTATACTTTTGCTAGTAGGAAACTTTGTCAGATCTGACAGTAGAAACAATACACTTCTTATGTAACAGTATTGTAATGACATCAAGGAATGCTTCAGTTGTTTGGTCATTTGGGTTGAAACAGCTTATTGCTAAATTCAGGAAATCGCTTTTGTCTTCATCCTTGACCCTCCCACTGAAATACTTCCTGTTCAGAAATAGTGGGTTACAAAAATGCTGGCAGGAACTTGACAATTTATTTAGGAAACAATTTATTGTTTGAGACTATATTTCTGTTCAAACCTTTGTTGGTGTATAGTACATAAAGAAGCACCCAGCTTACTGTAAGCACATCTTCAATGGTATATCACAAAACTCCTTTTAGACATGTAGAAATGAGTTACGTCAGCCGAAATGGAGCTTCCCAGAATAGCATGCTTTTTAGCCTTGTACCCAATGGATTTTTGCACTGATTTCTATGCAAGATTACTGGGTGAGTTAGGATTTAGTTTGTTGGGCTGAACCAAGTATTTAGGCTATTCCCTATGCCCATGGTGAGCAAAGTGTAATTAACCCTCTTAGATCAGAGTTAAGCTCCCTTAGGATTCAAGGATCACACAGGCCCACCGCTGTACTTTGAAAGTCTGTTCTCTTGCTTGGATGTTTCTCACCCCAACCTCTGGTTTTGAAGGGGGAAAAACCCCTCCCCTACCTAAAACATTTGAGAAGTAAAGGCAGAAAATATGATGTAATTGTCACATATATGTTTTATTTCTGAAGCATTATACTGTATGTACTGTGTACACAAAAGCAGGTTGTAGTTCCTAGTGAGAAATCGCAATCATTCATGTACAAAGCTGGAGAGATATTCTAATTACTAATTAATTTTTACTTCTATAACTTATATTGCCATTTTCCCATTGTTCCCCATTAGACATTGTGACTTCTCCCTGTATTTCATCAATAGAAATCATACTGATGTGAAGTTTTTTTTCTTGGTACTGCCCTAAATTAATGATGTGTAATTGTGTGTTTCCCCCCACAGTTCCCAGTGACCTTTCCATGGAGGAGAGAGAAGAGCTTTTAAATATTCGCCGTAGAAAAAAAGAATTAATTGATGATATAGAGGTAATAATTTTCTTTAAATAAAGAAGCGTCCTACCTCCTGAAGGCTTGCCCACATAATCCAAAGATTGTTTCCAGTAAATTACTGCTAAAATAAGCTGTGCTAGCTGCTGTATCATGGTAGCATCACACAAAAAATGACATCGTGCTGATAGGGTATGTATAATATAACAGTTAAAGTGAATACTGTATACCAGAACATGTTTTTTGATAAGAATGTTCCATTTAAAAAAAAGAACCTAATAGCCATCCTAGTAAACTCCTGTGCTTGTTGGAAATGATGTTTAACATTGCCTTGTATTCTTGTCTTTTTTGACAGCGGTTAAAATTTGAAATTGCAGAGGTGATGACAGAAATTGATAACTTGACAAGTGTGGAAGAAAGGTAGGTCAGCTCTTACATGTGTATTTTTTTAACGGAAAAGCAGTTTCTGTTCCTGCTGTTTTTTAATTGAGATTTGCAGAAATAGCCTATTGACTGTGACAGCTGAGATCTTGACCTTCAGGAATCAAATCACTGTTTTATGGACCTGTAGCAGGCACTAAACCCTGAGGAAGTGAATCGAGAAAGGCTATTACACCGGATTAGCTTCGGTTTTCTTGACAAATTCATTGATTATGTTACAGTTTTGTTGATACTTTACGTTACCTGAAGCAAAGAACTTTGAGTTATTCCTTAAAGAAATAAAGATAAGAAAACAAGAGAAATAAGAAAAATAAATCATATAGAACTCTTCCCCCAAGACGGATTTTATTGCATTATTTGGTATTCTACCATCTGTCCATACACCTTTCTGTTGAGGATACTGGCTGATAGGTGTCTAGCAACATCTACAAGGTTTCAGGTTTTGGACATTTATATGTAAAGCTGTTGCTTAATACTAAATCACCTGCAAAAGTAATGTGTTTGTTTATTATAGGGGCAACCTGAAGAATTGTCAGTCATTCCTGAGTTAGCCACATTTCCATGTGTCTAATATGTGCTGTTTCCAGAGGGGCTTCTGCCTGTTGCCTTGCATGAAATGCTGTACAGTAGTGTCTTATCATTGTGCACTGCCCCTTCAGAGATGTACAGAGTCTGTTGATTCTGCGCATTTCATATTTGCATTAGAGTTGCATCTTAATTCAACAGAACACAAAATGAATCCATCCTGTTATACTGTCTGTCATTTGCAGTACAGTACCTCTTTTAAAGAATTCTACTTACACTTATTGTGTTGTTCTGATCCGTCTGGGTTTACCGAAGTTGAAATGCATCCTGTGTATTGCTGTGTAGTTAATAGTAATCTCTGCTGCATTATTTGCTGTCTTGATGTCTGAGCTGTAAAATATACTCATGCAATACTACCAACATGGAATGTGATGCTCTTGGTAAAAGGGCAGGGCACTCCCATTGGTTCTCTGGCTCCATATCTTCTGCTCATTCATCCACTGCAGCACTATGTGCCAATGTAGCAAAAAACCTGAATGCATTTTCCAGTAAGGTGGCTCAAAGGATTGCATTGTTAATTGGCTTGGATTGAAATAATCCAGTTTAGCTGGTTTGTGGGTTAAAACCATATCCTCTTCTTAATGCTGCCCTTGCTCCAATCTGTGTCAGAGGATTGAAGTGCCATTCATAAAAACATTTTTTGAAATGTAAAAGGTATTTTGAATTGTTTTCCCAGGTAACTATATATCATTTACTTTGGAGATGATCATTTAGCTATGGTGTTCTGTGAATTTTAGCCACCCAGGATGAACACGTAAAAAAATGTACATATTCTAGATGTTTAAGCAAACATATATATGTGATAATGTAATAACAATTTCCCTTTTATTCCTACTCCCACCTTTATTTTTCAAATAAATAGCAAAACCACGCAGAGAAATAAACAAATAGCTATGGGAAGAAAAAAATTCAACATGGATCCCAAGAAGGTAGAATATTTTCATAAACTGTTGCTCACGTCTTCTTTAAGAATATGGAATGCTATTTGCTGTTTTTGCAGTATAATTGCAAAATTTGCTGTCTTTTCTTCTATCCTAAAATCTAAATACCTCTCAGCTGTGTGTTTCTTAAAGTAATTATTTCCTTTGTTTCAGAGTTAATTTATTTTTAGGGTAGGGGGCCGGCATTAGAATACTGGAAAGCATGCTTAATTAAAACAAAGCAATTACAGCTACATTAGCATGAAGAGGAATGAGTCAGTGGATGAGATTTTGGGTAGTGACAGTTTTCTTAGCTTATTATAATTGCAGTTCTTGATGGAAATACAGTTGACATACATTGTGTCTTTTGCAGTGAAATTTGCTTCTCTTTGTAATTTCAAAACACATTTGCTTGTTGATATTCATACTTTAGCTGGATATCCATGAAAGTGTTCTCATCAGAGAGAGGGGAAGAGAACAAACTATTTCTCATGTTTATGATAGCTTTTCCGAATGATAAAATGGAATTGGGTCTACCTTGCTAGAATAGGTTACAGATTTTGAGCAGATTTCCCTTATTTGCAGCAAGGTTTTCTCCTGCTGTTCTTTCTGAAACCTAGCTGTACCCAAATATATATATTTTTCTTTTTCAATAGCTGCTTTGTTTTTATTGTTTCTAGTCCATCCAAAACATCATACAGTACTTATTAACTTTTTTTGCTTTACAAATCAACCAAATGTCTTTTCAGCACCTTATTGTTCAGGATTCACAAGATTTAAAAACAGCAATAAAACTAGTAATTCCACTACTCCAAAGCTTGTTAAATTATTTTAAAAAGCATTGCAAATTAACCTATTCATCTCTGTTAGAACTATAAAGAACGGAGGGAACGGAACAGGTCATAAACCAGGGGTTCCCAACGTTTTCAGGTCATGGGCCGAGCCACTCCCCCTCAGACCACTGAGTGGACTGGTCACGTGGTTCCGTGCGTATTCTCTTGCGTTTTTGCGAGTTCTCGTGAGTTCTTGTGTGTATTTTCATGAGTTTTCATGAAATCACGAGTTCTTGTGAGATTTTGTGTGTTCTTGTGAGATTTCACATATTTTTGGTGCATTTTCAGTGTTTCCACCACTTGCGGCAGCAGCGTCAGAAACAAGGGCGGTGGGCCACATTAAATGGTGCCACAGGCCAGGTCCGGCCCAAGGGCCATAGGTTGCAAATCCCTGTCATAAACTGTGGGTAGATCAGACATAAAAATTTTGGTGCTGTGCAAATGAATCCACTAGGCGCATTCTTTACTTGTGCACATGATTTCTTCCCTCCCTTATGTATCTGTGGTAAACTGCCTTTCCCTCTGTATTAGTAAAGTACATTCAAATCACCTCTGGAAACATGATCTTTTAATCATCAGTCCTGGTTTGGAAGAGAGCAGAAACATTACTTTGTCAGTTCAGATGAAATAAAACTGTGGCTTGGCACCCTTGCTCAAAAGCCAGTCGTATCTGTTTCTAGGGTGCAGTGCTCAACTCCGTTAATAGCCAAATTGCCAGCGCTGTCTGCTTCTGCAGATGTTTCCGTGGTCATGCAGGAGGCATGACTAGGCTGCGGAGTGCACAGAATGCTGTTACCTTCCCATCAAAGCGGTACCTATTTTTCTACTTGCAATTTCTTGATTTTGAAATGCTAGGTGGGCAGGTGTTGGGTCAGAGAATGGGAACTCACTCTTATCACACAGCGCTTGGACCTTCTGGTAGTCAAGCTCAGCATCGTAACCACTAAGCCACCGTGGTCCCTTTAGCGCCATTTTAGCTGACCATGATTATGTTCATAATGGGGCTTCACTTACTCAAACACAAGATTTAAAAAAAAAATCCACGTCAGCAGCATGTAGAGTCCTATTCTATGTGACATGGATATAATAGTTTATATCTGGGTATTTCCAGACCATATAGTTTGTGTGAAGAGGAAAACAATTGAATTACTTTCTTTTCCTGCTCGTTAGGGAATCCAGTTTCTCATAGAAAATGACCTGTTGCAGAATACTCCTGAGGACATTGCACAGTTCCTTTATAAAGGAGAAGGGCTAAATAAAACCGTCATTGGAGATTATCTCGGTGAAAGGTAAGCAGACCGAATCTGTATGATGCTAAAAAACTGAACCTGGGGGAACCTTGTTTTGTCTCTTGTTCTCTTTTGCCTTAAATGTTTAACATGAGTTTAGCTATAAGGATATAAGCCATCCCCCACTCATGCCTGTTCATCACAAAGAAAATAAAAATACTAGAAATTGTTTTCAAAATTGCTATACAGGTATAATTCTGCTGAAGTCCTAATTAGGGGTGGGTGGGGATATTTTGTTTGAAGATTTTTAAAAAATGATTATGCCCAAAGTAACATGATGACCTGGAACCTTCTCCATGTAAAGCATTTGCACCAATGTCACACATTGAGGCAGCCCATATGATCTTCTAAATGCACTTCTTATCTTATCTTCTGAATCTTAGGAGATCTTTCAGAACTCTCTAAATAATGTGGATTGGCCAAGTGGAAACCACTTTTTAAAAACTAAAGCAAGAGTATGCATAATGCAACATATTTTCACACATAATTAACTGGGCAGAGGACATGTTTGCAAACTATAAACACATTGTTTATGTTAGTTAATAAATTATGGTAATTAAATATTTGGGTGGAAACCATTTTCACCCTTTTCATGTCAATCTATTTAATTACGTTTTCATAATTAGATCTTGAGACTGACTGGATGTAGGTAATGTTGAGACAAAAAAAGACTTACTAATTTCAGGAGGCAGCTGTTTATCTAACTGGTAGCTAATCAGCCTGTCCTAATAATACAACCGCTTGAGTATTTAATGTTTCTTTCTCTGAACACCCTTTGGGAGGTAATAGATAGCTTCTTAGAGAGAGCTATGTCCCCTGCTTGCTAATATGAACAAATAAAAAATGAAAAGGCTGTTCAAGTTGCAAATTTAATTTTAAAAGCTCAGAATTAGAAGTGATTAGTTGCAATCAATGCATAATGTAGGTTCCAACTGTCCTTAGAGCTTGTTTATCCAATTTCAGCTGGATTTCCTGGTCTGCAGACAGTTTCAGGCGCACTGCACTCACCCCCTCCCCTTTTATGTACAGACTGGCAGGCATTGAGAGTACTGTATCTTAATAAAGACCAGATGTCTTATTGTGATGTAATGCTTCTTGGAGACAAGAACATGGACATCTTTCACAAGTTCTCTCGCATTCATAAAAAAAATCTGTAGTTGATACTGAAAGGATTGCTGGTTTTTTAGCTTTTTCAAAATGAATATCCAGCACAACATTTTAGTGTCTCTTAGAAATAAGTTTTCCTATGTTAAATCTATACGGCTGGAAGATATGTAAAGTTGAATATGCTGCAATAGAATTGGGCAGTTCTTACTTTGAGGAACTGTAGCTCTATTTGGTGTATTTTGGGAACAGTCTATGCTTGGGAACACATTTCCATAAGAGAGGTCCAAGTCCTTTCAGTATCTTTTGAAAGTAGTTTTATAAGATACTAGCAAGGGTTGCCCGGCGTTGCCGGGCTTTTTTGGGGGTTTTGTGTTTTAAAAACTATGAGAAATGGTGTTGGATGTTTTTTGTTGTATGTGTATTTAAATCATTTATGTTATTTTTTAAATATATTGTTTTTTTATACGTAGGTAGTGTTTTAAACTGTTATTAAAATTTTTGGATTTTTAAAAGAGATAAGGTTGATATATTTTTTCCCAATAATTGTATTTTTAAAACTAATGTGTTCCTATGTGGTTTTTGGTGATAGGTGTACTTTGGATAAGATTTTTTTAAAAATGTGTAAGTTTATGTGTTTTGTAGATGGCTGGAGATCAATTTCAATTCATTGAGTGTAATATTTCCTGTGGCCACTTGGTGGTGGTGTTGCGTAATGTTGACTTTGTCCTGGCCTGTGTATTCTTCCTGTTCTTTTCTCATTTCAATTCTGATTCTCGGAGAGGCTGCACGTGTTTCTTGGTAAGTTGTGGTTTTTGTTGTGATTTGTGGGGGGTGGGGGGTTGTGTTTGTCCTTGTTATTTTTGGATTGTTTGTGGAAGATTTTCCTTGTACTTTTTATGTTTCGTATTGTTCTTGCTTTTTCTTGAATGTTGTTGTTTGTGTTTTTGGTGTGGGTATTTCTGTGGGCCGGCCTCGGTGGCTGGGTGGCCCATTGAAATACCATGTGGTGTTAGGCTGGGGGTTTTTCCGCAGGCCGGACTCGTTGCATTATGTACGCTGCCGGCCCGTGGTGGGGATGGGGGCATGGTCTTTGGGGGTTAGGAAGGGTGGGCTAGGTGGTGGGGAGGGGAGCTGTAGTGTGTTATGGTGCTTTGTTTTTGTGGAATCGTTAAAGTAGACCGTTTTTCCCCTTTAATATCAGTGGGTGGGGGCTGCGATCCCCCTCCCCGCTGGCTTCCCTAGTGTTGGGTGGTTTTTTGGGATAAAAGGTGTATATTGGCCCTACACTTCTGGACACAGAGGAACTGGCAGAGAGGATCGTTCCCCCTCCCCCCTCCTTAAAACAACTCCGGTTTTAAAGAGAAGAAAAGACGGAGTTTTTTTAAGGAGGGGTGGTGGGGGATCGATCCTCTCTGCCTCATGTTTTGTTTCCAGATGGGTTGGGGCAATATAGTCCTTTTATCCCGACAAACCTCCCAACAGTAGGTTGGCAGCGGAGAGGGGGATAGCCACCCCCTCCCACTGATGTTAAAGGGGAAACTCCATTCGGGAGCTTCAGGCGCCGCGGGAGAGTAAAAGAAAGCCGGCTGCTGTTTGCTTGCCTCTGAGCTGTTTTTCTTTTTAACTTTCCGGGCGCCGTTTTCCTCAGCGTTCTGCGTGGGCGCGCAGGACGCTGGGGCTTGTAGTTATGGGTTGGTGCTTTGTGTTTTTGCTAGGTTTTTTAAAAATGCGTTTCTTTTGATTGGCTGCGGCTCGTGTCGGAACGCTGCGCCGTGCGAGAGCCTCTCAGCGTGATTGGCTGCGGCGCGGCGCAAGGAATGTTGGGAAGTGAAGTTCTTTCCCTTTCTTGCCGTTTGTGGGGCTGAGGCCCCCGTGTCGGATTTTTAAATCCTTCGTTGACCTGCGTAGGCAATTCGGCCGTGCGCACGAAGGGTGGGTGCGGGTCAGTAGGGCGACGCATAGCAACCTATAGCCAGTTCCAACGGTGAACACTTGGATTTATAGGTTAAGATGTAATGCAAGTAAAATGTAGGAAAAAAACTTACTTTTTTCAACATTGCTCTCTTCACCATCTGTTAATTGTTAATGGATAATAAAATATGAATTAAAACATGCAGTGTTTGACATATTCCATCCATTTATGTGAGTACTAATTTAGTAAGAACAGTCACCCATAATCCCAAATTTAGTATCAATTAGAACATAAATTTTTAAAAAAGGGAGTTAAAACCAACATTTACTTGGCTAGAAGCAGTCTATGGGTCTACGTACAACAGCATAAAGTCTTGTGGAACCTTAAAGACTGACAGCAGCTCACTTCTTCCAGTGTGAAAAGTAAAGGTAAAGGTTTCCCTTGCTCGAAAGCCAGTTGTATCCTACTCTAGGGTGCAGTGCTCATCTCTGATTCAAAGTTGAAGAGCCAGCGCTGTCTGCTGCTGCAGACATTTCGGTGGTCATGTGGCAGGCACACAGAACGCTGTTACCTTCCCACCGAAGTGGTCTCTATTTATCTACTTGCAATGTCTTGCTTTCGAACTGCTAGGTTGGCAGGAGCTGGGATAAAGACGGGCGCTCATTCCGTCCTGCAGTACTCGGGAATCTAACTGCTGACCTTCCGCCTCTCAGTCAACGTCTTAGCCACTTGAGCCACTGCATTACTTATGTGAAAAAGAGGGCTGAATTTCACAAGAGTTTATAATAAATTTACAACAATCCTAATCAACCTTTAATTTACTGCAAGACTTCCTTTTCTTTACACATTGTTATTTTGCTGCGACAGACTTAACATGGCAAACCCCTTGGGAAATCTATGTATGTTATTCATTAGAGCAGGGGGTTCTCAACCTTTTAAAGCTGCTGGCCAGACCACGTCCCCTCAGACAGCTGTGTGGGCCGGACTAGTGATTCCCTCCCACCGTAAACGCTGCCGTAAAACATATCAGTGGCTGTTGTAAACATGTTTACGACAGCTGCGGGTGCATTTACGGCTGTTGTTACTGCATCTGCTTCCGCCAGCGTCGGCATGGACCACATGAAATGGGGCTGGGGCCGGCCCGCGGACTGTAGGTTGAGAACCCCTGCATTAGAGTAAGAAATGGCATAAGTCTTATACAAGACTTATGGCATAAGACTTTTTTTGCAGCTGCACACATCCTGTAATCCTGTACATGTTTCCTAATTGAGCAACCATGGAAAATATTACTGAATAAACAGGCTTAGAATGGGGCCATACAAGGGTGCCGTACTTTTGGTTAAAACAAGCCTATGAATCAGCAAGAATTAGCTAAAGATGTAGTGCCATAATTTCTCTTGTTAATGCGCAGCTGATGTAATGGAATCTGATTTCAGAGATGGGTCCCATTTTCTATTTCACAAATACTTCCATGCTTACTTGAAAGTAGATCCCACTGAATTCAGTGCTCTGCAGCCTTTCGTTGGTTGGTTATGGTTGTAGTCGAGTATATCTTATTCTTAAGAAGGTGAAGTGCCTTAATAACATAACAAAGAGCAAATCTACAGATAACTGCCTCAAAGGATTGTCTTAAATGTATTAGCCAAACAAAGTCAATTACTTTCTTACTATAATTATTTTGAAAGTAAAAAACACTTTTATTGTGTTGATCTACTTGTTTCCCCTTGGCGAGAACTCCCATAGTATTCATGCAGCAGCATCATACTCTCATCCAATATAATGAATGTGGCTTTCAATGTATTAATTAAAATACTTGAAAAGGTTTGTTTTGTTTTACAGGCAACTGTTTCCCATAGCCTACTTATTGTTGGGCTGGAAGCTGATTTGCAAAACACTTAATTTAATGATGTGTTTCCTACTGATTCTAAAGATTGGAAGGCTTCCTACTTACCCATGCCTCATGTTACATTACCCCAGTGTGGTGTAGTAGATAAAGTGAGGGACAAGGGCCTTTGAAACCATGGTGAAATGAAAGTGGCATTTCTATGGACATGTGGCAGGCATGACTAAACACCAGAGTGCATGGAATGCTGTTTACCTTCCCACCAAAGTGGTCCCTATTTATCTACTTGCAATTTCTTGCTTTCTAACTGCTAGGTTGGCAGGAGCTGGGACAGAGACGGGCGCTCAAACCATCATGCAGCACTCAGGTCTCAAACTGCTGACCTTCCAGTCGTCAAGTTCCGCATCTTAACCACTAATCCACTGCAGTCCAATGATAAAACCATTCCTTAAATATCTCACTTTCCTTGAAAGGCCTAATAAGAACAAGTCACCAACATGGTGGCACTGGTAGTTTTCAGTTTATTTTGTTTTTAATTTGATTTTACTTACTTAAGTTGATCGAGTCACTGGTTTATTTTAGTTGTTTCTAGTCTTTCCACTTCCTATTGTTGGATTGTTTAGTTTATTCCTGCCATGCATCGACTATCCTTGGTAGAGAGGTTATGGAGGCTGTCACCTGCCCTGGTGTGTTTGTTCATGGTATGTGACTCCTGCTAGGATGTGGCCCAGGATAAAGAGGTTCATGGTGGTGTCTGCTAAAAGGACCAGCCACCATTGTCCCTCTGAATGAATTCTCCTCCTGAAGTCTTAGCAATAGCAATTACACTTATATACTGCCCGATAGCACTTAGTTCACCAGTTATTTAGCATCTTGCCCCCAACACGCTGGGTACTCATTTTACCAACCTTGGAAGGATGGATGGCTGAGTCCACCTTGAGAACCTGGTCAGGATCAAACTCACAACCTTTTGGCTGCGGTGCAGCAGTTTAACCACTGTGCCACCAGGGTTCTTTGTCAGTCTTGGCTCTATGTGGTCTATGCAGCGACAACTTCCAGAGTCCTCAACTTGGAATGGGCTTGAGGGATTTGTGGATGGCAACATCTGTTGCCACAACTGCAGTGGGGGCAGCATCAGCTGCTAAGAAATAGCTGTTGTGGTTTGGTGAGATGGGAAGGTGCTACATTGATATTATAGATATTAAGAATGATAAAGACTAAAAATTAAATATTAAAATAACTGCTGCCACATATTTTTTTTCTTTTACAGGGATGATTTTAATATTAAAGTACTTCAGGCTTTTGTTGAACTCCATGAGTTTGCTGACCTTAATCTTGTACAAGCCTTAAGGTAGGCATGTCTTAAAATATTATAAAACATTGTCATAAATATTTGTAATTTTAAAAGTGTGTGTCGCACAAATAATGCTGTGTTCCCTACTCTATTCTCTTATTAAAGTCTGTGGGCTAAAGCCTATATATCATAATCCTCAAACCATATCATCACTGACACCAGTAGTGATACTAGCATACCTGTCAAGTTTCGGGAAATTTTGCACTCTTTCCCGCCGTCATCCAGTATTAGTTAGACTGCAGTTAGACTGGAGGCCAGCACAGGATAAGCATAGCTGTCCAGTTTCCTGTTTTGGCTGAAAAATTTCCCTTATTTGACAGAAATGTCCCGAAACTTAACAGGTATGTACTAGGTGTACTTATGCATAATACTAAACCATGGTTCTTCTTCATGGTCCCTGTGAATGCACACTAATGGGTCAATTTTGCGCATGTGCGAAACAGTCGGAATCTTCTAGATCTCTTTTAAGAGTTTGAAAATCCTTTCATGCCTTGCATTTATGGTCCCACCCCCATTCCCCTTCAGTTTCAATTTGTCTCCGCCAGCAATAGTCTGGACAGTTTCTAGTTATAAAATGTGGGGAGGTAGGGCGGATGTGTGGATTCACAGCTGACTACTCGAAGAACCACAGTTCCAAGTAAGCAACCTGTCTTTTAGGATTACAACACTGAAGTTGTGGGAGTCTGAGTTTACATGTTTCTCCTGCCTTTATTTCTGGATTTTGATGCATTCAAAGTTTAACTTTATCTTCCAACACTAAACTTTGATTTATTCTAACTATAATTTGTTAAGCCAGTGTTTTAACACATAATCGGGTTATTTTTGTGAATCATAATTGACTAACTCCACTTTAGCTAAGCTTGGACATCATACCTAACTATAGCTACTCTAGCGGCGCCATATGTCCCGGAAAACCAGGACTGTCCCGGATTCAAGGTTGGAAAAAATGTCCCGGCCAGTTCAATAAAAATCATATTAAAGTCCCGGATTTTTAAAACTTACTGGTTGTGTATTATAACACACCATTAAAATAAATCCAAACTCTTGCCATCAAACGAGCGATTTCCTGCCACATTGGAGTTGGAGTATACCTGGAGACAAATCTTAACGTCCTCGCCTCACACCACCGCCCCATAAGTGTGACCAGTGTGTTTCTTGGAACTGGGGATGTTAAGAGTTGACTGTGATGCAATTTCTCAGAAGTGCAACAGATTATTTTACAGTAGGAATTAACTGTTGTAAATAAATTCATTTATGTATTGATATATTTAATGTAAAAGAGTGTTATAGCTGTCATTATATTATGTTTGTTTTTAAAAAGGCTATTTTGTAGATAACCCGCCATTTTTTTGTCAAGTATACTTCTGTCCCGGTTTTGTGGGAGAGAATTATGGCAACTCTAGGTTAGTCTAAGTAAGTGTTTCTCAACCTTTGGTTTGGGGAATTGAAGTCCACTGATAGGGCGTGGGCCTCACGTTGGGAACAACTGGTTTAAATAAAAGTGAAGCTTTTAACCTCTTCATGTAGCATGTCACTGCAAATGGAGGAAGAAGGAAGGCAGAGAGAATTTGTACTGTAACAGGGTACCCATGAGATTCTATTATAACAAAAAGCCATGGCTTAGTATGGCATCTGAAAATAGGCAACTGGATGTAATTAGAAAGTCGACTCTAAGGAATGTGGCAAACATATGACCATTTATAATACACGGTATTTTGCAAGACATTTTGGAACCATCAGAATAATCTTGTGCACATTCATTCATTCATTCATTGTACATTTCAGTTAGTTCTGCAAGACCTATTCCCAAGAAAATACAGCTGTAGTTTATTTGGGAATATGGTATCTGGCAATATTGGCAGAGAGAGCAGTTTATTTCCGTTCCTATTTCTCATGCATGTTATATAGACATGAAATTGTACTGTTGTTTTATTGATGTGCTGATAGTTTCCAAGAAAAGGAAAACATCTCAAGGGAACCTAATGAAATCCATCTCTTATTAGGCCTAAAGAACAAAAATGTAAGATCTGTTTGGAGGAGTACAATCTCACAACTCTGGTGGATTAGTAAAGCAAATTATCCAGCACACGTCAGCACCAGAAGAGAGACAATTAATTTTTTTAGTGGGCTAATTACTTGCAGTTCATGTTGATGAATTCTACATTCTTTAAACTCTAATTGAAATCAAGTGCCTAACTACCTAGATTGTACCCTCTCTTTCTAAACATTTTGACATACTGTATACATCGATTTATTGAACTGATGCTGTAGAAAGCATGTGCTTGTATATTATTAAACACATTCACTTGCACTTGCTTTGAAAACAATATTTCAGATCAGTTGTGGAGACTCCAGAGAGAGGTAAGGAAGCATTATTGTTTATAGAGTCAACAAGGTAAAGCCTGTTTTAAACTGATAGAGCAGCCTTCCTTAACTCGGTATCTTCCAAACTATTGGGATACACCCCAGTAAATCATGCTGGTAGAAGATGTAGCTATTATGGTTGTAGCTGGCTTGCTTTTAGCCTAGGCTACTAATTTTATTTGGGGGAATTTTTAAATCAGTACTGTTGTGCTACTGCTTAATTCCTAATTAGGATGAATTCCAAAACAAGAAAAGATGTTATAGTGAGTCTTATCTGAGATAGAGTGCCATGTATATCTTTGCAGACAATTCCTGTGGAGCTTCAGGCTTCCAGGAGAAGCTCAGAAAATAGATCGTATGATGGAAGCTTTCGCTTCACGTTATTGCCTTTGTAACCCTGGAGTCTTTCAGTCTACAGGTTAGTTATTATGGCTTTTCTATCCATCTATCTCTTGATTGTATCACAAGGTATGATATGTTATTTGCTGTCAAGTCCATCTCGATGTTTGATAACCCTCCCAAGTTTTCTAACTATGAAGTACTATATTTGCCGGCGTAGACACACTTCTCCCCTCTTAAAATACACCAGAAAAACGGAGTGTATCTTATACTCCAATGTGTTTTATACGCTGGCAAATACCAGTTACAGTTAGAGTAGGCCCATTTGAATCAGTGGAATGTACAGAGGAGTTGACTAATTAATTCCCGTTGATTTGGTGGGCCTGGTGTAATGCGATTTAATATGCTAAGCAACAGGAAATTGGCCAATAAATAATTTAAATTAAATTAAATTAAATTGCTTTTCTCCAGAATACTCAAAAATACTGGCCAAAATCCAATCTTATAGTTATGCTGGATTCTGCTACTTCTGCTACAGTTGGCAATTTGTCTTTTTCATGCAGTCACAAGCTATAGAGAGCTGGGAAACTTTCTGGAGCAGGTTTTTTGCTGCTGTGGATGGCTTCAGTGAAAGGGGGAAAGAAACAGAATACTGTATTTGATCCACAAATGTTGGATACTGTTGAATCTTGGCCTTTATTAAGTCATATTTTAAAGTATGAGTCTTCTTTTTGCTAGAGAATGTGGGATTAGAGCAGGGGTTCCCAACCTACGGTCCGTGGGCCAGCCCTGCCCCACAACACCAATCCAATGCCATTCCTTCTCTCCCAGAAGTGGAAACGGATGCGTTTACGCATGCACCCACAACTGTTGTAAATGCAGAAGTGGGCACATTTATGATAGCCGTAAATGCTTCCACTTCGGGAGCATGGTCCAGCCCACTCAGCTGACTGGGGGCATGGTCAGGCCCACAGCACAAAAAGGTTGGCCATCCCTGGATTAGAGCTTTTCAGAGGCTGGTTTTAGATTAGAAGGTGCTGTCCAGAATAATCATTCTCCTTTGATGTTGCATTTCAGATACGTGCTACGTATTGTCTTTTGCAATCATTATGTTAAACACTAGTCTACACAACCACAATGTGAGAGACAAACCAACTGTGGAGAGGTTTATATCTATGAATCGCGGTATTAACGAAGGTGGGGACCTTCCAGAAGAATTGCTACGGGTAAGCTGATTTTAAAATGGAAAGTCTTCTAACTTCTTGTTTTGAAATGGAGCTAGAATCAGTTTCGCCCCTGATTTCTGTGTGAACCCGATGCAGTACATTTTATTGTACTGCTATGCAATCTTTCTAGAAGGAGAAATTGTAGCAGCAGCAGCAACAACAACAGTAATATGCATTCTTTAGGGTAGGGATTCTCAGCCTGTGGCTTGTGGGCCAAATGTGCCCATGGCACCATTTCATGCGGCCCCCCACTGCTTCCACCTCACCAGGAAGTGCCATGTGGGGGAGGAAGGGCAAAATGGCTGTCTGGCCCCCAAAGCTCTCTGAGGGAGCATGACCCAGCCCCGGCTTAAAAAGGATGAGAACTCCTGCTTTGGGGACCTAACACTTCTACTCTTATTTTATTATTTCAGTAAAACAATGGCTGAAATCCTGTTTGTATAGATTTGCGCTGCATAAACGATATATGTCATCGTTTGGTGATAGACATCTTTAATTAAATAAACACTTTTCTAAATCTAATTAATTTAAAGATTTCCTGTGCTTCTCTCTCAGGTTCCAATGCTGTTTATGGACATCATTTTTTGCTTGGGAACCCTTTGGGAATCTCAGGGCAGGGGAGCCTTTAATAGTGGAAAATATTTGTCCTGTTTATGGTCCTGCTGATAGATTGGGACCTTCACCAGCAACTCAGTGGCAATTTTCCACATCCTGAGACTTCCAAAGGTTTGGCAAAAGAGATACCTAGTGAGCTTCAGAACCTAAAGGGGAGGCGGGTGGGGAAATGTTAATCTCATTAAATTTAAGATTTCCACTACTGGTGGGTGATGTCATCCGCCTAAAGTGGTGTGGATTTATAACAATAGGATTTCAGCCAGCATGAGGGAAATTAGGCTGAGAGTGAGGGATGATCATCAGGCTGTGGAAGTGTTTGGGGAAACTGAGCCCAGGTCTTCCCCCATCTTAAGTTCTGTATGTTAGGAGTTGACTTCTGCCCTGTGGTCTGTATTTCATTCCTCTGTGCACTTAAGACCTTACCATAGACACAAAGGCTTCAAAGCAGGGGTTCCCAACCTAAGACCCACAGGCCTGATCTGGCCCATGGCACCATTTCATGTGACCCTCCCCCACACCCTCCAAGTGCATTTGAGAAACAAAATGGCCATCCTTTGAAGATGTTGGGACAAAATGGCCACCCTCATTGTGCTGGCAGGGCAAAATGGTCATCCGGCCCTCAAAGCTGACTGAGTGCGTGTGACCCGGCCCCTGCCTTGAAAAGGTTGGGAGCCCCCGCTTTAAAGAGAAGCCACCACCCCCCATCCCATTACACTTGGTCCTTCTAGTAGAGTGGCAACTGCTGTAAATGAAACTCACTGATGTTTCAGATGCTAAGTCTTTCCGTAGTGTTATCTAGAGAGTGAGTGCATGCTTTTAAAAAATGCATTAGTCATGTGACTTTGAAAGCCACACATCATAAAATATCAAAGAATAAATATGAAGATTAAAAACAAAAGATGATCTAGAGATTGAATTTGGAATTTTGTTTTATAAAAAGCAGTTCGAAAGCAAGAAATTGCAAGTAGATAAATAGGGACCACTTCGGTGGGAAGGTAACAGCGTTCCGTGCGCTCCGGTGTCTAGTCATGCCTGCCACATGACCACGGAAACGTCTGCAGAAGCAGACAGCGCTGGCTCTTCGGCTTAGAAACAGAGATGAGCACTGCACCCTAGAGTCGGATACGACTGGCTTTCGAGCAAGGGAAACCTTTACCTTTACAGTAAGGAAGCCCAGCTTTGAAGAGGAGCTTTGAAAAAACCTTGAATCAGTTAGTAACTTCCCTGAAGGGGTTCTGTTAAAATGAAAAAAGTTTTAAAAGACAGGTTTTGTGCATTCGTTTTTGATCTGCAGAGCATCTTTGTGTCCTTCTCAGCTTATCAGGGTGTTTCTTTTTATTTTGATATGAGTGTGTGACTCACAAGTAGATGATAGCTGATGCTTTTCCTAGCAATCTTCAAAAGGATAGTTCCACCTTCAGAAGAAACACATCATTTCGCTTTTCAGGACAAGAAATGCATATTTTGATTTACATGTTTGCATACATTTACATATGTACTATTGTGTTTTGAATATTGTAAACTTAAAACATGTTTGCCTATTGTGGACTTAAACCAAGCTTTTCATTTTTGAATGTTTCATAACTGTCTGCTGAACGAATCATGCTTATTCTGTCTGCACATCTTGAAAAGTGAAAAAATGCAATTGTGCACATTGTTACTCAGACATGTACCTCTTTTTTACTTTGAAGACTTTCAACAGAATCTGTTTGCCAGGCTTTGCAAGTCTGGAAGTTGTATTAAACCGTTCCCCCTGTTTTCTTCCAGAATTTATATGAAAGCATTAAAAATGAGCCCTTTAAAATTCCAGAAGATGATGGGAATGATTTAACTCATACGTTTTTTAACCCCGACCGAGAAGGATGGCTACTGAAATTAGGTAAGTAGGTGAATTATTTCCCAGTTTGCTATCAATATTAACATGCCTTTTGTCCCTTGACCACTGGTTTGTTGAAAATCTAGTGTAATGGGTTTAATATTATTTTCTATTTAAAGTTTCAATCTGAAAATACTGCCATCCACGCTGCATATTATTCTATCTAATACTTCACTATCTCCTTGGCCCCAATTACAAATGTACCCATTTGAGTGCAGTTCAGTTCCTGGCATGTGAAAGATTAAACATCTCAGAAGAAGAGCATCTATCCTTTTTTTACAACCCTCAAGATGAATGGTTAGAAATTCAACCATTTTTGCGAAGGGTGCTTAAATCTAGTTTCATAAATTTTACACGCACATACAAAAAGAGTGTGCTTCTGTCTTTCAAAATTTATTCCTGTATGTCTTTAGTTTTTCCCCATTGTGTATTTCTGTTGGTTTGATTTTTGACTATAATTTTTAATGAGTGGTTTAAATGTGCCTTCTTGTTTTCCTTTCGGCCTATGATCTATCACCTTTCTGTTCTGTGGCTGGCTGTCTCTGCTTATTCTGCATTAGGAGGTATGTACCAGATGGCTTTCTAGCCCCTCTCTCTTTTTCTGTTGCTTGGTTTCACTTTGATTTTACCTTTCCTTTTCCTTTAGTGTGCTCAGTTTCCTTCATTATAGCATTTGTGGAATTATCGTGCTTGCCACTTAATATCACTAATTCTGGAATTCTGCTCAGCTCCAAAATATTTGGTTTTTTTAAGTAACTGCTCACTATTATGTTCAATATCACTCCTGAATAACATGATCCTTGTGATGTAATACTCCATGTTATTGACCAATTCATTCTGGTGATGACTATGTAACAGGCCATTGACCAAATCTTTGAGGCTCATGTGCTTATTTGTACTAAAATCATTTAGAGCTATTGCAAGAGGGAAAACGTTAGTGGGTCATGTCTACAGACGCAACTCAGATCTTATCCAGGTTGGAATCTAGTAGATTAACAAATGGAAATATTCATCAATGCTGTTTCAAGCATAGAGATGTTTCACATCAGGGGTTGCCAATCTTTTAAAATCAGGTGCCGGGTCACACTCTCTCAGACAGTTGAGGGGGCCAAGCTCTGCTGTAAAATGCGTCAATGACTGTCGTAAGCGCTGTCAGGGAAATTTTATTTCTATTTTCCCCAGCTGCTACACACAAAAGGACTCTAGGCACAATATCTTAAAATATTATTAAGTAGTTTATTGTAAGCAAAAGTCAAATAAAACCAGAACACAATTCATAAAGTACAATACAGTACCTTAATAATAAAGAGAAGCAAGTAATATTAAGATTGGCCAATAATATAGAAATTTGAGCAAAGCAAAGACAGGTTTGTAAAGGATCCCATGTTGGCAGTGCTCATTTTTCTCCTCCCTTATATACCTTCTGAAACTGCCTTTTTTTAGTACATTAGGTCATGTCACGTTTTGCGGTTAACATTAGTCACATTTTGTGGTTAGCACTGACCCTGTCTTGAGTCACCTGCTGAGGTTCCTCTTTAATGTCTGGTCAATGTGACCTAACCACAAAACACATTCTTACCCACGCAATGACACCCTTTATATCATTTTGATTTTCCTTTCAATTAATATGGCTGCACACTTGACAAATAATGTGTATCAAAAATTTTTCTCACACAGCGCGTTTACAAGGCATATGTAAGACCCACGATTTTTGTTCATTGATTCAAATACCTTCATTTGGACTTTAAGATTTCATTAAGGCAACATAAGACATACTGTTTTGATTTATTAACGAAGAATATTTATTTTATTTTTAATTTTTATTTATATTCAAATTTATATGCCGCCCAATCAGGTAAACCCGACTCTGGTTTTGGATAATAGCTGATGCTTTTTCATTAAATACAACATTTCAACAAACGGTTTTTCCTTCTTGTGTAAGTGTGTTTACAACAGCTGTGGATGCATTTATGGCTGTCGTTAATGTGTTTTGGGGCGGGCCAGATTATTTGGCACCATGGGCCAGATGTGGCCCATGGGTCGTAGGTTGCCGACTCCTGTTTTACATGAATGGGGGAACTTGAAGGGAAGTTCTGCATCATTTCAAAGAAGTATATTTAAAAGGAAGGGTTATTGACACAGTAGTACAGCCTTAATGTGCTTTAGATATGTTGGCTTCTTATAATGTGACAGCATGGTAGAGTCTCTCTCTGTTTTTTCCTTCTTTGAGTAAGCATTTCCATTTTGGCTGTACCGTAATGGGTCTCCTTGTTCCATGCTCATCAATGTGTGTTTTCACAACATTTATTTGAACAGAGTCTTAGATCTCTGAAGTCAAGCTGGCAGCTTGTCAATGTTTCATGGCCAAATGGTGCTAACTCCTCCATTCAGCCTCTTTTGAAACGTTGGTGCCTTTGTTACAAGACAAGCTGCATCAGAAAACAGAATTGGTCTGATTACCATTGAATTTAAAACAGGCTTCTGTGTTGATTTTTAAAAATGCTGATTTAGAAGGCCTAACCCCAAACAATTTCGGAGGCAGCTTTGAGCTACTTTTGCATTTTCAGGGCAGTGGCAGCAGCTCCAATGAACCTCCCTTCTGTTCAGTGGAAGTGATGGAAAATTATGTTAGAGACAAATAACCTGAGAGAACTAAACTATGTCTCAGAGCCTTGTGCCCTCCCAAATCTTGAATAGACTCTTAATAAACGTCTGTGTGAGAATGCCATCTTGTATGTCTCTAAAATAATTTCACAAAAGAAGGATCATCTGGACATCTGCTGTTTGTATTCTTGTGCAGAGCTTGGTTGGAAGCGATTTCTAAAGGCATGGCTGCCTATTAATTCCCTGTCTGTCTGCTACCACTATTATTAATTCCTCTATAGACCTGGCAGCTCAAAATGTTTACATAGTACTTTGTGTAGTACTTGGCAAGCTGCGAAAAATGGTTTTGGGGGCTGCATGATGTCCACCCTTGCTTTATAGACATGGGAACAGGAGAAGCAGAGGTAGAAATGGTTTCCTGTTCTCCTTCCTTGCTCCTCAAAGATAGACATGGGGGCCGGATATTACATGTCTAAGAGCAGGGGTGCTCAAACTACAGCCCATGGGCTGGATCCAGCCCCCAACACCAATTCATCTGGCCCACACTACCCTTGCTCCTCCCGGAAGCGGAAGTAAAACGCGCCCCACGCATGCGTGGAACGCTGCCGTAAATGAATGCTGCGCATATGCGTGGCGTGTTTTACTTCCGCTTCTGGTGCGAGAAACCACGTGATTGTCCCAATCAGCTATCCGGGGGGCATGATAAGGCCTGCAGCCTGAAAACTTTGGGCACCCCTGTCTTAGAGTAAAAAGCACAAGGAAGGTACCGTAGTTACTGCTGTCACTACTGTGGCAGGCAAACATATAGGTCCCTTTCATTCTAAGTTTAATAGTTCTGAAGGGAGGTGGTGGACAGCCAGGCGTGCCACCTGACACTGTGACAGCGTGCCACCACCTTCTTTCTGTACTTGTATGTGCAGTTAGCTTGGTGTTGTCCTTTGAACTACCTGCCCTTGTTAGGTGAGAAGGGGTTTCAGAGGCTCATGCAAGGATAATGGCTGTTCGCCGTAGGAGAGCAGATGAGCGGTAGATTTCAAGACTGGACCAGAAATGAAGCATCTCACATTCCTGATTCCAGAAGGGCAGAGTGGATGCAGGGACTTGTTTCTTCTTGTGCTCAACAGATGTTTAAAGTTAATCCAGGAGTGTATTTTATGGCAAAAAAAATACACACAGATCATCATACATGCACATCAGCATGGATGGCTGTGCCGTTGTTGCTAAGCCTCAATGTGGATTCTCTGCGCCATTTAGGAACATAAGTCCTACCAGCAAAAGAAACAGGAGTTGCTGAAATCTTGGATTTGATGCTCTTCCAGTTAAAGCAGAAAAAAAGCAGACTACGTATAAGTGCATCTGGGTGGCTTTGGAATACCGTATACATTTAAAGTGTGCGTGTTTGTGTCTCTTACATTTCTAATGTAAAAATTAAATGTTTAAAGGAATCAAATGAATGAGCATTTTTAATGAATGAAAGAATCTCACTCAGTCTTCGGGTCTCTGGGGTGCAGTGGTTAAATACTGCAGCCAAAACTCTGCTCGCAATCTGAGTTTGATCTCAACAAGCTGAAAGTTGAATCAGTCTTCTCTCTTTATGAGGTCAGTAAAATGTGTACGCAGCTTGTTTCGGACAAAATACTAAATACCGTATGAACCACCCTTAAGTGCTGTGAGTGGCATATATGTCTTGTTGTAGGAGGTGGTGATGGAATCATTTATTGCAGGGGTGTCCAAACTATGGCCAGTGGGCTGGATCCGGCCAACAGTGCCTAATAATCCAGCCCACAGCGCCCTCACCACTCCCAGAAGTGGAAGTAAAATGTGCATGTGCAAAATGCTGCCGTAAATGCATTTACAACAGCTGCAGGTGCATTTATGGCAGCGTTTGGCGCAGGTGCTTTTTACTTCCACTTCCGGTGGGAAGGAGCCACGTGACCAGCCTGCGGCCCAAAACGTTTGGCCACCCCTGATTTATTGCATTTATAAAGGCATTTGCAAATATGTCTTGTTTTGGAAATGGCAGTATTGGGCGGAAATGCTGCGATTCTATTCTTCATTTGAAGTACTATGGTAAAAAACACGGGAAGTATGAATGGCGTTGAGCTTTCTTTTTATTTTCTTCTCCTTGTGGAGAAATAACCATACACAGCCCCAGTATGGGACAGAACAGGATTGCTTTTCAAAGAATGATGAGATTAAAAAAAGAAAGAAAGAAAGTGACTTAACATATGGCAATAAACAAATCCTGAGTTCTAAAACTTGCAAAGAATCAGTACATCAACTTCCTGTTTTTTTATGATGTTAGCTTTACGACATGTGCAGAACAATTTTTATAAAGTGTGAAAGTAATATTCTTTTAAAATGTGTGTTTGCAAGCAAGCAGGAAAAACTAGCCAAAGAGTTTTTCCCCAGCAACTTTAGACATGAGTTTGTTTGGGGTTAATGCTCAGGCGTTGCATAAGGATCCATGAGCCAACTGAGGGGGTGGTGGTTGAAATAAAATCCCTGCTTCACGTCTTCTCTAGTGGATGTTTTAGCTGGACGAAGATCTCACAGGCGATAGATCCCAGGATGTGACTTCTGCTGTACCAAAATTGCATTTTTTCCCTTTTAGTAGCAGAATAATAACGTCTGCTGGCAGTAACTCAGCTGAACTGTCTGATACTAAAACATTTGTTGTAAATAACCAAGGTCTGGTTTTAATTATTTCCTCTTGCGCTCAGGAGTCTGGGTTAGTTTCTGGTGCCTATGTTTTTGCCCTTTCTAGGTTTTCTTTATCGGAAGAGGAGCCATTTTTCAGTGGCCCAGTTGAACTTGCATGTGAAAAGTTATCACTCTTCTATTGCCCTTCTATTACCCAACCTTTGTGTCCCAGGTATTCTTGGAATTCAGTTCCCAGAAGCTCTGATCAGCAATTGTGCTTACTTGGGCTTCTGGGAATTGAAGTCCAAGAACACATGAGTCACCAAGGTTGGCCACCCCTGCCAACCTTGGTGACCCAGGTCACTCCTGTCCTAGTTCTTCCAAGTTTCGTGAAAGGGCATGAGTTAGGAGTCAACTAGAGATGATGAGGGAGACATCTGAAGAGTTTTGGGGAATGCTTATCTTAAACAACTCCTTTAACACCAGAATAGTCCCTAGAAAGCAGTGGTGTCTTAAGCTCCATGTTACTGGTGTAGGAACTGACAACCCACAACAACAAGTCCTGTGGCAGCAGGACTCTGCCGCCACCCCCGGACTTCCTTGTGGCCGGGGCGGAGAGGCCAATGCGGCACCGGGACTCTCCACCACTGCCGGCATCCTGGGCCCCATCCTTGGCCAAGGCTCAAAAGGCCGCTATGGTGGCAGGACTCCACCCCCGGACTTCCTTGCGGCCGGGGCAGAGAGGCCGCTGTAGCGCCTCTCAAACACAATATGGACAGGTGTATTTTTGATGACTTGGCCTCATAGTCGTAATGGACCCATTACTCGCGAGTAGGACCTTGGCCTACAAGGAAGTGGGACTGCACCTGAACTGACGGCCTCCAGCTAAGCAATCCAGGATTTTAGCTTGCCTTTTTCACGTGTCCTGTCCTGAATCTAGGCTGTAAGTAAGGTAGCGCGTAAGGAATTGAACAACTCCAGTCATCTTCATGTCTTTAAAAAGTACATTTCATTAAAAGTTGCATTCCAGGAAGCAAAATAATTCCAGGCAAAACAGAAACATCTTTAGTTGAGAAAGCACAATAAAAACAATGAAACCTGACTAAGCTTTGAAGGGCCCCACCCTCTCGTTTAGAAAACTACATGATTGCGGAGTTCTCAGCACAATGTGTTGGGGTTTTTTGAGCTGATTTCATATGAATTTGATTGATCCCCTGAATTCAAATATGGCATTAGTTTTTGCCTAGGAGCTCAAATTTCTAAGATATAACATTTTAGTGAAATATACATTACACTATCTTAAATTAAATCCATGGAACAAATACAAAAACTAAACACGGAATTTTTATTATTATACTATACAAATATTATTATATACAAAGATAGAGGAAAAAGTCATTGATGAAACCAACTAGTCACTGAACACTTTGGAAGCTTCTTTTCCGTGGCATTCTTGAATGTATTTTGGAACAGTCCCTGTTTAAACTCCAGCAGTAATCTGCCATCATGTGCGTATCCCATCTTCCTTGGTAGCGGTCCTCCATAGTTTTGATATCCTGGTGAAATCCTTCACCTTGTTCCTCATTGGTGTCTCCTAAATTTTCAGGAAAACGGTCTAAGTGGCTGTGTAACAAGTGCACCTTAATACTCATGTTAAACCCAAGGGATTTTAAACTAGAGCATCTCGTTTACCAGTTCAACATAGTTTTCAGCTTTGCGTTTGCCTCGGAAATTTCCGACAACGGCAACAAATGAAGTCCAGGCTTTTTGCTCAGCCTCATCCATCGAATGACAATAGGGCAAATATACAGGAACCAATCCTTGTATATGTGATTTAGAACGGCACAAAATGGGAGTTAGAACGGCACATTTCGCGTAGAACTATGTTAAAAAAACACTGATCTAAAAAGTAGAGCAGATAGAGAAAAACTGATTTCATATTTGGATTCAGCAACCCAAATATAGCTAAAATCAGTTCTAAAATCATAGGCAGCATCACAAATGTTTTTTTTCTTGTATGCCTGTGTAATTTGTGCCACATCAGGAGTTTAATCTGACAGGAGTCCAGCTTGGTGATTTTGCTTAGCATAATAGCTAACTCAGGTCTGACAACCATTGATCTCACTGTTTTTGGATTCCAAACTGAAATAAACATATGCTAATGTTGCCTGCTTATGTTGCCTAACTCCACTTAATAATTCTTGCCACTCTTTGCCATTTTGTTTTGAGCAGCAGTCTGAGCAACCTTGCCGAATTAAGATGTAATAATCAAGCTTTGTGCGATGTCAGTCGCTTTCCACCATCGTCAGTGCCTTCTGCATCTTTATCCTTCTATCTGCCATTTGATCACATCCTACACATAAAGAGTTATGTTTTCTTCCTCTCTGAACATGAAACAAAGGCAGAAAATTAGGCGCACATGTAACTGTTACAGGAGAGCAATGCATGCCTATATATATTTTTTTTTTAGAATTTAGAACCTCATTGTACATAACAAAAACTACAGCTTCATGAGTTTACCCTGCAGACCAGTAGATGTAACTACAGGATATCCAGCATATTCCTGTAATTGTTCTGTACAGTAGAACCCAGTATAATGAATGCCTCTTACAGCGATTAAATCCTACAACGATGAGGATTTGAAAAAAACGTTGTGCCCCGTATAACAACTAAAATCGTTATACGATGCAATGCATCTCTATGGGGGAAATCGTACAACGATTTTTTTTGTCGTTGTACAATTTTTCCCATAGAAATAATCTTTGTACGATGCATCCCATAGGGATAATCACTATACGATGCATGCATTGTATAGCAATTAAACCGTACAACGACTAGCCCTGCGAAACGAATTAAAGTCGTTATAGGGGTTTTCACTGTAGTTATTTTTTTAAATATGCCTTGCCAACAATAAGCACATAGATGCAAAGCTTTTTTGATCAAGGAAGAAATGCAGATCCTTTTATATGTCTGGCCTAGATTGAATGTGATTTGTTTAAAATGATTAATCCTTAGGTGAACAGTACTATTTAAATGAGAGCCTGAAGTTCAGTGTTGTTCAGTAACAAGATCAGCTATGCTGCGAGTAAAGTCTAATGAGATTAAATAACCAGTAAATGGATGATGCTACTCTAAAATCTCTTTAACTTCAGAGGCATGGTATTATGCCTGTATACTGGCAGTATTTTTTTTAAAAAAATCTTCTATGCATTTGTTTTGGATTATTTCCCCCAGAGGACTGAAAGTACTTAATTATACTTTTTGAACAAAAAAAGGAGCCAATTTGTTAGACTTGGTTATATTAGTAGAGGCATTTCTGATGGCTTTTATTACTTGCTGGACATGAAAGAAGAAGATGTATGGTTGGCTTACAAACGTCGTCTGCGCAATACGTAACATGCACAAGAAAAGGGAAGTCGAGATTTTGGTGGTTTACCAAGGTCTTTTGTGGTCTGGGCTAAATTATCTCAGGTCATGAATATACAAGATAGGTTGACTTCCTAAATAAAACCACAGGGTTGAGTTTACAAGAGCTGAACAGGGCTGAGGACAGGAGATTTTGGAAATGGCTCATTCATAAATCGGAGGAAATTTAGTGGCGCATAACAACAAAGTTGAACTAGCTCCTTTTGGAGTTCTCCGTGATTATTGCCTCCAAAATGGCCATTTCATATTATTTCATTAGATTTATTAATCAACTGCCTAAGAAGCTTCCCATATTCATAAGGGGATTTTTTTTAAATTTCTCAACCTCGGAGATGAGCTATTCTTTCTGAATGTTATTAATGAACTGGGAAATCGTACATGAAGCTAAGCCTCACATTAGGTGACCTGTGTTTACTCCAAAGCTGGTATAGACAGGCATGTTTATTCAGAAGCTAAGTTCTACTCTAGGATACTCCCAAGTATGGGTGTGTAGGCTTAATACACTTGTACAATCTAAGGGAGGTTGTTTGTTGGATTATTATTAGCTGCTTTGACCTTTCTTTATACAAGATGCTTATTTGCCTTTTAGTAGTCACATAGATAAACAGATCTATTTACCTACCTATCTGCTGGACCATTTCAAAAGTGGACATTAGTGCATTTTTAAGATAATGCTCACATTATTCTACTCTTTAATATATATTTTCAGAACTTGATCTGATGGGAGGGAGATTAGGTAAAGTTTGCCCTTGCTCAAAAGCCGGTCATATCTGACTCTAGGGTTCAGTGCTCATCTCTGTTTAACAGCCAAAGAGCCAGCACACTGTGTGTTTGCAGATGTTTCCGTGGTCATGTGGTAGGCACGACTAGACATCGGAACACATGGGACACTGTTACCTTTCCCGCTGAAGTGATACCTTGCTTTTGAACTGCTTGGTTGGCAGGAGCCTGTCTTGGATTGTTGACTTTTCGCCAAACTCAGTGGCTTCACTCTTCAGCCACTGCGGCCATTGTGTGTACGTTGGCTAGGTTTTGATACACACAATAAAATTGGTGTGGTTTGTCAAATGCCTTTTATGCTTTTTTTCCTTCCAAAAGAAATTGAAGGACCCTGGATATCTGATGACTCGCGTTTTATGTTGAATGCACGCCTATGAAGTCCTCCCATGACATAATTTACATGGTGCCAGTCTGAAGTAAGCCCTATGTCCCACTTTGTGCAGATTCCTGGCTCATACATAGTTATCATCCTTGTGGTAGACAGTATGCTGCCACATACTGAATATGTGGACAATGCCGCGCTCCTTGAACTGTGGACAGTTCTGTTGAAGATCTGCCCTGTTCTTTGACACTGTGTTAAGACTGGACGTGATATATGGAAAATACATTCCTGTTTCTTTCTTTTGCTAAGAGGATGAGGTTTTTTTCCAACAGTGGCACAAGGGCAAGCAGGAGAGGGGAAAAAATTCTGTTTCTGCTGATGTGGTAAAGATTTGCTTAATTATTTATGGAAACATGCTTCTCCTGCTGTTTAGCTGTCAGATGCCTCCAGACAAAGCTTGCATCATGGCGTTGCCCTGCCTTGTTCATGGAATATTATTACCAGGCTGCGGGGAGAGGTTGTTCAGCTGTTGTCATCTTCTGCAAAAAATCTTGTGTTTTCTCAGTGGTAGCTCTTACCTTTTCCCCTGCCCCTGCTTTCCTGTATCCATACGAAGGTAGAATAGTTGCAGTTTCCTTTATTGTTAATGCTAGGAATGCAGTCCTTTTGGGAGTGTTAATATATATATATATATATATATATAAAGATGGTTCTCCAGAAATTTTAGGACGGGGTGCCCAAACATTTTGGGCCGCAGGCCGGTCACATGGTTCAGGGGGCTGGTCACTATGGCCCAGGGGCCACATCCGGCCTTTGATGCCAATTCATTTGGCCCGCAAAGCCCTCATTGCTCCCGGAAGCAGAAGTAAAACATGTCTGTATGGCTGGGGAACACTGCTCTGTGAATCCACACGAATGGGTTTACTGCACGTGAGCGATCCTGATAGATAATTAAACAGTCTCATGTACAGATCCATCGGTATACAGACCCATGGAACGATTCTTCAAATGTACATGCATAATTTACTTCCACTTCTGTGTGCAGGCCAAACGAATTGGTGTTGGGATCGGATCTGGCCCCTGGGCTGTAGTTTGGGCACCCCTGCTTTAGGATAATGAAACGAAAATTCTCCCAGTACTCTTTACGATCATGTAACCTTGGATCAAATGTCTGTTTCTACCTAAGCCATTTTTATAAACGCTCACCATTTAATGAAGTGATAAAGAATAAATTACACTTTTAGCTCAGAACACAGAAAACTTTACATAGAGTTAATGTAACTTGGAAATCCCTTGTGTCTTACAGGTGGAAGAGTTAAAACATGGAAAAGGAGGTGGTTTATTCTGACAGATAACTGCCTGTATTATTTTGAATATACAACAGTGAGTATGTCGTGTTGTAACTCATAGTATCTATACTTGTAATCCTGAATAATGTGGGGCTGTTTAACAAAGAGGACTGTGGTGGCTCAAGTGGTTAAGACGCTGAACTTGACGACTGGAAGGTCGGCAGGTCAGCAGTTTGAGACTCGAGTACTGCATGACAGAAGGAGCTCCCGTCATCTGTCCCAGCTCCTGCCAAGTTAGCAGTTCGAAAGCAAGAAATTGCAAGTAGATAAATAGGTACCTCTTTGGTGGGAAGGTAAACAGCATTCTGTGCATTCCAATGTCTAGGCGTGCCTTCCACATGTCCACGGAAACGTCTGCAGATACAGACAGCGCTGGGTCTTTGGTTGTAATCAGAGATGAGCACTGAACCCTAGAGTCGGATACAACTGGCTTTTGAGCAAGGGCGACTTTTACCTTTACTATTTAATAAACTGTCTTTTCCTGGACATGTAGGACAAAGAACCCAGAGGAATCATACCTTTGGAAAATCTCAGCATAAGAGAAGTGGAAGATCCACGAAAACCAGTAAGGCCTTCTCTTTTGTGAAATTCAGTTTTGATCTTATCTCTGATTTTAGTTACTTCCTATTTATTCATTTGAAACAGCCTTTGTCAATCTGTTGTCTTGAAGGTGTCAGACTACAATTCCCATGTGTCCTAGTCACCATGCCTAAAGGATGCTGGGGGTTGTGGTCCAACGCATGTTGAGGCTACCTGGCTGTTTTCAATGGCGATGTCAAAGAGGCATTTGTAGATTGCGTCCCTAGTATTATGTCAGGGATTCTCAACCTGTGGCCCACTGCACCATTTCATGTGTCCCCCTCCACTGCCTCCACCACACCAGGAAGTCCCATGTGGTGGAGGAAGGGTGAAATGGCCATCCGGCCCCAAAGCTGTCTGAGGGAGCGTGACCCGGCCCCTGGCTTAAAAAAGTTGAGAACTCCTGTATTATGTTATCTGAAATGAAATGTGTGGTACACTAACCATTTCAATAACCTGCTCATTTCATGTACTGTAACTGTTTTGTTTGTTTAGCGAATTCAAGCACCACTAAAATGACGGATACACAGTAAGAAGCCTCAGAGCAGCATAGAATACACAGAATAATAGCAATTATATAAAACAGAACCATCCCAGGAAAGGAGCTGAGAAATGGGAGGCAGGGGTGGTGGCAGGAAAACCACTCCTTAAGTATCTCTCTTACCTTGAAAACCTTATTAGGGTCACTATAAGAGAGACAAAACTTAACAGCTCATAACACAGAGTGAATGTATAATTATATCGTCTTGCTTTGCTAATGTATTTTTTAAATTGTAAGTTGATCTGGAGAGTAGCAGATGAATATTAAAGTAGCTAAATTGACTAGGAAAGCTCTTGCTGCACGTGTGCTCCTAAAATCTAACTACTAAGAAACTGCAGGCTGGTAATTTTTTAAAATATTTACCTGAAAGGTTAGTACAGTATATTAAGTGACCATGCTGCCATGTAAATACTTTTCTTTTGGACTAGAATTGTTTTGAGCTGTACAACCCCAGCCACAAAGGGCAGGTCATTAAAGCCTGCAAGACGGAAGCCGACGGCAGAGTGGTCGAAGGCAACCATGTGGTTTACAGAATATCTGCCCCAACTCCTGAAGAAAAAGAAGAGTGGATCAAATCAATCAAGTGAGTTCTCTGTGAACCATAAACGCAGCATGCAAGGTGGTCTACGTAATCTGTAGGCCAATTTCAGCATAGCTGGAAGCATTCCAGTCTTGGCTTTATGGCACCCGGTCTGTGACAGGATAACCCAGTTTTCCTTACATTTTGAGCCACAAAGTCTCTCCCCCTCCTCCCTCACACACAAGTTTTTTGGTTCCACGTGGGTATAAGGCAGAGGTGCTCAAACTACGGCCTGCACGCCAGATCCAGCCCTTGACGCCAATTCAACCAGCCTGTGAAGCCCTCGTCGCTCCCAGAAGCAGATGTAAAACGCGTCTGTATGGTTGGGAAACACACTGCTCTGTGAATCCACATGAATGGGTTTACTACACGTAAGCGATCCTGATGATAACTAAATAGTCTCATGTACAGATCCATTGGTATACAGACCCATGGAGCTATTCTTCAAATGTACAGGCGCGTTTTACTTCCGCTTACGGGAGCAATGAGGGCTTTGCGGGCCGGATGAACTGGCATCGGGAGCCGGATCTGAACAATGGCCCATAGTGACCAGCCCCCTCAACTATGTGACTGACCTGCAGCCCGAAAAGTTTGGGCACCCCTGGTATAAGGTATCCTTACTCGGTAAATAAGACCTGGTTAGAAGAATGAACTGAAATGGCTTTGTACATTATGGCGTATGTTTGCCATGATTCATCCTTATTTTTGAACTAATGAAACATAATTAGAACTGTTCTGACTCTTGAGATGATAGTGATGAGCAAAAGAAAACTTAACAAGGGAACAAGAAGCGATAAACCATAGTTCTGTGATGGCGAACCTTGGCACTCCAGAAGTTCTTGGACTTCAATTCCCAGAAGCAAGTGAATCCACATGAATGGTTTTACTGTGATTCCGTACAGGCATGTTTTACTTCCACTTCCGGGAGCAACAAGGGCAGTGCGGGCCAGATGAATCGCAGTAAACCCATCTGTGTGGATTCACAGGGTGCTTTGGCTTCTGGGAATTGAAGTCCAAGAATATCTGGAGTGCCAAGGTTTGCCATCATGGCCATAGTTGGTTAGCCTGTATTTTGGAGAGCTCAAATCATGACTTTGGCTCTGAATTAGACAGTAATTGAATGTACCAGGGTATAGTATGATGCCTAAACCAAGTATATGGGGAAATGCATGGCCAAGGCATAAGGTAAAGGTAAGACATATGGGAAGACTAATCGGCATCTCTTGTTGCGTTAGGGCAAGTATCAGCAAGGATCCGTTTTATGATATGCTGGCAACCAGGAAGAGAAGAATTGCTAATAAGAAATAGCAGCAAAAAGGAACTTTTGTGGATCTGCCTAAGCCAAACTGCTAGTGGATCGTAAAATCAAAGCAAAGTTAAAAGAAGACGGGATTCTTATTGGAAATGTAGTCATTTTACTGCAGCACTTAACCGTCCCTGTGCCTCTTGATTTGTATGTATCCCAAGAGATACTGGAAGATGTTTCAAGCTCATGGACTTAACGTCAACTTTAAACTTGAAAACCTTATGTGCCGTTTTCGGTGTGTGATAATGTTGTTTGAATTGCAGATCAAGGTATGTAAACAGTCTGCCTCTCTCCTGCTCTTTGGGGCCTTTAGTCCAGGCTTGTGACAATGACTGAACCCCGAATTTTGCAGCTAGCAGATCATCTCCATTTCCTTTTCTCTTTACAGAAGTATTTTCGTTTCTGTTCTTGAAACCCTTTGCAATGCTAAGGCGTTTTGTACGTTGATGATTTTGTATTCATCTCACATCACCTCTATTAAGCTTTTATTTAGAAGCCACTAGTCTGGAGGCTATATGAGCGACAGACCTCCTTCTTATAAACAGCTGGTCATGTACTGAAAACGTGAAACTCTCAAGGATGAAAAGATGATAAACAGGAGCTTCAGCAGTATCAGTGTAGCTTATCTGTGGTTCGTCCATGTCTGGGGAATGCCTTAGAAATGCACTGTTTATCTTCTCCAGATGTTAGCCAGAAATGTCTGGTATTATTCATCTTCTATTTTTACTAAAGACATTCTGCAGCCTAAAGCGATCCTGATAGATAACTAAACAGTCTCATGTACAGATCCATCGGCATACAGACCCATGGAGCTATTCTTCAAATGTATTTGTCTTTTTAATTGCCCTCCTCATTTCTTGGCATGTAGGAATACTGAGCGAAGGAGGGATATCCTTCCTTCCTTGCTTACAAATAGCTGCCGCCCCCCAGTTAAACAATTGCATCTGTTTACATAAAATGTTGTATTATTTTCCAAATGGAAACAAGTATTTGTCATGGACACGTACATTTGCTTTGAAGGACCTCTTAAATAAGCTTTAATATTTTAATATTTGTTTAAAATACTGAATGTTTGTGAGTATGTGGCTTGGGATGGCCCGTTTAGGATTGTGTGATCTGTCTGGACAATATTTCGAAACTTCATGGATTTGTTTGCAATCCGTTTGCTTTCCATACCTCTAACGAGTAGCCTCAAGATACAAACGGCACGAGTGCAGTTATATCTTGGTGGACATGTTGGTCGAGAGCATCGAGGAGGGAACGGGACACCTCTCATATATACTGACAGCAGACTGTTCAACAAGTTCCAATCCTTCTCTTGCTGACGAAACACAAGGTAGGACAGGGGCAGTGTTTAAATTACTAGTAGAACAAAAACATCTCCTTCAGTTGCAGAGCTCACTAGTATAAATCAGTGGAGCGGCAGATGCAGGGTTAATCTCTTTCCATAGATACTGGGGGTAAGATTATGTTTACAGCATCTCTCCCTGCCCTTGAAGGCAAGCCACGGGTGCATTTTACAGCAGCGTTTATAGCAGGGAACCCACAATCTGGCCCGCTCAGCTGTCTGAAGGGCTGTAGCCTGGCCCGCAGCATGACAACATGGAGAACCCCTATTCTACGCCTTCTTCTACTGCCCACGTTGCCCTGCGAGTAGCAGATCTTTCCAGCCACCTAGCTTCCCCTCTAACTCCACACCCTGTGAACTGGCTGCCTCCCCGCACAAAATTTCTTGCGTCTCACCCCCTTTCCACACTAATGTTTTTCGCCGGTTGTAACTGCTTTTTTAAAAAAATCATATTTCTAATAATAACCAAGGTCAAGGTTGCGCTTGTTCAAAAGCCAGTCGACTCTTAGGGTTCGGTGCTCATCTCTGTTTATAGCCAAATAACCAGACGCTTCCATGGACATGTGGCAGGCGTGACTAGTGCACGGAATGCTGTTTATTTACCTTTCCCACCGAAGTGATCCCTATTTATCTACTTGCAGTTTCTTGCTTTCAAACTTCTAGGTTGGCAGGAGCTGGGACAGATGACTGGAGCTCACTCCGTCATGCAGCACTCGGGTCTCGAACTGCTGACCTTTCTAGTCATCAGGTATATAAATTGTACTGTACCCTACACATGTACAGTGGGGCTTCTCTCCCTCCAAGGTTTTTCCCTACTTTAGACCCCTTGTTTTTCCAGCACAGTCAGTCCTGCATAGAAACTTCTTGGGGTTATTTTCCTGCTCCCAGAAAACAGAATCCAGGGGCACATTTTGTGTTTTAATTTATTTTTTCTGAGGCTCATCCAGATCACGGCATGCATGCTGGGCAAATACACCCGATCTTAATATGAGAAAGTCCTGCTATATTTTGGCAAGGGCTGCATTTCTTTCATCTCGCATATTCTAAAGTTTGGCATTTCCAAAAGCATCCAACCTATGTAGAATTAATAGGTTTTGCCTAGCCCTGCATTTCTCACATAGGAGGCAAGGAATCAAATTAGGCAGATACAAACGAAGGAAGAATGACTAATGCTTCTAAATTATCCATTAAAATCAAATCTTCTCTTAGCACAGAGAGCGTAAACAGAGTACTGTAACTATAAGGTTCTTGCTAAGTAGAGAGTAGGATTCTTCCTATGTAGCAGTAGAAATTATACCTTTTGTACCGCCCCAAAAGTGCTTCGTGGACTCTCTGGGTGGTCCACAGATTAATTCGTATTTTGCTCAATGCTGGACCAACCTCGGAAGGATGGAAGGCGGAGTCCACCTTGAGCCCCATCAGGATCGAACTCGCATTTTTGACTGCAGCTACAGTAGTTTAAGCACTGCGCCACCAGGGCTCTTTACCTGTAGGAATGTTTGCAGAGATTTGCAATACAGTGAACTCTCGCATAACGACATGTTTGGATAGTGTCATTTTCACTTAACGACGCGTCGTTATGCGCCACATGTTTCCCCGCATAAATAACTGTACATAATAAATAACCGCATAAATAACGCTACAAATAACTGTCGTTAGCCGGATAATGATGCTAAAAATGTTATGCGGGAAACTCCATAGAAACCCGCGTAACGACGTTTTCTGCATAACGACGCTACTTGGGGAACCAAGAAACATTGTTATGCGAGGGTCTACTGTACTATTATAGCAGGAATCAAAACTTGGGCCAGAACGTTCACTCGCCTTAAGGCCAGTAAAATCAACAAACATGAGTTAATTGCACGAAGAGCTTGTGAATCTTTCTGGCTACTTTAGGTACTGGCTTTATGAAGATACAACATTCTTCACTTCCGCCGCCTTCTTTAGAACGCGCCCGTACGGAGGGTTAACCCAGAAGAGCCTTAACCATATGGGCGCTTTTTACTTCCACTTCTGGGAGTGACGAGGGCAGCGCGGGCCAGATGCATCGCAGTAAATCCACTCGTGTGGATTCACAGGGTGCTTGGGGCTTCTGGGAATTGAAGTCCAAGAACATCTGGAGTGCCAAGGTTTGCCATCGCGGGGTTAAACTTACTGCTGTTCCTGCCCTGACTGCTTTTTCTCCCAGTGCTGCTTTGCAAACTCCGGGTTTTGAAGGGGAGGCTTTAACAGCATTTTAAGCTCAGCTGGCCTGACCTATGTATGCTGAACCTTAGGCAAGAGAATAACATTTTCCTTCGGGGATGTCGGTTACCATATTAAATGGCTTTAAAATGCATGGTTCAAATCTGTACAGAGCTAATCCTGGCGATCAGTTTTACTCATGCTTAATCTCTAGTTGAGCAGGAGGAACCTGTCTTCACTCCTATCCAGTGCTGAAACCGTCATGAGCACAACCAATGGACTCTCTGGGTCCATGCCACCTGCCCCACCCTCATGCCACCTGCCTTATCCCATACAGGGGAGGAAGTGCTCTCATTGGGATGCTGGGCAGAGGGGAGGGGCGAACTACTGGGGCGACAGCGCACATGCCCACAGAGAGGGCTCTGAGTTCCCCCTCTGGCATGCATGCCATAAGTTTGCAACCACTGGTCTAGGAGATGAAAACCCAGCTGTGGAAAGCAGCATACTTCATCTACCTTTTTCTCTCTTGCTGGATGTAACTGTGGCTATGTTTTAGGAAGACATGGTCGTCCTGAGGCCGCTGCAGTTTGCCAGCATCGGGCAGGCTACCCACTCCCTGTCCCTTTTCTTAGCGTTGTATTGGCACTGTTGTCTGCCGCGGTTAAGGGTAGAGGGTGCCTCAGATTGACTCCTTGCCTCAGAAGAAATCCTGGGTCATACATACCTGCACTTGGCCCTCTTAGGGCTAGATCTTCGGCAGACTAATGTGTAGCTCACTACTTCTATATATTTCTTGGAAAATGTTTATTTACATTTAAGTGTAATGTAACTGTATATACTGTACATCTGTGTATCATTTATTTTGAAAGTTGGTTATTCTTGTATGCTAATCGATGCATGAACTTCTGTACCTGCGTTATGCAAAAACATCTATTGTCATCTTGTATAGCTATTTTCAAAGCCACTGCAAGTATTTAGTTCACAAAATACATTGCATCCGCACAAATAAAACAATGAATTGTGCAAAAAACGTAGGATTTCGGGGGCTTGAAAAGCTCAGTTCCAGGTGGACAAATCCTCACAGAAAACCCTTCTTAAGAGAGTGAGATGGCTTCGTTGGCGAGATTCCTCGACACGTTCTCCCTGGAGTTGTTGGAAATCATTATTTTCCTCTTTTTAACATTATGAGCCACTCAGAGTGGGTTTGTATCCCAGATGGGCAGGATTAGAACCGTTAAGGTTCTCTCCTGTGCGGATTCCTGCCTCCAAACACAGAAATACCTGCTTCCAATTAAAACCCTATCCCTTCAGGAAGAATAACTTGACTCGAGGTTTATTTTATGTGTGGTATCTTCCTATATAGGGTACTGCAGTGGCTCAAGTCGCTAAGACGCTGACTGGGAAGCGGAAGTTCAGCAGTTCGATTCCTGAGTACTGCAGGACGGAAATGAGCTCCCGTCTTTGTCCCAGCTCCTGCCAACCTAGCAGTTCGAAAGCAAGAAATTGCAAGTAGATAAATAGGGACCACTTCGGTGGGAAGGTAAACAGCGCTCCATGCGCTCCGGTGTCTAGTCATGCCTGCCACATGGCCACGGAAACGTCTGCAGAAGCAGACAGCGCTGGCTCTTCGGCTTAGAAACAGAGATGAGCACTGCACCCTAGAGTCGGATACGACTGGTTTTCGAGCAAGGGAAACCTTTACCTTTACCTTCCTATATATTTTCAAAGCACAGTGTCTCTGTGTCTGTGCGTGAGTCTCTGGGTTATATCTCCTCCTACAGGGTCCACCTTTGGCCCTTCCCCTTAGGGATTCCAACCAATGATCTTACAGCAAGACATGTCCATCACACCTCCGGTTTCATTTCTTCTGCACCATGAGGCTCACATCGTTTGCATACCATTCTCTTTCTCTCTCTCCCTGATCTGGAATTGCCATATTGGATGAGAATAAAGAACAGGGTAGACTTCATTGTTACAAAAAGAAAGTTTACAGCACACACAGAGATCAACATTGTTTTGACTTGCTGTATTTATATACTATATAAATTTTACATGCCATATTTACAAGTGGGGCAAGTGCTTTTATCTTTAAAAAAAAAAACAAAGATCAAACTTGAGACACCTCTGAACAACACAGCTTGTATAAACCAGACAGATTATTCAGACGAACTGTATTTAATACAGTCCCCCACCCCCACCCCCCACACTCCACTCCGTCTCCTGATGCAGGACCAGTGAATTAAGTGTATCACAGTTTGATAGCATTTCATTATTTAAAAAAAATCACAGTATGGATATGTCTGAAACTAGAAACTTCAAAGGAACAGGAATCAGACGGCCGAGACTCGTCAAGACGAAGTAGCGCAATACTAAAATAAAAAAAAGCACAAATTAAAAACAGGAAAGTACGAAAATGGCTCCTTCTTCTCGCCATTGTAGGGCCCATGCGCGGGGTGGGTTGGGCACAGAGGCCTTCTGGCTTTCTGTGTTTGTCGTTCCTAAATGCTGGCAAGCAGCCCTGGAATTGCAGGACGGCCCTGGCAGCCTGAAAGAGCCACAGAACAGCGGTTCAAGTCAGGCGGCGGCAATATGGATAGGGGGAAGGAAGGAGACACCAAGGGATCCAGAAAATGAAGGCAAGATAAGCTAAGGCCTTGATGGTGAACCTTGGCACTCCAGGTGTTCTTGGACTTCAATTCCCAGAAGCCCAGGTCTCTGTGAATCCACACTAATGGGTTTACTGCACGTACTCCATATGTTCTTGGATTTCAATTCCCAGAAACCCATGTTTATTAAATATGAATGGGTTTACTGGCACTCCAGCTGTTCTTGGACTTCAATTCCCAGAAGCCCGTGTCTGTGAATCCACACGAATGGGTTTACTGCATGTACGCACAGTAAACCCATTCGTGTGGATTCACAGACACTTGGGCTTCTGGGAACTGAAGTCCTAGGACAGCTGGAGTGCTAAGGTTCGCCATCATGGGTCTATAACAGGGATTCTCCACCTGCAGCCCACATATGCGCAGTTAACCCATTTGTGTGGATTCACAGACTTGGGGCTTCTGGGAATTAAAGTCCAAGAACACCTGGAGTGCCAAGGTTCGCCATTGCCGAGCTAAGGAAATGGATGAAAGATGAAACCGGGAGAACGAGTGGGAAAGGAGAAGGCCACAAGATGAGCAAGAGTAATTAAAAGAAAAGCAGCAACCTGCATAGGTAACGAAGGAAAACCCCAGCCAAGGAACGGGAGACCAGAGCGGAGAAAAAGCAACCAAACCCGCTGACGGAGACACAACCGCGTTTGGCCTGCCTGCTTGAACACCACAGGTGACATTGCCAGCGGCATGGAAAGGCCAGCCCTATCAGACATGTGCTGAGACACATTTTAAAAAGTAATAATAATTCTGGCAGAGTCTGAACGACACATTTCACAAAGTCACAGACTGGAAATCCAACCAAAACATAAAATTGTTTGAGTTTCTAGTAGCAGACATCGCAGAACAGATGAAAATGCTTGAGGACAAATCCCGAGTTGTGTGTGAATTCTTTTTCTTTTAAAAAATAATTATTTAAATTAAATAGAGACTGTATCAATTGCAGCTTGATAACGGCGTGGTTTCCTTGCCCCCCCCCTTGCGCCAGCTGTGTCGAGTCGGAGCAACGTCACACGGAACAACACAATGAACCTGAGTCTGTAACTAAGCAGCATTTGAGATGTTCGGTTTCCAGGGCATTAATTCTAAATGTTAACATCCCCCCCCTTCCCCGGGAGCAAATTTTTTTTACATGTTCGGCAATTGTAGAAAGTTTTCCATCCTTTATTTTTCGCTATCATTTTTTTGATAATTTTTAAAAAAAGTCTTAGGGTAAAAAAAAAAACAACAACACTAAAATAAAAACCGAGGCTGGGAAGGGATTCCATAATAAAATCCTGTACAGTATTTTTCTGAAGCACCAAGTTATGAATTAAGAGTTAATCGCTTTTCGGTTTATAAATATACTGCAAGCTGCGGAGGGACGGCTTCCAGCGGACGCTCTGAATCTGAAAGGCAAAAAAGGACAAGGTTATTCTTGGATTTCAAGACCGGGCACAAGCTTTATGGCTCGTGGGCCACACAAGCTGTCACTAGAGCAGGGGAGCCCAAAACTATGGCCCATGGGCCAGATGCGGCTCCCAATGGCAATTTGTCTGGCCCATGGCGCCCTCTCATTGCTCCCGGAAGCAGAAGTAAAACGCGTCCGTGCGGGTGTGTTTTACTTCCGTTTCCGGGAGCAACATGGGCCGGAGGAATTGGTGTCGAGGGCCATATCTGGCCTATGGGCCATAGTTTGGGCACCCTTGGTTTAAGCAGAGAAAATGGCAGCCTAACATTTATCTGTTGCAAGACAGATTGCAAGGCATGTTTTACTTTGGCTTCTGGTGGGAGGAACCACGTGACCGGCCCGCCGAACCACGTGTGGCCTGAAAAGTTTGGGCACCCCTGAACTAGAGCATTTCTGCCCGCACTGTGAACAAGTAACAGTTGCCAGCCTGCTCTTTTCCTTCTCTGATGTGTTCATTACTTTCTACACTTGGGTGCACAGACCATGTTCATCTCTTCTTTTTTTTTTGAAAGACTGCTAAGCAACATCTAAACTCTTTACATAAATAACGAGGTTCTGCCAATTGTGATCCACCAAAGTAGACTGAGGATGTCTATGACACAGGCATTAAGAAACACTCGCTTGATAATAGCAACCCAGGTATAAGGTTGGAGTCATCGTTTACCAAGCTACAAAAATAAAAACATCATGACCACTTAAAAGATTAACTCCTGCATTTAAATGTGAGCTTTCGTGGATCAAGTCCACTCTGTCAGACAAATGGACTTGATCCATGAAAGCTCACATTTAAAAACAGGAGTTAGTCCTTAAGGGACTGCAACATTTTTTTTGTCTTTGTTGTTGTTTTGTTTCCTCTGATAACATAGCTACCACTTTTCGAGAGACGGCTGTTTTCTACCTGAACAAAGGGAAAGCAGGTAAGTCTTATGGCTGCCGTGGTGACCACCGAGTCCTGTGGTGTCCCAGACCAAGTCCCGTTTAGGACTCCCAAAGGCTGTTGTGACGTTTCAAGTGTTAGCTGGAGAAAGGCAAAGGTGGCAAACCTATGGCACGCGTGCCAGAGGGGACACTCAGAGCCCTCTGTGGGTGCACACACTGTGGCCCCAACACAGAGTTCACCCTGCCCCTCTGCCCATCAGACCAATGGGAGCACTTCCTCCCTCCAGCAGAGTTCACCCACCCCTCTGCCCACCAGACCCATGGGAGCGCTGCCTCCCTCCCCCAGCACAGAGTTCGCCCCACCCCTCTGTTTGGGCACTCTGTCTCTAAAACATTTGCCACCACTGCTCTAGATGTTACAGGGCTCCTAGCATTTCATGTGGCCCCCACCACCTCAGGAAGTGCTATATGGTGCAGGAAGGGCAAAATGGCCATCTGGCCCCCAAAGCTGTCTGGAGGAGTGTGACCAAGCCCCCGGCTTTAAAAGGTTGAGAACTCCAGACCTAGAGAGTTATACTTCGGGCACAAGAACATGCTTCAACTCCAGTCAGGCATGAAGCTCAGTGACTAATGGTCAGATCAGTCCCCATTTAATCTACCTCACAGAGAAGATGGAATGGGATGAAGGAGAGCCATGGACTGTGAATTCCTTGGGAAAGGTTACGTTAGGGCATAAATGTAATAAATAAAATAATATAATTTAAAAAATGACAAATCGGTGTTTGCCATTCTTAAATGATGGTCTGTTTTAACCCAATCTGCGTCTGCAGATGTTTCCGTGGACATGTGGCAGGCATGACTAGCCACCGGAGCACATGGAATGCCATTCACCTCCCCACCAAAGTGGTACCTATTTATCTCCTTGCGATTTCTTACAATGCTAGGCTGGCAGGAACTGGGGCAGATGACGGGAACTCGCTCCGTCAGGCAGCACTCGGAGCTCGAATGGCTGACCTACCGACCTTCCAGTCAAGTCCAGCGTCTTAACCACTAAGCCGCCGCAGTTCCAGACTCAGAGGAGTCCAAAGCAAACAACAACCCCACAGTAATTCCACAAACACCCCTTTGGAGTTTTGTCCAAGTTTCTTACCTACATTATGATCCGTAGGTGGGCAGGAACTCTCCCTGTGGCTACTTTCTATGCGCTTCACTTTCTGGCCAAGGACAGCCTCTCCCTCTTGGCGGGTCCTGTTGGGTTTCCGACAGGCCTCTGGAGAAGATCCCGTCGTCGTCGTCTCCCAGGTTTTCAGGCGGTTGGTTTCCAAACTAGCTGGTTTGGGGAGGGAAGGGAGTGGCAATTCACTGTAGTCTCCGGATCGCTTTGTCCGCTTCTTCTTTTTCTTCTTCTTCTTCTTCTTATGCTTGTGTTTGTGAACCTCAGCCTCGGAGCCGGACCCAGACGGGTTGGAATCCTGGCGATGCCTGGAAAAAGCCAACGCCGGTTTAGCAGGGAAGACCACGACGCAAGGATTGAAACGCTCTCTTAGTACCAACAATGAGCGGAGAAGATCACGACCACTGGGAGAAGGCTGTACAAATGAGCCAAGATGTGGTCCCCACCCGTAGTAAAGGTCACCCCTGCTCAAAAGCTAGTTGTATCCAACTGTAGGGTCCGGTGCTCATCTCTGTGTATAGCCAAAGAGCCAGTGCTGTCTGTGTTTGCCGACTTTTCTGTGGAAATGTGGCAAGCGTGACTAGACACCGGAGTGCACGGAACACTGTTCACCTTCCCAATGAAGTGGTCCCTATTTATCTATTTGCAATTTCTTGCTTTTGAACTGACAGATTGGCAGGAGCTGGGACAGAGACGGAAGCTCACTCCGCCATGCAGCACTCAGGTCTCGAACTGCTGAGTTAACCACTAAGCCACTGCAGTCCCACCTGTAACTTATTGCCAAATCAGGAGATTTCCCACTTAATCCATTTGAAATATTCCCCTTTTTATTAGGCAAGATGGAAAATTCAGGCAAACAATTCTTCTTGGTTCCACCCTTGAGAGGGACCCAATCTTTTCCGCCTCTGAGTCATGTGTTTTTGCTTCTAAACCAGCATCTCCTAACGTGGGGCCCATGCCCCACCAATGGACTTCAATTCCCAGAAGCGTAAGTCAGTATGTTGGCTGATCAGTGCGTTGGGGGACCTTTCTGGTCCAAAAACCAAAGTTTGGGAAACTGTTCTAAGCCCTGAGAGCATGGACTGTCTTATTACTGATCTTTGTAAAGTGCGCTATTTCAGATGAATAATGGAGAAAAATGCTTTGATACAAACAATTCCAAACAGGAAGGCATTCCCTTTGAATGGGAAGGCTTGTGGCTAATGCCCAACCTGTGACTCACTTTGCTTCCACTATGGTGCTTTCCAAGACATGCACCTTTACTACCGTAAACAATTTTAAGGGTTTTAAATGAAAAGCATTATTAACATTGGCATAGACCAGAGGTGCCGAAACTACAGGCGCATTTTACTTTGCTTCTGGGAGCAACCAGGGCAGTGCGGGCTGGATGCCTTGGTGTTTGGGGGCCGGATCTGGCCCACGGGCCATAGTTTGGGCACCCCCGGCTTAAGCAGAGAAAATGGCAGCCCAAAATCTATCTCATCCTGCTGCAAACCACAGATTGCAAGGCACATTTTAATTCTGCTTCTGGTGGGAGGAACCATGTGACCAGCCCACTGAACCACATGACTGGCCTGCTGAACCACGTGACCGGCCCATGGCTAGAAAGGTTTGAGCACCCCCGGGATAGACTATCACACAACAGTATTCATTGTGATCTATTTTTGTTTCCATTCTTGGGAAGAAGATGATGATGAAGAAGAAGAGCACTATCATATCTCTTCTGCTCAGGTTTCCAAACACTTTCCAAAGGTAGAGTGCATCTGAATAATCCAAACAGGATGTGACCTAAGTTACAGTGGCTGGATGAGACAGTTTAAGTAACTGGCTGTTCCTTGGGAAGGGATGTTTAACCTCGCCATGAATGGGAACTCTTAGCAAGAACATTTTAGCACATTTTACAGTGCATGCTCTGTATGGTGGTGCAGGATGGGTAATGCCAACCTAGCAGTTTGAAAGCAAGAAATTACAAGTAGATAAATAGGTACCACTTAGTCTAGTTTAAGACCCATTAACTCCCTGTTCCTGCAATGTTAAGCCGTCGTCAGCTGCAACTTGTATCTGAGAATGCATCTTTTCCTGAAGCAGGAAAAATGCCATGGGTGTGAATTTGTGTAAAGTGGATCCTAGCTTGCCATGAAGTGACCAACACACTATGATCACGGAGCCATCTCCTGTGGCACATGTGAAATGAGACATGCAGGATTTAGCACCAGGACTGCAATGGGCTGCCGCAGCCTTGAGGATATGAAACCAGGTGCGCCTTCACAGCCAGTCCATCTGGCATCTGGCCTCTTCCGCCTCTATGACAATTGGGAATCAGAGTTCCTCTGGCGCTCATTTTGCCACTGGGCCCAATATGAATACAATCGGGCATACCCTGGGTGGCAACCTTGTCAGCTAATCTTTCTACAACAAGATCAAACCAAAGGAACTGAAGAATGAATCCACCAGAAAGGTCTTTATCAAGACCAACTGTAACAATGATCTCAATAAACATTGAGGGATGTTCGAGTCATGACTGTCCCGCTAGCGGACATGTCCAGGAAATACAAATGTGACATACTTCTGCTCTAGGAAACACATTGGGGGACACCAAGGTACAGACCCAAAGTGGTTGGAATGGAATTAGTGATTGGGAGACCTCATGACCAGTATACCAGTATGGGAGTGCATTTTTTGTTAGACCTGGCCTCAGTATAATATCCGCTGCACTGATGGAAACAAACAACACTGAAATTCTCACCCTCCGAACCCCACAATTATAGAGAATTGTCTATAAGCCGCTGGAAACAAATTTTAGTTTTAATGAACTGGGCAATTTTACTTACTGTGTTTAGTTTTTGTTCCATTACTAGATTTTAAAGATCTGTTGGATATGCTTGATTTTTGGAGCACTAGAAACAGCCTTGTACTGATATAGGTGTACCCTTAGCTCCGTGATGGCCAACCTTGGCACGCCAGATGTTCTTGGACTTCAATTGCCAAAAGCGCAAGTCAGCACTCCTGCTGATCAGGGCTTCTGGGAACTGAAGTCCAAGAACATCTGGAGTGCCAAGGTTGGCCATCACTGCCCTAGCTACTCTGACGAACAATCCTCTTTATAGTTCCAGATGGGTGGCTTTCCCACCACTGGAGATTCAGGTGATGGAACCTGGAACCTTCTGCGTGCAGAGCAGATGTTCTACCATCAAAACCGCACCCGTCCTTAATTGTGTCAATTAAATCCTTTGGAACACAAAGCAGAGCTTCGTACTGGTCAAATCACGTCACCCCCTTGTCCAGTAGTGTTGCTGGAGTCTAAAGCACAGATCCTCCTTCCCGCCACTGCCTACCTGACCCTTTTCAGTTGGCATCCAAAGCAGCTTGCCATGAGCCCCCACCTGTGTTGTCACTAACCTGTAATCTTTTTCTCGGTATTTGTCTTTCAACTTCTTCTTCTTCTTCGACTTCTTGTGCTTCCGCCCTTTCTGCTCCTCAAGAGGTTCGCTGTGGGTGGCCTTTGGCCGTTTCTTTTCTAAGTCAACTTCGGGGCTCTGGCACCTCTTTCTCCTGTCCTGATCATGAGTCCATCTGCTCTTATAATAATCGTATTTATATGAGCTATTGTAAACATGACTTGATTTGCTATAGTCTCTCTCACAATGAGCGGATTTTCTATCTTGATTATACTTGGGGACGTGAGAAGAAGAATAGTAGTTGTAGGACCGACAGCCGTCCCACCGCCTTGGGCCGTCTTGATAATACCCTTCCCTACTCCACGGCCTCTCTCCTTTCCCGTAACAATGCCTGTTCCTTTCGGGCTCCGTTTTCCCTCTGCTGTGTGATCTGTAAAAGGAGGATTTTCCCAAGTTCTTCCCGGGATCCAGACTGCATGGCAACCTGTGATCATTTGCGTTGTGATATTCGCGCCGATAATGCTCCTGCGGCTTTGTCCTCTCACTGCTGTAGGAGCATCTCTTCTTATGGTAGTGACCGTCCGGTTGGCTCCAGCTCCCCGTAGCTGCCTCCTCCTCCTCTTCCTCCTCGCTCCCAGAGTGCTTCCTTTTCGAACGATAGTGCTCTCTGTCCGTTTTTTTGGACGTGCAAACTTTCTCCTTAAAGGGCGAACGGGACACTTGGCTCTCCGTGCTTCCTCTGAACGGCTCACTGTCTCCCACTTGGCTATTTTCTTTGGAACACCAACTCTCCCCAGGGGCGTCTAGCTTTATGGCGGACGTCTTGTCCAGAGGAGCAGCTTCCTCGCAGCTGCTGACCTGTGTTTCTTGGCGTTTCTCTGCCATGTCAAACATGGCCTTCTGAGAACTACAATCATTGTCCGACCTTGAAAGAAGGCTTTGGGCTCCCTTTTCAGCTGCTTCTGTGGCAGGCTCAGGGCTCTTTCCCCATGATACCTTCCCTTCTTTTGGTCCTCTCCTCGTTTCCGTGTGGTCCTCCGCGGTGTTTTCTCTTGGGATTTCTTTTCCGATTTCTAGGGGACTAGACTGAAGCTCCGGTTGCCGACCGCTCTCAAGAGACGTGCTCTCTGTTTCAGCGGCAACCCTTTGACAGGGGTCTTCTGTGGTGGAAGTGATTTCGGGGTCCGAAGCGGGCAACAGGTGCTGGATGTTGCTGGCGAGAGTTGTGGGGACCTCTTCAGAACAGCCGTTTTCTTCTGCCATTTTTTCTGTTCCGCTGGCACTGTACAAAGAAGAGAGCGACTTGTAAAGGACCATTTAAAAATTACACAGCAAGGCAGATCTGAAAACAATTCTCCTTCTAGAGCAGCTGGCACTCCAGCTGTTCTTGGGTTTTAATTCCCAGAAGCCCAAGTCTCTGTGAAACCACACGAATGGGTTTACTGCAGCACTCCAGGTGTTCTTGGGCTTCAATTCCCAGAAGCCCAAGTCAGCACACCTGCTGATCAGGACTTCTGGGAACTGAAATTCAAGAACATCTGGAGAGCTTCGTTTGCTGACCACTTGTCTAGGCGATTGGTGTCCATGAAGTGGATGTGTTTATTTGCTAGTACTTTTTAACGTACTTCCAACGGGGCAATGCCAGCCAAATAACAGACTTTTTCAGTGGGAGTGAGTTTCAGGCAGCCAGTAATAATCCTGCATGATCCATTAAGAGCTACATCCTCTTGTTTTGCATGTATTGTTTTATATCACATGCCACTAGTACATTCTGTTGTGACAAAGCTATTGTTCTTATTGTTTGTGGGGATGCAACCCAGTCTGTTCTTGGACATCAATTTCCAGAAGCCCAAGTCTCTGTAAATCCACATGAATGGGTTTATTGCAGCACTCCAGGTGTTCTTGGACTTCAATTCTCAGAAGCCCAAGTCTCTGTACGTGCAGTAAACCCATTTGTGTGGATTCACCAAGACTTGGGCTTCTGGGAATTGAAGTCCAAGAACACCTGGAGTGGCAAGGTTCGGCATCACGGTTATAAGGTAATGGTATCTTCTGAATCCTGGAAAACTCTAGAAACAATTTTTACTCAAAGGCATGTTTCTATGCCATGACCACTGTAGGCATCCAACAAAATGACCCTCTGTTTATCCCACACACAAAAAAGCCACATCTCTATGGTTAGGAGATTTGTATAACAGCATATAGACTGAATATTAGGAAATACTTCTTAACTGTTAGAGCAGTACAACAGTGGAACCCACTGCCTTGAGAGGTGTTGAGCGCTCCAATACTGGAAGCATTCAAGAGAAAATTGGACTGCCATCTGTCATATTTGCTTTGATTCAGATTCCTGCATTAAGCAAGGGGTTGGACCCGATGGTCTAAATGGCTCCTTCCAGTTCAGCTATTCTATGATTCTATATTCTTCCCCAACCTGGTTCTCATTGTCTCTGCCTTTGGCCACACACTCTTGTGACCATGGAGTCTGAGGTCCAACATATATGAAGCACAACAAAGCTTGGAAAGACTGTAAAGCTTGGAAAGACTGTAAAGCTTGGAAAGACTGTAACAGACACTCCCCTCCCCAATATTCTCATAAAGCAACAACATCTGAATATGAAACTGAAGAAATAGAAGATACCTTAGAGGTGCCCCAAAGATAGTTCCGAAGGGCACATGGAAACCTTTTAAATGCAAGATGGTTACTAGGCAAAGGGTGGCCTTTGCTTGAAAGTCAGTCATGTCCAACTCTAGGGGGTGGTGCTCACCTCTGTTTACTGCCAAAGCACGTAGAATGCTGTTACCTTCCTACCCAAGTGGTACCTGTTTATCTACTTGCAATTTCTGGGACAGAGACGGGCGCTCACTCCGTCGTGCAGCACTCGGGTCCCAAACTGCTGACCTGCCAACCTTCCAGTCGTTCAGCGTTACGTTCCAAGATGGTTACTACCATCTCCTTAATAAACATGTACTTGGAAAAAGCAAGGTTTTTTTTACCTTATATCCCCAGCCAAAGTTTTCTGCTGACTGTATCTGAAAGAGTCTAAGATCCTGTCTTCCGGGACGGGCAGCAAAGCTGTAGACACACCCTGTTATTGAAACAAGGAAGGAAGATTAACATACAGAAAGGAAGTATTTGACCAACACACCTGACTGTTACAGACTTCTGTAAGAATTACAGTGTCCAAACACTTTGCAGTAGTAGCTCATACAGCAGTTAATCGCAGCTCTCTAGTTTAGCATGATCATCAAATGGAAGCAGAGAGAGAAGCCCTATGCCAGTAGTGGCAAACCTATGGCATGTGTGCCGGAGGGGGCACTAAGAGCCCTCTCTGTGGGCATGCTCGCTGCTGCCCCAGCACAGCGTTTGCCCTGCCCCTCTGCCCAGCAGCCCAATGGGAGCGCTTCCTGGCTCCTCCCAGCAAAGAGTTCACCCCGCCCCTCTGCAGCATGGACAGCAGCCTGCTGAGTTTGAGCACTCGATCTCAAAAAGGTTCACCACCACTGCCCTATGCCTTACCGAGAATGACTCCATTTAGCTAAGTCTCGTGTCCATAGGACACAAGAATTATGCTGGACTTCATCAGTCTCTATCTCGCTAACCTGATGGGCTTTGGAGTCCAACAACATCTGGAGGATCCCGTGTTGGCCCCACTTAATCTACAGTTCTCCAGGTTTTCAGAGTCCCAGCAGAAAATTTAATTAGGGACTATCTGGGTGCAAAACATATCGCTCTACCATGAAGCTGCGATTCTTCCTCCACATCGTTCAGAAACAGAGAGGCGTATTACCCCAGATCTAAAACAAGAGTTGTGAGATAGTAATAAGTTTAATTCTTTCTTAATGCAAATGTCATTTTGTGACTTGTTAAAACATACTAAGAAACCTTTAATTCTGTCCTGACGGCTACCCTAGAACAAGTTTCTTTTCTGCCCTTTCTGCCATACCTACCTTTGTATTTTCCTCACCACTGCTTAACATGGTTTTTAACCAGCAATTTGTTTATTAAGAAATCATCTTATCAACCATTTATTTTTCTTTACACACCTATATCCAACTCCTCATCTAGTGTTGTGATCCAGTCCTCATCGGACTCTGAGGATGGCCTGGATCAGGGGGCACTCCCTATGCCCAGCCCATTTCTGCCTCCACCCAAACCTGAGGATGTCCTGAGCCAGGGATCTCAGCCTGGCCCAAGTCTGTCTCCCCTGGCAGCTGATCTGACGTCTGGCTCTGACAGTCATCAGCCCTCAGTCAGGGAGAGGTCCAGAAAGGAGATACACCTGAGACGCAGGCAAGCTAGAGCAAAGTACCAAAGAAGGCTCCTAGCTGATACCAATTAGCTGGGAGGCTTATAAGCAAGCTTGTTGCAGCTTTCCAGTGTCAGTACCTCATGCAAAGACTGACACCCTACTCGACTCCAGACTGCCTGCCTGGACCCTAACGACACCCCTGGACACCCTTTGGATTAGACACTTCCTCGGACTACTGGTAACTGACCTCGGCTTGCCTTTTGGACTTTGATATCTGGACTCTCCTCGAACAGACTCTCTGTGTAGCGCCGCCGTGCCTGCTCGGGTAGGTCAGCACATTTAGGACATTTCGGGTGGCGGACATGTCCCTTTCATAGTTTAGGTTCAGGCTTGTGCAATAAGATCCATATCACAGCACAAATTACGGGTCACAAGCATCTAAAATGAAGCCCTTCTTAGTTTGGGTTGAATAAACACTCTTAACTCTATACCATGACAAAAAACGATTCTAGATAACAAAGCTGACACAATGAAAAAGAAAGCAGCTATATTGGTCACATAAAAAAAAGATCTCCAGAGTTATTTTAATACAATACTGCCATTAAGTCAACCCACCTAATAAAGCTATTGCAGGGGGATGTCCCAGCTTTAAATTTCAATTGCCAAAGCAAGCTACTGCACGACCCCAGCTTATCAGCTTTGACATGGAACTGTTTAGTTTCTTAACTCCTGGTCAGATAAAATTTAAAAAAGCAAGGCACAGCGGCATAAATATTTGCCGCTATTTCAACTTGTCTAGAAGAGTGGCAGGAAAATGGCTATTTCTAATAAGCTAGCTGCCAAAATATTCAAAATATTCTGGCAAGAGATACTACTATCATTCTTTGCTCAGGAAATAACACACATTTCTGTTAGCCACCAGCCAATTACTAACCCTATGCTGACCAGTTAAGACTAAACTAAAGCTCCAAACTTAGGCTGGGATCTGGACTTAATAAAGCATGGAAGAAACCTGATTTGTGTTAACCCAGGGTGTAGGTGCACCTAGTTAATTCTAAGCTGTTCTTTTAGGCAACAACTCTGATCCTTCCTCACCACTGGCTAAGAGGATAGGGGTCAAGTAGAGAACTCCACTTAGCTCACTCCAGTGTAAACCTACTAGTACAAACTAAACAAAGGAGAATCTGGGCCAGAGAGAACGGTTCCTTTAAAAATTTTATTTTAGCGTTTCTTACTGGAGACTCAAACGGCATATGGAGACTTTCATTCAAACGCAAACCACTTAACTGGCCAAACTATTGTATTCAAGAGGCTTCTAGAACCTGTGCCACGATCATGAGTCTGCCTAGAGACAGTGCGACACGTCTAACGGAACAAGGGCCGGTCACGTGGTTCAGTGGGCCAGATACGTGGTTCCTCCCACCGGAAGTGGAAGTAAAACGCGCCTTGCAATGTCTTTTGCATCAGGGTGAGATATATTTTAAGCTGCCATTTTCTCTGCTTAAACCAGGGATGCCCAAATTACAGCCTGTGGGCCAGATCTGGCTCCTGGCACCAATTCATCCAGCCCTCGTCGCTCCCGGAAAAGGAAGTAAAACATGTGTTTTATGGGTGTGCTTTACTTCCACTTACAGGAGCGACGAGGGCTGGATGAATTGGTGTTGGGGCCAGTTCCGGCCCACGGGCTGTAGTTTGGGCATCCCTGGACTAAGGAAACCACAGGAGAAACACTTACTTTTCCAGGCAATCCATTTGCTTTGGAAAACGGGCTTTCTGCCAATTTCACAGGCTTCACTGGGCAAGCAGAGTCATTGCATATCTGTCCATTTTGTTTAGGGGTGTCACTGAAACTAACAGAAACCGCCGCAGCAGTGTTTTTGGGGGGCTCAGGATGCAACGCCTCCTTTTCAGTCTTGTGCGGGGGCGAACGGGAGTTTTCCAACGGCATGACTACATTGTCAACTAGAAGGCCATTGAAGGGTTGGGAGTGGCCGTTCTCCTTCACCAGCCCTTTGGCCTCCTCGTCCGAATCGTCCGAAGACTCGGCTCCGTAAGGGACCAACACGCTCGGGCTGAGCTTGGACTTCCCATTGACCAGCTTGGAACAGGGTTCGTTTGGAGACATCGGTTTGGGGACTTGGTTAGCAGCCGAGACTGCGGACGCGCTTGAGGTAGATTGCACTGCAGAAGGGTTTGAAACCGTGGAGGACGGGGCTGGCTTGCTGAGGTTATCCAAGGTACAGCTGGTATGAGAGACACTTTGGCGACCAGGCAGCTTGTTATTGTGAATACTGATGGTGATCTTCTGCTTTTTGGATGGGTCGGGGGTCGCCGCTGCGGTAGGCCGGTTCATCGCCCACATGCCGGGTGGAGCAGAAGAGGGCCTGCTTAGGGTAACGTTACTAGCCGCTGCAGCAGAACTGCTGGCGGCCTCTTTCATGGATCCAGTGCCATTCAAATGATTTGAATTCTGCAAAGGTGAAGAAAACCGCGAAGAAAGTCAAATATTTAAAGTTTCAAGAGATTTGGTAGCTTTGTGATTTATTTCCATACACCGCGTTATTATGTGGTTTTCCGTATGGAGAAAATCAGGATACCAAAGGTAGCAGTACGTTAGGTAAAGGTCACCGTTGCCCGAAAGCCAGTCGTATCCGACTAGGGTTCAGTGCTCATCTCTGTTTATAGCCAAAGAGCCAGCGTTGTCTGCGTCTGCAGACATTTCCATGGACGTATGGCAGGCATGACAGAACACCTGAGTGCACGGAACACTGTTTACATCCCACCAAAGTGCTCCCTATTTATCTACTTGCAATATCTTGCTTTCGAACTGCTAGGTTGGCAGGAGCTGAGACAGAGATGGGAGCTCACTCCGTCGTGCAGCACTTGGGTCTTGACCTGCTGACCTTCCGGTCATTAAGTCCAGCATCTTAAGCACTAAGCTACCTATATAAGTGTAATTGCTTTGCTTTGGCTGCTTTATGGATGGGAGAGGAAGTGCCAATCTGTGGCCCCTGCCTCCCTGCGCATGAATGCTTTCCCTTAGCAGCTTGTGGTCTCCCCTTTCCTTTCATCTTTCCACCAACGGCTGAAGACCCATCTCTTTTAATTATAACCGAGTTCCTTGAATGCTGACTTTCAGCTAAGTTGTTGTCTCTTTCTAAAAGTTTTTAATGTCTTAATCCTGCTTTTAACCATTTAACATATTTTAACTAGTTTTCATGTATAATTCACTGTGTTTAATTTGATCTTTTTAACACTGCGAGCCACCTTAAGTCCCCCATTGGGAGAAAGGTGGCTTATAAATACAACAAATAAATAAGTCAAACTTTTCAATACAAGCACACTGTTGATCCAGATTCTTCTGTTGCATGTTCATCAGAAAAGACAATTACCTTCATCATGTGGGGTGGGAGCTGTGGTCCAATAAATTCTGGGGCTGTTTGCTTATTATTGATCACCCGTTGATTAATAACAGGGCGGGGCGAAGACTGTCCTGGAGTATGAGCTGAATGAATGTGTTCACCACCATTTTTCATGTCATGAGATCTGGGTGAGGGGGAAAAAAATAACGGCATTTGTTCGTAACTCACAACTACATTTTTTGGGGGCACAATTCCCTTTTGTCTCGTTGTGCGGCCCAGCATTTCCCAAACTATGCTCCGCGGAACACTGGTGTTCCATAGAGGGTCAATAAGTGTTCTGTGAAAAAACATGAAATCCTGCTAAAACTCATTGGCAAATGTGTAATACTACAAAGTTTGTTTTGCATCTATCCTTTTGGTGTGATGCATCAGCTTGCAAGAGAAGTTTGTTTTGCAACCATTTGCAAATCAGTAGGGGCTAGCTTCGTAGCAACTTTATTTGTTATTAAAACTGAAAAATCAAAACCTATCTTTCTATTACAAAAAACCAAAGTGTTCTGTTAAAATTTTAGGATTTGTAAAGTGTTCCACGTTAGAATAAGTTTGGGAAATTCGGCTGTATCCCATCTATTCTCTAAGAAGTTTGGAACTAATGTTTTAGCTTCACAACCACCTTGTGAACTCGATGAGGAAAATCTGAACCTGGATTCTAACCATATCCAAGTCCAGCCCTCTATGCAAATGCAACACATGGGCCCTGGGCCAAGGTCACATAATCCACTGCTTTGTTGCACAATAGCACAAGGAGATGTTTTTTAAAATAGGCATTTACTAAAATCCTTCCTGATGTTGTCATTGCACTCCCAGCAGCATTCAGAGCTTGTGGAATGAAGATGGTGAAATTCAGAGCAGGATGTCAAGAAAAGCAACCACCTTCCAGAAAATCTAGCATTACCTGATGTAGAATAGCACATAGGCCTGCTGATTCAACACTGTTCTGATGTCACTGTTTGAGACCGTAGAGTCATTCATCTGGTACCACTGCCCATTACTGGCCTAAAAGGCAGAAAGAGAAAAGGAAAGGGAAACATTTACTACACTCTTTGATGGGGTACAGAATGGAAATTACTAAGCACTCAAGTGGATGTGCTTCATCTCAATTCAAATGCTTTTTGGGGTGAAAGGAATTAACTAGGTGACCCGAAGATGGAAATGCCAGAGTTTCAGTGGAGAGTCTGATAACTTCCTTCTTCTTGTGCCGTACCCTATACCGAATATTGGTGATCATCATGGTGATCAACCATTAAGGCTCTCCTGTGAATATAATGCCGTGGCCTTTCACCTGCCTTCCGCATCGCAGGACGACACCCATAGTACCACTGATCCAGTTCCCCGAGTCACTTTCTGGTCCTGAGCCCTTTTGGCACGTAAAGTCCTCCTCATCAGCCGCAGGTCAGGATTGATGAAGCTGTTGTCCTCCATCACAATGGATTCAAGTGGGATTTAATCACCGTTCCCTGTGGACTTCGCTAAGGCTGCTAGTCGTCAGGGTTGTCAGGTTAGTTAACCGCCACCTGATAAACCTTTGATCTTACTTGCCACAGTTTTAAAGCATCAACTAATGCCTCCCCCATCAAGGCCTGAGCTTTTTGATACTTTTGCTCTATAGTATTCACTGCTTTAAATGCCTTTGTCTTTCCAGTCAAAAACTACCATTATAGGAGAGGCATAGCCATTGTAAATTATTTCTGAGCTAGGAAGTTTAACTACTGGGCTTTTAAATAAACATGGAATGGAAGCAGAGGGCATTAGGTGAGATACAAGAAATGTTTGGAAACAGGACATAGAAGTGGTCCAACCCACCTTTGAACACAGAACATTTTTCTCCCTCCACCCTGCAATATGGTCAGTATTTCATACGAATCTTATGGGAATCAGCTTCTAAACAAAGAACTGGGAAGCATAAATGAAATGTACAGAAAAATGAAGAATTTAATTGAAGAAAGGTCTTTTCAAAGCTTGACCCAAAGGGAGCATCTGCTCTCTAGTGGGGAAGCAGTAAAATTGCTTCAGCATAAAGAGACACACAAAGAGACATGGATAAATTAGGACAAGTGTCTCTCTCATTTAGTAATAATTAGGGACAGTTAGCAAAGAGAAAGAAATAGTCTCTAAGGGAAAAGAGATAATATCTCAAAGCATGTCTGCTTTAGGAAAGGGGCAAGCTATTCACCAGCATCTTGAAGGCTTTATATCTAAGTTCTATACCACCACCACCTCATTGGAAGCTAAAATCAGTAGAGGTGGGATTCAGGATTCTGACAAGATAGTCTTTGATTCAAACCCCACGTAACAACTTTCAACCAGTCTCCCTTTCTCCTTCTATCAGGGATACTGTGAGGATGAAAGGAGTAGGATGAACCACACAAGCAGTTCTGAGAACAGTGTTACAAAGAAAAACTAGAAATGCATTTAAAAAGAAGAGTTATGATGTGATGCACATCTCATAGATTGGGTTCCCTCCCCCCCAAAAAATAATAATTCAGGCACAATAGGAATGCCTAAATAATTTAACTAGATAGGTGACACCGCCTTCTAGCAGTAAACAATGAAAATTCTAGATATTAATAAAATTTAAGGTAAAGGTCACCCTGGCTCGAAAGCCAGTCATATCCAACTCTAGGGTTCGGTGCTGATCTCCATTTACAGGGCTTCTGGGAATTGAAGTCCAAAAACATCTGGAGAGCCAGGTGGATGACTCCTGTTCTAGTCTGGCATCAATCGTCTATTTCCTCAAGAATTCTGTGAAGTTTTGAAATTAACTGTAACTTTTTTAATGGGTCTTAAAAACCCTGCTTCAATTACAGCCTGTTTTACTTAATTCGAGGTAAACAACGAAAGCTAAGATTTTTATACATTGTTCATGCTCCTCTGATCTTTGCCGCACACTGCATATCACTCCAGGGGATACAGATCAGAGACAATCAGTGACGTCCCAACGACCACAAATGAGGGATGAAGGGCAGAAAAGAACTTACCTTGATATAGCAGTAGTAATGACCTGCATGACAACTGAATCCCGTATGGACCAGAACTGCATACAATGCATAAATAATAGGCTCCCCATTTGGCTGGGACATATATGGTCGAATATCCAAGTACTCAGGATACTTTACCTCCTAAAAAAAAAAGGAAACGGCTTGTATTTTTATGAAACATTTTAGTAGAAGAGGCAATTTAATTACACTGCATCACAAAAAGTTAAATATTGTCTGCTACTTGGTCTAATCCATGTGTCCTATACTAAATCAAGTGCGCTGAATCCAAATCTGAAGTCCAATTCTGCCTAGGACGTCAGGATCTTAAGTTAGCAAATCTCACCCTCTTGGTTAGGTTCTTGCATTGATTACACGGGGTATATTTGCCACAAATGTAGCAAAAATTGTCCGGTTTATAAACAACTGTGCCTACTCATCTTTAGCTCAAAACAGTCTCACTATGGCTTAGCTGTACTATCCAATAAGATGGTTTCACACTAGAGACATGCCCTTGGTCCATCTCGCCTTACATACTTAGTTCTGATGTTAGCTCAAACATGCCCAGCCGCTTCTGGAACATGCATGCCACCATGGGACATGATTCAGGCGAAGCGGCAGCAGGCATAGTGGTAGCTGGAAATGTTATAATGTTCCCATGTAAAAATACATTACCCAATTACTGACCATCTGAACAGCTATAGCATGCCTTAAAATCTGTACATGATAGGCAAATTATGAGTTCAGATTTGGAATCAGCACACTCGATATCATAAAAATCACATGTGTTATTTCCAATAGCAAAATCATTGTTGTGCAGTGTTATCATTTGTTAAAAGCAAAAAATGAATCACATGAGAAAGGTGTGTCATATTAATTACTGGCAAATGTTCTGAAAAATCAATGGATTTATCAGACGTTCAACACTTAAGCACGAGGAAACATTAGCTAATGGAAAATACAAAAAGAGTGAATAAAATAATGAACTAAACACTTGCTTTTAATGCAGGTGAACAAAAGGAGACCAAATGTATCTGGTTAAACCCAAGAAAAGGTAGTGAGATAACATAGCTACTAGTAAATTCTATTTAAAACTATATGTGATGCCCATAAACAAGTTTGACTCCATGTTCACTGCTTTATTTTACAGTGAATATTCATATTTTAGGCAAAAAAAATAATCAAATCCAGATTAAACCGTAGTATGCTGTTACCTTTGTAATTTTACCACCACTGAAATTGGCGAACCGTTTCAGAGACAAAGTCAGAACGTTTGACGCCCGATGTATTGTAAACCGCTTTGATGCAGGAACCATTTTTTTACACCTAAAACATAAGCAAACCACAATCTGTTTAGTTTCCAAAGCTATTTTAATTTGTAATTAATTTAAAAAATATAGATCAAGCAACAGCAAGCAATGGCAATATGAGTATCCACATAGGCCAACAACAACAATAATAATTAATGTCTCATCAAGTCAATTCTGAGTTTCGGCAACCCTTTCCAGGTTTTTCTGGAAGAAATATATATAAGATGATGATGTTTCCCAGTCCCTTCTTCTGGGGTGGCCTAGAACTGTGCAGGGCCATACAGGCTGTTCTTCTCATGGGCAGCACAGGAGGGAATCAAACTCACACACTCTGGCTCCACAGCCGCAGAACTAACCAGTGAGCTACCCAGCTACAAAGGCTTAGGTAAAGGTCACCCTTGCTCGAAAGCCAGTCGTATCCGACTCTAGGGTTCAGTGCTCATCTCTGTTTCAAAGCCGAAGAGCCAGCGCTGTCTGCTTCTGCAGACGTTTCCATGGTCATGTGGCAGGCATGACTAGACACCGGAGCACACGGAATGCTGTTACCTTTCCACCAAAGGGGTACCTATTTATCTACTTGCAATTTCTTGCTTTCAAACTGCTAGGTTGGCAGGAGCTGGGACAAAGACGGGAGCTCATTCGTCCTGCAGTACTCAGAAATCGAACTGCTGACCTTCCGCCTCCCAGTCAGCGTCATAGCCACTTGAGCCACTGCAGTCCAGTGGCTTAAGTACAGGTAAAGCTAAAGGTTGCCCTTGTTCAAAAGCCAGTCGTATCTGACTCTAGGGTTCGGTGCTCATCTCCGTTTTCAGCCAAAGAGCCAGCGATGTCTGTGTCTGCAGATGTTTATGTGGTCATGTGGCAGGCATGACCAGAGTGCACAGAATGCTGTTGCCTTTCCTACTGAAGTGGTACCCATTTATCTACCTGCAATTTTTTGCTTTCGAACTTGCTAAATTGGCAGGAGCTGGGACAGACAATGGGAGTTCACTCCATCATTTATTTATTTTAATCATTTATACCCTGCTTTCCTCTCCCAGGGGAGACCCAAAGCGGCATGAACAACATATAAAATAACAATTAAAAACATAAAATAAAACCCCGTTAAAAACTCCTATCCAAAAATTACATTTACCCCCATTAAAACCTCTGAAAGAACCCTCATCCACATTAAAATGACCCAAAAGACTAAAAGAAAAACTACATAAAGCTGGACAAAAAAGGACTAACAGGCCAACAACTCCAATATGGCTAGACAGCACTTGGGCCTCAAACTACTAATCTGCTGACCTTCCTGTCATCAAGTTCAGTGTCTTAACCACTAAGCCACCACAGACCATTTCTACAAAGGCTACCAGTGATGGCCAACCTTGGCACTTCAGGTGTTCTTGGACTTCAATTACCAGAAGCCCAAGTCAGCACTCCTGCTGATCAGGGCTTTTGGGAATTGAAGTTCAAGAACATCTGGAGTCCCAAGGTTCGCCATCACTGGCTTAGACTGTCTTAAATAACTGTGTAAGTGTGAGCCGCCCGGAGTCACTTCGGTGAGAGGGCGACCATACAATTTTAATAAATAAATAAATAATATCTTAGAATCAGCAAAGGGCAAATACGGAGCAAAGCAAACCTTGCCCACACTTCTTATCCTCAAAGGCCTTTAATACCGTGTTCAATCATTTCCCTCAAAGAATTTGCTTCCTTGCAAGGCAAAATAGCATTTGCTATGCAAATATTGCTAAACAGATTATTTTATATAAAACAGCAAATACTATTTTACCTTGCAGTTATATATTAATTGCAAGCCAATTTCTTTCCAAAGCCACGAGGGAGATATAAAACTATTCAGTCTTTTAATGTAGAAACACATCATTTTCCTTCTTACTTGCTACATTTATAGGCGTTTTCACCATCAAGCTGTTCCGGCTTCACAAACTGCTCCAGTGCTTTATTAATGCTTTGAGCTGACTGGAAAAAAAAATGAGAAAGAAAGAAAAATGAAGTGAGTTCCACAGCAACCAAAAGAACCAATATTTTCCATCAGGTTTTAGTTCATGGCTAAGTCTCTGCAATTTGCAGAAAAGCTCTTAAATTCTTTGAATGGATTTATCAGGAATCATTAAGAAATAGCACTCAATCAATCAATCTTTATTACAGTCAAAGACCAGCTTAGTACATCAAAATGAAGAGAAGTTAAAATGAGGATATTTAAAATACAGTGGATCCTCATAGAACAATCACCCTGTATAGCAACAAAATCGTTGTATAAGGTACCACTGTATATAGCGAGAAAGAAGTTAAAATGGGGGTGCTTTAAATATATTTTTAAAAGGAGCATTTCTGCTCAGGGTTAAGGAATAGTAAAATTAGTATTTAAGATTAACAGTGCTACAACTACTGTACAGTATTACTAAACCTATGATGTAGCATTAATAGTTTATTTAGCTGAAGAACCCACCAAGATTCTATTATTCAACCCCACCAACCACAAAAACGGTAAGGCTATGTCCATAGTTTTAAGTCACTGTGAACAATTTATAATCCCCTAGAACAGGGATGGTGAACCTTGGCACTCCAGGTGTCCTTGGACTTCAACTACCAGAAGCTCATGTTAGCACTCCTGCTGAGCAGGGCTTCTGGGAATTGAAGTTCAAGAATAGCTGGAGTGCCAAGGATGGCCATCACTGCTCTAGAATCTAGATACTGTCGGACTACAACTCCCATCAGCTATAGCCTCCATTGTCAATGGCAGGTGAAAGAAATTGCAGCCAGGAGGTTGGGCAGCCAAAGGTGCTCCTACCTATCTTCATTTTAAACAGAAGCATAGCATTTTTGTTCCCGGGCTGCATAAGTGAAAATACTTCCGCATACACTGTATAATGAAATGTACAGAATTCACTGCATTTGACAAGATATAACAGCAGCTTAAGCCAGACAAGAGTGAGCAAATTAATGGTGAATGTGCCTAGCAATTATTATAACATTGGCAGCATTCCTGTAGTTTAGATTAAATCATAATATTTACAGTAATATTTGTCTCAATGAAGTAATGCACTTAACTGTTTTCCTCTTCAAATTAATCACCCCAAGGTTTAAAAAACATTATCAAATCTCAACATACCTTGATCTCTAGCGTAATATCCAGATATGGATCAAAAGTATCTGATACTCCTTTACAGTTCATGCATTTTACTGAAATTAAAAAAAACACCTCTATTTAGCAAAATATAAAGTCAAAACTAAAGTTTAGAGCACTTTAATGAATGCCCAAATGGGCAAAGAAATGACTATTTAGCCACGTACCTCTAGATCTTAGATATCCTCCAAATATTTGATGGATGAAAGTGGTGGCTTGGGTATGCCTGTCTAATCTGAAAATTGAGAGAGTAGGTAGTAAAATTAATAGTGAAAATGCACTTCTGATAACATATGAGAAAATGCATGGGGGGTGGGGGGGGAACAGTGTTTTCTGATGACTTACTTATTACTACCATTCAGGCATGCCTTCTGCATAGCATCGACGGTGTACCGTAGAAATTCGTGTGCATCTTCCTGATTGCCAAAACGGAAGTGTTTTGCGATTCCTGTAGAATTAAAAAGTTCATATTGTGTATTTTGCATCAACTCACATATTCTTAACAAGATATATACCAACTCTGTGTTAACTCATACCTTACTACACTGACCAGACCACCAGCTACCTATACTGGCCTATTACTAAGACCACGGGTAAAGGTCACCCTTGCTTGAAACCCAGTCGTATCCGACTCTAGGGTTCAGTGCTCATCTCTGTTTATAGCCAAAGAGCCAGCACTGTCTGCGTCTACAGGCGTTTCCGTGGACATGTGGCAGGCACGACTAGACACCAAATAGTGTCACCTTCCTACTGAAGTGGTACCTATTTACCTAGTTGCAATTTCTTGCTTTAAAACTGTTAGGTTGGCAGGAGCTGGGACAGAGACAGAAGCTCACCCTGTCATGCAGCACTCGGGTCTCAAACTGCTGACCTGCCGACCTTCCAGTCATCAAGTTGAGCGTGTTAACCATTAAGCCACCGCAGTTCCCTAAGACCACAACATACCTCTTATTTTTACTGTCTTTCTGGAACTGGCATGCAATAAACCACCATGACCATCTGACAATAAACCACTATGACTTTTGCAAAAGGGGCGGTGAGATTAGTTAGTACTTAGATGGAAGGCCACCACCAAATATCAGGTACAGACCCCGCTTGGGCTAGGAAATAATCCTAGCTGAGATGTTGAAGAGATGCAGCCAGCTGAAGTCGACAGCACAAGATAGGCCAATGGTCTGATCCTGCTTCCGGCGTCCCTCTGGCTGCAAAAGTCTGAAGGCCACAAACCTCAGTTGTTCAGCTGCATTTGGTTGAGCAGCCGAGGCATTGTGCAGGCCTAATGCAGATCAAAAGGCATGCACTACATGTCGAAATTGATAACAGGCTTACGTCTAAGATCGTTTATGACAGGCATCGGCTTGACAACATTGCCAGAGTTCGAAAGGACCTGCGTGATGTGACTCTGCATGGTGCACATCATGCAAAATCCTTGCTCAGGACCTGAAAAAGAGAAAGAAAGGCTCAGCACAAAAGTGAAATCCAAATTGTAAAAGACACATCTGGCAGAAAAAGAGCTATCATCCTTTTGGCCACCAATATACTTTCAGAATAGGAGATCCTTCGAATGAGATTATATTATATACAATTACCAAAACAAGGGACAATCATATTTATTGTCATCTTTATTTCTGAAACTCTCAGCAACTTTAGCGCACAATATAGGTAAAGGTCGCCCTTGTTCGAAAGCCAGTCGTATCTGACTCTAGGGTTCAGTGCTCATCTCCGCTTATAGCCAAAGAGCCAGCGATGTCAGTGTCTGCAGATGTTTCTGTGGATATGTGGCAGGCATGACTAGACACCAGAGTGCGCGGAATGGTGCTTACCTTCCCACTGAAGTGGTACCTATTTAACTACTTGCAATTTCTTGCTTTGATTTCTAGGTTGGCAGGACCTGGGACAGAGACGGGAGCTCACTCCGTCTGCAGTATTTGGGTCTCAAACTGCTGACCTGCCGACCTTCCAGTCACCAAGTTCAGAGTCTTAATCACCAAGCCACTGCAGTCATGTACATACATATTATCTACAATACATACGGCATTTATAATTCCCTGTTTGTAAGTCCTTCAAAAAGTTTTCAACAGGATCATTTGAAGGGAGCTTGTTCTATATATTCCAGACATCTATTTTTTTTGTGAGCTCTGTATATTGTCGATTTTACTGAACTGCTCAAGTATGTTTCAGAGAAGAACGATTTTAATACAATTTATTTTTAAAATGAAGACAAAGAATAAAGTTGCCCCGACATGATACTAAATAAGAGGTTTTTAAAAGAACTGTAACATGAATATTACAATATTTAGCACCCTTTCTAAAAGAATTAAGTTTCGATTTCTAAGATGTTCCAAAGTTGGATACCTGTAATTACTGTATAATGTACTGTACTTAGGCTGTTTGCCATTTTCGATACTTGCAGAAAAAGTAATGCAGTGGAACCTCGAAATACGAATTTAAGTCATTTCTGAGGTTTTTCGTACGTTGAAAAATTCGTATCTCGAAATGTGATTTCCTATAGGAATGCACTGAAAATCAAATAATGTGTTCCAGAGCTCAGAAAAAAGAAAAATAAAAAAACACATTTTTTTCCTGTTCAAAACTCTTTCTAAAGTGGTGAAAACATGGTGAAAAATTCCAAAATACACTTTAGAGTTTTGAACAGATAAAAGACGTTTTGCCTTCTTCACTTTTTTCTGAGCTCTGGAAGGTTTTCAATGCATTTCAATGCATATTCAGCACATTTCTGACCGCCATCTATTGGCCAGCTCTGGTAGGGCAGGACTATTTCCCGACTCAGTTGTTTTGAGGAAGGGGGTGATTTCCGGCACTTCCTGGTTGCATTGAGAACTTCTGCCGGTGCCAAAATGTGACAAAAAAATCCAAAAATGGAGCGGAAATGCTCCAAACACCCTCCCACAGCCGTGGGAATTGTCGCAAGACAAAAAACAACAACAAATATTCGTATCTCAAAGCATTCTTTTTCCAGAATTTCCTGGAAAGTAGAGGTGATTTCCTGTAAGTAGAGGTGTTTGTATCTCGAGGTTTTACTCTAATTCCCATCCCAGCCAATGGCCAAGTAGCAAACTAAACTTGTCTGTCCCCTCTTTTTTACAGTAGTTTTAACCCAAGAGCATTAAGCACTCAACAGTCATAATTCTGTTATTTCTTGGCAAGGAAAATATGGCAAGTTAGTACATTGGTTGTTTGTGTACACACTTCCATACTGTCCAGATAGAGACCACATGAATTATAAGCAAGGACAGGCCTTCATCGTAATGCTATAAAACACATGGGAGACTGTGTAGGACGGTGATGGTGAACCTTGGCACTCCAGCTGTTCTTTGACTTCAGTTCCCAGAAGTCCAAGTCCTTGTGAATCCACCCGAATGGGTTTACTGTGCGTATGCGCAATAAACTCATTTGCGTGGATTCACAGGGACTTGGGCTTCAGGGAACTGAAGTCAAAGAACAGCTGGAGTGCCAGTAAACCCATTTGTATGGATTCACAGGGACTTGAGCTTCTGAGAAATGATGTTCAAGAACAGCTGGAGTGCCAGTAAACCCATTCGTGTGGATTCACAGGGACTTGGGATTCTGGGAATTGAAATCCAAGAACAGCTGGAGTGCCAGTATCAATAATTTATTTATTTTTGTGATTTATATTGCCGCCCAACTCAAAACGCTCTGGGTGGCACACAAAGAATAAAAACCAGCATCACAGTTAAAAACTCAAAAACCTATAAAACCCATTAAAAACGACTATCAAAAATTACCTCAACCCTTACCGGTTAAAAGATTAAGAGAGAGAGCGTTTTTCCAAGATCAGCCAGCAGGTGGGGGTCACCATGTCATTGGTGCCCACACCTGCTTTGTCAGTCAGGTTCTTAGGCCTTTCCTGCAGGGCAGCATCTCCGTCTGGAGGTGCAACTCAATTGGCAGTGTACCCATTCATGTGGATTCACAGGGATTTGGGCTTCTGGGAATTGAAGTTCAAGAACAGCTGGAGTGCCAAGGTTCACCATCTGTTGTGTAGTAGGACTGACATTGCTAAAATCCATGGGTAGGGAAAGGGGGGGGGATTATGGTGGCCAACCTTGGCTCAATTACCAGAAGCCCAAGTCAGCACACCTGCTGATCAGGGCTTCTGTGAGTTGAAGTCCAAGAACAGCTGGAGTGCCAAGGGAGTCCAACAGCATGGCTGGTAGGTTTTAGAGTGATGCGATAGGGACAAGACAAAGTTTTAGTAAGCATTGAATGGTTTACATGCCATGATGTTCTCAGGTGTTTCCAAACAGTAGACTGAACAATTTTTAAAAGAGTTTTCTTTCCAAACATTCACCAACTTGGCTCCTTCCATGCACATTGGGCTTTGACGCTCATTGCAAGAAAAGAATGGTAGAATGCCGAGGCTTCTGTTTCATGTTTTCAACAGCTCAGTGGTTTAGAGAGCTGACGGTGGAGGCAGAGGTTGGAAGTTTGATTCTCCACTGTGCCTCTTTGACAGTCGTAAGATAAAATATGCATTTGTACAAAATGTTAAAACATACTCACAGGTTTTGGAGTGTTCTCGAGAAAGCATATAGTTGGCAAGAGGAGGGGTATAAGTGAGACATTGCAGTGCAGAGTTCAGGAAGCACGTGTTGCCAAGGTTTTGGAGACCAGCTCCAACTCTGTGCATTTTTTGCCATTTTAAGCTTATCTTTTCTGCTGGGAAAAGGACCTTTTGGGGTGCTGTGATGCCATCACCAATAGCTGACAAAAAGAGATATTTTAGAGACATTGAAATACATGGGACTAGTATAAATTAACTACTCAAATACATTATTTTAATATCCATTTGTTTCCTCTCTCTTTTTAAACTGAATACAGACATTTGGGCCAGAAGTTAATTCAAGTCTTCAAATCAGATGAACAAACATTAGGTAAAGGTAAAGGTTTCCCTTGCTCAAAAGCCAGTCATATCTGACTCTAGGGTGCAGTGCTCATCTCTGTTTCAAAGCCGAAGAGCCAGCATTGTCTGCTTCTGCAGACATTTCCGTGGTCATGTGGCAGGCATAACTAGACACCAGAGCGCATGGAACGCTGTTACCTTCCCACCGAAGTGGTCCCTATCTATTTATCTACTTGCAATTTCTTGCTTTCGAACTGCTAGGTTGGCAGGAGCTTGGACAAAGACGGGAGCTCACTCCGTCCTGCAGTACTCAGGAATAGAACTGCTGACCTTCCGTCTCCCAGTCAGCATTTTAGCCACTTGAGCCACTGCTCAAACAATGAACAAACATTAGATAATATACCATAATATAGATTTAAAAACATTAAAATTAAAGGTACAAGACACAAAACAGTAATAATATATAATGAAAAGATGCAAAACATATTAAATTATTGGCCTAGATTGAGAATCTTGTAACATGTATAACATTGCTGCTGTTTCTTCAGGCACCGAATAACTATTTTAAATATTTAGTCTGTGCTTACTACCTAGATTTAATAAAACGCTATAGAACAATATAAGTTTGTTCTTCCCTCTCAAAGGGAATGCATCTTTTTTTAACCATCTAGTTTTAAAAGAAACGTTCCTGCATCTTTTGCATCTTTACAATTTGAATATGGATCACATGGCTAATCTTCTTTGTTTGCCTATGGAACTACTGGATACCGTAAAATAGCCGCTTAACATGGACTTTTTTGACACTGGGGACAGTACCACAAATTGAAGGAACATCACATCACTAAGTAATAATTTTGATTGACTTTAATTTGACTGCAGAAGACCACACCACATGAACACTTTAATACATGCCTGAAGAAGTGGTCTTGAACCACTAAAGCTTGCGCAACGTTTTGTTGTTTAGTGATCCAATAAAGATATCGCCTATTTCCTGCATCTTTTGCATCTCTACAATTTGAATATGGATCACACGGCTAATCTTCCTTGTTTATCCATATAATCTACCGTAGTTTTTAAAAAAATATCCATGCACATGCATTCCTTATAAATATCTGCTGGTACTTATCCCTTGGTATACAGGTATGCAGTTGAAGCCTGAATCATTACAGTCCTACTGAAAGAAACCCTTGCCTTACATTGAACTGGAATGGCAATTGTGACATTACAGAGAATAATTAATATAGTTTTTTTTACTTTGGTGATTGCTATAGCTGAAATAAATGTTAGACATTAAGGTTATGTAATCTGTGGGTATAATATATCAATTTGAGCATTCTGCTGGCTCAATCTGGAGCTCAACAAAGAAATACAGAAATGGCTCCATTCATATAACACAGTCTTATGGCTGCAGCCATACAAAACAAGTAGCATATAAGATAGCACTCCTATATTAACAGGAAATTCACACAAGTATAGGAGCACACCCTTCCTCCAATAAACTATTCCTGCAAATCCCCTGAACGAAATGGTGCTGTCACTGCAACTGTGTTAATTCACAGGACACTAGTTCTGATCTGTTGGCAAAAACAAAACAAAACGCTAATGCCAGAAGAGGCCTTTGGTGGATTATTTCTCTGTTTCAAGAGGGACGTTGAGCACAGAGAATACTAGGGTGGCAGATACAGATCAGCCCTAAGAGCCCCTTCTTAAAACTTCATTTTCAGGAGACATTACATGATGTATATTAATGCATTGTCACATATAACTAGGTAAGCACACACAGGCTCGATACTTCCAGCAAGAATTGGTGTGCTTTTTCTGGACTGGAGCTAGATGACTTATAGATGGTTGACAAATTTGGGGAGAGACAATATATTCAGTTATGAAAGAAAATTGACCCAGACCAAGTGGACTGACCTGTGTTCATGTTGAGGCCTCTAGCCTTACCATACAAGTGAAAAGCCAAAAGCGACCCAAAGCCTGATCCTGAATATTTACATTCTTCTTAAAATTATTTTTTTAATTATGTAATAATCTTTTCCTCACAGGGACACTGTACGGATGTCTGCTCTGATGGAACCAGCCATCTTTTGCTCCCATAATATGCCCCTGTCCATGGGGCAGCAATCTTATTTTGAGGGGCTTTCAATGCACCCACCTCTAAGGATATTTTCATTCTCATTTCAACTGGCACAGCAGCCACTGTGTGTTCTCTAGCTATTCCAAAGTGTTGGAAAAGCATTGTAAAAAAAAATCAGATATACTGCCCTCACACCACCTCATGAACTTCTTGAAAATACTTTTTTTGTTTTAAATCCACATGTACTGGTCCAGACATGAGAGAAAGAGACTTAATATGCCACACGTTAAACTGGCACCATCTGAGTCTAAGCCAGTGGTGGCAAACCTATGGCATGCCGTTGCCCCAGCACAGAGTTCGCCCTGCCCCTCTGCTCAGCATCCCAATGGGAGCAGTTCCCCCCTCCCCCAGCACAGAGTTCACCCCACCCCTCTGCTCAGCATCCCAATGGGAGCAGTTCCTCCCTCCCCCAGCACAGAGTTCACCCCACCCCTCTGCCCAGCATCCCAATGAGAGCACTTCCTCACTCCCCCAGCACAGAGTTCACCCTACCCCTCTGCCCAGCAGCCAATGGGAGCACTTCTTCCCTCCCCCAGCACAGAGTTCGCCCCACCCCTCCGTTTGGGCACTTGGTCTCTAAAAGGTTCACCATCTAAGCTGTCCATTTCTATAGTGAACCATGATCACCAAAGTCATTTAGGCTGTAATCCTACGTATATGTACTTGAAAGTAAGTCCTAGGCAATCTGAGCAGTTAACGCACTGCACAATCTGTGTGTACAACCAATGAAGATTCTTCAGTTCCACATCTGAAACAAATTTAAGTGTGCTTTCTCTTTTTAAAGAACAATAGAAATACTTACACAGATCTTTTTGAACTGAGGGCTTTGATTTATCCGATACAGATGAATTTGAGTACACAGCAGCTCCCGGAACTGGTCCCAATGAAATTTTGTGTTTCGGAGCTTCTAAGGAAGATGACACAGCACCCCATCCAGCAGAGCCTGAGTCCATATCGCCAGATGCTGGTGCTATAGAGCTAAAAGGCTGCTTCTCAGAAGCCGAAGGCTTTGAGGACTCAGAGGTCTTGTCAACTATGGTCATTGTTCATCTCTACAGAACAGAAGAGAATCAAAGGGGAAACATCGTATGGCAAGAAAACCAGCATTCATTTAACTTTCAAGTAAAATATAATATAGAAAGCAATGAAATATGAAAGCAATTATTTCTACAGGAGCCAGTTCAAACATTAAGAAATGGGCCAAAGGTTATATCACATGCTCTCCCCCTCCCAGTGATCTGGCTTCTAATGGCTCAAAAATTTCACCTTGTGGCTCTATAACAATAATACTGAAACCAGGTTTCCTATAATGATCTAAATTAACAAAATTGTAACGGCTTTGTTTTCTCCATATCTCTTCCTCCCACCTCCCTAGAGTTACGTTCTTAAGTTTGATGAAAGATATACAGGTGAAACTCGGAAAATTAGAATATTGTGCAAATGTTCATTCATTTCACTTAAAAGGTGAAACAAATATATGAGATAGACTCACTACATGCAAAGCGAGAGATGTCATGTCTTAATTCGTTATAACTGTGATGATCATGGCGTACATGAGATTGTGTGATGATTATGGGGTACATGAGTTTGGGGGGTTGGGGTTTTCATAAACTGTAAGCCATAAGCATCAATATTATAACAAAGTAAGGCTTGAACAATCTCTCTTTGCATGCAATGAGTCTATCTCATATATTTGTTTCACCTTTTAAGTTGCATTCCTGAACTGAATGAACATTTGCACAATATTCTAATTTTCTGAGTTTCACCTGTATATTGCTTTTTACTTTGAAAGGCATATGGGAAGAAAATGAACTTCCCAAACTAAATCTAGTTGTGTCACATTTACTAGGTTTACATGTCGTCAGCAAAAATTAATATTTTACTCTTTAAAGAGGCAACTACAATTCTGCTTGAATGGGAAGTATAAAACAGACCAGACCCTTTGGACAACACAGATGCTTTACAAAAAGAGCATTTAAATATTATAGCAGGCAATTTTGAAAAAGTGAAGTAATCAATAAAGAAGCCATGTTTTAATCCAAAAGTGATCAAGAGGGATACCCACAGGAGGTAGAGATGTCCACCAACTTGTAAGGCATTAAAAAACTGATCAGACAAATTCACAGAGGTAAAGGCTGTCAACAGCTGCTACTGACAATGTCTGTGAGTTAACTTTCACATGGGAGGCAGCATACTTTTTCATACCAGTTGCAAAAACTATGAGTAGGAGGACACAATTTGTTGTAAGCTGCCACAGAGAACTGTCTGGTCAAGCACTGGGGGAACCGAATGTTAGACTAGAGAGATCTTTGATTTGAAGCAGCAGAGCTGTTCTCACTTTAAAGGTGTTCTGCTACCTTCTTTAAGTTGTAAATGTACACATTGACAAGAAGGTTAAGACGCAGAGCTTGACGACTAGAAGGTCGGCAGATCAGCAATTTGAGACCCAAGTGCTGCATGCCGGAGTGAGCCCCCATCGTTTGTTCCAGCACCTGCCAACCTAGGAGATAGAAAGCAATTAGATAAATAGGTACCACTTTGGTGGGTAAGGTAACAGTGTTCCAGGTGCTGTTCCGGTGTGTAGTTGTGCCTACCACATGACCATGGAAATGTCTGCAACGCATACAGAGCTGGCTCATTGGCTGTAAACAGAAATGAGCTTTGTCCCCAAGAGCTGGCCATGACTGGCTTTCAAGCAAGGGAGACCATTACTCACACTCAGAAAGCTGGCTGCATATCTCAGTGGTTTAGGAATCTGGCTGATCAACCAGAGATTAGGAGTCTGATTTGCCACTGTGCCTTCTTCTTCTTCTTCTTCTGCCGTATCTGAATCTGAATATTGGTGATTATCATGGCGATCAGCCATGAAGACTGTCCTGAGAATATAATGCAGTGGCCCTTCATTGCAGCATGACACCTGTACCAATGATCCAGTTCTGCAAGTCACTTTCTGGTCCTGAGCCCTTTTGCCACACAAAGTCCTCATCAGCCCCAGGCCAGCATTGATGAAGCTGCTGTCCTTCACCAAGATGGGTTCAAGTGGGAATGAATTCAATTGGGGAGCATCACCCTACCCTGTGGACTTTGGCACCCAAGGCTGTTAGTCCTCAAGGTTGTCAGATTAGTTAACCACCGCCTGACACTTGGCGTTGAGTTACTGGCAGAATGGTCTATTCAATTACCATAGCAGGATAACCTGTCCAGGCTACCCACTGTGTCTCCACCACATGGCACTTCCTGGTGTGCTTGAGGCGGTGTGTGTGGGAGGAACACATGAAATGATGCCACGGGCCACATCCGGCCCATGGGCCGCAGGTTGAGAATCCCTGCTGTAGAGGTTTCTACATTATTTGCTGTAGTAAAACAAGGTATTTTGACTTCAGCAAGGCTTAAAGTCTCAGGGCCCATTCAACAATCCTTCCCATGGCAACATCAGCACAAAGCCTCGAGCACTGCTTGACTATATCTAAGAACTCATAGGTACTTCCAAGCACTTCGTACATAGAAGGTTAAACAGAATCTAGCAGCTTTCACTCTTCTCAAAAAGCAGTTCTCAGAAGTCTTTGTTAAAGCATGTTTACTTTCCCAATTACACGTCTCCAAATACCATAATTGCCTAATAATGTAACAGACTCATACTAGGAAACAAATCTTTGCAGTGACAACAGACATGCCTGAGTATTTTACTCATTTCCTGCATGTTCCTATTTGCTCTTAATTTGAATACCAATGAAAGCGAGTATACCAATAAACCCGCCTGTTCAATTACAGATTTGTGGGGCAGGTGTTCACTTGCAAGTCATCCACCAGATTTGTTTAGAGAATAATACAGGAGCCAAAATGCATTTCAAATGACAGTAAACTACAATCCAAATGTTCAATTCCAGAGCTGCCTGGAGCAAATCTGGAAATAAAGTGCAATTCTGAACTGTCTCGCACTCAGATATAAGATTAACTGGAAATAAATGAAGATGTGTATACAGACAAACAGTTTATGCTCCTGAATAGTTGGAAGAAGGAGTGAAGATGGTTTTTGTCTTCTTAATCCATATAAAACTAAGGTGTTTCTCCACCTGTGATACGGAAGAAAAAGGATGCGACAGCACATTCACTGTGTTGCTACTTATATGGGGATTCACTTCAGAATGTCAAACATCTTACTAATAGGATGAGAAGAAATATTTACATTTCTTATTAAGCCACAGTAAGTAGTGAAAGCGACCTCAACTCTTATAAACATTATTCCCTTGCTGTCCTTCCATCAATATTTCCAAACAATATTTTTGCAAACCGAGCAAAAAGTGAAGTGAAAAAATGTGTGTGTGTGTGTGTGTGTGTGTGTGTGAAACATTTAATGGAGAATATGTTACTTTTTTTAACAATGTTTTTCCTTTTTTTATTTTGGTTTGTTATTATTAGTATTACATGCTTAACTGTATTTTAATATTATGACTTATGTATCTTTTCAAATATTTTGTTTTTTTATATATATATTTTTAATTTTCAAAGAGAAAACTAACATAGAAAAATACAATACAAAACTAAACAAGAATTGACAAAAAAGAAGACATTACATAGACCAGTTAACTAAAAAAAATCCCAAAAAACCCCAGAAAATACAAAATACAAATTTAATATTCCTTAACTCTTTTTCAACTAAAATTTTCAGTGTTCATTACATATGTATTAAAATTTAACATTCTTCATTGTATCTTATCCTTCCCTTTTTCATACCAACTTGTGGACTATGTTTATATTTACTATATTTAATATAACAAACACTTATCAGATTCTTCTCTTTGAACTACATAACTCAAACCAAACATAACAAAAATACCATAAGATCAGTAATGCACCCCGTGATGTATACAAAGCCCTGGAGGATGCGGTGTGTCAAATATTTTCTAAGCTGCTTTGGGACTCTGCATTTGAATGAATGAAATGGAATATAATGAAATAAATAATTTTCACTATAAGGATTGGCTGGCAAATTACCTCTAGTTGTCTACATGAAAGTGAGACAACCATATACGTTGTATAGAGGAACTGATATATAAATTCATGTACATACCCGCCCACCAGTCACTTGCCACCTGATACAAAACTATCTTCCAGATTCCATGCACAGCAATGAAGGATATAAGCTCTAGTCTTTCTCCAGCTAAATCTTATCTAGAGCTATGATACTGTACTTACAGATGCCTCCAAAGAGTGACTGAAAATAAAAGCATTAGGGAAAGCAAAGCTGATGGGCCAAATTATCTGAGGATCATAAGAATATCAGTGCACTAAAGCAAGGATTCTGTTTTGTAGGCCCACCCCCACAACATGTGTCTGAGCATACATCCCTCCCCCCAAAGCATTATTTTCTCTGTTGATGGATGTGTGACTCAATAAGCTGATCTTGGCATGAAACATGCGACCACATGTAGATTCTTTAATTCTTTCTGGGACTTCCTTATGAATACAAAAGCCAGCGAAAGCTATCCCTGGCCCATGTGCTTGCTGCAAAAGTGAAAAAGAGGAATTCCACAAAAAGAACCTACTTTCTCAAGCCCCATTTCAAATAAAATTTGCTGTGCAGCAGAGAAAAACATGACACACTTGTATGAAAAAAATATGCCTGGAGTGCATGTAACCTGGTCGTGAAACACAAGAGAAACTGTAAGATGTGGTTTGCAATTACAATATATTCAGTGCCTTCAATCCACAGAATGCTTTGTTCCAAGATGTGAGGAGGCAAGTAAAAACCTAATGCACACAGTTCTGTGATAGACCATGTAGATTCTAGTTTTGATCACTTGTCATCTCCAATTAAAATACAATTGATGAATCCTGGACAACCAAACGTTTGAAACTGCAGCCTCTAAAATCCCTTACCAGTGGCCATGATGGGTAAGGCTAGATGGGATTTACAGACTAAAACATCTTTAGAGTCAAACACTATCCATATAATCTAGTACCAAATGTTGGGGGAAAGATCATATAAGTTAGGAACTGGAAATTAATAGGTTTTTTCAGTTGTTTTTACTTTATTTGCACATATCCTATGTCTAATTCTGGTTAATCCTTCTATCTTGCAACCCAAATCATTTATATGACATATATTAGGGACACTTTATACATGAAATTTGCCTGACATTTTCCTGCCAGGAAGAGTATATACATCACACAGGCAATTGTATCTACCGTAATAAGTTTCTTACTACAGTACATGTAAATTCAGTGGAGTAGACTTGTTTATCACATATACCTATAAAACAGAATGCAAATAGCACAGATATTATTTTCTATCTGGCAACTTTATCTAAGCAATGGAAATGCCATTACTGTATTATTTTAACTTAAGATAGGAGACTGAACAGATCTTGGGGTGAAATTGCTGGGTTTACTGCTATTACGGAGTAACTGGCACATCAGAAGCTTGAAGAATTAAAGCAGCAAGTTTAGCAGTAAAACTTTTGACCTGGCTTTGTATTTATTATGGAAATCAAGCAACAACTGAGATAATCCAACTAATAAATATAGGAAGCAAAGTGTCCAATGAAGGGCTTAAAAGGCCGCTGCAGTGGCGGGCGGTAGGACTTCACCGCCCATGACTTACTTGCGGCTGGGGCAGAGAGGCCGCTGCAGTATTGTGATGTGGTATTGTTTGTATTGAATACTGTATATTGTTTGGATTGAATACTGTATAATTATTGTGTATTGAGTATACACAATATATTGTATATTTGTATTGTATATATTGAATATATATTGTATGATTATTGTGTGAGCCACCCTGAGTCAGGTTTCCTGATTGGGCAGCATAGAAATGGGAAAATTAAATTAAATTAAATTAAATGGGGAAATTGCAGGGTGAGGAAGTATCTGGCCATTGAGAGGTTTTGGCAGGTATCTCCCATCAGCGAAGCCAATGGTAAGCGATGGTAGCAGCTCTTTTACTGGAGGGCCAAAGGTCTTCCACACCTGCTTTATGCTTCAAAAGATATTTCCAGTCAGACAACTGTAAGATACCAGACATTTGAAAGTCACTTCCTGATAATTTAGCATGAGATAAAGCCTGCAGAGCTACAACAGGGAAAGCATTTTATGAGCACCTGCAGGCAGACGGGTAAATGGCTCAAGTTAAATCTGTTTCAGTATAACTTAGCAACATGTAACTGTTCAGTTTTCAATCTCTTCTCTGCGCACTCAGAAGAAGGGATCTTAGTGCCAAACCAAATTCTTTGCTAGGAAATATTAAACCTCTTGTTAAAATTGTGAACTATATATGATTAAGGGGCTGAACTGCCAGCTGTTGACTCAGGCTCCCCCCCCAACCCCAATTTCTTTTTGTTGTTTAAAAAAAGGTTGCTCACAGACACCTCCCATTGCTCATTTCTGTTCTATACAAATGTATAACAGAGCCACCAACTCCATTACAGGATATGTACCTGACTCTTTTCATTTGATCTCAGAAGATCTCACAAGTTAACCACTTCTATTCCCAAAATAAAAATTTACCTGAAAATGCAGCTCTGAGTGCTTTTCCAAAGGTGCATTTAACATAGTTGTTTTCTCATTGTCTTATACTGCATGTTGGACAAGGTGCGCCTTCACAGCCAGTCCATCTGACATGGCCTCTTCCTCCTCCTGAACGTTGGAAGTTCCTCCTCCGCTCATTTTGCCATTGGACCCAATGTGATGGTTTCCAGTGGCATTTCCTCCACTGAGGGGGACCATCACCCCACCTAAAGGGGCTCATCCTCAAGGCTGAGCCAGTCCATTGCAGTCATGGTGTTAAATCCTGCATGTCTCATTTCATGTGTGCCGCAGGAGATGGCTCCGTGATCACAGTGTGTGGGTCACTTCATGGCAAGCTGGGATCCACCTTAAACAAATTCATGCCAATGACATTTTTCCTGCTTCAGGAAAAGATGCATTCTTGGATACGAGTTGCAGTCGACACAAGATACTGTATGTGGAACAAATTTATGTTATCAGAGGTTTATACTTCCGGCTCCTCATCCTCTAAAAACAGGGGTAGGGAGGGTGAAACTTGGAAAATTAGAATATCGTACAAATGTTCATTCAGTTCAGTAGTGCAACTTAAAAGGTGAAACAAATATATGAGATAGACTCATTACATGCAAAGCGAGATAGTTCAAGCTTTACTTTGTTATAATATTGATGCTTATGGCTTACATCTTATGAAAACCCCAACCCCCCAATCTCATGTGCCCCATAATCATCACATAATCTGATGTACGCCATGATCATCACAATTATAACGAATTAAGGCATGACATTTCTCGCTTTGCATGTAGTGAGTCTATCTCATATATTTGTTTCACCTGTTAGTGAAATGATTGAACATTTGCACGATATTCTAATTTTCCGAGTTTCACCTGTATACAGAAACAGCAATCTCGGTGAAAGTCTGCTCCTCATCCGGAAATTATTATTTCTGAAGGCAGACTATTTGCTATAGGGCAAATAGATTCTATAAAGCAGTGTTTCCCAAGGTGGGGTCCATGCCCCACAGGGAGACTTTGATTCCCAGAAGCCTAAGTCAGTACATTGGCTGATCAGTGCTTTGGAGAACTGATTTAGGCTTAGTCCAAAAACCAAAGGTTGGGAAACACGGCTATAAAGGACGGAAAAGCATATTAGTAGTCCTTTTCCCAATTTCTCTACCCAAGAGTCTATTGTGCTGGAACTATGATATCATTCATGGACAAAACAGCCGTGATGTTAATACATTATAGAGCCAGCATGCATGCAGAATGGGTGGGTGGGTGAGTGTTCATATAGAAAATGAGATTCGCCGTTCTTGTTGAAACATAGCATTTACCACTATAGATGGGGAAAGGGCTGAATGAGAGAGAAAAGATGGGTGCGCAAACCCTTGGCCTAGAAAAAGCAGGGAAGTTGCAAGCAAAGGCTTCTGTAAATTCCCATCCCCAGCACATCAAGGCCCAATTCCCAGACACAGGGGGAAGAAAGAGGAGAGGGAACTGTAAAGGAATCACTCATTTGAGAGGTAGTGTCCATGGCAACCAAGCAAGGGAAGTAACACTGTGGAAGAATGACAACAGACTTGCCACCACCACACCAAAACAGCAAAGCAAGGGACCTGGATGAGGGGCAAGGAGACGAAACACCAAAGTGGAGGCAATCTGACAAACAGAGGGATGGGTCGGTCTGTGTGGGAAAAGGGAGGGATCCTTCACCCTAAGAACGAAGAGGGTGCATGAAGAATACACCCAAGGTAAAAGTGAGAATGGGGAAGGGGAATGAGGAAGACAGCCTTCCTCCAGGTACAAACTCAACACCAAAATAATTGCACGTGTACATAAACACACTACTGCCCAATAGCTGCTGAGAAACACAAGACTGTCTTGGTGTATTGCACACAAGTATGCACAGACATAACACTTCTACACACAGTCCAAAAGGCAACTTTACACTAGCATCTCCCTCTGCACATTTATTAGCAAAAACAGGTTTTACACACACACACACACACACACACACACACACACACACACACACACACACGCACACGCACGCACACACACACACACACACACACACATTTAGAGATACAGAATATTATCACTTGCATTTACATTAGAGACAGACCTCTCCCCCCACATTAAACCATATTGGGGGGTGGGTCAAAAAGGCTATAGGCCACAGTATATCACAGACCCCTTGGCTATCCACTTTTTTGCAGCCTCTCTGCACATACCCAACCATATAGGTGGGATATTGTGTGCATAGCAAATGCCAGCCTATATAGGTAAAGGTTGCCTTTGCTTGAAAGCCAATCATATCCGACTCTAGGTACCAGTGCTTATCTCTGTTTACAGCCAAACAGCCAGTGCTGTCAGCACCTGCAGACATTTCTGGGGACATGTGGCAGGCACAACTAGATGCCGGAGTGCATGAAACGCTGTTACCTTTCCTGTTGTTCATCTATTTGTAATTTCTTGGCTTTCGAACTGGTAGATTGTCAGGAGCTGAGACAGATGACAGGTGCTCACTCCATTGTGCAGCACTTGGGTCTCGAACTGCTGACCTGCCAACCTTCTAGTCATCAAGTTGAGCATCTTAACCACTGAGCCACCACTGTCCATAGGCCAGTCTATCTAGGCCTGTCATTGCCAGTCTCTTCTTTTAGGTTCTCAATCAGGCTTCCCCCGGCCCATTCTCCCACTACCATAGGACTCGTTCCACCTGACAGAGACTTGCACCCATCCAGGAAGGCAGCATTAAACCTTTTGCTGCTTCAGAGTACATGTGGTTCTCCTCCAGGGTAGAGAAACCTACAATAGTTTTTAATATTTGGCTCTTTACGCTCCATTCCAATATATCAATTAATCTTTATTACCATCCAAGACCAGCATAATACTGCAAAAGAACAGAAGCTAAAAATACATGTTTAAAAGCAGCATGGTTATGCTCTAGTTTGATTCATACACCACCACCCACCCATCTCCAAAAGATTTGGGCTCAGGCCTTAAAACCCCTATCAAGTGGTGTGTGTTGTTGTGGTGGGGGATGACAGCCTAGGGATCTGGCAGCCCTGGTTTTTTTTTTAAATTGTTACTATTTATAATTTATTTAGTGTGTTTATTATTTATGTCTATCTTCAATTGCAAAGTGTTTTTAAATATCTTTTAAGCTGTCCAGAGTGGGAAAATATACCAGAGGAGTAGGATATAAACGTAATAAATAAAATACATTAGAACCCCGCATAACAAAAAAAAACAACTACATTCCACGCTATGGTTTTTCCCCCGTTACGAGGTTCCCTATGGGAGATACCCTGCATAACGAGAAAAAAAGTTCGTTAACCGGGGTTCCCATTGAGTGGGTATACCCAGGTTACCAAAAACAAATGATTTTTTGGGTCCCGAACTGCTGACCTGCCAACCGTCCAGTCATCAAGTTGAGCATCTTAACCACTGAGCCACAACAGTCCCTAGAACACTCCGGTATGCAAATTTTTCGCTATACGATGCGTTTGTTATGCGAGGTACCACTGTACCAGATCCATTCCTTGTAGCTAAAAACATTTAAACTCTAGGTACTGTATTCCTATTTTACTGATATTGTTATTTTACTGACATTGATAGCCTTAGCATTTTTCTATACTGCACTCTTAGATGTTACAATATTTTATATATCATCCCATTTATTATACTACGCGTATATTACGACTGTGCTGACTCAGTAGTTATGAAGCTCGCCTTGTTAGCTGGAAGGTCAGCAAGTCAGCAGTTCAAGACCCGAGTACTGCATGACGGAATGAGCGCCCGTCGTTTGTCCCAGCTCCTGCCAACCTAGCAGCTTGAAAGCAAGTAATTGCAGGTAGATATATGGGGACCACTTCGGTGAGAAAAGATCTTGGAGACATGGAAGCAGACTTGTTTGGGTGTCCCCTGAGCGGAGTTTCTCCAGCAAAAATCCTTTCAACCCAGAAAGCACTTTTGTGTGCTTCTGACATATTTTTAAAAATGATTTTTACATCACACACACACACACACACACACACACACACACACAAACACATGTGCGTGTGTGTGTGTGTGTGTGAGATGTAGAAATCACATGGAGATGGAAGTCCTCTCCCCAATGTGACTGTGAAGAAGACCAAACCATGGACCACATTATATTTGGGCGTTCCTTTTACGCGCATTTGGGGGCACACTGGAGGATTTGCACAGTGTCACAGATGAAGCCTTTCAATGGCTTTCAAACTTAGATGTGGAACTCTAGCTAGGAACTCGAGATGGTCAATTTGTGCTTGCTGTTATATCAACATCAATGTAGATAACCATCATACGATTAATAAATAAATGTACGGTACTGTAAAAATCATTTACACACACACTAGCATTCTACAATTTGCTTTATAATAACCCCACCACAATATATTCAATTATGTTGCAAACGTTTTAGCTATCATCTGCTCTGTTCTTTGGCTGTAATAAAGGTAAAAGGTTTCCCTTGCTCCAAAGCCAGTCGTACCCGACTCTAGGGTTGAGCGTTCATCTCTGTTTCAAAGCTGAAGAGCCAGCGCTGTCTGCTTCTGCAGATGTTTCCGTGGTCATGTGGCAGGCATGACTAGACATCGGAGCGCGCGGAGCGCTGTTTACCTTTCCCACCAAAGTGGTTCCCTATTGATCTACTTGCAAGGTCTTGCTTTCGAACTGCTAGGTTGGGCAGGAGCCTGGGACAGAGACAGGGGAGCTCATTCCGTCCTGCAGTACTCGGGAATCGAACTGCTGGATCTTCCGCCTCCCAGTCTACAATTTGCTTTATAATAACCCCACCACAATATATTCAATTATGTTGCAAACGTTTTAGCTATCATCTGCTTTGTTCTTTGGCTGTAATAAAAGTAAAGGTTTCCCTTGCTTGAAAGCCAGCCGTACCCGACTCCAAGCCGAAGAGCCAGCGCTGTCTGCTTCTGCAGACGTTTCCGTGGTCATGTGGCAGGCATGACTTAGACACCGGAGCGAACGCAACGCCATTTACCTTTCCCACCGAAGTGGTCCCTATTGATCTACTTGCAATGTCTTGCTTTTCGAACTGCTAGGTTGGGCAGGAGCCTGGGACAGAGACTTTGGGGAGCTCACTTTGTTGTGCAACACTCGGGTCTCAAACTGCTGACATTTCCGCCTCCCAGTCTACAATTTGCTTTACAAATAACCCCACCACAATATATTCAATTATATTGCAAACGTTTTTTCATCTATCATCTGCTCTGCTCTTTGGCTGCAATAATGGAATGGAAATTGAAACAAATAAAATAAATTATTATTATTATTATTATTATTATTATTATTATTATTATTATTATTATTATTATTATTATTATTATTATTATTATTATTCCATTTCTACCTCGCCCACCTGGGATATTTCCCCGAATAAACAGGGGAGGCGTCTAAGAGAATGGGGGGAGGCCACATGGGCCTAGCAGGGAGGGAGGCCGGCCGGCTTGCTTGCTTGCTTGCGGGCGAGGAAGGCGGCTGTGGGGCCTTCCAAGCGACCCTGGCCGGGTGGGCGTGAGGGGAAGAAGGCGGGCCCCGTGGCCTGCTCGGCCTCCCTCCCGTCCCTGGGCTTCCTTTTCCCCTCAGCCTCGGGCGCCTTCGCCTACCTGGGTCGGCGCTGCTGCCGGCTCCCTTTTTGCGCCTCAGCTCGCCCGCTCCGCCTCCTCCGGCGGCGGCCGCTCTGGCTTGGCCCGTGGCGGCGGCGGCGGCGGCGGGGAACAATGACGTCCCCCCCGGCTCCTCCTGCATCCGGGGCCCCGCCAGGCAAAAAGACTAGGCCAGGCAGGCAGGCCGGCCGGCGCGCCTCTCTCTGGGTCAGCCAGGGACCAGCGCCGCCCCTGCGCCTTCCCACGGCGGCCGGGAGGGGGCGCTAGGACCGCGGCGGCGGCGGCGGCGGCGGCGGCGGCGGCGGCTGGTAGACGGAGAGGGGGCGTGGCAGGCGGAACTGCGGGTAAAAACGGCAGCTGGCCTTAGGGGTTGTCGCGAAAGAGGCCAGCCTGTGCGCTGAGACTGAGAGGAGGGGCGGAGCGGGAGGAGGAGGGCGGGCAGGAGAAGGGAAGTGAGAGGAGTGCGCGCGCAGCCGCAGCCAAGGGGCCGTCGCCCAAGTCTGAATTTGAAACGGAACGGAACGTCGCCTGGAATTGGTTGGTGCAGAAGAACTTATTCAGTGTTGGGGATTTTTTTAAAAAAAATTAGGGATGGGTGAGCATCGTTTTTTTTTGGGTTTTTTGGTCGCTATCTATCATTTATTTAGTGTTATTTATGTCAGCCGCCCAAGATGCATAGCAGCCAAAGCCATTCCAGATCATGATGCAGGAAGCAGGAAATCCAACAGCTACCTTTCTGTTTTCCTGTTAGTAAAAATATTTTAAAAATATATTAATTAAAAATGGTACTTTCTTAGTAAAGGTAAAGGTTTCCCTTGCTTGGAAGCCAGTTGTATCCAACTCTAGGATTCAGTGCTCATCTCTGTTTATAGTCAAAGAGCCAGTGCTGCCTATGTCTGCTGACATTTCCATGGATATGTGGCAGGCATGACTAGACACGAGGGCACAGACGCTGTTTACCTTCCCACTGAAGTGGTCCCTATTTATCTACTTGCAATACCTTGCTTTCAAGCTGCTAGGTTGGTAGGAGCTGGGACAGAGATGGGAGCTCAGTCCATCATGCAGCACTTGGGTCTCCAACTGCCGACCTGTCAACCCTCAATTGTGAAGTTCAGCGTCTTAACCTCTAAGCCACCACAGTCCCTGTTTGGTACTTACTTATCTACTTGCAATTTCTTCCTGCCAAAGTGGTACCTATTTATCTACTTGCAATTTCTTGCTTTCAAACTGCAATGTTGGCAGGACAGATGACAGGCACTCACTCCGTCGCACAGCACTCGGGTCTCAACCTGCCGACCTTCCAAAAGTTGTCAAGTTCACTGTCTTAACCACTAAGCTTTCTGTGTACCCCACTTCCAAATAAAATAAAATGAAAGAAAGGCAGTGTGTGTGTGTGTGTGTGGGGGGGGGGGGGTAATAGACGTGTCTTTAAGATGTGTCAAATGCAACAGCCAGGCTTCCACTCCGAATTAGGCTGTGCATAGAAAGCAGGCAGCCATTCGCACAAGGGGAGCTGCAGGTATATTTGGGATGGGGTGGGGGGAGAGAGAAGTGGTGGGCATTTTAAAAAGAAATTTAAATTTTTTAAACTTTAAACAAGTTTACAGTTTTTGATGATTTTAAAGGCGTTTCAATGTTTTTACTGTTTTATTGCAAGCCGCCTGGAGTCACCTCGGCGAGGGGGCGGTGTTAGAAATATGATTGAATAAATAAATGAAGCAATCTGGCCAGGTTATCCTTGTATGGTACTAGAGTAGACACCATATTGCCAGCAACTCAACGCCAACCTGATAATCCTGAGGACTAGCAGCCTTGGGTGTCGAAGTCTACAGGGAAAGGTGATGGTCCCCAAGTGGATTAAATCCCACCTGAATTCATCTTGATGGAGGGCAGCAGCTTCATCCATCCTGGCCTGGGGTTGAGGACTTTGCTTGCCAATAAGGGCTCAGGACGGAATGAGCTCCCGTCTTTGTCCCAGCTCCTGCCAACCTAGCAGCTTGAAAGCAAGATATTGCAAGTAGATCAATAGGGACCACTTTGATGGGAAGGAAACAGCGTTCCGTGCGCTCCGGTGTCTAGTCATGCCTGCCACATGACCACAGAAACGTCTGCAGAAGCAGCAGACGGCGCTGGCTCTTTGGCTTGGAAACAGAGATGAGCACTGCACCCTAGAGTCGGATACGACTGGCTTTCGAGCACGGGAAACCTTAAGGGCTCAGGACCCGAAAGTGACTTGTGTAGCTGGATCAGTTGTATGGTTAGGGTTAGGGGGGAAAGGCTGGCAAATCGGCAGCTCGAGACCTGGGTACTGCATGACGGACTGAGTGCCCGTCTCTGTCCCAGCTCTTGGGGACACATGAAAGGAGCCTCATCCGGGCGTCCCCTGAGCGGAGTTTCTCCAGCAAAAATCCTTTCAAGCCAGAATAATTTCTGACACCACGAAGTTATTGTAGTTCATGTACTACTATGGGTGTCACTGCGATGCAGAAGGCAGGTGGAAGGCCACGGCATTCTACTCTCAGGTCAGGACAGTCTTCACGGGTGAGCACCATGATTATCACCACTATTCGGAATCGGATACGGCACACGAAGAAGAATGTGTGACTGAGGGAAATGGTGTTTCTTTGGTCTCTCCAGCCAGAGCCAGGGGGCGCCGCTGGGCCTGGTTTCTTCCGACCCACAGTGACAGTCGGGCTCGGGCCTAGTCGGCGTCCCTCAGTGAGGCGGACGCATTTTTCTCCGTTCAGACCTCCGAGTCCGAGGGGAAGGAGGAGCGGGCGAGAGGAGCGGCGGCGGCCGCCATGTGGCGAGGAAAGGCCGGCGCTGCCGCTGCGGGCCCACAACGGCCTCTGCAGCCTGAGGAGACGCAGCCACGGCCGGCCATCGAGTTCCCTCCGGAGGAGGACGAGGCGGCGGCAGGGCCTCATTTCGACGGTGCGTCCCTTGAGGGGGGAGGCTTCAGAGGGCTGAGGAAAAAAGACCCCCATTTCGCCCTTATTGTGTGGGGTGGGGGAGCAAATAAGCCATGGGTGCCCAAACATGGTTCAAGGGTGCCCAAACTATGGTCCAGGGGCCATATCCGGCCCCCAATGCCAATTTGTTCGGGCCGGCGCCACCCTCATCGCTCCCAGAAGCGGAAGTAAAACGCGCCCGTACGGGCGCGTTTTACTTCCGCTTCTGGGAGCGATGAGGGTGGCGCCGGCCCGAACAAATTGGCATTGGGGGCCGGATATGGCCCCTGGACCATAGTTTGAGTTTGAACACCCCTGAACCATGTTGCCGGCGTCACCGGCCCACAGCCCCAAAAGTTTGGGCACCCCTGACATCTGTGTTGTTTTTGACGTGGTATCCGTGTTAGTCTGTGCAAGCATATTGGAAAGGAAACAGAACAACACATGACAAAACACGTGGTGGCGCCTTAAAGACTAACACCTGTGTTTTTAAACGTGAGCTTTCGTGGATCGAGTCCACTTCGTCAGACGTAAGAGTGAGACTTCATGGGCAACAATTTATACACGCAATTACAAACGGATGTATATACAGTAAAGGTAAAGGCAGTGGTGGGCTCCCCAAATGTTTACTACCACGCTGTGGGCGTGGTATGGTGGGCATGGCCAGGGGGAAAGCCCTCCATTGCACCTGAATGAGTAAAGGTCAAGGTTTCCCTTACTCAAAAGCCAGCCGTATCCGACTCTAGGGTTCAGTGCTCATCTCTGTTTCAAAGCCGAAGAGCCAGCGCTGTCTGCTTCTGCAGAGGTTTCCGTGGTCATGTGGCAGGCATGACTAGACACCGGAGCGCACGGAACGCTGTTTACCTTCCCACCGAAGTGGTCCCTATTTATCTACTTGCAATTTCTGGCTTTCGAACTGGTAGGTTGGCAGGAGCCTGGGACAAAGACGGGAGCTCATTCCGTCCTGCAGTACTCGGGAAACGAACTGCTGACCTTCCGCCTCCCAGTTAGCGTCTTAGCCACTTGAGCCACTGCAGTCCTGTATCTTATATACAGTACTGTATCTTATTTATCGGGTACAAATTAATGCCATGAGATCTTACTCTGTTGTCTGATGAAGTGGACTTGATCCAACCACCGATGCCAATTCATCCGGCCCATGAAGCCCTCGTTGCTCCTGGAAGTGGAAGTAAAACGTGCCCGTATGGGCACGTTTTACTTCCGCTTCCACGAGCGATGAGGGCTTCACGGGCCGAATAAATTGGTGCCGGGGTCGCAAGGTAATTATGGGTGCAAAGAAGAAGCCCCCAACATGCTGGGTACTCATTTGGCCGATTTTAGAAGGATGCAAGGCTGAAACATGTTTGGGTGCAAAGAAGAAGCCCCCAACATGCTGGGTACTCATTTGGCCGATTTTAGAAGGATGCAAGGCTGAAACATGTTAGGATTAAACTCACAGCATTTTGGCTTCTGTACAGCAGTTTAACCATTGCACTACCAGGGCTCTTTTTCTAAATTCACTCCATCCATCTATAGGTCTCCTCACAAGCAAGTCCTTTTAGCAAGGCTAAGATCATAGCAAACAAGCTTTAGGATTGCATTTATTCCCCTTCATGCATGCCTACCCCACACATGTGTTATTTGTCTGTACAGGTGTTTGTGCTATTTATGCGCGTGGATTGGTGATGTGTATTTGCATTTCCCCCAATCTTGTTGTGTTGTCTTATGGCCATTGCATAGTGCGCACTGTGAAAGCACTGTATATAATAGTGGCCTTAGCATCCATTTTCCTTCTTATACTGTAAATGCTTTTTAACCCTGGAAGAGACTGGCTGTTTAATGCTCCACACCGGGGAGACAACTAATAGGTGGGAAGAAAAAGGGGTGACAAAGTGTATGAAAATAAATATATAGAAATAAAGTGTAATTATTTGCCCTTCTCACCATTTAAAGAGAGTTTTTTGGGGTCTGTGATTGACTTTGCCCTTGGGCTAGAAAAGGGATTTAAAAGCTTAGCCCTGGGCAAATATAACTGGAAAATCCCCAGATATCATTATCTTCTAGAGAACTTTATACATCTTCTGAGATGAGGTGCGACAGTGGCTCAGTGGTTAAGAAGCTCACCTTGTTAGCTGGAAGGTTGCAAGTTGGCAGTTCAAGACCCGGGTACTGCATGATGGATTGAGCACTAGTCCCTGTACTGGCTCTTGTGAACATGAAAGGAGCCTCATTTGGGCGTCCCCTGAGCGGAGTTTCTTCCTCAAAAAAACCCTTTCAACCCAGAATAATTTCTGACACGAAATTATTATTTCCTTTGATACCAAGCTGAAGCTATACCAGGATGTAAATATTAGGATATCTTAGCTAGCTTCCTTCTTTTCTTGAGTTTGCTTTTCCTTGCTCGTGCCTTAAGCTGTAATTGCTTATATGCTCCAGAAAAGTTATAATACATCATGAAGCCTTTTTAACCTTTATCTTTAATAAAATATATATTTTTCTCCACATGTTTGTTTGCTTGTTTGACGAGAGATGGTTTGTGGTATTTACACCCACACCTTGCCTTGTCCAGCTACCAAGAGTCTGGTTACTTTCTTTTATAGATCGCTAGGATCTTCTTTAATGAATGCATTTGTGGTTTGCTTGTTTTTATACAGTATATTATTTGTTGTTATTTATTTCCTGGTTTTATGTGTTATTATTGTGATGTTTTCTCCATGTGTAAGCTGCGCTGCAGTGGCTCAAGTTGCTAGGATGCTGACTGGGAAGCAGAAGGTCAGCAGTTCGATTCCCGAGTACTGCAGGACGGAAATGAGCTCCCGTCTTCGTCCCAGCTCCTGCCAACCTAGCAGTTCGAAAGCAAGAAATTGCAAGTAGATAAATAGCAACCACTTCGGTGGGAAGGTAAACAGTGTTCCGTGCGCTCCGGTGTCTAGTCATGCCTGCCACATGACCATGGAAACGTCTGCAGAAGCAGACAGCGCTGGCTCTTCGGCTTAGAAACAGAGATGAGCACTGCACCCTAGAGTCGGATACGACTGGCTTTCGAGCAAGGGAAATCTTTACCTTTAAGCTGCGCTGAATGCTACCTGCACCAAGAAGGCAGACTGTAAATGGGATAGATATTGAGATAGAGAGATTGTGTATTAGCAGTACTATCGGTGTTAAAGTTTTCCATACTAATCTGGTTGAATTTTGTACTCCCAGGAAGCAGAATAAGCTGCTAGTAGTGAAGAATCAAAGTGTGTAATGTTTAGACATGGTAAGAAGTTAAATATTTTTCACTCCAGTGTTTTAGCTAAGCTTCCAGACAGCTGTGTTGGTTTTGAACTTGATTTTTTTGTTTCTGCTGCTCTGAATATTTTCTGCTTTCATCTTTTTCTTCTTTTATTAAAAGATAGATAAGTCAATCTGTGTTTAAGACTGGAGGAAGTTGCAAGGCCAAACAGTTACGTTGTTGGGACAGTCCCCCCCTCCCTTGAGCACATAAACTAGGGGGCAGTTTCATCATTCTGCAGATCCATCTCGTGATTTTCTGTTGCCTTTAGGTACTATATAATTGCATCATCTTCAGCCATATGATATCTGAAACTGAATTTAGTAACTGAATATCTGCATGTGCAATGTATGAATCAAATCAAATCAAATCTTTATTATTCCAGCCAAAAGCCAGACAGAGTGCACCAGATAACACAACCATTCTGGCATCACATATAGAATAAAAGGATTTCCGACACACCGAGCATATACAGTAAAATATTAAAAAATAAAAAATTGTTTGAGAATCCTATAATACACACCATAGTATTTTACTTTAGTCTGACTGTCCCAAGTTCACGTATTTTAACACTGGAGGCTCACTATTTACTGAGCACTATTGGGGTCAAAAGACATGAATCGCCATACTTTTGCGAATGCAAGATGATTTCCATGCAAACCTGGCGACAGCGGCCGTCGTTGCCTTGGAACTGTCAGATAGGAATACGCTCAAGTTTCTATTATCGCTGGAGGCCAAGTACGCAACTGCTAAAAAGAGCTCTTTTCTGAGATCTTCATAAAAGGGACACTCCAAAAGAATGTGCTCGGAATTTTCTATCTTGTTGGTGTGACAAGCACATATATGTTCACAAACTGGGATTTTCTTAAAAAGCCCCTCCCTAAATGCCGAGGGAAGCATATTGTGTCCAATGAGACTAAAAGAGCGTCTGTGGTCTCGGTTATTTAAAGAGGAAAGATAGGACAACGGTTTAAGCATGTTAAAATGCGGCCACTCAAGGAAGAGGTAACTTTGGTTAGATCTGTTTGGCGGTATATATCAGTTACCCTTTGTTTAATTTCCTCCCTGGCTCGATTTGGTCCCAGTGAAACAAGGTGAGTTTTAGAAAGTCCATATGATGTCAAAACTGCTTCTATATGAAAAATCCAAAGGTAATGTATGAAAATACCTAAAATAATACTTGTTATGGACAATGTACAATTGTTACCATAGTGGGGTTACTATATTAATTCCTTATTATGAGCTATTTTTATGCTAAAAGATTTAAATTTACTTTTTGTTGTTGTTCAGTCGCACAGTCGATTCCGACCCTTTGCGACCCTATGGACCATCGTTCTCCAGGCGCCTCTGTCCTCCTCCATCCCCCTCAGTCCTCCCAGTTTTGTGCCCATTGTGTCTACAATGCCATCTATCCATCTCATCCTTGGCCTCCCCCTTCTTCTTTTGCCCTCCACCTTTCCCAACATCACGGCCTTCTCAAGTGAATCCTCCCTTCTCATTTGATGCCCAAAGTACTTTAGCCTCATCTTTACTATTTGACCTTCCAATGAGCAGTCAGTGTTGATTTCTTCTAAGATTGACCTATTTGTTCTCCTCGCTGTCCAAGGTACCCTCAAAACTCTCCTCCAACACCACATTTCAAAGGCATCTATTCTTCTGCGTTCAGCTTTCCTAATTGTCCAGCTCTCACATCCGTACATTACCACTGGGAATACCATTGCTTTGACTATTCTAATTTTTGTTTTCAAGGTGATGTCTCTGCTTTTCACTATGTTCCCCAGGTTTCTCATGGCTTGTCTCCCTAGAATCAGCCGCCTCTTTATTTCATGGCTGCAATCTCCATCTGCAGTGATCTTAGATCCTAAGAAAGTGAAATCTGTCACTGCTTCTACTTCTTCCCCGTCTATTTTCCAGGAACTGATCGGGCCTGTTGCCATTATCTTGGTTTTCTTGATATTGAGTCTCAAGCCAGCTTTTGCACTCTCTTCCTTCAAACCGATCAAGAGATTCTTTAGGTCTTCCTCACTTTCTGCCATTAGGGTGGTGTCGTCTGCATATCTCAGATTGTTGATGTTTCTCCCAGCAATTTTGATCCCATATTGTGATTCCTCCATCCCTGCATTGCGCATTATGTGCTCTGTGTATAAGTTGAATAAGCAGGGTGACAAAATGCAGCCTTGTCTTACTCCTTTTCCTATTCCAAACCACTCGGTCATTCCGTGTTCTGTCCTAACTGTTGCTTCTTGGTTCATGTACAGATTTCTCAGGAGGCATATGAGGTGTTCTGGTTTACTACACATCTTTTTTTTTACTACACATCTACAATTTACTACACATCTACAAATCTGCATATGACATTAGCTCTTTGTATTGACTCTGAATATTATACTTACCTTGTTATTTCTCTCTGCTATTAGTATAAGTCAGGGATGGCCAAACTTTTTCTGTTGTGGGCTTGACCACGCTCCCTGGAAGCGGGTGTATTTATGGCTGACGTAAAGGTAAAGCTCACCCTTGCTCGAAAGCCTGTCATATCCGACTCTAGGGTTCAGTGCTCAGCTCTGTTTATAGCCAAATAGTCAGTGCTGTCTGCATCTGCAGACCTTTCTATGGGCACGTGGCAGGCATGCCTAGTCTCCGGAGTGCACGGAACGAAGTGGTACCTATTTGTCTACTTGTAATTTCTTTCGAACTGCTTGGATCTCGAACTGCTGACCTGTCAGCCTTCCAGTCAGCATCTTTAACCACTTGAGCAATTTCAGTACACTGCATTAAACATTTCACTTACCTTAAAAGCCCTATTAGGGTTGCCATAAGCGAGATCCAACTTGATGGCTCATAATAACAACATGTTTTATGTTGCTTGTAAACTATGTTGAATATTATGAAATAATGATAATATGGGCAGAAATAGAATTACAATATTGCAATAATAGGTGTATAAAATGCTGAACTCGCTGACTGGAAGGTCGGAGTTTGGTTCCCGGGTACTGCATGATGGAGTGAGCGCCCATCTCTGTCCCAGCTCCTGCCAACCTAGCAGTTCAAAAGCAAGAAATTGCAAGTAGATAAATAAGGACCACGCCTGTGGGAAGGTAAACAGTGTTCCATGCACTTTGATGTCTAGGCATGTCAGCCACATGTCCAAGGAAAGATCTGCCAACGCAAAAAAACTAGACTCTGGCATTGATACTTATGGAAGAGTTAATATCAAATCTGTGCCAGTTCAAACAAAACCAAAACCAAGGCACCTCTATCTTACACATGAGAGTCCTTCAAATATCTGAAGACGGTTATTATATCGCCTCTCAGCCTTTCCTTCACCTAGATAAACATGTCAGTTTCCCTCAACCTTTTATAGCGTTAGTTTGTAGCTTGACCATTTTGGTTGCCTTCCTTTGGACACTTTCCAGCTTCTTGATATCCTACTAAAACTGTGGTGGACAGAACTTGCCGTGCTATTCTAGGTCCATGATTGCGAACATTGGCACTCCAGATGTTCTTGGACTTCAATTCCCAGAAGCCCCTGTGAATCCACACAAATGGTTTTACTGCAACTCATCCGGCCCACGCCACCCTCGTCACTCTTGGAAGCGGAAGTAAAACGCGCCTGTACGGTTAAGGCTCTTCTGGGTTAACCCTTCCTCCGTACGGACGTGTTTTACTTCCGCTTCCAGGAGCGACGAGGGCAGCGGCCGGATGAATTGCAGTAAACCCATTCGTGTGGATTCATGGGGGCTTATGGGAATTGAAGTCCAAGAACATCTGGAGTGCCAAGGTTCGCCATCACGGTTCTAGGTGAAGTCTGACTGAAGCAGAATAGAGTGGTACTATTAAAATGTTTGTACTGTACTAGGAGAGGCTGCGGTGGCTTAGTGGTTAAGATGCTGAACTGACTAGAAGGTCGGCAGGTCAGCAGTTTGAGACCTGAGTACTACATGACGGAGTGAGCTCCCGTCTTCTGTCCCAGCTCCTGCCAACCTAGCAGTTCGAAAGCAAGAAATTGCAAGTAGATAAATAGGTGCCAGTTTGGTGGGAAGGTAAACAGCATTCCATGTACTCCGGTGTCTAGGCATGCCTGCCACATGTCCTAGGAAACATCTACAAACGCAGAAAGCACTGGCTCTTTGGCTATAACCAGAGATGAGCACTGAACCCTAGAGTCATTTATGACTGGCTTTCGCGCAAGTGCGACCTTTACCTTTACTGTACTACTGTACTAGGAATTGCATTTTTGAAGGGTTTTCTTGTGCTTTATTAGCCATGGTGAATGAAACGGTCGTGGGCAAAAGGTTTTAGCCATCTAAACCTTCAGATTATGCTTAGATTCCACAAATTACACAGATGAGTTGGTAAAGTTGTGTTAGGAGTGTTCTGACTCACTGTGTGAGAGATCACATGTTCAAATGCTGGTCCATGCAGAACATAAAGGAATCTTTGTATGCTTTTGAGACTACTTGTCTTACACTGCTGTGTTAATATGGGACATGCAGTGAAATATTCCTTTCTGGCATACCAACTAGGAAGCCGGCTACTCAGCTAACTGTTCATTCTTCCAAGATACCTTGATGATGCTTACAAACTGTCAGTTAACATGCCATTTTTGTGTGAGAACAAGAAGATTTTTTAAACAGGATAATGTCTTATTATGTGTTGCTTAAATTATATCTGTGAGCTACATCCTTTTGATGCTGCTGTAGAATACTACAGGTCCCCCCTAATCTGTGGTTTCAGTTATCCACAGGTTCAGAAATATTCTGTGAAAATTTCCTGAATTACATAATACAGTAAACCCTCGCATAACAATGTTGCTTGGTTCCCCAAGTAGCGTCGCTATGCAGAAAACGTCGTTATTCGAATAACAACAAAAAAGTCATTCAAATAACGATGGTAAAAATACCGTCGCTATTCTAATAACGACGTCATTATGTGCATAACGACAGTAAAAATACCGTCGCTATTCTAATAACGACATCATTATGTGCATAACGACAGTAAAAATACCGTCGCTATTCTAATAACGACATCATTATGCGCATAACGACAGTAAAAATACCGTCGCTATTCTAATAATGACATCGTTATGCGAATAACGATGGTAAAAATACTGTCGTTATTCTAATAACGACATTTTTTGTCGTTATTCTAATAATCACATTGGGAGCGTCGTAGCATCGTTAATAGAAAATGATGCTATTCAAATGTGTCGTTAACTGAGGGTCCACTATAACTGTATATTTCTAAACTGAGTTATCAGCACTGGCCACTTGAGGTCATTATAATGTAATGCTGAGAAGGAAAGGATTATTTCCATAAGAATCATTTTTTGAGCAGACATGAAATATTGACAGAGGCTTTTGCAGTATGTATGGCTTGTATGACTCACATATATGGGCTGTAATATGGGGTTTACTGCTTTCATTGGTTTCAGGTATCCATGGAAGACCTTTAAATGCATCATTTGTGTGTGTGTGTGTGTGTGTGTGTGTGCGCGCTTGCTTGCTTGCTTGCATGTGCGTGTGTGTGTGTGCGTGCGTGTGTGTGTGTGTGTGTGTGTGAAAGAGAGAGAGAGACCTATATTCTGGATGTATTAGGCTAGATACTTTAGGTGAATAATTGCCAATTGTTTAATTCTAGATAATTTTGATTTCATTCTAGAAGTTTAAGAGAAAAGATTATTGAACTTTCTTCAGCTTCAGTTTTTTCTTTTTCAGATTCTGATTGGCCAACAGACGTTCGAGGTGCAAAAGATTCTCTAAAAATAATGAATATTACATCTTCATTTGCAAACCAACTGTTACTTGTTTCTCTGCTGGAACATCTTTGCCATGTATATACGAAAGAACCTGCACGTTCACGACACTTATTTGAATGTTAGTAAGAACTTCACGTTATTGCATGATGGGGTGAAGCTTGTTTAGTTCTTAAAGAGATTGGAAGGTAGAAGAATCAGGATAATCTATCTCAGTTTTATGATATTTTTCAAATATCTTAGGTAACGATGTAGATAATTTAAAAAGTCATATTAATCTTTAAACCATACTTAAGGGGGCAAATGCTGTTGAATAGAGTGGACATTAATAAATACAATTTAAAACTATTGGACCTCAGTTTGTCTGAATTTTAGTTGTTAATTCAGCTTTAATCTTTACTCCTTTTATTACAAGAACCACATGCATGCAATGGATGTTTTGTATTTTGCCACTTAATAAATATGTTTATAAATATAGTCATGCCTGCCACATGACCACGGAAACGTCTGCAGAAGCAGACAGCACTGGCTCTTCGGCTTAGAAACAGAGATGAGCACTGCACCCTAGAGTCGGATACGACTGGCTTTCGAGCAAGGGAAACCTTTACCTTTACCTTTACCTAAATATGTTTAAATATGTCTTCTCTTAGTCTTGGAAGAAGTATAAGTATAGAAGACACACTGTTTCGGTGTTTAAAAATTAGCCCTTGTGAAATACTGATTTCTTTACCAAGCAGAGAAATAAACATATTCCCTGCTCAATTCATTTATTGTAGCTTTTGCAGACTTTAAAGCAACCTTTGACTCTGTATCTTGACTGCATATTTGAAGCAAATTGGAATCCTTGAATATTGGTCAGGGGTGCCCAAACTACAGCCCATGGACTCGATCTGGCCTGCGCTGCCTAATAATCCAGCTGATACCACCCTCACTGCTTCTGGAAGCAGAAGTTAAATGCACATGCGCAAAACTGCCGTAAAGAACCTGTGGCTGTCGTGGGAAAGGATTTTGGGCTTCTAAGGCATCTGTACTTATATTTAAGCTAGGTCATTCTTCAGCCTACCATCCTCAGGAGGAGATATGTGGCTGGCTGAGAAGATATTATTAAAAAGACTATATGACATCAGTATCCAGAATAAATTGCACCTGTAACTTAACTGTTGCTCCAGTAAGATCCATAAAGACTTTTCTTTCCCTTTTGGAGAGATTCCCCCTTATTATTTTTTGCATTATTATCTCACATAAACAGAGATGGCTCCTGATCAAATATAGACAAAACTCCCTGCAGTTTAAAGACATACAGATGCAAATGAATATTGCCAGCAGGATGTTCTAAGACAGAGAATTTGATATGTTTTCTTACAGAATACCCTCTGTATGCTAATTTGAGAGATCAGTTTCTTAAATCCTTAACAGTTGGATTAGGAACAATTCTCCTCTACATAGTTTTATATTTTCCAGGGGGCATAGACTTGTAGGTCTTTGAGGATCACATTCATTAAGCAGGCTATAGAAAGACAGCATTCATTGCATGCATCACAGATCTCTATATGTTAACTTCATTACATTATTCTTGTTTAAGAGTGCTTTTCTTATTTTCTTTTCTTGCTGATTGTTCATAATAATTAGTCGTCAGCATTTAAGAGTGGTTTTAATTTAAGCATAAAATTTGACCAGCCATAATAAAGTTTTTTTAAATGTTATTTACGCCAGGCTAAATACAAAATCATGCCAACAGCACATCGTAAATAATGACAGGAATACCAATCTAGTATAACTCTTGAGTTAATTGCTAGCAGCAACTCTTTGTTATACATGTGGTTCTCAGGGACCAATGATATTTAGGTCACATCACTATACACTGTTTCATAATTATATGGCTTGTGGTGCTATTTGGATTTTACCGTTAACCACAATGACAACCTTAGCATTTTACAGCTTCTTCTAATTATAGTCTATTACCCCATGCCCTAAATGCACATTCTTAATGGGACTAAATAATATGGAAGCTTCATAAGGGAGAGGTATGTTTTGGCATGCCGTGGCCTAAGGAATTCAGCGTAATTAATTCAAAATATGTTGTAGTCATGTTTTGTAGTGTCTTTCCCAAATTTCTGCTACTGTTCTTCAAGGATATAACATTTTAAAAAGCAGACATAGGTACTTCTCTTAAAGATTTGATGTGATTATGAATGTAGAAGTGAATCTTGAGCTTTTTACAAGAGCCATAATCCCACTATCACAATGGTGGTGTACATATGGCACGCATGTCAGAGGTGGCACTTAAGCCTTCTCCATAGGCACACGCGCCATCGCCCCAGCACAGAGTTCACCCTGCCCTTCTACCCAGCAGCTCAATGGGAGTGCTTCCTCCCTCCCTAACACAGAGTTTGTCCCGCCCATCTGCCCAGCAGCCCAATGGGAGCGCTTCCTCTCCCCCCCAGCACAGAGTTCACCCCACGCCCTCTGTTTGGGCACTCGGGTATTCTCATTGAATAATTTCAATACCAGTTGGCTATAACATTTTGTGTGAGTATCGGATTTGTCCAAATAAAGGTGAGCATTGTCATAAGTATCAGCTTTTTCAAAGTGTCAGTGAAGAGAAGGTTTTTCCAGAAGTGAAAAGAATTAGACTCCATTGGGATAAACCTTTAGAAAAGTTCTAAGGACCTATAATTTTTCTACATTTTTTCTCTAATTATGTTCAATTAGACAACTTATTGCTTTTATATGCAGTTATTTATTGGGATTTTAATATATTGGGGCCTGGATGTTTTTTTTAATTAATAGCAGGGGTTTTCCCCCTTTAAATTTATATTTGGTATTCATATTTTCTTCTGGAACACTCCCATTAGAAGGCAAATTTCCCTTAGGGATGATTTAAAAATTAACCAGTATTGATTTATTATTGTAAATTGTTTTATATGTTTCTTGTTATATGTTGTTGTGAGCCAGTGGTGCTTGTGCCAATTGGGTGGGTTGGAATCAAATAAATAAAACTTGGAAAGGACAAAGGGATGAAAAATAATATCCATTTTTAATAGTCTGTGTACCAGTCAACGTCAGGATTCTTAGAGTCCATTAAAATACTTTCTCTCACTTTCTCTCACTTTCTGTTTCATACAGTTCTGTGTAAGACATTTATCCGAATGGGCTTACTTTCGGATTTTGCTGTCTGTGAAGAATTTAGTAGCCTGAGGCTCCAGCATAATCGGGCCATTACTGCACTAATGAAAGCAGCAAATAGCCAAATACTGAAGGAGGTGAGTTTACTTACCCTCACTCAACCTGTCTTCTTGTCAGCATCAGCATAAAAGGTACACTGGTACGGACAATGGCCTTTCAGAGTTTTTCAGGGTTTCTTTTACGATACTACTTCAGGCAAAGAATATATCTTACATAAACTGATCTCTTTCTTTAAATGAGGATTAAAATTCTCTTGCATGGGATGAGAAAATATTTATCTATAAAACAGTGGTGTGGGTTTGTATGTGCTCTAAAGGAACCCACACTCCTGGACCAATCTCGCTGAAAGTTTGCACATACATACCTTGGGCTTGCGAGATCAGCACCGTGGGGCTCTCAAAACCCATTTGGGAGTTTATGCCCCCTAAAGTGGGACGCAAAAGACGCCCCCACCAGCCGGAGAAGAAGCAATGAAACAGCAGTACTGCGCACGCGCAGCACAGCCAAGCCAGCAGTTTGAATTTTCTGCCAAGAGATGCCGCCGCTAAAGAAAGCTGTGGCCGTAATTAGAGGCCACAGCTTTCTTCAGCGGCGGGGTCTCCGGCCCATAAACGTACAGTTCTGTCAAGGTGTAACCTCCTTTCGCTGACCAAAGGAGGCCACGGCTTGACAGAACTTAACGTTTACGGGCTGGGGGTGCCGCCGGGTGGAAAAGTAAAACCGCAGTCAAGCCGTGTCAACCTTGCTTTAAAGGACAGAAACAACCCGGGCAAGGCCAGGTAATTAGCTAGTGCTTTTTTAAAAATCGTGTCAGAAGCACACAAAGGTGCTTTCTGGGTTGAAAGGATTTTTGCTGGAGAAACTCTGCTCAGGGGACACCCGATCAGTTAGGTTGGCAGGAGCTGGGAGAGAGACGAGCGCTCATGCAGTGCTCGGGTCTTGAACTGCCGACTTGCCGACCTTACAGCTAACAAGGCAAGCTTCTTAACCGCTGGGCCTCCGCAGCCTCTCTAGAATGGGTTCTCAATGTTTTCAGGTTGCAGGCCTGACCACGCCCCCAGACAGCTGATCAGGCCAGTCACGTGGTTCCTCTCACCGGAAGTAAAACACACGTGCGCAGAATACAGGTACAGCAGTGTTTTGCGCATGCGCGGGCACGTTTTACTTCCGCTTCCAGGAGCAGCGTGAGCAGGATGAATTTGAGTCTGGGGTCAGAGCCAGCCATCAGGCCGTAGGTTGCGAACGCCTGCTCTAGAAAATGCTATGGTTGATGGCCACAGTGCCAAGCTATGGGTTCTGCTCTGAAACAACATTTGAGCTTCAAAAATAAATATGGTGACCAAGGTACAGAGCAGCTTGTTTGCTTTCACACTCCATCCTTTCAGCATTCAGTTTCATAAGTTTGTTTCCTCATTGGTAGTGCAGAGACTGTTGTGTTGGGAGTAGGGCTATTACTATTATTGCTGAAATACCAGACTACACTTAACACTAACTGTTGTTTCCAGATAGATTCCAAACCATAATTCCTGACTTTGCTTCTTGTGTGTCAAAGTCTTTGTTAATCATAAACTTGTTTGTTTTGAATTTGTACATTGTGTTAGATCTACAGCCCTCTGAACTTGGGGAAGTTTTTTGTACGATGGGTGGGAATTAGAGAATCACAACTCCCAAAATCCCATAGCCAGCATGGTTAACATAAAATTTCTTAACTATGATTCAGTGAAATGTCTAATAGAGCCTCCACTTATGATCATAGCTAGTTTTATATGGGTAAGCAAGACCGGGCTTGGAAGGAACTTTCAGATTTGGAAAAGGTTTGAGTGAAATCTTCTACTGAGTAAACAAGAAAACAATTACATCCTATCCTGCACCTACACATCACAGTAGGTCAGATGTTTTAAGACAGCTGTAAGAAACCTACATCAAGGGCTCAATTATATCAGTCTGCCTAAGGAAGATGGAGTAGATCAGGCATGCCCAAACTACGGCCTGTGGGCTGGATACGGCCCCTGAAGGCATTCCATCAGGCCCATGATGCCTTCACCAAACCAGGAATACGGACACTTCTGCACATGTGCGAAAAGCAGCCATTTTCCTTTCTGGTTTGGTGCGGATGCTTCTGCGAAGTAAAATGGCCACTTTGGTGCACACACAGAAGCGTCTGCGTCAAAACAGGAAGTAAAATGGCCGCTTTCGTGCATGTGCAGAAGCATCCATTCCAAACCAGGAAGTAAAATGGCAGCATTCGTGCATGCGCAGAAATGTCTGTGCCAAACTAGGAAGTAAAATGGCCATGCATGCACAAACACACCCTGCTCCGGGGCATGGTCAGGCCCCCCTGGCCAAAAGGTTTGGGCACCCCTGGAGTAGATGAAGGAACGGAGAGCATATGAATAAGAGATGAATAGAGCATAGTCCCACTGTAATTATAAAGTATATGAATAAGGGGCTATATTTTGAACATGGTCTCATTCCTGTATTCAGATATTGGGTTCATGACACCAGGCCATTTGTTTTATAAAAGTATGTTTGCTTCTTTGTGCTTCACAGGAAATTGGTAATGGCAGTTCTTTCACAAACAGGTAAGAGTTTAAATCATTAAAGTAAAAATATAAACAAACGGCATGTTTTAATTAACATTTTGACCAAAGTAGGTTCTGTCAAGCTTATGAGTCTTAAGGTGGAATTGAATAAAATTACAAATACTGTAAAACAGAAAAGATGTTTGAGGATAGAAACGAAATGAAGTTAAAGGCATAATTTAAAATACAACTTGAAAATGTCATTAAATAAAATACAGTGCGCAGCTGATAAGAAGATCCAAATGTGATTAGTTTAGCATAGAATCATTTAAATGTATGTAATGAGCCATCTTTCAGACTCTTACACAGTAATTAAGCTTTTAGATAGTAAGAAAGCTCAATTATCTACAATAAACAGTTAGGTTTGGAGGAAGGGAAGCAAAGGTTTCATGCTTAAATCAACAAAAAGGCTTTCCTCCTGCATTATTGTTTCCTCTTTACACTTCAAGGCTTGTAAAAGTAAAGGTTTCCCTTGCTCGAAAGCCAGTCGTATCCGACACTAGGGTGCAGTGCTCATCTCTGTTTCAAAGCCGAAGAGCCAGCGCTGTCTGCTTCTGCAGACATTTCCGTGGTCATGTGGCAGGCATGACTAGACACCAAAACGCACGGAACGCTGTTACCTTCACACCAAAGTGGTCCCTATTTATCTACTTGCAATTTCTTGCTTTCGAACTGCTAGGTTGGCAGGAGCTGGGACAAAGACAGGAGCTCATTCCATCCTGCAGTACTCGGGAATCGAACCGCTAACCTTCCACCTCCCAGTCAGCGTCTTAGGCACTTGAGCCACTGCAGTTCCTTGCAGTTCCACTGCAAGGCTTATACCAAATTAAAAACATAGTTTTTTTCTGCATGTCACTGGGACTACAAAAGAATACGCATTTTATACAATCATTAGCCACACATTGTTGATCCTGCTCTGCTTACTAGTTAAATACTCAAAATGCATTCTTTGCCTTTCACATTCAGAAACAAAAGCCATACAGTACAGCTAGTATTTCTAATTCTTTTTTTTAATTTGTGGTATATTTATTTGCACTGTACATTTTGTTGTGGTAGCTGGTAATATGCCAATATGTTGTTCTTTTTTTTGGAAAAAATAGGGAAAATGAAATTAATTTTGAAGCTCAGACATCTCGCTACATTAATGAATTTGATGAGATTTCAAGGCTTGGAAAAGGAGGTTATGGAACGGTATACAAGGTATTCTTAATTGTTTGTATCCTCAGCTTTTAAATATTTTTTGTTTTGGAATGGAAACTAGATACAGTTACAGTCTTCTACCTTCCTACTGTCTGAAATCTGTGGAACTTACTTCTGTGTAGAAATGTATGGCATCATGGTGCAAAGTTGCCTGAACAGTCTTTAGAAAAGATACTGCAAACAAAACATGACATTGTTTCATCACAAGTACTATTTCCCATGGCCTTAGTGGAATTGCACAGCAGACCTTGTATATGTGATTGTCACAACTATCTGTCACACTTTCAGTCACGTACCTTGGTTTACAACAGATGTCTAGGAAACTGCAAACACATTTTGCACAATTTCCCCTTATACATTTTTTTAAAAGAAAAGGTGTTTGACTAAATGTGTAGTTTCCTAGATTTCTTAGTTAATTGGACTTTAGGGAGTCTTTAGGTAAAGAATATAAAGTAAATTCTATGCATAGGCTGCTGCTGAGTTAACTACTTAGCGTATCACGAATAGGCATAACGCAAACTTGTTTATGGGAGCTCAGCAACTAGACCAGCCCTCAGGTGTGATAATATTTTATGGTTGTATTAAGTGTATTAAATGCATAAGAGGAACCCCAAAATTCCTGTTCACTTGCTGAACCTGGTGGTTAGCTGGCTGTGCTATCCTTTTCAATTTTGTGTTGTTGTCCTTTCTTTTCTAGACCAGAAGACTTGCATTTCACGGAGTCACTGTGTCTAACTGTGACTAGATAAAAGTTGGTTGGGAGTAGGATATTATACAGGTAAAATTCGGAAAATTAGAACATCGTGCAAATGTTCATTCAGTCCAGTAATGTAACAACTTAAAAGGTGAAACAAATATATGAGATAGACTCGTTACATGCAAAGCGAGATAGTTCAAGCCTTACTTTGTTATAATATTGATGCTTATGGCTTACAGTTTATGAAAACCCAAATCCCCAATCTCATGTACCCCATATTCATCACATAATCTCATGTGTGCTGTACGCCATGATCATCACAATTATAACGAATGAAGGCATGACATCTCTCGCTTTGCATGTAGTGAGTCTATCTCATATATTTGTTTCACCTGTTAAGTGAAATGAATGAACATTTGCACGATATTCTAATTTTCCGAGTTTCACCTGTAAGTGAGTTGCCATTTGCCACTCCAGATCTAAATTTCCTGCTAAATGATATTAACAATCTGCTTTCAGGTGAGAAACAAGCTAGATGGTCAGTTCTACGCAATTAAAAAAATTCTTATTAAGAAGGCCACCAAAAGAGATTGTATGAAGGTAATGCCCGTGTTTTATTCTTCTTTTCATTCTATAACTTTGAAATGAAATGTTTGAGTCTTATTCCCAGTTAATCATTTTATCCACCTAACACAGTATTATCTATTATGATTGGAATCATTTTTGAAGAGTTCTTCGCTGCCATCACCTACTACCTGAAACCTTTTGTTTGAGAATGGATTTTGTGTGGATTTTATGTTGTTATAATTATTATTTTTTAATTTTTATTAATTTTCAAAATATAATTACAAAATCTAAATTATAAAATCTAAATAAAAAGAAAAAATTACAGTACAATACAAAAAAAATCATATGACAATATACAATACAATACATAAAATTCATGCAGTAATAAATAATAAACAAATAATAAATGCTAAAAAATACCACTATAACAATACCTCTACTTATCAAAGTAATACCTCCTCATCCTTCACTAAATCTTAATTTTTATAACTCAAATAATTATATGCAACTTAAAAATTACATTTGCAATATTTTCTTTTTCTTATAAAATAATTTCCAAATCAAAACTCATTTATATATTTCTATAATATTCATATTTATGCCTTTTTTTCTACCTGAAACTTATTAGTTAATACTGTATTACCATCCTGATCATAATATCATGAAAATACAATGATAAAAACATGTACACAAAATCAAACTACACACCCAGTGTATCATACAATGCCCTGGAGGATGCAAGATATCACAAAGTTTTTCACTGTTTCCAAAAAATAAATTGATCAGGTACTGGCCCAACCCCCGCATCTTCAGCCAATTTTGACTCTACAAATAGTTGCCAAATTTTTCAGAATCTATTTCCTTTAATTAAACTTTTTTTTATTCATTATATTATGGATATAAGAAATCAGTACACCTCTGGTTTCCTTTCAGGAAAGTTCTGTTTAGTTATCAGAAGTCTGTTAGATAAAGGTAAAGGTCACCCTTGCTCCAAAGCCAGTCGTATCCGACTCTAGGGTTCAGTGCTCATCTGTTTATAGCCAAAGAGCCAACGCTGCCTGCATCTGCAGATGTTTCAGTGGACATGTGGCAGCCGTGACTAGACACCGGAGTGCACGGCACACTGTTTATATTCCTACCAAAGCGGTACCTATTTATCTACTTGCAATTTCTTGCTTTCAAACTGATGGCAGGAGCTGGGACAGAGATGGAAACTTACTCCGTCATGTATCACTTTGGTCTCGAACTGCTGACCTGCCGACCTTCCAGTCAAGTTCATAACCACTAATCTTATCCAGTGACAAATATATTCTTTTTGGTCTAATTTCAGGTATTACGAGAGGTGAAAGTGTTGGCCGGGCTGCAGCACCCTAATATTGTGGGTTATCATACAGCTTGGATGGAACATGTTCAGTCAACATGTCAGAGAGGGGAGTATAGCTTAGCAATTCTATAGCTTCCATGCATTGTTTGCAGCTTACTTTGCTTTGATAACTCCATATCCTCAAGGCTGTGGCGGTCCATTGCAGTCCCGGTGTTGAATCCTGCAGACGTCTCATTTCATGTGTGCTGCAGGAGATGGCTCCGAGATCATAGTGTGTGGGACACATCATGGCAAGCTGGGATCCACCTTAAACAAATTCATGCCAATGACATTTTTCCTGCTTCAGGAAAAAAATGCATTCTTGGATACAAGTTGCAATCATCGACTTTACCTTGAAAAATCTATGATTTCTTCCGTGTGTTAGTCCCTCCACCAAAAGAGAGGACCATTATTCTGTGTATATTTACTGCGGCTGCTCATCTCATGTTAGCCTTTTTCTCCATTACTTAGATAAACTGATTTTCAGATGACAAACACAGTCTATCTTGAGGGTTGTTTTTAAAGCCTTACCTCCTGCATCTCATATATATTTTGAGAATCCAGGATGACCCCCATGTCTTTGAAGAGTCAGCTAAGCAAGGCAAAGCAATCACACTTATATACCACCCCATAGCATTTCACAAGTTAATTAGCATTTTGCCCCCAAAATGATGGGTACTCATTTTACCAACCTCAGGAGGATGGAAGGCTGAGTCAACCTTGATCCCTTGTCATGATCGAACTCACAACCTTTTGGATGCAGGACAGCAGTTTAACCACTGCGCCACAAGGGCTAAGTAGGACGTTGTGATGGACACAAAATACTAAAGCAACCAGTGTTGCAAATTATTAGGAAGGGGGTAAAATAAAATAATAATTATATAAATAAATGGTTTATTGGCTTTTGGAAAGGTGTGTGCTTTTGTGGCAGTCCAGATGTTTTGAAGAGTCAAGAATTTGTGTTATAAAGGTTACTACAGTGGAACCCCGCTTTACGGATGCCTCGCGCAACGGAAACCTTGCTATAGGGAAGGAAATCCCAAGAAAATGACGCCTCAGCTTAAATTTTTCCCGCCATACAAGAAAGTATTTTGGGGTCTTCCGATGCTTCCCACAGTGGTGGGAGGGTGTTTGGAGCATTTCCGCTCCATTTTTGCAATTTTCCATCACGTTTTGGTACCGCCAGAAGCACTCCCTGCAAGTGAGGGAAATTTCCCCCTTCCCCTCAACAATGGGTACTTTCCCTGCAATTACCACAGGTGGCCACTAGACAACGCTGTTGGAAATGTGCCAAATATGCATTGAAAACCAAAAGAATCAGTTCCAGAATGTCTTTTATATGCTCAAAAATCTTTCTAAAGTGCACATTGGACTTTTTTTGCCATGTTTTCACCACTTTAGAAAGAGTTTTGAACAGCTAAAAGACTTTTTTTTTTTTGCTTTGGAACGGATTAATTGGTTTTCAATGCATTTCCATGGAAAAACGTGCTTCACTTTAAGGAATTTTTGCAATAAGAAAACCCCCATGGAATGGATTAATTAATAGTATAATACAGGAAGAAATAGTGCTTACTAACTATATTGTGATTTGAATTTCTTACGTATTTATAATCTTGAATACTTGAAGTGTGTGCGCTATAATTTTACCATTATTACAATTTGTTTTGGTATTTCCTATCTTTTATTTTGAAGAGAAATAGAGGAGTATTATAGTGTCTTTATGAAGATGTGATTTAGACGTACTGTATGTGTCTCATATGTATCATGTTTCTCTTCATTCTATTACAGGTGAGACAAACTTGAACTTGCCATCGCTCAAAATGTTTTCCGGGCAAGGAGATTTTGTGTATGTAATACTCTAGCCTTTTTATCCTACTTGGATAGACGTTCTCTCATAACCCTAACTCACTCATTGGTAATCTCACAGATTGACTACTGTAATGCTCTCTACGTGGAGCTGCACTTATATCTAATACAGAGATTGGAATGGATCCGAAATGCAGCTGCCTGGCTGGTGATGGGCATAAAGAAATTTGATCATATTTCCCCAGCCTTGGCAGGCTTGCACTGGCTTCCTGTTCCCTACTATGTTACATACAAGGTGCTAGTGTTATCATAGAAGGTCCTACACCAGGGGTCGGCAACCTTTTAAAGTCGGGGGCTGGGTCTTCCTCCCTCAGATAGTTGAGGGGGCCGGACTGGTGCCCCCCCTGTAAATGCTGCCATAAATGTGTCTTCAGCTGTCGTAAACCTGTTTATGACAGCCGCACACGTCTGCAGCCACCATAAATGCGTCCTCTGCCGCTTCCGGTGGCGGCAGCAGTTGGAGCGAGGACGGGAGCCTGATGATTTGACGCCATGGGCTGGATTTGGTCTGTGGGTTGTAGGTTGCCAACTCCTGCCCTACATGGTTTAGGACCTTGTTATTTGTCGGAGCGTCTCTCCCTCAGAACAACTCCCCGCATCACCCACACATCACAAATGCTCAGCTCCAGGTGTCAACCTCAACAATGGCTAAAAGTTAATGACAAAAATACATAAAAAGTCAGTTCTGTAGCCTTTTATGTAAATCAGTTTTTTACGTAAATCGAAGCAAACCCATAGGAAAAATGTAATTTTTATGTACATCGTAGCAAACCCACAGGACATTGTGTTACATAAATCAGGAATCATTTTAGTGAAAAATCCTTACGTAAAGCGAATTTTACATAACTCGAGACACACGTAAGTCAGGGTATAACTGTAAATATAAATAAATTGGTGCTGTTTTGGCTACATAAACACAACAGCACTTGCATTTAAAAATGAGAAGAACAAAATTTTAGATAATCTCTAATATTGCAGTGTATAAACTCTTGTGGGGGACTGCAGTGGCTTAGTAGTTAAAACGCTGAACTTGACCAGAAGGTTAGCAGATCAGCAGTTCGAGACCCGAGTGCCGCATGACAGAGTGAGCTCCCGTCTCTGACCCAGCTCAGCCAACCTAGTAATTCGAAAACAAGAAATTACAAGTACATAAATAGGTACCACTTCTGTTGGAAGGTAAACAGTATGTCATGCACTCTGGTGTCTAGTCATGCCTGTCACATGTCCACGGAAACGTCTGGAGACTCAGACAGCGCTGGCTCTTTGGCTATAAGCGGAGATGAGCACTGAACCCTAGAGTCAGATATGTCTGGCTTTCGAGCAAGGGCGACCTTTACTAAACTCTTGTGCAAGTTTTGGCGCTGGCATTTGTAGAACGGTGCTGGTAGCTATTTCTCTCCCATTCATCTTTCTTGGGATCAACTTAAATGTCTTGCAGAGATCGGTTTGGTGTTCAAAATATGGAAGACAGCAGTTCCATTATCTTTGCTGATCCTGAGGAATCTACTGGCAGAGACCATGAAATATATGAAGCAAAGGCAGGTACACAGCTAGCAGAATCACTTGCAAGCAGCTGCCCAAATGACACTTCTGCTGGATCAAACTACAGCGAAAATCATCCATCAGTTGCATCTCGCTGTAATCGGGACCAACAAAACATGAGTACAAGTGATTCTTACAGTGATGAAGAATGTTCCCAAAAGAAAATATCTCTGCAGCAACAGTGTGAGGTAAACACAAATTCATGTAAAATCTAAATTTGCTTGAACATTCTGTTCATGGCCACACTTGTTCTTCTTCCGTATCCGAATCTTGGCGATCATCATGGCGATCAGCGCCACCGGAAACACGTCCCATTTGCCTCGCCCAGGGCCGAAGGCGCAAGGGAAGTGTGGAGATGAAAGCGCGCTTTCGGCCCTGGGCGAAGCAAATAGGACGCGTTACTGGTGGCGTTGGGGGGGGGAGGTCAAAAGGTGGGCATGGCTGGCCAAGTGGGCGTGGCCTGTAATTTCTACTACTGGTTCGTCAGAACCAGCCACAGTACTGCACTGATGCATTGGCCTTTCATTTGCCTTCCGCATCACAGCATGACATCCATAGTACCAGTGATCCAGTTCCGCGAGTCACTTTCTGGTCTTGAGCCCTTTTGGCACACAAAGTCCTCCTCAGCCCCAGGCCAGTATTGATGAAGCTGCTGTGCTCCATCAAGATGGATTCAAGTGGGATTTAATCCACTTGGGGACCATCAACCTTCCTTGGGAACTTCGACACCCAAGGTCGTTAGTCCTCAGGGTTGCTAGGTTAGTTAACCTAACACTTGGCATCAAGTCACTGACAGTAGGGTCTACTCTATTACCATAGCAGGATAACCTGGCCAGACTGATGGCCACATTTGGGAGAATAAATAAAAATAAATTTGTATTTTCAACCTTTTTTGAGGATAAAGATGGACTAAACATGACATTACAAGTTTTATTACCTTTTTTTGTTGCTAAAATCCATGTATACATGAAGCACGTTAAAATTCCACTTTTCAAAAAACAATTTCTTTTCAGATGGAGTATCACCTAATGCTTCACATACAGATGCAGCTGTGTGAAATCTCTTTGTGGGATTGGATTGCGGACAGAAATAAAAGATATTTTGGAGCAGAGAAAGCCTCTAGTAAGGACATTTTTTAAGTATATAAAATAGATGTTTCATGAAAGCTTTAGTTTTCAGATAGGCTTTGTATTTATATATTAGCTCTAGGTCAGAGGGGACAAATTTAGGCTTGTTAAATTTACTTAATTTCTTAATAGCATCCTCAAAAAACACACAGAGCTTATTATAAAGATACCTATTAGAATTTTACTGATCTGATAGTACTTAGAGAAGAAAGGCATTCCGGATTATCTCCATTTAATTTTAGGAATATAATTGAGATTGGGGCGGGGGCACATGTTCCTTTTACTAAAAAGTGGAGATCTACTGTTGATCATCCAGGGATTTATCAATACAAAGATTTATTCACTGAAACATATATTTTTTTAGAAGTCTGACTGAATCTTTTCACTGTAGGAGTAGTTAATGAAATGTTCTAAACATTGAGTTTTTTGCCAGATTAAAACAACAGCCTGTGGTTAGTTAATTGGTTCTTTCTTGGTAAGGAATACCTCTTCAAATATGGTCTTCGTCACCTGTTAGTTTTCTATGTACATAACCCCGAGTTATGAAAAAAATTGGTTGCATGGCCTCTTTCGTAAGTTAATTTTTTCATAACTCGAGGCATCCCCATAGGGGGAGGTGCGGGGTGAATTGGAGCCCAGGACAAAGAGCGGAATGGCTTCGTAGTTGATCCTCTCTTCGTCCTGGGCTCCATTTCACCCCGCAGCTTGTTCCCAGCCCTCCGGTCTGGCTGGGAACGAGCTGCGGGGTGAAATGGAGCCGAGGTCGAAGAGAGGATCATCTACGAAACCATTCTGCTCTTTGTCCTGTGTTCATAGCCCTGCGTCCTGCAACTTTTTGCGTAGCTCATAGCCTTTGCTGCAACCCAAAAAGTTGTGGGGACTTTCTCGGTCTCAGCAAAGGCTTTGAGTTACGCAGAATGGCGGGGACCGAGGGGATCTTTCCCCCCAACCCTGGTGGACCAGATGGAACCAGCGGATGGGGCAGTGGCAGAAACAGCCACGGGGACATTGTAAAAAATGTCCCCGTGGCTGTTCCTGGCCTGTCCGCCGGCCCAGCAGGTTCCGCAAGGGCGGGGGATTCCTTCCCTCCACAACTTTCTACGTAGCCCAGAGACTTCGCTGTGACTCCTTTTTCGGTCGCAGCAAAGTCTCTGGGCTATGCAGAAAGTTACGGACGGAAGGAATCTTTCCCCCCGCCCCTTGCGGAACCTGCTGGGCCGGCGGATGGGCCAGAAACAGCGGCAGGAACCGCCACGGGGACATTTTTTGACAATTAGTATATTGGATCTGTGCCCCCCCCCCCCATGTGGTTTTCTTGACGTTTACACAGGAGTAATCCTCATTGTGATATTTTGGCTTAACTCCATTAATAAGTCACAGCTAGAGTAGACCCATTGAATCTGAAACCTGCAGGGCAGCTGACTCACCTAGTGCCTACTGATTCAATAGACACTCTTATTATGACTTACCACTGGATTTTGGTCATCGTTTCAGGTCTCATTAGTAATTTTTCACTCATGCAAATTTAGAATACTGTACATTTCTTCACGTACCTGGACAGTTCGTTTAGTCTTGTCTTATTTTGAAAACTTAATGTTGCATTTTAAAGGTCCGTATCACAATGTAGACAGTCATTGGATGCTGAAAATCTTCCAAGAACTGCTAGAAGGGGTATACTATATCCACAGTATGGGCGTCATGCACCGGGACATTAAAGTAAGTGAAAGAGGTTTTTCAAATAATTGTGTGAGGGCTCCATAAACCTGGCTTATCTCTAGCACTCTTCACAAAAGGAAATCTGTCCCTAAATTCTTTTCTTAGTGAAATAGTGAACGAAGAATAGAAATGGCATTTGAAATGTGGCAAACAAGAGAGGCCATATATCAGGAGCTCTCAACCTTTTTAAGCTGGGTAGCGGGTCATGTTCCCTCAGACTTCGGGGACTGGACGGCCATTTTGTCCTTCCTCCACCACATGGCACTTCCTGGTGTGATGGAGGTGGTGTGGGCCACATGAAATGGTGCTGTGGATAGCATCTAGCCCACGGGCCACAGGTTGAGAATCCCTGCCATATATACTAAGAAGCTGGTCTGATAGCTCTGTTAGTTGGAGCGCCTAACTGCAGAGTCAGGGACGTAGCTGTCAAGTGTCCCGTATTGGCCAGGAACCTCCCGTATTTTACCCTATTTCCCGACGGCGTCCCGTATCAGTCAGACTGCAATGCCCTAATGCCACCACTGGAGGGCTGCACACGATAAGCATAGGTGTCAAGTGTCCCGTTTTGTCCGGGAAATTCCCCTTATTTTCAAATCCAAAACTTGACAGCTATGGTCAGGGATTGAGAGTTTGATTCCTCGCTGTGCTTTCTGGGAGAAGAGCCACTCTCTCTAGCCTTGGGCAGGCTGCGCAGTCCTAGCATTATCCCTAGAAGAAAATAACGGTAATAGTATTTTGGAGTTCCTTATACATAGAATACCCCGCCAAGAATCAACAAATGTCAGAATTTACTAGATGGCATGCAGTTATTTTATTATACATATTAATTGCCTTGTTTAGATACAGGAAGACAGTACAATAAATTTTTTATAAGTCGAATAAACAATTGAAGCTCAAATTTCTGTAGTTCCCACCCAGGGAGTTCTTTTACATGTGCTATTTTCTGCATGCCATTTTTCTTGTCGTTTCTGGAGAGGCGCCCCTGGCATCATGGGAGCTTTGGAAAACTGCCTGTATTGGAGTCACATGTCTCTGTATAGTTAAACATACAATTCCAAAGGTCGGTTGGAATTACCCCTTTTAGCCAGCATTCCATGTGCCCTCCGTATATTTGTTTGACTTTGAATTTGCAGATATCCTGCAAGGACCATACTTCTGAGGCCATGCTCTTAAGTAGTTCTTTCATTGGTTCAAACCTAATAAATTCAAGTCCAGCGGGAAACGTACCACTGTAGTTGGTTATTTTCAAAGGGTAGGATAGGCTTACCAGTTTCGCCAGTAAACTCACTTTTCTTAGATTGGCTGACCTTTCAAGAAACAGGAAGAGTGCAGATTCTTTTAGCTTTGTTAAAGAGTTTACATCTGCGCCGTAGCTGACCAGAAGGTCGATGGCATCTTCACATCCATTATGGCAAGCGGTGTGAATGGCTTCTCGCCCTTGCCAGTCTCTCGTATGCACATTGGCTCCGTTAAGCAACAGGAGCTCAATGCACCTGACACCAGCCCCTAATACGGTGCCTGCCTTACAAGAAGAAAACCAGACGGCCAAGTGGAGGGCAGTTTCTTTCTTTTCCGGAGTGGCCAGATTGATGTTTGCTCCACAGTCGAGTAGAATTTTAATTGCTTCGTAGTTGAGAAGTTCAGAAGCCAGGTGAAGAGCAGTTTTACCTGACTTGTCCCTGGCATCAATTCTTGCTCCACGTTTTAGCAAGTCTGGTATGAAATGGTAATATGTAGTCATTACAGCCAGCTGGAGAGGAGGAGAATTCCAGAGACCCAACAAGCAACAACAAGGTGTATGGACTTCAGTGTTTCTTTTTCCAGTTGTTTGATGTGTACTTGAGGCACATCCTGCAGTTCTTTGACTGTTTGGATAGTGATACATAATGAATGATGAAATAACCGTGTTAATTCTTTTTCCCCTTTATAATCTAGCACAGTGGTGGTGAATTTATGGCGTGCGTGCCAGAGGTGGCACTCGGAGCCCTCTCTGTGGGCACCCATGCAGTTACCCCAGCACAGAGTTTGCCCCACCTCTCTGCCCAGCAGCCCAATGGGAGCGCTTCCTCCCTTCCCCCAGCACAGAGTTCACCCCACCCCTCTGCCCAGCAGCCCAAAGGGAGCGTTTCCCCCCCCAGCTCAGTTTGCCCCGCCCCTATGCCCAGCAGCCCAATGGGAGCGCTTCCTTCTTCCCCAGCATAGAGTTTGTCCCGCCCCTCCACCCAGCAGCCCCTCTTCCTCCCTCCCCCAGCATAGTTTGCCCTGCCCCTCTGCCCAGCAGCCCAATGGGAGTGCTTCCTTCTTCCCTCCAGCACAGAGTTTGCTCCACCCCTCTGCCCAGCAGTTTCCTTCCTCCCCTGTTGCTGCGTTGGCACTTTGCGATAAATAAGTGGGTTTTGGGTTGCAGTTTGGGCCCTCAGTCTCAAAAAGGTTTGCCATCGCTGATCTAGCAGAAGGTCAGCATGCATTTCAAGAATGCTAATCTATAACTGACTGTGGTGGCTCAAGTGGTTAAGATGCTGAACTTGATGACTTGATGAGGTCAGTAGTTCAAGACCCGAGTACTGCACGACGGAGTGAGCTGCCGTCTTCCCCAGCTCCTGCCAACCTAGCAGTTTGAAAGCAAGAAGTTGCAAGTAGATAAATAGGGACCACTTCGGTGGGGAGGTAAACAGCATTCTCTGCACTCCGGTGTCTAGGCAAACCTGCCACATGTCCACGGAAATGTCTGCAGATGCAGACAGCACTGGCTCTTCAGCTATAAACAGATGAGCACTGAACCCTAGAGTCAGATATGACTGGCGTTCAAGCAAGGGTAGCCTTTACCTTTAATCTATAAAGTAGTCAGATATTTTAAACTGTTTACACCTGGCCTCCTCAACCAAAATGCCTTCTAGATGCCGGACTACAATTCCTGTTTTTTTTGCACAAACTACACCTAAACTATAATAACTACTGCCTCGTTACATGATGTTTTGAAAATAAACGACATCAGTAGGTCATTTGTGACCTCTCGACCAATGAGCCAGCCCAAATTAAGACTATGTTGAGATATCCTTGCCTCGACAAAAATGAGTTAATTCAGCAAGATTTCTTCACATTTTGGTTGTTCCAAGAGTCTACAAAGGACTCTTTGGCCAGAATCCTCTGCATTTCTTCCACTAACACACTTTACTGTGTCTGATCCACGAAAGCTCAGATTTAAATACACGAGTTAGTCTTAAAGGTGCCACACCTTTAATTATCATACTTGGGGACTTCAAAGGTAGGAATGTTGTTTGTGGGAAATGATACTCATAGGCTTCAGCCCATTCCTTGACATCCTATCTTTCTGCAACCCCCAGACATTGTGTTACCTGCAAGAACTGAGGTTTAACTTTAGACAGACATCTCACTTTTGTCTGCCTGCAGGATGGTCCAATCAAGCCTAACTTAATTTATCTGATTAAAGCAGTTAAGCGTGAGAAAGGCAAGCTTTTTGCCCTTTGTAAAGTGCTCTGGGAATTATATTGTCCTCAAAGAGTTCTTATACCTCGTATGTACATTATGATCATACCTGTCAAGTTTTGGATTTGGAAATAAGGGAAATTTCCTGGCAAATAAGGGATACTTGACAGTTATGCTTATCCTGTGCTGCCCTCCAATGGCAGCAATAGGGCATTGCAGCCTAATTAATACGGGATGACAGCGGGAAAGAGGGTAAAATAAGGGGTTTTCCTGGCCAATAAGGGATACTTGACAGCTATGATTATGATACATAATAAAACATTACCTTTCCAGGGTATCTTCATTTCTGTGTTTTGTTAACTGGTTGGCAACATTGGTCAGGAGGAAGAGGGGAAAATAGATTTCGAATAGGTAATCATTTACAAATGTAGGTGTGCAAACTCCCATTGAGTAGTATTTTATACATATTTGAAGTGTGAAGGTATTTTTACTAAGCTGGCGTACTGTATATCTAAGGGTCTTAAATTGAGCCGATTTTCTAATGAATTTTGCTCTATCTGAAACAATCATCATCAAGTTCAAGTTTTATTTATAATCTGCCTTTCCAGTTTGTCCAATTTTATGGCTTTTAGATATCTGTAGAATAAGGTTGCACGTCTGAAAATCTGACTTATGAAAAACTGTATTATTTGAGAATAAGCAAAAGAAAAACAACAAGTTGTAGCACTTTGAAGATGAACCGTTGTTTCAAGGTTAGTTTTCGTGGATCAAGTCCACTTCGTCAGACTTGAAATATAACAGTCTTCAAAATGCTACAGCTTATATGCTTGAGACACAGACTAACATGGCTACTACACCAAAAAAATTCAACTATAAAGGGCTGTATATTATCTGCAAGTTTGGAAGCATTCTCAACAAGAAAACTACTAAAATATTAAAATACGAAGTACCCCCCCCCCCCCGACATAATATAATCATGTGACATTCTTTATGAACACTTTTGCCAGCTTTCTAGGGTTAAAATTCAACCCTGAGTTTTACTTAGACATTAAAAGAGATGTAGCCCCACTCTGTACGTATTTACTTAGAAACAAATCCTGTCCTGCAGATTCAGTGGGGCCTGTTTCCATGTATTATATAGCTGTGCACAGACCTGCACGCGCTTTCATACATAAAGCCACTGACCACAGTGGGAAGCTGCTAGTACCGTGATGGCGAACCTTGGCACTCCAGATGTTCTTGGACTTCAATTCCCAGAAGCCCAAGCCCTCATGAATGGGTTTACTGCGCTTCATCTGGCACGCGCCGCCCTCATCACTCCTGGAAGCGGAAGTAAAACGCGCCCGGATGGGCGCGTTTTACTTCCGCTTCCAGGAGCGATGAGGGCGACATGGGCCGGATGGATCACAGTAAACCCATTTGTGTGGATTCGTGAGGGCTTGGGCTTTTGGGAATTGACATCCAAGAACATCTGGAGTACCAAGGTTCGCCATCACTGGCCTATGGCAATCCTGGGAATAAATCCCACAGGAAACAGTGCTTACTCTTGAATAGATACCTGGACTAAATTGCACAAACTGTGTTACATGTCTATGCCAAAATATAGCACATTTTTAAGTATCAGGAATGTGTCCACCCTCCATTTCACATGAATCCTAAGTTACGTAGTTGTTTAGCAGTACTGTACTCCCTCTGCGTAGACTTCCTAAGTGGAGTTCCTATGGCACCTTCACATCATGGCCATTTAGATATAGACAGGTGGCTACCTGGGATGCATAACTGTGGTTGTGTGATTTATGATGCATTAAATCTGAAAGTAAAGAGAGGTCATTGGTTAATATGGCTTCAATTATTTCCTCCTTTTCTTTGGCCTTTGCCGCTTCCTCCTCCTCCTTGTTTTGCCTTCCCTGGCAGAGGCCTCCAGTCAGGTTACCCATCTGAGCAGAGAAATGCCTAGCTATGAAGTTAACTGTCGGGTGGAAAGGAAGAGTTCTGAAATCCTGCAGTTGGATCACCTTTGTGATGGTGCAGTGTTTCATTCTGGAACCTGTGTGGCCAACTGTCAAAAGCATGATGGGCTTTTTAGGTTCTATTTAGGATCTTAAAGACAAATAAAAATACGCATTCAACGAGTAGGAGCAAAGTCTTAAGCTAAACATATATCACAGGCACATAGAGAGAGCAAGTAGTACAAGAAATAGAAATACAGAGAGGCCGGGTTCTCTCTGTCCCTTCGTCTCATGCTACCTGGGGACCCAAGCTAGGTAGTGAGGGACAGTCGCTTTGTCAATGAGAGAGCTCTGAAAATCTGGGCTTAAGGCTGTTGCTTTTATACAGTAACAATCCTGATGTCATCAGCCTTGGCTCTGCCCCACCACTCAAAAATATATATCCAAAACTGTCAATAACTACTTGGAGTAATTAATTTGATGCCTTGTCCTTATAGCTGCACCAATTACGTCAGCCCATGACCACTATCTTGTCTGAGAACATAAGACAGTGATGGTGAACCGTTTGGAGGCTGAGTGCCCAAACCAACCCAAAACCCACTTATTTATCACAAAGTGGCAACACAGCAACCGGGGAGGAAGGAAGCACTCCCATTGGGCTGCTGGGCAGAGGGGCGGGTGAACTCTGTGCTGGGGGAAGGGAGGAAGCACTCCCATTGGGCTGCTGGGCAGAGGGGTGGGACAAACTCTGTGCTGGGGGAGGGAGGAAGTGCTCCCATTGGGCTGCTGGGCAGAGGGGCGGGTGAACTCTGTGCTGGGGTGACTATGGGTGCCCACAGAGAGGGCTCTGAGTGCCACCTCTGGCACGCATGCCATAGGTTTGCCATCACTGACATAGGATCACTGTAACCTTGGCCTATCTCCCTTCCTGTCTGATCTGGAATTCCCACTCATCATACATCCCAGGTGTCTTATCTTAAAACTTAGCAGCTGTTGCCCATTTTGCTCTAGTCCAAGCCATGCAGCTGCTTTCTCAGACATCATATCTTTCCTTGTGTTGTTATGCCAAATATTTCCCATCTGTCTTACAATAGGAAAGCACCTTTTGTGTCGTTATAGCCTCTAGCTCGGTGTTTCCCAACCTTTGGTTTTTGGACTTCAATTCCCATAAGCCTAAATTAATTTCCCAAAGCACTGATCAGCCAGTGACTTAGGCGTCTGGGAATTGAAGTCTCCTTGTGGGGCACACGCCCCATATTGGGAACCATTGCTCTAGATTCCCAAGACGCTCACCAAGCACTCCTAATACTTTAATGCACACACTTATATGATTGTTAATCATTTTTAGAGCTTGAAGGGGAAAATGTGAAATATCAAACTAAACTCCTTGCAATACATTTCTCCCGTGATACAACAGCCATAAAGAACAGGGATGGTGAATGTGCCTCTCCAGACACTGGACTGTGGCTCTGTTCCTTCTTCAGGAGCCCTGTTTGCAAGTGGGAAATGTTTGTTTATGTGCTTTATATCCCGCCCTACTCAGCACAGGCCGACTTAGGACTCAGCAAGTGGAGGTTCATACCTTCCACCTTCTGATAATCTTACAGTTCTCCAAAGTGGGCAATGGAGAGATTGATCTGGACCCAATTCTTTCAGGAACTTTGCAGGAGCTTCCAAACCATGGATGGCGCAAAGGATCACACTTGAGCCCATCTGTGCCAGCGACATTAGCTCAGCTTAATGCATACCCAGGGGTGGCCAGTGGTTTGTGCAGGATGTCGGTACTCTATGCTTCACCATTAGGATAAGGTGTCCTTTTCCTGGTTAAACCATGTGGCTGCCTCTACCTAGAGAGAGATTGGGACTGCAAACACTAAATGCATATAAAGGCTGTTGTAACATTGGCGCAAGAAGAGATTTTTCTGTCATTGTAGTTGAGCCCCCATGTCCACCACTTAGTGACCAACTTGCTCCTACTTTGAAATCCCAGATTGGGTTAGTTCTTGGATTAACCGAAACTGTCAGAAGTGACACAGAAACATGAAGAGGAACTGTCAGGTATCAAATATTCATGTTCGCGGAAACTAATAACAGGTGCACGCTCTTCTGCTTTCACAGCCCAGAAACATCTTCCTTCAAGGATCTGATCACCATGTGAAAATTGGAGACTTTGGGCTGGCATGTAGAGATATTATTCAGGAAGAAACATCCCCCTTCCTAAGTGCAAGGAAGCCAAGTGGTAACTACAAAGCAGGTTTAGGTTTGTTTATTACATTTATATCCCTTTGGAAATTGGCACTGTGCCATTTCAGATTCTGTTCTTTCAGTTGATTTATGGAATGTAGCACTGAAATCTTTCACATTTTTCCTCCCACAGAACTCATACATACGTCCGGAGTGGGTACTTGCCTGTACGCTTCACCAGAACAACTTCAAGGCTCCCATTATGACTTTAAGGTAGAGTTATTGAAGACATAGTCAAATATACTGTACTATTTAGTCAAATTTACCGTGGTGGGGTGCAGAGGCCACTATAAATAAAAATGTTTTGAGGACTTTAGTTTGGCAGCTCAAAGATTAATCTTTCAGTGTGTGTGTAGCTTTTGATGTTTAAACACTTCTTGCATGTTCTCTTTAGATTGTGCTAGAAAACCAAAATTCATTAGTTTAAAAAGTATTATCCAATCCATTGCCTACTTTCCTTTAAGGAAATCCTAAATAGTTGTATTTAAAACACTGTTGTTCGGTTAGAATTTTTAGATGCCTACAGTGCTACCCCCTAATTGTTCATGACTCTATCTGAATATGGTGTTACGCTAGTTGCATCACCCAATATGCAGTGAACTGACTCAGTTTTAGGCCTTAGACCAGGGATTTCCAACCTTTTTTTGCTGGGGACTGGACCCCCACCCTCACATAGCTGAGTGGGCCTGACTGGTGTAAATGCTGCCATAAAAAGCACCCACAGCTGTCGTAAATGCGCCTGCGGCTGTCGTAAACTCGTTTGCAACAGCTGCAAGCGCATTTACAGCTGTTTTAAACGTGTCCGCTTCCCATACGGCGTGGGCCGCATGAAATGGTGCCACAGGCCAGGGCCATAGGTTGGGAACCCCTTTCTTAGATGTTGGATGTTTTAATAACGATTTCCCACCTTTCTGCTTTTAGTCAGATATGTACAGTTTGGGCGTCATCCTGTTTGAACTATTCCAGCCATTTGGGACAGAAATGGAAAGAACCAAAGTTTTGACGGGCTTAAGGAACAGCCAGATTCCTCCCTCCTTTAGCAGGAAATGGCCAACACAAACAAAATATATCAAGCTGCTAACCAGTATGGTATCCTCAAAGAGGCCAACTGCTTCTCAACTTCTTGAAAGTGAACTCTTCCATAGTCCAGCAAATGTAGGTTTACACAGTTTCTTAGCTTTCTATATAGATGGTCTTCTTCCCTTGCCTTTGCATTGTTAAATTGGGCCTTTGCAGTACAGTAATACCTCGGATAACAATCCATTCAGAGAATGACAAAACCGCATGACACTTTTTTTTAAAGTCATGCACCGGATAACGACATTACATCGTTATCCGATGCATTGTTTGATCTCCTACTTGTTCATGCTGGTTGGAGATGGGGGGGAAAAAATCGCCATTTTTTGGGTCCGGCTTCCCAGCAAGGTGTGGAAGGCTGAGGAGCTATTCCATACTATTTCTGGCTTCCTAGGACCTTCCTGTGCCGCGCAACAGCTGATAATAGTTGTGGCTGCCATTTTGATTTCTTTGTTTTGGGCTAAATTCCCAGAAGTCCAAGCAAATCAAAATCAAAATGTCAGCCGCAACTATTATCAGCTGTTGTGCGGCACAGGAAGGTCCTAGGAAGCCAGACATAGCACAGAATAGCTTCTCCCACACCTTGCTGGAGAGCCGGAGAGCCGGAAACAGGGACCCAAAAATGGTTATTTTTTCCCCCTCATCTCCAACCAGCGTGAACAGGTGGGAGATCAAACAATGCATCGGATAATGATGTAATGTCGTTATCTGGTGCATGACTTTAAAAAAACAGGTAGGAGATCACGTCATCATTTTTATAGGGGTGGGCAGAGGCTCCCCCGACCCTCACCGAGGCAGCCGGGCTTTTTTTTAAGTGTTAGTCAGTGCATGCCCCGGACAACGACATGACATGTGGAACCAAGTTTTGTCGTTATCCAGGGTTTCACTGTATACTCATGCAGTCTTCAAATTAATGTTGGTTTACAGCCATGGTTCCCAATGGGGGGCACAATTTGATTTTTAAGGGAGGGCAATTCGAGCTTGTTTAGATCAAGTTAATAGCCTTTTAGGCTTCCTCCACGCAAATAGTTGACTTTTTGAATCATAAGAATTACATCACAAGGGGGGGGAGGGTGCATCAGGATTTTAGAGATGCTTCGGTGGGGCATGGCTAAACAAAGTTGGGAACTACTGGTTTACATCTTGTATGCAGGCACTATGATTGCCTGTCACTCTCAAACACTGAAAGAGCCTGCTTAATGTTGTTGCACTTAATCAGGGGTGCCCAAACCTTTCGAGCCATGGGCCAGTCACATGGTTTAGCACACCTTCCATCGGAAGCAGAAGTAAAATGCACCCACGTGTTTGCAAAACACGCTGTAAATGCACATGTGGCTGTTGTAAACATGTTTACGACATCCTCGGGTGCATTTACGGCAGCAGTTTGCACATGTGTGGGCACGATTTACTTCTGTTTCTGGGAATGGTCAGGGCGCCACGGGCCGGATTCAGCCCGCAGGCCATAGTTTGTGCACCCACGCACAAACTATTTAGAGTTCCTTGTGAATCCATTTTTACGTCACAAAGTTTCCTACTCTTCCGCCAAAGTATTTAACAATACTATTATTTGTTCTAGTTAAAATTTATCCTTGACAAAACAATGTCACTGTGGGGGAAAAGCTGGGCGAGTAGGACAGAGCCAAAAGCACATCTCTTTAGAGAAGCATAAACTTTGGCCTCATTTTCAGGTTATGAATGAAAATCCACTGGAAATAATGTTTTAGGTTACAAATTTTTTCCAGAATACGAAGCAAGTTTCCCCAGGGGTTTTACTGTACAAAAAATCCTGGAGAACCCATTAAATTCGCCACCTGAGGCACCACTGTATATTTAAGTGTGCACACGAGACCAATTGGGTTATATATATTCCTGCACTGAAAACACGTTTCATCTCATTGTTTGAAGTGCAACAGCCATGCTGTGACATCTTGCCGAAATGTACACTGAACATACGTGACAACTTCTGCCTTGGGTAGTTACAAAAGTTAGAATGAGGTATATAATCCTAGGAAGCTCATCTGATCTGGAGGAAAATAAGGGAAAAGTTATCTAGTATTCTGCTATAAAGATATGGTCATATTACTTGGAAGACAGCAAGAAAAGGGATTAAATAATACGCAATAGACAGGGGGCTGCGGTTACTCAGTGGTTAGAAAGCTTGCCTTGTTAGCTGGAAGGCTGACAAGTTGGCAGTTTGAGACCCGGGTACTGCATGACGGATTGAGCGCCCGTGTGTGTCCCAACTCTTGGGGACATGAAAGGGGCCATTCAACAATTACATGATCCTCGAGGGGGGGAGGGGGTCTGCCATATGAATTACGGAAAATTGCGTGGGGTCAGGTCAAAGATTACTCAATCCATTTGGAGCTGTTGTGGTTTCAAAAGTCAGGCATACTAGAGGGATGTGACCGTGTACCTTACTCAAGTGTTACCATTACATTATTTCTAGGTTATTTGCAGTCTTCAGCAGAAAGTGCTACAGCAAGAGGAAGAAATCAGTTTCCTTAAGGAAAGAGTTAAGCTACTCTTGCGAGAGAGAAACGAAAAGGACAGAACGGAGGAGCTTGGCTCTCCTGTTTAAACCAGATTAAAGTATTTAAATTGTTTTGTATATAATGAGTTATCTTTTATATAAAACTTTTCTTACAATAGTTTGTGCCTGTTTTTTTTTTGTTTTGCCAGAAAAGGATAAAACAGTTGTGCCTCCCAGGCCAAAAATACATGGACAATCACAATATCCATCCTGCCTGATACAAGTCTCTGAATATTAGGGTCACCCTTGCTCAAAAGCCAGTCATATCCAACTCTAGGGTTTGGTGCTCATCTCCATTCATAGCCAAAGAGCCAGTGCTGTCTGCGTCTGCAGACGTCTCCATGGACATGTGGCAAGCATGACTAGACACTGGATAGCACAGAATGCTGTTTACCTTCCCACCAAGCAGCATCTATTTATCTACTTTCAATTTCTTGCTTTCGACAGGAGCTGGGGCACAGAAGGGAGCTCACTCCATTGTGCAGCACTCGGGTCTCAAACTGCTGACCTTCCAGTCAGGTTCAGTGTCTTAACCACTGCAGTCTTAACTATTTACAACCTAAATAGAAAAAAGTGTTCATAACACAATAAGGGGCCGTGGTGGCTCAGTTGTCAAGAAGCTTGCCTTCTTAGCTGGAAGGCCGGCAAGTTGGCAGTTCAAGACCCGGGTGCTGCATGATGGATTGAGTGCCTGTCTCTGTCCCAGCTCTTGGGGACATAAAAAGAGCCTCATTTGGGCGTTCCCTGAGCAGTTTCTTCCACAAAAAATCCTTTCAACCCAGAATAATTTCTGACACAAATTATTATAAGAGACAATTTGGGTATATTTTATTAACATAAAACCTGACAGCCAATGCTTGTCTGAATAGTACTTTAAACATTATGTCCCAGGCTCGCACATACCACGTGTGAAAGTGAAGATGCTCAGATTGTCTCCCTCCCTGCTGAATAAGCTCTACTTCAGTAACTTGAGAGCAGAGTTAAAAGATGCCAAATTTTCACAAGCCTTCAGCCACTTCTGAACATTGGCTGGGACACCATTGGTACCCCCTGTGGTGTGAAGTGCACACCAGACCACAACGTCAGCTACCGTCAGTTCATTCCCCACCAACCAGGGTGTCTTGCCAAGGGCTGCGTTCATGGATCGCAGAACAGCTGCCTTTTCTTTATTACTCCCTTCTTGCAACTGGAAGATGGCTGTGTCCACCCAGCTGTCTATCAGGGTGGCTGAAATGGCATTATGCTTCTGGCCCAGCAGGGAGAAGAGAAACCGAGCAATGTTTCCTTCACCCTCAATGGGGCACATGGTTTGAATGTTGAATTTCATCTGGGGGTTTGGCACTGAAACAATAACAAATAATAAATATTAATGAGACATCTTGAAGGGGGTAAGTGCATTATATTTAACAGTAAATTCTAAGCACATTGATAAAGAGTACTACATAGTTTGTTAGGACTTGCCTTCCTTAAGTCATTAGCCAAATTGACCACATAAAACATTAGTGCACTCTGGGCAGTTCAAAAGTTAATAAGCATTTTGCTCCCAACATGCTGGGTACTCATTTTCCCAACCTCCAAAAAGGTGGAAGGTTGAGTCAACTTTGAGACCTGGTCAGGACTGAACTCACAACCTTTTAGTTGCCGTACAGGTTTAACCATTGCGCCAAGGTACCTAAGGACTTTGGGCAAGAGTTCTGTAAATATCAGTGAGGCCATCATTGGCTGCTAGTGGGAAAACATACCCACAACAGCAGATGATTAGCAATCTGTGCGCTGACCGTCAAACGCAATCAGAACAGCGCAAGGATGCTGTTTTAAAAATTGAAGATGCTGCAGAACAGCATTTGGACATGTTCCTCCAAAAACTGGATATGTCATTTAGAATCTCCCCAGTTTTCTTCTCAATTTCCATAGTGCCTTGATGGTGAACCTTGGCACTCCAGCTGTTCTTGGACTTCAATTTACTACATATGCGCAAGTAAACCCATTCACGTTTGTGAGGGTGTGAGGGGTGGTGGTTCCCTCTTTGACTTTGTGGTTTGTTATTTTGTTTTGCATTATTGAACTTGTTTGAATCTTAGGATTGTTAGGGTAATTTTGATATTGTATTGAATATGTTTTTGATAATTCATACTGTAACTATATTTTATTGTATTGCTTGTATCATATTTTATATTGTTTGGCATTCTTGTTGTAAAACGCTTCGAGTTCCCTTTATGGGGAGGAAAGCGGTATAAAAGTCTAAACAATAAATAAATAATTCGCGTGGATTCACAGGGACTTGAAGTCCGAAAACAGCTGGAGAGCCCAGGTTCGCCATCAATGGCATAGGACAAGTAGTCTCTTGAGGAGTCAGCCACTTCCCCTCCCTATAAATTAGGGGTGCTCAAACTTTTCAGGCAGTGGGCCGGCCACATCGTTCCTCCTACCGGAAGCGGAAGTAAAATGCGCCTCGCAATCTGTTTTACAACAGGATGAGATAGATTTTAAGCTGCCATTTTCTCTGCTTAAACCAGGGGTGCCCGTGGGCCAGACACATTTTACTTCTGCTTCTAGGAGCAACGAGGATGGCACGGGCCAGAGGAATTGGCATCGGGGGCTAGATCCGGCCCACAGCCTGTAGTTTGGGCACCCCTGTTATAAACCTTTAACTTGTTTAGGTAGATCCCATTCTTGGATAGTTCCTTCCCAGATTCAGAAGGAGACACCCGCTTACCTCCGTGGTGGTCCATTCCGGTCGAGTATACTTCCCTTTGCAGATCAATTTAGGGGCATACACCCCCCGCCCATGGAGCTCGTGACCACCTGCCAGCGCTGGTCTCCAACAGACCCTGCCATCCAATGGCTGACTTCAGCTCTGCCTTAATCCACTGGCTCGCTTACTAACTTCCCTATCAAGCCCCTTTCTTTGACTAGGCTAGAAAGGAGAAATAGGAAGTGCTTGCTTGCAGAGCATGACAGTTAAGCAATTTTAAGTCGATTCCTATTTGGACCGGGCCAAGAAAGGAATTAACCCATTCCAGGATGGTATCTTCTCTGCTGACCAGACGGCACCTTCACAGACGTAAGCCAACATCCCATTTTTCACATAGCCCAAATAATGCAGCATGCAGACTAAAACTAGCTGATATTTCAACTTTTCAGTGATACCTTTCTCACCATTTCAGGCCTACAATCTGAGTTTACATCTTAAGTGCGAAATTTATGGTGGCAAGAAGTTGACTATTAACAAGAATTTCTAAACAGTTATTATTAATAAAAGCGTGCCCAACTTACCATCTTTCCAAATTAGTGTAAAAGCCAACTGATATTTGTGACGTGATTCCTTCTTATTAACTTGCTCACCAAAGCATTTCAGGAGCTTTTCTGGCACACTCTTGACAGATGAGTGTGTATGAACAGCCGATAGTATCTTGTAGCTCTCACACAGCAAGCCATGGAGTACTAACAGTGACAGTGGTGGGTGAGAGGGATCTGCGTTGATTACAATATCTTTCAGAGCACCATAGTCCTGCATTAAAACAGGCCACCATTAGTAAATTTGCTATATCTCAATTTATCTTATTCTTGTCCGAATGATCAAAAAAAAAGCAATCCCTTCCTTTACCTTTTTTGACCCAATTAAATTATACTTGGAGTTAACCCACTGAAATCAATTAACACCGTTTTATCTAATTTAATCTCCTTCAATGTCTACATCTCTTCTTTAAAAATAAACTTTGAAAAGGTTATCGGCTATTGACATTCCTAATGACGCTGAGTAAAGTCCAAGTCCGTAAAACCTCAACAATTCTAATTATACTCGTCAAGCGCCGCTCCGGAAAATACAGGAACTGCTCCGGCGCGGGTGCACATGCGCAGCAAAAAAAAAAAAAACCTTTGTGCATGTGCAGAACATTTTGCACATGCGCAGTAACCCCTTGCACATGGGCAGAGCCCATTTGCGATAGGTGTGCATGCGCAGTAACCCCTTTCCCTGTTGTTGAAATACGGGACGGCGGTGGGAAAGGGGAGGAACAGGCACAGAAATATGGGATTTCCCAGCCAATCCGGGATACTTGGCTGGTATGATTCTAATACCAGTAGTAAGTCTTTGCTTTAATTTTGCAGTAGCTTTGTTCTCTAAAGGCCTACTGAACCTGAAAAGGATAATCCATTCAACAAGAAATCTGAAATGTTTGTTACATCATACAGTAAAGATGCAATAAGCTGAAGGCTAATATAATGTAATACAAATTTCAGAAACTTAGATAGGGTGCTTCTTTAATAAAATATACTTGACTATATCTGTGATATTTAACTGAGCTTATGTTGGCTTACTTAAATATATTTTATACACAACTAGCCGATTACCCGGCCTTGCTCGGGTTTTATTTTTCTTTAACATATGCAAGCCTTTCCCACAAAAACCTCATGGGGTGTGTGTGGGTCACTCCTGCCTCCCTCCCATCCCTCACCCGTCCAGCTTCTCCGTCAACGGTCTGCCTTTATCCTTCCCATACATGTGTCCCCTTTGCGTCCCTACCTGGGACTGGGGCACTAGCCAGCTCAATTACATCACGATGATGTCACAATTGGAGTGACCTACCTGGGGCTATGACATTAGCATTACTATGACATTACTGGGACGCCCACCCACCCTCCTGTCGAGTATACTTCCCTTTGCAGATCAATTTAGGGGCATACACCCCCCCTATGGGGCTCATGACCACCCCCCAGCGCTGGTCTCCGGAGGGCAAGATACATATGTGCCAATTGTCAGCGCTATCAGTCCAGGGGTGCGGATTTATATAGAGCAAATACAAGGCCACACCTCTGTTTTATATATAGAGATAGATCTAAACACTCCAAATTGACAATAACATGACAATTTTTAATTTTTTCTGTTTTGTGCTGTCAAGTCACAATGAATGAGAGCTTGATAGCTGATTTAAGTCTCTGGCTGCAGAGACAAATATTGGGAATAGGATTCCCCATCGCGCTTCCATGGAGAAAGAGCCAGTCCTAGAAGCAAATGGTAAATCACTTCTGCGAATTCTCTACCTAGAAAAACCTGGAAAGAGTAGCTACAATTTCATTATTTTTGCCTTCTGAAATAATTCACTACCCGCTTGTCCATTTTCCACAAGGATCAGCAGAACAATTTAAACTGTTATATTGTTCCGAGGACAATCTGATCACCATGTGGATAACCAATATTTGGAATTGGATACAGCAGTTACAAATTAAAAACACCAAATTTTTTGGAAAAAATTGCCTTGCTTATCCCAAGAGCAGCAGCCAACCAGGGTCCAATAAAGATACTCAGTTGATAAAATACAGTACTTAAAATATTGGCTTTTAGGAAATATAGGGAGAATTTTTAGACAATGTTGTTAAGTGAAAGGGAAAGAAGTAAGGCCAGGGCAGGTATATCATCTTTTTGGAACAAGGTGGCAATTATATATTAAAAATGTAATATTAAGAACAGTTAAATGAAAAAGTTTATATGTCCCATTGGTGCTGGGTGCACATAGTTATATGTAGCTTTAAGATTTCTGCTTTCTTAAATCTGTATTAGGAGGTTTTTCTCTATTTTGTATGTACGTGTGGTTGTTTTTTGTAAATAAAAAAAAATTGCCCTATCTTTCAAGTCAGCTTGTTTAAATTAAGTGACTAGCTTTGATGGAAGACATTCTGACATCAAGGTTTAACTGCAATTTTGCTCATAATATTGATATACTTTAGAGCCCAGCGCACTTTTTACACATCATATAATGATTTTCAAGTTTGGGCAAAAAAAAGGCCCATAGCTTAATTATTTCCCCGACGCATATAAGACTTAACCAACTAGCCAGGCAAGAAACGTGTGATTAAAACAAGGTTAATCTAGACTTACCTTTCCAAGTAAATTATTTAGGTCTGCAACAGAAGCCGTTAAAGAACTATGCTCTTCTACTTGGAGTATGTTTGTTGCATCAAAGTCGGCATCTGGCGTTTGGATCATCTTTGACAGCCCGTCCACGGCAGCTTTCAGCTCATACAAACGTTTTAAGATCTCCTCTTGACGGGATTCTAGTGCCTGAAGGGATGGATCAATTTCATCCTGATGGAAGATAAAACCAGTCTTTTTAGCAGGGTGCCTGAACAAAACCACATGTCTCTGTGACAGTACCAGTAGTGCTACAGATGCAAAACTTTACAACCGGGATCAAGACCCTCAGGGCCAAATCTGTCACTCCTGGAATCAGACAGACAGACACAAGTGTCTCCATGACATCACCAGATAGTTAGTTTCTCAACTTTTATATTTCTTCCTCTATTCTAAAATGCCTCTCTTTAGTATTAAGTTAGGTAAAGGTTGCGCTTGCTTGAAAGCCTGTCGTATCTGACTCTAGGGCTCAGTGCTCATCTCTGCTTACAGCCTGTCTGCATTTGCAGAAGTTTCCATGGACATGTGGCAGGCACGGATAGACACCGGAGTGAACGGAACGCTGTTTATCTACTTGCAAATTTCTTGCTTTCTAACTGCTAGGTTGGCAGGAGCTGGGGCAGAGACGGGAGCTCACTCTGTTGTGCAGCACTCAGGTCTCAAGCCGCTCACCTGCCAACCTTCCAGTCAAGTTTAGCATCTTAACCACTAAGCCACCAAGCACCGAAGTTCCCAAGTATAAGTTACTGTCAGTAAGATTTAAATGTAAATGAATTAGTACTTTTGGACACATTCTTTTGCCTTTGAAATGTGCTTCCACCCCTTCCAACATCTTAAATAATTTTTTCATTATTTCTTTAAAAGTCCGTTCTACCTTTCATCACAACTTGAGCCTTTATCATGACAAAAGGTACACTGCCAATATATCTCACTTAAGTATCTGTTGATTGACTTTTAATTAAGAAATGACTATATTACAACCAAGAGAATGCCCTTAAAATGGCTGCATTTGAAATAATTATGCACCTTATCTCATTTTTTTAAATCAAATATCAGTTTGTTAAAAAGATATTACATTTCTGTCTACTCACATATTCTATTTTAAAAGAACCAGCATATCAACTCTTCCAAGGATACAACCAGTTGCGGCGAAACAAAATTAATTTGCCTGGGAGCTTAAAATGTTTGCACCAAACCCATATGAGACTTACTGGATTTAAGTCACTAAAATATTTTAAACCCAATTCTTGCTGCTTTGTTGTTGTTGTTCGGTCGCACAGTTGATTCTGAACCTTTGCAACCCCATGGACCATTGACCTCCATGCACCCCTGTCCTCCACCATACTCCTCAGCCCCCCCAGCTTCATGCCCACTGCGTCCACTATCCCATCCAGCCATCTCATCCTTGGCCGCCCTCTTCTTCTCTTGCCCTCCACCTTTCCCAGCATCAATGCTTTCTCAAGTGTGTCCTCTCTTCTCATTTGGTGTCTAAAGTACTTAAGCTTCATCTTTACTATTTGCCCTTCCAATGAGCAATTAGGGTTGATTTTTTCTAAGATTGGCCTATTTGTTCTCTTTGCTGTCCAGGGGACCCTCAAAATTCTCCTCCAGCACCACATTTCAAAGGCGTCTATTCTTCTGCGCTCAGCCTTCCTAATGGTCCACTCTCACACCCATATATTACCACCGGGAATACCATTGCTTTAACTATGCGAATTTTTGTTTTCCAGGTGATGTCTCTACTTTTCACTATGTTCGCCAGGTTTCTCATGGCTTGTCTCCCAAGAATCAATCGTCTTTTTATTTCATGGCTGCAATCTCCATCTGCAGAGATCTTTGATCCTAGGAAAGTAAAATCTGTCACTGCTTCTACTTCTTCCCCATCTATTTTCCATGGACTGATCGGACCTGTTGCCATTCATTATCTTGGTTTTCTTCATATTGAGTCTCAGTCCAGCTTTTGCACTCTCTTCCTTCAGCCCAATCAAGAGATTTTTTAGGTCTTCCTCACTTTCTGCCATTAGGATGGTATCGTCTGCATATCTCAAATTGTTGTTTCTCCCAGCAATTTTGATCCCATATTGTGATTCCTCCATCTCTGCATTGCAGATTATGTGCTCTGTGTATAGATTGAATAAGCAGGGTGACAGAATGCAGCCTTGTCTTACTCCTTTTCCTATTCCAAACCACTCCATCATTCCATGTTCTGTCCTAACTGTTGCTTCTTGGTTAGTGTACAGATTTCTCATGAGGCATATGAGGTGTTCTGGTATTCCCATCTCTTTAATTACTTGCCACATTTTGTTGTGGTCCACACAGTCAAAAGTCTTGGTGTAGTCAATAAAACAAAAGTAGACTTCTTTCTGGTATTCCTTTGTTTTCTCCATGATCCAACGTATGTTGGCAATGTGGTCTCTAGTCCCCCTGCCTCTTCTGAAACCAGCCTGCACCTCTGGTAGTTCTCTCTCCACATGTTGTTGAAGTCTATCCTGTATTATCTTGAGCATCACTTTGCTGGCATGTGGGGTGAGCGCAATTGTTCTATAATTTGAGCATTCTTTGGCATTACCCTTTTTTGGGATTGGGACGCATACTGATCTTTTCCAGTCCTGCGGCCACTGTTTTGTTTTCCAAATCTGCTGGCATATGGAATGCAGTATTTTGATTCCATCATCTTTTAGGGCTTTGAAAAATTCAACCGGGATACCATCATTTCCACTAGCTTTGTGGTTTTTAGCTTTTTAGGGCTATTCTGACTTCAGGATGTCTGGCTCAAGTTCAAACTTCTCATTATTCGTATTATCAGGAGTGTTGAGGTCCTTTTTGTAGAGTTCCTCTGTGTACTCTTTCCATCTTTTCTTAATCTCTTCTGCATCAGGTAGCTCCTTTCCCTCTTTGTCCCTTATCATGGTCATTTTTGCTTTAAATGTTCCCTTGATTTCCCTGATTTTTTCTGAAAAGATCTCTAGTCCTGCCTCTTTTGTTGTTTTCCTCCATTTCTTTGCACTGTTCGTTCAGGTAGTTTTCCTTCTCTCTCCTTGCTTTTCTTTGAAATTCTGTATTCAGGTGATTGTATTTTTTCCTTTCTCCTTGGACTTTTGCGTTCCTTCTTTCCTCTGCTATTTTGAGAGCCTCATCAGACAACAACTTTGCTTTCTTGCGCTTCTTTTCTTTCGGTATTGTTTCCCTTGCTGTCTCCTGCATGATGTATCGCACATCTGTCCATAATTCTTCTGGTACTCTGTCTATCAGGTACAGGACATTAAATCTATTCATGACCTCCACAGTGTATTCTTTAGGGCCGAATGAATTGGCGTCGAGGGCTGGATCTGGCCCCCGGGGCCGTAATTTGGGCACCCCTGGTTTAATATTATATCCCAGCAACTTAATCCTCCATTTCTTTCCTGAAGGAAGGCGAATCCCCGAATGGAAAGTGAAAGTGAGGCGGAGGGGCGCGTCTGTTCCTCCGAGTCTCCGGCCAGATGCGGTTTAACGGAGGCCGGTGCAACAACTCCAGGCCACGAGGCCCAGTCCAACCCACCTCCCCTCCCCCGGGGAAACGTGGGCCTCCTCCTCCACCCGCCCGGCTCCTACCTGGTCCGGCGGCGAAGAAGAGCCCGAGCCACGGCCGCCCTCGGGGTGACGGTGCGCATTGGGCACCCGGTACATGCAGGTGGGGGAATGCTCGGCCAGCGCAGCCCAGGCGGGCCCGCCGTGAAAGGGCCTCACCTTATACATGGGCATCGCGGCGGCACCCACGGGACGCAGCCAGCAGCAGCAGCACCTCCTCCCGCACGCACGGCTCGGAGCCGACTGGCCAGGCGCGCAGGCGCGGCTTCTGACCCCTTCTCCCTCCATTCCATCGCCCGCCTCTGATTGGAGGAGAGACGCGCGGCGCGCGCCTCCCTCTCAGTCTGAGCCCTTCTTATTGGCTGGCGTCTTTCGTTCCAATCGTCGCCACCCGCGGACAAGGCGGAGCTTCCCTATTCGCTCCACCCCACCTTTTTTTTTTTACATCGTGGGTCTAAAAACAGGAGATGACATGACGTCACAAGCTTGAAGCCGACTAATCTGACAGTCCGCCATGTTCGTTGGCCCAAAACATTGCCTTCGGGTGCTTTGATTGTGTGGAGTCGGGGAAGTAAATCGGGGTTTCCCCTTTAATATCAGTGGGTGCGGGGTTGCGATCCCTCTCGCCACGGGCTCCCCTGGGTCCAGAAGGGTTAGGGGGGGGGGACCAGCAATGGGCCTTCTCTACACGTAGGCGAACCAATTTTCTGAATGGGGTGACGTCACACTGGCGTAAACCAGGCGAGGTAATGATTGGTGGATTCCATCCTCCCCCGCTTCCCTTGGAGCCCCGCGCGGGCGGGGATGGCTCATGGCTGCCTTCTTGCCAAATTAGGCTCATTTGCATGTCATTTCCATGTTTAATTTAACTTTTTCGGGCGGAAAAAAAAGTGTCTTTCGCGCCAGAGAAGCAAGTCACCCAATAATCCCTCAGCACTTTGCATTAGAACTAACAACGCCATGGAACTTGCTTCTTCTCCTTCCCTGCCAAGGTACAGTAGTTTATCTATTGGCATGCCTGTAGGATGATGGTTCCGGTGTCTAGTCATGCCTGCCACATGACCACGGAAACGTCTCCAGAAGCAGACAGCGCTGGCCCTTTGGCTGTGAAACAGAGGTGAACACTGAACCCTAGAGTCGGATACAACTGGCTTTCGAGCAAGGGAAACCTTTACCTTTAGGATGATGATTAGGGGGTTAAGATGCTGAACTTGACGACTGGAAGGTCAGCAGGTCAGCTGTTCGAGACCCGACGGAGTGAGCTCCTGTCTCTGCCTCAGCTCCTGCCAGCCTCGCAATTCGAAAGCAAGCAATTGCAAGTAGATAAATGGGGACCGCTTGGGTGGGGAGGTAAACAGTGTTCCATGCTAGTAATGCCTACCACATGTCATAGAAAAGTTTACAAAACACAGACAGCGCTGGCTCTTTGACTATAAACAGATGAGCACTGAACCCTAGAGTATAATACGACTGGCTTTCAAGCAAGGGCAGCCTTTAGCTTTAAAGGTAAAGGTCTCCCTTGCTCAAAAGCCAGTCGTATCCGACTGTAGGGTTCAGTGCTCATCTCTGTTTATAGCCCAAGAGCCAGTACAAGTAGACCCTCGAATGACGGCGTTACTTGGTTCCCCAAGTAGCGTCGCTATTCGAATAACGTCGTTATTCGAATAACGACAAAAAAAGTTATTCGAATAACAACGGGGAAAATACCGTCGTTAATCGAATAACAACGGCATTATTCGAATAACGACGGGTAAAAGTACTGTCGTTATTCAAATAACGTCATTATTTGAACAATCATATTGGGAGCGTCGTAGCGCCGTTAATCGAAAATGACGCTATTCGAATGCGTTGTTAATCGAGGGTCCACTGTACCGATGGCGTTTTGCAGACGTTTCCGTGGACCTGTGGCAGGCATGCCTAGACCTTTAGGATGTTGGTTATTATGCAATGAGTTGGAATCCACTTTAGAAAATCCGGTTGGAAGAGCGGATCAAGCGATAATTAAACAGATTCTGGCTGAATTTTATTTTTAAAGAGAGGAAGGGAACGTTCCTGGTTTGGTTATTGATTACTTGAAATATTTTCTTTTGAGAAATAGCTTTTTGTGGAGAGAATGGTTTTCATTCTGTCCTCTTGAGAAGCTGCGAGTTATATGTCATTTATTTATGCATTTGTTGCACTTATCTCCAACTTTTCCTCCAGTAAACTCAGGGCAACCAAAATTATTTTTCCCCCTACGACAGCCCTGCGATGTAGAGCAAACAGAGAATATGACTGGCTTTATCTCATCCAGTGAGCTTAATGGCTGTGGGGGGTGGTGGGGATTTAAACCCAGATCTGAGTTCCAGTCTAGCATATTCACCACTGCCTCATTGTGCAGTTATCTGGCTGAGACACTGGCAAATATACTTTTTTTTTAAAGCACTTTTCCAGAGTTCACTTTGTTTAGCAAGAAGAATGTAGTTTCTGCATACTTCAACATGACTGAAGCACAGCTTAGTTCAGTAGAAAGTTATTGCATGTGTTGTTTTTCTGCAAATCTCGTTCCTTGTTGTGTTTTTTTTTTCTGATCAAAGCTAAGATATATGACATGACTGATGGAACTGGGCATGTTTGGCCTTGAGAAAAGGAGACTGAGAGGGGATATAGTCAGCAACTCAACACCGAGTGTCAGGTGGCAGTTAACTAACCTGACTCTCTAAAGGGGCCAATGGCTATGGGCGGATGAGCCCCTTTAGGTGGGGTGATGGCCCCCCTTAGTGGAGGAAATGCCACTGGAAAACATCCTATTGGGCCCAACGTCAAAATGAGTGGAGGAGGAATTCTGATTCCCAATGGTCATGGAGACAGAAGAGGTCATGCCAGATGGGCTGGCTGTGAAGGCGCACCTTAATAATATCCACAGAGTTGTGGCAGTCCGTTGCAGTCCCGGTGTTAAATCCTGCATGTCTCATTTCATATGTGCCGGAAGAAGATGGCTCCGAGATCATCGTGTGTGGGTCACTTCATGGCAAGCTGGGATCCACCTTAAACAAATTCATGCCAATGACATTTTTCCTGCTTCGGGGTGGGTGAGTGGGGGAAATGCATTCTTGGGTACAAATTGCAGTCGACGGCGACAGCAACGACTCCAAATACCTGAAAGATGGTCAAAAAGAGGAAGGGCAGGATCTGTTTTTTCAGTCATCCCAGAGTGCAGGATGTGTAATAATGTGCTCAAACTACAGAAAGCCAGATATAGGGTGAATATCAGGAAAAGCCTCTTAACAGTTAGAGTAGTACAAGAGTGGAACTCACTGTCTTGAGCAGTGGTGAGCGCACTGGGTGCATTCAAGAGAGAGTTGGCCCACCACCTGTCAGATTTGCTTTGGTTTGGATTTCCGCATTGAGCAGGGGACTCAATGGCATAAAAGGTCCCTTCCAACTCACTTATCCTATGCTACTTTTTGGGGTTGTTCGAGGCCGAGTTCCATCTTTGCTTATTGCTCACATTAAAAACCCAACTCTTTTTATTTTGAATTTAAAGGACAGAGTCTACAAAAGCTATCAAGCCAATTGATCGTAAATCAGTTCACCAGATCTGTTCCGGGCAAGTGGTGCTGAATTTGTGTACAGCAGTGAAAGAGCTTGTGGAAAATAGCATAGATGCTGGTGCGACCAGTGTTGGTAAGGTTGTTGTTGAGGCTTTTATATGCATTTTAAAAAGAATTTAGAGAACAATTTGTCCTTTTCCATCTTTTTTTCTGTATTGGTATTTGCAAGGCATGGATTTTGGAAAATGTTCAGAATGCTAACTTTCATAAGCATAGAGTCTAATGGAAATAATTATGGTAGATTACTCCTGACCTAGAATGGTCAACATGTAGAACAGGGATTCTCAACCTACGGCCTGCAGGCCAGATGCGGCCCATGACACCATTTCATGTAGGCCCCTCACTGCCTCCACCACACCAGGAAGTGCCATGTGGTGGAGAAAGGGCAAAATGACTGTCCGGACCCCGAAACTGTCTGAGGGAGTATGACCCGGGCCCCGGCTTTAAAAGGTTGAGAACTCCTGATGTAGAACATGTATAACGAAAAGCCCTGGTGGTTAAAGTGCTGTGTTGCAGCCAAAACATAGTGAGTTCGACCCTGACAGGGATCAAGGTTGACTCAGCCTTCCATACCTCTGAGGTCAGTAAAATGAGTACCCAGCATGTTGGGGGCAAAATGCTAAGTAACTTGTGAACCACCCACTAAGCGCTAAGGGGCGGTATCGAAATATAATTGCTATTGCTTTAAATTTAAAGTCATGATGGAAATGAGTGGCCTTCTCGTATTGTTGACTGTGTTGCTGAATGTTCATAGACCTTCAGCTAATATTCCTCATCCCTTGTTTAAACTCTCTGTGTGTGTAAAGCTGTACATTGAATATTTGTCCTTCCTTGTATGAAAACATTGTGATTAACAAAAAAAATTTTAATTTTTTCTAGAAGTAAAGCTTAAAGATTATGGGACATGTCTAATTGAAGTTTCTGATAATGGTTGTGGTGTGGAAGAAGAGAACTTTGCCGGCTTAAGTAAGCTGAATACCTCGCATTTCAAATTCAAAATCAGTTTTGTGGTAACAAAACATGGCATAGAGTGTCACTAAAGTAGAGGGGGGGGGGGAATCTCTCTCTTTTTGTTCCTTGTCTTCCTGTATTGGAGGAGGTGTGGTGGCTTAGTGGTTAAGATGCTGAACTTGATAATGAGAAGGTCGGCAGTTCAACAGTTCAAGACCGGAGTTCTGCATGACGGCATGAGCTCCTGTCATCTGTCCCAACTCTTGCCAACCTAGCAGTTTGAAAGCAAGAAATTGCAAGTAGATAAGTAGGTACTGCATTGACAGGAAAGGTAACAGTGTTCCATGTGCTCTAGTCATGCCTGTCACACGACCATGGAAACATCTGCAGATGCAGACAGGACTGGCTCTTTGGCTGTAAACAGAGGTGGGCACTAACCCCTTAGAGTTGGCCACAACTGGCTTTCCTAGTGTGTGCCTCTGAAAATTACAATAGCCACTTTTTAATTGCTGGTAGAAGAGACTGAACGGCTATGCAAAGCAGGTGGATCTCAGTCATTGAGTTCCTCTTCTTGCACTGATTGTGTTCTTAAATTACAAATTTTCCCAGCTCTGAAACATCATACATCCAAGATTCAAGATTTCTCAGACCTTACACATGTTGAAACGTTCGGCTTTCGGGGCGAAGCTCTGAGCTCTCTGTGTGCATTAAGGTAAGCTGCTTGTTCACCGTTTACCGAACAACGCTTGCATCTTATACTATGTATTATTATTTTTTACTATGACCCCAAAACTTGGAAGTGTAAACACTAAAAGGCACATGTGTTTTGAAAAGTCCAGTACTTTTTGCTCACTAGTAACAAAATTACATGCATTCTTCCTGCAGTGACGTTTCTATTGTTACTTGTCACAAATCCGCAAAGGTTGGAACACGCCTGGTGTTTGATCACAGTGGGAAAATCACTCAAAAAGTGGCCTTTCCCCGCCAACAAGGTACCACGGTCACCGTGCAACAGTTGTTCTACACATTGCCAGTACGGCATAAGGAATTCCAGCGCAACATTAAAAAGGTAGAGGAGTGGGTTACTTTATAAGGGTGTAGGTGAGGTATCCCTCCAACGGGAATTCTCAACCTTTTTATGCCGGGGGCCGGGTCACATTCCCTCAGACAGCTTCGGGGGCTGGACGGTCATTTTGCCACTCCTCCACCTAGGGTTGCCATAATTCTCTTCCGCCAAACCGGGACAGCCATTGCGTTCTTCAAACTGTGCATGCATTGTATTGTCAGGGAGACCGCGGCTCTAAGACCCTGCAGAATCCCTGTCCGGGGCAGACAGGGACTACCGACCCTATGCAATTAACTCTTTGTGGTCACATGAAGAAGGAATCCTCCATCCCAGTGTATGGTGGAGGTTTGGCTTCTTAGATATGGGTATTTCTTGCTCCCTCCTGGCTTTCGAGGAAAAGCGCTGAGGACGACTCCTTGTCCCCCAATCTTCAACATGAGCCAAGGGATTATTGCAAAGAGTTATTTCACTGCCTCCGTGCCTTTCTTTCAGTTATCTCGCTTGCAAGTGTCTCCTCTCCCTGGCGGGCTTCTCAGGGTGCTGTTTTGCCTTCACTGCTTTCAAGCAGGCTAATTGAAAGAAAGGCAGGGAGGCAGTGAATTAACTCTTTGCAAAAATCCCTTGGTGAGAGGTGATCTTGCTTCCTATGTTCAAATTTAAAAATCAGAGACTTTTACACGTTTTTTCTTGAACCGGCCGGGACAGCTTGAATCCGGGAAAATCCCAGAAAACCGGGACATCACATATGGCAACCCTACCTCCACCACATGGCACTTCTGGGTGTGGTGTAGGCGGTGGGGGTAGAGTTGCCATAATTATCTCCCACAAAACCGGGACATAGGTAGACTTGACAAAAATGGCCGGGTTATCTACAAAATAGCATTTAAAAAACACATAATATAATGACAGCTATAAAACACTTTCACATTAAACATATCAATACATAAATGAATTTATTTACAACAGTTAATTCTTACTGTAAGATGATCTGTTGTACTTCTGAGAAGTCATGTCGCGGCCAACTCTTAACGTCCTCAGTTCCAGAAAACACACTGGTCACACTTATCAGGCGGTGGTGTGAGGCAAGGACGTTAAGATTTGTCTCCAGGTATACTTCAACTCCAATGTGGCAGGAAATCGCTTGCTTGATGGCGAGAGTTTGAATTTATTTTAATGGTGTGTTATAATACACAATCAGTAAGTTTTTAAAATCCAGGACTTTAACATGATTTTTATTGAACTAGCCAGGACAATTTTTCTGACCTTGAATCCAGGACAATTTCAGTTTTCCAAGATGTATGGCAACCCCAGGTGGGATGGTGGGTGGTGGGGGACATGAAATGGCACCATGGGCCGCAGGTTGAGAATCCCTGGCCCAAGTATTTTTAAGTTTGATGAGACTTGAGAATGGATAGGTCCCTCCAGTGGACAGCGAGTGGTAAAATCAGAGCTGCCTGGAATACTATTATCGTTATTATTGAAATCTACTATTAGATTCACAATCAAAGACTGGTCAGCATTCCAGTAGTTTTGTGTGCTGTGTGACCGAGTGAGCTCCTGTCCTCTGTCTCAGAGCTTCATGACTGAGAAATCCTTAACAAGAGAGTTCTGTAGACACGTTAGACATTGCCTGTAACAAACTAAAGCTGGTTGAATAGCTCAGTGAATTAACAAGGAATATGAACACCAACTTGTTGTTTAGTAGCAACTAGCATGGGCTACCCGGCTTTGCCGGTCGGGTCACTTGGGCCCTCTTCTTACCTTCTTCAGTGTTTTTCCATTTGTGGCGGTGGGCAATCACCACCACCCCCGGCTGTGTGAGTGGGGCGAGAGCATTTGGGCCTGTGCCAGGGACTGTTGCGATGCATTTTCTGGTCGGTCTTCCCTTCTCTGGTCTGCCAGCCTCCTCCATTGCGTACGGTCCGGAGGCCTTCGCTGCATGCCTTGACCTGCCCCCGGTGATGAGAGGGAAAGGAGCCAGACTGTTCCCTCAGCACGGGCTCTGTTTGCCTCGGTAAGGCAGGGCCCTGAGCTGTCTTGCGCATGCGCCAGCCATTGTTTTCTGTTTTCGTGCACGCTGGCTGTCCCGACTCCTCCACGCTCATGTCCTCCTGCCTGATTGGCTGAGGCATGCCGCAGTGCGGAGGATGCTGGGACTCGTAGTCCCCCCCCCCATGTTCGTGGGGCGTTGGCCCCACTCCCGGCTCCCGGACTCATGCGGCGATGATCTCTGGGACAAAGGCTAGGTGTGTAAGGTGCATCACGGGATAGGCTGCACGTGTGTGGACACACATTCTACACACGCACGGACCAACCCCTTCCTTATACTATAGATTTGCTGCTTTGGTTCAGCCAACTAAATTTATTCCAGCATATATGCCCAATAGCATTTTGGTCTTCATTTACTAGTTTTGCATGTGTTATATGCAAAACAAATTCTGTGATGAGGCTAGTTAAGAAACCATGAAGTATAAAGTGCATCAGGTTATGGAAGGGGAAATGTGTTCCTGAGAAAATAATTATTTTTTCTCCTCAGGAATATGCTAAAATGGTTCAAGTATTGCAAGCGTACGGTCTCATTTCAACAGGCATCCGGATTAATTGTACAAATCAGGTTGGCCAAGGGAAGAAACAACCTGTATTGTGTACCAGTGGAGGCTCTACCTTAAAGAACAACATTGGAGCAATATTTGGGCAAAAGCAGGTAGGCCTGTTATCTTTCACTGCCATTGAATTAAATTGCCAATAAAATTATTTTTTAGAGGAAACACTTCTTTCTCCTGCTTTAACCTCTGACTTTGGTACCATGTTGCAAGTGCTTTTGAAATTTAAAAGTGGATTAAAGGTGTATTAAAGCCACAGGCTGGACCACACCCCCTCAGTGGGCCTAACAAATGGTTCCTCCCTCCATAAATGGTGCCGTAAACTGTGGCGGACATGTTTGCGCAGGCGTGTTTACCGCTGTCATAAATGCTTCTGCTTCCAGGGTTGTCACTGCAGACCAGATGATTTGCTGCCATGGGCCGTAGGTTGCAAAACCCCTGGATTAAAGCCTGCATGCAAGGCAGAATGTTATATATATTTAGCTAAAGATTTCCTAGACATAAATGCATAGATCACAAAGCAGCAGCTGTATTAAGCTGAACAAGCTCAAGAAATTTTTAAAGATCGTTCAGTTGACTTCTTATCATTGGCTAGTTTTGGAAAAAAAACCATAAAATCTCACATTGGCTATCTTATGTCACAGAAAGGAGGATTAAAAACTTGTAACCTATCTCTGTTGAGCATGTTCTCATATCTCCAGATTCTTTGCAAATACCTCCCCAAAGCCTGTGCTCTGAATAATACCTTTGGATCGTATGGTTTTGAATTAATTTCCAGATTCTTTGCAAAGACCTCCCCAAAGCCTGTGCTCTGAATAATACCTTTGGATCGTATGGTTTTGAATTAATTTCCATAACTTGCAGTGTAATCTTAGAAGTAAGGTACACTGATTTGTATCATCACTTACTTACTGATTAACAGCGTTCCGTGCACTCTAGTTATGCCTGCCGCATGACCACGGAAACGTCTGCAGAAGCAGACAACGCTGGCTCTTCGGCTTTGAAACAGATGAGCACTGAACCCTAGAGTCGGATACGGCTGGCTTTTGAGCAAGGGAAACTTTACCTTTACTGATAAGCAGGGACAGGACTGGAATTATATTCTGTTGTGTTTACATCATTCTGGGTTAAATATAAGGAGGATTTACATCCCGTTGAAAGGGTCCTTGTTCAAGGGTTAGGTGACAGCAAAAAGCTGTGGGAGATTAGGAGGAATAGAAGAGAAAAATCACATTAGTTGGCTGGATAGCTCAAGGGTTAGGGTCAACTGTTTGCAGAGCCAGATGTTGAGGGTTTGATTCCCTACTTGTAAGAGGAGGACCAGTTCAGTGTGGTCTTAGGCAAACTACTGTATATGTTCCCAGAGCACCGCCAGAAGAAGAGTAGTCAATTAGTTGAGTATAGGCTGCAGTGGTTTAGTAGTTAAGACAGTGAGCTTGACACCCAGAAGGTCAGCAGGTGGAGACCTGAGTACTGCACGATGGAGTCTCTGTCCCTGCTCCTGCCAACCTAGCAGTTTGAAAGCAAGAAATTGCAAGTAGATAAATAGGGACCACTTGGGCGGGAAGGTAAACAGCCTGCCGCATGACCATGGAAACGTCTGCAGAAGCAGACAACGCTGGCTCTTCGGCTTTGAAACAGATGAGCACTGGACCCTAGATTTGGATACGACTGGCTTTCAAGCAAGGGAGACCTTAACCTTTACATCTGAGTATATTCCATGGAAGAGTCACACAAATCAAAATTATCTTCTTGTTGTTCTTAGTGCCACGCTAAGTCCTATTACTTTTGCAGGTGCAAAGTCTGATTCCCTTTGTTCAGCAACCTCCTAGTGATCTCATTTGTGAAGAATATGGTCTGAATCCTTCTGTTGTGCCAGCCAAGCTTTACACGTAAGTAGGAATTTATGAAACTTTCCCTCTCACCCCCGTCCAGTGCAAAAACTACCATTCCGTACCCCACTTGGAAAGTCGATTCCCTACATTTTAAGAGATTGGATGTGTAGAATGGCTGCCGTGAACCAGAGGCTTTGCTTACTTGTAATTGGCGAAGAGTGCCCAGATATTTTCTTGACATGGGCAGATTCAACGTAACAGAGTTTGTCCTGAGAATGCGATGGAAAAAGATTTGAGCATAAAATTCCTGTCTCTAGAAATCCAGTGTATTTGTCACAATGTTTTAGCATCTTCAAGGGACTGCGGTGGCTTAGGGGTTAAGATGCTAAATTGATGACTAGAAGGTAGTCAAAAATTGAAAGCTCTGGGACTCTAACAGTGTGGTGACCCACTCGAGTGGGCATGGTTGCCGCATGGCAGTGCTACACAGAGAGTCTGTTCGAGGAGAGTCCAGATATCAAAGTCCAAAAGGCAAGCCGAGGTCTGTTTACTGGTAGTCTGAGCAAGCGTCTAATCCAAAGGGTGTCCAGGGGTGTCGTCAGGGTTGGCAGAGAAGTCCGGGTTATGGCAGGCAGGTCAGGGTCTAGGCAAGCAGTCTGTAGTTGAGCAGGGTGTCGGACTTCACACGAGAGTTGTACCGACACTGACAGGCTGCTACAAGCTTGCTTATAAACCTCCCAGCTAATCAGTATCAGCTGGGAGCCTTCTTTGGTACTTCGCTCTAGCCTGCCCGCGACTCAGGTGTAGCTCCTTTCTGGACATCTCCCTGACTGTCATAGCAAGACCCCTGATCTGACAGGTCAGCTGCTGGGGAAAACAGACTTGGGCCAGGCTCAGGCTGAGATCCCTGGCTCAGGACATCCTCAGGTGCAGGCAGAAATGGGCTGGGCATAGGGAGTGCCCCCTGATCCAGGCCATCCTCAGAGTCTTATGAGGACTGGATCATAACAAACAGATGAATTTGCAATGCCAGTTGTAGCTGAATATCTGAAGAAAATTCTTTTTTCAGCATTTTTAAAAATTGTCTGTATCAAATTATGTAGCCTTTCATCTGCCCCCCCCCTCATTGTAACTTTGAACAGTATCACAGGATTGATTTCCCGTTGTGATCATGGCATTGGAAGAAGTACTACAGACAGACAATTCTTCTTTATTAATCAGAGGCCGTGTGATCCAACAAAGGTACAGTTCCCACGAATAAATAACTTGTTATGTTGTTTTACACTTTTCCCCCTTCCCGCTTTCAATCTCCAGTTTATCTTGTTGTCCAAAGCACCAAAGAAGGTAGCAATTTTATTGTTAAATTACAGTAAAACCATGAGATACAAAATTAATTCGTTCCTTGAGGTTTTTCGTATTTTGAAAAACGTGTATCTCGAAACGCAGTTTCCCAAAGGGATTTGTTTATTTATTTTTACTTATTATTCAAATTTCTATGCCGCCCAATCAGGCGAACCCGACTCAGGAATGCATTGAAAACCAAATAATCTGTTCTGGAGCTTAAAAAAAAGTCTTTTAGCTGTTCAAAACTCTTTCTAAAGTGGTGAAAACATGGCAAAAAATTCCAAAGTGCACTTTAGAAAGAGTTTTAAACAGATAAAGTACGTTTATTTGGCTTTTTTCTGAGCTCTGGAACTGATTACAGGTATTTTGGTTTTCAATGCATATTTTGCACATTTCTAACAGTGCAATCTAGTGGCCAGCTCTGGCAATTGCAGGTAAAGTACCTGACAATCAGCTGTTGAGGGGAAAGGGGGAATTTTCAGCACATCCTAGTTGCAGGGAGAACTTCTGGCAGTGCCAAAATACAACAAAAAATCCAAAACAGGAGCGGAAATGCTCTGAACACCCTCCCACCACCATGGGAAGTGTCGGAAGACCCAAAAAAACCCCACCCCTTTTCATATCTAAAAAAAAAATTGCATCTTGAAGCATTATTTTTCCAGGACTTTCTTTCTTATCTTGAGTTTTTCATAAGAAGAGGCATTCGTAACTTGAGGTTTTACTGTATTCTTGTTGTCTAAGGTGATTTTTTTTTCCTGTCTGGCCAAGTTATCCTGACATGGTACTAGAGTAGACCATACTGCCAGTGACTCAACACTGAGGGTCAGGCGGCGGTTAACTAACCTGACCATCCTGAAGTAATCCTTGGGTGCTGAAGTCCACAGGGAAGGGTGATGGTCCCCAAGTGTATTAAATCCCATTTGAATTTATATTGATGGAGGGCAGCAGCAGCATCAATCCTGGCCTGGGGCTGAGGAGGACTTTGTGTGCCAAAAGGGCTCAGGACCAGAAAGTGACCCGCAGAACTGGATCAGTGGTACGGGGGTCATGCTGCGATGTGGAAGGCAGATGAAAGGCCACTGCAATTATAGTTTCAGGACAGTCTTCATGGCTGATCGCCATGATGATTGCCAATATTCGGATTCGGATATGGCACAAGAAGAAGAAGGTGAATTTTACTGAGCAGAGATTGTACCTTTTTCTCTACAGGTTTCCAGAATTGTGAACGAAGTTTATCACACATACAATAGACATCAGTACCCGTTTGTTGTCTTCAATATACGTTTGGATTCTGGTGAGTTACCTGCTTTTCTTTGGGAGAAAAATTAGAGTAAATATGTAAGGCATGCTGTTAATTACCATTTGAAGCTAACACTTTTGTTTTGAAATAACACTTTGATTAATTAACACGTTCATTCACTTATATGCATATACCACCCCTTTGGAGAACCAAAATTCCCCCACTCTTAATTTATAAAAAATATCCACTGTGAAGGAGCTACAGTTTTAAAATTAACTGTGTTGCCAGGAGTAATCGCTGAGACATAGATGCAGGAAGTGGTTAGAAACATCTTCTTGACAAAATTAAATTCACATTTTTTTCTTCCTCTTCTGCTACTATTAATAGTTTTTTAGTGCACTCATATCTACAAGAATGATGAGGGCCAAAATTCTAAGTGAGTAGGGAAAGGTTGCCTTTGCTTAAAATCCAGTTGTATCGCATAATGTTAAAAACCGGATAACGCTAAGACTTGTGGAACCAAGTTTTAGCGTTATCCAGGGTATTGTGGTATTTGGTTTTTCTCTCCATTGTCCCATGAAAGTGAAATAATGTAGAAGATATTTCCAGCATATGAACATAGAGAGTGTCTGCCCAAACACTATCACTATTTTTTTTGTTTCCTTCTAGAATGTGTTGACATCAATGTAACACCAGACAAAAGGCAAATATTTCTGCAGGAAGAGAAACTTTTGTTAGCAATTCTGAAAACATCATTGATAGAGATGTTTGGGAGGGATGTGAACAAGCTTATCATCAATCAAAGGTTGCCAGATGTTGAAGGTAAGATAATGGTAGCTATTAAAATAAACAATCTCCTTATTAAAATTTAGGTTTTTAGGGGTGTCCTTGTAACTAACCCACTGGTAACTAACCTTGTAACTAACCCACTGAATTGTGTTATTTTTCAAATTTTAAAACTTTTAAAAATTGATATAACACCCAATTAGTGATTAAACACTACTCTGGATTCAGTAGACCCTCACATAACGACATTGCTTGGTTCCCCAAGTAGTGTCGCTATAGGGGAACCGTCGTTGTGCGGTTTTCAATGGCAGCTGTGCCATCTAGCGGCAAAAAACTCATCTGCACAACGACGTTAAAAAATGTCGTTAATCCGCACAACTACGGTTTTTCGTCATTGTGTGGATAGTCACGTGGTGAGTGATGATGCATCGTTAAGCGGAAATGACGTTATTCGAATGCGACGTTAATCGAGGGTCCACTGTAATGTATAACAGGGGTGCCCAAACTTTTTGGGCCACAGGCCGGTCACGTGGTTGAGCTTGCCGGTCACATGGTTCCTCCCCCCCCCCCCGAAGCGGAAGTAATGTGGCCATTCTTTTTACACGTGCAACATCTCAGTCCATCATTAGATTTTATATGTTTCTGTAAACATTTTGTTAAATTGTAAACTGAAACTGTTCTTTTTTCCCTTGGCCTTTCTTAGGATATATTAAAGCAGCACCTCAAGGTGAGGCAGAAGAGCCTATCATGGGAACGACCTGTGATTCCTTGCCTCAAAATCTGAACACAAAATCAAAAATCACCATGACTTTAGCAAAACTTAGAGAATCGTTTTCTCTTCACCAGGCGAAAAAGGATGCTTTTCAGAATGTGGAAAATCACAAGGAACAATGTAGTTCCCCTGGGCAGTCAAAACTCCCAACATATTTTGGTGTTGTGGACTACCCAACCAAAAAGGCTCTTTTCCCCAAGGAAACTGAGAGTAGAAAAGAGGTGGATTTAACTAAATTTGTGCCTGTTGGCAGAGATTTCATGAAAGCAGAAGACGTGGATTCTGGCTGTGGTAGTCTCTCGACAGAATCGGAGGCCGGCTTGAGCACCCCAGAAATCGGGAGCCACTTCAGTCCTGAAAGTCCGGTTAGTTCCCCCGATGAAGAACATGTTTGCAAAGAAACCATTCAGAGCCGTGCTCTTGAGACTAGCGGTCATTTCTGGGGAACAAAACGTGACTCTGATCGCAGCAAAGGGAGTGAGTCACCTCAGGAGGAGGACAGGCCATCCCCTAAAGTGAAGCGCTTTAAGATCAGCCGGCCTGTCTCGCAGGAAGTCAGTCCTTCTGGAACAGAGAATATTCCGGATCCTGAATTATTATATGACATCCCTCTGGAAGTTGAAAAGAGAATTGTGCCTTTGCCGTTCACATTCAGTGTCCTGAGGGAGAGAGCGAGGAAGCTATTTAAGGAGCAGAGGAAGAACTCGGAAACGCTGAGTTACAGAAAGTTTAGGGCCAAGATTAGCCCAGGAGAAAATAAAACAGCGGAGGATGAATTAAGGAAAGAAATAAGGTACCTTTATTTGCACTTGATTTTTAATCTGCTTATTCACCAAATAATGTCCGCTTCGTTTGAGGGAAAGCTTTGCCATCCAGAACTGTTATAGCTGTAGAACAGAGGTTCTCAACCTACGGCCCGTGGCCTATAGTGCCAAATCAACCGGCCCATGCTCTGGTTCCAGCTGCTGCCAGAATCGGCTGCGGACTCATTTACGGCTGTTGTAAATCCTCCGCGGCCCGCACGGATCCACACCCATTGTGTCAAAGATGCCATCTAGCCACCTCTTCCTCTGTTGCCCCCTTCTCCCCTTGCCCTCGATTTTCCCCAGCATCAAGGCCTTCTCAAGTGAGTCCTCTCTTCTCATTTGGTGGCCAAAGTACTTGAGCTACAACTTCAATATGTGTCCTTCCAAGGAGCAGTCAGGGTTGATTTCCTTCAGGATGGATTGATTTGATCTTCTTGCAGTCCAGAGGACTCTCAAAAGTCTCCTGTACCACAGTTCAAATGCGTCTGTTCTTCTGCGCTCAGCCTTCCTTATGGTCCAGCTCTCATGACCATACATTACTACTGGGAATACCATTGCTTTGACTATGCAGACTTTTGTTGGCAGGGTGATGTCTCTATTCTTTATTATGCTGCCCAGATTTCTCATAGCTTGCCTATGGGGTGGGGTGGGGACAGTAATAATGACAGCCCATTCCCTATCTTGAACCTCAGTACTTAATAGACTTTACAACCTGTTTATCTGTCCTTCTCATCTACAGTAAAGAGATGTTTGCTAAAATGGATGTCGTTGGCCAGTTCAATTTAGGATTTATCATAGCCAAGCTGGACACTGACCTTTTCATAATCGATCAACATGCCTCTGACGAGAAATATAACTTTGAGCTATTGCAGGAGAATACTGTTCTACAAGGCCAGAAGCTGATTTCGTAAGTGTTTGTCTGTCTGGAAGGAGAAAATGCCTGCATTGAACGGCAACCCATCATAGACATTGAAAGTCCTTCCTTTGCCGCTAGAGAATACTTTCAACTGTAGATTATATTTTTGTGTGTGTGGCTGCTCAGTGTATACAATGAATGCATGCTGTATATCTTGAACAATGATAATTCAAATCAAACTTAATAGGAAGGAGATTAATATATTTTTATGTTTGTGATTTTTCAAATATATCTGCTTGGAATGGAAGGAGATATTTGTAGTAAAGATACTTTGGATGGAAACTGATTCCAGATATACATTAGATTAAAATAGTGAAAAGGAAGCACATGTATAACAGATTCTATTGCATTTGAAATACAGCAAAACCTCGGATAACAACTGCATCGCATAACAACCTGATATTTGGGGAAAATAATTGCATCGCGTGACGCTAAAATCCTATGGGATGCATCGGATAACATTTGCTAAAGACTGTGCCGGTTACAATGCATTTCTATGGAGTTTTGACGTTATCCGATGCATCCCATAGGATTTTAGCGTTATCCGATGCATGCACTAAAAATTGGATAACACTTTAAGACTTGTGGGACCAAGTTTTAGTGTTATCCGAGGTATTACTGTACAGTACTAATATGTAGCTATCTTTATATCCCAAGTTTATGTCATCGTTAGGCTTTATGTAAGCTAGTCTCTGGCTTGCTTTAGGTGGAATGTTAAACTTTATTACCTTATTCCAGGGGTGCCCAAACTATGGCTTGTAGGCCAGATCTGGCCCCTGACACCAATTCATCCGGTCCATGCCACCCTTGTTGTCCTGGAAGTGGAAGATTGCAATGCATGTTTTACTTTCGCTTGCAATGGGAGGAACCACCACTGAACCACATGACCTGAAAAGTTTGGGCACACACCTGCCCTATTCTTTCTGGAGTTGGGAAATATAACTATATAAAAAAATAGAGAGACAAGGAAATAATTAAGGAATGTTTCAACACCCCCTTTAAATAGATCCCCTTTGCACAAATTGGAAGAGGTGAACCTCTGTCGGGATGCTTCCAGAGAAAATAATTTGATTTAATCCAGATTTTGTACCTTCTCTATTCTGTTATCGTGGTTACTCCAGGCATAATCTCTTATCTCTTGATGTCTCCTCCTTTTTTTAGGCCTCAGATTCTTAATTTAACTGCTGTAAGTGAAAGTATCTTGATGGAAAATCTGGAAATCTTCAGAAAAAATGGGTTTGATTTTATCATTGATGAAGAAGGTAAATTGTTCCCAGTTTTTGTGAAAACAAGATGGGAGCTGGAACAAAGATGGGAGCAGCTATGCAGGGTTTTATGTCTATGAGTCTCTAGTCCCGTGATGGCGAACCTTGGCACTCCGGATGTTCTTGGACTTCAATTCCCAGAAGCCCCCGCCCCCGTGAATCCACACGAATGGGTTTGCTGCGAATCATCCGGCCCACGCCGCCCTCGTCACTTCCGGAAGCGGAAGTAAAACGCGCCCATACCTTGGCACTCCAGGTGTTCTTGGATTTCAATTACCAGAAGCACAAGTCAGTACTCCTGCTGAGCAGGACTTCTGAGAATTGAAGTTCAAGAACATATGGAGTGCCAAAGTTCGCCACCAATGATATAGGGCATTACAGAGCATTACATACCTGAGCATTACAGAGCTTTCTATTCAATTGGAGTGCCTTGGGTTGAAGTAGGGTTTAGTGCAATATATACGTTTCTCACATTTTCTTTACTCTCTCTTTAATCTAAAATAGTACTTTGCATCTTCTAACTGCTATTCTGCAGTTAGAATGTGCAAAGCTTCTGAATATGCAAACTTCTAAGGAAGTAACACCATACCTCTCTGGAGGAATTGAAGTGTGAAACTTCTATTTTTGGACGAGACAGATGTACAGTAAGTGAACAGAAAGGGAGAACCCACCCAGCCCAGGACACAGTTTCTTCTGCATCTCACAGTCATGGCCGAAACTACTCTTACTTCTGTCTGGCCTGTCTGACAATAACCCTGGTAGTGAGATTCTTTTTTTAAAAAAATGGATCATTTTATTTACTAGTTGTTTCATGTTCCCCTGTTCAAACTGAATAATTTTCATTTTTAATCTTTACTGTATAGCAGAACAGCATATATGAAAACTGAAGACAGGTTTTAAAATATATCTGAGAGAGAGAGTCTTTCTGATCAGTTTATACACACATGGATATATACCGAAAAATGCTCATTGTAGCCAACTGATTAGATTTTAGGTTACATGTGGGAATTAGGAATTTAATAGAGTGTAAATAGTTACAGTGGAACCTTGAGTTACGAAATTAATGCATTCCTCGGGACATTTCATATTACAAAAAAATCATAAATTGAAGCTCAGTTTCCCATAGTAATGTACTGAAAACCTTTTTTCTGACCTCTGGAACGGATTGATTGGTTTTCAGTGCATTCCTATGGAAAACCATGCTTTAATAGAGTTACAATTTTTTTTGCGATTTAGATCCGTAACTCGAGGCATTATTTTCAATTGATTTCCTTTCGTAACTTGAAAATTACGTTACTCGAGGCATTCGTAACCCAAGGTTCCACTGTACCTGTGTGATGCTGAAATGCAAATCTTCCCCTCCTACTCTTAGGGAAAATAATCATTAAATAATTGTTCTGCAGCTCCTGTAACCCAAAGAGTTAAGCTTGTTTCTTTGCCAACAAGCAAAAACTGGATGTTTGGCCCACAAGATATCGATGAGTTAATATTCATGTTAAATGATAGCCCAGGAGTGATGTGTCGGCCTTCCAGAGTAAGACAGATGTTTGCTTCTCGGGCATGCAGAAAATCTGTAAGTATTCTGGTTGCTATAAATATTCATCAGCTTGTGAACTGATAACATGCTTTTTAAACTGAACATTGTGTTTATGTACAAGCAGGCACACTGATTTACAGAATTATATTATTACAGAATGGCTTAATGTCAGCACAAGTTATTTACACTGCCAGGTCACCTGTATAGTAAAGGTAAAGGTTGCTCCTGCTCGAAAGCAAGTCGTATCCAACTCTAGGGTTCAGTGCTCCTCTGTTTATAGCCAAAGAGCCAGTGCTGTCTGCATCTGCAGACCTTTCCATGAACATGTGGCAGGCATGACTAGAGTGCACGGAATGCCATTTACCTTCACACCGAAGTGGTACTTATTTATCTACTTGCAATTTCTTGCTTTCAAACTTCTAGGTTGGCAGAAGTTGGGACAGAAACAGAAGCTCACTCCAGTGTGCAGCATCCAGGTCTTGAACTGCTGCTCTGCTGACCTTCCAGTCATCAAGTTCAGCATATTAACCACTAAGCCACTGCAGTCACGCTGGCACATATATAATACCCAACTAATTAATACATGTATATCCAGGGCCGCCATCAGGGCCGTACTACCAGTACTGCTGTATAGGGCCCGGAGCTGACAGGGGCCCTGCCGCCGCCGGCCATAACTGTGACATTAATGTGTGTGTGTGTGGGGGGGGGATAGGATTGCTCAGTATGGGGCCCAGAAATTTCTGATGGTGGCCCTGTGTATATGAATTAATCCAATTCATTTTGGGTAATGTCACATGCTCAGATCATAGCATCCGGAACAGGCAAGGGGGAAAAACAGGAGATAAATTACAGTCTCTCCCCCCCCCCCCCCTGAGCAGAAGTAAATGTGGGTTGTTAGATGAGATGTGTCTCCTTTGGAAAGTTACTTTTCCCCCCTGGATTAAATCTGCCAGAATCACCCACCCACTATATTATTATTTAATAATAATTAAATGCCATCAGGTTGATTCAAACTAACATTGACCTTTCCAGGGTTTTCAAGGTATGGCATGTTCAGAATTGGTTCATTGATCCCTTTGGAGCTATGTGGCATGTCCAAGGCTACACAGGTTAACTGTTCTCCCAGGAAAGCACAGTGAAGAATTGAATTGAACTCCCCAAAACCTCCCTCTCCAGCCAAGTAGCAGACTCGGTGAACTATCCAGATACTGAATATAAGAACTTGAAGACAAAAGTTCCTTAGGGGCCATTCAACAATTATGTGATCCTCGAGGGGGGGAGGGGGTCTTCATCTGAATTACAGAAAATTATGTGGGGGCGGTGCGGGGGGTCAAGTCAAAGATTACGTAATCCATTTGGAGCTGTTGTGGTTTTGAAACATGGCGCTTTTTTAGGTCTAAAAATTATCTCTGGGAATTTTGATCCGATTTGAGATTGTTGAATCCTCACCAATACGTTCTGTATTAGGCACCAATAGTGAAAAGCTCTAAAAATTAGAGTTTTGATACAAAAGCTCTGGAATACGTAATTTTAAAGGGAGGGGAGATTCGAAGCGAAAATTACGGTCAGTTTACATGGTGTGTGTGTGTCAATTTTCCCCTAAAAATGGATCACGTAATTGTTGAATGACCCCTTGTAAGATTGGGGGGGAAGTGGATTGGTAGCACACCATCAAGTAAATTTGCAGAGTAATCCATTTTGTACTTGCTATCTTTCAACAGGTGATGGTTGGAACAGCACTTAAGATAAATGAGATGAAAAAACTAATCACCCACATGGGTGAAATTGAACACCCCTGGAATTGCCCACATGGGAGACCTACAATAAGGCATATGGTCAATCTGGACTTGATCTCACAAGAATAACCCCTACCTATCCGTGTTGTGTTAGCAAACTGGATCATTTATTTCATTGTTAACGCAACTGCTTTCTTTTAAAACCCTGCTTTACTGTGTCTGAATTCCATGAGAGCAAAAGTCTGTTGTACAGCTGGTAAAGAATTGCTTGTCTTGGAAGTTATAACTGCATCTACAGGTGAAACTCGGAAAATTAGAATATCATGCAAATGTCCATTCATTTCACTTAAAAGGTGAAACAAATATATGAGATAGACTCGCTACATGCAAAGCGAGAGATGTCATGCCTTAATTCGTTATAATTGTGATGATCATGGTGTACAGCGTACATGAGATTATGTGATGACTATGGGGTACATGAGATGGGGGTTGGTTGGTTCATAAGGTGTAAGCCATAAGCATCAATATTAAAACAAAGTAAGGCTTGAACTATCTTGCTTTGCATGCAATGAGTCTATCTCATATATTTGTTTCATCTTTTAAGTTGCATTACTGAACTGAATGAACATTTGCACGATGTTCTAATTTTCAGAGTTCACCTGTAAATGGGCAAGCAGACCAGAGATGTCACTAAATGGATGCATATCATTGTGCATGAATGAATTAATGTTTGTCTGACACTTAATCCTTCCTTGTAATGTAGCAAGCCCCAAAATCCTCTGCTTTATAAATCTCACAGCATAATATCAGCAATTTGTCCCTTGTGAAATGAAAGGGTGTTTGCTTTGTGGAAGAAAAAACTAGAAAACGTCCTTTTATGATCTGATCCTTTTCTTTTTATATTGCTACCTTTGAAGAAGTGTTAATTTTGCTGCATCTTGAATGTGTGTGCTGGAGAAGAAAGTACTGTATGTTCCTTACTTTGAGGTTTCCCCTGATAATAGTTTTCTCCCTGCTCTGTAAATGAAAGAAGTGAAAAGACGAGGTTCAGTTGGAAAATTTAGTAGCATGTCTACTGTGTACTGTAGAGGTTTGTTCCAAGAATCTGGTATGGAAGGAAGTGGCAATTATATTCTCACCTTGAGTTTGGCAGAGTAAGCCGACAACTCAATTCTGACATCCTGATGGCCTTGTCTCATTTTTTGTTATTAGAGAATAATTGACTGCCATCCTTTTTGCAAATATAATATTGTACTAGTAACATGCTGTGAACTACTTACTTCACTCTTTGGATGGTCTCATGTTTTTATATTACCTTTTAAAAACTTTGTGTGTGCACGCATGGGCGCAAGCAATTCTGATAATGATTAAACATTTTACATACATTATGGCTGTCTGTAGTCAGTTTATTTCTTTGGTTGCTTTGCACTTAAACCAGATGCTTTCTGGAAATTAATTGTCAAGGATTTCTAGCAACAAAAAGAAAAATCTTTAAATTATTCTTTACAATTGTAGGTGCTGGGTTTTTCTCAATAGCAAAAACCATATGATATTTTGCCGCCTCTGCTCCCCTATCATTCAACATTCATTATTTGTTGTTGTTGTTTTGAATGTGGTCTGTCTTAGCTTCTGATCTGTTGTGCTTTCTTTAAACTTTGTGCCTTTAAATTGTTTTGCTATATTTATATTCTTGTTTCATCTATATGCTCACCACCTTGAGTGACCTATAGGCCAAAAGAGTGGTAAATAAATAAATAAAATATTTCCAAAGTATGAAATGAAAGCCAGTGTAGGGTAGTAGATATAACATTGGACAATGATTTGAGAGATACAAGTTCTCTCAAATTGAATAAATAAATAAATAAATAGCAGCCTTGGAAACTCAATGGGGAGTTAGCAGTAGCAAACTATTCCTTCAGTGTCTCACATACCTCAAAAACAATATTAGGGACACAGTGAGTCTAAAGTGGTTTGAATGCACATAACTTGGAAACACTCAGTTTCCATGTGAGTGGAACTAAGCCTTCAACTGAGGATGAGTGTGAAGGCAAAAAAAAAATTAAAAATTTGAGGGGAAAAGTTTAGGTCATTGAAAGGAGTAACAGAGCATGGGGTTTGGGTGTGGAACAATAGAGTGCCAATTTGTCCATAGCTACTTATATTTATGTGTGTGTCCATGTGCACATGCATTTACATTGACTGCAGCAGGAAGAATTATCAATTTTGCATTAATAAAATGGAGGAGTTGTTCACCTTCGTTAGATTCAAAGTTGGCAATGGGGCTCAATAAATGGAGGGGAGTTTGGTTCTATCTGCTAAAGGTCCTGGTAGTGGCAGGGACACATTTTGTAAGACTGTATTGTTTGTGTTGTATTGTTTTATTAAGATTTTTCAAGATGTGGTAATTTTTTGTTTGTTCTTTTTTATTATACAAATAAACATAATTTTTAAAAAAGATAAAGGGAAATGGTGGTGGAAGCCAAAACGTTTTACTTAAACGTTACTGTTTGTAACTGTTCCCAAAAGTAAATAAATCTTGAGCAAAGCGCTGCTGGCTTCTCACTATTTACTGACCCACACTCAAATATGTGTACATACACAACTGTATACTGCACATTTTTTATTTTTAAAAAAATAAATTTTAATAGCAATACATAAAAATATACAAAAATGGACATAATAACAAGGGCAGAAAAATAAGAAAAGAAATAAAGGCTTTTATACGCATAATTTCCTTATTATCTATCTCTGTTACCATACTAATGCACACCCACCACTCCCCCACCCCAACTTTTTTCTCTTCTAATTATACTGTTTATTGATATATCTCCCTGTTCTCATATTTTCTTTTTTGGGCCTAATTTCTTTTGAATCTTTCAAACCATAATGGATAAAATCTTCCTATATATCACAAAAATTATTTCTTTCAATTATTCTTTTTTAAACTCTCAAATCATAGGTTAATTTATCATTCAGGGCTATTTCCCACATTTCTTTATACAGTAAAACCCCTACTTATGAAAAAAAGTCAGTTTCATAGGCTTTTGCTTAAATTGTTGTTGTTTTTTTTAATGTAACTCGAAACAAGCCATAGGAAAAATTGGGGTTTTTATGTAACTCGAAGCAAACCCATAGGAAAAATGATTTTTTTTTTTTGTAAATCGAAGCAAACCCATAAGGAAATGAATTTTTACGTAACTTGAATCAAACCCATAGGGAAAAAATCTTTATGTAACTCGAAGCAAACTCATAGGAAATGTGTAAATCAGGACATGGTTTTAGCACAAAATCATTATGTAAGTTGAATTTTATGTAACTCGGGGCATTTGTAAGTCAGGGTTTTACTGTACCAATCTTTTATGTCTATGGAGAAGTTTATTTTCCAGTTCTTTGTGATCAATAATCTCATCGCTGTTGTCATTATTATTATTATTATACTAACTCTTTTTTATTTCTATCAATTTTATTACTTAAATCCATCAGTAACGCTATCCTCAGTGTCGTGTATAATTTTAATGATAATATCTTAATGATTTCATCAAATAACTTTTTTCCAATTAGTGTTTATCTCTTTGCAATGCCACCATAAATGTAAATAGGTTCCATCTTCAACTTTGCATCTCCAACATTTTTTTAAATAAGTATTGTCAATTTGGTCCATTCCAATTGGTGCTATACAGTAAAACCCCGACTTGCAAGTGCCCTGAGTTACATAAAATACAACTTACGTAATGATTTTGTACTAAAACCATGTCCCGATTTACATAAATGTCCCAATTTACATAAATTTACGTAACATGATTTCCTATGGGTTTGCTTTGAGTTGAGTAAAGACTTGCTGCTGCTATTGTGGTATTCTATTGTGCTGTATTATTTTTGCGTTTTGTATGCTGTATATTGGTTTTTTGTTATATTGTATTTTTACTGACATGTTCTTTTGTATTTATGTACTGGTTTATTGTAGTAAAGGTTACCTTTTACTGGTTTGTTGTATTTATTTAATATGTTGTAACTGCCGCCCTGAGTCGGCCATGCGCTGAGTAGGCCGGGGTATAAATCCAATTAATAATAATATGTAAAAATTCATTTCCCTATGGGTTTGCTTTGATTTACATAAAAGTTTCATTTTTCCTATGGGTTTGCCTCGAGTTACATAAAAAACTGATTTTAGCAAAAGCCTACGGAACAGACTTTTTGCGTAAGTAGGGGTTTTGCTGTATTGTGTACTGTACATTTTAAGGCCCTAAAATGCATTTTTCCTCACACATTATATCTTTCCCCATCGTTTGAGGGAAGAAAGGGATAAGGGGGAACCCTCTAACAGGCATTGACATAATAAAATAATGTAATATATAAGTCCATGTTTAAGGAGGCAGACAATGTTCTCTCCTGCTTCCTTCCCTGTGGGTGGGTTGCTATAGTAACTGCCTGGGCCTAGGACGCCAACGGGAGCCTGTGCAGAAGCTTTGGTGGAGGTTTGAAAGAAAAGTTTCTTTTTCTTTTTTTCCTGTAAATAAACTACCAACTGCTCTATGGGAGAGGTTTGGGCATCCACCTTGAGGAGAATTTGCATTTCTTCCAAACAGGTGGATTGTCTTTTTAATTGATGGGTGGGGAATTTGCTGCTCTGCATTGGTATCTTAGTTTCCTTCTGGTTGCCTAGCCTCTCAATTAATAATTCTCCTCCTCCTCACTACAGTATTTCTTCGCATTGTTATCTTGACAGTCATTTTAAAAAAAATTAATAATGTATTATTTTGTGGCTTAGTAGGTTAAGATGCTGAACTTGATGACTGGAAGGCTAGCAAGTCACCAGTCTGAGACCTGAGTGCTGCACGACAGAGTGAGCTCCTGTTGTCTTCCCCAGCTCCTACCAACAGTCCTGGTTATTATGCAAAATATTTTGCAGTGGTTAAGAAGCTCGCCTTGTTAGCTGGAAGGCCGGCAAGTCAGCAGTTCGAGTCCTGGGTACTGCATAACGGATTGAGCACCCATCTCTGTCCCAGCTCCTGCCAACCTAGCAGTTCAAAAGCAAGAAATTGCAAGTAGATAAATAGGTACTGCTTTGGTGGGAATTGGAGGCCAGGCCTGCCTCTGAGAGTAGAAGCTCAATTAGCATTTCTTTTCTTTTCTTCAGCCTTTCATGTCCCTCTGAACTTGGTTCATTTATTTTAGCAACTATTTGGTTGTTACATTATAAAAGTGAAACATGTTCTGGAACCTTTAAGTGTAACAGTTTTTGAGGATATGGGGATTACAAACTTGCATGAGTTACAATTCACTTTTCGTTGTGTCTGAAGAGATAGATAGTGATTCTTGCTTAGTCTTAAAAGTTCCAGGAGACTATTGTTTTTGTTTTGTTTTTACAATAGCAACAGTCCTGGTTATTATGCAAAATATTTTGCAGTGGTTAAGAAGCTCACCTTGTTAGCTGGAAGGCCGGCAAATCAGCAGTTCGAGTCCTGGGTACTGCATAACGGATTGAGCACCCGTCTCTGTTTCAGCTCCTGCCAACTAAGCAGTTCAAAAGCAAGAAATTGCAAGTAGATAAATAGGGACCACTTCATTGGGAAAAGATCTTGGGGACATGAAAGGAGCCTCATTTAGGCGTCCCGTGAGCGGAGTTTCTCCAGCAAAAATCCTTTCAACCCAGAATAATTTCTGACACAAAATTATTATTAGTAGTAGTTAAGATTGGTTAGTTTCCCCAAATGACTGGCTTTTGTCAGTCCTGGGAGCTTATACAACTGGTTCAATACAGGTTTACTTCTGGGTTTGCCTTTCATGGATTGGAAAATGGCAGATGAGCACTTCTTACGTACTTGCATGCAAAGACACATATTGGATGGTCAGTTGATTTTCTTTTAGTCAAAGGTAAGGTCGCCCTTGCTTGAAAGCCAGTCATATCTGACTCTAGGGTTCAGTGCTCATCTTTGTTTTTAGCCAAAGAGTCAGTGCTGTCTCCAGATATTTTTGTGGTCATGCGGCAGAAATGAGTAGATGGAAGATTGTTATATGTTTCCCACCAAAGTGGTAGCTATTTATCTATTTACAATTTCTTGCTTTCGAACAGCTAGGTAGGCAGGAACTGGGACAGAAGCAGGAGCTCACTCTGTCGTGTAGCACTCGGGTTTCCAACTGCTGATCTGCCAACCTTCCAGGCATCAAATTCAGCATCTTAACCACTAAGCCGCTGCAGTCCTAGCTTAGCCAAAGGTACCTAGCATGCAAATATACCAATGTAATACCACTTCCCTTCCAGATTAAAAAAAAATAGCCCTGCCTGTTGAAATGGGCAGATCCAGACTCCAGGAAGATCTCAGTCTGACTTCATAGCAACAAAAATAAAATGGGTAAAGAAAAGAAGAAAGACAGTAAGAAGGGAGAAAAGGCTGTTCCTCTCCCTGCACGTGACACATCTCTTGAAGTGGGCAGTTCTGCACAGAACATTCTGTTAGGTGCAAGTCAAGGCGAGGAACAAACAGCAAACCCTCCGAAAGAAGAAGTCAAAGAGCCAGAGCCACCTCCAATCCCAGAACCCATTGAATACGACGAACCCATTCTCACCCAACTGATTGTTGAAAGGTAAAGTGGGAATGGTTTGACCAGGACTGGTGCACATGGTTTTTGTCTAATATCCAAAAGCCAGTGGGAGGTAGTGTGGCATTGTTACTAGAGGATTGGACCAAGGTATGGGAAATGCCAATTCACCTCCCTGCTTCGGCCAGACTCTTTCTCTTAGCCTTCTAGGCAGTATTGAGCTGCAAAAAAATTTACTACCCCCACCCTGGGCGTGGCTCACTCTGTGGGTGTGGCTAACTCAGTGGGGCCACGCCCACTTGGCCAGCCACACCATGGCCTGGACTATGGAGGTAGGTGTGGCCAACCAAGTGGGCGTGGCCTGGGGAATGTCCGCTACCAGTTCCCGGGATCAGGTGGGAACCTGGAGCAGCACATCACTGCTTCTAGGTCAGTGATGGCAAACCTTTTAGGGACGGAATGCCCAAAATGCAACCTCATACCCACTTATTAAGTGCCAACACAGCAACAGGGGAGGAAGGAAATGCTCCCATTGGGTTGCTGAGCAGAGGGGCGGGGAAAACTCTGTGCTGGGGAAGGGAGAAAATGCTCCCATTGGGTTGCTGAGCAGAGGGGCGGGGCGAACTCTGCTGGTAGGAGGGAGTTAATCATAGAAATGTCTCTTTCTGCTATATAAATTGTACATAGACACTAGAACCTCCAAAATGAACATTATTAGAAATTCCAGAGGCACAAGTTTGTAAACAAAAAGTATATACTGTAAACAACCAAGATTGATATAACACCTCTAAGACTAACAGATTTGCTAAAACATTGGCTTTTGCGGATTATGATGCATACAGTATAATATTAAAAACTGAGGTTTATATACACAATGGTCACAGTTACAAATGGAATCAAAGTGGAATTATATTGAATAGCAATTACAATAGCGATTCCACTTCTATACTGCTTCATAGTGCTTAGTGCAGTCTCTGGGCAGTTCACAAGTTAATTAGCATGTTGCCTCCAACATGTTGGGTACTCATTTTACTGTCCTTGGAAGGTGGAAGGCTGAGCCAACATTGAGCCCTGGTAGGCTCCTCGTATTGAAGTGAAATATTAGAGTTCTACTTGTGATGATTAGAGAAATTCCAAACTATAATTATGAATATACTGTATACCTGTATCTAGATCTAGATTCATCATTATACCTCAGAATTGCTCTAACCCAAATCCAGTTTGCTCATGCAATAATACAAGGACAGGCCTTAGAGCAGCTTCTCCTTTATCATTTTGATTTGTTAAAAACAAACTTAGGCATTATGTTTAGATGTATAATGATGCTGTTTATTCATGCTGAAAATCAGGTGGGATGGATTGACTGCCTGAAAAACCCAATCTCATTGTTCTGTGCAGGACGATGACAATAAAGATCTATCTATCTAATCTATCTAATCTATCTAATCTATCTATCTATCTATCTATCTATCTATCTATCTATCTATCTATCTATGTATCTATCTATCTATCTATCTATCTATCTATCTATCTATCTATCTATCTATCTATCTATCTAAAGGAAACCACAGGTTTAAGTTTGAAAGAGCTACGCATTGCTGTTAGTGCCAGACCTTTTAGAAACCACTCATTCACAGGGTCACCATAGGTTGGAGGTGATTTGATGGCACATGACAATAACAATAACAGCATATTAATTATATCGATTCATCTCAAGTTAGTTTTGATTTGGTTTCCTTGCAGGTATGAAGGAGAAAAACTCTATGGATTATATGAGGGAGAAGGAATTGCATATTTCCAAGGAGGCAATGTATATAAGGTGAGTATATTCCGTTTTCATATGTTTAACCTATGAAGCTAAACTTTGGGGTGTGTTAAATTATTTCTTGCTGGAACTGCAGGATGGACTCATTTCATTGCTTTTTCAACACTCTTTCCATAGCGTGATTTTCTTCTCTTTTGTCTCAGCCTTGAAAGAGAGAGAAATAAATTTTCTCACAGGTGTTAGTTGTTTATACATAGATACACTGATCAACTTGCATTTTATTTTGAAGGGCATGTTTTCTGACGGCATTATGCATGGACAAGGAACTTACACATGGGCTGATGGAGTGCAATATGAGGTAATGTGTCATGTTAATAAAGCCTCATAACAACCAACTGTATTGGCAACCCCTGTTCTGAAACTGCTAAGTCCTCAGAACATTGATGGTGTGTTATTAATTTGTTCTACTTCATGATGGTCCCACCACATGCCAGTACTGTGAGACCAAGCCCAATGCATATTCAGCCTCTTCTTTGGATTTGTGCTGCCACAAGGTCTTTACAAAATGCAGTCCTCAAGCAGGGATTTTCAACGTGCGACCCACAGGCAGGATGTGGCACGCTGTGCCATTTCATGTGCCCACTCCCACCTCCATCACACCCGGAAGTGCCATGTGCTGGAGGAAAGGCAAAATGGCCACCTGGTCCCTGAAGCTGTCTGAGGGAGCGTGACCCGGCCCCTGGCTTAAAAAGGTTGAGAACTCTTGCCTTAGTTTTTCCAGTGTATAAAATCTGTTATCCTGTGGATTTTCCTTAATGTTAACTAATGCTTGGGAAAGAAGTACTAATATCTTTCTGTGTGCAAAAGTCCAAACAGTCAAAGCAATGGTATTCCCAGTGGTAATGTATGGTTGTGAGTGCTGGACCATAAAGCGGAGTGCAGAAGAATAGACGCCTTTGAAATGTGGTGTTGGAGGAGAGTCTTGAGAGTATCCTGGACAGCGAGGAGAACAAATAGGTCAATCTTAGAAGAAATCAACATTGCCTGCTCCTTAGAAGGTCAAATAGTAAAGATGAAACTAAAGTACTTTGGACATCAAATGAGAAGAGAGGATTCACTTGAGAAGGTCTTGATGTTGGGAAAGGTGGAGGGCAAAAGAAGATGAGATGGCTAGATGGTATTGTAGATGCAAAGGACACAGAGTTGGGTGGGTTGAGGAGGATGGTGGAGGATAGGGCGTGTTATGGTCCATGGGGTCGCAGAGGGTCAGAATCGGCTGTGTGACTGAACAACAACAACAACAGCAACAACAAATGAATTGCACTTCCACAGTAAAAAACAATATATTTCTGCATGACATCTAGGTGAAATTTTAAAATCCAATGTTTTGTTGTTGTTTTTTTGCTCTGCCTCTTCTCTATGCCTTTATCTCTCCAGGGAAATTTTGTAAAGAACGTGCCAATGAATAATGGAAGTTACACTTGGCCAGATGGCAGCTTCTATGAAGGTGAGGTGAAGAACGGGATCAGACATGGCTTTGGCATGTACAAGTGTGGGACCTACCCTGTTTCGTACATTGGCCAGTGGGTTGAAGGCAAGAGACATGGCAAGGTAACTGAAACATGGTGCTGAATCAGTCTTAGATTACTGGAATCTGGGAAGAAAAATCTCCCCTTTCGTAAGAGCTATTGCTGAGTCCTGACTTGATGTAAAATTTGCTTTGGATAAGATAGAGTGGTGAATTGGCATTTAGTTTAGAAATTTCTCCACTGTATTTTGCACAATCTATATGTTACATAACACATAATCTAATTAGGTGTTTGGTATTCCCTATTCTCTATAATTGACCTTCTCTTAAAAAGGCTTGCCTTAAAATGGATCATAGATGGTATCACTTATCCTATCCTGAGCCTAGAATCATATAACTGAGTTGGAAGGGGTCTTTTAGGTCATTGAGTGTCCAACCTCAATGCAGGAATCCAAATCCAAGCAGATCTGACAGATGGTTGTTTAATTCTCTCTTGAATGCTTCCAGTGTTGGAATGCTTACTACTTCTCAAGGCAGTGGGTTCCTCTGTCTTACTACTCTAACTGCTAAGAAGTTTTCCCTAATATTCAGCCTATATTTGGCTCCTGTAGTTTCGTCTTTATGTCTGGCCAGGTTATCCTGCTATGGTAATAGAGTAGACCATACTGCCAGTGACTCAACATCAGGTGTCAGGTGGTGGTTAACTAACCTGACAACCATGAGGACTAACAGCCTTGGGTGCCAAATCCACAGGGTGATGGTCCCCAAATGGATTAAATCCCACTTGGATCCATCTGGATGGAGGGCAGCAGCTTCATCAATACTGGCCTGGAGCTGATGAGGACTTTGTGTGCCAAAAAGGTCTCAGTGACTCACGGAACTGGATCAGTGGTATGGGGGCCATGCTGCAATGCTGAAGGCAGATAAAAGGCCACTGCATTATATTCTCAGGACAGTCTTCATGGCTGATAGCTATGAGGATTGGAAATACCCTATTTGCTGGCATATAAGACTCACTCCCCTCCTTAAAATAAACTGGAAAAATGGAGTGTGTTTTGTATTGTATATAGTGAACTATTTTGGTAATAAGGGGGTGCGTCTTATACTCCAATGTGTTTTATATTCTGGCAAATATGGTATTTGGATTAGGATATGGCAGAAGAAGATGTTTCAGCCTATTATTATGCCTCCTGCACTTTGGGATGCTGGAGAACAGATCCTTCCCTTCCCTTTTATGGTTATCGTTCAGGTATTTGATGAGTGCTATTCTATCCCCTCTCAGTCTCCTTTTCTCAAAGCTAAACATGCCACCAGTTCCTTCAGTCTTTCTTCATATGACAAACTGTTTTTGAAATTTTCATTTTGAAAAAATAAAGGGCATTTTTACATGCAGGGCTCTATTATGGGATTTTACTATATCTGACTATTAAAGTGCATATCAGGAGTTCTCAACATTTTAAAGCTGTGGGCCAGGTCACGCTCCCTCAGACAGCTTCGGGGGCCAAATGGCCATTTTGCCCTTCCTCCACCACATGGCACTTCCTGGTGTGGTGGAGGTGGTGGTGGGCCACATGAAATGGTGCCATGGGCCACATCCGGCCCATGGACCACAGGTTGAGAATCCCTGGTGTATATTATAATCTTGTAGATAGGCTGTATTTTTGAAATATATACAATCCTTAATTGTTTTAGAGACTTCAGTAAAAAGGGTACACTTGACATGTCTGAAAAGTGCTTAAGCAATGAAGTGTTGATATGATCTCTCTTTTAGGGTACTATTTACTACAACAAAGAAGGTTCTTCCTGGTATGAAGGTGACTTTGTTTACAATGTAAAAACTGGATGGGGTAAAAGGTGGTGAGTTTTTGAATCCTTTTGTTTTGGAAATATTTGACTTATATCTGGCTTTTCTCCAACATGGCCACCTGACCTGTGGGAGAAGCAAGAAATCTTAATTTTAGCTTTGCATTTTGCCTGGAAAAGGTAAAGGTTGTCTTTTACGTATGTATCTGGCTCTAGGGTTCAGTGCTGATATCTGTTTATAGGTAAAGATCCAATGCTGTTTGCATCTGCAGACGTTTCTATGGACTTGTGGCAGGCATTACTAGACACAGGAGTGCACGGAGTACTGTTTACCTTCCCACCAAAACGGTACCTATTTATCTACTTGCAATTTCTTGCTTTCAAACTGCTAGGTTGGAAGGAGCTGGGGCAGAGATGGGAACTCACGCCATTGTGGATCACTTGGGTCTCTAACTGCTGTACCTGTACAGTACCTATTTTTAAAATGTAGGGACTCAAAACGGTTCACAAAACAAGCAATACAGCATATAAGAACAACATAATCAATACAAAAAAAACACATGAACATGACCCTTGTATAATTAATTTCCTTGTTCATTTGCTTTCTTGATAGTTATACATCTGGAAATATTTATGAAGGCCAGTGGGAGAAGGACATGCGTCATGGAAAAGGGAGGATGAGATGGCTGACAACCAACCAGGAATATACTGGAATGTGGGTTAACGGCATACAGGTAGGGTTCAACTGGACTGAGGTTTTAATTTTGATGATCTTCTATAACTGTTCTGTTTGTGTAGAGGGATAGAGAAAGTTACTTTTAAAAATTAAGCTCCTGCCCTCTCTCAAGCTCTCTTGGACAGGGGTGCCCAAACTACGGCCCATGGGCCAGATCTGGCCCCGACACCCATTCGTCTGGCACATGCCACCCTTGCCGCTCCTGGATGCGGAAGTAAAATGTGCCCATATGGTTGCGTTTTACTTCCTCTTCCAGGACCAGCAAGGGCGGCATGGGCCGGATGAATGGGTATCGTGGGCTTGATCCAGCCCATGGGCTGTAGTTTGGGCACCCCTGGTTTAAGCAGACAAAATGGCAGCCTAAAAATCTATCTCACCCTGTTGCAAAACAGATTGCAAGGCATGTTTTACTTCTGCTTCCGGTGGGAGGAACCACCTGACTGGCCCACTGAATCATGTGACTGCCCCACGACCCGAAAAGTTTGGGCACCCCTGCTCTAGGGTGTTATAACTCTAAAAGTGACTTTTCCAAGTTCTATCAATTTTGACACCCTATCTGCAGGCATGTTCAGATACAGGGATACAGGGACTCATCCCAGTGCGCCCCAGTGACTGGCGACCCCCAGAGGGAATGTATGGGATTTCTCCCACCCACCCCCCAATAGGCTTCCTGTCCACCGCCCTCCCAAAGTGCCCAGCACACCCCTGCCTATCTGTCCAGACATGGTTATGATGGATAAAATAGCTTTAAAAGGAATTTAAGCAGATTTACAGAGGAGTGTGGAGTCGCAGTGTTTACACCTGGGTAAGAAAGAAAAGATGTTACTGTTTCATTTTAAGACCTCCTTGTGCATAGAGTCAATTCTGACACTTGTTATGTGCCTTCAAATCGAAACCGACTATAGCAACTGTAACAGGGCTTTCAAAATAAGTGATATATTTAAGGAGTGGTTTTACCAATTTCTCACCTCCAGTGAGTTTACATGGCTGAGTGAGGATCTAAACCCAGACTCCAGAGTCCTAGTCTATCACTTCTTCCACTACACCACAACGAATTGTTTTGATCTTTTTTCAGGGTATTCTAGGTAAAGAATACACAAGCGTGGTTTCCCATTCCCTTCCTCCCTCCTGGGGCAACTCTGGGATTGTTCATGTTGCCCAATGCAACAAAGGTTGGCTCATCTCTTGGGAGGCCAGGGCCATAGCCAGGGTTTCTAGATAGGGGTGGGCGAATATTTTTTCAGGATGGGCAACAAAGCCTCTTTTCAGTGCATTCCAATGGGAAACCGTGCTTTGCCAGGGTGGGCAAACCCCTGGCTATGGCCCTGTGGGAGGCACAGTGGGGATTCAAACTCCCAACCTCTGGCCCCACAGTCAGATATTTATCCTTAGGGCAAAATGTTACAGTACAGCTAATATTCTCATTATGCGGTGTCCTTCCCTTGAGCCCATTCAGAGGGAGTTCCTCCTGACAAGCGTTCTCCTCTTTCAGCACGGATTTGGTACGCACACTTGGTATTTGAAGAGAATACCTGGATCACAGTATCCCCTGAGGAATGAGTACGAGGGTGACTTTGTCAATGGGGAGCGCCATGGGATTGGAAAATTTTTCTTTGCCAGTGGAGCAATGTATGATGGAGAATGGGTTTACAACAAGAAGCATGGCATGGTGAGTTTTCATAATGGTGACATACAAGCGTAGGAGCCCAACAAGAGGCTTCATCCTGATGTAGCTGTTTAGCAAGCAACGTTTCTGGGGTTTTGTAATGTGCCATCAAATTGCCTCCAATTTATGGAAATCTTATAGATTAATGGCATCCTAAAGGATTTATCATGGGGGACTGGGGTGGCTTGACGGTTTAGGTGCTGGAATTACGACTGGAAGACCGGCAGCTCTGGAGTTTGAGACCCGGGTACTGCATTACGGAGTGAGCTCCAGTCATCTGTCCCAGCTCCTGCCAACCTAGCAGTTCGAAAGCAAGAAATTGCATGTAGATAAATAAGTACTGCTTTGTTGGAAAGGTAAACAGCATCCCTTGCACTCCAGTGTCTAGCCATGCCTGCCACAGGGCCATGAAACGTCTTCAAACTTAGACAGCGCTGGCTCTTTAGCTATAGACAGAGATGAGCACTGAAGCCTAGAGTCAGATACGACTGGGTTTCGAGCAAGGGTGACATGGAGCACACAGAATGCTGTGACCTCCCCACCAAAGTGGTGCCTATTTATCTACTTGCAATTTTTTTGCTTTTGAACTGCTAGGTTGGCAGGAGCTGGGACAGAGACGGGCGCTCACTCTCTTGTGCAGCACTCAGGTTTCGAACTGCTGAACTGCTGACCTTCCAGCCATCAAGTTTGGCATCTTAACCACAGTCTTGTTTTTTTTTTCCTCCTTCAGGGTAAACTTGTATTCAAGAATGGTCGTGTGTATGAAGGTGAATTTATAAACGATCGTATAGCAGAATATCCAGATTTTCAAATTGACATAATGAATACACAAGATTTGAGCACCATTCGGACAAGGTCTCCCTTTGGCACTGGTAAGCAACTTGCCTCCAGGTTGGAGCAAAATAATTGTGATGTAGTTACATTAAACCTAGAAGTTATTTCGGAAAAAAAATATTGCACATAGTTGATGCATTTGCAAAGTACATAGAATCATAGAATCACTGAGCTGGCAGTGGTGGGCTCCAAATTTTTTTACTACCACACTGTGGGCATGGTATGGTGGACATGGCCAGGGGAAAAGCCCTGTGTTGCACCTGAATTAGGACTACTTTATTTCAAAACTTGGATGGGTGGGGCCAGCCAGAATTTCCGCTACCGGTTCTGGCAAACTGGTGCGAACCTGCTGATGCCTACCACTGCTTTTAGGTCATTGAGTCCAACCCCCTGCTTAATCCAGGAATCCGAATCAAAGCAGATCTGACACAGGGTTGCCCAATTTTCTCTTTAAAGGCTTCCAGCGCTGAAGCACTCACCATCTCTCAAGTCAGTTGGTTCCACTGTCGTACTACTCTAACCATTTGGTTCCACTGTTGTACTACTCTAACCATTAAGATGTTTCCCCTAATATTAAACATATATCTGGCTTCCTGTAGTTTCAGCCCATTATTACACATCCTGCACTCTGGGATGATGGAGAATAGAACCTTCCCTTCCTCTTTATGACCATCTTTCAGGTATTTGAAGAGTGCTATCCTATCCCCTCTCAGTCTCCTTTTCTCAAGGCTAAACATGCCCAGTTCCTTCATTCTTTCCTCTTAGGGCTTGGTTTCCAGTCCTGCTGCTCTTCTCTGTACCTGCTCTATTTCGTTTACATCTTTCTTAAAGTGCAGTGCCCAGAATTGGACACAGGACTCTAGATGTGGTCTAACTAGTGCTGAATAGAGACCCATAGTACCTCCTGGGTTTTTGGACACTATACTTCCATTATTGCAGCCTAAAGCAGGGGTGCCCAAACTTTTTGGGCCATGGGAAGGTCACGCGATTCTGGGGGCCGTGGGCCAGATCTGGCCCCAACGCCAATTCATCCAGCCCGTGAAGCCCTCGTTGCTCCCGGAAGCGGAAGTAAAACACGCCCATATGGGCGTGTTTTACTTCCGCTTCCGGGAGCAACGAGGGCTTCATGGGCTGGATGAATTGGCATTGGGGGATGGATCCGGCCCATGGGCTATAGTTTGGGCACCCCTGGCCTAAAGCAATGTTGCCCTTTTTGCAGCCACAACGTACTGTTGACTCATATTTAGCCTGTGATCTACAACATTTCCAAGATCCTTCCCGCTTGTAGTATTACTGAGCTAAGTATTCCCCAACTTATAACTGTGCAACTGTGTGAAATTTTGCACTTCTCCCTGTTAAATTTCATTCTGTTGGTTTCAGCCCAGTGTTCCTGCAAATCTAGTTGGCTACAGCAGACAACATTGCCAATTTTCCTCCTCAACCTCTCTCTTTGCTGGTCAGCTAAAGTTAATTCACCTGGGACAACCCAGTTACCAATAATCAGGCTTACTTGCTTGCTTCTTGTAGAGAGTATCAAAGTTGTTGATGGCCCAGGAGATTCATCTACACTGGGATCAAACATTGAAATAGATATATCAACATTGTTGGCTATGTTTCCAAAGGAAGAAAGGGAGGAAGAAATCAAACAGGTATGTAGTGTCTATGTGTAGTTTATTTCATATATATTGCATATCAGCAGAAAAGGAAACAAGGAACAGTAGTAAAAGTAAAGGTCACCCTTGCTTGAAAGCCAGTCGTATCTGACTCTAGTGTTCAGTGCTCATCTCTGCTTATAGCCAAAGAGCCAGACTGTCTGCATTTGCAGATGTTTCCATGGACATGTGGCAGGCATGCCTCAACACCTGAGTGCTTTGAAACTGTTAGGTTGGCAGGAACTGGGACAAAGATGGGTGCTCACTCCGTCATGCAGTACTTGGGAATCAAACTCCGACCTTCTAGTCGTCAAGGAACAATACAGCCAGGTTGTTAAGGTAAGAGAAAGAGCTAAAAGCAAAGGATATAGTTAGTTATTGAAGAACTGAAGACTGAACATATGTCTCTTTGCATCATATTCCTCTGACTTGGAATTTGACTACTAGTTATTGTTTTTAATTGGTTGTTTTGCTCATTGTAGCAAAGAGATTTATGGCTAAAGCATATACTGTACATACAGACAAATGGATATAAGAAGCCAAAATAACAATAGTATTCTAGAGCTGTGATTTAGGCACACCTTTGCAATTGAACAATCTTGTGAAAACACAGTCTGTGTTCTCATCTTAGTTGCCAGCTGCAAGAAAAGAAAAGAAAAAGGCTAAGATGATTTGCAAAGTTTTGCAGGTGTGTGATGCTCATATTGTAAAAAATTGACATTAGCAGCACTTAAAGAAACCAATTTTCTAAGGAAGCCCTGTAATGTATATAGTTTGGCCTTCCTAGTCAAAGGCTGGCAAGATACACACTTGCTATTAATCATTCAGAGGTTTGAGCATATTGAGCTAAACATGTATGTAGTGTCTTATAAATGTCAATTTCATTTGTGTGTCTCTATGTGTGTTGTATGTATGTTTAGCTTATATAATATCAATTATAATCTAAGGTTTTTTTTAAAAAAAAATCTATCTCTTTTAAATTTCCAACTAACAATAGTTTTAGCAACCAATAGCTAATATGTAACTATTTTCAAATACTAGAAATACTGAAAAAGTAGCCATCAGTACTATAGAACGTGTTTAGGTTGCATTTCCTTATTGGAAAGAAAACAAAATGTTTGTATTGTCCAGTCATGGCAAACCTTGGCACTCCAGCTGTTCTTGGACTTCAATTCCCAGAAGCCCAAGTCTCTGTGAATCCATATGAATGGGCACACTGCGCGTATGCAGTACACAAATGTATACATAAATGTACAAAAACAAATGTATTTTTTTTAAAAATGCAATGTTCAAACTTTGGTCACTTTGTAATTACTCTCCCAATCTGGCAGGGTTTTTTCCTTGGGTGAACTATGAATCTCCTGATACAGTTCAAGAGATGTTGTTTACAGTTATAAGACCAAAACAGTTAGGTTGGAGACGGTTATGTCTGCTAATATAGGATCTTAGCTTGCTGTTCACAGAAAGGGATGGGAGGGATATAAATGTAATAAATAAATAAAATGATGGTCTTAACATTTACAAAACACATTAGCATTAGTTTTAAATGAAAAACCATTGGGCCTCTTCACTCTAAGAGGTGACCTGGTTGAAGTTTATAAAATCATGCACGGTGTGGACAAAGTAGATAAGGAAAAACTTTTTCCTATCGCATAACACTAGAACTCGGGGGCACTCCATGAAACTTTTGGGCACTAGTTCTCAAACAAATAAGGGAAAGTACTTTTTCACCCAGAAGATCCCTGGTCTATGGAACTCCCTGCCAGAAGAAGTGGTGACAGCTGTCAGTCTTGAGAGGTTTAAGAAAGGATTAGACAAGTTCATGGAGGACAAGGGTATCCATGGCTATAATTATGGATACCTAAGGACAACCTCCGGATTGGAGAGATAGGCAGGATATCTCTCAATGCCATTTCCAGGGAATCCTAAGCAGGTGAAGGCATCTGCTTGGGATCCATTGAAGCAAATGGTGAGCCACTGTGTGAGACAGAATGCTGGACTTGATGCGCTCCTGTGGCCTGTTCCAGCAAGGCGGTTCTTATGTTCTTATGTTCATCAAGAAGCCTGCAGGTGACTTGGAATGGTACCAGGCTCGAACATTGCGTCACCCCCAAATACCTGGGAGTTACCCTGGATCGAACTCTCACTTTCAAGACCCACTGCCTTAATACCAAACAGAAGGTTTTTTGCCAGGAACGATATTCTAAGGACTATAGCAGGCACAAGTTGGGGTGCCCAACCACACACATTAAGAACTTCTGCGTTAGCTTTATATTACTGTGCAGGAGGTGTGCTAATCCAGTGTGTTGCAGATCAAAGCATACAGGGCAGGTGGATATGGCCCTAAATAAAACAGCAAGATTGGTCACAGGATGCCTAATACCAATACCAATACAAAAAGTGCATTACTTAGCTGGCATCCCTCTATCAAAATTCTATCGAGAAAGTGCTGCTCAGAAAGAGTGGGTCAAAGCAAGTTCGTCGGAAACACACCTGCTATTTGGTCACCAACCAGCAAAGCAGAGACTGAAATCAAAGCATAGCTTCCGCACAACGTCTGCCCCGCTGAACAACCAGCCCCTACAGACCATCTTAGAACTATGGAAGGCAAGCAAGGAGCTACCAGATAACTGGGCAGAACCACATGACTCTCTGCCGCCTGGCCAAGAACAATCACGGCCTGTGTGGAAATCTTTAAATAGACTGCGTGCAGGGGTAGGAAGACCAAGGGCTAATCTGATAAAGGAGGGTTTCCCTGTAGATGACAGCCTGTGTAAATGCGGAGAAGTACAAACTATCTCCCATATGATACAATGCACACGATGACCCTCAACGTGCACTGAGGAGGACCTTACATTGGCAAAAGGACGTACTGTTGATGTGGGCAGATGTCATCGAACCCTTTTAAACTCTATTTTGTTTTTAGATGTGTTAATTTTAGCCTTGTATGTAGTGGTGGTGGGATTCAGCAGGTTCGCCCCAGTTCACCAGAACTGGTAGCAGAAATTCCGGCTGGCTTCGCCCATCCAAGTTTTGAAATAAAGTAGTCCTAATTCGGGTGCAATGCAGGGCTTTCCCCCCCCCCCCCCCCCGTCCATGCCCACCATGCCACGGCCACAGAGTAGGTAGTAAAAAATTTTTTGAATCCCACCACTGTTTGTATGTTATTATATGCTGGTGGTGCATCTGACATGAATAAAGAAAGAAATTGGTTTTAAAGCATCGTGTTATATTCTAGATAAACTTACACCTTGTCTCTCATTTAATGGGTAAATAAAAGATTTAAAATTAACATGTTAATTTTAACACATTGGGACCAATCCAGAAAGTTGTACTGCTTGCCAGTATTTGAGGTTGGTGTCATGCACTGTTTTTCCATGGCTGAAGAGGACAACAGGACTGGGGAATATGTGTTTCCTGATACCTCACCTGCCTGGATTTTAGTACTTTATTCCATGATATTCTGAGTTCAAGACCCCAGGGTTCTCTCTGATCTCATCTCCACTTAGCAAATGATATTTAACATCCGATTCAAGGCTCCCCTTCGCTCCTTTCTTTTCTTCTCCAGACAGAGTTTGCTGTATTGAGGCATATCTCAGAACTGAGAAGAATTTACACCTTTTACAGCAGTTTAGGATATGACCACTCTTGTGATAACACATTCCTGATGACAAAGCTTCAGTTCTGGCGATTCTTAAAGGACTGCAAGTTTCACCATTGCAACCTTACACTTGCCGACATGGATAGGATCCTGAGCGGTATGCAATCCTGATACTGTATATGCCACTGAATTGGATGTTTTAAAACTGTTGTCAGATTGGCAGGCTGCAAACTCTGACATGGCCTTATAGGCAAATTAACAAAGCAGTGATCCAGGAGTAAAATTCAGTTAATGAGTTGGGTTAAATCCATGTATGATGGATATAAATAATTTTTCAGACAGGGAGAATTAAAGTTGCTGGTAGTGGGGTTTACTCTATTACCATAGCAGGATAACCTGGCCAGACTTGCATTTTATTCATGTGGCAGTAATATGTGATGGCCCACAGACAGATGGGTGGTACGGCTGTAATTATCTTCCATACTAGATTAAGTCAGTCCTAGTGAAAGCTATTTACATTTCGATTACTCATCTGCTTCTTACCTGTGTCTGATATTTTGTTTTGCAGATAAAATGTTACTTGAAGAGATTCATTCTCCGCATGAGACCTTGCTGCTTAGAAAGTTCTTGACATACCTTATTTATTTGTCGTTCCACATCTATCATAAAGAATTTAAGTAAGCAGTTTGTATGAGTAATGAGATGTTTTGAAGCATTTTTACTCTGAAATTACTGGATTTATTTCCAGGGAATTAGCTACTAGAGTAGCCTGAAATGACTGCTAGGAAATCATCAATGCACGTGCTACCATCGTTAGCGTCTAGATTCCTTTTTAATTTGCTGTTATATAAAAGGGTCAAAGACAATGATCTAAACCAGTGGTTCCTAACTTTGGGTCTCCAGATGCTTTTGGACTACAGCTCCCAGAAATCTTGGCCAGAACAGTTAATGATGAAGGTTTCTCGGAATTTTAGTGCAAGAACATTTGGACACAATCTAAATGAATTAGTGTTTGCAATTGTGTAGCCATGTGAATCTTAGTTGATGTCATTAATAAGTTAATACAAGTACACATGTAATTCAGAAGCAGAAAAGCATGCTTTATAGAGATGTACTGAATATGTGGTTGTCTTAGAAATAGGTAAAATTCAGGAGAAAGATGATGCCTTTATTGGGTCACTAAAAAAAATCAAACATTGTGCAAGCTTTTGTGATTCAAGATCACTTCTTCAGGTATACATCAATTTCTTGCAGATAGGGTAGAAGAAATTATCAATGTTAGAATTAGGTGTTATCTTAGTAGAGGCATTCTTAAGTCACGTATGAGAAAATTAGAATGCCTCTTTCAAGATAGCACATATCACCTTGATTTTTTAAAAAATTGATGCTTAATATGATTATGGTGCCTTATTTGTAAATAAATAAATAAATAAATTCAGATTTATCATTTTATCCAATTAGAACAAATCTGCAACCTTGTGGCTGGGCTCCTACGTGGTTTACTCAACTGCTTGCAGAACCAGAGTTTAGGAATTTGACACCCCCCCCCCCCCCACTTTGCTTTGGAAGAGAAAAGCCAGCCTGTGTAGCCTTGAGCAAACCACAAAGTCCCAGGGCATCCTCAGAAGAAGGGAATGGTCAACCACTGCCGAGTACTCTATATCTACACAAAATCTTGGAAAGGTCTCCATAGCTCAGAATAAATTTCATGGCATGTAGAGGGCCGTGGTGGCTTAGTGGCTAAAGAGCTTGATGACCGGAAGGTCAGCAGGTCAGCAGTTTAATACCCGAGTGCTACACAATGGAGTGAGCTCCCTGCTATCTGCCTCAGCTCCTGCGAAACTAGCAGTTTGAAAGCAAGAAATTGCAAGTAGATAAATAGGTACTGCTTCAGTGGGAAAGGAAACAGCGTTCCTGGTGCTTTGGTATCTAGTCATGCCTGCCACATGACAACGGAAATGTCTGCAGATGGAGATAGCGCTGGCTCTTTGGCTGAGCACTGAACCCTAGAGTCAGACATGACTGGCTTTTGAGCAAAGGTGACCATTACCTTTATCATTCATTCACAAACTGACTGTGAGCTTTTCTAAACAGGCAACATTGTTTTTAGCCCATTGGTCATGGTAACAACGCCTGTCGCGCATTCTTCTTTTAATTCTAGTGACACAGCTCCTCGCCTGTTCAAATGCTTTTCCAAATTGATGCAGCAGAACATCATCCCCAATGCTTGCCAAATAAAAGGTAGTATTCTACGCAGTTGGTGTCTTGTGCTTTCCTGGATTCATTAGGCTAAAAAAAAAATACAGAAATTTGATTATTATTTTTTTAAAAAAAGACCTAAACTAAAAAAAAAAAAAACAGACTTAAGGTATTTTCTCTTACTTCTTTTGGCAGGAACCTTGTTCACTGACCGTCAGCAAGCAGTCTATGCGATCAAGTACATTAACAAATGCTGGGATATATATGGTTCTTTTAATAGACCACATCTTGTAGCTCCTTATGAACCTACGATGAAGATGCGGCACTTTATGTGGTTGCTAAAAGTGATCATTGTCTTGTGGCTTTCTTTCATTTGATTTTTTAAAAAATGGTCTCCTCAACTACACACTATCTAATACTCTTAGTCATTCAAACACATATTAATCGACAATGTTTACTGCACTATTTGAAATATTGAATATAGACCCAAATCCTGTTGCCTAGTAGTGTGGTGAATTAAGCTAGAGTATGCCCATTGAATGGGACTGCGGTGGCTTAGTGGTTAAGATGCTGAACTTTGTTGACTGGAAGATCACCAGGTCAGCAGTTCGAGACCCAAGTGCCGCACAACGGGGAGGGGGGGGCATCGTCTGCCCTGGCTCCTGCCAACCTAGCAGTTTGAAAGCAAGAAATTGCAAGTAGATAAACAGGTACCGCTTTGGCAGGAAAGGCAACAGTGTTCTGTGCACTCCATTGTCTAGCTATGCTGGCCACACAACCATGGAAATGTCTGCTGATGCAGGCAGCGCTGGCTCTTCGGCTTTGAAACAGAGATGAACACTGAACCCTAGAGTCGGATATGACTAGCTTTTGAGCAAGGGTGACCTTTACCTTTACCTAGTCCCATTGAATCAATGGGAATTCAGTTAGTCAACACCTCTTAGTGCCATTGGTTCAAAGTGGTCTACTTTAACTGTGGTTTACCATGCTAAGGAAAATCACTGTTAATGTAGACTCATTTGAATCAATGGAACTGGGAGGCGTTCTTTACTTACTACATAAAGCTTTCAAAGGATATTTTTTAAAAAATCCTCACTGATGCAGTGGGCCTACTCTAGTTGTAACTTGCTACACTAAGGACAGAATTTTGGCCATTGAATATTGGCCCAAATCCTGCTTTTTACAGTAAATGGAAGTCTTGAAGAATAATTGATGGGGTACAGGACACATGATAGATTCACAAGGGGCATATAACCTTGGCAATTAGGTAGCATCTATAGTTTCCATTCTGGATGCAGTAAAAAGCAATAGGATTCATTCATTCATTCATTTATTAGATTTGTATGGCCGCCTTTCTCGCCTCAGCGACCCACGATTCAGACCAGTGGGTCTTTTTAGACATGTTAGGTCCTTGTACTGGGAGAAATAGAGAATAGTATGCAGGAGAGTTATCTGGCCAGGTTATCCTGCTATGGTAATAGAGTAGACCATACTGCCCATACCTGTCAAGTATCCTGTATTGGCCGGGATTTCCCATAATTCAGCGCTACTTTTTTCCTTTCCCGCCCGGAGCCGCCACCATCCTGTAATTTTACGGCAGGGGAAAGTAGTTACTGCGCATCCCCTTCTGCGCAGAAACCTTCTATGCATGCGTAGAAGGGACCTGCGCAGAAGGGTTCTGCGCAGATCCCGTATTGTCCGGAACAGCGCTTGACAGGTATGATACTGCCAGCGACACAACTGTCAAGTGTCAGGTGGTGGTTAAGTAACCTGACAACCCTGAGGACTAACAGCCTTGGGTGCCGAAGTCCACAGGAAAGGGTGATGGTCCCCAAGTGGATTAAATCCCACTTGGATCCATCTTGATGGAGGGCAGCAGCTTCATCCATTGTGGCCTGGGGCCGATGAGGACTTTGCTTGCCAAAAGGGCTCAGGACCAGAAAGTGACTCATGGAACTGGATCAGTGTATGCGATGTGGAAGGCAGGCGAAAGGCCACTGCATTATATTCTCAGGACAGTCTTTATGGCTGGTCGCCAGAAGAAGATGTAGAAGAGACTATTGATGCCGCAGAAAAGGATGGAATTTTTTAATGTATCTTGGTTGAATGATTTGGAAATTGAGATACATTTCAGCCCAGAAGATATTCCAAGCATGTACTGATTGGGTCCAAAAAAGAGTGACGTGGGTCTAATGTTAACTGTTCTCCTTTCAATCCCCAGGATTTAAGACTCATAAGCAAGCAATTGACAGCTACCAAAGTCGTGAAGATACTAGCCAAAGACAACCCCTATGTCCATGTTGGCGAGGACACTAACTTAGAGCATGAGGTACAGATTTTTAGTGCAGAAAATATATATATGCACAAATGCCTATATAGTAAAATGTCAGTGGAACGAATTGGATGTTGGAGCTCAGACTTCACTGAGAGCAAATGTTGCCTGAGGTGGCTGCAATCATTGAGCCTAATGTGGTGTACAGAGGATGAAGAGTTAGATTGGGACTCAACAGAAGGCCTGTCTGGCCCTTTTTGGTGAGGGCTGGTTCAGTGGAAACAGGGTCGTGGTAATGGTGCCATTTGGTGCAGTCCAAATGGCATATTGCTCTCAAGTGACTCTTTGGCTTCTTCGGTTGTGAATTTCCCAGCTTGTCTGCTGAATTGTTTTCCTTTTCTCTCCTCCTCCCCTCCTCCTCCCCTCCTCCTCCTCCTCTTCCTCCTTCTTGATAATCACTGATGCACTGATTCACCTATGCCAGTGATGGCTAACCTTGGCACTCCAGGTGTTCTTGGACTTCAATTCCCAGAAGCCCAAGTCAGTACTCTTGCTGATCAAGGCTTCTGGGAATTGAAGTCCAAGAACACCTGGAGTGCCAAAGTTAGCCATCACTGGCCTAGGCTAACTTGAAAGAAAACTGTAGCTGGGGGCAGTTTCTAATTGGTGGTACAGTACACAGAAAAGCAAATACAGTAAAACCCCGGATTACAGAATTATTGCATTCCACGGGGCTTTCCTTATAGCAAAATTTCCTTATTGCGAGGCGCCCAAAGGAATGCATTGCATAGTTTCCTATAGGAATGCACTGAAAAAATTCCATAGAGCAAAGTGCAGTTTCCCATAGGAATGCATTGAAAAAAGTTCCCAAAAAAATCCGTAAGCTGAGGCATTATTTTCAATGAATTTCTTTCCGTAAGTCGAGTTTTCTGTTACCTGAAGTGTTCGGGGTTCCACTGTACATTTTAATTTTTTTAAAAAAAGGTGAATTAGAATATCAGCGACAATCTAGCAGACACAATAAAAATCAATTCTCTTCCCCTGCCCTGCCTCACACAAGCAGGGAAAGTGTTCATTTTGTCGATATCCTGAAGCAGCTCGTAATACCAGACATTGACAGCTGCAAGGCTCAAACCTAGCCCGTTCCAAGTGATCACATGCACCGAAATGGACCAAACTAGAGCTCACCAGACTTCATCAAAAACAGCAGAACCACCTTGACAGGGACTCAGTAAGGTGAAGGTTGGGGCATATTGGTCCACCCCATTGATTTGCAAATGTGAATGCTGGGGTGGGGTGGGGGTGGGGTGGGGGAGCAGACCAACTTGCCCCATCAGCACGCCAAACAGCAAGACAAATGTCCATGTGTACAGGCTCTTAGTTTCCTTCATATTTCACTTGCTTCCATCAGAACCCAAGACATCACGTGTTAGAGTCTGAATCCTACTATGGTATAATGCCGTGGTGGTCAGCCTTGGCACTCCATGTGTTCTTGGACTTCAATTCCCAGAAGCCCAAGTCAATACTCCTGCTGATCAGGGCTTCTGGGAAATGAAGTTCAAGAACACCTGGAGTGCCAAAGTTCACCATCACTGCCATAGACAAAGAAGACCTAAAGCCTTGGTGGCCAACCTTGACACTCCAGGTGTTCTTGGACTTCAATTCCCAGAAGCCCAAGTCAGTACTCCTGCTGATCAGGGCTTCTGGGAATTGAAGTCCAAGAACAGCTGGAGTGCCAAGGTTAGCCATCACTGGTATAATGGCTATATCAGGTGTGCGTGACCTCCAGTGGTCTCACATGCACATCTCTGGACTTTATAGAGCTACACCCATCTTTGCATCATCCACAACCTATTTATTTATTTCTTACAAAACAAAATATTTTACTGACAAAAATTTGTTTCCAATTTCCACTCTTTTTTGGGGGGGGTGGGGGGGGGTGCACATGCAGGTGTCCTGAGGGTGGCTCAAGTTGCCTTCCTTTGGATTTGAATGTTGGATTCAGACTTGGGAGACCCACTGGCTAAGCCAGGGGTACCCAAATTTTTTGGGCTGTGGGCCGGTCACATGGTTCAGGGACCCGGTCACTATAGCCTGGGGGCTGGATCTGGCCCCCAACACCAATTCATCTGGCCCACAAAGCCCTCGTCACTCCTTGAAGCTGAAGTAAAACACGCCCGTATGGCTGGAGGAATTGACATTGAGGGCCAGATCCAGCCCCCTGGGCTGTAGTTTGGCCACTCCTGGGCTAAGCAATAGAACAGACTGGCTATGACTGGTCCACTCACTCTTTCTCTCAATCTCTCTCTCTCTCTCTCTCTGCCTGACGTCCCTCAGAAGATAAAGTCAAGAGGAAATAATTCATGGCCCCTGCTCTGAGCTCTGTGAAGAAGAGGTGGAGAAGGAACCAATTACTACCATGGGTGGCCAACCTTGGTGCTCCAGGTGTTCCTTGACTTCAATTCTCAGAAGCCCAAGTCAACACGCCAGGGCATCTGGGAATTGGGATTCAAGAAGACCTGTAGCATCAAGGTTGGCCAACCCTACACTAGGCTAACCAGAACTTTACCAGCAAATAACCCTTGTCTCTTTTGGTGTATTCTTCACCTTGGACTCCAGGCATCCCCTTGAACTCCTTAACCCAACTCTGAGCTCCTTCTGACAGCTGATTTCCATCTTATCTTTCACACCTGGCCCCCAAACGCCTTCTGGAGATTAATAACAACCTTCGCTCTTTCTCTTCCCTCCTTTTGCTTTTGCCGAAGCTTGTTTTCCTCGAATTTTTTGAAGCTTTGCTGGACTGTGCCCTGATCTATGTCACGGATGAGATGCTCAAGAAGCAAGCGGCAGAGGCTAGTTCGGGAGGCTCCTATAGAATGGAGGACTACACAGAAGAGCATGGGGTTTCTTCTCTCCTTCAAGATTTGTCATCAGGCCAGGTCAATTCTCTGCTTCTGCTTCTTTTTCTAGGGAAAATAATCTGAAATGCATCTGGTGCTCTATGATTTGGCTGCTAAGATGGCTACTCGACTGCGGTGGCTTGGTGGTTAAGACGCTGAACTTGACGACTGGAAGGTCAATGGGTCAGCAGTTCGAGACCCAAGTGCTGCATGACGGAATGAGCTCCCATCACCTGTCCCAGCTCCTGCCAACCTAGTAGTCTACTAATGCCTGCCACATGACCACAGAAACGTCTGCAGAAGCAGACAGCGCTGGCTCTTCGGCTTTGAAACAGAGATGAGCATTGAACCCTAGAGTCGGATACTGACTGTCTTTATCTTTACCTATGCTCTACAGCCATCATCCTCTAAGACTACTGTACTATTAGAGGTTGGAGTCAATAATACTAGGCATACCAGAAATTCTTCATTTTTGCCATATGGTCCACTCTGCCAACTCATCCTTAACAATGCTTTTCATCTGATTTTGAAAGTTAAGGAGGGTCAGCTCTGCTTGCTGTTGGCTAGGATTCCTCCAGGAAATACCAGGCGTTGTACTGGGGGGAGACCACAACTCAGTGGTCATGGAGATGCTTTGTGTGCAGAAGTTCAAGCCTGGGCATCTCTAGGTAGAACTGGGAAAAGGTACCACCCGAAGCGCTGGACTCTACCAGCCGGAGTTGACAATACTAGGTAGGACTCAGTATAATGAGAGAGAATGGTGGGCTACAGTGAGAATGGTGAGAGAATGGTGGTTCACAGTGTGAACAAGTGGAGACAAAAATCTGTTTGAGGCAGAAAATAAAGTACAAGATATATCAAAAACTGTATCTTAAACTCAAAATACTTAATGCAGCATCTTCATAAACTTCATAAACTCTAAAATCTTTACTTAGTCTTGTTATTAAACTTCAGAACTTCAAATTAACGAATACTTCACAGAGAACAATTACACCGACACCAGTTAACCTCTATAGTGAAATCTTTTAGTGCCATTGACGTCTATGGCAGTAAAAGATTTCACTATAGAGGCTAACTGGATGCATATGGAAGATTATTTACACCTTGATGAAGTACCGAAATACCGATTTGCCGGAACAGTCAGTGTAATTGTTCTTTGTGAAGAATTCTTTAATTTGAAGTTCTGAAGTTTAATAACAAGGCTAAGCGAAAGATTTTGAGTTTTTGAAAGTTTATGAAGATACTGAATTAAATATTTTGAGTTTAAGACACAGTTTTTGATATATCTTGTACTTTATTTTATGCCTCAAACGGATTTTTGTCTCCACTAGGACTCTGTATAAGGCAATGTCCTGGAGTCCTAAAACAGGTAGATTTCTCAGCTTTCATACTTACCCATCTTTTGGGGTTTTCAAAACCACCAGTCCTTTCAAACCAGAAGCATAAGCAGTGGTGAAGCAAGCAATGAAGTCTTGGATGTCACTCGCCACGTTAGTTCCAGGTCTTCCGGAAGCAGGATTGTGCATTTTGTTGATGTCAGCAAGACAAAGTTGTCTGAGGTCAGTGGAAAATGTTGTTTCTTTAATATTTATTAGTTGCATTTCTATCCCGCCTTAGTCAAACATGGCTCTCCTCTTCCTTGCTTGATCCTCAAAAGAGCCTTGCGAGGTAGATCTAGCTGAGAAAGAGAGTGAATAAGTGCCTGATAAAGTGGACTTAATCCACGAAAGCTCATATTTAAATACAGGAGTAACTCCTGTATTTAATTGTGAGCTTTTATGGATCTTTAAGGTGCCATAACTTTTTTTGTCACTTTTGTTGTTTTGTTTCATTTACTCTCTGATATGCTGGCACATACTAATATGGCCACCGCTTCAAATACATTGGCACCTCGCTTAAAGAGCATGATGCGTTCCATGGGATTGCTCTTTAAGCAAATTTGCTTTTTAAGCAAAACACTATCGTAAGTGACCAATTGTGACTTGGGAGGGGGGGGGGGATTGCGAACTTCAATTTAGTTGTTAAGCGAGTTTTGGGTTGGTTTTAGTTAAGCGAGGCAACCATTCAGAGAAAATTATGCTCTTTAAGTGAGTTAGTCTCGAAGCGAGGCGCTCTTTATACGAGGTTTTACTGTATCTCAGAATGTATGGCAGGGCTGTGAGAACTTCCTTCCATGGCAAAGCTTCTGTTTGGGCTACAGCTCTCTGAACCATGCATGTGGCAACATACAGAGGAAGTGTGCATTGAAATGCCATATGCTCCTTTCACAATCCAAATAGCAACTATGGAGAGATTCTTTTCATCAGGACCATAATTTCCCCAAAGGCCAAGAGGGGTTTGCTTCCATTGTAGTTCCAGAAACTTGACAAGATCAGCAGGGGAACATTACAACATTGCTGGTGGGAAAGATCTCGTAACAAACCTGAACAGAGGGGGACAGGAAGCCAGTTAGTTTTCCCAAAAATATACTAAATCTGAATTGCTTTTCTGGATCTGTGTTTAATTTTGCGCCATCTTTTACCTTTGCTGCAATACCCCAAAATTTAAAACAGCATATTTTCATAGCCACTCCCGATTTATGTAATATGACCAGAGTTCGTATATTTTCTTCCGAGCAAATTGGAGGCCTTTTTTGGGTGGGGTAGGGTGTCGTAGTTCCCTCAATGGGTAATATCTTGAAACATGGGATTTGTCTTATTTCCTTTCTGCAGAAGGGAAAAACCAAGGGCGGCAAAAAAGAGGAGAAAGGATCTCAGTCTGGTTCAAAATCCTCCCGCAGAGAGAAAGCTTCCTCGCCTCATTGTGAGTGCAGAAGTATCTGGCCTGTGGAACTCATGGCCACTGGCTTTTAAGGAAACAAATGTACTCTGGGGAAAATGAACATGCTAAGAGCTCCATTATGGGTTCCACTGTGGTGCAGGGTTGTTGTGGTGGTGTTTTTTTTTGGGAGGGGCACTTCTCTTCCAGAGAGCTGGAAAACCACATATGAAATATAAATTGCTTTCCCAAGGAAAACTAGCAGATCTTGGCTATAAACTTTTCCCTGACAGGTGAGGCTAGCTTTCTAAAAGGATGGATTTTCGGAGAGATCAATGACAATCTGTGGGGATCGGGTGGCAGGGGTGGAAAATTGGGTGGGTTTGGTTGGCCACTAATCATGGACAGATTTTGAAAGCTCCCACATGCCATTCCAGCGATTATCTGCCTCTTCTTTGAATATTTGAATCCCCTTCTGTGGATTCTGAGTACAACCAGCTCATAGAATGAAGAACATGGAAGACCCACGGAGAAGGTGCTTGTCTGGGTCTCATCAGTAGAATGCTGTGGGCAAAGAGGGGCTCCTGACTCCTGACCGGCTCCCTGTTGGTTGAGAGCAGCCCAGCCCAGGACTAAAATCCTGTGTTCTACCTAGTCCAGCATTTCCCAACCTTTGGTTTTTGGACTTCAATTTCCAGAATCCTAAGTCAGTTCCCCAAAGCACTGATCAGCCAATGTCCTGACTTAAGCTTCTGGGAATTGAAGGGGCCCCACGTTGGGAACCACTGGCTTAGTTCCTCAATTTCCTTTTCTAAAATAGACCATTGCTCACCAGTCCTTCGTTCTCTTTTTCCCCAGCAGCCACAACTGGGAGCGTCACCTTCACTGCTGCTGTGGAGTTCAAAGATGAAGAGTCCATTCTGTCAAGCACGGAGATGGAGCACGGGATGATTCTGAGCACTCCCATGAAAGAATTGGCAGGTGGGAGATGTAGGGTCTGTTTTTATCTCAAGAGTAGGGAACCAGAGCTTGTGGGACCAAACTGAGTCTTCCTAGTGTCCTAAACACTGTCCCCAACTTTCTTGGGTTGTCACATCTTCTTTCTGATGTCTAGCCGGACATCCCATTACGGTAATGGAGTAGACCATACAGCCAGCAACTCAACGCCGAGTGTTGGGCAGTGGTAAATAACCTGACTCCATAAAGGGGCCAACGGGTACAGGTGGATGAGCCCCTTTAGGTGGGGTGATGGTCCCCTCAGTGGAGGAAATGCCACTGGAAACCATCATATTGGGCCCAACGGCAAAAGGAGTAGAGGAGGAACTACTTCATTATTCTGATTCCCAACAGTCATGGAGGTGGAAGAGGCCATGAAACAGTATGAACATGAATTCCTATGACTGCCACAAGAGAGCAGTAAAAGATCAATTAACTATGTGAAGGCTTGGTTTACCTGGAGGATGCTTTTCTACCTACTTTGACTGTTGCTATTGGAAGGGTTTGTTGTTCAGTTGCACAGTCGATTCCAACCCTTTGCGACCCTATGGACCATTGTCCTCCAGGTACCTCTGTCCTCCACCATCCTCCTCAACCCGCCCAGCTCTGTGTCTACTGTGTCTACAATACCAGCCATCTCATTTTTGGCCGCCCCCTTCTTCTTTTGCCCTCCACCTTTCCCAGCATCAAGGCTTTCTCAAGTGAATCCTCTCTTCTCATTTGATGTCCAAAGTACTTTAGCTTCATCTTTACTACTTGACCTTCTAAGGAGCAGTCGGGGTTGATTTCTTCTAAGATCGACCTATTTGTTCTCCTCACTGTCCAGGAGACTCTCCAAACTCTCCTCCAACACCACATCTCAAAGGCGTCTATTCTTCTGCACTCCGCTTTCCTCATGGTCCAGCTCTCACAACCATACATTACCACCGGGAATACCATTGCTTTGACTATGTGAATTTTTGTTTGCAAGGTGATGTCTCTACTTTTAACTATGTTAAATATGTTAATATGTAAACTATGTTAAATATGTTAAGGAAGGCTGAACGCAGAAGAATAGATGCCTTTGAACTAGGGTGCTGGAGGAGACTCAAGGGTCAGATTCGACTGTACGACTGAACAACAACAAAATTGGAAGTCAAAGACTACATCTTCTCTTGGTTCCATCCTGATGCATTACTAAGGGCACATCTAATTATTGATATTAACCTGTAATTTGTGTTGGGTTCCCAATGTTTTAAATCGATGTCAAAACCAGCAACTACACAACATACACACATTATTTCTGCCAATCTTGAGGGATTTTTGCTTTTGGTGACAATCTGATCCTGTTAACTGGAAACCCAAGATTGAACCTGGGAATCTTCAGGATGTCAGATTGTGCTCATTTCATGTGCTATTCTTGCAAACACGTTTCTAATCTCGTTTAATTTACAGATACGCTTTTGAGTGCCAAAAGTGAACAGGAAGACAAGCTCAGTTTGTGGATGAGTCAGATCTACATTTTCTTTGTCACCAAACTCTTTGCCAGCTACAAGTACTTGCAAGTTGTGAAGGATACCATTTTAGATAACAGGGTCCGTAACGCGGAACTATGTGAGCTGAGGAAAATCCAAGAAGAGGAGGAAGAAGCAAAGTGAGTCTTTGACCTTTTTGTTTTGTGACAAATTGTTTCTTTATATGCACTGTCTTAGGCTGCCAAAGAATAGCCTTGGTTTACAATAGGATTTGCTTTTCTGCATACTCTGGTTGTTTCTGTTGCAGGTATGTAAAAGTTTCTATTGCTCTTTCTGGCTTACGATGAGTAGTAGAAAATAGCATCGGAGGCATCTTTATTCAAATCAATCTCTAGATGCATTTGCATGTACCACTAAATGATCACTGTAGACAGGTCACAAGTGGCATGTCATTCCATTCCTATGGGAGCACCCTGGGACTGTGTTGATTGCCTAAGCTACCTAGGCTGGTTTTTTTCCTTCAGGAGGCATAGGGAGGAATCAAACTCCCGACCTGTGACTCTGCAGCCAGGGATAGCGAAAATCTGGCCTCTCAGTTGATGTTGGACTGTAAACACTGTCAACTCTATCCAGCATAGATGGCAACGAGGGCTAATGGAAACTTTAGTGGCCCAGTAAAGGTGGTAATGTTTAATTCTACAATTTTGACCCCAAATTGGTATGGATTCTGGAGATCTGTTGTTTCAGACCCAGATGTCTGAATGCCATAACAAGATTTTTCAGTTAAAATACCGATACTTGCGGTACTAGTAACCAACCAACCAACCAATTTTATTACGGTCAAAGAGCAGAACAGAATATAGGCAAAACATTCACAGGATTGAACATACTGCGGAGGAACTACAAAAGAGATTATAGAATGCTTTAGTCCAGACATTCGCAACCTACAACCCATGGGCTGCATCTGGCCTGTGGTGCCAATTAATCCAGCCCACGGTGAGGACCCCGGTGCTGCAGCCCGGAGCACCGAAAACGCTCCAGAAGAGGCAAAACCACACCAAAACTGCACCACAAGTCCCCAAACTATGCCAGAAACATAGAAAACCCACCTAAAACTGGCAAAAATGTGCAGACCGGCAAAAACGGGAAGCGGTGGAAGCAGTGAAAAAATCCCAAAAACATACCATGAATGTATGTGCCGCCGCCACCGCCACCACTGGAGGTGGTGGAAGCAGCTTGAGGAACCATGCCTCCGGCCCTCACAGCTGCCTGAGGGGGCATGGTCTGGCCCATGGCGGGAAAAGGTTGCGAACCCCTGCTCTAGTCAAACTCAACCAAATAGGATCCAGTATGTATCATGTAAAAAAATCACAATATATGCACTAGTATAATAAAAGGTTACTTGGTTCTGTATTTCACACGTCTAGTTTGACGTGGCAGATTGAAGCATCGTCTCCCATGAGATTTTAGCAGCCTCTTGCCATCGGGAGGTCCTACCGCTAGCGTAGCAGGTTCCAATGGCACGCAGGGAACTGAGCCCTTTGTTTTCAATGCTCCTTTAGCCATTTTAAACACGACAACACAGCTGACTGGGCTCATGTCGAAGTTGGCCATGTTAGAGCAATGCCACTGGCCAGATGCATTGCCCAAGTATGCAACCCAAGTTAGCTGACCTGCAGTTCTGGACTGCTAGCCGACACCTTTGTGGCATGGTTGAACCTGCCAGGGGAATACAACCCCACCACCATAGCTGTCGGACGGCCAGGGTTGTCACCAGAGCTGTTGGATGGTGCCTTGTTGAGGTATAATAAAAGGTATTATGTAAAAAGATAGGATATAAAATATAACAAAATCTAAGATTACAGTGTATAAAAAATTACTAGTTCGATCTGGTGTGCTAGAAATAACGTGCATACTATTCCCCTTGCTGCTTGTACGGTCAACAGACTGAATGCTATGAGGGAAGCAGAAGAAGCCAGAAAGCTGGAAGAAGCTAAGGCTGCAGCCGAAAAAGCTGCTCTAGAGTTTGAAGAAAGTTTGGCCAGAGAACTGGAAGAAGCGACTATACAAGTACAGTCTCCACCCAAGGAGGAATCTCCCGTGCCACCCACTGTGCCATCAAGCACCAAGGCGGCCACAGCAGGGAAGAAGAAGAAAAAGGCCTAACACAAATGATACAATCGTGTCCTGCAGTGCGCAGAGCCTGAAAACAACACAAGGTGCCATTGGACTGCATTGGTAATACAGGATTAGCATATGAATTAATTTGTAACCCACCCACCCTCCATTCCTGACAAAGAGCCTAGAGCAGTGATGGCGAACCTTGGCACCCCAGCTGTTCTTGGGCTTCAATTCCCAGAAGCCCAAATCCCTGTGAATCCACACGACAGGGTATACAGCGTGTACGCGCAGTAAACCCATTCGTGTGGATTCACAGGGATTTGGGCTTCTGAGAATTGAAGTCTAAGAACAACTGGAGTGCTGAGGTTCGCCATCACAGGCCCAGAATGGTTTCTGAACACTTTCAAACATGCCCATACAGTCAGCCTTATTTAAGCTCTGCTCAGACTCACATTTACTGGAGAAAATAACCCCAAATGAAGTATAGATTTGCATTGTAGGAATGCCTCCCTTAAGTGGTTTATATAGGTAGAGTTGATGCCCAAGTATCTGCAGGCGTGATGTGCATTTTTTACTACATCAACCAAAGCCGGAGGAGGTATGTAAATCCATCCATTTCATTTCCGTAATAAAAGAAAGAAGTTCCATTAAAATGGTAAAGCAATTCATTTTATTTTTCCCCCTCAGTAAAATATTCACATTACAATATCAGAGACACATTTAGTTCAGACTAATTTTAATTAATTTTGCACATAAATACTTTAAAATCTAAAAAAAAAATGTATGGTCAGAAAGTGTATACAGCTTTAGTAGAAATCCGATTCTTATAAAAGCAAGTATTGCTTTACTATTGTCATGATTCCAGTCAATAATATGACTTAATACCCAATTACAGTTAAGTAAAAATGCTCCTCAGGCATTTCCCAAGTCATCTTTCATAGGAGTCGGGCCCACTGCTGATCAATCCAAGAAGAAAATGTTGTTGAACTGTGTTGCACAAAGTTTCTTTACTTCTTCTGATATGAGGAAAAAAAGAAAGTGTTATTATAATTTAAAATCATCTAACATTCACCTATGACAGATATCAGTTATCGTCCATGAACACATCTGAATCAGCTTTTCTATTATACGATCTGTACAGTTACCAATTTCTGTGTTATAGTTGACTTAATTTTTGCAGTACAATTGTTTTTGTCATGGGGGGACGGGACACTCCCCCCCCAGACAGATCTACTGAATGATCAAAGGAAGGCGCACACAGTGTTTGGGCCTTGTTAAACTTATTGGCTACAGCCTTGGCTCTACAACAATAAGTTGAGTTTACCTTGATACCTTGGAGTCGTTATTCTGCAAGGAGTCTGCACATTGGTAGACGTCTCCGCGATGACATTCTGCACATGCAAACGGACTTGACAAATCAAGTCCATTTGTATGCAGTTTTTTTAGCCACTTGGATGTCATGTCACCCGCTGGCTAGGCAGACCTGGACATGTGCCCCCGCTTTCACCCTGGCCCAAGGGATCCGATGGAGGACGCTTTGGTGAGTTTTAGTCCAGGCCTAACATCACTGACAAGAGATGGGCAACACTTGCCTAGTTAGACCTCTCAAGCCCTGTGGCCCGACAAGCTCTCATCTCATTAAGTTGAGTTTATTCATAAATGAGGCCATTTTTTTTTAAAAAGGCAAAAGATATAAAAATTATGGTTGATAGAATAAAGCATACTAAAAGTCTTTTGCCTAAGCCTTTAGTTAAAGAGGTAGTGCAGTGCAGTGGGCTGGTTCTTCAGAGATCCAGAGACTCATTACCATTTGAGAGGGACTTGAGCCTCTCCCAACAGAACTGTTATAAAGGAAAAGTAGGAAGAAGCACAGACTTGTGAATAATAAATATTCAATATCCTGCTGGAACGACACCTAAATGTAACTTCAACAAGCGCACATTCTTCTATCTATTATGCCTTCATTTCCCTCTCCTCCTCCTGTTTGTTTTGGATCTGATTCTCTCAGCTTCCGGGAGTGACATACTTTGTAAAGTGACACTGAGTCTGTATCTATAAAACTGAAATCTATATTTGTATGTGCTCCAAAGGCTCCCACACCCCTGGACCGATCCTGCTGAAATTTGGCGCATACATACCTTGGGCTTGGGAGATCAGCACTGTGGGGATCTTGAAACCTATGGGGGGCGTATGCCCCCTAAATTGGGATACAATTGATCTATACAATGTGAGTTTCCCAGTGATGTAATTGAGCTGATGTCATAGTCTCAGGTAGGTTGAGATTGTGACATCATCTGACTAGCTCAGCTGTAGTTTTCACAGTAGGAGTGACCTGCATACAACCCACAAGGTTTCCAAGAGGGAAAGGCTGGCCTACGTTAAAGAAAAGAAAAACCCGAGCGAAGCCGGGTAATCAGCTAGTCTATTATAAATGGTAAAAAAAGTGATATGTTTAAGATAGAGAGAATAATAGTACGTAAAAAAAATAGGACTCTCTTCAGCTTACCATTCACTTCAATCAGGTTTGCATTTTTTTGATTCAAAATTACATAGAGTTCCCGCTGATCAGATTTCTTGCCAACAATCCAGTAGTCACTCATTGCCTTCACTATGATTTCCTCATCGTCATCAACCCTGTTAAGGAAAGGATTGTATGTTGGAATCTTAAGAATATGTCAGGGTAGAAATTACGGTACAGATTTTAAAGACCACGAACTTAGGACACGGGTAGGTTGGTTGTTTTAGAACCGTGATGGCAAACCTTGGCACTCCAGATGTTCTTGGACTTCAATTCCCAGAAGCCCAAGCACCCTGGGAATCCACACGAATGGGTTTACTGTTATTCATCTGGCCTGCACCACCCTCAGTGCTCCCGTACGGGCACATTTTACTTCCGCTTCCAGCAGCGATGAGGGCGGCGCGGGCCGGCTGAATTGCAGCAAACCCATTTGTACGGATTCATGGGGCTTCTGGGAATTCAAGTCCAAGAACATCTGGAGTGCCAAGGTTCACCATCATGGTTTTAGAATTTCCCCCACAGGTTTTACAGATTAAGCCATTGTAGTCACTGTAGCAGTTTATGGTGAATCGGCCGGCAGCAGGATCTGGCAGTTGCAATAGTCATTATTGGAAATGGGTTCTGAGAAGAAATGTTACTGGTATCTCCCCCCCAAAAAGCAAAGGTATCCTAAATACCAGCTGGTTCTTCCACTAATTCCTTGTACAAAAGTCAACAGGCTAGCATTTTTGGTATTCCCATACTGGCAATAATACACTGTCCACCAAAGCAGACTATGCACGCACGCACGCACAAGAATCCATTCTCCAAAACAATCCTGAAATACATCTTGGTGTTCAGGTGGCTGCACCACTTCATCTAAGCCCTCATCCTCAGGATATCCATTCAAAGAATGCACTGCTTCTTTAATGTAATGTAATGTAATGTAATGGTCACCCTTGCTCGAAAACCAGTCATATCCGACTATAGGGTTAGGTGCTCATCTTAAAGAGCCAGCGCTGTGTCTGCAGACATTTCTGTGGACATGTGGCAGGTATGACTAGACACTGGAGTGCATGAAACACTGTTACCTTCCCACCAAAGTGGTCCCTATTTATCTACTTGCAATTTCTTGCTTCCAAACTGCTAGGTTGGCAGGAGCTAGGATAGAGATGGAAGCTCACTCCGTCATGCAACACTCGGGTTTCAAACTGCTGGCCTGCCGACCTTCCAGTTGTCAAGTTCAGCATCTTAACCATTGAGCCACTGCCATCCCTATGCAGTCTTTACCAACAGGAACTGAGTAATGTTCAAATCTTAACTCATTTCTCCCCTTTGGCCAAGGAGGAGAGTATAAGTCACCTAGTGAAGTCACTGTTGATGTCGCCAAGAATCTTCATCAAGTCTGGGTGAACTGATGTAAGTGAGATACTGGGCGTTCTCCTCATATGGATTGTACTTTTCTCTGCCAGGTTCATATGATTGAAATAAATAAATTTAAACTGAGGCTCCTTCTCTGACCTAGGGAAACAGATAAGGGGAAGGAAAATGTCACACAATACAATAGCAAAGATGCAGACTCATTCCTTACTGTTTTATGTACAGGTCGCGCCCCCCTCCTCTTTATCCATGGGCCTAAAAATATTTAATTTAAAATCCTGAAATACATCATAGATATGTATTTCTATGGCACACTACCAGAGCTAGCCACTAGAGGCCACTGTCTGCAATGCAAAATATAGAGTTCGCGGTTATCCAAAATTTCAGGTATGTGTTAGGGCTTGTAACCTATCACATGGATACAAGGGGTGACCTGTACATCTCACTGTTCTCTCAGTGTAGAACCCAATGTGGCTGCCAGACTGAATTAAAAACAAATACACCGAAGAAGTTGTAATATTGAAATAGAATTCAATTTTAAAAAATAAACAACTTTAGGGTCTGTAAAGCATGAAGGCAAATTCTTCGGCTTTATTAAGCTGCTTCAGAATCAGGAACTTGAGAATAAGCTGATTCTAAGAACTGTCTCAGAAGGAAGAAAGGGACAAAGACTGTTGGTGACCTACAGCACCACATTATAAGATGCTCTCGTTTTGTGTTATATGTTGAACAGGCTGACCAAGCTCCTAGACATCAGAGCTGAGCTTGGCAAGCGGGCAGCGATATAAGTCTAAATAAATAAATAAATAAACTTGACTCAGAAATGCAAGATAAATGTTTCATATACTGGAAGTTAGACTGATTTAATAATCTGTAAGGTTTGTGTTCTCTGTGGTGGACACAGGATATGGTCATAATAATATAGCAAAGGAAAGCAATTACACTTATATACTGCACCACAGCATTTAGTGCACTCTCTGGGCGCTTCACTAGTTAATTAGCATTTTGCCCCCAACATGCTGCGTACTCATTTCACTGACCTCGGAAGGATTGAAGGCTGAGTTAACCTTGAGCCCTGGCCAGGATCGAACTCACAACCTTTTGGTTGCAGTACAGCAGTTTAACCACTGCACCACCAGGGCCACCAACATACTGATATTCACAGTATGTGTAGCACAGAGGTTCTCAACCTGCGGCCCATGGGACTTTTATGTTGCCCCCTCCCCCCTTCTGCCTCTGCCACACCCGGAAGTGCCATGTGTGGTTCCTATTTATTTTTGTCATTTATACCCCGCTTTCCTCTCCCGAGGGAGACCCAATTTAATGTACAAGCCGCCCCCATCGTGCAGGCAGGGCAGAATGGCCATCCGGCCACTGAAGCTGTCTGAGGGAGTGTGACCTGGCCCTCAGCTTGAAAAGGCTGAGAACCCCTAGTGTAGAAGATATGCAGTTTTCCTCAAGCCATTATGATGTCTGATGCAAAGCTTGAAGTTAGTGGTTGTAATGCTGTTTTTCAATGGAGCAGCACTGCCCCCCCCCAAAAAAAGAGGGGTACTTTTGGGCAATGGTCCCCAACCTTTGGGGTTTTGGACTTCAATTCCCAGAAGCCTAAGTCAATCCCCCAAAGTACGGAGCAGCCAATGGACTGGGACTTGAAGTCCCAAACCCCAAAGGTTGTGGACCATTGCTTTAGGGGACCTTATTTAAAAATAAAGAATGCTTCCTGAACGCATCAATTTGTGCACTTTGAAACCTACAGCTTGGCATTTCTTTTGTGAGAAATGTCACTCGACGCTTCAAGCCTAAAGTTCGCTCACTTGGCTCTACGTTATATTAACCCAGAAGCTCCATTAGCACTAGAAGAAGCTGTACTGTATCAGATTCTCAGGATCTCACCACATTAAAGTTTAAGGCTCGCTGAATGAAAGAAACTCCCAGCGCTTTAATTTACCGTCTTCTAAAAAGGAAGTAATAGCTCAGCCCAATTACTGTCCACTTAACAGGGTGATCATGTTGAAACAGAGCATTCACTCAACCACTTGGGTAGGTTCAACTCTATACCCCCCACCTGGTGCCTTCCAGAGGTTACCGAGATCGAGAATTTCCAAGGCGATTTGAGGAAAGACGGGTAAGGGGACCAACACACTTTCTACTATGGAGGTAACAACTCACATTGCGACTTCCTATACAGGTCAATTCACAAAGTACTGTACAGTTGCATTTCTGTCCCGCTACAATATCCCAAGGGCTTATTCGTATTCCAAAATGAGAAATTGTCTCTCTTTCAGAAATGGGCAAAAAAACCAAAATGAGGGTTAGCCAATTGTCAAGACTTGCAGAAAAAACCGCCAGGTAAATGCATTCATTTTCACTTCTTCTTCTGTGTCTAGGCCAGACGTGAAACTGCCAATATGAAGGCGCACCTTTTTGAGGGAGTTCATTCTGCAGTGCCTTTTGTCTGACCTAGTGTGTGAAAGATTAGCTGGCAACGTAAGGTGGCTGCTACCAGGGTACGCCCGATTGTGGTTCAAAAATGCCACAATCTTCGAGGAGGCTCTTTCTGTGTACCCCTTCTAAGCTCAAAGTATTCAAGTGAGGGTGGCTCTACAAAGACACAGAGGGGTTGGCTAAAGTTTAGAGCAGAGGTTCCCAACCTTTTCAAGCCAGGGGCCGGGTCACGCTGTCTGTCAGCTTTGAGGGCCAGATGGCCATTTTGTCCCAAGAGCTTCAAAGGGGCAGCCATTTCTTTTCTCAAATGCCCACGGAGGGGTGGAGGGTCACACAAAATGGTGCCATCGGCCGGATCCGACCCACGGGCCTTAGTTTGGGAACCCCTGGTTTAGATGTTCCACCACCATTCAGAAATCCACCACCTTTCTCCCTTTGCCTTTCCCCCCTGCCAATTAGTGCCATAAAACACCCGTGAAGATGGCATGCCTCTCATCTAACCACACAGTGTGAGCATGCCAGTGGAAGAGGGTGGATCCCCTGTACAGGATTTTCTTGAGCTCAGAGTTTCCTTCCATGAGGAACCTACCTTGGAGAGCTCATTGGACAATGGAGGTCACTGCAGCCAGGCTCCCTCCCACAGCTTTTGATCTCTCTGTCTCCAAACCTGGGGTGAGAATGAAACCAACCAAGCAGAATGACCTCTGCAACAGCCTAGTAGACAAGGTCTCTCTTGGCATCACAACAAAGTTTGCAGGCATCTATTTCAGCCCATATCAGACTCGAGTCAATGCTGGGTGGCAGTAAATAACCTGACTCCCGAAAGGGGCCAACGGCTACGGGCGGATGAGCCAATTTAGGTGGGGTGATGGTCCCCCTCAGTGGAGGAAATGCCACTGGAAACCATCCTATTGGGCCCAACAGCAAAATAAGCAGAGGAAAAATTCTGATTACCAACAGTCATGGAGGCAGAAGAGGCCATGCCAGATGGACTGGCTGTGAAGGCGCACCTTGTTAACATCCTCAAGGCTGCGGCAGTCCTTTGCATTCCCGGTATTAAATCCTGCACATCTCATTTCATGTGTGCCGCAGGAGATGGCTCCGTGATCATAGTCATTGGGATCCACCTTAAACAAATTCATGCCAATGGCATTTTTCTTGCTTAAGGGGAAAAAATGCATTCTCAGAAAAATCTGCAGAAGCAGACAACGCTGCCTCTTCGGCTTTGAAACGGAGATAAGCACTGAACCCTAGAGTCGGATACGACTGGCTTTTGAGTAAGGGAAAGCTTTAACTTTACTACTACCACCCCATATAGAGCTTAGTGCACTCTCTGGGTGGCCCACAAGTTAATTAGCATTTTGCCCTCAACATACTGGGTATTCATTTTACCGACCTGGAAAGGATGGAAGGCTGAGTCAACCTTGGTCCCAGTCAGAATCAAACTCACAACATTTTGGCTGCAGTACAGCAGTTTAACTACTGCGTCACCAGGGCTCTTGTGGGTAGAAAGCAAAAGAACCATCTGTTTGCTCATGCCGGTTCATTTTGTTACCTAAAATGTGGCATCGTTCTAGGCTCGACATGCAGGAACATGGGTTGGAAGAGAGAAGATATGGCGCATGCCAAAAGACAAATGAGAAACAGGGTGGAAAATCTAAGGCCCTCCAGATTACGGTGTGGAAAAGTTACTGCTTTAGGTTACAAATCCCAAGATCTCCCAGTCTGGCCCTCTCGGATGGATCATTCTAGGCCAATGATGTTGAATCTTGGCACTCCAGCTGTTCTTGGACTTCAATTCCCAGAAGCCCAAGTCTACATGAATCCACACGAATGGGTTTACTGCGCATATGTATGCATGCAGTAAACCCATTCGTGTGGATTCACAGGGACTTGGGCTTCTGGGAATTGAAGTCCAAGAACAGCTGGAGTGCCAAGGTTGGCCATCACGGTTCTAGGAGGTGTATTCAAAATACTGACTTTTCCACAGTTGTCATCAGCGCAGCTAAGGGTGAGGGACGATGTGAGCTGTAGTCCAAGAACACAACATGGGACGGACATAAAAAAGATAAAGGGACTCCAGCTAAATAACCCAGCCTCCATCTGTTAAACCAAGCTTTCTCAACCCTTTCAGGTTGCGGGCCTGACCACGCCTCCTGGGTAGCTAATCGGGCTGGTCACATGGTTCTGCCCACCCGGAAGTGGAAGTAAAATGTGTGCAGCGCATGTGCAGAATGCATTTAGTGGCATTCTGCGCATGCACGGCATGCAGTTTCCCCCGCTTCTGGGTTTGGCGAGGGCATCGCGGGCCTGATGAAATGGCTTCAGGGGCCAGGTTTGGTCCACGGGCCGGAGGTTGAGAATGCCTGTGTTAAACCAACATCTTTCTATAAAACTTCACAATAAAGCGATAGAAGAAGAATGCTCTCTCAAAAGCACTGGTTCACCTCTGGCGTACAAAGTCCTAAGAGAGAAATGGGTGTTTTGCAAGAAAAAGAAAGGCAATACAAACCCTGATATCCTCTTATTGATGTTGTATTGTTCGCATATATCCGACGCTAACACTGTGAGCTGAGGGCCCACAATGCTGTCAAGTTTACGGCAGAACTCCAACGTAGGCTGCACAGCCGCTGCGGAAGAGTTTGAAAAACACCCAATGAGGCTTTCACATAGTCAGTGATAAAGCATTCGAAGAACATGTCGAAAGTTATATGTATGATTTCAAAGAGCAGAATTTGCTCCCTCTGTCAGACAGGAGACAATGGGCTTCTGTAAACTTGAGTGGATAACCGATGGCCCCCAAAATACTATTGGAACTCAATTCCTATCATCCCCACTGAACCAGGCCAGGGGGGAATTGATGATGGGAACTGCAGTGCAACAACATCCAGAGGTTCACAAAGTTACCTATGGCTACTGTATATGCAGCTGTTCATGACCATGCCAAAATTTCTGCAAAAATATTTATTTTTAAAAGGAGATGCAGATGCTGAGCAGGGAAAGGAGTGGATTTAACAACCCTATAAACAAGTGCATTTATGGAGACGCCGAAGAGGAATTTTTAAAAAAGAACTCCTAGCCTTTACACAGTTATTCAGGCGTAAATTTAACTGGATATAATGGTGGTTCTTTTATAGCAGGCGTTCTCAACCTTTTAAAGCTGGGGGCCGGGTCAAGCTCCCTCAAACAGTTTCAAGGACCGGGTGGCCATTTTGCCTTTCCTCCACCACATGGCGCTTCCAAGTGTGGGCCACATGAAATGGCACCATGGACCACATCCGGCCTGCAGACCACAGGTTGAGAATCCCTGTTTTATACGATCCAGCTTCCTCATATTTTTACTCCCTTATGTGGGTTTTTTTTGATACCTCACTGGCATGTTTCATGGAAACAGGAGATCGTTTGAACATGTCTTTCATTAGAAGCGGCTGGTAAAATTACATATAAGAATGAAAATACAAAATTAATACCACAAATTAATTGACAACTCCAAATGATTTGTGAAATGAAACTAAGGAGTTAAATCTATGGAACTAAATCTGTATAGGGTTGTTTGATACTCACTATCAATCATAAAACAGACAGCTGCACTCATAGCCTGCAAGAGACAGAACATTCATCACAAATATCTTGTTTCCCATGGATATGCTTAACTTTTGGAATTACCTTACATAGAACACTGTTGTTTAAAAAAAAAAAGTTGATAAACCCTTGAACTGAGCAAATTCCCACAGGACATGAAGAATTTTTTCCAATAAAAGTTGAGGAATCTGTTCCATTCCTGATGTCCCGAGGCCATCACCCATCATCCCCAGCCACAAAAACCCCACAGTTATCAGCATTTGGGAATCCAACAATATTAGGAGCCACAAAATTCCCCTCTGTTTCAGATCTCACTTAGTGAAGATTGGAAAAGGGAAGGAAAACCAAGTTGGCACCTTGTCTGCACCTCAGATAGGTAAAGGTCTCCCTTGCCCGAAAGCCAGTTGCGTCCAACTCTAGGTGGTGGTGCTCATCTGTTTGCAGCCAAACAGCCAGTACTGTCTGCCTCTGCAGATATTTCCGTGGCCATGTAGCAAGCATAGCGCTACGCCAGAGTTCACAGAATGCTGTTACCTTGCCTGCAAAAGCAGTACCTGTTTATCTACTTGAAATTTCTTGCTTGTGAGCTGACCTGCCGATCTTCCAGTCATCAAGTTCAGCATCTTATCAACTAAGCCACTTTCAGATGGGTAACAAGTCCCAGATTTAATCTTTCTTCAGGGCCTGGTACATTACATTCATTAGGGCAGGAATGCCCAAACCTTTCGGGCTGGGGGCCTGACCACGCCCCCGGAACAGCTGAGTGGGTCAGACCACGCCCCTGGAACACAGCGTGTTTGCGCATGCGCGAAAGCAATCATTTTGTGTCATGGTTTGGTGCACAAAACAAAATGGCTGCTTTCGCACATGCACAGAAACATCTGTGCCAAACCAGGAAATAAAATGGCCACTTCTGCACATGCATGAAAATGGCCATTTTATATCCTGGTTCACGCAGATGCTTCTGCGTATGCGTGAAAGCAGCCATTTTGTTTCCCGGTTTAGCATGGATGCTTTTGCACATGCGCAAAAGCGGCCATTTTGTTTTCTGTGCCAAATCGAGACACAAAGTGGGCGCTTTCGCACATGCGCAGAAGCATCTGTATTTACTTCCAAGTTTGGCGAAGGCATTGGGGGCTGGATGAAATGGCTTTGGGGGTTGGGGCTGGCCTGTGGGCCGTAGTTTGGGCATGCATGCATTAGGGAGTAATTTCTGCACTTCAGGGCAGTGCTAAAATATATGCTTTACTGCTTTATGATTTTATGTAAACTTACTCAGAAGTCTGTCTCTCTTCAATGGAGTTGACTTCATAGCAAGCAAGTGTAGGACTTCAGCCTTGCAAAGGGGCACAAGCTGAGCTTCCTTCCCATGAATGGAAACGACATGTCTCAAGGTCACATCGATCCACCAGGAACTCAAAACCTGACCTCTGACCCAGAAAGGAGTTATTATATACATACTATAGTTTTGTGAAAAAAACTAAAGAGCTTTTAATTCAGCAATCATAAAAGAGGCCGGCAATTACCTTATATACAATTAAATGAAGCTCTTCGTATGAACCTTCTGTATTTACAAATATTTTGGGGAATCTGCACTTTGCTTCTGGATCGTTCAGATTTAGAGGTCCAGTGAGAAACCTAAAGGCAACGGTGGAATAGATCCAAATAATGTCAGGGTTATCATTTTAATTGATGTATGAACAGGCCAACAGACTCAATACAACACAACCAATCTATCAAGTTCCTTCTTCTTGCTTTCCATTTACCCCAGCCTAGTTTCATGGATTGTAGAGGCAGATATAATGGAAGATATGGTTATTTCTGGATGGATGAACACATAACCAAGGTCTATTCATAAAAAGCATGCACACAATAGATAGGGGTGAAAAATGTAATTACCTTCCATAGTGTTGTAGATTTCCAGGTATTTCTGCATGGATTGGAGAGTCTCTCCCTGCCAGCTGAAACAGGAAGGATTATTAAGTAAATCTCTCTATTCTTCCCCACCCTCTCATTACCTGACAGCAGCCTTCATCAGTCTGGGATACTAGAACTCTCACCATCCTTAGTCAGAGCTGGGCATGAAGTAGAAGATATAACTAGGGGAAGGATATACTACTGTATTTATGGTACGTGACAACCCAACCTCCTTTTCTCCTAAAGAGATGGGGATGGTTGAGCAGGAAAATACTTCTCTTTAAACATGAAAGAATGGCTTCTACGAAAGGACAAATCAAAGGACTTACTTCTGGTTCTATGTGTCTTGGAAAGAGGGACGTGGTGAGATATTTGTACAAAATTCTCATGTCATCTTGTTCCAATCCACTCCTGGAATATGAGAAGGACTAAATTATACCACCTCCTAAGTAGGTTGTCATCTCTTTCAAAGACTGACATTAAATTTTTTTTAAATCGGCTAAACTTCTAATACTCAGCAACTGTCAATTTGTCTATTATCTGTATCCTCATCTATAGCTTCAGGAAGTCCACTGCCGTGGAGACAGGTATAAATATAAGAAGGCAGAGCATTTGTGCTCCTTGTCTGAAAAAAATAATGGATTTTGTTCCATGAAAGCTCACATTAAAATTAATTTGTCTTTAAAGGGACTGCAGTGGCTCAAGTGGCTAAGACGCTGACTGGAAGGTGTGAGGTCAGCAGTTCGATTCCCGAATACTGCAGGACGGAACGAGCTCCTGTCTTTGTCCCAGCTCCTGCCAACCTAGGAGTTTGAAAGCAAGAAATTGCAAGTAGATAAATAGGGACCACTTCGGTGGGAAGGGAAACAGTATTCTGTGCACTCCGGTGTCTACTCATGCCTGCCACATGACCATGGAAACGTCTGCAGAAGCAGACAGCGCTGGCTCTTCGGCTTTGAAACAGAGATGAGCACTGAACTCTAGAGATGGATTCGACTGGCTTTCGAGCAAGGTTGACCTTTACTTTTAAAGAGCCGCAATATTTTCCTTTCCCTTTTTAAATTTCTTTTCCTCCTTTAATTTTCCAACAACCTCCCCTAACACAATCAAGCGTAGTGTAACAATTATTTACACGACTATGAGATCGACATAATATGCAGCTCTGCAAAGTTACCTGCCTCTTCAAAAACTTGATCTATGGATTACCAGTTTCTACAACAGGTTTGATAAGCAGTGTGAATAAGGGATTGCTTCAAAATGATGAACAATGAATACTTATCATCTTGATTTAACACACTAACATACAAGAAAAAGGGGTTTTAACATGGACTCAATATTGGATTCACAGTTTTCTATGACATGCAGACGACTGCATGATCAAGACCTGAAATCTTACAAAATGAACCAAGGAAGCCAAATTTTAATCTCCCTCCAATTACCAATTATATTATGCGTTCATAGGTAAATTACTTCTTGCCTAAGCTTGGAGCACAGTCTCGTTCAACTCCTTAATGACTTTTGAATAGAAAACCCTTGAACTGTGACTCGGCAATGAAACTGGATGATCAGTGCAGCTGCGCCACGTCAATAAACACACAGCTGAAGAGGAGCCCACAGGTTTGAATTACACCAATGCTGCAAACTATAGGCAGTTCTTTGTTTCGGTGTAAAATGCAAGATTTTCTCTCAATGAAGTCATGATGGTCAAAGAGTCCTTGGGATTATTTGAAAATGTGCCACCACTACAAATCTTGATTCATTTTTTCCATCAGAATCAAAGACACTGAAGGTTAAGATCTGTGTCGAGACACTGGATGCTGGCAAGACCTTGAGAGATTCAATGTTCTGCAAGCATTGATTTCTCCTTTCTTTCTTTCTTTGCAAATCGCAAAGTTGTGTAAAGTTTTTCTATTCATTTGCGTACATACCAGATGAGTTGATCATTGTAGAGAAATGCTGTATATTTCACTATGCTCAGACTTTCTTCCATTCTATTGATGAAGGACTGAATCTTTAAGTAAGTCATTTTATCCAAGGGAAAGAAGCTGATTCCACAAAAAACATCCAACAGGTCACAGGATTGTAAGTGAAGCGTCTGCAAGTACTGAGGAATAGACAGGGAAACAATATCAGCCACTGGCTTTGCTTAAACACAAGGGATTCATGCGGCCATTATACTAAAGAAGCAATATTTTAAACTACAAGCACCATCTAATTTGTAGCAGGCTTTCTAAGAAGAGTAAGAGTTTTCACAGAAACCCAGCTCTTGAGCCACACTTAACACAAAACTTACCCGGTGGAAGAATTTCTCTAGCCTGTCTTTCAGAACACGGACACCTCCATCTTCCACGGCTTTTCGGAATGTGCCATTAAAAAGCTAACAATTGTTTTGAAAAAGAGGAACGATCATTAGGTGGGTGACCGTGTCTTCACAAGTAGACCAGTTCATCAGGATGTTTTTATAAAAATTACAAAGACAATTAAACAGCTCGGTCCCGTGCAGATATTTTAGGACAACAGGGAAGATGAAGGAAGTTTGTTTACAGGAAGATTACAACTGAAGGGATGCAGAGTATTTCTAATTAATATATTTAGCCCATCTTTCACCAACTTGACATCCACCAGATGTTCTGGATTTCAGTGATTAGCATGGCTCATTGTTGGCAACAGTAATGGAGGCTGATGGGAATTATAGTTTAAAACATCTGGAAAATGCCGGGGTGGGGAATTCAACCAACCAACCAAGATACATACCTTGTACATATTATAACATTGATGTAACACTGAACTATACACTTTGTCCTGTAAAAAATAATAATAATCAAATAATTAATTCAAGAATAGCAATACAAGGACAGTAAAACCTCGCATAAAGAGCACCTCGCTTAGAGACTAATCCGCTTAAAGAGCAGAATTTTCTCTGAATGGTCGCCTTGCTTAACAACTAAAACCAAACAAAAACTCGCTTAACAACTAAATCGGGGTTCACAATCCTCCCCACCAGAAGTCACAATGGGTCACTTACAATGGTGTTTCGCTTAAAGAGCAAAGTCGCTTAAAGAATAATCCCGTGGAATGCATTATGCTCTTTAAGCAAGATACCACTGTATATTGATCACCCATTATGTGATCATTCATAAACATATAAGAATTGGTTTATTATTCAGAGAAATATTATTTCCTTTCCTTTTGTATTAGTAAGGATGTTTCTATCTAAAAGCACACACAGTTTCTATATAAAATTATTATCAATATCCCATTCTTTTTAAAAGATTTTTTTATTGAATTTTATAAAACAACAAACAAAAGAAAAAAATACAAACATAACAAAAAATAATCAACCTACATACATAATACATACTAAAAAAAACCATCCCATTCAATACTACAAAAAATAATTTTTAAGCAGAACACAAGGAGAAATAAGCTACTAAACACTGTTGTTTGTTGTTGTCTAAACAAAGTCAAAAACACACACAAATCAAATAATGGCTGAAATCTAATAATGTAAAGATATGCCGGGTAAGTCTGATGATGCTATCAGATGTGTTTTGGTAACTAAATGTTTCCTATAACATTGTAAAGAGAGCAACTGACTTCTGAATAGCCGCATGAAAAAAGACTGAAGGAACTAGGCATGTTTAGCCTTGAGAATGGTGCCCCACTGTGGCATTTTCTATGGCTTTCGGGCTGGGGTGCCCAAAGTACACCCCACAGGCCGGATCCAGCCAATGGCACCTAATAATCTGGCCTGCGCCACTCTCAGAGCTACCGGAAGCAGAAGTTAAATGTGCCCACGCATGCGCAAAATGCTGCTGTAAAGCACCCATGGCTATCATAAACACATTTACGGCAGCCGCGGGTGCATTTATGGTAGCGTTTTGCGCATTGCGGGTGCGTTTTACTTCCACTTCTGGTGGGAGAAACCACAAGACTGGCCCACTCAACCACGTGACTGGCCTGTGGCCCAAAAAGTTTGGGCACCCCTACTTTAGGGTATGGTCTAATTTGAGAGCTGGCTATGCTGATTGCCCAATTCTGGAAATTGCAAAGTAGTATCTGCAACAGACGCCATGATCTAAACTGCTATTATCTGTTGATAGGCAAGCAAAACAATACGGAGGCCCTGAAAACTCCAGTGCCAAGGATTTCATTTGGAGAAGTGCCAGATACAAGCACATGACAAAGGGGCTCTGTGAGCCCACTCTGGCTTAGAGCAGAGTTAATCAGTAAACATTCGGAACATGATTTGGTAAGATGAATGGACAATGCAGTGAGTTATGCTAATTTAATTTACAAACAAAATGTCAAACTATCCCAGAAACAAGAGTTGGTTCTTTACCAATAATTCTTCTTCTTGATATTCAGTTACTGGTTTGCCATCTTTATGTTTTTCTACGATAGGATTCCGGACAACCTTGAAAGTGGAACATCATAAGTATTATTGTTTTTTTAAAAAAAAAATTGTTTAGATGTTGTGTTGGTTCATGCCATGTTTTAACAATTTATAGTTAACAGTTGAAATTCAGTACTAAGTCGCAACTAGAGTAGACCCACTGAATCAATGGACATAAAGAGTTGAATTATTAAATCCCCATTGATTCAATGGGCCTATTCTTGTCACGACTTAGTACTGAATTTCAGCCAGCAAGTATTTTGTATACTGTATGTTTAAATTCACCCCAACATTTCATTCCGAGACAGCACTGTATTTGATAAGCATCACTTCACATCCTCCTTTCAGAAGGAAAGATCCTGTCATAATCTGGACAAAGCACATCTACACAATTCAAAGTCTTGCCTGGCCAGAGATCTCACTGAGTGAATCCTTCCTTACTTAGCCATTTCATCAAGCTGTAGTAGAGGGGAAATAAGGGTAGGAGGAGGGTTAATCAGTTATGTGGAAAGACCAACTTAGCAACCCCTCCATTCCCTTAACTTCTGAAACCTAGAAGAAGCCATTCCACAAGACTGCAAAGAAAGACAACAGAATCGGGGCTATCCCTTCAGCTCTGCTTAAGAGCACAAATTCAAGCAGTTTTAAGAGATCCTGAAGAAACAATTAACAAAACCATATCATATATACAGAAGTATTTGTTTGTATGTGCTCCAAAGGCTCCTGCACCCCTGGACCAATCCTGCTGAAATTTGGCACATACGTACTTTGGGCTTGGGAGATCAGCACTGCGGGGGTCTCAAAACCCATGGGGTGGGTGTACGCCCCCAAATTGGGATGCAATTGATCTATACAATGTGTGTGTTTCCCAGCGATGTAATTGAACTGATGTCATAGTCCCATTATGACATAATCTGACTAGCTCAGCTGTAGCCCTCTGAGCTGTAGTTTTCACAGTAGGTGTAAGGCAAATGGAGGCCGGCCCGCTGAGCTCTGGAGCCGCAGAGGCGGTGGAGGCAGTGGCCATGGTGGGCGAAGCCGAGGAGGGAGGGAAGGTCCGAGGGTTCCTCAACGGCTGCGTGCCGCTCTCTCACCAGGTGTCCAGACACATGTATGGGAAGGATAAGGGCAGTAAGTGACCATCGACAGAGAAGCGGGACGGGTGAGGGAAGAGAGAGACGGCGGAAGGGATGCAGGAGTGACCCACATACACCCCACTAGGTTTCCAAGAGGGAAAGGCTGGCCTACGAGAAAGAAATGAAAAACCCGAGCGAAGCCAGGTAACCAGCTAGTATATATATAAATACCATAACCATCCAGAAATTTTCTTCAGGTTCATTGAAGAACTGCCTATTCTTCTGTGTATGGAGGGATTTTGCAGGTTTTGTAGGGTTAAAAGTCCTAAGAAAGAGGGGGAACATATGAATGAACATGTTAATCTCTCCACCTAACTGTTAACTTGAACAGTAGCATTCAACCAACTAAATTGGATTAGTCTATTTCGTAAAACTCTAAGATCAACTAAAAGTATAACACAATTAACAAGGCAGCAGACTATTTCTAGAGTGATTTTTTTTTCAGTTCAGGAAAAAGCACCTCCTCTTAAATGGTGCCTTAGGTTTTGTGGAACGAAAACCCTTAGGATTTATAAGAGATCAGTATAAAACTTTGAATCATAGAATTGTAAAGCTGGAAGAATTCCAAAGCTCTTCAAGTCCAACTGCTGATAAAGCAAATAACAACAACTCACAGCATCACTGACAGATGCCCCACAAACCGTACACAAAATTTAAGTGACAGAAACCTTACTACCATTTAATTGTCAAACGACGTTCTTCCTAACATTGAGTTAAAAACTCCTTTCTTCCAACTTGAACCCATTAATTAGTTCTAGTCCCATCCTCTGGACCTGTAGAAAACAAGTCTGCTATATCTGACTGTAGTAACTCTTCTAATTTAATGTGATTATCTTAACAGCTCTCTGCCATTTCTTCTCCAGGTGAAACATATACAGCTACTCAGCTTGTGATTATTTTACCCAACCTTCTCAGCTTGCCTTCATTGGGCTAGGCTTTCAGCACTTTTACCATCTTGCACACCCTGCTCTAGACAGGCTCTGGTTTGTTGATATGCTGTTTAGACTGGGATGACTAGAAATGGACTGCTTTCCTGCAAAAATCCTTTCAACCCAGAGTAATCTCTGACATGAAAACACACACTAAGATTAATTCAAGCAGGCCTATAAACCAAAATATTGTGTTGCTGAATTGACTAGTCCAAACACAGCACCTTTAAGAATCTTTCTGCAAAAAGCTTTAAAAGTTTGTGCTCCCTCTAAATAAAGAACAAAGAAATGGAATATACAAACAGTTGCTTCACCTTGCTGCACAATGGATCTTGGGGACATGAAAGGAGCCTCATTCGGGCATCCCGAGTGGAGTTTCTCTGACAAAAATCCTTTCAACCCAGAGTAATTTCTGACATGAAATTTATTTATTGCAGCACTGCATTGGATTAGTGATTAAGATGCTGAGCTTGGAGACTGGAAGGTCAGGGTTCGATACCTGAGTGCTGCATGACAGCTCTTGGGGACATGAAAGGAGCCTTATTCGGGCAACCCCTGAGCAGTTTTTCCCCAGCAAAAATCCTTTCAACCCAGAGTAATTTCTGACATGATTTTTTTTTACCTTGTGAACTGTACTATGGCTTCACATAATCCAACACTTCTTATTTTTTCATTCTTTTCTACCTCGTTTGGATAATAAAAGAGAATCTTCTTTTCTTCCTGAAGTAGGGAAAGAAACAAAAGTGAACAAAAATGTGCAAAAAGTATGGTCCAGAATCCTGTTGACCAAAAATGCAAGGAAGTGAACACTATCTTGCCAGCTTTCCATAACGGATCACGCAGAGGCTCAATTGGCAAACACACACGCATGCACGCACGCATGAACACACGCACGCACACACACAACTTTTCTAATTCTCCTTACATGCTGATTGTTGCCAGGTAATTTTTGTTACTATCTTTTAATAAATAACTTTAAATTTATGTCTAGGTGCCTTATCATGCTTTGTATATTAATCTATTTTACGTACACATATGAAAACAGTGCCTTTGAAGCCAAATTGTGCTGAACCTTAAGTAATAATCTCTCCAGCAAATCCAATATGTATTTAAATTGCAATGAATCTATGCCTATATACAGGTGAAACTCGGAAAATTTGAATATCGTGCAAATGTTCATTCATTTCACGTAAAAGGTGAAACAAATATATGAGAGACTCACTACATGCAAAGCGAGATATGTCATGCCTTAATTCATTATAATTGTGATGATCATATGGCGTACAGCGTACATGAGATTATGTGATGATTATGGGGTACATGAGATTGGGGGGTTGGAGTTTTCATAAACTGTAAGCCATAAGCATCAATATTATAATGAAGTAAGGTTTGAACTATCACACTTTGCATGTAATGAGTCTTATCTCATATATTTGTTTCACCTTTTAAGTTGCACTACTGAACTGAATGAACATTTGCACGATATTCTAATTTTCTGAGTTTCACCTGTACTTAGATATTACCTTAACATTTCTAAGGTCCTTGGTTAGGTCTTGAGCTGTTAATTTTTACAGATTTTTATTTTGTAGATTTTTATTTTATAACAACAACAATCATGAACATTCTCTCGGTATGTCATTGACAAAAGAAATGTAATACAGTATACGTGATACAATATAGCAATAACCAGTGTAAAGTAAATAAGCAGATATTTTTAGAAGTGGTAGCCATGTTAGTCTGTGCAAGCATATCAGAGAGTAAACAAAACAACAAAAACCGTTGTGGCATTTTAAAGACTAACACTAATGCCTTGTTTTATAATCCCACCACAAGATATTCAATCTCGTAAACGTTTCATCTATAATCTGTTCCGGCCTTTGACTGTACTGTAATAATAAATTGAACTAACAGTAATACAGGAGTTTGTCTTTAAGGTACCACAACCTTCTTTTTTTGTTTTGTTTTGTTTATTCTGATATAATTAAACTGATATAATTAGACTGCAGTGGCTCAAGTGGCTAAGACGCTGACTGGGAGGCAGAAGGTCAGCAGTTCGATTCCCGAGTCCTGCAGGACGGATTGAGCGCCTGTCTCTGTCCCAGCTCCTGCCAACCTGGCAGTTTGAAAGCAAGAAATTGCAAGTAGATAAATAGGGACCACTTCGGTGAGAAGGTAAACAGCGTTCAGTGCACTCCGGTGTCTAGTCATGCCTGCCACATGACCACGGAAACGTCTGCAGAAGCAAACAGCGCTGACTCTTCGGCTTTGCAACAGAGATGAGCACTGCACCCTAGAGTCGGATACGACTGGCTTTCGAGCAAGGGAAACCTTTAATTAAACAGAAACACACATACATACACATGTCTTTCCCCTCAATTTTTTTTATATAATAGAAGTCGCCCCCCGCCAGCCTTCATCCCATGACAAAAGGCCTCGCTCTTAGTGCATAGCATTTAAAAACCAAATAAAATGTTAAAATTAACGACGGGCCTTTTCTTTTTTTTGGGGGGGGGGGGGAGCCTGACAGGCCTTTCCCGCCCCCTTCCACCAGTAGGCCTCAGTCGGGCCTTTTTTCCCACCTTCCCGCCCCCCGGTGGGCTCGGCCTCGGCCTCCTTCTCCCGCTCGGCTCCGCGGCCTAGTGCCGGGCCCTTCTTTCTTTTACCTCCCCTTCCTTGGGGCCCAGCCGTGGGTTGTAGACGAAGAAGCTGAGCAGGGTCGGCGCCAGCTGCTTCTCCTGCCCGCTTCCCCCCGAAGAGACGCCGCCGCCGGCCGCCGCCGCCATGCTGGGCCTGAAGGGAGAGCGCCTCGGGCCGGCACCGGCTGCTCCGGCCGCGGCGGATCATGAGGCGCGGGAGGGAAGGAGGAGGGCCGTGGTTGCTCACGGTGTTTCCTCCACACCGAGCAGGCCTTCTCCGCCTCCTTCCAGTCACTCTGAGGCCTAGTTACGGGCCGCAGCCGGCGTCTCTCCCGCCTCCTCCGCCCCGGAAGAAGCGCAGCGCCCGGCGGCCTAGTAGGCCTCGCTTTCTGAGGCGGCGCTGGCGGCTTCGCGTTTCCCTCAAGAGCCGGGCCTTTCCTGAAGGCAGTGCGGTGGTGGGGGCCGCTGATGTAATAAGGCGCTCCTGCTCTGGCCTTTCCTTTCTTTGTCATTTAAATAATTAGATATTAAACCCAATTAGGCGACATTTGGCGAACTAAGCCTTTGCACCTGCCCCCACTCCCCCTCAGCCGCCCTTCTGGAGCAAACTGTAAATCTTAATTTTTGGATGTACAGGTGAAACTGGGAAAATTAGAATTTCGTGCAAAAAAAAAATCCATTCATTTCACTTAAGAGGTGAAACAAATATATGAGATATGCTCACTACATGCAAAGCAAGATAAGTCATGCCTTAATTTGTTATAATTGTGATCATATGGCGTACAGCATTCATGAGATTATGTGATGATTATGCGGTACATGAGAGTGGTTTTTTTTTTGGGGGGGGGGTTCATAAACTAAACCATAAGCATCAATATTATAACAAAGTAAGGCTTGAACTATCTCACTTTGCATGTAGTGAGTCTATCTCATATATTTGTTTCACCTTTTAAAGTTGCATTACTGAACTGAATGAACATTTGCACAATATTCAAATTTTCCAAGTTTCATCTGTATTTACTTGTTTGGTTTGAAAGCAAGACATTGCAAGTAGATGAGTAGGTACCATTTTGGTGCGAAGGTAAACAGTGTTCCGTGCACTCCGGTGTCTAGGCATGCCTGCCGCATGTCCACAAAAACGTCTGTAAACGCAAACAGCACTGGCTCTTCGGCTATAAAAAGAGATGAGCGCTGAAGCCTAGAGTCAGATACGACTGGCTTTCGAGCAAGGGCGACCTTTACCTACTTGGTTGATTTATTTCTAATTTGTTGTGTGTTTTATTATGTTATTTTGAGATTTGTTTGCACACTGCCTAGAGTTGGAAATCTCCCAAATGGGTGGTATTAAAATACAATCAATCAATCAAACAATAAAATAAATATTCCCATTATCTCTTCTGTCTGATGAAGTGGACTTGATCCATGAAAGCTCATATTTAAATACAGGAGTTAGTCTTTTGAGGTGCCACAACTTTGTTGTTATTTTCATTTACTCTCTGATATGCTTGCACAGACTTATCACGGCTACCACTCCAAAAATTATTCCCCAGTTTCCACCATTTCATATTTTTAGCCACGTGTACAAGTCTGGCCAGGTTATCCTGCTATGCTAATAGAATAGACTGGGGATTCTCAACCTGTGGCCCACGGGCCAGATGTGGCCGATGGCACCATTTCATGTGACACTCCCTCCCTGCGGCACACCCAGAAGTGCGATGTGGTGGAGGAAGGGCAAAATGGCCGTCCGGACCCCGAAGCTGTCTGAGGGAGTGTGACCTGGCCCTCGGCTTAAAAAGGATGAGAACTGGCGGAGACCATACTGCCAGCTACTCGGCGCTGAGTGTCAGGCAGCAGTTAACTGCCCTGAAGTATAATGGCCTTGGGTGCCGAAGTCCATAGGGAAGGGTGACGGTCCTCAAATAGATTAAATCCCACTTGAATCCATCTTGATGTAGGGCAGAAGCTTCATCCATCCTGGCCTGAGGCTGATGAGGACATTGTGTGCCAAAAGGGCTCAGCTCAGGATCAGAAAGTGACTCATAGAGCTGGATCATTGGTACTATGGGTGCCACGCTGCGATGCGGAAGGCAGATGGAAGGCCACTGCATTAAATTCTCAGGACAGTCTTCATGGCTGAGCACCATGAGGATTGCCAAGATTCGGATATGGCAGAAGAAGTCAAGTGTGGGTAACATCATGCCCACTTTCCTAAGGCTTCCCAAAAGCCTTGCATGTGTGGAAGGAGGTGTAAACGTGTACTTTCCCACATTCTAGTATTCAATGAAGGGGGAATTGAACTTGAACCAGACATCCTAGAGAGTGAAGTCAGAAAGGCCCTAAAAAGTATGGCAAATAACAAAGCCAGTGGAGATGATGGTATCCCAGTTGAATTCTTCAAAGCCCTAAAAGATGATGGAATCAAGCTATTGCATGCTATATGCCAGCAGATTTGGAAAACGAAACAGTGGCCGCAGGATTGGAAAAGATCGGTATATGTCCTAATCCCAAAAAAGGGCAATGCCAAAGAATGTTCAAATTATCGAACAATTGCGCTCATCCCACAAGCTAGCAAAGTGATGCTCAAGATAATACAGGATAGACTGCAGCAGCCTGTAGAGAGAGAACTACCAGAGGTGCAGGCTGGTTTCAGAAGAGTTAGGGGAACCAGAGACCACATTGTCAACATACGTTGGATCATGGCGAAAACAAAGGAATATCAGAAACAAGTTTACTTCTGCTTCATTGATTACACCAAGGCTTTTGATTGTGTGGATCACAACAAAATGTGGCAAGTAATGAAAGAGATGGGAGTACCAGAACACCTTATATGCCCCATGAGAAATCTGTACATGAGTCAAGAAGCAACAGTTAGGACAGTATGGAATGACGGAGTGGTTTGGAATAGGAAAAGGAGTAAAACAAGGCTGCATTTTGTCACCCTGCTTATTCAACTTATACACAGAGCACATAATGCGCAATGCAGGGATGGAGGAATCACAATATGGGATCAAAATTGCTGGGAGAAACATCAACAATTTGAGATATGCACATGATACCACCCTGATGGCAGAAAGTGAGGAAGACCTAAAGAACCTCTTGATTGGATTGAAGGAGGAAAGTGCAAAAGCTGGATTGAGACTCAATATCAAGAAAACCAAGATAATGGCAACAGGCCCAATCAGTCCCTGGAAAATAGGTGGGGAAGAAGTAGAAGCAGTGACAGATTTTACTTTCTTAGGATCCAAGATCTCTGCAGATGGAGATTGCAGCCATGAAATAAAAAGGTGACTAATTCTTGGGATACAGGCTATGAGAAACCTGGGGAACATAGTCAAAAGTAGAGACATCTCACTGCAAACAAAGGTCCGCATAGTCAAAGCAATGGTATTCCCGGTTGTAATGTATGGTTGTGAGAGCTGGACCATTAGAAAGGCTGAGCGAAGAAAAATAGATGCCTTTGAGATGTGGTGCTGGAGGAGAGTTTTGAGAGTCCCCTGGACAGCGAGGAGAACAAATAGGTCAATATTAGAAGAGATTAGCCCTGAGTGCTCATTAGAAGGTCAAGTGGTAAAGATGAAGCTGAAGTATTTTGGACATCAAATGAGAAGAGAGGATTCACTTGAGAAAGCCTTGATGCTGGGGAAGGTGGAGGGCAAAAGAAGAAGGGGACGGCCAAAGATGAGATGGCTGGATGGTATTGTAGACACAATGAGCACCGGGCTGTGTGGACTGAGGAGGATGGTGGAGGACAGGGGTGCCTAGAGAGCAATGGTCCATGGGGTTGCAAAGAGTCGGAGCCAACTGTGTGACTGAACAACAACAAAAAAAAAAGTATTCAACAATGGCAGACTAAATACTGAGACAAATGTTGTTGTTTACATTTTGCATGTGGGGGTGTGGGTCTAGTTTCTCCACAAAATACAACAGACTAAAATTCCTTCCTTCTTTCATTCCTTCCTTCATTCCAGTTCTGCTGATCTGGGCGGTGTACAAATAAATGAACAAACAACAATACCCTGCAACAACTATAATCTCATTTTTACGCGTGGGTAGTTTTCATGGATGGGTAGCTTCTTAAAGTGCGATAAACCAAACTCTACTCTTTATGTGAGCATACAATTTTCTTTTTACAGCAATTATTAAACTTCAAGATGCTATGAGTATTTTGCTGTGAAGTGGCTTTATTCTGTACCAGGAAAATCATATTCTAATGGTTGGGACTTGAGTAGTAAGTAGCGTTTGAAGCCATTGGAGGACCAGAGGTATAGAAAATTGCTCTTTTAATTGTCAAGGATTCTGGGAGGATTGTAGGAGTTTAGCTTCCAAAGTAATGTTTCCAGGTGATGCTTCCAAAGTAATGTTTCCAGGATTGAGGAGAGAAATGCTTGTTGCGGCATTATATGTACAGTAGAACCTCGGATAAAGTCCAAACTCCGTTCCACAAGTTTGGACTTTATCCGATTTTGGACTTTATCCGAATCAAATGGGCGATGCATTGGATAATGTCCAAAATGGACTTTATCCAAGGTTCCTATACCAAATGCCTTGGATAACGTCCATTTTTTAGCGGTTTTGGACTTTATGCGATGCATCATGTGTGCATGAAAACCGCAACTTTATCCAAATTGGACTTTATCCGAATCAGACTTTATCCGAGGTACCACTGTGTCTTGCAAGGCTAGTTTGGCTTTGCCTGAACCAGAAGGAATTAGGAAATTCAGAATTCTGTATGTGGGTTAGACTTATTCCTGTGTGGTGCATAATCTGATTTTGGATCATGGGAACTATTCTGTACCTTGCCAAAATGGCATTAATTAAATTGTCCCGTTATATGTATTATAGCAACTTGAATGTGGAAAATCTAGAGAAAATGAGGCTCAGCATAATCAATCAGTTAGTGGGAATGTGATAAACTAGAAGTTCCTGGTAGCTCATTTGGCTAGCAAGCGTAGTGAAGTACCTCAAGTCCATAAGTACCTCAAATTCCCATGATATCTGCAACATATTTTCGAATATAAAAGAAGGACAGGGCCGGCCATGCAAACACAGTGAAAAAAGTATGTGCCGCATCAATATTCAAATTGGCAAATGCTGACATAGTGACCAAAATTAACACTAGTACATAATGATCTTTATTAACCTGTACCTTGTTAAATCTATACATAACACACACTCAATAGAATAAGGATCATAATAAAGAATTCCTGGGGTACAAGCTGAGAACAGAAAATCCCTCCGAGACAGATGTGTTACTTCGTTCCCCATTCATTTCAGAGCCTTAAGAGTGCACCATTTCCTGGAATTCTGAACCAAAGGAAAGGAAAGTCATTTGCAAAGTTGACTTGTAACAAAAAACACAATTGTTTATTATCCCGAACAAAGATTAGCTCTGTTATAGAGGTAAGTTTACACTGAAGACTGGCAGTTTGTGACCCATGCCCAAACTACGGCCTGTGGGCCAGATTCAGCCCCCGATGCCATTCCATCTGGCCTGCGCTGCCCCTGGAAGTGGATGTATTTACGCATGCACAAATGCATCTGCATTCACTTCTGGGTGCGGTGCAGATGTACTCATGGATGCGCAAATGCGTCTGCACCGCACCTGGAAGTGAATGTGGGCGCGCATGTGCAATCGCATCCGCTCCCAGCGTGGTCAGGCTTGCTCAGCTGTTCCGTGGACATGGTCAAGCCTGCGGCGCAAAAAGTTTGGGCACTCCTGCTCTAGAACAGTGTTTCCCAATCTTTGGTTTTTGGAATTCAATTCCCAAAAGCTTAAATCAATTCCCCAAAGCCAATGTATGACTTAGGCTTCTGGGAATTGAAGCCCACCAGTGTTCCGTGAAACATAGTTTGGGGAACGCTGCTTCAGAAGGTGGTTGGGTTGCAACTCATAGCAGCTCTAGCCAGGATAATATCTGCAGGGACATATATTGCCCACCTGATGTACAGTGTGGATGTGATTAGTCAATCATATCATTCTTAGATATTTTCCGAGTTATGCCATACTAAGATCCTCCATTGTAACCTTAGTATTTTTATACACTGTAATCTTGGATGTTATTATAATTTATATCATACTTTTATTATACTATGCATATCTTATGATTTTTACATGATATATACTAGATCTCATTTAATTGAATTTAGCTAGAGCATTCTACAATTTGTTTTATATTCCCAACACAATATATTCAATTTTGTTGTAAATGTTTTATCTATAATCTGTTCTGGCCTTTGACTGTAATGAATTGATTTGATTCTCCCTTGAGACTTTCCCTTGTATTAGCAAGCTCTCCCAGAAAAAAAATGAGAGCAATTTCATCTCCTCTTTTATTGATTTTCTTAGATTTGTTTTCCATCCCTGGTTGTGCATTCTGCATAGGAAAGATGCCATATTGTGCAAGGACTGAAACAAGCTTTTTAAATTGACATTTCTTTAAGGGAAAAAAGCATAAAGCTCAGAAATCTTGTATGATTCCTTTGGGGCAAAGGTCTTACTTAGATCCCCCCCTCATCCTAAATTCATCTGTGAGAACAAAAGAACAGTGAGATTCATGTACCTAGCAAGACACATATCATCATAGTAAAATTGAGCTTTCCTTCTGCATACAACTGCTAATATCAGCTTAGAAGCCATGAGAGGAGGGCTTCTGTTTTTCACATAAGAAGGGCCAGGTTGAATTCCTGACATTTTCGAGGTATAACAGGGAAGGACATGAATCTAATGGTTCATGGATCTAATTCAGTCACTTTTCTGTGATGTTCAAGGGCTTCCTAAAAAGAATCAAGATGCCCACTGATGAAAATACTGCTGGATTACAACAGTCGAGAATCTTTCTTCCCACTATGTTCTATGTTCACTTGGTGTCACTGGTAGCTGATGAATCCCAATTTAGGGAGACTATGGAGTCATTCTGAGTTGCCATTTATAAGAGGTATCCAAGACCCAAGTTTGAGGAAAAGGTTCAGCACCTTTGGTAACAACATCGTGACTACGGAAGAAAGACTGACACAACTTTAATATTGACAATGAAATCCGAATTAAACAATTTTGATTTTTCATTGTAAGTATTAAAAATCATGTGTTCCTTGGCTCAATCATCAGTCATAATAGAGACTGTGGTGAAGAAATCAGAAAAAAAGACTTGGTATGACAGCTATGAAGGAATCAAATTAAATATCGAGTCATGTAAATTCATACCTTCTGCTCCGATTTTCCCATCTCCATCATGGTCTGCTACTGCCAAAAATGCTTTGGTTTCTGTAGGCGTTAACAACCGCGCTCCAAGCTCAAACCTCTGGAGGAAATACCTAGTGAAAGGAGATGGGAAAAGAACATTTTCATGCTTGCCATACTTGCCAGAAGAAGAGACTCATGCAACAAAAAAGTTTGACATGAGGTTGATTCAGAGTCATTTTGGAACATTTTATAAGAGAGAAAGAGAGCTTTTATTCCAGGAGAGAATTGCCATTATTATTTTACTAAATACTGTATTTTCTGGCATTTAAGACTACTTTTTAACCCCGAAAAATCTGTGCCAAAGTCGGGGGTCATCTTATAGGACAGGTACTTAACTGCAGCTTGTTTCCCCTTGCTTCATATGTCCGGCGCATATGGTGGGGGGTGCCGCGGCCGAGTCCCTGCTCTGTGCGGGGATTATGAAGCAAGGGGAAGCAAGCTGCACACATCTTCCTGTACCTCGAGGAGGAGAACGTGAGCGTGGATTGGCTCTCCACCAGAACCTGCCCATTCGACTCGGAGGGCTGCGCGTCTTCGGGTTGAGTGTGGGTTAATTTTTATTTGGTGTGCATTGGAAGAGAGGTAGTCTTATACGGCAAGTATATTCGAAACTCTATATTTTAACTGGAAAAGTTGGGGGTCGTCTTATACGCCCAGTCGTCTTATAGGCCGGAAAATACGGTAGTAATTTTTCCCAATTGTTTACTAGTTATTTGAAAAGTAACAAAATAGTTAACTTTAGTTATTTAAAACATGCACAAAAATAAAAGTGGAAGGTTATGATTATATATAAAAAGTAACAAGCTTATATTGCTACAACTATAAAATTAAGTAAAATTTGGGATCATACCTGTCAAGTATCCCGGATTAGTCGGGATTTCCCGTATTTCAGCGCTCTGTCCCCCTTGTTTCCGCCGCCATCCCGTAATTTTGGATGGCAGGAAAGGGGTTACTGCACATGCGCGCCGCTGTCTCTGACGGCCACGCATATGCAGTAACCGCTTTCCTGGTTGAAGGGGTTTCTGTGCATGCGCGCCACTGCCTCTGATGGCCATGCATATGCAGTAACCCATTTCCTGGCTGAAGGGGTTTCTGTGCATGCGCGCCGTTGCCTCTGACGGCCACACATACACAGTAACCCATTTCCTGGAAATTTACTGCGCATGCGTGGCTGGCTCCCGGATTAGCAAAACCTCGACTTGACAGGTATGTCTGGGATATGGAGGCCACATCAGAGTGCCTGATACCTGAAGAGGGCCACATCTTAAAATGTAACAAAATAATTAGTTTACTGATTTAGATAAGAAGTAAACATTCAGAGGTAAACAAGCTAGTTGGAGGGCTTCACAGAAATAGTTTAGGACTACAGGTTGGGGACTCCTGCCTTAGTTATGGAGGAAAGAAGATAACTACAAGTAACTCGTTATTTGTAATAAGTTGCAAACAGCCCTGTGAGATTGATCAGCCCTTGGAAGAGTAATTGGCTCAATTACCTGTTCAGTTTCACAACTCAGTGGAGAATTGAGCGTCCCTCCAAAGTCCCAACCCAACCTGTAGCAATGGTGCCAGCTCAGATTAAACTCACTTCCAAAATCAGACTGAAAAGGATTGAAAAGTTCTCTCACTTGAGTTCATCTTCTTCAATGAAGCCACTGTGATCGTCGTCCAGAATCCGGAAGATTTCTTTTATTTGGTTGCTGCTCTTTTTCGACATGCCGCTGGTCTGAAAGAATTTTTTGTAGTTGAAACTATCTGGAGCTGAGGGGGGAAAAGAAAGCTGCCATTACTCCTAGACGATTGGAGGTGGATGATGGTCACCTCCTTTTGACAAGGGGCCAAGCCACATATGACACTTAAGCTGATGATAAGACAATAGTTTTCCCTCTGCAGGAATGTGATCCCTTTACAGCTTTGACCAGTCCTACTTTCTAATACAACTCATATTTAATCCTTGATGACTGATCTTTCTTCTTCATCTTCTGCCGTATCCAAATCCGAATATTGGTGATCCTCCTGGCGATCAGCCATGAAGAGTGTTGTGAGAATATAATGCAGTGATCTGCCTTCTGCATCGCAGCATGACCCCCATATCACCGATACAGTTCCCTGAGTCACTTTCTGATCCTGGGCCTTTTTGGCACACAAAGTCCTCCTCAGCCCCAGGCCAGTATTGATGAAGCTGCTACCTTCCATCAAGGAGTTCCCTGTGGACTCCTGGTCTAAGAGGTTTTGTACCCCAGATCTCAGAGGACGGTGACTTGGCATCCATATACATGAGCAAAGACATGTTCCACGATTTGTAAACGATGGACGCTGCTTTATATTCAAGTGGGATTCAATCCACTTGGGGACCATCACCCTACCCTGTGGACTTCGGCACCCAATCCTTAGGGTTGTTAGGCTAGTTAACCACTACCTGACACTCGGTCACTGGCAGTATGGTCTACTCCAGTGATTGTTTGAACAGTAGCTAAAATGGAAAGTGTATTTCTGGCAGTGGTACTTCTAATAACCAAATGCTAGAAACAAGCTAAGTTTGGGAGGCGAAGTTCTGGCCAACATGGACTCTTGGTTTCATCTACTTTGGCAGCTGATGAGACAATTCCAGACAGACAGCATTTATTACTACTAATCAAAAGGTGTAATGCAATTATTCCATTTCCCCCTCTTTGATCATTGTGTGTGTGAAGTAGTGGGAAAACAAGTTGAAGTGCTATCACCTTTATTTCCCTCGCCCCAAATTCTATCACTAAAATTGTCTGGAAGCATTCACTTAGGGCTGTAAAATACATTGAGCCTCTTTCAGACGAGGCAAATGCTAATAAGGCGAATAGAGAAAAAGAAAACAGTTTTACCTTGGCAGTCTCTGAGTGCCGCAGCAATATCAGAAGAGCTGAGAAGGTCCGTGATGCTCATGTTACTGTCCTCCAAAACAAAAGAGAGCAAAATACCACAGGAAGCGAAACATTCAATCCACAATGCAAGATCAGGAAGGGGGAAGCAGGAGGTAAATCTTAGGTTTCTAACAAAATCAATTAATCAGTGCTCTAACTTTACCTTTAAAATGCACATCCAAACCCTGGGGTCTCTGTATGGGTCAATTCTATTCTCATCTGAAAGAATGAAACTGCTGTATTTTGTGATACCTTAAAGTCTAGCAAATGTATTATATCACAAACTTTTCTTCTTCTGCTATATCTGAATCCAAATACGGTATTGACAATCCTCATGGTGATCAGCCATGAGAACTGTCCTGACAATATATCGCAGTGGCCTTTCTTCTGCCTTCCACATCACAGCATGATGCGCCGTACTACTGATCCAGTTCCGCGAGTCACTTTCTGGCCCTGAGCCCTTTTGGCACGCAAAGTCAGCCCCAGGCCAGGAGGAGGATCCTCCATCAAGATGGATTCAAGTGGGATTTAATCCACTTTGGGACCATCACCCTTCCCTGTGGACTTCAGCACAAAAAGCCATTAGTCCTCAGGGTTGTCAGGTTAGTTAACCGCCGCCTGACACTCAGCCTTGAGTCTCTGGCAGTCACAATTTTCCCCAGTAATTAATTACTTCAATACTTAACTTGTCTTGCATCTTCTGAACAATGGTAATATTTTCAACCATACCATCAGGATATATGCTTTTGGATAGATAGAGATGAGATTTTTCAAAGAGGTATGAAGAAGATAAAAAGCATTTTAATTTTTTTTTAAATGCTGCAAAATGGAAGGATAAAATATTTTTACTAACATAACAAATCATTCCAGCTTCGTGAGTACAGGGAAAATAAAAGGTAAAATTTATTCACCGACACTTCTGACTCTCAACATTTTTACTGGCTTTTTTCTTTATTAGGTTCTCCAAGCAGGAAAGAGTTTAACAGATAAAAATAGAATAAAAAAATAGATAAGTCCATCTCAAAGAGTTACTATATACTTACTACCTAGTCAGTCTGACATAGACGCTTCTTCCCTTTAATTTTTTTAGCTGACTGCTCACCTTTATGGTTTCCACAGCTATGGAAGAAGTGGCGGAGAAAAAGAGTTACTCTGTTATCACACAAAATTGTACTTTAGCTCAGAGCTGTTTGCCTAACTTATATAGGATTCAAAAGGTGACAATAGCAACTTAGGTTACCTTTTCAGTGGATTAGATGCTCAATTTGAGCCCCTGCTCAAATGTCTTGCTTAAGTAATGAACTGGGTTTCCTTCCCCTTCTATTTATATCTGAGAATAATACTGTACAGAGCCCTGTTAGACACTTTTATCTTGACCAGGGGTTCCCAACCTAAGGCCCACGGGCTGGATTTGGCCCCTGTTGCCATTTCATGTGGCCCCCGTCCCTCCATGTGCATTCAAGAAACAAAGTGGCTGCCTCTTTGAGGCTGTTGGGACAAAATGGCCACCCTCATTGTGCAGGCAGGGCAAAATGGCCATCCGGCCCTCACAGCTGACTGAGAGAGCATGGCCTGGCCCCTGCCTTGAAAAGGTTGGGAATCCCTGATCTAGACAATAAATTAATGCATTGATTTCAGACCTAGCCCAAAATCATTGGGCTGCCTGAAGAAAATGGTATCATTCGTCATATGGAAACTGATGGAGGATGCTGACTCCAGTATAGTGGGAAGCTTTGAATTCACTCTGGATTGTGTTTTTTTGTTGTTGTTGTTCAGTCGCACAGTTGATACTTTATAGGCTCATCAGAGGTGCTGCGCTGTATAGCTAGAAGAGGTTCAACACCATGGACAGCTCCTTTAGTTTGGTGTAAAATTGGAGCAGATATATTGCCCATGAATGATCAATGTCACCTCCTTCCACTGGGAGTACTGGCTGTGAATCAATTTGACACTAGCAATTCTTCTTCTGTGTCCCGATTAAACCCTGGACTGCCAAAATGAAGCCACTTTCTTGGCGTTGTTGTTGGCCAAAGATAGATAGTGGCCCTGTGGAGGTGCTGCGCCACCATGTGCTCATTAAATTTAATACAGTACAGTAAAAGGATATGCAAAGTGTCAGTAATTAATGCTAACATCTCAGTTGTGATCAGATGGCAGGAAAGGTGCATGTCTGATCACATCAGAAAGCGTCACTTTGGAAGAAGTGCTCTCCCTCAAAGCAACCATTTCTGGGAATCACTCCAGTCTGGCTCCAAAAATAATAACTCTAATGCTGGACTAAAAAGATCCACTTTGATAATGGATCAGGGCTGGGCTGGGGCACAATTTCCGGTATGGAATATGATCACTGGGTGACTCCACCAGCATGCTAAAATGTGATCTATCTCCCCATGTCATCACAAACGTACTTCAAAGCCTTTCAGTTGTGGATTTGGTTTTTGTTGCATTACATTATCTGTACATTTGCTAGTTATCCTTTATTGTGAACAAAACTGGAGATGTGGGAATTGTATTATCAGCAGATTGGTGTGCTTTTAAACTGGTTCAAATCCAGTGGTGTTTAACAACACTGAGGACTAATGGCTTTGGGTGGCAGAATTCACAGGGAAGTGTGATGGTCCTCAAGTAGATTAGATCCCGCTTGAATCCATCTTGATGGAGGGCAGCAGCTTCATCAATCCTGGCCTGGGGTTGAGGAGGACTTTGTGTGCTCAGGAACAGAATGTGACTTCCAGAACGGGATCAGTTCCACATTATGCTATGACGTGGAAGGCAGATGAAAGGCCACTGTTATATACTCAGGACAGTCTTCATGGCTGTTCGCCATGAGGATCGCCAATATTTGGATATGGATAATGCAGAAGAAGAAGACATAGATGTATTTTCATCCAAATTGGAAGAGAGTTATTTCTTGCAGTGCAGCTCCCCTGCATGCTGGCAGATGGATTATGGAACTTGTAGCCCCAAAAGCAACTTTTCCAAACTCCGGTTTTAATATTATTACTTTTGTGTCCTTATCTACCCCTTTTAAAGTTAATCTTGCTGCGAGCGCTCTTTTTTTAGTGACAAGCAGAATAGGAAAGCACATAAATGAAGGAATAGAAGTACAGTGATACCTCATACAACGTCCAAACCTGGTTCCACAAGTTTGGACTTTATACGGATTTGGACTTTGTATGAGGCATGCAAAATCCTAGCCGCAATGCCTCATACAACGTCCAAATCCTTGCCGCGATGCCTCGTACAACGTCGTTTCCATAGAGATACATTGTACTGTAACAGCACAGACTTCAGGGTAAAGTCAAGGAAACAGACAGGAAACTGACAGAACTTTAAGAAATCATTGTTTAAAGGCTAAATACATTACAAAAACATGTCAAACAACCCTGATTGTCCAAGAACCTGAAGAATGCTGCAAAAAACCCAGGAATGCTTCTAAAAATTCTGACGAAAAAAATCGAAAAAATCCAAAGTCGCGCTCAAAACCACTCCTAAACACTCTTCGTCTCATGCAAAACCCACAAGAGCAATGCACGCATGTGTCCTGCCTTTTATACTGCCCAGGCACAATGCAACCTGGGAAAACCCCAATGGCTCATACAAAGTCACACGACTTTGTATGAGGCAACTTTTTTCAAGGGATTAGGCGATGTTGTATGAATCCGATGTTGTATGAAGCGGACTTTGTATGAGGTATTACTGTACTGTAACTTTGGAAAGATCACCTACATGGCCAATAAAGCACTTCCAATTGCAAAATGTGTCTCTCTAAATAGTGAAATAAATGAAGTGAATTGCATGTTATTAAAGAGGCAGTCAACTCAATTTAGGAAGGAAGATAATGGAAGATACCACCGGCCAGCAGCTATTATCGCCGGGCAGCTATTACTTCCAGCTGGTTCCTTGCAGTTCGAAATTTGAAACCGTGGTCCGAAGTAATACCAATCCTGCCTGAAAGGTTGGTTACAAAAGCTAGAAACAGCAGCATTTCGAAATGAAGGCAGAACTTCAGGTTAGCGATACAGACGGTAATCTACAGTTACTGGTATTTATTAATTAATTAATGACAGTGTTCACTGGTAGCAATGCTTTTTTGTCTATGTGAATTAGAATGATGCAATCATCCAGGGCTTATGCCATTATTATTATTTTTTTAAAAAGGCATCATAATTTTATATATGTAACTCAGGGACCTAGAAAGATCTGGCGTTTTCTTTGGCATGCAGAACATTATCTCTTGGTCTTAAAATATTTGCCTTTCGGAAGGACAGCGTTGGTATAACTATGAGGAGGGGAAGAAGCAAAGTACGAGGCTGTTCAGACACACATCAGTGTAAACTGCTTAGAGTCGCCTTCGGGCTGAATTAAGTGGTATATAAAAATAAAGTGAAATTAAATTAAATTAAATATAAACCCCAGGAGAAGAGAAGCAGAACTGGGGCTAATTACTTGTTGATTGGCAGACATATTATGTCATTTAGTCCCTCTCTAATCAGCACTAGGTAGACCACATTCAGAGGACAGTACTGCGTCTTTGTCTGTAGACGGAGTTGAGCACTGCCCCTAAAGTCAGACACGACTGGTTTGGGGAAAGGGAGACTTTTACATTTACCATAAGTCTTGCCTACCCACCTTCTGAGACATCACAAGGATCTGCCCCTTGATCTAAGACAGGGATTCTCAACCTGCAGTCTGTGGGCCAGGTGCGGCCTGCGGCGCCATTTCATGTGGCCCCCCACTGATTCCACCACACCAGGAAGTGCCATGTGGTGGAGGAAGGGCAAAATGGCCATCCAGCTCCCGAAGGCTGTCTGAAGGAGCGTGACTCGGCCCCCGGCTTTAAAAGGTTGAGAACTCCTGGTCTAAGAGGTTTTGTACCCCAGATCTCAGAGGACGGTGACTTGGCATCCATATACGTGAGCAAAGACACGTTCCACGGTTTGTAAACGATGGACGCTGCTTTATATTTGTGAATGAACAATATCATCTTATGTCACAGCAGCAAGGTACAAAGCTGATTATGTAAGGCAACGACCAGTTTAAACATTTGCATGAAACATTTCTGTTTAATCAAACAAACAAACAAACAAACTCAATTTGATTTTTCTTGCCCTCCGATTGGCAGAGTGTCGCTTAATTCTCAATCTAGAGATCAAGGAAAAACCAGGACTTTACAGGGTATACTTAATAGCAGCTACTGCAAATGAAACAGCAAAGGTCTTCTTAGACTCCAGCTTTCTCTCTGTTTGATGTGAAGCACATTTAAATTGCAAATTTACAATGCAAAGCAGTGACAAAGATCAAACAGCACAGTTGTCTAAACAATATGAAACAATATGTACTGTACTGGCGACTGTCAATGCAATAAGAAAGAGTGTTTAGCAATACAGTGTAGTTGGTCCTCTTCTTGGTTACTTTAAGCATTAAGCAGGGCTGTGAACTCTAGAAAAAAGAAGCAAGACCCAGATTTAATAATCTTATCAGATTTCATTATTTCATCATCATCTTTTTTATTTGTTATAAAAATGTTACCAGTTTAGTATTACATATCTAGATCTATTATGCTTAATATTTCTACTGTCCTTTATGTTTACTTGCACTTGTTTAATTATATGGCGAGTTGTCTTGGCTCATAGTTCTGAAAGAAAGGTGGGATATATGGTAAGTCAAATCAATCAGCTAAAAATCAATAATAAAGTTCCCTATGGTGGAATAAAAGTTGGTCTATTCTTTCTTTTTTCTTGGTCATAAAAAAGGGTGGGATTTACTAGGATTTGCACCCAAACTTTCGGTCATTTCTCTTTAAGAAATCTTTAATCATTACAAAAATAATTTAATAAGTCCTGTTCACTGTTGGAAGCATACCTGTCAACCTTCCCGGATTGGCCTGGATTTCCCGATTTTCGGCGCCAATTTGCGCCATTTCCTGCCCCGCACTGCCGAAACCCCGGAATTTGGCAGCGGGGGCAAGGAGGTACTGCGCAGCCCTTCTGCGCAGGTCGACTTCTACGCATGCGTAGAAGGGTTTTACGCATGCGTAAAAGGCGACCTAAGCAGAACCGTTCTGCGCAGGTCCCGGATTGGCCGGAGCCACGGTTGACAGGTATGGTTGGAAGTCCTCCCACTTCCATGTTTTAACTAAAAACTTCCAACTGGGAGGTTCTCACCAGACATCAATTGATTAGTTGGCTGGCTGGCTGGTTAATTGATTGATTGATTGATTGATTGATTTAATTTCTAAGCCACCTTTCTCTCAACAGTGGAACCCAAACAACTCACAAAATTAAAAGAGCATATAAACACCAGTTTAAAAATTTGTTAAATAAATAATAATTAAAATCATCATGTCAAATAAATTAAGAATAAAATAGAATAAAATAAAAACACTTTAAAAGTGTATGTTAACAGCAGTCATAGGGCAACTAACAATGTTAAAATCAGATACAGTATTATATTTTATTTGGAATAAAAAGGGTTTCATTTGCTGCTGAGAAGAGAGATGGCCAGCCTAGCTCACGGAGGTGGCCATTCCAGAACCTGAGGTTAACCAGAGAAGAGCCTCCTTGGATTATCTTAAAACTCAAATTAGATGCGTTGTAGCACTAAAACTGACCTTTCTTGCAAAGAAATGCTAAAAATAAACAGTGCTTTCAGAAAGGAATAAAAATGGATCTGGAAGTCTTGGGAAAAGTAACTATTAACTTAGACGAGAGGAACTTTGCTCAGCAGGAAAAATGTTGATAATATCAGTGGAGAACCCAGTACATTACATTAAAGAAGAGCTACATCAGGAAGAGCCCTAAAAAGCAACCGAAAAGTTCCTTGCTCCTTATGAGTAGCTGATAGGTTTCCCTTGAAATGATGAGTGCCAATAACCAAATGTTACAGTCAGGAGTGATTCCACCAAGTCATACTAACATCCTCCTCCTACAATGGTTGGTTCTTATTCTGTGTCCACTGAGTATGCTCAGTTCTATTTGCTCAGTCTATATTGGGGGACTTCCCATAGGGTATTTTCCCCCTACAGATTTTTGGTTGACCATCTGCAAGGTTCTGTCAACTCTACAAACCCAAGACTTTTGTTCCTACACAATGAGCACATAGCTATTTTAATTGATTTTTTTTATAAAAAAAATCAGAAACAGAGGGAATAATAATAATTTCGTGTCAGAAATTATTCTGGGTTGAAAGGATTTTTGCGGAAGAGACTCCACTCAAGGAACGCCCGAATGAGGCTCCTTTCATGTCCCCAAGTGTTGGGACAGAGATGGGCACCCAATCCATCATGCAGTACCCAAGTCTTGAACTGATGACTTGCCAGCCTTCCAGTGAGCCGCCCTGAGTCGGGTCCGCCTGATTGGGCGGCATAGAAATTTGAACCATAAATAAATAATAAATAACAAGGCGAGCTTCTTAACCACTGAGCCACTGCAGCCCCTAGAGCGGGGATTCTCAACCTGTGGCCCACGGGTTGGCTGCGGCCCATGGCACCATTTCATATGGCCCCCCACTGCCTCCACCACACCTGTTAGTGCCATGTGGTGGAGGAAGGGGGAAATGGCCATTTGGCCCCCAAAGCTGTCTGAGGGGGCATGACCTACCCCTGGCTTTAAAAGGTTGAGAACTCTTGCCCTAGAGGGAATGATTTCTATGAATTAATTCTTACCTTCCATGCCAATTTTGCCATCCCCATCAATATCGCCTGCTTCTAGGAACGTCTTGGTTTCTTCGTCAGTCAGAAGTCTGGCAGATGAATTAAAATTCTTCAGGAGGTTCCTGCAAAAGGATGATCGGATCAGACAGGGAAAATAATTCAAGGTGTGATGGTTTATTTGATCGTAGCAGCAGCAATTCAGTCCCAAGGCTGTCCCAAGAGATTTTGCTCTTTGAGTTGAGTAGGACATGGCTACTTGAGGTAGTCTGTTAAATGATGCCCTCTCCTCAGGCCAAGAGACATAATGCCCAGGGCAGCCAAACTATTTTGTTACCTCTCTCTTCTTCTTGTGCTGTATCCATTTCCGAATATTGGTGATCCTCATGTCAATCAGCCATGAAGAGTGTCCTGAGAATATAATGCAGTGGCCTTTCATCTGCCTTCCGCATCGCAGCGTGACACACATACCACTGATTCAGTTCCATGAATCACTTTTTGGTCCTGAGCCCTTTTAGCACGCAAAGTCCTCATCAGCCCCAGGCCAGTGTTGATGAAGCTGCTGCCCTCCATCAAGATGGATTCAAGTGGGATTTAATCCATTTGGGGATCATCACCCTTTCCTGTGGACTTCGCCACCCAAGACCGTTAGTCGTCAGGTTAGTTAACAACTGCTTGATGATCGATGTTGAGTCACTGGCAGTATAGTCTACTCTATTATCATAGCAGGATAACCTGGCCAGTCAACCTACCTCTCTCTGGGGCAAAAAATACAGTAACAATAAATTTAATAATCAACAATATACTGCCCCTTAGGGGGGGGGGGAAATCACAAAATGCCACCTCTGTCCTGCTCCCTCAGAGCAGGTGATTTGTTTGTTTAAATAAAAATCAAGAGACATGCAGATTTTTTGTTTAGCCATAAATTTAGTGAATGGCCTTAAATTAGTACTGTATTTTCCGGCGTATAAGACGACTGGGCGTATAAGTCGACGCCCAACTTTTCCAGTTAAAATATAGAGTTTGGAATATACTTGCCGTATAAGACTACCTCTCTTCCAATGCACACCAAATAAAAATTAACCCACACTCAACCCGAAGACGCGCAGCCCTCCGAGTCGAATGGGCAGGTTCTGGTGGAGAGCCAATCCACACGTTCTCCTCCTCGAGGTACAGGAAGATGTGTGCAGCTTGCTTCCCCTTGCTTCCTACTCCCCGCACAGAGCAGGGACTCGGCCGCAGCACCCCCCACCATATGCGCCGGACATATGAAGCAAGGGGAAACAAGCTGCAGTTAAGTACCTGTCCTATAAGACGACCCCCGACTTTGGCACAGATTTTTCGGGGTTAAAAAGTAGTCTTATACGCCAGAAAATACAGTACTCCTGCCTATCATAATTGGGATTAGGAAAACAGGCTGAAAAGAATTCGAGAGGTAATGTGTGTGATGTACTCTGTGCTATTCTGTGCAGTTAAGCAGAGGAGTGTATCAGGCAGCAATAAATGCCCTGAAATATCGTTATTTCCATGAGAGAGAATTGTTTGCTTTTCCATTGGTAACCATTTATATCTTGAAGTTCATATAATGTTCAGAAAGCTCTAAATCAGGGGTGCCGGTCACGTGGTTGAACGTGTCGGTCACGAGGTTCCTCCCACCGGAAGCAGAAGTAAAATGTGCACGTGCATGCGTGTCCGCATAACTCTGCCATAAATGAACCATGGCTGTCATAAACGTGTTATGGCAGTGTTATGCGCATGCACAAGTGTGTCATGTGAGCACACATGCATGTTTTACTTCCGCTACTGGGAGCGGCGCAGGCAGTGTGGGCTGGATGATTTGGCATCGCAGGCTGGATCCAGGCCATAGTTTGAGCATCCTTGCTCTAAGTCTCAGAAATATTCTCTTAATATTGGAGATTTTCATTTCCAATATACTGCTATAATTCTAAACCTTGGAAAAATTACTTTCTTTTACAAAACTTGCAGAATCTCTCATCTACCATGACTTTGGAATTCTGGGGAGTTATGGTCCATGGCTTAAACCATGTCAATAGTTCCAACTACAGTAGACCATTAGGCCCAAATCCTGTTGTGTAGCGTAATAAATAGGCGACTCTAACCACACCTTATTTTAGCACAGAAAGTTACAGTTAGAGAAGGCCCCTTTGAATCAATAGAAGTTACAAGGAGCTGACCCACTAATTTCCCACAGAATCAATGGGCTTTTTCTAGTGCAATGTACCACACTAATGAACAGGATTTTGGCCATTGACTCAATGGTGGAAATCCAATAGTATGTCACTAGTAGAATAGGCCCATTAAATCAATGGAGATTTGTTGAATAAGGTTACCGCTAGATTTTACTGTTTATTGATTTCTGCTATAGATTGAATTATTTATTTATTGGATGTTGTTGTTTTCTAATCAGCTTCTTAAGACATTACAGCTCGAAAACCTATCTATTCCAAGCTCTACGGAGGCTAAAAAGTGCACCATGGCATGGAAAGTAATGGATACCTTAATTTGCCAAATGTTTGTATCTCTTGACTCACTTTAGTTCATCCTCCTCAATGAATCCACTTTTGTTTTGGTCCAAGACTCCAAACAGTTGTTTCCAGAGGTCTATAGATTTGTCCTGCAGGCCCAATATGGCAAAGAAAGTCTTGTAATTGAAGGAATCGGGAGCTGAATCAGGAAAGCGAAGCAGAAACAGAAGATGTAGGCAGTGACTAAGAAGTCATAAGAAGTTAAGAAACATGCTTTATTCTGCTTTATTGAGATCACCAAAATCATACTGCTGTATCAGGGATGGTTAATAAATTTGGAAAGCATCTACAAAATGATAAATTGGATAGCTGAGCTTTTAACTCCTGAGACTTGAAAGCTCAGCTCCTTATAATATTTTTGTGATTCAGTAAAGAACTTCTCCACTCCCATTTCCAAATTATGCACACTAATCTATCTATCTTTCTTTCTTTTTCTGTCCTACTACTTATTCCAATGTTCTTTGCATCCATAAGCATATTCCATCACTATAAATATAATTATAGCAACATTTTTGGATAGATTTTAGATACGGTACATTTTTATCTTCTATCACTGTGAAGTTCTTTTTCATTACATAAAGTTATATGTTAACTTCAAAAACAGCTTGCACCTAAATTAATTGGCGATTAAACATGGGCTTTAACATTTTATAATTTGGGGCTGTGTTTTGACATATGGTCATGCTATTTTGACTACTTTCAAAGCCCCTTTAAAAAATACCAGAAGTGGGCTTTAAATTCCTACAGATATGAATCTATTTTACATGGGGAAATACTGTTTTTTTTTTGTTTGTTTCATTTCTCCTTCAAAAATATTTCCATCAGAAAATGCACCTTAAGCAATTTATTTAGCACTATATGATCCAGACCAGGAAGGAATATGGGAAGGATAGAAAGGAGGTATTTTTAAACTCATTGCAGGAAGAAGGAAAAGAGCGGGTCTTTAAGGATAGAGAAATTACCTTGGCAACATTGCAGGCCAGCTGTGATTTCCGCATCGGTCAGGATACCAGCGAGAGCCATGTCAAAGCTATGGAAGGGAGGAGGGAGAGAGGATTAGCTGAGATTAAAGACAGAGAAGAATGTTTGAAGCTAATAACCTAGCAGTTCGAAAGCAAGAATTGCAAGTAGATAAATAGGGACCACTTCGGTGGAAAGGTAACTGTGTTCCGTGCACTCTGGTGTCTAGTCATGCCTGCCACATGAACACGGAAATGTCTGCAGAAGCAGACAGCGCTAGCTCTTCGGCTTTGGAACAGAGATGAGCACTGAACCCTAGAGTCAGATACGACTGGCTTTCGAGCAAGGGAAACCTAACATTTTTCAAGCAGAAGTTGCAAAAGTGTTGGCGAAGTCTGGACAGGCAGATGTAGTTGTTGGAGATCCCCTTGATTCTGTCCATTCCGCAGCCACCAGACGGGGACAATAATAACTTTGTGTCAGAAATTATCCTGGGTTGAAAGGATTTTTGCAGGAGAAACTCCGCTCAGGGGATGCCCAAATGAGGCTCCTTTCATGTCGCCAAGAGCTGGGACAGAGCTGGGTGCTCGATCTGTCATGCAGTACCTGGGTCTTGAACTGCTGACTTGCCAGCCTTCCAGCTAACAAGGCGAGCTTCTTAACCACTTAGCCACTGCAGCCCCACGGGGACAATAATACGACATCTTCTCACATCTGAAAGAAACAGCATCAGAAAGCAAAACAAGGATTACAATCCAAGTTGAAAGGGAGCTGCTCTTTGGAACCACGCTTTGAATACACTGGAAGCCTCTTATCCACCTTGGCTATTCTTCCTTTCTTTGGGTTGGTCATAGAGTTGATGCCTTTCTTCTTTCACGGTTTAGTCTCTTCTTCTCAAGGAACCAGCTATGAAAAGTCTTCCGACCAAACCCCTTTGGTTTGAGAATCTTGACCGTTTCTGCGAAGTTGGCCTATTTTGACGATTGCTACTTCTAAACTCACCTTTGTGGCGGTTTCCCAAAACTGGAAATAAAAAGAGTGTGGAAAGATCTAAGAAGACAACTCTTGTCTTCAGTTATTTGCCTGAGCAGAGTCCCTGGCTTTTATAGACCTTAGCTGAGACCCCCTCCTCAAAATCCTGGGACCACGTCATTGTTCAAATGCTCCAGGGGATAAGATACTTTAGCTGACATGATCTGCTAGCTGATCATTGATATTTATATCCCAAAGGAATGTACGGGGGGGTTGAGACAATGCAGCAAGTTATAGAGCCACAGAAATTCTCTTCCAATTGCTAGCTTTGATTAAAAAGAAAAAATTCCCAAGGAAGCTGTTGTCTTAGCCCAGTTATGGCAAACCTTGGCACTCCCTGAACTTCAATTACTGGAAGTCTTGATCAGCAGAAGTGCTGACGTGGGCTTCTGGTAATTGAAGTCCAAGAACACCTGGAGTGCCAAGGTTCATCATCATGGCCTTAGCCTGTCTCATTGTGTTGTGAGAGGGCTGGGGAAGAAAGAGGCAAAATATTATGACGTTGAAAGGTTAAGTGATTCATTTCAGTGAGATCTTTTGTGAATCCATGATTTCGATATGTGGAAATTTGCACTAGAATAAATCTGTTGGCCAAAAAATATGAGAAATTCTACGGGTTTGGGAAGGTAACGCTGTTATGTTTCTCACCAAAGTGGTACCTATTTATCTACTTGCAATTACTGTGCTTGGTTTCAAGTGGTTAGATTGGCAGGAGCTAGAGCAGATGACAGGAGCTCAGTCCATCACACAACACTGGAGTCTCGAAGTGCTGATCTGCTGACCATCCAGTCATCAAGCCACTGCAGCCTTCTGGAATTAATACCAAGTGCCTAAAAATGCTCTTCTTGACTGAATTATAAAGGTAGTTGTTCTCCATTCATCTCAATTGCAGAGACATCCTGGCTATATATGAAGAAATTTCTGTGTTTATCTGGTTGCTTAGCAGTTGAGAATTTCTTTCTCATCTTGGAACATTTAGGGTGCATCTGCATTAGATAGTTATATCTGTTTGATATCAGTTTAACCACCATGGTTACATCTTGTAGAATGTTGTATTATGCATGTTGTCTATGCATCACAGGCTAAATAAAAGGTAAAGGTTTCCCTTGCTCAAAAGCCAGTCGTATCCGACTCTAGGGTGCAGTGCTCACCCTATTTATCTACTTGCAATTTCTTGCTTTCGAACTGCTAGGTTGGCAGGAGCCTGGGACAAAGACGGGAGCTCATTCCGTCCTGCAGTACTCGGGAATCAAACTGCTGACCTTCCGCTTCCCAGTCAGCATCTTAGCGACTTGAGCCACTGCAGGCTAAATATGAGTCAACAATACAATGTAGTTGCAGAAAAGGCCAAGCCGTTTTAGGCTGCATGCACAGAAGTATAGTCTTCAAAACCCATGAGGTACACTGGAACCTCGTATAACGAATGCATCATACAATGAAAAAATTGTACAATGAAGAGAATTTTGGAACAAATGGGTGCATTGTACAATGAAAATCTCTTTGTACGATTTTCCCCATAGAGATTTTGTAGTACGATTTTCCCCGTAGGGATTTTCATTGTACAGTAAAACCCCGACTTAAATATGCCTCGCGTTACATAAAATTCGACTTACATAATGATTTTCTGCTAAAAACCATGTCCTGATTTACATGATTTCCTATGAGTTTGCTTCGAGTTACGTAAAAACCAATTTAAGCAAAAGCCTACGAAACGGACTTTTTTTTCGTATTATGAACTTGGCAACTGGAAAGTTGCCAGCTCAGCAGTTTGAGACCCAAGTGCTGCACGTTGGAGTCTGTCCCAGCTCCTGCCAACTTAGCAGTTCAAAAGTGATAAATAGGCACTGCTTCAGCAGGAGTGCGTTCTATGCACTCCAGCGTCTAATCATGCCTGCCACATGACCACGGAAACATCCGCAGATGCAAACGGCACCGGCTCTTTGGGTGTAAATGGACAAGAACCCTAGAGTCGGATACAACTGGCTTTTGAGTAAAGGAGACTTTTACCATTATTAAAGGCACCATCAGATCCAATGTGCAGAGTGTAGCCGCTGGTAATATCTTTATATTTTTGCTCAAGAATGGGGTATGCTGTAATTTTTCATTCTGTTTTTTAAAGTCATGGGGATCAAGCAAAAATAAACCAATTTTATGGGTTTATGATTGTGCAGCTCGTGTTCTAGCATCCTGCATCAGTTCTCATTTCACTCAAGATGTAACATCAGAGGGATTTATGGGAGAGGCTTTTTAGAGTTATGTTCATAATCATTCTGCATTAGACTTGACTGCCAAGACATCAGGGCGTGGGGCACGCGGAAAGGGTCTGAATCGCCCGGATTCCTTGTCTGAGTTCATCGTCTTACATCAGCTTAAACAACTTGGTTTCATTCTTGCCTGTAATTGATCTGCCCTCTGCATTATGTGATCTGCTTGCAATTCACAGCTACGCCCAGCAATGTTTCAAATACTGTACTTGGTTTCTGCAGGTCTTCAGAGGGGAAACCCACCAGAAGATAATCAAGGCAGCAACGTAGCATGATTTCTTGGTTACATTTCCCACCCTGGTCAATAAGGATGAGAAAAATGACAGTGAATATATACATTGGGGGTGGGGGTGGGTGGGAAACCAGAAGAAAATGGAAGACAGCAGAATTAATACATGTTACACATTAAAACACTATGTAGATCCTCTCTTTGAAAACTTGATGCTGTTAGGAACATACCCGTCAAGTATCCCGGATTGGCCGGGATTTCCCGTATTTCTGCACCGATTTTCTCAATTTCCCGCCCGGAGCTGCAGCTACCCCATAATTTGGCAGCGGGGGGAAAGGAGTTACTGCACATCCCTTCTGCGCAGGTCCTTTCTACGCATGCGTAGAACCCTTCTACACATGCATAGAACCCTTCTACGCATGCGTAGAACCCTTCTACGCATGGGTAGAACCCTTCTACGCATGCGTAGAACCCTTCTACGTATGGGTAGAATGGACCTGCGCAGAAACGTTTTGCGCAGGTCCCATAATCTCTGGTGCTGCGCTTGACAGGTATGATTAGGAACTCTAATGGAGTGCATCCGATGGGTTATCTGTCGGAAAGAGTAAATCTTTAACTCCAGTGTGGGCCTGGAGAAATAAGACTAACTGAAAGCTGCTGCTTCTTTCGTGACCCTCGACATCCTCTGAATGGATATGAGCCTCAGGTCCGCCGGCTCAGATCTAGGAAGAGCTTTATGTCCAGCACAAACATTCTTGAGGGAACGGAAGAGCAAAGCCTAATTAGAAGATGGGAGAAGATGCTCACTGGACAAAAACAACAACAACATTAAAGGAGGATATAGCTAAGGAACTCAACCTCCCCTACGTCACTTGGAGGACCCTGAATAGCCTGAGGGTAGAGTCCCTAAATGCAAGACCAACATGCTCAAGTGGGGGCTGCTGGCAGACAAAAATGTGGAGAGATAATAATAATAATAAACTTTAATTTTATATCCCGCCCCACTCAGCACATGGCCGACTCTGGGCGGTTTACAACAAGTTTAAGGTACAATATACGTAACAATATAATAAACAATCCCTAAATCCATAGAAAATAAGTACAATGTAGATACAATAAATGAGATAATACAAAATAATAAGAATCAATACATAACACAATGAAATCAATAATGATACAATATCTTACAATAACAAACTACCCTTAGTCTCTCCAATACAAAGCAGGAAAAAAATGCGTAGATACAGAATCTGGCTCATGTACTGGTCTGCCGATTACTGCCAGAAACATGGACCGATGAGGACTTATGTTTGGCCAACGACAAAACCAAGAAGGTGGCTTCATTTTGGGAGTCTAGGACTGGAACATGAACAAGGATGAAGTCAAATGCCAAGGATAGCAAATAAGATTAGATTTCCTCCGGAGATGTACAAGGACACACACATTAATCAGGAAATAGCAAGATCTAGCCATGATGTCTGATTCCAATAAAAGTTGGTGATGATTCTGATGTCTTTATCATTTATACCTATTAGAATCAGACAGCTCAAATGAGAGTTGAAGAGCAACTGACAGAGCAGGTTCAAATTCGCAGAGGTGTGCGACAAGGCTGTGTGTTGTCCCCGACATTGTTTAATATATATTCGGAAAGTATTTTTTCAGAAGCACTATCAGATTTAAAGATGGGCATTAAAATTAATGGGGAATACCTGAATAACATCCGATCTGCTGATAACACAGTGTTGTTGGCCACAAACCTTGCAGAGCTTCAGTTGATGCTGGATGGGGTTAGAGCTTCAAGTGCAGAATATGGTTTGGATCTCAACGTCAAGAAGACGAAATATCTGGTTATAAGCCGAACACCAACTCACGGCAAGCTAATGGCAGGAGCACAAGAAATCGAAAGAGTGGACAAAATTGTCTATTCGGGGAGGATGTTAAATGAAATTTGGGATCCCAAGGTAGAGATTAAAGTACGAATAGAAAAAGCAAGATCCACCTTCATAAAAATGCGACACTTGTTACGCAGTAGAGATCTTACTCTCGCCACAAAGATCCGAATAGTGAGATGTCACGTATTCCCAGTGTTGCTATATGGAATCGAAGCTTGGACATTGACTAAAGACTCTGAAAAGAGAATCAAAGCTTTTGAAATGTGGATCTACAGACAGGTGCTAAGGATATCATGGGTTGACCATGTGACTAACATAGAAGTATTGCACCGAATGGATAAAGAACAAGAACTCTTTAAGACCATTAAGCAAAGAAAGCTCCAATACCGTGGCCATATCATGAGGAACAACATAAAATATAGTCCAACTCGCTCTGCAAGAAAAGATCCCGGGGAAGAGAGGACCTGGGTGTAGATGGACTTCATAGCTGAAGAACCTGAGAGACTGGTGTGGCATGTCCTCAGAAGAACTGTTCCAAGGAGTTAAGAACAGGAAGACTATCACCATGATGATAGCCAATATCTGGAACGGATACGGCACATGAAGAAGAAACCATGATGTAATTAATGCAAGGCTTGGTAGCAGAGTGGTATAGCTAGTAAGAATGAGGACCTGGTTGGGAAGAGGGTATTAACCTCATGTGGTCATCAGCACCTACTTGCTACATAAGCAAAGCGCATCATCACAACTCACAATAGACCTCAGCCATCAAAATACCAAACATTGTAAAACATCCCCAAGGAGTTTGACATGTCACTACATGTTGATTGGAAAACGGCATGAAAAGGCTGCCCTCAACAGAGGCCCGCTGCAAAAGATAGGCATATGTCCTGTGTTTGAAACTATCACAACTCTAAAACATTTTGCAAAGAGTGAGTGTATTAAGTCTGTATTCTCACACTGGCAAAAACAATATTACTGGTGGACTTCAATTCCCAGAAGCCTAAGTCAGTACAGTAAAACCTCGCATAAAGAGTGCCTCGCTTAGAGACTAACTCACTTAAAGAGCAGGATTTTCTCTGAATGATCGCCTCGCTTAACAACTAAAACCAACCAAAAACCTCGCCTAACAACTAAATCGGGGTTCACGATCCCCCCCCCCCGCCAGAAGACACAATTGGTCACTTACAATGGTGTTTCGCTTAAAGAGCAAACTTGCTGAAAGAACAATCCCGTGGAATGCATTATGCTCTTTATGCGAGGTACCACTATATATTGGTTGATCAAAGCTTTGGGGGAATTGACTTAGGCTCCTGGGGATTGAAGTCCAAAAACCAAAGATTGGGAAACACTGAGATAGAGTATGGAAAAGTTACTTTTGAGGAGGAGAATTCTTGCGCTTGGCAATGCTGTCTGGGATAGTTTCTGGAGTTAATAATCCAGACTTTTGCAGAGTTTTAGTGAGGTTCTGTGTGCTCCGGTGTCTAGTCTTGCCTGCCACGTGACCACGGAAACGTCTGCAGAAGCAGACAGCGCTGGCTCTTCGGCTTTGAAACAGAGATGAGCACTGCACCCTAGAGTCGGATACGACTGGCTTTCGAGCAAGGGAAACCTTTACCTTTAGGGAAAAGTTGATAAGGCTAAATAAAAAGATATCCCACATCTTCTCAGCATTGCCTTGCCATTGTGCCATTGGCAAGAAGAAGGCAGGAAATGGATGAGGGAGAGAGAAATAAAGGAGACATTCTGAAATCTGTTGCAGGAACAATGATCCTCTTGTGTACCATGGCTGAGTTGCAAAGTATATATTTGGTGGAGAGCTATTTAGTCATTAAAATAACTCCGTTGGGGGTGGGTGGTGAAACAGGGGTCTGTTTGGGGTTGTTGCTGTGACAGCCCCTGATATGAGATTCTTTGCCCACATTGTAAGTGGAGCGCAGGGGAACAGATGCGCCTTCAGCAGGTGGCTCCACTTGGCCATGGGGTCTACACGACAAATTCCACCAGAAATATGTGCAGCCTCCGGGGTGACTTGATTATTATTATGCCTGGGAAGTGCATGGTGTTGGGTGGGGAGAGAGGAATCTACAGTGGTTCCTCTTTCTCTCTTTCTTTTTCTCTCAATGACGTTAGGTAAAGGTCTCCCTTGCTCGAAAGCTAGTCATATCTGACTCCAGGGTTCGGTGCTCATTTCCATTTTTAGCCGTGCTTCCCAACCTTTGGTTCTTGGACTTCAATTCTCAGAAGCCTAAGTCAGTACATCGGCTGATCAGTGCTTTTGGGAATTGACTTAGGCTTCTGGGAATTGATGTCCAAGAACCACGGGATTGGGAAACGCGGCATTTTGTAGGTCTTTTGAGTTAAATCTTGTCGACTTTACCACTTCCTTTTGCAGAATTCTGCCCTCTACTGATTTGAAAGACAGTCTCTGATATTGTTAAGCTTTTGTCAGAGAGAAAGATATATATTTTTGTTGTTGTTCAGTCGCACAGTCGATTCCGACCCCTTGCGACCCTATGGACCATTGATCTCCAGGCACCCCTGTCCTCCACCATCCTCCTCAACCCGCTCAGCTCGGTGCCCGCTGCGTCCACAATGCCATCTAGACACCTCATCCTTGGCCATCCCCTTTTTCTTTTGCCCTCCACCTTTCCCAGCATCAAGGCTTTCTCAAGTGAATCCTCTCTTCTCATTTGGTGTCCAAAGTACTTCAGCTTCATCTTTACTATTTGACCTTCTAAGGAGCAGTCAGGACTGATATGTGATATTTAACACATCACAATTCAGATGATCTGCAATGCACAGAATGGGAAATGAATCCATTGCATGCTGCATTTGCATTTTTGCCAACAGGTACTCAGGTACATGCATTTTTACCTTATTTAGTCAGGAATTCTCTGACCGTCATGAGACTTCCAGGTGTTTTAGCGGTGCCTCAGCGATTGGCTAGGAGAAAGAAGAGCGAGGAAAGTGTTTAATCCCAACATCAGATGGATGTTGACAGCAGAAGCAGCCTTGGATGGCTACAAGGTTCTCATATGCACTATTCCCAATGTCTATAGGCGCTGGGCACCACAAAAAAGTTGAATCCAAAAATGCCATCTGTAATCACAGCCACCATAATCATTCCTTTATAAGTCCAAAAGCAGAAGGAAATTAGACAATATTGGAATTTTAATTCTCAGTGGGGGTTTTTCCCCCCTTAGAAAAGGTATATGTCATTGTCTTTCTCCATAGCCCAAGAAATCATCTGAATGGTTTTTAAGGCCTTTTAAGTAGATAAATAGGGACCACTTAGGTGGGAAGGTAATAGCGTTTCGTGTGCTCTGGTGTCTAGTCATGCCTGCCACATGACCACTGAAACGTCTGCAGAAGCAGACAACGCTGGCTCTTTGGCTTTGAAACAGAGATGAGCACTGAACCCTAGAGTCGGATACGACTGGCTTTCGAGCAAGGGAAACCTTTAACCTTTAACCTAAAGTTTGCTTTTGGAAAAATGCTATCACCATTGCTAATATCTGTCTGTCTGTCTAATGCAGGAGTTCTCAGCCTTTTTAAGCTGGGGGGCTGGGTCACGCTCCCTCAGACAGCTTTGGGGGCTTGGATGGCCATTTTGCCCTTCCTCCACCACATGGCACTTCCTGATGTGGTGGAGGCAGTGGGGGCCCCACATGAAATGGTGCCGTGGGCCACAGGTTGAGAATCCCTGGTCTAATGCATAACAAGCTGCAGATATATCTAAATTTGTCCTGAAATATTGGGTGCCCTTGGTTAAGTTGCATAACAGCAAGTGAAGTACAGTAATTGGCCACGATCCAGCAAACAGTAGGAATGAATTTTCAGAACCACTATCACCACCCACTCCTCCAGCTCCATCAGCAAGAAACCACAAACTTCTTAAGTTGCTGGAGACAGACATGCAGTTTGATACTTGCATTCCTTGGAAATTAATCATTCTTGAAAGGAGCATAAGATTTCCGGCAAGTGGAAGCTAGCGAGACAGACGGATAAAACAACAGTCTGCTTTAAGCCGAGATCTTCCCAGCTTCAATTTCTGTAACTTACATGGCCTCAGAAGCCATAGATTTTAAGAGTTAGGGCAGAAGGCTCTTTGGACTGGCACTCTGGATATCAGAAAAGTTGCTTTTTTAATTCTGGATTTCCAGAGAATAGAAAAGAGACATAAGTGGGTGGGTGGGGAGAGAGCTTCTTCTACTTGTTCAACTGGGATTACTGGGTCTTAGAAGTGTATCTAAGACATACCTGTCAAGTTTTGGATTTGGAAATAAGGGGAAATTTCCCGGCAAATACGGGATACTTGACAGCGATGCTTATCCTGTGCTGCCCTCCAATGGTGGTAATAGGGCATCGCAGTCTAATTAATAAGGGATGACGGCGGGAAAGAGGGTAAAATAAGGTGTTTTCCTGGAAAATACGGGATACTTCGCAGCTATGCTTATCCTGTGCTGCCCTCCAATGGCGGCAATAGGGCATTGCAGTCTAATTAATAAGGGATGACAGCGGGAAAGAGGGTAAAATAAGGTGTTTTCCTGGCCAATACGGGTTACTTGACAGCTATGATCCTGTGCTGCCCTCCAATGGCGGCAATAGGGCATTGCAGTCTAATTAATAAGGGATGACAGTGGGAAAGAGGGTAAAATAAGGTGTTTTCCTGGCCAATACGGGATACTTCACAGCTATGATCCTGTGCTGCCCTCCAATGGCGGCAATAGGGCATTGCAGTCTAATTAATAAGGGATGACAGTGGGAAAGAGGGTAAAATAAGGTGTTTTCCTGGCCAATACGGGATACTTCACAGCTATGATTATCCTGTGCTGCCCTCCAATGGCGGCAATAGGGCATTGCAGTCTAATTAATAAGGGATGACGGCGGGAAAGAGGGTAAAATAAGAGGTTTTCCCGGCCAATAAGTGATACTTGACAGCTATGCTTATCCTGTGCTGCCCTCCAATGGCAGCAATAGGGCAATGCAGTCTAATTAGTAAGGGATGATGGTGGGAAAGAGGGTAAAATAAGGGGTTTTCCTGGCCAATAAGGGATACTTGACAGCTATGATCTAAGAACTGTTTTGCTACAACATAGAGGAGAAAATGCCCTGGTGGTGCAGTGGTTAAACTGCTGTACTTCAGGCAAAAACATTGTGAGTTCAATCCTGATGGAGTTCAGGGTTGACTCAGCCTTCCATCCTTCTGATGTAGGCAAAACGAGTAACCACCATGTTAGGGGAAAATGCTAATTACTGTACCTGTCTTCTTTTTTCATGTCCCGATCAAACCCCGGACTGCCAAAATGAAGCCACTTTCTTGGCTTTGTCGTTGGCCAAACTTAAGTCCTCATTGGTGCATGTTTCTGGCAGTCATTGGCAGACCAGTAAATGAGCCAGATTCTGTATCTCCACATTCACACAGTATGTTGTTGTCCGCCAGCAGCCCACCATTTGAGCATGTTGGTCTTGCATTTATGGACTCCAACCTTCAAAATATTCAGAACCAAAGGAACTGAAGAATCATCTGTTAACTGCCCAGAGAGTACAGCAGACACTATGGTGTGGTATATAAGTGGCACAGGCTGCTGTACTGCAACCAAAAGGCTGTAGGTTCGATCCTGACCAGAGCTCAAGGTTGACTCAGCCTTCCATCCTTCTGAGCTCAGTAAAATGAGTACTCAGCATGTTGGGGGCAAAATGCTAATTAACTTGTGAACCACCCAGAGAGTGCACTGAGCGCACTAAGTATGATTGCTTTGCTTTAATAGCTATTGCTATTATTCAGTGCATAGGCTAGAGCAGGGGTGCCCAAACTTATCAGGCCGTGGGCCTGTCACGTGGTTCAGGGGGCTGGTCACTATGGCCTGTGGGCTGGATCTGCCTCCAATACCAATTCATCTGGCCTGCAAAGCCCTTGTTGCTCCTGGAAGTGGAAGTAAAACGCGCCTGTATGGGTGCATTTTACTTCTGCTTCCAGGAGAAACGAGGGCTTCGTGGGCCAGGTGAATTTGCGTTGGGGGCCAGATCCAGCCCATGGGCCATAGTTTGGGAACCCCTGGGCTAGAGTCACAAATACTGACATGATTGTCTGTTTTTCAGGTGCAAACAGATTAGACAGATTAGGAGATGCACATTAAGGTAGGAATCTGACTATACATACAAATTGTCGTATGCAAATCTATGCCCAACCTTTGTCGCCTTCTTCTTTCTTCTTCCTCTTCCTCTTCTTCTTCTTGCTATGTTTAAGTGCCAAACAAGCAAACATGGAAGCAGCACACAATTTTATTTCCAGCATATGTCACATTGCTTCATCATTTTGTTGATATATTATTGTGCTGATATATGATGTATAATGTTGACATATTGTGATAGTACCGATTGTATTGCATTGTGATGCTTATTTTTGAATTTTTGTATTGCTGTATTTTGTGATTAACCTTGTAACTACATTTTTATTGTACTGTATTTTGTATTTGGATATTATATGATTTTGCATATTACGTATTGCACTGTATTTTTATTATGTTTGCACTGTATATTATGTATTATTTATTGTTGGAAGCCGCTCTGAGTGGTGCATGCACTAGAAGAACGGGGTATAGATAAACAATTCAATTCAATTCAATTCAATCACAGTTCCACCAACAACCTTTTCTAGAAGATCTCTTCTGAGTCACCCAAGGTGTGTGCAGCTATATAACAGGTTTATTTCCTGCTTTTGTTGAGGATGACAACCTGAGATCTTGCTGTGGTGGCTCAAATGATCGGTTATACTACAAGTGTACTCAGAATCTCCCAATCCAAAAAAGTAACTTCTTGGAGTCCTAGTATGTAAAAATGCTACGGTTCTCTCTCTCTTTTTTTTTGGTGGCAGCAAGTTGTCTTTAACATGTTGACACCTTCCAAAGCCTTGAAGATTGATGGCTTAAAGACTATCGCCTTTTGCAGATGGGGAATGGGCAAAGCCAACTGGCAATTCCTCACGGGTCTGGGGTTTAGGGATATATGAAAGGCATCTGAAGATTTAGGGGGTCTTTGCTGAGCAGCTGGCTGCAGATGCCAAGGGCATTTGCTGGCACAGCAAGTAAGCTGGTTCTTCTTAACATATTCCTCAGCTGCTGAACCAAGATGCTCTAAGCCAAAGCTTGGAAACGTTAACTGGTGTGACTACAACTCCGTTAGCCAGCCCAGAATTGTGGGGTAGTCACATCATAGTAATTTTCCCCATGCAGTTACAAAGCAAAGCTCGGTTGTCATCAAACTATTTTTTAATGCTGTTTCCGTGGTGGTGTTGGGTGCTTCTGAGAGTGTGGTCACTTGGGGAAATAGATTACACTTTGGAGCGCTTCTGGAGTGGTGCAGTGCATCCCAGAGATCACACAACATAGACAGGGAATTGTGCTCCAGCATGACACCAATCTGTACTTAAGCTGGATCATTTTGGTTATAGCAGGGATTCTCAACCAGCAGCCCATGGGCCAGATGCGGACCACGGTGCCATTTCATGTGCCCCTCATTGCCTCCACCATGCCAGGAAGTGCCATGTGGTGGAGGAAGGGCAAAATGGCCATCCGACCCCCAAAGCTGTCTGACAGAGCGTGACCCGGCCCCCAGCTTTAAAAGGTTGAGAACTCCTAGGCTATAGGGTCACTACGTTAGGGGGGCTGGACTGTAGCAATTTTCCAGAAGATAGAAGGGTCATTGTAAGAAAGAACATCCCCTGCATAGCAACCCTTTCTGGGATGATTGGATGCATGCTTTTCCTTCTAGCAGGTCACAGCCTTAGACTGCTATTCATAGAATCATAGAATCATAGAATAACAGAGTTGGAAGGTGCCTTTTAGGCCGAGTCCAACTCCCTGCTCGATGCAGGAATCCAAATCAAAGCAGGTATGACAGATGGTTGCCCAATTCTCTCTTGAATGTTTCCAGTGTTGGAGCTCTCAACACCTCTTGGGGCAGTGGGTTCCACTGTCGTACCACTCTTGCCATTAAGAAGTTTTTCCTGATATTTACCCTATATCTGCTTCCTTTAATTTGATCCTGTTATCATATGTCCTACACTCTGGGGTGACCGAGAACAGATCTTCACCCTCCTCCTTAGGACCATCTTCCAGGTACAAGTATTTGAAGAGTGCTATCATATCCCTTCTTGGTCTCCTTTCCTCAAGGCCAGTGGTGGGCATCAGCAGGTTCCCACCAGTTCACCAGAACTGGTAGCAGACATTCCGGATGGCCCTTCTGCCCATCCAGGTTTTGAAATAAAGTAGTCCTAATTCCGGTGCAATATAGGGCTTTCCCCCTGGCCACGCCCACCATGCCATGCCCACAGTGTGGTAGTAAAAAAATTTGAAGCCCACCACTGCTCAAGGCTAAACATGCTCAGTTCCTTTAGTCTTTCTTCACATGACTTGGTTTCCAAATTATATTCAGGTGATAAAGCTGGGTAAGCAGGTTCATAATTCCTGATCTCATTTCTTGCTGTTTTTCACCTTTCAGTGGACTATATGGAAATCAACCCTAACTGCTTCCTAGAGGGACAAATGCTGAATCTGAAGCTCAAGTACTTTGGCCACCAAATGAGAAGAGAGGACTGACTAGAGAAGGCCCTGGTGCTAGCAAAGATCGAAGGCCAAAGGAGAAGGGGGCCATGGAGGATGAGATGGTTAGATAGCACTGTTGAAAAAGTGGGCATATTTCTGGGTGGACTATGGAGGATGGTGGATGACAGAGAAGTCTGGTGTGTTGTGGTCCATGGGGCTGCAAAGGATTGGACTCAACTGTACAACTGAACAACAACAAAGTGATGGTTAGAATGGGGTCCGAAGGTGCATTTTGAGTCTGTAATGTAGATTTCCAAATGTGTGTGTGTGTGTGTGTGTGTGTGTGTGTGTGTGTGTGTGTGTGTGTGTGTGTGTGTGTGTGCGTGCGTGCGTGCGTGCGTGCGTGCGTGTGGGATCTATGGTGCATTCCATAGAAGGCTTGATAGTCAAAGCATGCTGGCCTCATGGTTTGGAAGAAATGAAACTTAAATTTTGATAGACTTGTGATACTGTGTAGTCATTGGCTGGATTCCTTTAGGGGAATGGCAAGAGGGTGGCACATATGTAAGGAGATAAAACCTAGAGGGAAGGGGCAGAACTTTCTCTTGCTCAACATTGAGTAAGCCATGTAGGGGCTTTTAAGCTAACAGGGGGCCTTCCCTCAGGCTTTCACTGTTTTAAAGTGCTTTGTGAACTTTTGAAACTAAGAGGTCTTGCTTCCTAAAACTTTGTTCGGTAACTTACTTTGACTACAATATACTTTTAAAAGACATGATGATGACTGGAGTGGTAACTTGGCTATGCGCTACCTTACTTACAGCTCAGATTTAGATCAGGAGAGGTGAGAAGTCAAGCTTACAATCCTGGATTCAGACACAATCTCACCTACGTGTAGACTGGAAAGCTCTACTCATGATTAATGAAATTTTCACAAACAAATAGACTTGGGCTGTATAGTCCTCCAACTATGGGACATCCTTCAAAGAGGACAGCCCTAAGTGTACCCTTGATGTGCACAGATAATTTCGCAAAGAGAGTGTTTTAACCCCATCACCAAGAGCCTCCTCCACCACCACTCTATTCTGTCATCTTGCAGGGCAGGAAAACACTTACAGGTTAAATTTCAGATGACCTCTTCCCAACATCAGACATCAATTCAAGAACGTCCCAATGGTTTCCGAGAAGCCACATTTCCCCTCACTTGGCACTCACCATCTGAGTTCTCTGCTAGAACGAATAGTTTGGTAGAACACAGCTTCCACGTTTCCTGATGATGTTTCCAGAAATAAAGGCTATTTTTTTAAATTAAATTGTAACATTCCTACACGTGACCTTGAGCTATCTCCTTTTTGCATTCAGGAAAGGAGACACGGGGGTCTTTCTCCCTCAAAGTCTCTCCAAGAATAAGGATACAAATACTGTAATACAGTAAGACCCTGACTTACAAATGCCTTGAGTTACATAAAATTCGACTTACATAATGATTTTGTGCTAAAACCACGTCCCGATTTACACGATTTCCTATGGGTTTGCTTCGAGTTACATAAAGATTCTTTTTCCTATGGGTTTGCTTTGAGTTACGTAGAAATTCATTTCCCTATGGGTTTGGTTCAATTTACATAAAAATTTCATTTTTCCTATGGGTTTGCTTCGAGTCACGTAAAAAATAATTTTTCCTATGGGTTTGTTTTGAGTTACAAAAAAATTCGATTTAAGCAAAAGCCTACGGAACGGACTTGTTTTTGTAAGTAGGGTTTTTACTGCATACATATGCAGTTGGCTTGTTTCTTAGCCAGGATATTCACTTGTTAACTGCCTATTACAGTGTGCCATCTAGTGGCTTATTTTCTCATATATATATTAACTTTTAAATATATATATATATATGAATATATATATTTCAAAGTTTGCCCAAAAGTTGTTTAAAAAAAGAAAAGAAAGAGATTACTATATCTAAAATGTGTTTATGATACATTAATGGAAATACTGTAATGTAGAAGTTGTCAGCCATAACTATGCAATGTCTAGACCAGTGGTTCCCAACCTTTTTTTGGCCATGCCTCACACCTAAGCAACGCTAAAATCCTGATACCATACAAGGCTTATGTGGAAAGGGAAGAAGGACAAATGCTACAAGACAGGCCCAGAGGAAGGTGGGGAGACGACATCAGAGACATATTAAAACACCACCAAATGGTGCAGGTGGAGGCTGCTAGAAGTGCCAGAACAAGAACCTTGTATCTCCCTTGAGACGACAAGAAGAAGAAGAAGCTGCTTCAGATTCCTGCATTGAGTAGTGGGTTGGACTCAATGGCCTAAAAGTCCCCTTCCAACTCAGTTATTCTATGATTCTAAATGGTTTCCCACACCCTTCCTCTATGGGGGGCTCTTGGGACTGTGCAATTTGCCCCAAAGCTACATAGGCTGCCTCTTCTGCTGAAAGGACCAGTGGGGACTCAAGTGCTTGACTCCCAACTCTACCTTCTCCAACTTTCCCTTGTTTGGTGAAAGGCATCACAATTCTCTCGCCATTCTTATTATTCAGGATGATTTCTGAATGCGAATTAATACCTAACCAAGTATATGCACATTTTAATCCAACCTGCATAGCCTCTCCCCCCACCCCGCACCTCTGCAACCTGGTGATCATCACATCTAGTTTCCCCCCAACCCTGAGTTGTTCAGCTGACACAAGACATGTGGAGAAAGTGTGGGGGTGTTTTCTGGCAAATATCGTGGCGCTCTCAAGGCAATCATTCAGTGTGTGAGTCATATTCCGCTTTCGCCCCGCAGTTCAGAAAATAGCTCAGTAACAACGCCTCTTGGGAATGGAGTGCTTTTGCAGCCAATTTCACGTTGTGTTACATCTCTCGAAGTTTGGCCTCTTTTCCTCCTCTTGCCCCTACGCACTTTGTGCCTCCATGCCGTGACCGGATCTTGAGCTGGCGGGCGTTGCGTGTGTGACTCAGCAATTGGTGTGCATAGACTTTGATCCCCTTTCCACACTGAGTCACACCCTCCATTGATGTGTTTGAGATGGTCGCCGTGTGAGTGTCTGTGTTTCAAGCATATCAGCAAGTAGCAGTTTGAAAGCAAGAAATTGCAAGTAGATGAATAGGTACCGCTTTGGTGCGAAAAGATCTTGGGGACATGAAAGGAACCTCATTTGGGCATCCCCTGAGCGGAGTTTCTCCGGCAAAAGTCCTTTGAACCCATAATAATTTCTGACACAAAATTATTAAAGGTAAAGGTTTCCCTTGCTCAAAAGCCAGTTGTATCCAACTCTAGGGTACAGTGCTCATCTCTGTTTCAAAGCCAAAGAGCCAGCACTGTCTGCTTCTGCAGACGTTTCTGTGGTCATGTGGCAGGCATGACTAGACACCGGAGCACGCGGAACGCTGTTACCTTCCTACCGAAGTGGTCCCTATTTATCTAATTGTCATTTCTTGCTTTCGAACTGTTAGGTTGGCAGGAGCTGGGACAAAGACGGGAGCTCATTCCATCCTGCAGTACTCGGGAATCAAACTGCTGACCTTCCGCCTCCCAGTCAGCATCTTAGCCACTTGAACCACTGCAAAACCATTGTGGCACTTTAAAGACTAACTGCTGTAGTTTATGTGAGTTTTCAAGTCCATTTTGACATTAAAAGACAACAGGTAGCCTTTAATGTGCCACAACGTTGTTGTGGTGGTTTTTTTTTGTCTTTTTGCTTTGTTTGCTCTCTGATGTGTTTTAAAAATGATCCGGGGAACATTTCAGATTGGTCTGTTAAATCAGGACTTCTTAGCAACAAGAGGCATAAATTTATTATTTATTTATTATTTTATTTTTATACCGCCCACTCAGCCAAAGCCGACTCTGGGCGGTTCACAACAGTGGGTAAAAACAGATAAAAACAAATAAAACAGATAAAAACCAGCAATAAGAACCCACCCCTAAAAAGAGAGGGGTGCAAGAACTGAAGAAACCACATAATGTCCACACCCCATCACCACCCGGGTCGCCGCATTGTGGACCAGCTGCAGCCTCCGAATGGTCATCAAGGGCAGCCCCATGTAGAGCGCATTACAATAATCTAGTCTGGAGGTCACCAGAGCATGAGTGACCATGAGCAAAGAGTCCCGGTCCAGGAGCGGGCGCAACTGGTGAATCACCTGAAGTTGGGCGGAGGCCCTCCTGGCCACAGCCACCACCTGTTCTTCTAGCAGCAGCCACGAATCCAGGAGAACCCCCAAGTTGCGCACCGGGTCGGTCTGGGGCAAAACAGCCCCATCCAAAACCAAAGATGGTAGCTCCCGGGATAACACAGGACCCCCCCATCCACAGCCACTCAGTCTTACTAGGATTGAGCTGTAACCCATTTGCCCCCATCCAGACCCCAACCGCCTCCAGACAACTGGAAAGGACTTTGACTGCATCACTGGGGGTCCCCACAGGCCGAGATGTACAACTGTGTATCATCCACGTACTGATGGTACCGCACCCCGTGGGAACGGATGATCTCACCCAGCGGCTTCATGTAGATGTTAAATAGGAGAGGAGAGAGTACCGAGCCCTGAGGCACCCCATATTTTAGAGACCTAGGACTGGACTTCTCGCTCTCCAACCACACCGACTGGGTCCGGCCCCTCAGAAATGAGGAAAACCAGGACCACACAGTGCCCTGGATCCCCAATCCTCGGAGCCGTTCCAGAAGGATACTGTGGTCGATGGTATCGAAAGCCACTGAGAGGTCAAGAAGAGCAAGGATGGACGGATGACCACCATCCCGCTCTCGCCAAAGATCATCCATCAGCATGACCAATGCAGTCTCAGTACCATATCCAGGTCTGAATCCTGACTGGAAGGGGTCCAGATATTCCGCTTCATCCAGTGCCCCCTGCAACTGACGCGCCACTGCCTTTTCCAATACTTTCCCCAAAAAGGGGAGGTTGGAAACAGGTCTGTAGTTGGTTAGGACTGCTGGATCGAGGGATGGCTTCGAGGGGGCGCACCAAAGCATGTTTCAACGGTGCAGGAAATATCCCCTCCCGAAAAGACGCATTAATCATAGCCCCGACCCAGCCACCTGGTAACATGATATACATCATGTTACCTAACATCATGTGCAATATGGAATACTGTATTCCTTAAGTGGGCAACAAATGGGGCTGGAAACTAATGCTGATTTAAAGCTGCTCGACATGTAAATCTTTGTGAATACAGTATTAGCAGTGGATGCATGAAGTTGTGATTGTATTAACAGCGTTGTTATGCTACTTCCGTCAGCTCTAAGGCGGCAGAGCTGAGGGTAGAACTGGGTGGTGAGTTTCTCAGAGTAGGGATTCATCGTAACACTCATAGCCCTATTGCAGGGGTTCTCAACCTTTCCAAGCCGAGGGCTGGGTCATGCTCCTTCAAACAGCTTCAGGGGCATGAGGGCCATTTTGCCCTGCCTGCCATACATGGCACTTCCACATGAAATGGTAGGTTGAGAACCACTGCTCTAAAGAGAGAATTTTTTTTAAAAAATGCATGCCTTTATATTTGTTCATATTGCCCAATTAGTTCTGACAGTTTCAGCTACCCCCAGGAGCGAGGCTTTTGTATAGTCAGTAGGTCTTAATTGCCTGTTCAAGATCAAACCATATGAAAATGCTGTGCATGTCCATGGGGACTGCAAACAGTGATGCACTGCTGTTGAGGAAATCTACCTCTCCACTCTGGAAATGGCAGCTAGTGGAAGGAACAGAGAAGCTTGAATGAGGTGAAAGAAAAAGTCATTGATACCATGAAACTGCCACTGGGTCTCACTGCAAGCCAGGAGCTTCCTATCTGAACTGGAAGCTAGGCAGAGCTAGGCCACCAAGCTTTCCAGTTAGGCTTTGATTCCAGATGAGCCATATTTAGTGCCTGTACATCGGAGACTCAGTGGTTAAGACGTTGAGCTTGATGGCCAGAAGGCTGACACATCAGCAGTTTGAGACCTGAGTGCTGCACAAGGGGGCGAGCTCCCATCATCTGTCCCGGCTCCTGCCAAGTCAATAAATAGGTACCGCTTTGGTGGGAAAGGTAACAGCATTCCATGCACTCTGACACCTAGTCATGTCTGCCATATGACCACAGAAAAGTCTGCATACTGTAAATGGAGATGACCACCACCTCCTAGAATTGGATGAATTAGCCTTCATCCTACTACTTGTCGTCAGCAACTACTTGTGTCCGAGCATACATCCCCCTAAAAGTCATTATTTTCTCCATTGATAATGTGTCTCTGGTGACTCAATAAGCCGATCCTGGCATGAAACATGCAACCACACACAAAGCTTCCGTGTTTATCGCTTAGTCTCTTCATGTATGTGGTGCTCTCCTTCGAAGTGATTGGTAGCAGCAGAGATGATTTGGTGCCAAAGTGGGCGATCTATGGCCACTGCCTCCCAAGTTTGTGGGGTTATACCTGACACCTTCATGGTTTGTTTCAGCTGGTCCTCAATACGCTTCAAAGAAGCTCCGCGAGGTCTTGTACCGGAGCTACGTTCCCCATAAAGAACTACTACTACTACTACTACTACCACCACCACCACCCAAAATGCTAAGGGCTATCCCCAAAATAGATTCAGAACCTTGGACAGCTCAATAAGGTTGAGGCCAGATTTCTTGCCACCATGAGACTAAATTCGCCAGCCTCTGTTGGGGTAATATTCCATCATCTGATCTTCTTCACATCAGTTGTAGGGATGGAGGCAGCATGTTTGGGTAGGATGATTGTTCTCCCAAGCTCAGTAATGTCAACTCTCCAGGGTTTAAACAGGATTCTTTCCTAACCTTACTTGCAGATCACTGGTTTACTTTGGGAAACTTGTGTTAAGTACCTACTGACTTTACTCTGCTGAATTTCTAGAATCAGACAAAATTGGCTTTTTCAATCAATCAACCAATCAAAGTTTTATTTATACCCCAATTTTTGCTAAAAGCAACTCAAAGCGGCTTACAAGCATAAGAAAGGTAAAGGTAAAGGTTTCCCTTGCTCGAAAGCCAGTCGTATCCGACTCTAGGGTGCAGTGCTCATCTCTGTTTCTAAGCCGAAGAGCCAGCGCTGTCTGTTTCCGCAGACGTTTCCGTGGTCATGTGGCAGGCATGACTAGACACCGGAGCGCTGTTACCTTCCCACCGAAGTGGTCCCTATTTATCTACTTGCAATTTCTTGCTTTCGAACTGCTAGGTTGGCAGGAGCTGGGATGAAGACGGGAGCTCATTTCCGTCCTGCAGTACTCGGGAATCGAACTGCTGACCTTCCGCTTCCCAGTCAGCGTCTTAGCGACTTGAGCCACTGCAGTACCCCTGCATAAGAAAAACAAATTCAAAACCTAGAAAATGCACCAAACAAAATAATACAATAATAATATAATGCAATAAATCAATAATTATTATAATTACAATAGTTTAAAGAAGAAAAAACATATTACAATACAAATACATTTGTACATTTTTGAGGCCCAGAATACTGCACTTGTTAAAATGGATTCTGAGGGAACAGCTGTAGTTACCTGCAATTCTTGTGCCATGTTTGTGTTCTTGCCAAAGCACATGGAGAACTACACTTGCAGCAAGTGCAAGCTGGTTGCACTACTAGAAGAGAAGGTCCAGCAGCTAGAGGCCCGCATATCTAACCACCAACAAATTAAGGAGCTTGAGCTGTTCTTGGACAGAGCGGAGCAGACTATGCTGGACAAAGAAGAGACAGGGCACAGTTCTGAGGGAGAAGGCCCTTCACTAACTCAGGAGGGAGATGGTTGGAGGAATGTGACTCAAAGGAGGAGAAGAGTAGGGGATCACTCTGAGAGTCTGAAATTACAGAATAAATTTGAGGCTCTTTCCCTTATCACACCTGACGAGGAACACACAGAGGAACAACTGGTTCCACCTGATGATCTCTCCTTCATCACACTTGATGAGATCCAGGAAGATGAACATCAGGAACAAACTGAGGTTCTCTCCCTTAATATGGTTGATGAGGTGCATGTAGATGAACAGATTGCAGGAGAGAGGCTCCTTGTACTAGGCGATTCAATAATTAGAAATACAGAGAAATGGATTTGTGATGCACATGATAACCGTATGGTGACTTGCCTGCCAGGTGCAAAAGTTGCAGACATCACAAGAAATCTAGATAGATTGTTAGAGAGAACTGGGAACGAGCCAGTTGTCATGGTACACGTTGGTACTAATGATGTTGGGAAGGCCAAGCGGTCTGTCCTGGAAGCCAAATTTAGGTTGTTAGGAAGAAGATTGAAGTCCCGGACTTCCAAGGTAGCATTTTCAGAAGTGCTGCCTGTCCCTCGCGCAGGACCTACCAGGCAGGCAGAGCTCAGAAGCCTCAATGCGTGGATGAGGCGGTGGTGTCGAGAGGAGGGCTTCAGATTTGTCAGGAACTGGAGAACATTTTGGGACAAGCCAAATCTGTTCAGGAGGGATGGGTTGCATTTAAACCATGATGGGACCAGATTGCTGGCACTCAACATCAAAAAGGCTGCAGAGCAGCTTTTAAACTGATAACTGGGGGAAAGCCGACAGGAGCTGGGCAGCATCCGGTTCGGGAAAGTGTGTACTTGAGTAGTGAGGAGGATGCAAAAATTACTGAGCAGAGCAAGGAGCTAGTCACTAGCATTCTAGCAGAAGGATGCAAGAGGCAGTCTAACAATGCAACTGGACACAAAAGACTGTGTCAGAAATGCATATATAAATGCTTGTATACAAATGCCAGAAGCCTCCGGAACAAAATAGGGGAGCTGGAATACTTAGCAATAGATAAAAATATTGATATTATTGGTATCACTGAAACCTGGTGGACGGATGATAACCAATGGGATACAGTTATCCCAGGCTACAAATTGTACAGGAAGGATAGGAAGGGGCAAACAGGAGGTGGTGTAGCCTTGTATGTCAAAGAAGTGATAAAATCTTATGAATTGGAATATCTAGGTGATTTAGAGTCACCATTAGAAGCTCTGTGGGTAAGAGTACCAGGCCACAAGGATGGTCTAACAGTAGGCATATACTATCGGCCTCCGACCCAAACTCTTGAGGGAGACTGGCAGTTGGAGAATGTTGTAAAGGAGGCATCCAGGAAGGGAAGCCTGGTTATAATGGGGGACTTCAATTACCCTCACATAGACTGGGTGAACTGTTGTTCAGCACATGATAAAGAGATAAAGTTCCTAGATATGCTCAATGATTGTTCCCTGGGACAGATGGTTGAAGACCCAACTAGAGGTACAAGAATCCTTGACTTGATCCTGAGTAATACTCAGGATCTGGTGCAAGATGTTAATGTGACTGATCCAATAGGGAACAGTGACCACAACTCAATTATGTTTAACTTGATCATAGACCGCAAGTCACTGATAAAATCTAACACAGAGACCTTAAATTTTCAAAAAGGAAATTTCCCAAAGTTGAGGAAACTAGTAAAAAAGAAGCTGAAAGGGAAAATTGAGAGAGTCCAAACACTCCAAGAGGCATGGAGGTTGTTTATAAAAACAATAACAGAGGCCCAATTGGAATGCATACCCAAAAGGAAAAAGGGCACTGCCAGGTCCAAGAGGACTCCAATGTGGCTTACAGGAGCTGTTCGGGAAGTGATCAAGAGCAAGAAAAGCTCATTTAGAAGATGGAAGGCTTGTCCAAATGAGGACAGCAGGCAGAAACATAAATTCTGGCAGAACAAATGCAAGGCAACAATCAGGAAAGCAAAGCAAGACTTTGAGGAGCGTATAGCTAAAAATACTCAGAGGAATAACAAAGACTTCTTTAAGTACATTAGAAGTAAGAACCCAACTAGGAAGGCCATTGGACCATTAGATGACAATGGAAGGCAAGGGGTTATTAAAGAGGAAACAGAGATTGCAGAGAGACTCAATGAATTCTTTGCTTCAGTATTCACTGAAGAAGACAGAGACCACATGCCCAAAACAGAACCTATCTTCATAGGGAGGGAAACCGAAGAATTAAGCAAGATAGAAATAACCAGGGAGGAGGTCCTTGCATGTCTTGTTAAGCTAAACACTAACAAATCCCCAGGACCAGATGGCATCCATCCACGAGTTCTCAGGGAACTTAAAGATGAAATTGCTGATATCCTAGCCAAAATATATAATCTTTCCCTCAAATCAGGCTTTGTGCCTGATGACTGGAAGGTAGCGAATGTAACACCAATTTTCAAAAAAGGATCCAGGGGTGATCCAGGAAATTACCGGCCTGTCAGTTTGACATGTGTCCCAGGTAAAGTGATGGAAACCATCCTAAAAGATAGAATTAATAGGTACATAGAAGAGGAGGCGCTGCTAAAGGAGAGCCAACATGGCTTTTGCAAGGGCAAATCATGCCTCACTAATCTGTTGGAATTTTTTGAGAGTGTCAACAAGCATGTGGATAAGGGGGATCCAGTTGACATTGTTTATCTGGACTTTCAGAAGGCTTTTGACAAGGTCCCACACCAAAGGCTCTTGAATAAACTTACCAGTCATGGAATAAAGGGACAGGTCTTGTCCTGGATCAGCAACTGGCTAAGGGGCAGGAAACAGAGGGTAGCACTAAATGGACACTTCTCCAAGTGGAGGGAAGTAAAGAGTGGGGTCCCCCAAGGTTCAGTACTGGGACCCCTGCTTTTCAACCTCTTCATAAATGATCTAGAGGTAGGAGTAAAAAGCAAGGTAGCCAAATTTGCTGACGACACTAAATTATACAGGGTAGTGAAAACTGTGAGAGATTGTGAAGAGCTCCAGAGGGATCTCTTGACACTGGGGGAGTGGGCAAAACAGTGGCAAATGAGCTTCAACATCAGTAAGTGCAGAGTGATGCATGTTGGGGCAAAAAACCCCAATTACATTTATAAACTGATGGGGTCTGAACTCTCTGCGACAAACCAGGAAAGGGACCTTGGTGTCCTGGTGGACAGCTCAATGAAGGTGTCAACCCAGTGTGCCTCAGCAGTGAAAAAAGCAAACTCAATGTTAGGGATCATTAGGAAGGGTATAGAAAATAAGTCAGCAAGTGTCATTTTGCCTCTTTATAAATCTATGGTGAGGCCCCATCTGGAATACTGTGTACAGTTCTGGTCGCCATACCTCCAGAAGGATATTATGGAGTTGGAGAAAGTACAGAGGAGGGCAACCAGAATGATTAGGGGACTGGAACACCTTCCTTACCATCTGAGGCTGCAACGGTTGGGCCTTTTCACTCTTGAACGACGGCGTCTAAGAGGTGACCTGATTGAAGTTTATAAAATCATGCACGGTGTGGACAAAGTGGATAAGGAAAAACTGTTTTCCCTATCGCACAACACTAGAACTAGGGGACACTCCATGAAACTTTTGGGTACTAGTTCTCAAACAAATAAGAGAAAGTACTTTTTCACCCAGAGGATTACTGGTCTATGGAACTCCCTGCCAGAAGAAGTGGTGACAGCTGTCAGTCTTGACAGCTTTAAGAAAGGATTAGACAAGTTCATGGAGGACAAGGCTATCAATGGCTATAATTATGGCTACCTAAGGACAACCTCCGGGTTGGAGAGATAGGCAGGATATCTCTCAATGCCATTTCCAGGGAATCCTAAGCAGGTGAAGGCATCTCCTTGGGAATACCCTGAAGGAAATGGTGAGCCACTGTGTGAGACAGAATGCTGGACTGGATGGGCTGTGGCCTGTTCCAGCAAGGCTGTTCTTATGTTCTTATGTACAATATCAATAAAAAATGAGCAATACAACATCAATTGCCATGAACAATATAACAATAAATTGAGACGAGAGTCCTGGCTTCCCAGAGCTTGGAAGACGCTGTTCTGAATTATCAATTATGAATCCCATAATTCCCCGAAGCCTTGCGCGTTCTGGGAGCTGTAGAAAATTTTCATCTGTGTTTTAAAAATAAAAGTTATCTGAGCAAGCCCTTGCTGTAGAAGGAACTGCTTTTTTTTTGAGTTCGTGTCAGGATCATTTTAAAAAAACAACCACCATGAATAGTTCAAATGAATAAGTGTACTCAATTCAAAAGTTATTTCTTTTAATCAGAATCAAGCTGCTTTTTTGGAATGTCAGCAATTTCCGTTCGGAGAGGTAATTCTTTCTACCAAGTGTTAGACTTTGCTCTTTGGCGTTCATTTCCTTTCTAGCCTGAGAAAGGTTTGCTAACACTGCTCTAGATTTTTATTTTTATTTTTTCTGTTCTCATTCCCAAATAACATCTAAAAAGGGGCCAAATTATTGATTTTAGGAGACGTGTTTTCGATATGCATCAACATGGGAAGAATCCAGAGATTGGCTATAAACAAAAAAAATCCTGAAATGAGCCAGACAATCTAATATTTGTCATTTCAGAAATAAATCCTGTTGAGTTCAGTGAGATTAACTCCCAGATTAGATGAAATTGACAAAACTGTGGCTATCATGACAGTCTGGCCAGGTTATCCTGGTATGGTAATGGAGTAGATCTTACAGCCAGGGACTCAACGCCAAACATCAGGCGGTGGTTAACTAACCTGACAATGCTAAAGATTAACAGCCTTGGGTGGTGAAGTCCACAGGGAAAGGTGATGGTCCCCAAGTGGATTAAATCCCACTTGACTCCATCTTGATGGAGGGCAACACCTTCATCAATCCTGGCCTGGGAATGAGGAGGACTTTGTATGTCAAAAGGTGCTCAGGACCAGAAAGTGACTCCGGAACTGGATCAGTGGTATGGGTGTCACGCTGCGATGCAGAAGGCAAATGAAAGGCCACTATAGTATATTCTCAGGACAATCTTCATGGCTGATCGCTATGATGATAGCTAGTATTCAGAATTGGATACGGCACAAGAAGAAGAGAAGGCTGACACACTTAAAAGCACACAGTGAGATTTATTGAAAAAGACAATATTGCTAGGAAAATTGAAGGCAGCAGGAAAAGAGAAAGACCAAACATGAGATAGATTGACTCTATAAGGGAAGCCCTGGCCTGGTGCTTGCAAGGTTGGAGAAGGGCTGTTGAGAACAGAACATTGAGGACATGTCTCATGAATGAATGAACGAATGAATAGGGTTTCCATAAGTTAGAGAAACAGTGAGAACCTGGACTTCTGAAGTTCTGAGATAGCATTTTAACCACTATACCAAACCGAGTGCATGTCGTAAGTAATTTTAATGAAGCATGGGCATTATGATGGCTGTGGAATTCTGGGAGATGTATTGCAAAAAGAATTTTTTCCAAAGCTCCGCATAATTCAGAGCATCTCTTTTTGGAATTTGTACTTCAAACTTTGGCTCTCCTTTTCCCTATTAAGTTTTTTTTAAAAAAACTAGTGGGAAAATACGTTAAAGGTACTCAAATTCCTTGAGTGGATCCAATTAACCACCACTAAGAAAAGCTTCTTAAACACTTCCCACACACAGCAGTGCTGTAAGCAAGTTGGCGGCGATAACAGTGCATAATTAGGAAGTTGGAAGATAACTTTTTTTTTACCAGCATAATAAAATGCATTTTGTTTTTCTTTCATTTCTATTTGGGAAACTTAGATTTAATTGAAGATTAAATGTGTGGTCATCACACATTTTCACAGTTTCTACATTTCAAGCTAAATTGCGTTCATTAATAGCGGTCAGTTCCTGCAGGTGACGATAGAGCTTTTTTGTGTGAAGGCAGGAATATTACAGGGGAAGACTACGATCTATACCAATGACGGAGTGGTCAATTTTGTAGTGAAGGTACATATACAGTAGTTTTCCTCCAGGTAGTCTGCATACCTGCACCCCCACTAGGATGTCCAAGATGTAGATGGCAAAGTTTATCATATGGACAAATCTGTTCTACCAGCTGGACTGGGCTTTTGTAAAGCTAAGAGGTCTTAATTGCCTATTTAATTCACATAGGGTTACAACAGGAGTATGCTGTTGTTGGGTATTGGTGTAGTAGAAGTTTTGGAAGTGTAGATGTTCATCACGACAACATCCATAGCCAACCCCCCAACCCCAAACCCAAAAAGGAGAGTCCAAATCTACAGAGAAGTGGAGCAGTCCATATCAGCAAGTGAAGTACGCTGATGCAGATATTGAATGACATTTGGATGTATAGTAACTGGACTGTCAAGCAGTCAATCTCATAGCACTTTTATTATCTAGTAAAAAGTGAAGGTCTTCCTTGTTTGAAAGCCAGTCATTTCCGACTCTAGGGGGCGGTGCTGATCTCCATTTACAGCCAAATAGCTGGTGCTTTCTGTGTCTGCAGATGTTTCTGTGGTGATGTGGCAGGTATGACTAGATGCCAGAGCACACACAATGCTGTTACCTTTCCTTTTGGTTTCAAACTGCTAGGCTGGCAGGAGCAGGGACAAAGACGGGAGCTCATTCCGTTCTGCAGTACTCGGGAATCGAACTGCTGACCTTCTGCCTCCCGGTCAGCGTGTTAGCCACTTGAGCCACTGCTACTGTAAATCAAACAGCACAATGTCAGCTAAGAATCACATTAATAGAAATAAAGCAGTAAGATTCTGGCCTACAAAGAATATAAAAAGAGGACAAAGTTCTTTTAAAAAGTGATTTTTCGAGGCTCTGGTTGCAATTTCTTGCTTTCGAACTGCTAGGCTGGCAGGAGCTGGGACAAAGATGGGAGCTCACTCTACCATCCAGCGCTCAGGTCTCGTACTGCTGACCTGTCAAACTTCTATTCTAGTCATTCTAATTTGAAAAGTTTATATTTTGGATTAGAACTCCTAGAATCCATGGCTGGAAGATTCTGGGCATTGTGGTTCCAAGAAAGTAACTTTTCTTATTTCTATTCTTAACGAGAGGAAGTAGAAACCAGTTTGACTTCTTTCGGCATATAGCAATGTGAGAAGGCTACTCTGAAAACCTGGGCGGGCCTGATAGAGGATTTACGTCATCATGAAACATGCCTTAAATTTAATTTAGCAAACCCTCTGTTAGGGAGAGACAACCTGTTTGGGCAGTCTAGATGATGTTTAGTTTTGGCACATTCACCATGGACACATGTGGCTGGACAGTCTGAAAAAGGATATATCTCCTCGCCCACTTATTTGGAAATAGTCCTCCGATTTTCTTTTCTGTTCCAATTTTCATTTGCCAATGTCTTGCAAATAATTGCTCAGGGGTAGATCACACAGGGGTGGGGATCAGAAATGTGCGTGCATGCAGGATGTGGGTCACTTCATGGCAAGCTGGGATCCACTTTAAACAAATTCACACCAGTGACATTTTTTTCTGCTTCAGGGGAAAAAATGCATTCTCAGATACGAGTTGCAGTTGACAAGCAGGATGTTGGAAGCAAGGGAAACTATACAAAACTTTAGGAAAGTTACTTCTTTGGACTCCCAAATTACAGTTGGAAGGGGCTTTCTAGGCTATGGAGCAGGAAGCTGAATCAAAGCAGATTTGACAGATGGTTGCTTACTAATTCTCTCTTGAATGCTCTCACCACTTCTTGAGGCAGTGGGTTCCACCATACCTGTCAAGCGCGGGTCTGGAAAACACGGGACCTGCGCAGAACCCTTCTGCGCATGTGCAGAAGGGTTCTGCGCATACATGCATGCGGAGTACCTACTTTCCCCACTGGTCAAATTACGGGATGGCGGTGGGAAAGTAGAGGAAACGGCACAGAAATACGGGAAATCCCGGCCAATCTAGGATACTTGACAGGTATGGGTTCCACTGTCGTACTGCTCTAACCGTTAAGAGGTTTCCCGTAATATTCAACCTATATCTGGCTTTCTGCAGCTTCAGCCCATTATTATGGATCCTGCACTCTGGGATGATGGGGAATAGATCCTGCCCTTATTCTTTATGATTATCTTTCAGGTATAGGTAAAGGTAAAGGTTTCTCTTGCTCGAATGTCAGTCGTATCCGACTCTAGGGTTCAGTGCTCATCTCTGTTTCAAAGCCGAAGAGCCAGCGCTGTCTGCTTCTGCAGACGTTTCCGAGAACATGTGGCAGGCATGACTAGACACCGGAATGCACAGAACGCTGTTACCTTCCCAAAGAAGTGGGTCCCTATTGATCTACTTGCAATTTCTTGGTTGCTAGGTTGGCAGGAGCTGGGACAAAGACAGGAGCTCCTTCCGTCTTGCAGTACTCGGGAATCGAACTGTTGACCTTCTGCCTCCCAGTCAGCGTCTTCATTCATTCATTCATTTCATTTATTCGATTTATACCCCGCCCTACTCGACCAGGGCCGACTCAGGGCGGCTTACAACAAGTAAATCAGATACAGTATACAATACAGTATACTGTATTGTACAGATACAGATACAGATACAGTCTTAGTTTTCCTCACATTTATGATTATCTTTCAGGTATGTATTATAATAATTTCCTGACAGAAATTATTCTGGGTTGAAAGGATTTTTTGTGGAAGAAACTCCGTTCAGGGAACGCCCAAATGAGGCTCCTTTCATGTCCCCCAAAAGCTGGGACAGAGACAGGCGCTCAATACATCATGCACTACCCGGGTCTCGAACTGCCGACTTGCCAGCATTCCAGCTAACAAGGTGAGCTTCTTAACCACTGATCCACCGCAGCCCTTTCAGGTGCTATCATATCCCCCTCCTGCCAACCTAGCAGTTCGAAAGCAAGAAACTGCAAGTAGATAAATAGGGGCCACTTCGGTGGGAAGGTAACAGCGTTCCGTGCGCTCTGGTGTCTAAGTCATGCCTGCCACATGGCCACGGAAACGTCTGCAGAAGCAAACAGCGCTGGCTCTTCGTCTTTGAAACAGAGATGAGCACTGAACCGTAGAGTCGGATACGAATGGCTTTGGAGCAAGGGAAACCTTTTAACGTTACTATCCTATCCCACTCTCTCAGCCTGCCTTCTGATTGGCGGAGGCCCCTGCCACTCACTGACGGAGCGCTCTCGCCTTGGAACACCTTGCCAACGGAGCCTCAAGACAGGGATTAACCCAAGAGGAATACTGTATCTTGATTGGCCAGTCTCCCTGTCAACCACAGACGGGCGAGCCCGCCCTACTCCTCGACTTTACAGTTCGCCTCAGAAGAGAGCATCCCCCACACCCCCACCCCAAGAACGGATCCCATTGGTCTCTCTGGTTGTCAATCAGACCGGCTCAAGCCGAGCCCCGCCCGCTTCCCTCCACCCGCCTCCTTCCCCAGAGAGCGGATCCCGCGCGGATTGGCGGAGAGGCCAGTCTATCTCCGGCCGAGGCCAGCCCCGCGCCCGCGCCCGTTCAGGTAGCCCGGAAGATGGCGGCGGCGGCGGCGGCGGTTGTCGCTGCGTGAGGGAACGTCCGATAGACAAACATTCTTTGGTTTCGGCGCCCGCACGCCCTTTAAAAAAAAAAATCCCGTCGCGCCGTCGTTTTCGGGCGGGCACCGATGCCGGCCGGGCTGAGGGAGGGGAGACCCGGCCGCGGGCAGCCCCGGTGAGCCCCGGTGAGATGAGGGGAAGGCGGCGGCGGAGGCGATGGGGGCGGCCTGGCCCGCTGGTTTGGCCGCTCGGCCTCGGGCTCTCCTGCCTGGTCTTCCTGCTGGGCGGCAGCGAGGCGGCTCCGCTTCCGCCGGCGAGTACAGGTAAGACAGGTAAAGGTGTGTGTGTGTGTGTGTGTGTGTGTGTGTGTGTGTGTGTGTGAGTGAAAAGTGTCAGGGTTAAAAGGGTGGCAGCACCGAACTTGGAAGGTGGTTTTTCTTAAAAAAAAATATCTGTTTTCATCTCTAATCACTTCATTTTTGGACTACAAATCCCATTATCCCCAGCCCTCAAGGGGGCTTCAGACCCTTTCTTGATTTTCTCAGGTTCCTTATGTCAGCTGGCTCAGAACTGTCCCTGTTTTTGGACTACAAGTCACAGAACCCATGCCCAATAAGGGAATCCACCTCCTCTTCGACTACAAGTCCCAGGATCCCCAGCCCTCAAGGGGGCTTCGGACCATTTCTTGATTTCCTCAGTTTCCTTATGTCAGCCGGCTCAGAACTGTCCCTGTTTTTGGACTACAAATCACAGAATCCATGCCCAATAAGGGAATCTTCCTCCTCTTCGACTACAAGTCCCAGGATCCCCAGCCCTCAAGGGGGCTTCGGACCCTTTCTTGATTTACTCAGCTTCCTTATGTCAGCCTGCTCAGAAATGTTCCTGTTTTGGACTACACATCTCAGAATCCCAGTTCAGAAAGGTCCCTTTTGACTACAAATCCCAAGGTCCCCACACCACAAGGGGGCCTGGGTCCCTTTCTTGATTGTCTCACCTTTCCTTTCATTAGCCAGCTCAGAAATGTCCCTGTTTTGGGGCAACAAATCACAGAATTCCAGTTCAGAAAGTTCCTGTTTGGGACTACAAATCCCAGGATCCCCAGCTTCTCGACCTCAGTTCTTTTCTTGATTGTCTCAGCTTTCCTTGTGCCAGCTGGCTCAGAAATGCCCCTGTTTTTGGACAACAAATCACAGAATCCATGGGCAACAAGGTGATTTCCCTCCTTTCCATCATCTTCTCAGCTTCCTTGTATTACCCGGCTTAGAAACGTCCCTCCCCTTTTGGACTACAAATCACAGAATCCTCAGACAGCAAGGAGTTTCCATCTCTCGCATGATCTCCTCAGCTTCTTTACATCACATGTGATAGAAAAGTCCTTTTTCTACTACATATCCTAGGATCCCCAGCCAGCAAGGAGCTTTGATCTTTTGCATAAGCTTCTCACTTTCATTACATCAGCATCCTTAGAAATCATCCTCTTATCTTTTGCTTTTTGGACTTCTACTCGCAGAAGACACTTAAGGAAGCTGCGGGAACCAAGCAAGGGAGTCAGGCCCTCATGTTGGCTGGGGATCCTGGGATTTGTACTTTCAGATTGTGAAAAATTGAACCCTTTGCTGCTTAGGGATTCTGGGCTTTGTAGTAAAACAAAGGACTGCAGTGGCTCAAGTGGCTAAGACACTGACTGGGAGGTGGAAGGTCAGCAGTTCGATTCCTGAGTACTGCAGGACGGATTGAGCTCCCGTCTTTGTCCCAGCTCTCTGCCAACTTAGCAGTTTGAAAGCAAGAAATTGCAAGTCGATAAATAGGGACCACTTTAGTGGGAAGGTAACAGCGCTCCATGCGCTCCGGTGTCTAGTCATGCCTGCCTCATGACCATGGAAACGTCTGCAGAAGCAGCCAATGTTGGCTTTTCGGCTTTGAAACAGAGATGAGCACTGCACCCTAGAGTCGGATACGACTGGCTTTCGAGCAAGGGAAACCTTTACCTTTACTAGTAAAATAAGGAAGGTTTCTAAGCCGGAAGGTATAAGGAAGCTGAGAAGATTGTGGACGAGAGCAGGATCACTTCACCACTTGATTGACAGTCAAGGGGTCTTACTGATTAGGGGCTCACTTTGTCAGGGCAATTAATGAGTCTCTTAGCAAGTAGTTGCAACATGAAGGATGTTGCTGAAACTAGTATAAGATAGTGAAGACTGGAGTAAAATGTCATGACAGCAGTATTGTTATTGTCTGTGTTTGTGTGTTGACACCAGGGGTATCTCATTGTTTGTTAGGTGTATTTATGGCCCATTTTTTAGTGATGGAAGCTTGCATGGCTCTCTTCTGTTTGCTTTATTCTGACAACAGTCGTGCAAATAGGTGTGTGTTTGTTTTCATGTCAGAGATTACTCTGGGTTGAAAGGATTTTTGCAGGGGACGCCCATGGGAGAAGAACCAACACAAGATTTCAAGGCTGAACCCGAATCCAGATCTCTACTTCTCACTGGCTCTTAGTTAGCTTCTTCACGTTAGCATCCTCACATTAGCAACCTTTTTCTGTCTTACCTCCATGGAACTGAACATAAAGATTCTCTAACATCATCAAAGTATTTACCACACCATCCTGGTATTTTCACAACAATCCTTTGAGGTTGATGCAAAGAAAGAAAATGTGACTGAATTAGGATTACCGTTGTGGCTGTGTGGGGATGTGGTCCTCCATTTTCCCAGGCATAATGCAGCACTGAACTTACCAATCATATTGAGTTTGTACATGTGTTACTCTTCATTCCACCCTTCTGTTGGTGAATCTGGCTGCCTTCGCTAGGATATGGAGGAGTTGTGAGAAGGGCTCTGCTCTCAAGAAGCGTACAGCCTAAAATAGCACAGTGGGAAGGTATTGAAAGAGATGAGGCAAATGAAAGAAAAATGTGAGGGAATGACAGCTTTGTGTAGCTGCAAAGGAGAAATGACATTACAAATAGTTGCAATGGATGTAAATGAAAAAAAATGGTAAAGGTAAAGGTTTCCCTTGCTCGAAAGCCAGTCGTGTATGACTCTAGGGTGCAGTGCTCATCTCTGTTTCTAAGCCGAAGAGCCAGTGCTGTCTGCTTCTGCAGACGTTTCCGTGGTCATGTGGCAGGCATGACTAGACGCCGGAGCGCACGGAGAAAATGAAAAATGGTGTTATTAGTTGCCACTGTTATAAATAATTGTACTGCAGTGGCTCACGTGATTAAGATGCTGAACTTGCTGACTGTAAGGTTGGAGTTCAATACCTGGGTACTGCATGACGGAGTGAGCTTCCTATCTCTTGCCAAACTAGCAGTTCGGAAACCAAGAAATTGCAAGTAGATAAATAGGCACCACTTTGGTGGGAAGGCAAACAGCATTCTGTGCGCTCCGGTGTTGAGGCATGCCTGTCACATCTCCACGGAAATGTCTGCAGACTCAGAGAGCGCTGGCTCTTTGGCTAGAAACAGAGATGAGCACTGAACCCTAGAGTCAGATACGACTGGCTTTCGAGCAAGGATGACCTTTACCTTTACCTAATTTTTTATATTCCATGATAAGAAATATCACATACAGTACCTAGAAAGTTTCCTGTATTCGGCCTCGCCTTAATGTTACTGTACTGTACTTTCTTTTATCCTGGCAAATATAAGGTGAACTAGGAATAACACATTATACCTGTGATAAAATGCATTCATGAAATCGCCATCAGAAATTTGTTTGCTTTAGCAGAAATTATTTGGCTTTGTGTAAGAGACACCAACCTGTAATCTGCAGCTTTTGGAAACACTTATCATCAAACTTGTCATCAAACACTTGTCATCAAACTTGAGCATATGGATTTTCCTTGACAGCGCCATATTTTTCTCTTGGACTATTAACAGTTCTACTGCTCATGGCTGATAAGACTAAGGGTTATCCCATCTAGCTTCCACCAGTTTTATATGTTTCTGGAAAACCTTCAAGGAGGGTGTTGTCTCATCAGTAACTGGTATTCGGTACTATGATTTCTCTTAACCTGAAGTGATCTATTCAGTAGTTATGGCAAGTAACAACTGATAAGATGTAGAATTTCCGGATTTGACTCGTCCTTCTTTTATAACTTAATATAGTTTACAGACTGTGATAAAATGGGTCACAAGTTATTCAACATGGAGTTTCTTTGGTTTTTAAACTGTATTAGAACGTAGCTTTGCTTCTTTGCAAAGGCCTCATAATTCTTTCTGCTGCGCTTATCAAGCAGGTGGGCTAAGAAGAAGCTTCTCAAAGCTTCAGCCCTATGTTATGTCTTCTTCCCCAGGTCTGGGATGTCCGTTTACGTCAACATCCAGAGCCTGAGAACACCAGACATTTGTTATGGGAACCAGTGGTTGTGTATGCAAACCCTAGTCTCTAATTGGCTGTATGCTAATTAGGAGGGCCAAGCTCATGTCTTTCCTATAGACCAGTGATGGGCAGTCTTGGCCCTCCAGCTGTTCTTGGACTTCAATTCCCAGAAGCCTAAGTCAACACTCCTGCTGATCAGGGCTTCTGTGAATTTAAGTTCAAGAACAGCTGGAGGGCTAAGACTGCCCATCACTGGTCTATAGGAAAGACATGAGCTTGGCCCTCCTAATTAGCAAGACTGCCCATCACTGCTATAGACACATGGGTTTGGGAGTTAGTTCTAGTTGGAGTTCTAGTTCTAGTTTGAGTTCTAGTGGAGTTGGAGTTTGGGATTTCTGGGTGCTCCACCAGAGTCACTAGTCCAACCCAACATGATTACTTAGAAGTAGTCAGGTTTTCCTTTTGTTTCTGGCGGAAGGCCTGAGTGTGGATTTCCCTTACTGTCCGTTTTGATCAGTATTTTTGTATGCTGTAATTCTGTATCCTGAAACAACGAATGAACTGTTATTTCTACAATATGCTTCGAGAACAATAAACATTTTTACTTCATCAGCAACGCCTGGTCTTTGGAAGAGAGGGTAAGACAACAGTTAAGCCATAAGCCACACACTACCTCATTTAATACAATACTCTCCATGATACTTGCTGGGCTCTGTTAATACAGGTAAGCCCCAGGTTGCTGCAGGATATATAGGATGACATTTAGGCCTCCTGAGCTTGGAGTCTTTGGGGGAAGTTCCATCGGGCAGACTGGTAAAAGTCGCTCGGCAGGGAGAGCCTCAAAGGCAAGGGCCAGGTCAAAGCCTATCTGTCACACAGACCATCACTACATCTAGGAATTTTAAATACAGTACTTTAAATTAGTTATACATTATGTGAGAAATGGCTGGACTGAGGTCCAGGGCTGGATTATTTGGGCTGGGTTATTTGGTGCTGCAGGCCGTAGGTTGCAAACCCCTGCTCTATAGTTAAAGCAGTACTGTACAGTATCTTGAAACTTACAAAACTAGGCTGGGGCCTGTCTATTTCTTATGAATATCTTCCTGTTGCTTTCTGTTTTTTTTTTAAACCAGTTATAAACGAAGGCTACAATCCTGTGCACATTTCCTTAGGAATTACCTCCATTGTTCAGTGCATTGGGTTACTTCTCTATAATTTGCATACGTGCAAGAACTTTCTGTGAATTACTTAATGCTAACTACACGTGCATTGTTAATCTTTAAGAATAGCCAGTTTTGTAGTTCCATACTAGTATGTGTGTGTTTTTGTGTCAGAGATTACTCTGGGTTGAAAGGATTTTTGCAAGGGATGCCTTTCATGTCTCCTTTCATGTCTCCTATCGTGCAGCTGTCGGGGAATCGAACCTCGTTCTTTCGGTCTCCAAGCACAGTGCTTTTACCCACTGAGCCACCTGGCAGCTGCTGTTCCATACTAGTGACCAGCCTCAAAGGAGGGCAAAATGTGACAAGAGAGAATTTAATCAAGAACGGCTCCCCAAGTTGGAAAACAGTTCCTTCAGCTAGTCCAGCTTGTCATATAGATGTGAGAGAAGTTATATTTATTTTAAAATCCTTTCAGTTATATACATTATTCTTAAAAATAAAGAAACCTTGGCTGTCTTAGCATCTTGTCCATAACAATTGCTCTTCACAGTTGAGGAATTGAATTAGAATTTCCACTTCCTTCAAAATATAGGGAAGGTTCATTTGCTTATCCGATCAAGGGGCTTTTCCACAACATGACAAAGAAACAGACCTTTATTCTTTTATTGTGCTTTTTATATGTACAGATTGCCTGCCTGCTGTAATGTGGAATAGAAAGAAATTCAAGGAGTTGCATTATAATCAAATAAGTACCGATAGTAAGTGACCAGTTGTGACTTCTAGCGAACCCCGATTTAGTTGTTAAGCGAGTTTTTGGTTGGTTTTAGTTGTTAAGCGAGGCGACCATTCGGTGAAAATTCTGCTCTTTAAGCGAGTTAGTCTCTAAGCGAGGTGCTCTTTATGCGAGGTTTTACTGTACATCTTTTATTGAGCCACAGGTGTTCCATGTTATCTTGAAAGTCTACTCTACGAAGACTTTATAAAGTTTTAATGACTTTATTCCAGTTCAATTGTGCGATGCACAACTCTTTGTCATCCATACCGTGTTCTTTTGTTATAATTTGCATTTTGGGTTTGGCAATCATTTTGTAGAGCAAAGCCATTTCTTTTTTTTCTTTTTTTTTTACAGTTCATGGAACCTTGTTTACCTTCAGTGCCACTTCTGCTACTTGCTTCCTCATTCTGATCACAAATTTTGAAAATAGAAGGCATGAATTCTCAGTGGGTTCAGGAGAACACTTAGTTAAGATACTATATTAAGAACTAATTAGAAGGGCTCAATGCCTACTTAGCTCTTGTTATGCAAATCTAGTCCAAACAGGGAAGTCTGATAATGTTGCTGGAAAATACTCAGGTTTGGACTTTGAATCTGTGAAGAAATTCTACTCAAGACTCTTTCCTTTGCGTGTCCTTGTAATTAAGACAAGCCACACAGTCGTTGTTCTAATCAGGAAGGCATCCCTTGGTTCATCTTAAAGATAGGGTCGGATTATGCTCTGGATGTGGTGGTTATTTGTTGTTGTTCAGTCGCACAGTCGGTTCCGACCCTTTGCGACCCTATGGACCATTGTTCTCCAGGCGCCTCTGTCCTCCACCATCCCCCTCAGCCCTCCCAGCTCTGTGCCCATTGTGTCTACAATGCCATCTCATCTAGCCATCTCATCCTTGGCCTCCCCCTTCTTCTTTTGCCCTCCACCTTTCCCAGCATCAATGCCTTCTCAAGTGAATCCTCCCTTCTCATTTGATGTCCAAAGTATTTTAGCTTCATCTTTACTATTTGACCTTCCAATGAGCAGTCAGGGTTAATTTCTTCTAAGATTGACCTATTTGTTCTCCTCGCTGTCCAAGGGACTCTCAAAATCCTCCTCCAACACCACATTTCAAAGGCATCTGTTCTTCTGCGTTCAGCCTTCCTAATTGTCCAGCTCTCACATCCATACATTACTACTGGGAAAACCATTGCTTTGACTATTCCGATTTTTGTTTTCAATGTGATGCCTCTGCTTTTCACTATGTTCCCCAGGTTTCTCATTGCTTGTCTCCCAAGAATCAGTCGCCTTTTTATTTCTAACTGCAAATATCACTGAAGAGCAGATAGTAATAAATGTATAGCCCCATTCAGATGGGCTGCAGGCTGTCCTGAACTAAGCTGCGGGGGGGGGGGGGGGGGGGGCGGCGCTGGGAGCCCCGGTGGCAGCCTTCTGCCCTTGGCATGCTCCATCGGGTCTGCCCGGTGGGCAGGGTGGGGGTGCAGGCTTCAGACACAGTGGATGTGTGGGTGGCCAGACCCTTCCTCCACGTTGCTTAACTGTGATGGTGCTGTGCCCTCTGCCTATGTGCAGTGTGATGCCTCGCTACCCAAGTCAGGTGGTGTGGCTGGCAGGTGGTGTGGCTGGTGGGTGGGTTGGCCCCGCTCCATGTTTTTGGGCTGCAGTGGGGCTCTTCCCCCTGCCTGTTCGCAGTGTGCACTTTGTTGCATTTTGTTGTGCACTTGTGCTGTCCAGCCCTGCTGCCCCACTTGATCGTCCATGGAAAAGTCATTTGGCATGAAGCTGGCCCGTGGTGCGGGAAAAGTTGGGGACCCTTGTAGTAGGAGATTGTGGTATGCCTAGACCCATAAGCTCTGAGTTTCTCTCCCCTGCTTCATGAATAGAAGTGGAGCTTGAAAGTTTTGTTTCTAAACTAGCTACATTTCCCTGGGATGTCCAGAGTTGGGTCACTGAATCTTACTTAACACATGGTTAATGGGACTGAGTCAAATGTACTCATTGTTCCACATTGTGGATAATTAACCATAGTGTAAGCAAGCCACATTTTCTTAAGTTTGGAAAGCAGAAACTGTCTCTTCTGTAATATATGGCAGAGGAGACAGAAACTCAAATCCAAGTCTAAGGTTCAATAAGTTTGTTCCTGTTATACCTAAAGTTGAATTATTTTACTGCTAGAACTTTTAGTGATATACGATTAGACTACTGATTCTTCCCTTTTCTCCCAATGAACACATTAATTCTTTACTCATAGTTTCAGATATATTGAAAATTGACTTTTTTTGATATATTACCAGCTTCATTGGTGTCTCTCGTTTTCTTTGTTTGAACCATTCATGCTGAAAACACATTTACTTGAGAATCTTCTATATTCTTTCACCTGTTCAGCACTTTTAAAGCATACAAAAGTTTCTGAATCTTCTCATTCATCTTGCAGCAACCATTGGGGTATTAGAATGAAAGAAGGCAGCTTATTGAAGGCTGCACAGTAAGCAGCATAGGTGATTGGGGATTTGAACCTGCTTTTTGTGCCTCCAGGGTAACCTTAAATTCATTAAATTCTATTCTCTAACTTTAAAAGTGTATAGTATATTGCTGCCGAGGCATTTCTTGATCTTTTGTGCCATTCTGGGTCCACTGTATTTTGTAGCATTTCAAATCAAAGCACCCTTTGGTGTCTACCCCTATTTTGGAAATAATATGTGCGTTAGTAAAGATGGATGGTTGTGGTACTAGACAGCCATAATAAGCTATAACTGACCAGCATGTTTTCCTACATACATATCTCTTCAGCTATATTGGCATGCAAACTTTGTGGAACAGTCTCAAGTCTTCCGGACAATATAATCTTCCTAAATGTGTCTTTAGAAAACCCATTTATTACTTTGTTTGATTACAGTGTGGGAAGATGCCTATACCATAATGTGTTACATGTTTGATTTCACTCTGTTCTTGATAAGGCTGTAGCTGAAAGGTTATAGTTTGGTGCAATGAAATAGAATTGACCTGATATTTATGATGTCAATGTTGAAAGCAGAAGTGAAAATGAACATCAGGCTTTCTGAGGTTTTCCTAGCTGTTCTTGTGGTTGCTTGTGGTAGAAGATGATAAAATGCTTTCGAAATTCAAATGGTTAGCTCTCTTGAATGTATAGATAATAACTGATTTATTTCATGGTGACTCTTCTAACATTGCCTAGGTATAAAAATGCTTAGAAAACATGTTACGATTCTTCCTTCTAGTTGCGCATTGAACTAGCTATATTAGATGTGCAGTCTTATAATTGTGAAGTAATTAAAGTTGCCCATGACATGTGTTGCTTTTTCAAGAGAAATCTTCTCCATCTGCTGTATTGAATTGATCATCTCATGGATGTTTGTCCAGAATTGAGCATTGACAACAGAATTCAGAATGAGTGGGGGCAATTGCACTTTCCCATGAAGCCCTCTGAGTACCATTAAAATCTCCAGAGTATGGAAACCTTTCTGGAATGTATTTTCAGCTTCCAGAGAATGTGAAGTTCCTAATGCTTCTAGTGCTGAAATAACCCTTCAAATCTGTATCATTTGTTGGATGTTGAAATGAGTTAGAAAAGAATATGTGCAGCCTGAAATGCGGAACACTTTTCAGTCCTTTTCATCTGTTTGCTGATCATCTTTATTTTAATTTCTGCAATTCTTCCAGTCTTCTGAAGGCTCTTTCTTGTGAGTGCATCATGTTCTTTAGGCTACGTCATTGTTTCCCAACCTTTGGTTTTTGGACTTCAATTCCTAGAAGCCTAAGTCAGTCCCCCAAAGCACTGATCAGCCAATGTACTGAGTTATGGAACCAGTGGGCTACATGAACACCACCAGTGCTTAGAGCGTTTTGTATAGTGCTCTGATTACTTTAAGTCTATACTGTGATTCAGAAGTTCTTGGGCTTGGTAATAACACAGCGCCAAGCTATGAGAGCTAATTATAATTTGGAGATACACTTGAATTGATAAGCCAGGATGATAAGTCTTGGTTTAAAGTGCATTTCAAATCCTGGTTTATGTCAATGACAACTTGATTTGATATCTACATTCGTTCTGCTACCAAAGAGGGAAGTTTTGAGCCACTGATGTATATTTACAAGTTTAACCTGTGGCTTGGATTCTAAAGAATGATTAGTTGAAACCTTTGGTTGAGGTGGTGGATACACTGATTGATCCAATGGATTCAGCTTTACAATAACTTTGTAAACAGAATTAGTGTGCTTATTGTATTAACTTCACAGCAGGGGTCGAAGGGGATTGGCAATGCTGCATGAAAGACAGCTGGGAGCTGTTCAAAATTACATGGTTGACATGTTTACTAGGGAGTAAGTGTAATTTAAAAGTTTTATTTTGAATATCTGTTGTTAAGACTGCTCAGTCAGGATGGTAACCTTGACAGAGCAACCTCAGCATCTGTGGATAGTTTCAGAGTCTTACATTGTCTAGCATAGTGCTTGATACACATCTGGAGTACTGCATTGTGTCCAGATCTTAAGAAGGATGCCAGCAAACTAGAAAAAGTTCAGAGGGGTGCAATAAGGATGATCATGGGATTGGGAACCAAACTCTATGAGGAAAGACTGAAAGAACTGGCTACATTTAGTCTTGAGAAAAGGAGACTGATAGCACTTCAAATACTTGAAAGATAATCATAAAGAGGCAGGTTAGTTTCTTAATCATCTTTGAGTGCAAGACACTTAATTTAGTTGTTGTTCAGTCGCACAGTCGATTCTGACCCTTTGCGACCCCATGGACCATTTTCCACCAGGTGCCTCTGTCCTCCACCATCCTCCTCAACCCGCCCAGCTCTGTGCCCATTGCGTCCACAATACCATCTGTCCATCTCATCTTTGGACGCCCCCTTCTTCTCTTTCCCAGCATCAAGGCCTTCTCAAGTGAGTCCTCCCTTCTCATTTGATGTCCAAAGTACTTTAGCTTCATCTTCACTATTTGTCCCTCCAATGAACAGTCAGGGTTGATTTCTTCTAATATTGACCTATTTGTTCTCTTTGCTGTCAAGGGGATTCTCAGGACTCTCCTCCAACACCACATCTCAAAGGCATCTATTCTTCTGCGCTCAGCCTTCCTAATGGTCCAGCTCTCACACCCATACATTACCACCAGGAATACCATTACTTTGACTATGCAAATTTTTGTTTTCAAGATGATGTCTCTGCTTTTCACTATATTCCCCAGGTTTCTTATCGCTTGTCTCCCCAGAATCGGTCGTCTTTTTATTTCATGCCTGTAATCGCCATCTGCAGTGATCTTAGATCCTAGGAAAGTAAAATCTGTCACTGCTTCTACTTCTTCCCCATCTATTTTCCAGGGACTGATCAGACCTGTTGACACTTACGAAGAGGCTCAAAATACAGGAAACCAGACATAATCTGAATAACAGGGGAAAAAACCATCTTTAACTGTTAGAGCAGCATGGCAATGGAACTGATTACGTTCAGTGCTCCAATGCTGGACATATTGAAGAGAAAATTAGGCAACCATCTGTCAGATCTGCTTTAATTTGGATTCTTGCATTTAGAAGGAGGTTGGATTCAGTGGCCTCATAGGTCTCTTCCACCTCTATTATTCTATGATTCTGTTGTCCATGTAATGCCTTCGTTGAAAAATACCTTGCTTAATATGGTAGTGCAGGTATACAACTCTAGTTACAACTCAGATTTACAAGTAAATTCACTAATGATACTAATTCTCTCCCTCCCTGTTTTGTTGTTGCTATATAGAGTATCATCAAATTGTTTCTGACATACACTGACTGTATGAATTACCGAGCTCTGAAAGCTCATGTTAACAAGTCCTACTCAGGTCTTACAGGCTGAAGGTCCCAGTTTCGTTTACATATAGAGAGTCAATTTATTTCCCTTTAGTAAATATTAAAAAAAGTCAGCAATTGCTTAGCTCTGTTCCCCCAACTCTTAAGTGGAACATACAGGTTTATTATGAAAGGCTGATGTAGTTTACTTGGACACTGTACAATATTTCCTGAATGGAGAGAGCCTATGATGGGTGACAGACTGTCATGATGATGTTTGTTAAGGAAGAGGTTAGGCACGTTTTTTCCTTTTTTGCACAGTGTGAAGTTTTACTTGTGGCATGTCTTTGCTGAGCAATTTTATTTGTCTAATAGCATATTCATACTAATGGATCTCAAGTTGCAAATAATTTGTGTTAACTGTTCTTTATGTAGATGCATGATGAACATCCATTACGCCTATTCTACTGTAGTGACTTCCTAGTTCATTATCTTACTTCCTGAGAGGTAGCATTAGCATAATGTTGCATAAGCAGATGTTGAAATCCATTTCTGTTGTCAATATTCTCAATGCCTACTGTTAATTTATGCATGTTCAGGTTTATGCATGTTCATGCACACATAGCTTTAAATTCATGACCTGTCATGTAAAACGTCATGTGCGTTTGTATAAATATGTCTCATGCAATTCTTTTAGGCAATCACTTCAGATTCAACGAGATTTAAAGATTTACTCTGCTCATTCTGGGATGCCTTGCTTCCCTTTAGAATATATCATTTTCCAGGTTTTACTGACTACTAAGTACTTTGTCCTTTGCAGTTTGGATTATCACAGCTTCTTTTAAAAACAGTATTCTGTTCTAGATGTCTTTCGTTTTTTCAGGCTGCTTTTGAAAGCTTCAGGATGCACAACAGTTTCCTCAAAATAAACCATCTTAAAATTCATACATTTTGTACTTCTTTGTGACTTCCAATATAATAGTGTGTACCTAGCGATAGCAATTACGCTTATATACCACCCTGTAGTACTTAGTACTTAAGGGACTGCAGTGGCTCAAGTGGCTAAGACGCTGACTGGGAGGCGGGAGGTCAGCAGTTTGATTCCCGAGTACTGCAGGACAGAATGAGCTCCCGTCTTTGTCCCAGCTCCTGCCAACCTAGCAGTTCGAAAGCAAGTAGATAAATAGGGAACCACTTCGGTGGGAAAGGTAAACAGCGTTCCATGCACTTCACTGTCTAGTCATGCCTGCCACATGACCACGGAAACGTCTGCAGCAGCAGACAGCGCTGGCTCTTCGGCTTTGAAATAGAGATGAGCGCTGCACCCTAGAGTCGGATACGACTGGCTTTCGAGCAAGGGAAACCTTTACCTTTAGTACTTAGTGTACTCTCTGGGCAGTTCACATGGGAATTAGCATTCTCCCCACTCGCCCCCAACATACTGGGGACTCATTTTACCAACCTTGGAAGGCTGGGTCAACCTTGTTTCTCATCAGGATTGAACTCACAATGTCTTTCTGTGTAATCTGTCAAGATTTGTTGGCAACAATCAGGTAAATCTGTTGTATCTGAAGGTCACATGTGTAGCAGATTTAAGTCATTACAGTCAACTCACTAAAAAATTCCTTTATTTGTTAGAATGTAGAAGAGTAGGTTAGGTATCTGACTGTGGAGCCAGAGGTTGGGAGTTCGATTCCCCTCTGGGCCTTTCGGGAAAAGAATCAGCCTGAGCATTTATGGGCAAGCTACACAGTCCCAGAAGGAAGGGAATAGTAAACCACTTCTGTGTATGCACTACTGATGTGCTCTGTAAATAATAATGTGCCCCTCTGATTTCACTTAGTGAAATAGTTATTCAGTATGGGTGCCACAACAGGGTATGACTTCAGTGCAGCGCTTCCTTATCTTGAGGAGAGCAAAGGACTTGTGCTGAGTTGTGGGGCGAAAGACAGTAAAATAAAATGCAAAAGATTGAGTCTCCTCCCTGAAACCACCTTTAGCAAATGATTGTGAGAAGCAAATGTCTAACCCCTTTTCTGTGCGGTACGGAGAAAGAGCCACCACGAAGATAGTTGGGCATACCCTGGACGGCAACCTTGTCGGCTAATCTTTTCTACAACCCGATCAAACCAAAGGAATCGAAGAATGATTCCACCAGAAAGGTCTTTGTCAAGACCAGGAGTTCCCAACCTAAGGCCCATGGGCCGGATCTGGCCTGTGGCATCTATTCATGTGGCCCCCCTCCAAGAGCATTTGAGAAACAAATTCCTCCCCCCCCCCTTTGAAGCTGTTGGGACAAAATGGCCACCTCCATTGTACAGGCAGGGAAAAATGGCCATCCAGCCCTCGAAGCTGACTGAAAGAGTGTGACCTGGCCCCCGGCTTGAAAAGGTTGGGAACTCCTGGTCAAGACCAACCATAACAATGATCTAGGACAGTGATGGCGAACGTTTTAGAGACCGAGTGCCCAAACTCTACCGGCTGCTGTCCATGCCGCAGAGGGGTGGGGCAAACTCTGTGCTGGGGGTAGGGAGGAAGTACTCCAATTAGGCTGCTGAGCAGAGGGGTGCAGCAATCTGTGTGCTGGGGAAGGGGTGCGTGTGCCCACAGAGAGGGCTCCAAGCGCCCCCTCTGGCATGTGTGCCATAGGTTCGCCACCACTGATCTAGGACTTAGGTTTGGCCAACGACAAAGCCAAGAAAGTGGCTTCATTTTGCCAGTCCAGGGTTTGATTGGGACATGAAAGGAGAAGACCCATTTCCTGTCTGTTCTGCCTTTAGTCAAGAGAGAGTTAAATCCTTCTGGGTCTAGCTGTTGTGCGACTGACTTCCTCCCTCCCTGCCAGTCTTTGAACAGAAGGAAGTGTTTGTTGTCATGGCAACAAAGCCATGCTGTGATCTTTCCACAGGTACTGTGTCTGTCTCTGTTATCTTCTCTTCAAGGCTATTGCTGAACAGGGTACTTGGCCATAGAGGCAATGCTCCCCCTCCCAATGTTCCTGAGAGCTCTTCATAATGAAAGCTGACAATTTTACAGGTTTTAACATTCTGCTTGCTGTGATCGTGGAATATATATAAAGTAAAGATAAAGGTTTCCCTTGCTCGAAAGCCAGTCGTATCCGACTCTAGGGTGCAATGCTCATCTCTGTTTCTAAGCCAAATAGCCAGCGCTGTCTGCTTCTGCAGACATTTTCTGTGGTCATGTGGCAGGCATGACTAGACACCGGAGCGCACGGAACACTGTTACCTTCCCACCGAAGTGGTCCCTATTTATCTACTTGCAATTTCTTGCTTTCGAACTGCTAGGTTGGCAGGAGCGGGGACAGAGACAGACGCTCATTCCGTCCTGCAGTACTCGGGAATCGAACTGCTGACCTTCCGCTTCCCAGTCAGCATCTTAGCTACTTGAGCCACTGCAGTCACTCACTCACTCACTCACTCACTCACTCACTCACTCACTCACTCACTCACACACACACACACACACACACACACACACACACACACACACACACACACACACACACACACACACACTTCTACATGCAGCAGCTACTTTCATTTCTCTGCTGTCTTGCACTCTTTCTTGATTTTACAGTTTACAAGTTTACAGCGCATATGTATCTTTGCCAGTGACAGCTGCCAATGGCTTCTTACATTCACTTTATATTTACTAGCCTGATAACCATAGACAGGTAAAAACCATATACAGGTGAGTGAGCAGCATGACTTGGGGATGAATTGCTGCTCCTCTTCTGTATAGAAGCCCTTCCTTCCTTCCAGGAAGCTCAAAGCCAACTGGAAAGGCAAGATTTTGGAACATCGTTCTAACCCAAAGTATCTGGACAACACTGGGTTGAACCCTAACCTACAAAAACACTTGTCTACATACCAAACAAAAAAGTTGTCACCAAAAATAATATACGGTACTTGGGAAACTGGTTGGTTCAGACGGGGGTGCACACCCACAAACAATAAGTATAGCATCGATGTGCTAGAAAATGAGAAAAAGGAAGGAAGATCAAAGTAGGCAAATACAGATCAGGGTGGATTTGATTTAAATCATTTTTTAAAGCAGAAGTGAATAAGACTAGATTTAAACCATTATTTTCTGCATGAAGACACATTTTACTGGAGTAATCTTAGTCGATCCTAAAGGAAATCAACTCTGAGTGCTTCTTGGAAGGACAAATATTGAAGATGGAGCTAAAGTACTTTGGACACCAAATGAGAAGAAAGGACTCACTCGAGAAGGCCTTGATGCAGAGAACGGGGCAGTAGAGGATGAGGTGGCTAGATGTCATTCTTGATGCAATAGGCATAGAGCTGAGTGGGCTGCGGAGGATGGTGGAGGATGACAAGCAGCGGTCCATGTGGTCGTGAAGGGTCAGACTCTACTATGCGACTGAACAACAATCTTAGCATATACAACCTGGTGAAGGTTTCACTTTTAACTCTTTGATTTTCTGAGTTCTGAACTTTAAAGTTTATCCAACTCAAAAAGTATAGCTGGCAAAAAAAAAAGACACGTGAGGTGGATGCAGTCAATTTCTTAGAGTATTAGAGGCACATTTTGGGAGTATTTATTGAAAATAGATTTCAAAGCCATGTGGTTTATTTAAAGTTATTTAAATATCTTTTAGGGCAGTGTTTCCCAACCTTTGGTTTCTGGACTTCCCCAAAGCGCTGAACAGCCAATGTACTGACTTGGGTTTCTGGGAATTGAAGCCACCCTGTAGCACGTTGGGAACCACTGGGTTAGGGTCGCTGTGGGAAACTGTTCACACTATTGTTTCCTGATTTGTGGAGCCACGTTTATTTCATTCCTCTGTTTGTTTTCTAGGAGAGACAGGAGTATCTGAAGTTCCCTTTGCCTTGGCGACCGTTTCCATCGGTACCGTTATAGTCCTGGTACTCCTGCTAGTGAATTGTTTATCCTGTTGTAAAGAACAAGAGATAAACTTCAAGGTGAGTACAGGAATAAGATGCATGTACCCTTGTGTTGTCGTACCTGGTAACAATGATATATATAATATTCCAAGAAGTACAAAACGTTTGATGTCAAGTGGAAAACCAATGCTTTCTTAAAGTCTGATGACATATAACTTAAAACTGCTGTGTAGTTGAAACATACTTCCTGGGCAGTACAGTACAGTGATTTGTTAGTTGAACTAGTTTATCTGACAGTTTTTCTGGTTTCCCCCCCAAAGCAAGCTCAGACAGAATAGAGAAGGCACATATATTTTTAACTAGTTTGTTTTATTGATCAGAGCATGATCAGTTAATTATGCTGGCATAGGTGTCTCTAGTTCACATAACAAGCTACCGTACATCACACATCGGCTGCACAAAATACAAATGGCAACTCATCAAATAGCAGCTATTCACCGCTACAGTTTATACCATGGGTTCCCAACCTAAGGCCCTTGGTCCGGATCTGACCCCCGGTGACATTTCATGTGGGGGCCCCATCCCTCCAAGGGCATTTGAGAAACAAAATGGTCACCCTTTTAAGTTGTTGGGACAAAATGGCCACACACACACACACACACACACACACACACACCATTGTGCAAGCAGGGCAAAATGGCCATCTATGGCCATCTGGACCTTGAAGCTGACAGAGAGAGTGGCCCGGTCCCTGGCTTGAAAAGGTTGGGAACCCCTGGTTTATACGACTGCATATGAGACTGACATAATTAACCAACAACATTCTGGCTACTACTTTACTATGCAGCTGTTTTAATTCTTCCTTTGTAGTTCAGTCACAACAGCAGCAGTATAAAAAATATCACAGATAAAAATTGCACGAGTATATTAAAGCGAATACCTTGTTATTTGTACTGCTTTGAAGTAATCAAATACGTGGAGAAAGCTCCCAGGTAGGCAGTCATTCTGGCAAATGCTGATACCCTAACACAGGGATGGCCAACCTTGGCACTCCAGGTATTCTTGAACTTCAATTCCCAGAAGCCCTGATCAGCAGGAGTGCTGACTTGGGCTTCTGGTAATTGAAGTCGAAGAACACTTGGAGTGCCAAGGTTTGGTCCACCAAGTGGTCAAGGAAGGAATTCATAATTTTGTATTAGTCTAAATCCATATTTAACTTGCCATGTCTTTCTCTACTGAGTAATTGTCCGTGTAAATACTAAGAAGTAAAGAAATTGTAGAGATAAAAATTGCTCCCTTTTCCTTTGAAAAAAGGCACTTTTCTGATAGTTTTTTTTTAAAAAAAATTAAGGTTTCCATTCAGTTAATAAAACAGTTTTTTTTAATATGTTAGAAATCATCTAAAGCCTCTTTTATACAACAGGTATTTCAGAAAAGTATTTAAAGAGGTCAGGTACACAGCCAGGGATTGGAAGCTTCAAGGTATGAATTGAGCTGGCAATTTGGAATGTAAAAAATGAAGCAAACAGGACATTGCTGTAGGGAGTTCTCTAGCAGAACATGGATGAACACTGAGGTTGAAAGGATCCCTTTATTGGGTTTCTTCTTTGGATATTAATCTGTCTCTGTGGTTTTCCTCCCTTGCAGCTACATGAAAGTAGCTAAGCCACAGTGAAAATCTGACACTTCTGATGTGAGAGAGAATGTTAGAGAATCTGTCTTATGCATGAGGAACAGTGGTGATAATATGATTGGTAATCTTTTTTCTCTTAAAAGGGAACTCAGGTGGAAAGCTTAAAATATATTGAATTTTGCAAGAAAGGTCAGAGCACAAGGCAATACGAATCTAATCCAGGATTTGAGGGGGAAAGTGTAATGTACCATGGTTTATAGAACAGCAGTTTAATCATGCTGCACAGAGCAATGTTTTTGAAATTGAAGCAATTTTGAAATAATGAGTATAATTTAGTGAAAGCTAAGTGTATGCGTGGTACAAATTGGTGGCTCGAGTGGTTACGACACTGAACTTGATGACTGGAAGGTCAGCAGTTCGAAACCCGAGTACTGCACGACGGAATGACCTCCCGTCGTCTGCCCCAGCTCCTGCCAACCTAGCAGTTCGAAAGCAAGAAATTGCAAGTCGATAAACAGGTACCACTTTGATGGGAAGGTAAACAGCATTCCGTGCACTCTGATGTCGAAGCATGCCTGCCATATGTCCATGGGGAAGTCTGCAAAACGCAGACAGCGCTGGCTCTTTGGCTGTAAGCAGAGATGAGCACTGAACCCTAGAGTCGAATACAACTGGCTTTTGAGCAAGGGTGACCTTTATACCTAATACTATCACAAGTCCATCCTTCACAAGTCCATACCTATGTGTATGCATATACAGTACGTGTGTAAAGTGTAGTTCATAATTCAAAGAAAATTTACTAATCCTTGTTGGCCTTTGAAAACCCTTGCTCCTCAAAGTAGTATTCAGATAGTATGCAGATAGTATTCATAAAATCTTATTTAAATTTTTTAAAATTTACTTGTAACTTTCCATAAAGACATGAAATTTGCTTCTGATTTCTGATAAAGTAGTCAGGACCTTTCCAGCATAATTTATGACACTGAATACAAGCACTGAACCACAGTTCGGGAAAAGCATGTGATTTGTCAAGGCCGTTGTAGGCTCTTATGTTGATGAATTGTAAATAGATACAGGTTGCTAAATATATGATTTGAGGAGGGTTCCACAGGACATGAAGATGCTTCGAATCATATATAAGGGGCTTTTGGCGTTCATTTTTCATTATATTTAAGTTGCCTTCCGAACCAGTCAGCCTTCTGAGGATGTCAGGAGGATTTTTATCAACATCTGGAGTGTCCCAGATTCCTACCACCACTGGATAAAATAGGATCAGTTTCTGTTAATAGGGAAGTAGGAGATTTTACTTGCAACACATTGTGAAGAATATGTTGATCAGCTTGCTGACTGCTTTCACCTTATACTTGCACATGAGGATCAAGGGTTCATGTGCAATTTCAGGCAGCATTTAGTTCATGCAACTGACCAATCCAAATTTTAAATATTTCTTCCAATCCACCCTCCCATCGGTCAGCTAAGCTAGCCCATGTGCTTTCCTAACAAGTTTATAGTGTTGATAACGGCTAGTGTAAATATGCTTTAATACAATGTTGATCTGTACTTTTCCATCTCAAGGGACAAATTTCACCTTGTCTTTACCCTTGCAAAATACCTTCCTTTTCTCAGCTTGTCACTCATGTTTTGAATTAAAATGCATATAAATTAATAACTTGTAAAAGTTCTGTGAGAATTAAACCACACGTTTGGAAGCAGAGATGCAATTCAGGTTAACAGATATTTTACGGATGGTTTTGATATCGTATCTTTATGTAAAAATTATCTGCTGAGTTTATGTACGGTGGTTTATAAACATCTATAAATAAAAATCAACAGAGTTGCCAATTCATTGCTGAAAAGATTGCAGGATCAATGGAGATAACTGCTTTGACGGTTTGTCCTCACATTTTTATACCCCATTTTTTAAAAGTCCTTTTGGGGGTGAATGGACAGCCTTCGTTTCCTTCCAAAGGCTACAAGCACGTGGCAGATTCAAAGGAAATTTTGAGGGTGAGAACAAGGGATAACATTCTAGAGCCATGATGGCCAACCTTGGCACTCCAGGAGTTCTTGGACTTCAGTTACCAGAAGCCCAAGTAAGCACTCGTGCTGATCAAGGCTTCTGGGAATTGAAGTTCAAGAACAGCTAGAGTGCCAAAGTTAGCCATCACTGGTCTAGCATTATCCTACCTGCTAGCTCCCTGTAAGGAAGAAATGATTCTGCCCTTTGGTAAGATGGGGAGCGCTGCCTACGCTCAGCATTTTACTATCAGAGATGCTCACTGGGGATAAAGAAGGGATGATGCATGATAAACATGTTGGGTCAGCCACATTATAAGCTCTTCTGCTTATTTCCCCACATAAATGTGGATTGTTTGCCATCAGTGCAGAGATTTGCTGAATCTACTGGATCCTGTAGTTTTCTACACTTAGTGTCTACAAGTGCTACTAATGTAGCAATAGCCATTACACTTCTATACCTCCCCATAGCACTTAGTGCACTCTCTGGGCGGTTCACAAGATAATTAGCATTTTGCCCCCAACATTTCGTTCCCAGCTTATTTTACTGACCTTTGAAGGATAGAAGGCTGAAACAACCTTGAACCCCATCAGGATAGAACCCACGATATCAGAAGTTTGGGATACAGTACATCACTTCAACCACTGCGCCACCAAGGCTAATTGTATATAATTTTAATGTACATAATGAGAACCACTTTAATAATGGCTCGGAATGGCTTATGAAGGACAAATTTTAGTATTACTACAATATACTAAATTTTTAACACAAGGGAAAACAATGTAAAACTGAAGGGCCTAGAAGTGATGGCTGTGACCTAAGTGTTGACCCAACCGGATGTGGCACATTGGTGTAAATCAGGAATAGCTATTCAAGAACTTGTAGCACTGCTACACACAGCAGTACCAGCCAGCATAGACAGTAGTCAAGGCTGTGGGAGGTGTAGTTGGACAATATCAAAAAGACATCTTTGCCCAGTTATATAAATATTGTGCAAATCTAAATCCGGAGATGATCAATGAGACGCATTCATTTTGTTCTGATGCTCTTTGGGATTTTGTAGGAATTTGAAGACAATTTTGACGATGAAATCGATTTCACGCCACCCGCGGAAGACACTCCATCTATTCAGTCGCCAGCCGAAGTGTTTACACTTACAGTCCCTACTGTTACTTTATCAGCCCCATCACATTTCCAGCTTCCTACAGGTAAGATGCCTACCCTGTTTCTCTCTTGCAGCCATGAGTCATGCAAACCAGTCATGGCCCTAGACCCATGATGGCCAACCTTGGCACTCGAGGTGTTCTTGGACTTCAATTACCAGTAGCCCAAATCAGCACTCCTGCTGATCAAGGCTTCGGGGAATTGAAGTCCAAGAATAGCTGGAGTACCGAGGTTTGCCATCACTGCCTAGACTCTTCTCTGATGCTTAATCTAGAGACTTGAAGCTCTTTTTGAGTATTCACTAACGGTGCTGAGTTGAAATCAACATATTCCCCACTGGATTCTTATTTTCTTTGAATAACTTTTGACCTCTTCACGTTAGTCTGAGTGACTAAGGTTGCTTGCTAACTTCCTGACTCACGCAAGACTTTAAAAATCCACTGTTTGTTCTCTTAACCATTATGTCCAACTAGAACAATATCATGCAATTGACACATTACTCTTGCTTCTTGTTTTATATATGGAGGCTAGCACCTGTCTGGGTTAATATATAAATATAACACAGTATTTATTAAACTAGTAAAGAAAACAGTAAACTTCCTTTGGCTTTAAGGTTAACTACATGGTATTTTCTTATGCCCTTTGCCCAGTATAGCTTTCAGCCTGCAAGTGATGATCTTGTTCAATTGCCTTTTAGAGCTTACCTGTTAAAAATTTACCATTAGAGAAGAAACTGCTTTGTGATTCTTTAACAATCTTCAACACCCCACTTGTATGTTGATGCTTCTACTTCAGCAGTAAGTGCAGCAAAAATCAGGGTGCCCCCACCCCTAGTAGGCTGATTTCTTCTCTCCAAAAAATGCTATCACCTGTATCAACTGTTCTTCATCTTTTCTCCACCTTCATTTGGTCACCCACAGAATGCTATTTTAGTGTGAAGTGAAAAGTTTTTTTAATAGGAAACCTTCTGAAAAAGATTTTTAATAGGAAATACTCTATTGAAATAGAAATAACCTTCATTCTGGATCTGTTCAGGAAGTCTGACTGTAGAGAATGGAAATATCTTGGATATTATTTTTTGATGAGATTTGAGTTACCTCCCCTCACCATTAAAAGCAGGGAATGCAGAGAAGTACAAAACCCCTACTTACGAAAAAAAAGTCAGTTCCATAGAAGAACTCCTCCCCATGGTGCCTTTGGATCCTGCACCCCTTGTTTTAGGGGGTGGGTAGTTTTAACTGTTTTTAACATGTTTTTAAATTGTGATTGTGAACCGCCCTGAGTCAGCTTTGGCCGAGTGGGCGGTATATAAATTTGACAATTAAATTAAATTAAATTTTGCTTAATTCAGTTTTTCATGTAACTTGAAGCAAACCGATAGAAAAAATTATTATTATTTACATAACTTGAAGCAAACCCATAGGAAAAATGAAATGTTGATATAAATAAAATCAAACCCATAGGGAAATGAATTTTTACGTAATTCGAAGCAAACCTATAGGAAAAAGAATCTTTATGTAACTCGAAGCAAACCCATAGGAAATCATGTAAATTGGGACGTGGTTTTTTAAATAACTTTTTATTGAAAATTTTAAAGACATACATAATATCACAAAGAAATAAAAACTTACAAAAAGTATCAGAAAACATTAAGTACAATAATATAAAAATATAAAGGAAAAAGTACACTAAGAATTATCAGGTTTTCCAGGACCAAACATCAAAATACTAATATTAATAAAAAATGTATGAATTAATTATTTTATTTATTAAACTTCTCCATCTCACTGACAACAATACTAATAAGAACAAAATACTTCACCCCGTGTATAGTACAATGCCAAAAGAGAGCTGCGGTCTGCAACTTAAACAATCTTTATATCCAATAATTTAATTGATCCGGTACCGGCATGAAACCTCCTCTTTTTCTCAATGTGTAGTCAAGATACAATTTCCAAATCTTCCTAAATTTGTTTTCTTTAACTATCCCTTTCTTTTCATTTAACTCCGGGACATGGTTTCAGTACAAAATCATTATGTAAGTCAAATTTTATGTAACTCAAGGCATATGTAAGTCGGGGTCTTACTGTAATCTTTCATTCTCCTTAACAGAAGCACTGAAACCTCAAGTTGCCCGACAGAATCTGAACTACATTCAAGAAATTGGAAATGGCTGGTTTGGAAAGGTAAGGCTCTTTTGAATGTTGTCATTCTCCATTTACTGTGCATACCTGTTAAAATATTTGTCTGCCACAATGGGAAAAAATAGCTCTTGAATACATTTCGAAGTGTGAGCATGTCAGTAAGAAGCTGCATGGGAAATGGTTTGCTCTCTGAATTCTAAAACTGAGGTTTTGATGGAAACCAATGCAGTGCTATTTCTCAAGATTCGAACGTTGAATGGGATTTGGTCTCAGTATATTATTGCTGCTTCCCTTCAGCTCTTCAAAGGATTTTAATGTTTAAAATGCAAATATGTTTACTTAAAGCTGTATCTGCCTTTCTTGCGCACTCGAACCTTGAATGCATACTAATAGAAAGCGGTGTCAATTCTGACTAGAAATGGAAGGTTGGCCTGGTTTTTTCACACTCATATTTTGTTCGGTTCCACTGGAGTTCATGTAGCTCTGAGAATTACTTACTTACCTTTGCATCCCGCCTTTCATTCCATGAACTCCAGACCGAATACCAGGTTGTTCCCTTTCTGACGTTATCCTCACAGGAATGCTAAGAGGTAGGACAGGCTGAGAGACAGTCACACGGTGCATGCAATGCATTGTTGATTTGAAACTAGCTCTCCTGAATCCCAGCCCAATATTCTTAACTGCTACATCCAAGGTTATAATATTTTTGTCTAAACTTCCACTGCATCTCCATCCAAATGTTGTTGATTTCTGTGGATGGCAGAAGAGAAGGCGCTAAAGATGGTAGAGTATAAGGGATATCGATGGGGTAAATCTTCCCTGGTGAGTCTTTTGGATCTCTCAGCGGCCTTTGGACAGGCTTTAGTATGGCTCTGATCCTTCCTGGAGGAGCGTATCCAGAGAGTACAGCTTGGGGAGAACTTGTTTGGCCCCTGGATGCAACATTATGGGATACTGCAGTGGCTGGAGATCTCTCAGATGCTGTTTGGCATCTATATGAGGCCGCTGGGAGAGGTCATCAGGAGGTTTGGAGTCTGCTTTCATTCGTACTGTACACTGATGATATGCAGCTCTCTGTCTCTTTTTCCACCTCAGCAGGGGATGCCATCCATATCCTAGATGTAGTCATGGTGTGGATAGGGGATAATAGCTGAGGCTGAACCCAGATGAATAGAATAGAACTGATAAAAATCACTCCTTAAATATCTCACTTATCTTGAAAGCCCTATTAGGGTCATTATAAGTCGGTTCTGACTTTATAGCAGATAACTAATTATAGCCTCTCTAGAGGTTCAAGAGGGCACTTTGTACTATACTGTGAAATGGGTTAGTGGGGGCTGCTTGGAAAGTGGAGAAATCAGACAAAATCTTGGATCCTTTCTTGCCATGGGATCCAAGACATTATTTCTGAAAAATTCTCCTGCAGTTGTTTGGTACTTGGAGTACACTGAGGTAGTAATTTTAAAACTTATTTTTGCAAGAGCAGATGCCTTCCTAATAATTCACAGAGTTATAAATTTGTTCAGCCAGCAACAACAACAACAACAACAACAACAAAAATCTTCTGATTTGTTGGCAATGACCATACCTTAGTGGTATGCCACTTGTTTTGCATGCATAAAATCCCAGATTCAGTCCCCTTACTTTCCTGTTGAAGATTCTTGACTAGAAATACTAAGACTTTGAAATGATCATCTGCATTTCATGTCCGGCTCAATGGACTTTTGGCTTGACTTTGGTGTAAGGCAACTTCTGGACTTCTTTTCTTTGCAGTGTATTGTAGAGAGCGACCTTAATTTTATTAGCCTACACTCGATGGCTGCCTCCTTGCTTTTAAAATGTAACTTGAGTCTTCACAATTGTCTTTCAGGTTCTTCTGGGGGAGATTTACACGGGCACTAGCGTGGCACGGGTTGTTGTGAAGGAGTTAAAAGCTAGCGCCAACCCTAAGGAGCAAGAACGGTTTTTGAGGCACGGAGAGCCTTATTTGTAAGTAGTACCCTAGTTCTTCATACCAGCACTAAGTTGCCATGTCTGAATGCCAAAGGTACATTTTGGGGAGAAAAATCAGTGCTGTTCTGCTTAAACATGTTATGAAATCTTGCTGATGTGAAGTAAAAACAGAAAACAGCTTTAAAAAAAAGTTAAGTGGTGCATACTGGAACCGCTAACAAGACCTAACAGTAGTAAAAAGACTGGTCAACCCTCTGTCAGATCTTTTGATTCAGATTCCTGCATTGATCAGGAAACTCTGGACTCTGAAGTCATCTTATCTTATTTTAAAATTTAAAATTTTTTAGATTTTTAATTTTTAGGATTTTGAAATTTTAAAAATTTTGAAATTTTAAAGTTTTGAAGTTTTTGAATTTTTAAATTGTACTGTATGGTACTATCTTAATTGGTGTTTCTGTAGCTGTTTTAAATTAAGGGGTATGCCTTATTCGAGTTGATATACCCTTGACCGAAGAACGGTACACTCCTTCTATCTGGGACGGTCGTCATCTTCTACCGAGCACGCAGCTTCGGGAGGGACGCACATGGAGCGGTGAGGGAGGAAGGGGACACCCGCCTAGCCAGCCAGATCAGCCGAATCAACCCTGGCGATCAATGGGGTGACAGATGTCGCAGCCAGATCGCCCTCACATCCAATATATATATATAGCAACCGAGAAATTTCGTTGTTCCCACAAGGGGACAATGACAATAAAGATTTATCTATCTCTATCAGGGGGTTGGACTCAATGGCCTAAAAGGCCCCTTCCAACTCAGTGATGCTGTGATTCTATGGTCCTATGATTAGACGAAAGTGACGAAGTTGCCTTTGAGCAGCAGATTCTAGGTCAGGGGTTCTCAACCTAAGGCTCGTGGGCTGGATCCAGCACGCGGCACCATTTCATGTGGCCACCCCACCACTCCAAGGGCATTCCAGAAACAAAATGGCCACCCCTTTCAAGCTATTGGGACAAAATGGCCACCCATCGTGCAGACAGGGCAAAATGGCCATCCTGCCTTCGAAGCTGACTGAGAGAGCGTGACCTGGGCCCTGGCTTGAAAAAGTTGGGAACCCTGCTCTAGGTTTTCAGGAAATATTTAATTTGATCTTTAACTTATTCCCATTGATTTTTTTTTTTTTTTACTGCTAGGAAACCAAAAGAGACACTTTTGGGATTGTCTGCCTCACATGCATAAGCAACCTTGATTTGGAGATTAATTTTGCTGATCTGCTTCAGAGAGCAAAATGCAGTCCCTGAGTAGGAAAATCATTTGCAAATAAGGGATGTTTCAGTCGTGTGGTTCAAGTCAGGGGAGTGGTAGACTATCCAATGGCTATTATGTCGGCCTTTTGCAAAGTCTGTTTTTACTTAACTTCCACTAGGAAGCTTAGTGGTCCCGCCAAAGGGTGTTCATTTTCATTCCTCCAGAGGAGATTTTAAGGGATGTTAGGGTGTGGGCTCTTTTGGCTCAAAAACACACTTGAATGCTTATGATTCTAACCTAAAGGTTACTAGACTCTCATGAGCTTTTCGTCTACTTTATGTGTAGTTTTAATATGGAATGCTCAATATTTAGTATTTTTACTCAATATTTGGTAATTTCCCTGTAGGGATGGTCTCTGATAATAATCCTATGTTTACGGGCTGAGCTGGGAAAGTTAGTGTCCCTGCTAGTTTGCCCAATGTTCACATTGATGGAAGGGTTCTAAAAATCCTAGTTAAAACGTAACATTTCCAAGCTGTGTTCATGGGTGTCTTTTGAAGTTGGAAGTGGTTCTCTTGGACGCGCCTGAGCCTGGAATGAGTTCTGGATCTAACATTTTCTATTCTCTATTTTTTGGTTTGTTTCATTGCAGTATTCTTCAACATCCAAATCTCCTCCAGTGTACAGGGCAGTATGTGGAAGCCATTCCTTATCTTCTAGTGTTTGAATTTTGTGACTTGGTGAGTAAATGCTATTTTATTGTAACAGGAGCATGATGCTGATTTGTATTCTGATTCTTTTCTGAGAAGACATGTGGGTTTGAGGGAGTGGTTACAAACCCTCATCTGTGGTTTGATTTGAATCAGTACAGTATGTGAGGAGTTAATAAATGGTATTAAAATGTCAGCCATCCGTTCAGCAAGTATAATGACTAGTATGTTGTAGCACAGGGGTGCCCAAACTACAGCCCACAGGCTGGATCCGGCCCCAATGCCAATTCATACAGCCTGTGCTGCCCGTGTCACTGCCATATGAATTCGCTTTAGGGGCCAGATCCAGCCCGCAGACCATAGTTTGGGCACCCCTGGTTTAAGCAGAGAAAATGGCAGCCTAAAATTTATCTCATCCTGTTGCAAAACATATCTGTTGCAAAACAGATTGCAAGGCATGTTTTACTTCCACTTTCTGTGGGAGGAACCATGTGACTGGCCCACTGAACCACATGACTGGCCCATGGCCCAAAAAGTTTGGCCACCCCTGCTGTAGCTAGTCCTAAACAGAATAAACCCCACTGACTCAATGTAGCTTACTTAAGGGTTGAGCTGCTACTCAACAGTTGTTTCAATGGAGTCTTCTCTTCGTTGGCACTAGAAATAGGACCTTGGAGGAGGGAGGAAGAATTGCAGTTTTAACACTTAAGTTCTTATCAGCAGCTTCCCCGATGGCTTAGTGGTTAAGGTGCTGAGCTGGAGACTGGAAGGTCGGGTTTCAATACCCGAGAGCTGTACTTGGGGACATGAAAGGAGTCTCATTGGGCGTCCCCTAAAAATCTTTTCAACCCAGCATAACCTCTGACACAAAATTATATAGCAGTGGGTTGTTTACATCCTTGAATGCTAAATGAGAGGGGGCACTAAAACAATCACTATTCAATTATGTGCATTTCCAGGCTAAGCCAACTCTGGCATTCCAGTTTAGCCGAGATTAGTTTTTAAAATCAGGACAAAGATATAGAATGTTTGTCTCTGTTGTTGAAAGGCATCTCCCAGCCTACCTATCCAACATTTACTACTGGCCTAATATATCTATTCCAGAACTTCCTTGAACTAGGTTACTTTGGCCTAGTTATCGTGATTTAATAAGTTTCTATTATCTCTAGAGCTGTTCACTGTTAATTAGTTTTTTTTTATTGAACTCCCTCATTTGTGGGGAGAGGAGAATGAACAAACATGATCATTTTCCTGGTGAAACATAAAATAGTTGCCAAGTTTCGTATAATAGACTCATACCTACATGTTATCATGCTTCTCATATATATAGCCTGTTTCATAAAAAGCTTTTGCATAGCAAAAAATGTCACATTTCCTGGGAATTTAATTCTTGTTAATACTGCGACTCTTTGGAGACTTAGTGCAGCATGTCAAAAACTGATCCTGCGGATTATAACACATCCAAGGATTTCACTTGTCAGACTAAAATATGGTACGCTAAGCTTTCGGCAGGAAAGAATCTGGACTTCATCAACTTAACGGCTAGAGCCTACTTCGATCAAACCACAGCTCGTCATAGAAAGTAAAGCAGAAACACTTTGCGGCTCACAAGTATGTGAGATTTGTGTAGGTTTTGTAAGTGAGAAAGGAGTGGGATGTGGAAACTGGTGTTAATTACATGCTGTGCTCTGCAGCCCCCATTATATAGAATAAAAGCTATCCTAGCCATGCCTACACTTTGAGCATTAATAGATATCAGACAGCAAGTGCTTTCTTCTTTTAGTGTGAGAAAGATTAGCCGGCAACACAAGGTTGCCGTTACCAGGGTACGGCCCGATCATGGTTCAGAAATACCACAATTTTTGACGAGGCTCTTTCTGTGTACCCCAAGAGAAAGCCTGTGTTTCTTTTTAAAACTACTGTATGCATATTGGAGTGAGTTAAACAGATAATTGCCAGCTGTTGTTAGGTAAAGGTAAAGGTTTCCTTTGCTCGAAAGCCAGTCGTATCCGACTCTAGGGTTCAGTGCTCATCTCTGTTTCAAAGCCGAAGAGCCAGCATTGTCTGCTTCTGCAGACGTTTCCATGGTCATGTGGCAGGCATGACTAGACACCGCAGCACACGGAATGCTGTTACCTTCCCACCGAAGTGGTCCCCAGCTTATCTGAGTGAAAATTCTGGAACCAGACGGGCACTACTGGCTAGCAATGGAGGCTGGACAAAATCTGCATGGGCAAATTGGAGCAGTCATTTCCCTTTATTCTATCTTGGAGCAAAAATATTTTTCTGTGTCTGTTGCAAATGAATCTTTCAATCTACCCAAACTTTCTTTATCCCCACATTGCTTAATTTTTACTTCTTTTTTGATGTTTTCCGGCTTCTTTGGCTTCTAGGATGCTTGTCTGACTTGCTGCTGCTCTGTTGTTGTTTCTGCGTGTGGTTTTAACCTTTGCTCCAAACTTCAGTCGTGTTTCGATCCGGTCTTAGTTGCGCTGAAGAGGCAGACCAGTGAAATGAGTTGAGTTAGTCATGACCACCTTGTTGATTTCAGTCCAAACTGCTTCCCCCAGTCTTATTCATTGCAATCATTCTCATTAATATTAATGATTTTCCTCCCATGTGTCACTAAGTTTGGAGCCAGCCAGCTCTAAGCACATGCTGTCATCTAACAACCTGTGATGGCATGATCCAGGAAACTGCTAAAACAGGGATGTCTAACATTTCTTAGCGTTTTGCTGCCATCTAGAGCTAGTAAGACACTCCCTTCAATATTCCACATTCCTGATTCCGTAGTAGATGTATGCTTGTATGTTAGAGATGAAGACTATGAACAGGGTTTTTATTATTGCTTGTCAGCAGAGTTCAGATATTTAGCTGCCACTGAACAACCTTAGACTGAGTGTACAATCCATTTATGGGCCAATTAATAATTAATCTGATACTTTGAACTAAGCCAGGGACTGCAGTGGCTCAAGTGCCTAAGATGCTGACTGGCAGGCGGAAGGTCAGCGGTTCGATTCCCGAGTACTGCAGGACGGAATGAGCTCCCGTCTTTGTCCCAGCTCCTGCCAACCTCGCAGTTCGAAAGCAAGAAATTGCAAGGAGATAAATAGGGACCACTTCGGTGGGAAGGTAACAGCGTTCCGTGCGCTTTGGTGTCTAGTCATGCCTGCTACATAACCACGGAAACGTCTGCAGCAGCAGCAGACAGCGCTGGCTCTTTGGCTTTGAAACAGAGATGAGCACTGCACCCTAGAGTCGGATACGACTGGCTTTCGAGCAAGGGAAACCTGAACTAAGCCATTGAACTTGAGTTTCCTTTGTCTCATTGCTACTTATTGTATTCCCGCTATGGTAATGGAGTGTTGGGTGGCGGTAAATATCCTGACTTCCTAAAGGGACCAACAGCTATGGGTGGATGAGCCCCTTTAGGTGGGATGATGGTCCCCCTCAGTAAAGGAAATGCCACTGGAAACCATCATATTGGGCCCAATGGCAAAATGAGCAAAGGAGGAACCACTTCACTCTTCTAATTCCCAATGGTCACGGAGGCGCACCTTGTTAATATCCTCAAGGCTGTGGCAGTCCATTGCTGTGTTAAATCCCGCACGTCTCATTTCATACATGCCACAGGCAGCGGCTCCGTGATCACAGTGTGTAGGTCACTTCATGGCAAGCTGGAATCCACCTTAAACAAATTCACGCCAGTGGCATTTTTCCTGATTTCCAGGGGGGAAGTGATGGGGTCAGCCTGTCAGCTCAATTTGCATGACTCTAATCTAATGGATGTGTTTCAGTAGAAGGCTGTGAGTGTTAGACATATCGGCAAGTGTAGCCTGCCTAAAAGTGAGGCTCATTGTAATGCAGAGTGGGCAAAGCTTTATAACTGTATGTAGAAGGCAGAAATTCAAAGCTCTACTGAACTCATGAGCAGTTCACTCCAGTGGCTCTTGGGTTTATTTGTAGACTTATTTCATTCTACAGTACTAGGATTGATCTATGTAACTTTCTGTGGTTCTAGCCTTACCCAACCTCGGATTCTCAAACAGCGTTGGACTATCAGCCACATTACCTCCCAGTGTGGTTAATGCTAAGTGATATAGTACACTGACATCAGAGACTTCAAGACCTGGTGGCTAACCTGGGCGCTCCAGCTGTTCTTGGACTTCAATTACCAGAAGCCCAAGTCAGCACTTCTGCTGATCACGGCTTCTGGGAATTGAAGTTGCAGAACAGCTGGAGTGCCAAGGCTAGCCATCACTGGCTTAGGACCTTGTCAGCTAAGGCAGGGGTCAGCAAACTTGACTTTCCAGATGTGCTTCAGTTCCCAGAAACCCTGATCAGCAGGTGTACTGACTTAGGTTTCTGGGAATTGAAGTCCAAGAACATCTGGAGAGCCATGTTTGCTGACCCCTGAGCCAAGGCATAGTGTGGGTGGGATATTTTGGCAATATCCTTCAGTTGAAGATATTATAGAGTGAAAAGAGGTAAGGTCCTTATAGTGACCTTGTCTTTCCCTTTCCCAAAAATTATGGGTTATTCTTTCTAGTGAAGGTATCGGACCACCTTCTTAAGTGTTTTCTAGGACCAGACAAATAATGTTCAATTCTTCTAGGATTTTTAACATTTAGTAATATTAATATACATGTAATACAGTGGAAGGTATATGTCCTCACCTTTAGCTATCTGGAAACAAGTTATTTTCTTTTTCCTGATTTTGGTGTCTGTACATGATCTTTAAATGCCTATTTTTCTGATTTCACTTTGTAGATTTTATGTTTCTGTTGTTTTAAATAGTTCAGCTGTTTGTTTCACAGAAAGTTCAGTTTACTGGGCACTTAACAGATATAAAAATATGCTTTTCTCATACTGAGGTTATTTCTGCAATTTATCCTCTCATGGTTTGATATTCTCATTTCTTTTTCTCTCTTCTTTAACTCTCATCTTTAGCTTTATGGTCACATTCCTTCCTATTCAAGGGAAGAATGTCTAGTTCAGGGATGCCCAAACTACGGCCCTTAGGCCAGATCAGCCCGAATGCCAATTCATCCAGCCCACACCGCCCTTGTCACTCCCGGAAGCGGAAGTCAAATGTGCCCCTTGTTCCAGGAGTGGCAAGGGTGGTGTGGGCTGGATGAATTGGTGTCGGGGCTAGATCTGACCCATGGACCATAGTTTGGGCACCCCTGGTTTCAGCAGAGAAAATGGCAGCTTAAAATCTATCTCATCCTGTAGCAAAACAGATTGCAAGGTGTATTTTGTTTCTGGCGGGAGGAACCACGTGACCGGTTCACTGAACCATGTGACTGGCCCACGACCTGAAAAGTTTGGGCACCCCGGTCTAGTTAATCCAGAGCAGTTAATATCTACCTGCACCAATTAACCATCAGATTAGAAGGACTGTGGCATTTATTTTAAGTGCTTTTGGAAAGAAATTTTACAGATACTTGAAATTTAATGACAGTGCTCTATGACCACAAGCTTATTTGTAACTCTCACTGACCGAGAGCAACTAAGCTCTCAGGTTAGATGCAGCTTCATTAAATATCTATTAAGCTGGAGAAGCATGAGAAGCAATTGATTGGTGTTCTTACATTTGTTTTGTAGGGTGACCTAAAAGCATATCTTTGCAACGAAGAAGAGACCATTAAAGGAGATGCTCAAATAATGATGCTACAGAGAATGGCATGTGAAATTGCTGCTGGACTCTGTGTAATGCATAAGCATAATTTCGTCCATGGGTAAGACTTTCAGATATGTCATCCATACCAGATAAAGCACTAAACCAAACCTTGGTTGAATGTTTACATGCATGATAATGGTCAACTATTGTGAAGTTGTGTCTTGCTTTACACCAGGGGTTCACAACCTATGGCCCACGGGCTGGACACAGCCCCCGACACCATTCCATCCGGCCCGTGATGACGACCCCAGAAGCGGACGTGCCTGCATATATGCAAATGCACAAACGCACCCGCACATGTGCAAACGTGCTTTTGTGGCAGGGGAAAACCACATGCCCAGCCTGCTCAGCTGTCTGAGGGGGAGTTGCCCGGCCCGTGGTAGGAAAACCTTGAGAACCCCTGCTTTACACCTTCTGCACAGTAATATTTAGACATTGATTAATGGAATTGCACAATGAAGCCAAAGGGCTGAACTAGATGTTCTGTTATTCATGACTTTTTGAAAATGAATGCCCAAGCTGTCACATATTGAAGACCGCAAGATAGAAACATCTCTCTGGTCTAGATTGAATCCGCGTCGTAGACTTTTGCAAAAATAACCCCCAGCTTGCCTTTTGTCGTCTGCTCTATGACTTCTGTTCTATCCCTTGATAAACTGGCCTAAGAGCACAAAGTGAAGGTTCATATTTTAATGGTGACTTGAATCCAGTGTTTTGTGCACCTTATTTATCAGACCCCTTATGTCCAATACCGTACAGGCTGTCCAAGGCTAACATAAGGTGAGTGCTGATTTCAAATAAACATCTGCTGGTGCCCTTTAGAACTGTGTCTAAGGCAGTAATCCAGTATGATGCTGAATAAGCTTTTCTCTGCTACTTTAAGCTACATTATTGATTTTTAAAATCACCTGAGCATGTATTGAGATTTCTTTTGTTCTCACCACATCCCACTTGTGTTTCTTCCAGAGATTTAGCCTTAAGGAACTGCTTCCTTACGTCTGATCTAAATGTAAAAGTGGGAGATTACGATATAGGATTCAGCAGATACAAGGTAAGTCTATTGTAAAATATGGTTACATCCAGAGTTTGAGTTTGGTCTTAACTCATCTATTGATTAAAGTTTTATGTTGTTACATCCCAGTGTGTTATATAGGCTCTGCTACTGTATCTACTGCTTTTGCATACAGTAATTTGATTTTGCGCGTTGTCATCTCAGATTTTTGTGTGTATCCTTCAGTTTTCCATCTAGTCTGTTTTATCAATCTGGTTTGGGTAAACAGTAAGCACTGTAATCTTATGCTTAGAAAATAAATTAAGTAAAAAGAGTTGGGTGTTAATTTAAAATAGAAAAGGAAGTTCCAAAGACTTTTAACCTGGTCTGAGAAGGAAAGAAAAGCATCTTCTAACCATGATAATCATAATTATTGAAACTGATTGCATTTTACTCATGCTGTCGCCTTCATTCAAACAGTCTCCTCTGGTTTTGTGTTTTTTTGCTTATTAAAAAATCTGGGCCTGTTACATGATATACAGTTTGGATTCACCAAGTAGAGAGCAAGTATGCTAGAGTAAATATTAAGATCATGATGGTTATTAATCTATGAAGACCTATTTTGTTAGAACGTGTGATATTAGAGTGAAGAGATGTTAATGTTGCAGTTAATACGACTGGGTTTCTCATTCGTGAAAAATAATTAAAATGGTTTTCTCTTTGTATGAAAGCGAAAGTACCAGTTTCTACCAAAATATTTCTATCTGGCGGTCTAACTGTAAGACTTTGTTTTTGTATATTACCATACATTTCCATATCTTCATTTTCGGAGACCTGCAGAAGACCACTAAAGGAAGTTGCCCATATATGCTGCATTTGGGTCTCTCAATGCTAGGTTTCCCAGCTTCAAGTTGCTGGTTTTGCTTTTGGGCAACAAATGGCAGAGAAATATTCTGTGCACCCAGGCAACTACAGCAGTACATTGTTGATAGGGTAAAGGTAAAGGTCACCCTTGCTTAAAAGCCAGTTGTATCTGTCTCTAGGGTTCAGTGCTCATTTCTGTTTACAGCCAAAGAGGCAGTACTGTCTGCATCTGCAGACATTTCCATGGACATGTGGCAGCCATGCCTAGACACCAGAGTGCATGGAACACTGTTTACCTTCATGGGAGCTTATTCCGTCATGCAGTACTCGGCTCTTGAACTTCTGAACAGCCGACCCTCCGGTCATCAAGTTCACCATCTTAACCACTTGAGCCACCGCAGTCGATACAGGGCAACATAATGGAGACTACTCATGCAGCTTTCACTTCCCCATTCTAGCCTTTAAAAAATGAGTTACATATAGTTTGCCATTATGCTACTCAATTAAGGTGATTTGATTTCCATCATACATTTCTTTTCCCCATTAATTTTGGCTGTTTTCTTTCCCTAATAGGAAGACTACATCGAAACAGATGAACATAAGCTTGTGCCACTTCGATGGATTGCTCCGGAATTGGTGACTAGCTTTCAGGATAGGCTGTTAACAGCAGAGCAAACAAAATACAGTAACATCTGGTATGAAAACAATAAAAACTGGGTTGGGGTTTTCCCCGAAACTGAAAGTGTCAGCCCTGATGTGGATGTACACTTGAAAGATAACTTAGCTCAGTGCTTCCCAAAGTTCGGTTCAATTCCCAGAAGCCTAAGTCAGTTTATTGGGTGATCAGTGCTTGGGGCCATGATGGTGAACCTTGGCACTCCAGATGTTCTTGGACTTCAATTCCCGGATGGGCACGTTTTACTTCCAATTCCAGGAATGACGAGGGCGGTATGAGCCAGATGAATCACAGTAAACCCATTCGTGTGGATTCACGGGGGCTTCTGGGAATTGACGTCCAAGAACATCTGGAGTGCCAGGGCCCGCCATCACGGGCTTGAGGGAATTGACTTAGGCTTATGGGAATTTGAAGTCCAAAACCACTGCTTAGCTCATGAATGAACCTGTTCAAGTTTTGGCAAAGTACTATTCCCTTGAGATAATTGGGAAGGAAGGACAAAGTATCTGCCATTCCTCTAAAACAGACCATAGCTATTATTTACAACTGCATGCATATATATTAGAATTGTTTTAATTAGGCCTGTTTCAAAGAAACGTCTGGTCCTTGAGTTCATACCCAACATCAGACTGTTTCTTTTTCTTGACTGGAAGTGGACGCTTGCTCCTCCTCATACTGAGAGGAGGAGAATCACCAGGCTAGGCTTGTATGCGAGGATCAGAAGTGCAGTTTTGGTGATCTTCTGAATGCTGATTTGTTGAGTTGTTTGAAAAAGAGAAAAAATTGCAAAAACATCACTAAAGAAAGTTAGGCATTTTGCTTCAAATTGCTTTGTTAGTTCGAAACGTAACAATACTGGTACAAATATTTGACTAGCTGATTATCCTGCTATGGTAACAGAGTAGACCAACCTGCCAGCGACTCAACACTGATCGTCAGGCGGTTAACTAACCTGACAACCCTGAGGACTAACTGCTTTGGGTGGTGAAGTCCACAGGGAAAAGTGATGGTCCCCAAGTAGATTAAACCCTATTTGAATCTATCTTGATGGAGGACAGCAGCTTCATCAATAATGGCCTGAGCTGATGAGGATTTTGTGTGCCAGAAGGACTCAGGACCAGAAAATGATTTGTGGAATTGTGGTACGGGGGTCACGCTACGATATGGAAGACAAATGGAAGGCCACTGCATTTTATTGTTCCCGGGACAATCTTCATGGCTGATTGCCATGAGGATCTCCATTATTCAGAATTGTATATGGCACCTGAAGGAGCAGAATTGAAATGTTTTGCAGAATTTTCTGCTGACAGAGCCTCTGTCACAACTAGCAATCTTGTATTCTCTGTTTTCAGCCTTAGAGAAAATTATTCAAGTCTTCCCTTTTCCATATTGCTGCATGCTTCCACTGTCAGCTTTCTGACTGTGCATTTATGTCCCATGCCCCACGCTTGCTGTGATGTCGTTCAGCATCGTATGGGATAAAGTTTCCTTTATATGCAGTATAGTTCTAGTAGAGCTCTTGCTGTTGGATATGTTGGCAACCTATATACTACACTGCATCACAAAAAAAATATTGTCTACTACTTGGTCTAATCCATGTGTCCTATACTAAATCAAGTGCGCTGAATCCAAATCTGAAGTCCAATTCTGCCTAGGACGATAGCATCTTACGTTAGCAAATCCGTACGTGATAAGCAAATTCTGAGTTCAGATTTGGAATCAGCAAACTTGATATCGTGTAAATCGCATGTGTTAATCCCAGTAGCAAAATCATTGTTGTGCAGTGTTATAGAATGAAGAGTTTAACATACCTGCGCTTATAACATAGGGCCAGGGTACTATGTTGGAATTGGCCTTTTGTGATCTTAAGTCTAAATCAGACTTTCTTTTCACAGGTCGTTAGGTGTAACGCTTTGGGAGCTTTTCAGCAGTGGTGCGAGGCCTTACTCTGAGCTATCTGATGATGAGGTCATCATGCAGGTCATAAAAGAAAAAGAGACCAAGCTTTTGGAACCTTACCTTCAACAGCCATATTCTGATAGATGGTAAAACTGTACTCTTAAAACTGTACTCTGCTTTTATTTGGAAATAGAAATTGACCCAAATCCCATTACTTTTGCCCATCAACATAAGATTTACATAATTGGTGTTAAGAAGTTACTGTAGGCGTTTGCTATTGTGTGCTGAATTGTGTGACTTGGCACATAACAGAAAACACCTATGGCTAGTTTCTTAATTTGTAGCAGTTCACCAACAATATGTACAGCAGTTGCATTATGTGGTGTAAAAACTGAATGACATTTTTGCAATTAGTTAGGAAAAGCATGATATACATACACAGTGTTTCAAGTATAGCTCTGCCTTTAAAATAATGCTTAAAATAGTCTTCCTTGTCACCAGCCAGAAGGAAATGGCAGAGATGGGACGACAGTGGGTTCATTATGATCATATAGTATAAGGGTGGCCAACGTTTTCATGCCATGGGCCAGACCACTTCCCCTCAGACAGCTGAGCGGGCTGGAGGCGTGGTTCCTCTTGCTGCTTCCACCACTTCTGATAGCGGCAGGTGCATTTACAGCTGTTTCCACCACTTCCAGTGGTGACGAGAGTGAGGGTGGTCCATTTTTTTGTGTTTTCGGGGCTTCTGTTGGCGGCAGTGGCAGGGTCCTCACCATGGCGGGCCAGATTAATTGGCACTGCAGGCCATATGTGGCCCATGGAACGTAGGTTGGCCACCCCTGATATAGTAAGTCTGGAGTTGTGCAGAACACATCTGGGGTAGTCAAACTCATGATCTTAACCACAGTACTGTGTAATTTATAAAGTTGAACGTTAGTCAAGGAAATGAAAAGTTTAAAAGGTTATTAGTGAGGATAATTAGCTTGGGAAAACTTGCTAAGTAAAAAAAGAGTTAAGTTGAAAGCAATTGTTGATCTGACGTGGTATTTTCTTTTAGTACCAACTCTATTTACAACTGAATAGTATTGATGCTTGTCATTTCCATAGGTATGAAATTCTGCAGTTCTGCTGGCTGCCTCCCGATAAGAGAGCAACAACAGATGAAGTACATAAGCTTCTAACGTATCTCCACATGCAAAGTCAACGGGATTCGGTGATTGATCCTGAACAGTGGGATGATCTCAAGCCCAACATGTCACACAGAGATCTGTCAAATAATTCTGCCTTTCCCATTCTGGATAATTACCCAGGCAGCCAGTTTGGTCGTGAAATGGACGAGGTCCTCACAGTAACTGAAACTAGCAGAGGGCTCAATTTTGAATATGTTTGGGAGGCAGCCAAACATGATCACTATGAAAGTAGCCAGACAGATACTGACGAAGGAGTGACCTATACAAATATCTTCTTCCCAGTAGAGATTTTTGAGAAAACCCTTACAGAGCAGGGGCCTGGAATACAAGATGAAAGTGGGCAGGATTTTTCATTTTCCGTGCGTGGGGAGCTTCCTGTTTTCAATGCCCATAAACCTTCTGTTGGAAATGATTATTACATCCAGTTAGAAGAGAAGAGCAGAGGCAATGATGTAAACTTCAATAATCAGGCTGCCATGTTGATGACAGAAATAGACAATCATGAAATTCCAAAGGATGAAAACACTCAGTTCATGAGTCTCGAGGGCGTCACTACTGAATCTACTGCAGTTGGTGATATTTGGTGTTACAATACAGACTCCAAAGAAGAAAGATTACATCTTAATGGCCCTAGAAGCCCTTTCCAGAACATATTTAGTGACATCTCCAAAACAGAACAATTGACAGATGCAAAAAATAGATTTGAACTAGCTGATATCAATGATATTCGTGTAGATTTCAGAGCTTCTGATCTGGAAGAATCTGTGCGTCATCAGACCAAGAAGGGAAGTCCTGTAGACACTTTAGAAACAGAAAATGTTTTCTTGCATGAGGGTACTCCAGACCTGTCTGATCCTAGCCTGCTAACTTCAGAAGAATTGTCTGATAACTTTATTTTTCTTCAAGAGAGGAATTTGTTAAAGGGGACACTGGGCAACCAAGCTGGGGGCGGTGGCCTGAAAAGGTCATCTGATGACACAAATATGCTACATTTATTGACTGCAGACCCACTTGGAGTTGAATCTAAAGTGGCCAGAAGTGCTTTTGTCCATCAGGATGAACATTTTGTTGAAAAAGAGAGAAATGAAAACATGAGTATTCTTGCTCAACCCCTCATGCAAAGTCAGACGTCTTCTTGCTTACCTTTAATGGATAAGCAACACGTATCGCCTGTAGTAAGAACTGAAAGCCCCATTCCCAGAGTAGGAATTGATACTAGCTCTTCCTGCAGTCCTGAGTATTCTTTTGTTGAAATGGATCAACTCACTGAAGCGGAGGTTATTGAAACACTACCTGTAAAGGCCGGGAACCAAATTAATGGGACCAGTCCTTGTCACAGCCCTCCATTCCATGAACAAGAGAATGGAAAACAGAGGAAAAACCAGGAACTTAAATACAACAGCAGCTACTTGGGGGATTTAGAGGATTTTAAGAATCTGCAGTCTGAGTTAGAACAAGTTGATACATATCATCTGGAGCAAAATGACGAAACTTTAGCTCAGATTGAAAAAAGTAACACAGAGACTTTCATCGAAGATGTCTCTCTTTCTTCTGCCCTTCCCTCTGATCGTACAAGTCATGACAGTCTATTGGAAGACAGTTTGTCAACTCCCATGCAGAGCACAGGCCAATCTGTAGACACCCCGGACTCTCTAGAATCATTAGATGTGAATGAAGTCATAGAGTCATTAGGGGATCATAGTCCGCAGAAACTTTTGCCACCGGATAAACCTGCCGATAGTGGCTATGAGACTGAAAATCTGGAGTCTCCTGAATGGACGTCGCACCTTGTGGGCTGCAACTCCAGTGAAGACATGGCTTTATCCAGTGCTGGTTGTGATAGCTTTTTGCATGGTAACCCTGTGATCATTGTATCAACAGTAAATGGTGACTTGGATACAACAGATATCATGGATCAGTTTGAAGCAGTCCCTAAGACCTCTTTAGGTGGCGTCCTGAATTCGTACAGGGATTCTGCTTATTTTTCTGATAACGATTCTGAATTAGATAAGAAATCTGAGGTTACCAATGCAACTACAGAACTGAAAGAGCTAGCTGCCCCTTGCAGTGACTGTTTTGAAACAAAAAAGAACCAGAATATAGAAAATCACTTAAATGATGAGCATTTCCTTAATAGGTCATGTCCACGGTTAGAGTTGGATGAGAGGCTAGAGGTATCTAAGACTAATGTGGTGGAGCAAGATTGCATTAATAATTTAACACTCCCTGAGGTAGAGGTAGAACGTAGTAGTGACGATGAAGTGGAAATATATGAGGAGTCCCCCATAAGTGTGTCTTGCATAGGCACCAATACTACGGACTTCCTTCCTGAAAGGGCTTTAAAGCATACACCTGCAGAGGTCTTTGAGAAATCATTAGGCCATCTTGAAGGCCATAAGTTGAAAGAGCCTGATGTTGAAGGGAAATATCTTGGTAAACTTGATGTTTCTGAGATGCTTGATCTTTCACCGGATGGGGATGATGCTGACGAAGAAGATGAAAATAGTGATGATTCTGAAGATGATATGAGAACTTTCCATCTTCATGGGCTTAGCTCTGACAGTGATGAGGAAATCGTTCACCAGGTACCCGTAATTATCACTGATCAGGATGAAGGCAGACATTTAAGGAGCTTGTTGAAACATCCGAAGCACCTGGAGCAGAGTAACCATCCTGAAAGCTTTCTGAAAAATGAAAGAAAAGTGGTCACCTTCTTTGACGATGTCACTGTCTACCTTTTTGATCAGGTAACCTTAGATTTAGTTCCTAATTTAGAGAAATTGTGATAAATTTGGTCCTGGAAGGTCAGATGGCTGCTTTGGCTAGGATTGTTTGCCCCAGCTACAAAGAAATCTGGACACAGCATAGAGAGGAAATTGAAGGTAGAGTGACAGTATGATATTTCAGCTTTGGTACTCTGTTCAAATGTTTTACAACAGATCAGAAACTAAAAAGTTTTACACAAGCAGTTGTTAAAATCACCGAAGAAGTGAAGAGGTAAAATGTAAAATTCAGGTTGTCCAGAATAATAGTCTATATACCTATGGATTCGGTGTCCGGAATGGGCTGCCGCACCCCTTGACCAAACCTCATGAGATTTTGCACACACATACCTTGCACACATGAGCAGGTCACTGTCAGGGTCCCAAAGCCCATGGGGGGGGGGGTCTGCCCCCTAAATTGATCTGCAAAGGGGGGTATATTTGACAGGAGGGTTTGTGTCTGCCCCAGTGCTAGGCCCACCAGGGTGGGATTGTGATGTAATCGCCAAGCTCACACCACAGGTCCACCCCTGGCCAGTGGGTTTCCCGGGCAACACTGGCACTCAGCTTGCCAGGATGGGACCTCCCGGGCGAAGCCAGGCACCCCTGCTAGTCTTATATAAGGGTTTGAACCATGTCTTTATAACATTCATTATAAAACACAAACAGCCCAACACAAGTTCATCATATCCTTTGTCTCTTCTTTGGCCCTACTGTGTTCATAGCAGAAGTAGGGAACACTCATAATTAAATAACAGAGTTAGATAAGCTGTAGTTTTCATTCTTTAACGGTTGCCCAGCATAGGTATCTGTGAACAGATAGATATTTTTCTTACACCAGAGTGTATGGTGCCTGTTTTAAATAGGTACAAAACTCTCTTCACTGATGACGCTTAAAGCGGGGACATGTTAATCACTGAAACGCCTTGGGTTTAAAACACAGCATGCTGGGCTGGCAGTATTTCTTTGTGGTCGAACAATATGTGCGCTCTCTCCCTTCTGTCTCTTTTGCTCTGAAAATAGTTGACCTACTTTATGAAATTCCAAGGTTGTGTGTATCTAGTTTTCATTTCTGCAACGAGATAGCCTCAAGGTGCCTTTTACACCTCGTGGAAAGGCAAGCAAGCACAGCAAAATTGGGCTGGCTCATGAAAAGACCTAGGTCGGTGTCCTGTTGAGTTCTGCTGAGTGGGAAGTCATGCCAGTGTAGTAAATGTAGGACTGTGACACTTGCGCAATCACCATTTTCCACGAGGTAACCCTGACCTCTGCTTGCATGACAGCAACACTTGTGTAGTGGTACCATCCCCTATGGTTTTTCTCCTCAGTGGAAATTCAGTAGGAGGCTGGCCGTAAGTTTGAACCATAGTTGGCTTGTCACCTGGTTCCTCAGTCAACCTGTTTTGAGTATTGTTGACAATACTGCTCTTCCAATATTCCCTTTGTTCTGTTGGCCACAGTAAAGGTTTGACACCAGAAGAGGTACGGAAACCATTCTTTACGTAACATACATAATTTCAATGGTAGGGATTTTTAATACAATATTTATTGGGGCACGTAATGGACTGTAGGAAGACAAGTAAAGTATTTTATTTATTTATTTATTGGATTTCTATACCGTCTATCTGGGTGATATCCCACTCTGGGTGATGAACAAGCAAAGAGCTCCCTACGAGTTGGTATATTGTCATGAACCTACCTGGATTATTAGACTGTTCAGTCCAGGTCTTACTCTCTGGCTTTCTATTGAATCAGAAGATACAAACTCTTATGTAGTCCCTCCTGGTTGTGGAACCCATCTCTGGGGGGAAATCTAACAAGTTACCTTTCTTTAATCTGGAGTCTCCTGAATGTACGTCACACCTTGTGGGCTGCATCTCCAGTGAAGACATGGCTTTGTCCAGTGCTGGTAGTATTAACGTTTTGCATGGTAATGTTGATCATTGTATCAACAGTAAATGGTGACTTGGATACAACGGATATCATGGATCAGATTGAAGCAATCCCTAAGACCTATTTAGGTGGTTTCCAGAATTCGTACAGGGATTCTGCCTATTATTTTGATAACGATTATGAATTAGATAAGAAATCTGAGGTTGCCAATGCGACGACAGAACCGAAAGAGCTAGCTGCCCCTTGCAGTGACCAGAAACCAGTTAAATGATGAGCATTTCCTTAATAAGTCATGTCCATGGTTAGAGTTGGATGAGAGGTGAGAGGTATCTAAGACTAATGTGGTGAAGCAAGATTGTGTTTGTAATTTAACACTCCCTGACGTAGAGGTAGAACGTAGTAATGAAGATGACCTGCACTTTGGAAATTCTTCAACCATGTTGTTCTGTGCTTTGTTATATAATGATATTAGTAGTTGTGTGGCGATTTCTCTTGCTTTTGAATCATCTCATGAATTAAATTACATCATACGTCACCTTTAAAAATGTGTCTTCACACCTTTATCATATCCTATATATGTTCACCTTTGGGGAAAAGGAAAGAAGCCATTCCTTCACCACATCCTGCATGTTGGATTGGGTCCATGGGCTTTTACTTTGAGTTAATGCAAAAACATTCTATTTCATAAAGAGTACCTCTAGTCTGGTGATGGCAAACCTTGGCACTCCAGCTGTTCTTGAACTTCAATTCCCAGAAGGAATTGATCAGCAGGAGTGCTGACTTGGGCTTCTGGGAATTGAAGCCCAAGAACACATGGAATGCCAAGGTTCGCCATCACGGCTCTAGTCTAACGGTAATGTTAAGATCGCCCATTCGTATCCTACTCTAGGGTTCGGTGCTGTTTACTGCCAGAGAGCCAGCGCTGTCTGCGTGTGCAGGCATTTCCATAGCTTTCAAACTGCTAGGTTTGGCAGGTGCTTGGACAGAGACAGGAGCTCACTCTGTCGTGCAGTACTCAGGTCTCGAACTGCTGACCTGCCGACCTTCCAGTCATCAAGTTCAGCGACTTAACCACTAAGCCACCACAGTCCCCTGGTTCTAGTGGTACATAAGTACACATATTAGCTAGCAAGACCACTCTTCTTAGTGGGCAGGCTCCTTGAATTCCCTTACATCTGGGCAGCTAATTGTGATTCTGCTTCAAGTCATTGCTTGGAAGGCATTTAGCTGCCTTTTGAAGATTAGTCAACAGTGCAGTGTGTATTAAATGCTTTGTAGAAAGTCGATCTTACTGCAATAGTCTGAATTGACAGTACATACAAATATATAATCACATGCAATTCCCCAAATCTGTTTGGGTTGCCCCAACTTCCCTTGAATTGTATTATTAACTTTTGGCAACAGATTGCTAAAAGCCCTTTTTAAAAAGTGCTTGATTTTAAAGGGGGCTTTCGCAGTTTGTGGCGATGGTTGGTTCTGGCACAGGAAAATAGATTCCTGAAGTTCTCCATCTCTGCTGTACCTCTTTAAATAAGGTTTCTTCTGGGAAAACACCCCAGGCATACACGATTAAACCCCTCCTTACGTAAAAAGTCTGTTCTGTAGGCTTTTATGTCAATTGGTTTTTTACTTACCTCGAAGCAAACCCACAGGGAAAAAATTTTTTTTTGCTTAACTCAAAGCAAAACCATAGGAAAAATATTTTTTTTGCTTAACTCGAAGCAAACCCATAGGAAAATGATATTTAGGTACTGTAAATCGAAGCAAACCCATAGGAAAAATGATTTTTTTACGTAACTTGAAGCAAACCCATAGGAAATTGTGTTATGTAAATCGGGACATTTGTGTAAACAGGGACATGGTTTTAGTTCAAAAGTCATTGTGTAAGTCAAATTTTATGTAACTCAAGGCATATGTAAGTTGGGGTTTTGCTGTATGACGATGGAAGCTAATCGCATGTCTTTGTCTCTAGGAAACACCAACCAAAGAGCTTGGCAATCATGCTGCAGAAGCAAACCACTCAGATTCTAATAACACACCTCCGCCTGCTTCAAGCTTTGGCTACTTGAATAAGTTTATAAATTCAGAAAGCTCTACTGACGAAGAAGGTATTTCAATTTGGGGAATGGCTTTTTATGTAACGGGAGGCCCTACAACTGGGGTGCTCAAACTTTTCGGGCTGCGGGACAGTCACATGGCTGAGCAGGCCTGTCATGCGGTTCCTCCCACCAGAAGCGGAAGCAAAACGTGCCTGCACATGTGCAAAACGCTACCATAAATGCACCCGCGGCTGTCATAAATGCATTTACGACAGTCGTAGGTCATTTACAGCAGCATTTTGTGCATGTGTGGGCACGTTTTACTTCTGCTTCCAGGAGCGGCGATGGTGCTGTGGGCCGGATGATTTGGCACCATGGGCCATATCTGGCCCATAGGCCATAGTTTGGGCACCCCTGCCCTACATACTGAAGATACGTAAACCCGAAATAACACGCTGCTATTGATCATTGCTCCCTGTTCCCTTGAGTGTGACTTTGTAATGCACGTCTTCATATTCACTGGTGATGTGTGCGGTGTGATGGATTTTATTAATACAACTGATAGTTGTGGCACAAGAATCTAAATCCCAAATTTGCTTTCATTTACTCTGATCGCAGAATTTTCCTTGTTGTTGTCAGAGAGATGTAAAGTGGAAGGTTTGCAAGTCATTACTTGAACATGTGAGTGCCAGTGTAGTGGATGGCGTGTAAGACTAGGACTCGGGAGACCTGGGTTCTAATCCCTGCTTAGCCATATACACTTGTTGGATGTAACAGTGGGTGTGGGGTGCTACAACGGAGGCCCCCCCCCCGGCTCATATGACTAATAACCCATAAAAACCCATGTTTTTAATTAAGCTGTATTTTATGTCGTCTGTAAACTGCCCTGAATTGCTGTAGTGAGCGGGCGGCGAGTATTAATTAATAAATAATAAAATAAATTAAAACCGTGGTAAATCATTGCTTGTGAACATCTCACATGCCTTAAAAAAACCTGTTGCAATTGCCATAAGTTAGAAGTGAATTGCCATAAGTTAAGTGGTTTGCATAAGTTAGAAGTGACTTGACGACAGCTGACAAGGCATTTTCTATGCAGAAGCTCCCAAGTTCTCTCCTTGGCATTTCTGGCCAGAAAAGAGCAAATATCCTTATAAAAACATTTTAGAATTGCTGCTAGTAAATATAGAATGGGGAAGACGACGTCTTTAAGTCATTTTGCCTCAAGATCCATCATTGGCTGCATCCCTCCCTCCTGTGAAAACTACAAGTTTTTTTTAAACCCATTTTTATGAAATCAAAACAAAGCTTAAAGCAGGGCTGGCAACTCTGCACCTCCCCTGGCCTCTGGCAAGCTCCTCCTCCTCCTAAAACCCTTTGGGGGTTTATTATGTAATGTCTGAAACAGACTCTGGGTGATTGTGTTCCAATAGCAGGTTTGCACTCCCAGAGGCTTTAGGTAAAGTTAAAGGTCTCTTCCATGCTCGAAAGCCAGTCGTGTGCGACTCTAGAGTTCGGTGTTCATCTCCGTTTGCAACCAAAGAGCCAGCTCTGTCTGCATCTGCAGACGTTTCCGTGGTCATGGAGCAGGCATGACTAGACTGCCAGTGTGTATGGAACGCTGTTACCTTTCCTGCTAGTGCAGTACCTATTTTATCTTGTTGTTGTTGTTCAGTCGCACAGTCGATTCCGACCCTTTGCGACCCTATGGACCATCGTTCTCCAGGCGCCTCTGTCCTCCACCATCCCCCTCAGTCCTCCCAGTTCTGTGCCCATTGTGTCTACAATACTATTTTATCTACTTGCATTTATTTAATTTTTTGGTTTAAAACTGCTAGGTTGGCAGGAGCTAGGACAGATGGGAGCTCCAACATGCAGCACTTGGGTCTCGAACTGCTGACCTGCTGATTTTTTAGTTGTAAAATTTAATGGCCCAGTCCCTTCCAGAGGCTTTAGAAAAGTGCAATTTGCAATGTGGAGCCTGACTATTTCCTTGATATTGGAGTGGGTGGGCTATAATGTAGATCACTCTTTGCTCACTTCTTTTCTTTAAAAAGGAAAAACCCCAACAACTCTGCCTTCTGGAGACTTTTGAAAGCACAGTTCTCCTTTTCAGGAATTACTTGCCTCTCATGTGAAAAGCCCGCCAGAACAGGATGGGGTGTGTTTATTTATATCCATAGTTCGACTTATATGCCGCCCCACTCACGCAGTGCGACTCTGGGCGGCTCACAATATGTCAAGACTATGTATCAGCACAATGATATACAATCAACACTAAAATAACAAATAATCCTCTACCACTCAACGTCCCTACAGAGCCCAGAGCTCAACGTCCCTACAGAGCCCAGAGCTCAACGTCCTTATGGAGCCCAAGGCTCAACATCTTTACGGAGCCCAGGGCTCAACGTCCTTACGGAGCTCAGGGCTCAACGTCCTTACGGAACCCAGGGCTCAACGTTCTTACAGAGCCCAGGGCTCAACATCCCTACGGAGCCCGGGCTCAACGTCCGTACGGAGCCCAAGGCTCAACATTCTTAACGGAGCCCAAGGCTCAACGTCCTCGACGGAGCCCGGCTCACAGGGGCCGCAGTACAGGTGCTCCCACTCCCCCCAGCCGGCCGGACCGGGAGAAGAAGTTTGGTGTGTTAGCAGCAGCAGCAGTGGCAGTCTGTTTTATTCAGTCTACAGACCACAGGTTCCCACATTGCATGAGAATCATGCTTTGCTAGATGAGCAAACGGAGTGACACTGAATCGGGAACCCTCTCTCTGTATTGGGTAACTGGTGCTATTTTGGATTGTGATCTTTCCCTTTTTAGTTCTTCCTTTTTTTAAAAAAAGATCTCTGTGTTGTTTATTTTAGGAGGAGGTTTTGAGTGGGACGACGACTTCTCTTCTCCAGAGCCTTCGTATATATCAAATACAGCAAAAAGCCTCATCGGTTGCAAGCCTTCGCTTCAGACCTCAAAGTACTTCTCTCCACCGCCGCCGCCTCGAAGCCCTGAACAAAACTGGACCCGTCCACTACCTTACTCCAGATTCTCCATTTCACCGGCTAACATTGCAAGCTTTTCGCTTACTCACCTTACAGATTCTGATATTGAACAAGGAGGCAAGTAATTTCCCTACTGTAGTAATCTGTTGCCATGGGGGGGTTGTCAGTATGGCCTACTCAACATCATGCTGAAAGTTCAAGTTGTGATGAAGGAAAATTAAATGATGTTAAGCCACATGGGACTTAATTTAACCCACATGTGATAAACAGTAGCAGTGACACAGCTGGTGATGGAGCAATTTAGAGCATTTGCGCTCCTTGATGGCCATGCTTGTGGTTCTTCCTATTCTGTTCTTCCAGTCCAGGGGTCCGTGAACTTGGCTCTCCAGATGTTCTTAGACTTCAATTCCCAGAAGCCCTGATCAGCAAGAGTGCTGACTTGGACTTCTGGTAACACTGCATCACAAAAAAATAAATATTGTCTGCTACTTGGTCTATTCCATGTGTCCTATACTAAACCAAGTGCACTGAATCCAAATCTGAAGTCTGATTCTGCCTAGGACATCAGGAATCTTAAGTTGGTAAATCTCACCCTCTTGCTTGGGTTCTTGCATTGATCACGCTGGGTATATTTGCCACAAATTGTCCCATTTATTAACACAGCTACACCTACTCATCTTTAGCTCAAAACAGTCTCACTATGGCCTAGCTGTACTATCCAATAAGATGGGTTCGCACTAGAGACAAGCCCTTGGTCCATCTTGCCTTATATACCTATTTCTGACATCAGCTCACTGACTTGCCCAGACATGCCCACCACTGTTGGAACATGCATGGCACCAAGGGACATGATTCAGCCGAGGCGGCAGCAACCATAGTGGTAGCTGCAACTGTTAGGATGTTCCCATGTAAAAATACATTACTGACCATTTGAACAGCTATAGCACGCCTTAAAATCTGTACATGATAGGCAAATTCTGAGTTCAGATTTGGGCACAGCACACTCGATATCATGTAAATCACATGTGTTATTCCCAGTAGCAAAATCGTTGTTATGCAGTGCAATTAAAGCCCAAGAACACCTGGAGAGCCAGGTTTGCTGATCTCTATTCTAGGCCTATAGTAAGTTTCCCATTGATACTTCTGCCAGATCTTTTTTGAACTGAATGGAAGCTGGGTTTGCACAATATCCTAAATTGACTCTGGTGGCAAGAAAGAAACCTCAGCACCATTTGATTTGATTAGAAGAGCAGAGAATGTGTAGCCCTTCAAGTACTAGACTGCAATGTCCACCTGTCATTGTCAGCATAGTTATAGGATGTTGGGAACTGTACTTTAGTACCGTCTAGACCCGTGATGGTGAACCTTGGCACTCCAGATGTTCTTGGACTTCAATTCCCAGAAGCCCAAGCCCCCAAGAATCCACACGAATGGGTTTGCTGTGATTCATTTGGGCTGCGCCGCCCCCGGAAGCAGAAGTAAAATGCGCCCGTATGGAGGGTTAACCCGGAAGAGCCTTAACCGTACGGGCGCGTTTTACTTCCGCTTCCAGGAGCGACGGGGACGGCGTGGGCTGGATGAATCACAGCAAACCTATTCGTGTGGATTCATGGGGGCTTGGGCTTCTGGGAATTGAATTCCAAGAACATCTGGAGTGCCAAGGTTCACCATCACAGGTCTAGAGTGCCACCTGCACCGCATCTCTGATTTAAAGCATGCTGAATGAGCAAGTTCATCAGCAGCTCATTCTATTTTTTATTTTTCCCATCAAGGCAGGATACATTTTGATCCAGGGAATACCCTGGTACTTCCAGTTCCTTAGTATTTGACATCTCTCCCTCCCACATGTGATATATTAAGTTCAGTAGAGAAACACTGTTTGCAGTTTGCATTAAAAATACTGATTAGATAAGTAAGCTTTTTTTCCAATAAGGCCAGTGTTTTAAGCTTTCCTTTTTTTTTTCTTTTTGTTCTGAACGGTGACATTGAAGTGTGTGATTTAGACAGTTGTGCATGGGAGACTTCCAGCTGGTGCCCCTGGCGTGGATGTAGTAATAGAAAGTAGATGATAATGACTGTGCTTTAAAACACAAGAATTATTATTATTATTTTTAAAATGTATGTGTGTACGCATGCATCAGTGGGTCCAGCCTATGGTCGATCTTAAAAAGAACTGGAGTTGCACGAAAGGAAGTGGATTTCTTTTAAAAGGCTCCGTTTCACGGTCCTCTCTTTCATTTCAACACATCTTTATTTAGGAGGAGACATTCCCTGGGAAGTAGATCAGAAGGACAATATACAGCAGTGCTGGCGAACCTTTTAGAGAGCGAGTGCCCAAACTGAAACCCAAAACCTACTTATTTATTGCAAAGTGTCAACGTAGTAACAGGGGAGGAAGGAAACACTCCTATTGGGCTGCTGGGCAGGAGGGACGGGGCAAACTATGCTGGGGGGAGGGAGGAAGCACTCCCATTGGGCTGCTGGGCAGGAGGGGCGTGGCAAACTGCTGGACAGAGGGAGGAAGCGCACCCATTGGGCTGCTGGACAGAGGGGTGGGGCAAGCTCTGTGTTGGGGTGACTGCATGGGTGCCCGCAGAGAGGGCTCCGAGTGCCACCTCTGGCACACGAGCCATAGGTTGGCCATCACTGATGTACGGTCTTCAGGATTTGTATCTAGAGCAGTGTTTCCCAGCCTTCTTTTTGGTCATGCCTCACCGACGCATCTCTAGAATCTCTATATTCTCTAACGCACGCACGCGCGCACACACACACACACACACGCACGCACGGTGACATAATTCTTGTTATTCAAAAAGTTTACTATACATGTGGAGGAAGCCTAAAAGGCTATTAACTATTAACTCATCCTCGAATTGCCCCCCTGTGGGCCACATTGGGAATCACGGATCTAGAGGTAGGGTCAAGGTCTCCCTTGCTCGAAAGTCAGTTGTATCCAACTCTACGGTGCGGTGCTCATCTCGATTTACAGCCCAAGAGCCAGTGCTGTTTGCATCTGCAGATGTTTCCGTGGTCGTGTGCCAGACACGACTAGACGCTCCAGAGTGCACAGAACGCTGTTACCTTTCCTGCCGAAGCGGTACCTATTTGTCGACTTGCATTTTCTTGCTTTCGAACTGCTAGGTTGGCAGGAGCTGGGAAAGAAGACAGGAGCTCACTCTGTCATGCAGCACTCGGGTCTCGAACTGTTAACCTGCCTACTTTCCAGTCATCAAGTTCGGCATCTTAACCACTAAGCCACCGTGGCACTCCAGATGTTCTTGGACTTCAATTCCCAGAAGCCCCAGCCCCCATGAATCCACACGAATGGGCTTGCTGCGATTCATCCGGCCCACGCTGCCCCATCGCTCATGGAAGCGGAAGTAAAACGTGCCCGTACGGAGAAAGGGTTAACCCGGAAGAGCCTTAACCGTGCAGGCGCGTTTTACTTCCGCTTCCAGGAGCAACGAGGGTGCCGTGGGCCGGATGAATCACGTAAACCCATTCGTGTGGATTCATGGGGGCTTGGGCTTCTGGGAATTGAAGTCCAAGAACATCTGGAGTGCCAAAGTTCACCATCACAGGTCTAAAAGATGCATACCCTGCAAAACTAACAGATTTATACTTCTTAACAGGGAGCAGTGAAGATGGAGAGAAAGACTGAACTGCTGAAGTGTCCCCCTCAGTGTGCGGTTATGCTTGCCAGAGTCGGAGCTCTGCTTTCTGCCTAAGACTTTTTGTCAGGGTTGAAGAGGACCCTCTCGTTCATCTCAAAACGGTGCAGAACTGCTGAAGTCCGGTAATCACGTGGCAATATATATCAGGACAAGAACTTGAAGGCGGAATGGCACTGCTTCACAACGAACTGTTTCCCGTGTAACTAAAATTTTACTGGTACCTCCTGCATTTCCTTTTAAACATTTATTGTGTGCTAGACACCCTTCTCCCATACTTGAAATATTCTCCCCGCTGTTTGTGACGATGGTGTAAAATGGCTCTGTTGGGATCTCTACATAGGAGTGTATCATATCCTTTTGTACTCTTGTATTATCAGTATGGATGTGTACAATTGTAAATAGCCGAGCAGTTGATGGCCCTGTCCCTTGAAACAGGCTGTGAGCTGTTGTGTAGCAAGCCATATCTCAAAGACTTTATACTTTCGCTTAGCCGCCGGTGCACTATCAGCGATCTTTCCGCGGTCCTTCCGCGTTGTACAAAGCCGTCCTCCTTTTGACAGAAAGTTTTACTTTGGACCCATTCCTGCAGTTTGCTTTGTACTCCTTTCGACCCTTTTTTTGCGCCGTGCACTTGTACAGAATTTGAGTCTTCCTTTTGATATATATATATCAAATATATATATATATATATTTCGTGTTTTGAAAGGGGCAAATCGTTTTTGAGCTAAAATGTCCATTTGCAGGAAAGCGGTCCGTGAACTGACTCTCGAGTTCTAGTTGACTTAACAAGCGTTGGAATAGCATTGGAGTCTTAGTTTTTTCCCCCCCTGTAACTCTGTGGAATAGTGTGTGTATGTGTGTTATGTGCTTGCACACGCATGTGTCTACAGATAATGATTTTGGTTACTGGGTAACGTTTATTGTTTCATCTCTTCAGGGATCCATCAGCTATTTCCAGTGATCCAATTCAACGGGCGATATATCAATTTATGTAGTCATTGTCTTTCTTCTCGAGGACAGAAACAGTTTAAATAAATTAGGTTCTCTAGTTCTCAGGCGTCTATGACATATATGGATTTGGACAGTTCCATGTCTGTAGTTGAAAAATCCTATAAGTTTTCCCTCTTGTGAACTGCTAGTTTGGTTACTTCAGGAATGCTGGTAGAAACATAAAAGCTAAGAGATTTTATTAGATCTAAACTTCTATGGTTTTAAGAGACTGTAGAAGGTTTGATGCCACTTGGAGGAAGGCTACCTTCAGTTACTCATGAAATAGGAAATGATTGCTTGAGGACAAGTGTAGTAAATACAGCTTCGATTGCACATAAGATATGTGCATATGTGCACAAGTCAGTAATCTTACCTCATTCTAGGAACAAGTATATGTGCTGTAATAAATACTTGGCAGGTGCTGTTCTAGCAGAGGAAGGGATGTTTCGAATACAGGTGTTGGCGGGAAGTTTGTGGTTTCTTTTTAAACTACACAGACTTATCCTTTGGGTCTGGCTGAGAATATCTATGAAGGGCGTGAATATTGGAATCTTTAAAAGGCTGTAAGAAAGCAGTTTGTGGTATCGCCATTTTTGCCCAGCTGAACTCTTGCCCTGTGAGCTACGCGGAGGGCGGAACATGGCGCGCATGGGAATCGTCAGGGATACCGTTTAATAGTGGAAACCCCACGTCAGTTTGAAACACACGACAACATGCTGTTGAGTGCCAACTTGCCTTGTGATGCTGCTTTCTGTGTTCATTTCCCGCGGTGTTGATTCTGGGCAGAATCAACGTTCATGTGCACTGAATTCCGTTTTAAAAATACAAACCCTGGGCCTGTTTGGAAATGTTGGTTGACTCTGTGGTAGGTTTGATATCTGAAGAGGGGGATTTTTAGGATGACTTATTGCTTCTCTTCCAGAATACAGTACTGTATATAGTAGCAAGGGGGATGCAGATGTGATGCCTAAATGCCATATATACTGTACCGAAGTTGCTGCCATAAGTGCAGTTACATGGTATGATGCATGGGCTCTTGAATTAGGTGCTCTTGAGTTCCATAGCTTATGGCAGCTCTCCCCAACTTGTGGTTGAATAAATTTCCACTGGCAATGGGAGTGGTAATCCAGAGAGTCTTGCTTGGTAGTTTGCTTGAGTCCAATGTCAAGGAAACTTTAAATCAATGTTTCTCAACCTTTGGTTCTTGGACTTCAATTCTCAGAAGCCTAAGTCAGTACATTGGCTGATTGGTGCTTTGGGGAATTAATCGACTTAGGCTTCTGGGAATTGAAGTCTAAGAACCAAAGGTTGGAAAACACTGCTCTAGATCTATGATGGTGTACCTTGGCACTCCAGATGTTCTTGGACTTCAATTCCCAGAAGCCCAAGCACCCTGTTGAATCCACACGAATGGACTGACTGTGATTCATCCGGCCTGCGCTACCGGAAGCGTAAGTCAAACGCATTCGTGTGGATTCACAGGGTGCTTGGGCTCTGGGAATTGAAGTCCACGAACATCTGGAGTGCCAAGGTACATCATCACAGATCTAGATAGCGTTCCTATTGGAGAGTATGTGCTTACATGTTGAAGAAGGTTAAGGTCTCTTTGTATGAAGTAGCACACTTATCAATCCCTAGCCACACAGTTGCTTTATACTGGTCTGAATCCCCCTGAGATGACCCTTTGATGCTATATGGGGCTTCAAGACTCCCAGTGGCGAAATGGACTAAGTTTCTGGAGCCTTTGGAAAACACTTCTTACCATTAACTCTGACTAGCACCAATGTGTGAGAACATTGCTTGCTCACACCAAGTTGTGACCAAAATCAAGCATGCGGCTTGTTGTCTGTTCTATGAGTTGCAAACACATCCTCCTTAGCTAGTCTGGCAAAGACCCTCTATGCTTCTATATTACTGACTAGACAGAGTTCCAGACCCTGTCCTGTTGTGGAGTGAGCAAAAGGTGAGTTAAATTATTGAGAGATGCCCCTCTGAGTACCGTTAACCTTTTAAAAGGTCTGTTCTTTTAAAACTCTAAAAATTGTTCTTTTTGTGTGTGACAAAGTCATACATATATGCTAGCAGCTCATTTCTGTGGGGCAGGCATCTTATTTTTATTTTATTTTTGGCTCTGTTTAGCTTTGTTGCACTGAGGTTACCCAGATAACAGATGGACATGGCAGGTAATTTATTACCTTTCTGTATAGTGTTTGTGAGGAGTGAAATCTGTAGTGTTTTTTTTTTTAACGTTTTCTCCACAACTTAAAAGTCCTCTGTATTTTTAATGAAGGTCTGTCGAGTTCTGGGATCAGTGTATGAGAATCTTACGCTAGCCATCACTGTGATGGTGGTGAAGGCAGGTGTGTGTGCTTGCTGCTTCTTTCTTCCCATGACCTTTCTCTTGTGTAGATGACCAACACGTGTTGATAGACTGATAGGGAGAACTTCCCCTCTTCCTGCTTAACAGAAGGATCAAGTTAGCTAAAGGTATGTTTATTTGGTCATGTAATTGTTTCTGGTGGCATAGAAACTCTGCCACAAGTTCTTGCCTCCCCAGTGCATTGTTCCTTTGGGATGCAATGGGGCTACAATCAGTGACGGCGAACCTTGGCATTCCAGGTGTTCTTGAACTTCAACTCCCAGAAGCCCATGTCTCTGTGAATCCACACGAATGGGTTTACTGTGAATGGGGAAACCCATTTGTGAATGGGAAAACCCATTCGTGTGGATTCACAGAGACTTAGGCTTCTGGGAACTGAAGTCCAAGAACATCTGGCATGCATCTAGATCACGGGGCTATATTGTGTAGGCAGAGAAAAGGGATTGCTTAGCAGCGTTTCCCAAACTATGTTCCATGGAGCACTGGTAGACTTCAGTTCCCAGAAGCCTAAGTCAGTACATTGGCTGATCAGTGCTTTGGGGAATTGACTTGGGCTTCTGGGAATTGAAGTCCAAACACCAAAGTTTGGGAAATGCTGGTTTAGAGAACTACCTAAATTTTATGGGGTGGTAATGGGTGTAACACGGGTGCAATATTGCAACCATGCTTTGGCTGATTTCCCAGAACAGTGATGGCTAACTTTGGCACTCCAGCTGTTCTGGAACTTCAATTCCCAGAAGCCCTGATCAGCAGGTGTGTTGACTTTGGGCTTCTGGGAATTGGAGTCCAAGAACAGCTGGGGTGCCAAGGTTCGCCACCAGGCTCCTAGAAGGTCAGAGAGTTGGGGTGGAAGGAGTGCCTAGCTAAAGCCAACCAGAACATCTTCAAAGCTTCTGTCTAGGGTGGTGTTTTGGAGGGCAGCATTTTGCAGTGTCAAAACTGAGACAAGGGAGAGGGTGAGCCCCATAGGATCAGATTAAAAAAAACCACATGATCTGGATGTGAGAACGGTTAATGCCGCTTCCCCCAAAGTGGCCCCCTTCGCACGCATTTGGACTACATTCCCCATCCTCCCCAGCCAGCATGACCAATGTATGTGATATGTGTTGTGGTAACATTCCCCCGGATGGGACCACTGGTCTAATGTTTGTAACCCAATCAAGCTGATGTTTCAAATTGTTGAATCATGTTCCAAGTTCTTTACACCTAAGTGGGAGGCTAAAATGCCACCACTTTGTTGGAAAGAAACTTCTTCTTTTTAACCCTTCATTAAGAACTGATGCGAGACGTTCACATCTGTCCCCCCCCCCTAAATAAATAAATAAATAAATAAACCAGTGTTTTAGATTAGTACACAAGTTTTTTTTCTTTCTTTTTTGAATGAGTTCAGTTAAGAGGTTTTAGGGAATGAAGACCGGGTGCTCAAGCTAATATTTCTTTGGTGTAAAAAATGGCTATTTGGATTGAAAGGAAATGAAATAGCCTTATAAGAAATAGCCTTAAAAGAATGGAGCATTAAAATAATTAACTTCAGCTTTAAGTTGTGTATAATATCCTTTTAAAAAAATATCTAGGAGAGGTAATGCAGGAGGAGATGAAATGAGAGAGAACAGACAAAGGCAAGTGTTTTGCACCATCATTCAGCCTGGTTTGTGTATTTTATTTTCAAATGAAACTTGAATGAATTTAAGATGTTCAGTTCCGTTGAATGAATTGTCTGATCTTGCACAGCGGTAGGTGTGACCTAATGGTTAAAACGGTATCGGTTTATGTGTATATAATGTTTTACTTTATTTGTAAATGATGGAATTTGTGTAACAAAATTATAGGGGAGCGGTTTTCCCGGTGGAATTTAATACAGGTATGAGGTTAATGGCAATATTGCTAGCTAATGAAATTTCAGGTCAAACTTGTCTTTAAATTGTGTAAAAACCTTTTTAAAAAAACAACCCTGTAATATTTCTACTGTACATTGATCATGCATAGTGTGATTCGAAATTGCTTGTAATTTAAAGAACCTTATTTAATATTCAAAATAAAATAAAAGTATATATTTATAAGCTTGGAGTTTAGTGCTGTTCTGCCGTTTGATCTGAAGTGTCGCTTTTCAGAGTGTGTTTTTTTTTTTACATTTGAAATATGTTCCTTCCTCTTGTATAGGCTTTGTAACACACGTATGGCTGCCACAATCAGATGTGCTGTGGTCTTTCATGTTTATTTATTACATTTGTATACTGTTCATCTGGCAAAAGCCAGAATTAAAGTCAGAAGACAACTAAAAATATAAAGTAGATGTAATCAAAACATTTTTAAAAACCCATAAATATCACCTAAATAATAATGTGAAAACCAAAGCCCTAAGCTTGGAGTTCCCAATCTTTTTACGCCACAGGCCAGACAACGCCCCCGGGACACCTGAGTGGACCGGACCACACCCTTGGAAGCAGAAATGGGCACATTTATGGGTGTCATAAATGTGTCCACTTCTGCATCTACGCATACCTGTCAACCACAGCTCCGGACAATCCGGGACCTGCGCAGAACGGTTCTGCGCAAGTCGCCTTCTACGCATGCGTAGAGGGTTCTACGCAAGCGTAGAAGGGTTCTACGCAAGCGTAAAAGCCTTCTATGCATGCATAGAAGGCGACTTGCGCAGAAGGGATGCGCAGTACCTCTTTTCCCCTGCTTCCAAATTCCGGGGTTTTGGCAGCTCCGGGTGGGAAATGGCGCAAATTGGCCGAAAAACGGGAAATCCCGGCCAATCCGGGAAGATTGACAGTTATGCATCTACGACAGCCACTGGCGTATTTATGGCTGACGTAAATGCGTCTGCTTCCACTTCCGGGGTCGGGTCGGCAGGCCTCATGAAATGGTGCCACAGGCCAGGTCTGGCCCATGAGCCGTAGGTTGGGAACCCCTGCCCTAAACGGTAATCAGTGGTCAAACAACCATGTGGGTCCGGATTAAGTTATTACTGAAATGTTATAAAACGTATCCTTGTAAAGTTCTGCCAGTTTCCATGTGGCACGTTCTACCGTCAACCGCTCATCCGTGGGACAACTTTGCCAGGGCGAATAAAGTGAGCCGTCCAGCGCCCCAGGAATCGAATTGTCGTGAGAACAGCACATCCAGAAACAAATAAGCAACCAGGTTGACAGGTTTTTGTGGTTTGGCTCTGGCTCAACTGGGATGCCAGATATCCTTCACCTTCCTGTCTATGTTCAGTCTCTGCTGTTATAGTTGCTCTTTTTTATTCTGGGCAAGTGCGATCCATGTGGAAAAGGCTCATAGCGAATTCTTAAAAAGGCAGGTCATTTCTTGAGGATTATGTTTTATTCTCTGATGCTGTGTTGACGTTAATGGGGCATCAGAATACACAGAAAGAGCCTCCTCAAAGATTGTGTTACTTCTGAACCACAATCGGGCGTACCCTAGTAACGGTAAACCTGTGTTGCCAGCTAACCTTTCTCACACTAAGTCAGGCGAAAGGAACTGCAGAATGGACTCACCAAAAGGTGGCTTCATTTTGGCAGTTTCACGTCTGGCCTAGACATGGAAGAAAAAGAGGACATTTGGCATCCTAAACTGCATGTGATGGGGTGGTGTTCCCCCTTGTTCGGGCTCCAAACTTGTTAGGATTGGGATGGGCGAAATCTTTGGCCTTGCAGATGTTTTGGATTCCAGAACCTATAGCCATGATGGCGAAGCTTTGCACTCCAGATGTTCTTGGACTTCAGTTCCCAGAAGCCCAAGCCCCCGTGAATCCACATGAAGGGGTTTACTGCGATTCATCTGGCCCGCGCCGCTCTCGTCGGGTGTGTTTTACTTCCGCTTCCGGGAGCGATGAGGGCGCATTTTACTTCCGCTTCCGGGAGTGATGAGGGCGGCGTGGTCCGGATGAATCGCAGTAAACCCATTCGTGTGGATTCACGGGGGCTTAGGCTTCTGGGAATTGAAGTCCAGGACCATCTAGAGTGCCAAGGTTCATCATCATGGGCCTATAGCCTCTTAGCTTTGGATGTGTAGAGAGTTTGAGGCCAAAACATCTTGTACCACTGGTCCAAAGACACTGAACTTGACAACTACAAGTTCAGCAGTTCGAGACCTGAGTGCTGCACGACGGAGTGAGCTCCCGTCATCTGTCCCAGCTCCTGTCAACCTAGCAGTTCGGAAGCAAGACGTTGCAAGTAGATAAACAGGTGAAAAGGTAAACAGCGTTCCGTGCACTCCAATGTCTAGGCATGCCTGCCACGTGTCCACGGAAACATCTGCCGACTCAGATAGCACTGGCTCTTTGGCTGTTAACGGAGACGAGCACCAAACCCTAGAGTCAGATACAACTGGCTTTCGAGCAAGAGCGGCCTTTACCTAAAGAAATATTTCACATGGGACGACCCCAGCTTAATACACACATACTTTTACAGCCTGCCTTCTCTTCCTCCCCACTGGAATTAGAGCACGTGTGTGTGCAAGAGAAAGAAATTGTGATAACTTTGCTTCAATGGTGCAGAGGCAACCTGTTCAATGCATGCGAGACGCCACAAATGTCCTGTCCCTGCCATGTGAAATCCATGCGAAATGCCAGCCCATAGAGCGAAGCAGTTCCTGCTACCCTAATCTTGCAACCGCCCCTCACCTCACCTCCGTTTATTTGCAGACAGCTAAGCCAAACTCCGCCCCGTCCACCTGTTTGTGCATTAAAATGACGTGTCCCAACCCCCGGTAGAAGTCGGCTGTAGGCTGTGAAACTTGAACCACTTGCTCTCCTGAGTGCCAGTTATGCTCTCTCTGATGGTGGTGGCTTCTGACCCATGACAATGTAGCATGATTATGGATGGTTCTGGCGCCCATTCCATCACCAGGTAGGCAACAGCTTCTCTTTATTTGGCATTCTCTTCTGTATCATCTCAGGGACTGCAGTGGCTCAAGTGGTTAAGATGCTGACTGGAAGGTCAGCAGTTCAATTCCTGAGTACTGCAGGACAGAGTGAGCTCCCGTCTCTGCCCCAGCTCCTGCCAACCTAGCAATTCGAAAGCAAGAAATTGCAAGTAGATAAATAGGGACCACTTTGGTGGGAAAGTAAACAGGGTTCTGTGCGCTCCGGTGTCTAGTCATGCCTTCCGCATGACCACGGAAATGTCTGTAAATGCAGACAGCGCTGGCTCTTCGGCTTTGAAACAGAGATGAGCACTGAACCCTAGAGTCGGATACAACTGGCTTTCGAGCAAGGGTGACCTTTACCACTGTATCATCACCATCTAAGCACAGCTGAAAGAAAGGCAAGATTTCAAAAGAAGGGGTGGGTGAGCATAATTTAATAGCGGTTCATGTGCAAACTATGCATCTCTTAGTGGGAACTGTGGCTATACTGCGGAGGCTTAGGGATTAAGATGCTGAACTTGATGACTGGTAAGTCGGCAGGTCAGCAGTTCAAGACCCCAGTGCTGCACAACGGAGTGAGCGCCGATCTCTGTTCCAGCTTCTTCCAACCCAGCAGTTCGAAAGCAAGAAATTGCAAGTAGATAAATAGGTACCACTGGAGTGCATGGAACGCTGTTTACCTTCCCACCGAAGTGGTCCCTATTTATCTACTTGCAATTACCTTTATCTTAAAATGCACGCATTTTCAAAGCAAGTATTATTGGCTTTGCTTTAAATTTTCTGTTAATCTTATTTTCCAAGTCAAAGTCTTGTTTGAATTTTACTCTGGTTTATGAACTGTATTATTTGTTAATTGTTTATCCTGTCTGCATTGTTTAAGATTGTCCCAATTTTAACAAAAAATATTGGATCTATTTCTATCTCCCCTCTATGCCCAAATAGGGGGCTTGCAATAAGGTGGACTAGAAAAGGTACAGATAAAAGCACCCCCAAAAAAAACCCTCTCTTTTGTATTAAATTACAATTAAATCATAATCCCAAAGTGCAGTTCAAAGTGCATGACTAGGGAAAGAGCACCACCCGTTAAAAGCCCCTTTCTAGCGCTAGCGTTTTCCAGGGTTGCTTAAGAAAAGTTGAAAGCAAAGCACACGGAAACATTAGAACGCAAAACAAATCTTTAATATGGCCCAAGACCAGCATAATACAGCAAAAGGTAGAAGGTAAAATGTCCTTAGTAGGGGGGGGAGATGTCTTCCATCAGCTATTGACCCAACCAAGGGACTCTGAAGATGGAGTGATATCTCAATTTATTTGTTTATTTGAGATAGGGAGCTAATGGTAGGTTAGCCTGTGTGAGGACCTATGATTTGACCTCACCATTCTTTGCCTATATATCTTGAGATATGTTACTGCACAATGGATCGAGCTCACGTTGTCTGTCCCAGCCATACCTGTCAAGCGCGACTCCGGAAAATCCAGGAACTGCCGGCCCAGCCGCAAATGCGCAGCAACAACTCCTTCTGTGCATGCGCAGAACTCTTCTGCACAGAACCCTTCTGCGTATGTGCAGAATTTTTGAGGGTTTTTAAAAAATTGTTTAATGTTGGGATTTTATGTACGCTGCCCGGAGTCGCATGTCGATTGGGGTGACTATACAAATTGAATGAATGAATGAATAAATAAATAAAATAGGAGTTTGCTTTTTGAATAATAAGAATTATATGTCACAGAGGGCATCTGGGTTTTAGTGATGCTTAGGTGGGGTCTGGCCAAAAAAAGGTTGGGAAACACTGATTAAAACACAGTGTCAATCCTTTTTCTACATTTAGAGGACAGTTGTTTTAATCTCACATTGAAGAGTACAGTGGTACCTCGCTTTATGAATTTAACGCATTCTCCGGGACGTTTTGTATTACGAAAAATTTGTAAAGTGAATTTCCCATAGGAATGCATTGAATGCAATTTCCCATAGCAATGCATTGAAAACCAACATTCGTCAAGCAAAATGCAGTTTCCCATAGGAATGCATTGAAAACCATTTAATCCATTCCCAAAAAACTTTGTAAAGCGAGGCATTATTTTCAATGGATTTTCATTCATAAAGCAAAAATTACGTTAATCAAAGCATTCATAAAGCAAGGTAAAATAAATAAATACATAAAATAAATAAATAAGGTACCACTGTTTTCCATAGTTCTTCAACCGTAGAGTAGGCCACTTTGAGTTGACCTCTGATGGCGAAATTTGTTATGGATCTGTCAATTTTGATGTTCTCTTTCCCAAAACAGCCCGTTGGTTGGTGCGGGGAGAATCATCTGATAAGGTCTAAGATAAACGGGGTGCCCTACCTGATTGCCTCCCCCCTCCAGCAATGAAGGCCAAAAGCAAAGGAACAAAACGGCAGAACGGAGTCAGTGAAGCGGACGAGTTGGGCCAAGAAACAGGACACAGCAAAGCTGAGCTTTTGAGACATTTGCGTCGCAAAGAGAAGAGGGCGAACGAAAGCCAGAAAGCCACCACTAAGGTCACAAAGAACCACTGGAATAGCAAAGACCGGCGTCTTCGAAGGCTAGAGAGCAACGAGCGGGAACGCCAACGGATGCACAAGCTCAACAATGCTTTCCAGGCTTTGCGGGAAGTCATTCCCCACGTACGGGCAGAGAACAAACTGTCCAAAATCGAGACACTGACCTTGGCCAAGAACTATATCAAATCGCTCACCTCGACCATCCTCAGCATGCCGAGCGGACACTTTCCTGCCGCCGAGAGCCCCAGGACCGACGCTGGCAGTAAATCCAAACTCTACGAACACTATCAGCAGCAGTGTGGCGAAGAAGATGAATCGGTGGAGCAACTTCAGAAATATTCCACCCAGATTCACAGCTTTCGGCAAGGCAGCTAGACTTAGATCAGTGGAACCCTTCCAGTTGTCTGTTCCTGCAAACGTGGCAAGAATAGCCAAACCATGGCATGTGAATGACCCCCAAATTTCTCCTCCGTTCTCTAATGATGTAACAAGGGCCATTTCTGTGCTCCTTGATGGAGAATCCGAAAATCCACTTAAGGATTTCAGTGGTCCTAAGATGTATCCAAATGTAGATAGAATGATTGACTAGGGGTCCAGAGGCCTGGGTATGAATCCCACCCCAGCGGTGGAAATCCACTGGGGGGTACGGAACCTTTACTCCTTCGATATCTCATTTACCTTGAAAACCCTCTTAGGTGTGCAATCAGTCAGTTCCAACACTTGATAGCACATAACAAACTATAGATAAGAGACAGATAAGAATCTGCAACAGAAGCTTGTAGTGTATCCATACTTTTTAATAACAGGTGTGTCTACTTGCTAGTGACCCCACGATTGTCCAGCAGGTCATCTTTGCTGTTACTCCCCCTCTGCCATTTTGAAAACTTTTTTCCAACTGGACATTCACAGTGTTCTGGTTGTTGAGATGGTCAGTTTTTAATAACAGGTAGATAGATAGATAGCAGTTCACACTGCTGTTTTCCTTGGGAAGAAGGGGTGGCCCTTCTCTAAGGATCATCCATCCATCCAACCATCCATCCATCCATCCACCCTACCTACCTACTAAGATTTCTCTGAATGAGAATGATTTCCTTACTTTCAATGAAATCAGATATCTATCTATCTATCTATCTATCTATCTATCTATCTATCTATCTATCTATCTATCTATCTATCTATCTATCTATCTATCTATCTATCTATCTATCTATCTATCTATCTATCTATCTATCTATCTATCTATCTATCTATCTCTATGCGAAGGGGGTTTCTCTGAATGAGAATGATTCCCATACTTTCAATAAGATCAGATATCTATCTATCTATCTATCTATCTATCTATCTATCTATCTATCCATCCATCCATCCATCCATCCATCCATCCATCCATCCATCCATCCATCCATCCATCCATCCATGCTAATGGGGTTTCTCTGAATGAGAATATTTCCTTACTTTCAATGAAATCTGATATTTATCTATCTATCTATCTATCTATCTATCTATCTATCTATCTATCTATCTATCTATCTATCTATCTATCTATCTATCTATCTATCTATCTATCTATCTATCTATCTATCTATGCTAATGGGGTTTCTCTGAATGAGAATGATTCCCTTACTCTCAGCCTTAATTTTCAGTAACCCCAGGCTAACTTTATTTCTGTTGACCCTGAACTTGTTCTTAGAATGGTCTTGAAGTACATGCTGGGTACCTGCCAAACACCTGTGTGTATCTCCGTTCCCTGGGAAACCATATCATCGGCGCAGAGGCAGAGGAATGACAAGACAAACTGATGAAGCAGGGCCAGGGACCCTTAAGTGCACCATACAACTTGAGTGTGCAGTTGTATATTGTGCTAGGAATACATGTGACTTAGGTGCTCATCCATCGGACCATAGATTTTAAATTTTTTATATGTTTTCTGTAGGGAAGGAGGGTACCTACGTTAGGCAGTCACACCAACATCAATAAATGTTTGTCTCCAAAGAGAGCTATATCGTCCACCAAGATCATCCAGCCGTTGGTATTTCAAATCTGTCTTTTCCTCTTGTTGTATATTTGCCCCTTCCTATAGTCCAGTGATGGCCAACCTTGGCACTCCAGATGTTTTTGGACTTTAATTCCCAGAAGCCCTGATCAGCAGGAGTACTCACTTGGGCTTCTGGTACTGTAATTGAAGTCCAAGAATGCCTTGAGAGCCAAAGTTGATCATTCCTGTGTATAGCATACCTGTCAAGTTGCCGGTGTCCAAATACGGGAAGGTTTCCAGGCACCGGCGTTGGTGCATGTGTGCCGCTGCCTCTGACATCAGAGGCAGCGGTGCACATGCGCAGTAACCCCTTTCCTGGCCATTGCGTGACGGAGCGGTAAATTACGGGAAATCCCGGCCAAAACGGGATACTTGACAGGTATGGTGTATAGTCTCTCCTCGTCCTCTCTTTAAGCTAATTGTATTTGTTATGATGAACGCTGCAGTTTGAAAGGAAAAGACTTTCCCTCTCTCTGCAAAAGGAAGTCCCCATTGAATGTGAGTGTTGCAACACATACGCATTACATGGCTCGCCCCAGGAAGGAGCTTTTGTGTATTTGAAGGTCAAACAGGATCAGAACATATGAATGAAAGTGGCCACTGTGTGAACAGCTTGTATATATATGTAAATACTTCCGAGTCCAGAATCTTATCCCTACAGTGAACCTTTTATGATGGAGGGGACAGAAAGGATGCTTCTTATTCTGCCGTATCTGAATCCGAATATAGGCGATCATCAAAGACTGTCCCGAGAATTTAATGCAGTGGCCTTTCATCTGCCTTCCGCATCGCAGCATGACCCCCGTATCCCTGATCCAGTTCCTTTGAGTCACTTTCTGGCCCTGAGCCCTTTTGGCACGCAAAGTCCTCCTCAGCCCCAGGTCAGGATGGGTGAAGCTACTGCCCTCCATCAAGATGGTTTCAAGTGGGAATTGCAGCTCCCCAGGTGGCTTAGTGGTTAAGGCGCTGAGCTGGATTCTGGAAGGTCGGGTTTCGATACCCGAGAACTGCACTTGGGGACATGAAAGGAGGCTCATTCGGGTGTCCCCTAAAAAAACTCTTTCAACTCAGTAATCTCTGACACGAAAAAGCAAGCAAGTTGGATTTAATCCACTTGGGGACCATCACCCTTCCATGTGGATTTAGACCCAGATCCGTTAGTCTTCAGGTTTGTCAGGCTAGTTAATAATCGGTGTTGAATCACTGGCAGTGTGGTCTACTCTAGTGATGGCCAACCTTGGCACTCCAGGTGTTCTTGGACTCCAATTCCCAGAAGCCAAGTCCCTGTGAATCCACACAAAATGGGTTTACTGTGCACGTCCTTGGACTTGAATTCTCAGAAGTCCAAGTCTCTGTGAAAGCCACATGAGTGGGTTTACTGCACATACACATCTTGAGTACGCACAGTAAACCCATTTGTGTGGTTTCACAGAGACTTGGGCTTCTGGGAATTGAAGTTTTAGAACATCTGGAGGGCCAAGGTTCGCCATAACGGGTCTACTCTATTAACATAGCAGGACAACTTGGCCAGACTTAAGGGATGTTTTAAGATCAATCGGCACTTGGCCCTATAGTGGGAATTAGGTTGGGCTGGATCCCTCGCCAGAGCCATAACTAGTAGGTGTGGCATCTAATGGGAAGTGGCAGGATCTCCCACCCCCACCCCTAAGACATGGATGTGAACTCGCCAAGGAAAAGGAAAGGAATTTGGTCTTGCCCCAAAGAAGTAACCAGTGGTTAAAACTGCTTGTACCACAGTCAAAAACTGCCCACGGAGTTCAGTCTTGACTAGGATCAAGGTTGACTCTTCCTTCCTTCCAAAGTTGGTAAATGAGTGCTCAGCATGTTGGGGAGGAAATTGTAATTACCTTGTGAACTGCCCAGAGAGTGCACGAAGTGCTATGGGGGTAATATATAAGTGTGATAGCTATTTACTGATCTGCCACTGCCAAAAACATGCACCAATGAAGATTTACAGCCACAAAGGTGGCTTCATTTTGGCAGTCCATGGTTTGATCGGGACATGAAAGGGGAAGATCTTTTCTTCCTCTCTACTTGTGTCAACTAGGGCTAATACGGCCCGTGGAACCTCACGTAGGTTCCTTATCCCAAAGCTTGGTGGATCTGGTGACACCCTCAGGACGTAGAAAATGTACATTTTGGAAATTTGCCTCCTAAACCCAACCCACACCCCAAGATTAATGGTTGCGCTAGATGAGAACATTTGGAGTTAGAGGAGAAGTTTTCAACCTAAGGCCCATGGGCTGGATCCGGCCCGTGGCACCATTTCACGTGCCCCCCCACCCCTACAAGGGCATTCTAGGAACAAAATGGTTGCTCCTTTGAAGATGTTGGGACAAAATGGCCACACACACACCCCCATCCTGCAAGCAAGGCAAAATGGCCATCTGGCCCTCGAGAGTGTGACCCGGCTTGAAAAGGTTGGGAACCCCTGAGTTAGAGTAACATTTCAAGGTTGGTGTTTCACAGCAGAGTAGCCCAGTGTCCTCCTCTGCTTAGGTTAAGGTAAAGGTCACCCTTGCTCGAAAGCCAGTCGTATCCGACTCTAGGGTTCAGTGCTCGACTCCGTTTACAGCCAACGAGCCAGCACTGTCTGCATGTGCAGATATTTCCATGGACATGTGGCAGGCATGAATAGACACCGGAGTGCACAGAACACAGTTACCTTTCCCGACAAAGCAGTACCTACTTATCTACTTGCAATTTCCTGCTTTCGAACTGCTAGGCTGGCAGGAGCTTGGACAGAGACGGGGGTTCACTCCATTGTGCAGCACTCAGCCCTCGTCGAACTGCTGACCTGCCGACCTTCCAGTAGTCAGGTTCAGCCTCTTAACCACTAAGCCACTGTAGTCCCCTCTGCTTGTAGGAGGGTTTTATTCCTCCATTGGTTGACCACGCTGTGTCCCACTTTAAAGAGAAATGAGGGATGCGAATTGAGACTTAACCTAGTGCTTGAATCTGTGGGGCTATACTTTAAACCAGGGGTGTCCAAACTATGGCCTGGGGGCTGGATCCGGCCCCCTGATGCCAATTCATCCGGTCCACTGAGCCCTCGTCGCTCCTGGAAGAAAGAAGTAAAACGTACGGGCGCGTTTTACTTCCACTTCCAGGAGCAACGAGGGCTTCACGGACCGGATGAATTGGCGTCAGAGGCCGGATCCAGCTCCCAGGCCATAGTGACTGGCTTCCTTAGCCACATGACCACCCCATAGCCCGAAAAATTTGGGCACCCCTGCTTTAAACTGAGCACTGCAGGCTCAAGAAACCTCACAAAAGCTTGGATTCTTAAAATGAGCATTGAAAGCAACCCTAACAATAATGCACAACACAGCAGCCCAACATGGAAGTGACAAAGCTACGTGGCCTTCACTTACATTTACATGGTTTGTGAAAATAATAATAGTGTAATAAAAGTTCTACAAAGTGCCTTTAATCCAAAATGACAAGAGGATCTAATTTTAAAACATTACTCTTTCTCAAATAGCTGACTGGATATCTCAGTGATGTAGGTAGTTTGGCTGAAGATTCAGTTCTCCACTTTGATTTGATTTATTGGACTTATATAATGCAGACTTTGCCTCTACATTGACCCAAAGTGCCCCGGAAGAAAGGAATGGGTTAGCCACTTTCCTACCTACGAAATCCTAGAAAGGGTTGCCACAAGCGGGAATCGACTTGACTGCACACAGTTATAAATTATCTCTCAAGTAAGTAGAAGGATCTAGAACAGTGGTCTAGGATCTAGAACTCCAGGTTTTCTCGAACTTCAGTTCCCAGAAGCCCTGTTCAGCAGGTGTGCTGACTGTCAAGTCAGCACTGGCATACCTGTCAAGTATCCTGTTTTTCCACTCCCGTTCCTCCCCTTTCCCGCCGCCATCCTATATTTTGAACGGCGGGGGAAATAGCTACTGCGCATTGTGCGCCGCTGCCTCTGACGGCCACGCATGCACAGTAACCCATTTCCTGGCCGAAGGAGTTTCTGTGCATGCGCACCACTGCCTCTGACTGCCATGCATGCGCAGTAACCCATTTCCTGCCCGGCGTCTGGAAACCTACCGCGCATGCATGCCCGGCTCCTGGATTTTCAAAACCACGACTTGACGGGTATGGCTTCTGGTAACTTGGGCTTCTGACTTGGGCTTCTGGTAACTGAAGTCCAAGAACACTTGGAGTGCCAAAGTTCGCCATCACTGATCTAGAGTATCTCCCAAACGTTTGTCCTTGGACTTCAATTCCCAGAAGTCTAAGCCAGTACATTGGTTGATCAGTGCTTTGGGCAATTGATTTAGGCTTCTGGGAATTGACGTCCAAGAACCGGAGTTTGGGAAACACATTCCAGACTACAATGGAAGTAACAGCAGAGGTAAACTCTTGAAATAAAACGAAGTGCAAATACCTGTAATAATGGTTGTCAAGTCAATCCTGACCCATTTGGCTCTACAACCAGATAAATAAACAACTGAGCTATCCAGCCAGCTCGACAATACAAGGAATAGGAAGAAACACATAATACCATTCTGGGCAATATCTCTCTTCCCTATAAAATCCTGTCACTTAAATCCTCTACCTGTTCCAAGTGATTAAAAACCAGATTTCCTTCCTCTTTCTAAACTCCATTTTACAATCACAGGTTTTTCCTACAGCTTCTCTCAAATCTATGACTACCCCAAAGGCTTTTTAGTATTTATCTGTGACCAGCTCTTAGGGCAGGGGTACCAAAACTACAGCCCATGGGCCAGATCCGGTGCGGCCCCCAGCGCCAAATCATCTCGCCCACACTGCCCTCACCGCTCCCAGAAGCAGAAGTAAAATGCACACATGCATGCGCAAAATGCTGCCATAAACGGACCCAAGGCTGTCATAAACATTTACGGCAGCATTTTGCGCATGTGTGGGCGCATTATACTTCCGCTTCTGGTGGGAGGAACTATGTGACCGGCCCAAGGCCCAAGAGGCTTGGGCACCCCTGTTCTAGGACAATCAAGGCTTAAAAGTGCTACGTCTTGTGCTGTTATAAATTGTAAATAATAATAGTTGTATTAATAACTAACCTTGAGAACCATTTTTTTTTTGAGTTTCTGTGCTTAACTAATATCTGGATTTTTTTTTTGTTCTGTATTGAACCTCATTGATTGAATGGAGGGTTTGATCAATTAAACTGATTTGGGGTCAATGCGAACCTCTGTTGAAAAACACATTATAATCCTGTAAAGTATAATTTAAAAAAATAATCAAAGGAAATAATAAAGCAAGAAGAATTGGTTTTGTTATTTTCCAGTCTTTGCCTCTTTCTTTCACTCCATTGTGTGCTGCCATTTCTTAGGACTTGGCCAGCTACTGATTCAAGATGGAAGGAGCATTGGTAGCATGTGGTTCTCCAGAAAGTTTCCTACCACAGGTCTGCAGCACATTTCTCCTAGTCCAGATGCAATGTGGAAGAGAAATACAGTAGTACCTCGAGTTACAAAATTAATGCGCTCCAAGGCATTTTTCAAGTTATGAAAAATGTGCAACTCGAATTTCCCATAGGAATGCATCAAAAACCAAAGTTCATAACTTGAAACATGGTTTCCCATAGGAATGAATTGGAAACCAATTAATCTGTTCAGGAAAAATCCGTAACTCGAGCCATTATTTTCAATTGGTTTTCATTCGGATTGTGAAAATTTTGTAACTCGAACCATTTGTAGCTCGAGGTACACTTAAGGCAGAGGTGAACTTTCTTCTGGACTACCAAAAGTTGAGATCCACTGACTCAATGGGATGGCACGTGATTCATTTACTGAGCTCGTAGGAATGGCTCCTTTTCTGGAGATTTTGACACGGAATGGGGTTCCTGGAATGAGTTCGTTGGATCACGTTGACTCAAATTAGTGCCTCTTCTGACGTTCCTCTATTGGTTGTTCACTCTACAAATCAAACATACTGCTTCTTCACGTGGCATGTTCATTCTGGGTATTGGCGATCGTCATGACAAAAGTTTTCCTGTTCTTAACTCCTCGGAACAGTTCCTCCAAGGACACGCCACACCAGTCTCTCAGGTTCTTCAGCCATAAAGTCCGTCTACGTCCATGGCCTCTCTTTCCAGAGCGAGTTGGAAGATTCTGTACTTTGTGTTGTTCCGTATGATATCACCAAGGTATTGGATCTTTCTTGGCTTAATGGTCTTAAAGAGTTCTTGTTCTTTACCCATTCAGTGCAATTATTGGTGTAAACGGTTAGCAGAGTGGCATGCAGCAGCCAGCAAGGGGTGCGCACCTGGCAAGGTGGTCCTCTTTCTTGTGGGGAAGAACCCCAGGCAGACAGTTCTTGGTGCAGGTGAAGAACTCAAAACAGGTTTACTCAGGAAGCAAATTGGTGCAAGTATATACAGTGCAAATAACTATAGCACAACGCAGATACAGTCTCTTGAGTTTTCTCAGTTGACCTCACTGAGTCAAGTTCAGTTGTGTTATACAGTATATACAAGTCTATACAGATCAATACTAGTAGTCCATTCCAGTAGGGTAAATACAAGCTGTAATCATAGGCAAAGCCAAGCAGTGTTACAGCTTCTGTCCTCCTGGGCGGAGAGCTTACCCCGAGTAGACCTTTCTTGTTCAGCAAGCAGAGATGGCATAAACGGCAAATACTATCTCCAGGAGCAGAGTAGAGGTGCAGAAGTCCTCATAGTAGGTCCTGGGACTCACAGGATTCCTCGCCCAGACTGACGGCAGAGAATGTCAAGCATTGGAGCTTGGTTAGAGCAAGTTGAGCATTGAAGCTAAAGTTTGCAACACTGCTTTGGCCTATATACATTGGCTCACAGAGCACACCAGACTGATGGCAGAGAAAGACATAAGAACATAAGAACAGCCTTGCTGGAAGAGGCCACAGCCCATCCAGTCCAGCATTCTGCCTCATAGAGTGGCTCACCATTTCCTTCAGGGTATTCCCATGGAGATGCCTTCACCTGCTTAGGATTCCCTGGAAATGGCATTGAGAGATATCCTGCCTATCTCTCCAACCCCGAGGTTGTCCTTAGGTATCCATAATTCTAGCCATTGATACCCTTGTCCTCCATGAACTTGCCTAATACTTTCTTAAAGCTGTCAAGACTGACAGCTGTCACCACGTCTTCTGGCAGGGAGTTCCATAGACCAGGGATCCTCTGGGTGAAAAAGTCAAGCATTGGAGCTTGGTTAGAGCAAGTTGAGCATTGAAGTTAAATTTTGCAACTCTGCTTTGGGAAAAGTCCCAACACCTGTGTCTCTCTCTACAGTTGGGTCTTAAAGGCACCACACACAATACGCCTTGCAACCAGTTAGGGTGTGAGACGAAGACTTACCCTAACAGCAACACTTCTACATTTGTCACATGGTCAACCCATGATATCCTTAACAGCCGTCTGTAGAAACACATTTCAAAAGCTTCGATGCTCTTTTCAGATGCTTTAGTCAAATGTCCAAGCTTCGACTCCATATAGCAACACTAGGAATACGTAAACTAGTAATAATAATCGTAGTCACATCAATTCCAGGGTTTTCTAGGTAGAAGAAGTTGTTTATTGCCACTGCGCTGCCCTCTCCGGGACCTGTTCTACCCGCCCGGAGTTGCAGGGCAGCTGCGTCGCTCTCGCCCCTCCCGAGCCTGTTGCCGGAGGGGTCAAAAGCAGCCACCGCCGCTGTGCTGCCTTTCCTGGGACCCATCCCACCAGCCCCGGAGATGCGAGGCAGGTGCTCGCGCGGAGGGCTTCCCTCAAAGAAGGACAATGTGTTGTCCTCCGGAGTACTTTTTAGGACGTGGAGCCCTGGTTTCGTTTGCGGCTTTGAGTTTGATTTTGATCCTGTTATGAATTTTGTATAATTGTATACTGTATTTTTGAATTGTATTTTGTATTTTGGGATATGTTGTGATGCCGCCCTGAGTTGGCCTTGTGCTGAGTAGGGCGGGGTACAAATTAAAATTGATGATGATGATGATGATGATGATATTATTCAATTCCTCTCATGGGAACACTAAGATTGTCCAGGATGCCCAAAGCCACACACGGGCTGATTCTTCTCCCGGGGAGACCCTCAACAGTTTACCAAGTTGGTGTCTAGGGTAGGAAACATTGATGGAACAATGGCTTATAAGATGTTTCCATGTTGCTGATTTGGAACCACCCGATGTATTTAAGGCGATCGCCAACAGAATGCATGAGGCACGCTCAAAAAGAAAAGAACAATCTCAGGGCAAGTAGGAAAATAAAAAAGCCCAGCAGCTCTGGAAAAATAAATAGAAGGCTTAAGCCTGCTCTGAAGTACTTTAATGACAAAGTCAATAAACACTGGTTTCTTTTCGGAGGAATTGTGAGCCTCGCACACAATTGTCCTGATGTGAACGTCCTAGTCTTGGAATCAGCCTAGAATAGGATGTTAGCTGTTAGGGAGGCCTGGGAAATATAACACCATGGCAGGAAAGGGACATTTGAAATTACCACGCAGATAATTGTGGAGCTGCCATGTGGTTATCAGCCGACAATAAACCCCTTGTAAATAGCTTTGTTGTTTGTATACCCAACCTTGCCATCTTAGCGCGCAAAACATTTCACCTGGGGTTTTACAGTGGTGTATATAATGTACGAGGGACTGCAGTGGCTTAGTGGTTAAGACGCTGAATTTGATGACCGAAAGGTCGGTACGACAGCAGTTCGAGACCCGAGTGCTGCGCAATGGAGTGAGCGTCCGTTTGTGTCCCAGTTCCTGCCAACTTAGTTCGAAAGCAAGAAATTGCAAGAATGGATAGCGCTTCAGTGGGGAAGGTAACAGCGTTCCATGCACTCCAATGTCTAGGGGCATGTCTCTCACTTACATGGCCACATGACAGGCTTTCAAGCAACACATAGTTGGCAAGTAAGTTAGCTCAGTGTTTTAGGCATCAGAGGCTGGGAGTTCGATTCCCCACTGTGTTTCCCAGGAGAAGAGCCAGTCTCTGTGGCCTTGGACAAGCTGCGCAGTCCCAGAGTGCTAACAAAAAGAAAGGAAATGGGAAAGCATTTCTATATCTATAAAACAGAGATGTGGGTTTGGATGTGCTCTAAAGGAACCCACAGCCCTGGACCAATGTCGCTGAAATTCTGCACATACATACCTTAGGCTTGCGAGATCAGCGCTGTGGGGGGTCACAAAACCCATTTGGGGGTTTATGTCCCCCAAAGTCGGATGCAAAGGGGATAACACCCCCCCCCCCCCGACAGGGAAAAAACAATGAAACAGCAGTACTGCGCACGCGCACCACAGCTTCTGTTTTCCCTAATCGATCCCACCGCAGCCAATGCTTTTCCTTCAGGAGAACTTACTGACAGGACGGTTTCCAGGCTTTCTCGACAGTACAACATAAAAGTGACAAAGGCCACAGAGGGCAACATTTGCAAGTAGGTAATGAAGGAAGGAGGATGCGGCTTGACAGCGGTTTGAATTTACCGCCCAACGGCATCTCTGGCCCGTCAACTTAAATTTTTGTCAAGCCGTGGCCTCCTTCGGCTGAGGGCAGGAGGACGTGGCTTGACAGCGGTCCGAATTTTCCGCCCGGTGGCGTCCCCAGCCTGTAAACCTAAAGTTCTGTCAAGCCGCGACCTCCTTTCACTGAAGTTTGAAGTTTCCGCTGAGATATGCTGCCGCTACAGAAAGCTGTGGCCGCGATTAGTGGCCACAGCTTTCTTCCGCGGTGGCGTCTCCGGCCTGTAGTTCTGTCAAGCCACACACTCCTTTCACTGAAGGAAGGAAGACGCAGCTTGACAACAGTTTGAATTTACCGCCAGGACACGCCGCTGGTAAAGCTTTCTTTACCATAAACTTAAAGTTCTGTCTGGCCTGAAAATTCAAACCACGGCCTCCTTTCTACAGCGAAAGGGGGCCATGGCTTGACAGAACTTTAAGTTTCTGGGTTGGAGACGCCGCCACTGAAGAAACTATACTTCATTTAAGGGAGGAAAAAAAAACCCGAGCAAGGCCGGGTAACCAGCTAGTCAACACTAAAGTAAGCCTCACTAATGTGAATAAATCTCCTTGAATTAGGATGAAAGATGAATTTAGACCAGTGTTTCCCAACCTTTGGTTCTTGGTCTTCAATTCCAAGAAGCCTAAGTCGATTCGCCAAAGCACTGATCAGCCAGTGTACTGACTTAGGCTTCTGGGAAGTGAAGTTCCCCTGTGGCGCCTGGGAACCACTGGTTTAAACCTTGCTGTCTTAGTTAATTGAACTTGACAATTTGCTATCAAGGTGAGCCAATACTGGCTCCCATGTTTTGTAGAGTTATGGTTGGTGGTGAGGTGTTGGCCATTGAACAACAATGGAAATGTGAGCATCATAGTTTGACTGAAAAGAGAAGGTTTTTTTTTTTAAAAAATAACATATTCCCCCTAAACTATTTTGCTTTGATGTTGGGGCAAAGTGGCCACATCAGCTGCTGCTGGTGGTGTTGGTTTGGGGAATGTTGATTCCAAGAAAAATAACTTTTCCAAACTTTGCTTCTGTTTGGGCTGCGATATCAAGAAGGTCAGAGCTGCAGAAGAGCAGACCAGGTAACAAAAACAGCAAGAAGAAGAACTATTGGGAGGGGAAAGGTCAATACTGTTTACTCTCCAGAGATTATAAACCAAGGCACCCTTGATCGAAATCAGATCATCTGCATCGTTTAGGAAGAACAGGATAAAAGCACTTAAGCCCTGATGAACCCAAACAATGCTCTCCTCACTGCAGGCAAAACGCCGCTTATGGGCTCTCCAGGGAACATTAACTGCTTCCGAGTATTTGCATTGCCTTTGGTCCATGCTGTCTCGATTCACGCAAGTGCCAAATCTGGGATTGTGCTCTGATGGCATTTCCAGTGTAAGCGTCATAGTGACTGGATTTATAACCTGTTCTGGACATTATCCAGGTTGTTAAAAAAGAAGACAGAGAGAACCATGCCTCATTGATACTTGCTGTGATTCAAAAGACCCGTTTGATTGCTTTTAATAGCCAGAAACTGGAATTAGACATTTATAAGATTTCGGTTGAGATAATGAAGTTCTTTCAAATTAGAGCCCCTGGCACAACAAGAATCTGGTCTACAGAGCCAGGACTATATCTACCATGGAATGACAGTCAACAGGCAATGATTACAACAGGTGCCTGCAAATTTTTTGGGGGAATTAAAGACTTATTCCCTTTGTCCCATGGCTACCACACAGTAAAGAGCAGTTCTCAACCTTTTAAAGCCAGGGGCCGGGCCATGCTACCTCAGACTTCCGCTTCCGGGAGCGACGAGGGCAGCGCAGGCCGGATGAATCACAGTAAACCCATTCGTGTGGATTCATAGGGTGCTTGGGCTTCTGGGAATTGAAGTCTAAGAACATCTGGACTGCCAAGGTTCGCCATCATGGCTCTATGCCCTCCCACTTTGTAGAATCATGGAAGGGGAATCCTGTTAGGAACATGGCACAAAGGAACGCCTGTCACAATTTCTCAGCTTTTGCTGGCACCCCACCAGTTGAGCACTATGTGGAGCTAAGATCCATTTCTTTCCATAAGCAAAAAATGATGAAACTAGAGGGTGTTGTACCTTGGGTGCTTGAGCTTCTGTGAATTGAAGTCCAAGAACATCTGGAGTGCCAAGGTTCGCCATCACTGCCATAGAGAGACGGGCAATACAGGAAGAACCTCTTTCCAAACCATCAATGAAAGAGAACTTGAACCCATAGCCCTGACATTCCAACATGAAAAGAAAGTTCCAAAGATCCACTGTTTAGAGCAAGGGTCCCCAACCACCGGGCCACAGGCTATCCTGAACTGGGCCATGGAGGTGGGTGGTGTGGGAGTCTCAATGGCAGCCTTCTTTCCTCAACATGCTCCGCCAGGTCTGCCCGGCGAACGGAGCGAGAGCACGGGCTTCAGACACAGCAGATAGGCAGGTGGCCAGGCCTCTCAACCACATTGCTTAAATATGGCGGGGATCCGGCCCCCGTCTGTGTGCACCACCCCACCTTACCAGTCCGTGGAAAAATGGTTTAGCATGAAACTGGTTCGTAGTGCAAAAATGGTTGGGGACCCCTGATTTAGTGTGATCCAGCTACTTATCAACTTTGCAAAGACCAACCTGTGAAACACTGACTTGGGTCCAGAGATGAACGTGAGCCAGATGAGCGCCTTGCAAGTTATTGCTTTACCAAATTTGCAATGACACGCCTGCATTTACAGGGGAGACGAGCGTTATTAATGGCTTGGCAAAGCAACCAGCAGGCTAACGGTATAAACAGGCGGTACAGACTGTGCTCCTTGAAGTGTATACTTACCTTGAGTAAATATCAGCTTTGCCTTTGTTCTGCCTTGCTTTTTAATATCATAGCAGGAAAAACAGACCTTTATTATTTCCTTCTCCTGGCAAGGAGATGGTATTCCTCTCAAGAATGCCAACACAGGGGAACAGCACTTATTCAATTAGGCAACATGAAGTAAGAATGCTTGGGTTTGTTTTTGAATGCGACAAAACAGTTTTGGGGTTGTAGCTCACATCTGGATGGCCTTCCATTGAGGTTAACTAGCAGGGGTGCTCGGCTTCGCCCAGGTGGTCCCAATCCGGCTAGCTGAGTGCCAGTGTTGCTCAGGAAACTCACTGGCCAGGGGTGGGCCTGTGATGTGAGCTCGGCGATGACATCACAACCCCCCTGGTTGGCCTAGCACTGAGGCAGAAACAAACCCTCCTGTCCAATATAACCCCCCTTTGCAGATCAATTTAGGGGGCAACCCCCCCCCCCATGGGCTTCGAGACCCTGACAGTGACCTGCTTACGTGCACAAGGTACGTGTGTGCCGAATTTCACGGGGTTTGGTCAAGGGGTGAGGCAGCCCATTCGGGATACGGTACCCACACCTCTGCTTTAGGTATATAATAGAAGCAGATAGATAGAAGATACCTGAAGTTATTGCATAATCACTGGCTGTGATCTGATAACCACAAACTGCCCTTTTCAAAAACCACACAACTTGTGCCAAGTCTTACACCGACAGCCCCTTCTTCAGTGCACCCGACCCAACCCTTTCACCAACACAACCGTGAAGCGAAAGATCTGCTTCTAAAGAAACCCTCTTGCCTTCGATTCAGAAAATTAGTTTAATTGGCAGAAAACACATTGATATGCATCCGTTTTGAAACTCAAGGGTGAGCAAAAAAGGGAACAGATTAACTTCAAATACACGACTGCTTTAAAACAATGCTCACAATGCTACTTCATGCCTAAGAAAGGACCTCCATAGAAAGTCACATGAGATAAATGGGGACGGAAGTACCAAGTAAGCTGAATCCTTATAGAAAAGCCTATCTCTGATGGGGGCGTGAAAGTATTTTAGGGTTCCAGTGGTGCAGGATCTGATCCTTCAGTAAGACAACCCCTTCTTCTGGCTGTAGAGACCATCATACTATGACAGTGATGACCAACCTTGGCACTCCAGGTGTTCTTGGACTTCAATTCCCAGAAGCCCTGATCAGCAGGTGTGTTGACTTGGGCTTCTGGGAATTGAAGTCCAAGGACACCTGGAGAGCCAAGGTTGGCCATCACTGTACTATGAGATGGAGTTAAATCTACAGGGTGTTTGGTGCATAAGGTCCACAGAGGTAATTAAAACAAAGGAGAGAAATTTGACTTCCACTAATTGCTGCTTCAAACTCTTACTAATGGAAGCTCTGAAATTCAGCAAACAGCAAATTTCCTAGGATCCTGGCCCTTCAGCACGGACGGTGGACAACTTTGGTAGATTTGGTAGCCAACATCAACTATCCAATTCACCGCCTCCTGCTGCTGTACTTGGTGGTAAAATTGAAAATCTTCTCCATCATTTCCTGATTGTTTTAGAGATATTTCTTATATATCCTGCCCAAACCCCACAATACAGTTCTAAAGTCCCAAGGAATGGGATTTTTGGACTACAAACCCCATGGTTCTCTATTATGCAAGTTCCACCTGACCCTTGTTCGAAAGAAAAGGACCCTTGTTCGCAGGCCAGCCGTATCCAACTCTAGGGTTCGGTGCCCATCTCTGTTTACGGCCAAACAGGCAACCCTGTCTGCATCTGCAGAAGTTTCCGTAGTCATGGGTCAGGCATGACTAGATGCCGGAGCACAGAGAACGCTGTTACCTTTCCCGCCAAATTGGTACTTATTTATCTACTTGCAATTTCTTGCTTTCGAACTGCTAGGTTGGCAGGAGTGGGACAGATGACGGGAGCTCATCAAGCTCAGTTGTCTTAACCACAAAAGCCACTGCAGTCCCTGATGTACAGACACTAAATGAGGCTCGCCTGGGAGCAAAGCCTAACTGGGAAGTTTGGAAGCCTAGCTTCCTGTTCGGAAAGGAAACTCCCAGCTTAGAGTGAGTCAACTTCCTTTCCGAAGAGGAAGACAGGCACCACATTGAGCCACTATGAAGCGTCTATATGTCACGTGGAACTCCCAGCATGGGGAATAAACGGGATGTGTTAGTCCAAAACATTCAAAAACCCCAAGGAAAACAGCCTTAGATGGAGGCCATACCCTACCCTACCCAACCCAACCCAACCCAACTTTTAAAAAACTATAGAATCTAATAGTTACTGCTTTTCCAGCAATGTTGCTGCAGTAACAGCAAAAAACAAACAAAACAAGAACACTTCTGGGTACCCAATATACAAATTAAATCTCTACAGAATCTACTCTCTGTGTTTAATTAGCTAGGCAAGCCTTATAACTGCAGAGGGCCCTTAAGTCTCATTTAAAGTGCAATTAGGGAGTAGATGTATTAAACTAAGACAACAATAGAGAAGCTTGCTAGTCTTTCAGTATGTCAGGTATGAGCTGTTGTTATTGTCTTATCCCCTCTTATGCAACAAAAGGGGCAAAGATAACAAACTGTATTCCCACAACCTTGATCTCCAAAGTGCAAAGCACAGGTAAATTTGGATCTGTGGTCAGGAGGATTAATTTAATTTAATTTAATTTAATTTTCATGCTTATATACCGCTCACTCAGGCGAACCCGACTCAGGGCGGTTTACATAGCGGACAATAATACAAAATACAGTAACATAACATACAATAAATACAGCAAAAAAAAAATCAATTATAGTTTACGACAGGGGTTCCCAACCTAAGGACCGTGAGCTGCATCCAGCCCATGGTGCCATTTCATGTGCCCCCCCCTCCAAGGGCATTTGAGAAACAAAATGGCCACCCCCTTTGAAGCTGTTGGGACAAAATGGCCACCCCCATTGTGCAGGCAGGCAAAATGGCCTTCCGGCCCTCGAAGCTGACTGAAAAAGCATGACCTGGCCCTTGGCTTGAAAAGGTTGAGAACCCCTGCTTTAAGACCTTGTATGATGATAATAGCGGATCGAGTCTCTGTCCCTTTCACTGAATGGACTGAACTGTACTACACTGTGGTACAGAAGGGAGGGGAAAACGTTGGTGGAAACGATAGATTTATTTCTGCCTGATTCCTCCCAATCTAGTATTGGCCAGGCGGCGGACGGCAGCAAACAGACAAGCTTCCTGGAGTGCTGAGAAACATAAACGGGCTGCCTTCCACTTAGGGGCTGCTAGCTGCCGACCCCCTCGGGTGTTAAATCTCCTATTTTTATTCCGACCCCAAGTCCTGTAACAATTTATTTGACTTAAAATCAACTGGTCAGCTCAAACTGTAGGTCCTACCCTGCCAAAACAGAGCGGCTCTTACTGGCCAAGGAACTCGCCATGTATACAACAACTTCCCTAAGAAGTCAGTAGTAGAATTACGCAGCGGGTTGAAGGGGATACATTTTGAGAAAGTGCTCAGAGAAAAGAAGTCCATTAAACCAGTTCCCTCGTCTCTCCTGCAGAACGATTCACATTATTTTTTCACCTAGCAGCTGCTTGCCACGGCTCAGCTAATGTGGACGGATCCAGCGCCATCCCAAGCTACGAGCACCACGGGTGCCAAACAAAGAAGTATTTAAAAGAATAATAAATTAGTGTCCTTTTTTTGGCTTTAAAAATCCTTTAGACATTCATATAGAATGGTGGTTCCCAACGTGGGGCCCACGCCCCGCAGCGGGACTCTAATTCTCAGAAGCCTAAGTCAGTACATTGGCTGATCAGTGCTTTGGGGAAGTGACCGAGGCTTCTGGGAATTGAAGTCCCAAAACCAAAGGTTGTGAAACACTGATAATAGAGTGTTCTGTTTCCATCAACCACACCATTCTAGGGGTGTGTGTGGTTGTGCAAATGCTGATTTGTGTTTCACGGGAGTTTAGCATGGATCTCCAGACCCCCAAACCCAGAGGATTGTACTGCTGGTGCCCTCAAGACGTGATCCTGTTCCTACGGAAGGATTTAAGGAGTGATACATTTTCCCCATCTGCACGGTAAGGGGGTACGCGGAGTAAAAGGGACACTGATGGAAAGACCAGGTGGGGGCCATTCTCTATAGTAGTGGTGGCGAACCTATGACATGCGTGCCAGAGGGGGCACAAAGAGCCCTCTCTGTGGGCATGCGCACTGGTACCCCAGCACAGAGTTTGCCCCACCCAGGCACTTGCTGGTATATCGGGCAATCAGGCTTTGCCCCACCCCACCCTCGCCTATGGCACCCTGGGGTGCCAATAATAATATTGTTTTATCCACCCGGCACACTGCACACCAGATGAAACCATTTCTCCAAGCTCCCCACTTCAGCTTTGAGCAATGGTCTATTCCAGAGTGCCAGACGCAGAGCGGAGCTAGCAGGAGGGGGGGGAATCAAACAGTTCCTGGGGCAGCCTTCTCCCCCGTCCTCGTGGCCACCACCCCTCACTTGATGCGGTGCTCAGCAATGTATTGGATTCCCCCCCAACCCCAAATAGGTGCCCCCACCCATACCTGTCAAGCGCGGCTCCGGAAAATACAAGAAATTACTGTGCATGCATGGGTGCGCATGCTCAGTAACCCATTTGCGCATGCACAGAACCCCTTTGCAATGGGTGTGCATGCGCAGTAACCCCTTTCCCCTCCGTTCAAATTACGGGACAGCAGTGGGAAAGGGGAGGAACGAACGCTAAAATATGGGAAATCCCGGCCAATATAGGATACTTGACAGGTATTCCCCCACCACTCCCTGTCTAGCAGCTTCCCATTGTGCCCAGCATACCCCTGGCCCCGCCGCTCTGCCCAGCAGCCCAATGGGAGCGCTTCCTCCCTCCCCCCAGCACAGAGTTTGCCCTGCTCCTCTGCGGCGTGGACGGCAGCATATTGAGTTTGGGCACTCAGTCTCTAAAAGGTTTGCCATCACAGCTCTATAGGAATTGTGGGCCCAATGGGCTTCCTGCCCACCCCCCAAAAATCTTCTCATTTAGGCTTTTCTATAGGCTAAAGAAAAAGTGGGTGTATTAACAGTGGACAGCATTTCTGTCCAAATCCTGAGCCGTGTCCACTAAGAGGGTGGTCTGAGGACGGTCTCCGCCTGCTTCGTTCTCGGCAGCGTTCTCTAACTGGTCCGTGGAAGCCTCTTGAGATACAATCTTGGTGTTTTCCGTGGCGTTCCCTCGGATGGTGATGTGATCCCATCCACCCTACAAAAGCAGAGACATTCGTTTAAAGCAGGGGTCGGCAAAGTGAGCCCCCTTCCCAACCTTTTTAGCCATTCCCAATCTTATCAAGAGGGACGGCGGTGGCTTAGCGGTTAAGACACTGCACTTGGTGAACCAGAAGGTTGGCAGGTCAGCAGTTTGAGACCCGAGTGCTGCGTGACAGAGTGAGCCCCTGTCGTCTGTCCCAGTTCCTGCCAACCTAGCAGTTCGAAAGCAAGAAATTGCAAGTAGATAAATAGGTGCCGCTTCGGTGGGAAAGGTAACAGCATTCCATGCGTTCTCCAGGCCAGGGCCAGGTCACGCTCTTTCAGACACCTTCAGGGGCCGGACGGTCATTTTGCCCTGCCTGCCATACATGGCACTTCTGGGTGTGGTGGTGGTAGTGGTGGTCCACATGAAATGGTGTCGTGGGCTCTAGACTGTTCACAATTAGCATTTTGCTCCAAACATGCTCATTTTACCGACCTTGGAAGGAAGGCTGAGTCAACCTGGATCCCGACGAGGATCGAGTTCACAAGATTTTGGCTGCAGTAATTCTCTGGATGATTCTGGGGACGGCAACCCCCCCCCCCCCCCCCGCCGAAGCTGCCCATGGTTTAAAAGCCATGTGGAAATCATTCTTTACAGCAGCTGCCTAAGATGGGAAACTAAAATTTGCAAAGCAAAATAGTGAGTAGCAATGGACAGCGTGGGTTTCGACAACTGGACATTGGGGACCCCCCACAAAATCCCAGATATTTGCATTTACAGTGCTCACCCCGATTCCGTAGTCCCACGATTTCCCCTTTGGATCCATGGGCTGGACCCCCGTCCGATGACAGACGGTGCCACAACTCAGGCTATGGCTTCCTTGGACTTTGTCTGCGATGACCCAAACCTAGAAAACCAGAAAATTTGCAGCCATCTTTCATGTCGCAAAAGCTTAGAAAAAATTACCCCAAGAAATAAAATTTACCTCTATTTAATTACAGTCAAACCTCTACATACAAATTTAATTAGTTCCTTGATGTTGGTTGTATCTTGAAAAATTCTTATCTTGAATTTCCTACAGGAATGCACTGAATGCAATTTCCCATAAGAATGCACTGCATTTGTATCTAGAAAAAATCGTATTAAAAATTTGTATCTCGAACCTGATTTTTTCCTGAGATTCGCGGATGTATCTCGAGTTTTCCTTAAGTCGAGCCGTTTTTATCTCAAGGTTTGACTGTACTTTTTAGGTACCAGTAATCAACAAAAATGTAACGAAGTTACTTTTAAAAAGTAATGTAACTAGGGAGAACTAAGTTAAGTTACTGGAGCACTGAATTAAAAATTTGCTAGTCACTTTTAAAAGGGATGTGGTGGCTTAGTGGCTAAGATGCTGAGTTTGATGACCGGAAGGTTGGCAGGTCAGCAGTTCGAGACCTGAGTGCCCATCGTCGGTCCCAGCTCGTGTCAATCTAGCAGTGTGAAAGCAAGAAATTGCAAGTAGATAAATAGGTGCCGCTTTGGCAGGAAAGGTAACAGTGTTGTGTATACTCTGGCGTCAAGTCATGACTGCCACATGACCATAGAAACATCTGCAGACACAGACAGCACTGGCTCTTTGACTGTAAATGGATATGAGCACTGGCTCATAGAGTCAGATACGACTGGCTTTCGAGCAAGGGAGACCTACTTGAATTAATGGAACTTACGAGTTGACTCACTAAACTTTCTTGATTCAACTCTAATGGGATTTATTATGCTAAGCAACAGGATTTTGGCCATTTCAGAAGTATTTTGACAGGCATTTCTCATTATCACGCTTATCAAATAAACAGTATTAAAACACTGAATTTTTTTAAAAAGAAAAGTCATAGTAATGAAACAAACTGCTTTTTAATCACTGTAACAAGTAATGGCAATTATTTTAAAAAATAAATTACTTGGGTAAAGGTAAAGGTTTCCCTTGTTCGAAAGCCAGTCGTATCCGACTCTAGGGTTCGGTGCTCATCTCTGCTTATAGCCAAAGAGCCAGTGCTGTCTGTGTTTGCAGATGTTTCCGTGGACATGTGGCGGGTATGACTAGACACCGGAGTGCACGGAACACTGTTACCTTCCCACCGAAGTGGTTCCTATTTATCTACTTGCAATTTCTTGCTTTCGAACTGCTAGGTTGGCAGGAGCTGGGACAAAGACGGGAGCTCATTCCGTTCTGCAGTACTCAGGAATCGAACTGCTGACCTTCTGCCTCCCAGTCCGCGTCTTAGCCACTTGAGCCACTGCTACTGTAAATCAAACAGCACAATGTCAGCTAAGAATTACATTAATATAAATAAAGCAGTAGGATTCTGGCCAACAAAGAATATAAAAAGAGGACAAAGTTCTTTTAAAAAGTGATTTTTCGAGGCTCTGGTTTACCCTATATTCTTAATGAACATATTTAAGAAAAATGGCACATGGATGAATCTTATAGGCAGGAATTTTATGGTGAGTATCAACTGCATAAATATTCCTTATATATCATCTCTATATCCTCAAACTGGCAGTTTCCCGATATGTTGGATTACAGATCCCATCTCTTGCCAGAAACTGGACATCAGAGGCTTTTGTAACCCAAAGTACAGTGGTACCTTGCTTAAAGAGCATAATGCGTTCCATGGGAATTCTCTTTAAGCGAGTTTGCTCTTTAAGCGAAACACCATTTTAAGTGACCAATTGTGACTTCTGGCGCGGGGGATTGCGAACCTCGATTTAGTTGTTTACGCAAGTTTTTGGTTCATTTTAGTTGTTAACAAGGTGACCATTCAGAGAAAATTATGCTCTCTAAGCGAGGCGCTCTTTGTGCGAGGTTTTACTGTATCTGGAACGAAAGTGGCAAGAGAAATTGTGTTTGGTACTTTCGTCTCCGCTGCTGTAAACATTCTATTTATTTACTGCAATAAAATCCTAACCCTGCGTTTCAATTGGCAAGAATAGCGCTACAACAGCTTGCAAACATCATTATAAACATCATGCAATCAGACCTGGTCCAAAGGTCCAACAGACACTTTGCGAACATTGTTTGAAATGTGGTCCCAGCTGGATCCCTGAGGATAGCTTGGCGTAATGCCCTGACGATACCACAGATTACCTGTGAAGGAAATGAATATGCAAATGTCAGTTTATTATTGCTTCCCCCCCACTTTCAACAAAACATCTGGGCAATGCTACAATCCAGAGAGAGCTGACTTTGATCATTTTTAAATTTTCAGGCAGTCCTCCGGTTACAGTGTTTCTCAACCTTTGGTTTTTGGACTTCAATTCCCAGAAGCCTAAGTTAATTCCCCAAAAGCAGTGATCAGCCAATGTACTGACTTAGGCTTCTGGGAATTGAAGGCCTCCTGTGCAACCTGGGCCCCACGTTGGGAACCACTGGTCTAGTTTTTGTTGTTCAGTTGCATCGTCGAGCATGACCCTTTGTGACCCCAAGGACCACCGCATGCCAGGCTTCTCTATCATCTGCCATCTTCCATAGCCCGCCCAGTTCTATGCCCACTGCATCAACGGTGCCATCTGGCCATCTCATCCTCTGCTGTCCCCATCTCCTTTTGCTTTCAATCTTTCCCTGCATCAGGGCCTTCTCCAGTGAATCCTCTCTTCTCATTTGGTGGCCAAAGTACTTGAGATTAAACTTTAGTATTTGTCCTTCCAAGGAGCAGTCAGGGTTGATAATTCCTTCAGGATCAACTGATTTGATCTCCTTGCAGTCCAGGGGACTCTCAAGAGTCTCCTCCAGCACCACAATTCAAAGGTGTCTTATTCTTCTCCACTCAGCCTTCTTTATGGTCCAGCCCTCACAAATTAGAAGATAGAGGAAGAAGTCTACTGGGCAAAGAACATCACTGAAGGAGGATATGGCTGAGGAACTCAACCTCCCCTACATCACTTAGAGGACCATGAATAGGCTGAGGGTTGGAGTGCCTCAATGCAAGACCAACATGCTCAAGTGGGAGGCGGCTGGCGGACAACAACACGCTGTGTGAATGTGGAGAGACACAGAATCTGGCTCGTTGGCAGCTTAAATGAAAAAACAAATTTTGTTCTAAGTTACATTTAAAATTGCTGGCCACAATCCTATTAGTTATGCTTGCTGCCAGAATGCAATTGGCACAGATTTGAGTTGCGAATTAACGCAAACTATGCGTTATAAATCTATGGTGAGGCCCCATCTGGAATACTGTGTACAGTTCTGGTCGCCATACCTCCAGAAGGATATTATGGAGCTGGAAAAAGTGCAGAGGAAGGCAACCAGAATGATGAGGGGACTGGAACACCTTCCTTACCATCTGAGGTTGCAATGGTTGGGCCTGTGAACGACGGCGTCTAAGAGGTGACCTGGTTGAAGTTTATAAAATCATGCACGGCATGGACAAAGTAGATAAGGAAAAACTGTTTCCCTATCGCACAACACTAGAACTAGGGGTCACTCCATGAAACTTTTGGGTGCTAGTTCTCAAACAAATAAGAGAAAGTACTTTTTCACCCAGAGGATTACTGGTCTATGGAACTCCCTGCCAGAAGAAGTGGTGACAGCTGTCAGTCTTGACAGCTTCAAGAAAGGATTAGACAAGTTCATGGAGGACAAGGCTATCAATGGCTATAATTATGGATACTGAAGGACAACCTCCGGGTTGGAGAGATAGGCAGGATATCTCTCAATGCCATTTCCAGGGAATCCTAAGCAGGTGAAGGCATCTGCTTGGGAATAACACCCTGAAGCCAATGGTGAGCCACTATGTGAGACAGAATGCTGGACTGGATGGGCTTCTGTGGCCTGTTCCAGCAAGGCTGTTCTTGTGTTCTTATGAATTAGCATGGATACATTAGTGGGCAATATTAAATGGCTGTGTTAACTGTGATACCGCCGTGAAAATTCAACTGCATTTTGGCTACAGTAACAAAATAAAAAAATAAAAAAATAAATAAAAAAGAGGTACAGAAGTAAATAAATAACTTTTAAAAAATTTCACCATTTTTATCCACGACAAAGACAGAGGTTCGTCCAACTGAGACTTGTTTCAGCTTCTGTTTGGGTGGAGAAGGAATGTGATACCAGCAGTCACCTGCAAAATGTCACCAACGGACAGAGAAGAATGAATGTTTAGAAACAATTAACAAATATATTAAAGCAAAGCAATCGTAATGGTACGAAGTATACCCTGTGCTTTTAGCCTCTTTCAAAATAATGATATCAAATCAGGGGGAAGAGTGAAAATATGTAAACATCCTTGCCTCATGAGTTGCCTCGTGGCTTTAGTGAAAGGAAACCTAACGTGTGATGGACATGTCTTGCTGTAAGATCATTGGTTGGAATCCCTAAGGGGGAGGGCCAAAGGTGGACCCTGTTGGAGGAGATATAACCCAAAGACTCACGCACACACACAACATGCCAACACAGAGACACTCTCTGGAATGCTGTGCTTTTAAGCTGTGTAAATGTAGACGCTTGAGAGAAGGGGGGCGTGGGCTATCCCTTAGAGAACCAGTTTGCTTTATTTCCTTGCTTTGAAATGCTTCCTGATCTTTTGATGGACTCCATCCTGTATCTTGCTATGCTTTCAAAATATAATACTTCTAAAATACCTGAAGAGACTTGGAGTGATTACTTGGCTCAACGCTACCTTATCTACATGTATCTAGATGCCTGGGTTGTCCAGCCAGGGAGCTGCAACTCAGAAGAACAATAGGGCCTACTCAAGGGTAAGGCACCGTATTGGTACAGCAATCATACTTCTATACCCCGGTGGCGTAGTGGTTAAGGCACTAGGCTTGGAGACCGGAAACAAGGGTTGGATTCCTGAGTTCCGCATGATGGGGGACATGAAAGGAGCCTCATTTGGGCACCCCCTGCAAAAATCCTTTCAATCCAGAGTAAATTCTGACACGAAAACCAAAACCGCTTGATAGTGCTTAGTGCACTATGAGTGGCTCAAAAGTTAATTAGCATTTTGCCCCAACATGTTAGAAGGATTTTACTGACTTCGGAAGGATGGAAGGCTGAGTCAACCTTGTATCCTGGTCAAGATCAAACTCACAACCTTTTGGTTGTAGTACAGCAGTTTAACCACTGCACCACTACTGACTGGAGCAAGTTTAGGTACTCAGCTGCTAAGCCTGATCTATTTATTAGACATACCCATAGTTTGGGAAACACTGTATTAGAAATACCCAGATGGAGAAATTTGCACAGCAAAATATCTTTTCCTCCCTACCGCATTTCCTAACCCTTATCCAAGCTAGGCCACGGGTGAGGACAATTAGTATTTGAGATGTAGTTGGACTCTATCTCCCATCAGCCCCTACTCAGTGACCTAGAAGAAAGCTCCTCCGTGTAAAAACAAAATTCACACCTACGCATAGAAAGCTAGCAGGTTGTTGAGAATATGGTGAATCAACTCTCGCTGACAAACTAGATTTCTACCAGCAGGGAATAATTTCTGGAAATTTCTCTCTTCAAGTCTGAAATTTGCAAAGACTGAGTTTATCATTTTGGTTCAGCCGCCTTTTTCTGTATGCCTTTACGATATCCACATTGAAGGTAAAAATGAACAGCTGAAACTACCAAAGGCTTACCTTCTGGTTTCTTTGGTGACACCGAGCCTCGGTAAAATACGGATCCGTCTCGAGCAACTGCCCAGACCTGATAAAATGCTCCTATGGAGACTGAAATGAACGGCTGGTCTGTGCCTACGTGTAACCAGGATGTTCCCTAGAAGGAGAGGGAGAGAAAAATGCCTTTTACTAAAACCGAGTACAGTAAAACCCCTACTTACGGGGGGAAAGTCCGTTTTGTAGCTTTTGCTTAAATCGGTTTTTTATGTAACTCAAAGCAAACCCATAGGAAAAAAAATATATTTTTACGTAACTCAAAGCAAACCCATAGGAAAAATGTATTTTTATGTACACCAAAGCAAACCCGTAGGGAAAAGAATCTTTATGTAACTTGAAGCAAACCCATAGGAAAAAGAATCTTTATGTAACTCGAAGCAAACCTATAGAAAATCATGTAAAACGGGACATGGTTTTAGCACAAAATCATTATGTGAGTCGAATTTTATGTAACTCGAGGCATATGTAAGTCAGACTTTTACTGTACAGTATTTTTAGATTTCTAGGAGAGGTAAAAAGAGTCAAGAATCCGTGTTTCATGCACTCTGGAGTCTTGTCATGCCTGCCACATATCCATGGAAACATCTGCAGATACAGACAGGGCTGGCTCTTTGGTGATGAGCACTGAACCCTAGAGTCGGATACGACTGGCTTTTGAGTAAGGGTGACCTTGACCTTGACCTAAGTTAGAATTAATCTGACCGCACAAAAGAAGAAGTAAGTAAATGGATGCAGAATAATATGTCTGTATCATTGGCACCCAGACGAGGTCTTACCGCTGGACTTTGGGAAGTGACATTCAGTCTACACAGCACGTCTCCTTTGTCGCTGACGGCCCAAAGAGCAACAGAATCATCCTCCGTAGCGGTTGATTGAGGGATGATGGAAACATCCCATAAGGCTATAGGAGAGACCTCCAGCCACGGTCCACTTGTGACGATTTTACATTTCCTGGCGGTAGGAGGGGGTGGGAAGAAAGAAAAAGAGGCATAAGAATTCACTTCCAGATTGGGCACAAACGTCCCGCCAGAAAATGGCTTTCGAGAACGATCCTATCCTATCGTAAATCTTAGCAGTGAATTCTTACAACGTCTGTGTTGTAGACATAGCAACGTCATGGTGGCTTAGTGGTTAAGACGCTGAACTTGATAACTTACAAGGACAGCAGTTCGAGACCCGGGTGCTGCACAACGGAATGAGCTCCTGTCCTCTGTCCCCAGCTCTTGCCAACCTAGCAGTTTTGAAAGCAAGAAATTGCAAGTGGACAAAGAAGTACCGCTTGGGCGGGAAAGGTAACAGTGTTCCGTGCATTTCTTATTTTGAAAGAAAGCCACCACGTCCCTCTTTTAAAGGGGCTGGCATTTTGATCACTCTCGCTGTGCAATAAAGATAATTCTCATTATCACCAGAAAAGCTGCATATGAATTAGCATTAGATTATTATTATTATTATTTTTTAAAAAGGTGGCAGGGAAGAAGTGGAAAGTACAGGTGGAACCAAAACAAAAGGCTTGAAAGGTATTTAAAGGAGGTGCCGTGTTTTACCTGGCCCAGCGCCTCCGCCTCACAAAGTCCTTCATTGTCTTGTTGCCATGATAAGACCTGGCGGAAGAGAAGCGAGAGATATGTATTTAAATGCTGCCCAATTTGCAGAGAATAAATGCTTTCCTGTCCTGATGCTCACCTCAAACAAAAGGGCAACCTTTGGAACATGAAGAAACACGAGAGACGTGATATTGCTGCTGCATCGATCATTTCTTCAACAATTCAGACAGGATTTTATCTCACCTGGTTGGCCCCGAACGGACAATTCTGACATTTACCAAATCATGGACAGTGAGCCATTTACGGGTCAAGACATGCTTGACCTCCCTTTAGATGCGAATTTCTTCATGTGGTTTTATTTGCAGAGCTTTCAAATTTGGAGGCTCCAAAGGTTGGCACAGAAAGCAGGGACCCAGCTGAGAGATCTTCTTGTGCCGTATCCGACTCCGAATATTGGCTATCCTCATGGCGATATAATGTCCTGGGAGCAACATAATGCAGTGGCCTTCCATTTGCCTACCACATTGCAGTAACCCACTGATATGTGTTTATTTATCTGTCATCCACAGCTTACAGATCTTGAGCCCTGGTGGCGCAGTGGTTAAACTGCGGTCTTGCAACCAAAAGGTTGTGAGCTCGATCCTGACCTGACTCATCCTTCTAAGGTCAGGAGTAAAACGAGCACTCAGCATGTTGGGGGGCAAAATGCTAATTGATTTGTGAACCGCCCAGAGAGTGCACCGAGTGCTGTGGGGTGGGTTAGAAGTCAACCAATTAACCAAATCCCAGTGCTCTGTTTGATTAGTTTCATCTGTATTTGTTTCTTAATGGATTATTAAGGAAAAGAGAGAAGTCCTTACGCTGGGAAATCAGCCGCGTATTGCCAGCCCTCCCGGTCGGTGCCGCCTGAAATGCTGAAATCGATGTACCAATCCGATACCTGAAACATGCAGAGAAAAGCAAGATTGAGAAGCAGAATGAAACTTTCCTCTTCCCCCATGTTTGAAAGGCCTCCTTGCAAAGTGCGTCATGCAAAAACTGAAGGTCATGGCTTCCTTTAGAGAGCCAATCCATCTCATGTTACATTTGCCTCTTCTCTTACTGCTTCCCACTTTTTTTAGCATTTCCACCCCCCCCCCACCCGAGTCTGGTCTTTTCATGCCAGTCCATAGTACGATAGCCTTTAAGTCACTTTTTGCTTTTAGTGAAGAGTTCTGGCTCAATTTGATTTACTTGCTTCCCTGGCAGGGGCTTTTGAGGCCTAGTAAAAAACAGCTAAGATGTAACATAGGGTGACAAAAATCATAGATCACCTTAACATGGCAAATTGCTGAAAGGTCAGCTTACCCACGACCATTGGGGTGACGGGGGCTTTGTGTTGGCCTTTGTGCATTCCTGTAAGCCAGATGCATCACTCCACATGTACCGATCTGTGGGGAGTCCCCTGTGAGAAAAAGATGCATGGTGTTGTTTAGAATTAAATCTCAATTCTGTTCAGCAGAATGCCTTCCCCAACTCGCCATACGTCTTTCTTTCTATCCACCCACCCACCCATCCATCCAGCCTAACTAACTGCCTGCTTATCTATCTATCTATCTATCTATCTATCTATCTATCTATCTATCTATCTATCTATCTATCTATCTATCTATCTATCTATCTATCTATCTATCTATCTATCTATCTATCTATCTATCTATCTATCTATTCATTCGCCCGCACATCCATCCATCCATCCAGCCTAACTATGGGTCACCTATGGGTGAGGAAAGCGGTATAAAAATACTGTAAATAAATAAATAAATAAATAAATAACTATCTCCCTGCCTATCTATCTGTCTATCCATCCATCCATTCATCCACCTGCACATCCACTCATCCATCCATCTCTATCTACTGTATCTATCTATCTATCTATCTACAGTATCTATCTATCTATCTATCCATCCATCCGCCCGCACATCTATCCATCCATCCAGCCTAACTACCTGCCTGCCTGCCTATCAATCTATCTATCACATTTTTATACCACCAGTCTGGGATATTTCCCACTCAGGCCGGTGTACAAACCATTAAATAAACAACCACAAAACCACTAAACAAACAAACAATACATCTCCTGGACGACACCTTTTCTCAGCTAGCATGGCCAGTGATTATGGGAACTGTAGTCCAAAACGCCTGGATAGGGAAATTGCCTTTGCAGATTTAGGGCTAGAGTTTAAAGAACCCTTTTCACCACAAAATACACTGGATGCGCCATCAAATCTTACAAAGCAGCTTTTGAGTCTTTTACGAGTGGGCTCACATGTTACGCCAAACCCGGTGGGGTTCTGATCGACAAGATGAAAGCGAAGACTCCCTGATAAATTTTCAGCATCCTAATGCAGACCTGGAAAAGTTGCATGGCAGTGGCAACAAGAACTCTTTGCATGAGGTTTGAGGAAGTTGCAAACAAATTGGAGCAGGTACAGAGAAGGGCAGCAAGGATGATCAGAGGAAAGACTGAAGGAACTGGGGAGGTTTAGCCTTGAGCAAAGGAGATGGAGAGGGGATATAGGAGAGCACTCTTCAAATATCTGAAAGATCATCATAAAGAGGAAGGGCAGGACCTGTTCTCCGTCATCCCAGAGTGCAGGATGAGTAATAACAGACTCAAACTACATGAAGCCAGATACAGTATAGGCTGAATCTCAGGGAAAACCTCTTAATGGTTAGAGCAGTACGAGAGTGGAACCAACTGCCTGGAGAAGTGGTGAGCACTCCAACACTGGAAGTATTCAAGAGAGAGTTGGACAACCATCTGTCATAACTGTATCTATTCTGATTCCTGCATTGATCAAGGGGTTGGACTCGATGTCCTAAAAGGCTCCTTCCGACTCAGTGATTCTATGACTGACATACAGTAAAACCCCGACCTACAAATGCCTCGACTTACATAAAATTTGACTTATATAATGATTGTGTGCTAAAACCATGTCCCGATTTAAACGATTTTCTATCAATTTGCTTCGAGTTACATAAAGATTATTTTCCCTATGGGTTTGCTTTGATTTACATAAAATTTCATTTTTCTTATGGGTTTGCTTCGAGTTACATAAAAAAAATTTTTCTATGGGTTTGCTTCGAGTTACATAAAAAACCGATTTAAGCAAAAGCTTATGGAACGGACTTTTTTTTCATAAGTAGGGGTTTTACTGTATTACATACTCAGCGTATATTAATCCATCGCAACCGTATCGGTAAAAACCCCCAAAGAATTCTGCAGTTACTATAAGCAACAGCTAAGTATTGCTTTCTAGTTCCACTGAATGTGTTAATATCTGCTGTAAGTCTGCCCTCATACGGTGAAATCTGGAATTTACCCATCAGGGAGAATTACTTTGGCTTCTGCAAAGCCAAATGTCAGGAATTTGATTCCCCACTGTGCCTCCTTGGACAGTGTTCCCCAACCTTTGGACTTCAATTCCCAGAAGCTTAAGTCAGTACAATTGGCTGGTCAGTGCTTTGGGGAACTGACTTAGACTTCTGGGAATTGAAGTTTAAAAATCTAAAGGTTGAGTAACACTGCCCTAGGAGATTTAGCAGCACATCCTTATTATAAAGCCTGTCAAAGGATCAGGTTTAAGAACATAACATATGCATCCTCTCTGACCCCTCAAACAGAGGCAAAAGTTGTTTTTGCAATGATTGCACCAAAATTAGGATGTATAAAACTCAGATCAAAACTGATGTTTATAAAGCAAAGGGACATTACAGATGACTTTCTGACATTCAGTGGAGTAGATCCAAATATATCCCCAGTTAGTTTGGATACGATATATTTATGGGACACTTTGTCAAAGGCTTTGCTGAAGTCAAGATATATTATGTCAACAGCATTCCCACTATCCACTTTGGAAGTTACCCGATCGAAAAATGAAAGATTAGTCTGGCAGGATTTGCTTTTGACAAACCCATATTGGATTCTAGTTATTACTCCACTGTTTTCCAACTATGGTAACTGCCAAAACATGACTGCAGTGGAGCAATTTCTGAGCAAGGCTCATTCATTCCAATGACCCCAGGCAAGAGGGAACATTCCAAAGTTGGCAGTTCAGCATCACTCACCTACTGCTATATCCGGTGACAGGATTCCACCGCTGGTTCTCGTAAATGTAGACACACTTCACATCTGACTGTGTGTAAATGTTATCACCGCTGCTAGCCAAACCTGTGAGTCCAAAAGAATGAATGATTACTCACTGCTTCTCGCACTTCTCTCAATGCAGACTCCCAGCGATCCTTGCCAACACAGGCCACAGCATATGACCATGGGAATTTCCATTCAAAAACACATGGAGGGACACCACAGCCTCCCTCCATAACAAAGCTACAAACGCCTGGCCAAAAAGAGATTTAACACCCCCACCCCAGAATCTAATATAATTACATTAGAAAACAGGTTATTAAAATTAAAAAAACAACACACATACTAATACATTAAACACGTCACATGCAGAGAGCTGTTGGGTAGATCAGTGGTTTAGGTTTCTGGCTGAGGAGCCAAAGGATGGATGGATGGATGGATGGATGGATGGATAGATAGATAGATAGATAGATAGATAGATAGATAGATAGATAGATAGATAGATAGATAGATAGATAGATAGATAGATAGATAGATAGATAGATAGATAGATAGATAGATAGATAAATGGATGGATGGGTGGATGGATGGGTGCATGGATGGATGGATGGATGGATGGATGGATGGATGGATGGATGGGCCTTCTTGACACGGGTTGGACTTAATGATCTATAGTAGGGGTTCCCAACCTTTTTATCCCTTCTAGCTCTGCAGTTCTCGATTACTGTTGATGTTATTGTTATAAAACAAAATTTGATATTTACTCAGCACTTCCACCACAAGTGACTGAGATTGCTTCCTCTTCATGTAAAATTGGGAGGAACTGGCCCAAAGAAAGCCACACCTTTGAGTCGAGTGCCCATTTGTTCCTTGCTGGAAGGAAAGAATTTGGCAAGAAATGCTAGTTACCTGAGAAGAAGCTACCTCCGTATCCACCAGTGTAAACCCAAGCAGTGTGGTCATAGCCGATGCCCCAGACGACCCCATGGCTGTTGCTTTCAACCAGACGGAGGTGCCCACCAATCTGACGCCAAAACCTAAAGGGTCAAGGGAATCACCCAGAGTATGTAAACATGCACTCTGTAAAGAAACTCTTTTATCCATCATCCTGCTTGGATTTAACATGTGCCAGGGTGGGAGAGGCTGAGGCTACAGCAAGAGGACTGTCTACTCGGTAGTCCCAACACACATGTTCTTTTCATGCCAGCCAACCAAGCCACCCACCCACCAACCAACCCAGCAATCAACCAACCAACCCAGCAATCAACCAACCAACCCAGCAACCAACTGACCACCAACTCTTGATTAATTGCTTAATCAACTGACCGTATCAACTTGAAATGTAGTAAGTTACATAAAATACAATTGTTGGGTTGAATAAAATCAAGTGAAAACATCTTAACGGTTAGAGGAGTACGACAGTGGAACCAACTGCCTCGAGAGGTGGTGAGCGCTCCAACACTGGAAGCACTCAAGAGAGAATTGGAAAGCAACCATCTGTCAGATCTGTGTTGATTCGGATTCCGGCATTGAGCAGCGGGTTAGACTCGATTTTATTTATTTATTCTTCAAATTTCTATTGCCGCCCAACTCGGCAACGACTCTGGGCAGCTAACAGCAATTAAAAGCAACATCAAAAACTGACTAAAACCCTTAAAAACCCCATTAAAAATTCTAAATAATTTACCCACTGACCCCATCCATTAAAAGAGAGAGAAATCTTAATTATATAAGCCAGTAGGCGGGAGTCACCTCTGGTGGCAGCCAGGTTTCAGTGATGCATGCCAGGTTGGCCCGCTCCCCCAGAATAGTCTAAAATTAGGGGGGGGGGGCTTGTTACAAACCAACCTGGCATTCATCATCATCATCAGCCTAAGGGTGGGGTCGCTTAAGATCAGCTGCTCAGGAACCAGAGATGTAGCCGGGCAGGGGCTGGACTGGGGGAGACACCAAACATTGGTCCCGCAGTCCCCGAGTGCGGCCTGCCCCTTGGCTCCCGCCATATTGCCCCATGCCCGTCACAACACCAATTTGGGCCCCAGGAACCTCACCGCCCGCCCCAGACAGAGTGCTGCTCCTCCTACCTGGCCGGCGAGGCCATCTCTCACTCCCCCTCTCACCTCCCCACCCTCAAACTCTTCCCACCCTCCTTGGAGCACCAAGTGCTCCTTGGTCTTTGGAGGAGGGCCAGCGGGCAACAGCCAACCTCGCGCCGCCCAGACGCCACGACTTCTCCTCCCCCCAACTTCAGAAAGAATGTTGATGGCCTAAAGACCCCTTCCAACTCGGTGATTCTATGATTGTAAGGAGGAGGTGCTGTCCTGCCAGCCTGCCCACCCGATCACCTACATGGGCATGACAGAAAAACCAAGGGAAAGGTTCCTTACATTTGGTCACACGGCATCGGATGCGTCGCGGCTTCCAAGTCAGGGCTCGGCTCACTCGCAAAGACGTCTCCTTTGCATGTCACGGACCAGACGGCCTGATGGGAAGGAGGGCCCTGGATCTGCCGGCTTTCGCAGCAGGACATGCTCAGGAGAGCCAGCTGGGAGGCAGAAAACGAGCATGAATGTCCTACTCAGGAATCGGGGCAAGGGCGCACCCTCTGCTCTTAAAACTTACACACACACACACACAACGTACTGAAAGCATCGGCTAGTGTGACATCCCTTCCCGCCACTATTTCTCACTCAGCATCTGAACATTAAATGAACTATTAAGGCGAATGTATATTCCCCAGGGAGGCAATCAGGCATAGTGGTTAAGATACTGGGCTTGGTGGCTGGAAGGTTGGTAGGTCAGCAGTTTGACCCGCCATCTGTCTCAGGGTTCAGTGTTCATCTCTGTTTATAGCCAAAGAGCCAGCGCTGTCTGCATTTGCAGATGTTTCTGTGGACATGTGGCAGGCTTGACTAGACACCTCAGTGCATGGAACGCTGTTTACCTTCCCACCGAAGTAGTACCTATTTATCTACTTGCAATTTCCTTTCTTGGTAGACATTCTTCATTAACTTTTATGCATAGCAGAAGACATCTTATAGGTCAAAGATCGCCCTTGCTTGAAAGCCAGTCATATCTGACTCTAGGGTTCAGTGCTCATCTCTGTTTATAGCCAAAGAGCCAGTGCTGTCTGTGTCTGCAGCCGTTTTCATGATCATGTGGCAGGAATGACTAGACACTGAGAGTGCACGGAATGCTGTTCATCTTTCTCACCAAAGTGGTACCTATTTTTCTACTTGCAATTTCTTGCTTTTGAAGTACTAGGTTGGCAGAAACTAGGACAGACGATGGGAGCTTACTCTATCGTGCAGTACTCAGGGAATGAGTAAAGGTAAAGGTCTCCCCTTGCTCGAAAGCCAGTCGTATCCGACCTTAGGGTTCAGTGCTCATCTCTGTTTCAAAGCCGAAGAGCCAGAGCGGTGTCTGCTTCTGCAGACAATTCCATGGTCATTTGGAAGGCATGACTGGACACCGGAGTGCTGTTACTTTCCCACCGAAGTGGGTCCCTATTTATCTAATTGCAATTTCTTGCTTTTGAACTGCTAGGTTGGCAGGAGCTGGGACAAAGACGGGAGCTCATTCCGTCCTGCAGTACTCGGGAATCGAACTGGAGTACTCCCAGAGTACTCCGAGACAAAAATGCCCCATAGTACAAACTCATCCTCCTGAAAAGGCCCAAATTCTTTTTTTAAAAAAACTGGTTTATATGTGCTAAACAAATAGCAAAAAGTGATCACACTTACATCCCACCCCACACCGCTTAGGGTACTCTCTGGGCAGTTCACAAAGTAATTAGCATTTTGCCCCAAACATGCCGGGTACTCAATTTACTGACCCCAGAAGGATGGAAGGCTAAATCAACCTTGAGTCCTAGTCAGAACTGAACTCATAACGTTTTGGTTGCAGGACAGCAGTTTAACCACTGCGCCACCAGGGCTCCTGGTGTTGACGGCAGCTACAAGGTCCCCGCCAATAATGAGAGCCTTCCATTCCTTAATTTCAATGCATTGTTTTTAAAAATGCAATTGATTTTCAATCTTACCCAGTCGTGCATTTCTTGTTCGGTGGCGGTTGCCAAGCGGATGGGCCAACGCTGCTTGGTTTTTTCCGGCGTGTACAGAGCGAACGAATGTTTCGCCTCGTTCTGAATCTCAACAAGGATCGTTACTTCGTTGAGGAACACGTGGATATACTAGCAAACATATGCAATACAAAGACAGGTCCTCTTATTCAGGAAAGATTATGCACTTGTACAATATGTTAAGTAAAGAAAGAAGTAGGGAATACGGTGGTGGAGACTTTACCCTGTCAAAATTAGGGAAAGGGAAAGGTCTCCCTTGCTTGAAAGCCAGTCGTATCCCATTCTAGGGTTCAGTGCTCATCTCGGCTTCAAAGCCGAAGAGTCATATCAGACTTGAATTTCTCACTTCTCTGACAAAGTAAGATCAGGAAGACAAACTTGAGAACCGTGGTTTGTTAGGAGAGCGGTAAACCAGGTTCTGGGCTCAGACGGAAGCCTTTATATCCGTGTTAATAAAAGATGATGAAAATCTAGTAAGATCTGGAGGTTACAAGTTTTCCATCTTTCGTTTAGCTGCTTCAACTGGCAGCAAGAAGCCAGTGGGGCTGAGAGGAACCAGGACATTACGTTCGAGTAATAACCGAATTCTCAGCAATTCTGGCTTATTCAGAGGCCACCCACTGGATGGCTTTCATATAATGATAAACCATGATTTAGCATTCCCTGTTGAAGTAGGAAGAAGCCTAAGTAAAACCTTGGTTTGTTCACTCCCACGCTCTCTTCTCCTTCTCCATCAAGGCAAAGCAGGGGAATAAACTAGGATTCAATTGTCATTTGCCAGATTTCTGGCTTGGTGTTACCCATAATATAGGTATCCTGGTTTAAGACAACTCTGTTCAGCTACAGCAGCATTTCCCAAGCTTTGGCTTTTGGACTTCAATTCCCAGAAGCCTATGTCAAATCCCCAAAGCCCTGATCAGCCAATGAGCTGACTTAGGCTTCTGAGAATGGAAATCCCCCTGTGGGGCTTGGGCCCCACCTTGGGAACCAGTGAGCTACAGTGAATCCAGCTAAAACCAAGTTAATTACAGTTACAGTAATACCTCAGATAACGTTTGCATGAGATAACGCTAAAACAGCATAACATTAAGCAATCTGGGGGAAAAACTGCATCGCATAACGTTAAAATCCTATGGGATGCATCGGATAACGTTCGATAGAGATAAAGCCTGTGCAATGTATCTCTATGGAGTTTTAACGTTATCCGATACATCCCATAGGATTTTAACGTTATCCGATGCATGCATCGGATAACGTTAAAAATTGGATAACGCTAAGACTTGTGGAGCCAAGTTTTAACGTTATCCAAGGTTTTACTGTACTCGAGTCAATTCCACCTCCAGGGTTTAAGTCAGTTTGTTTAATAAACTAGAGTTAATTTCCAACCCCAGTTCCAGGGTTGGCTGGTAGGAAGACAAACCAGAGAATTGGCTGAAGCCTTCCAGGTGTTGTCAAACTACAATTCAACTGTGGGCTCTGTGACTGTCGCCTGTACCTTCTTCTCCTCGTAGTGCATGTAGTAGATGAAAAGGATGCTATCCCGTATCCCGTCGTTGCCAGTGAACTGCTCAAGAGCTACGCGGACATCCACCCATTTGTAGGGCTTCCAGTTTCTCCACCACATCAAAGTGCCAGTTTTGACCCAGACAGACTGGAGAGTCGACAAAACACACAAGCACAACATTTTAGGAAGGGGAAGGAGCCACAATAAATACCCAACCATCTCCTCCTCTGGTCATATCAATCTTTTTTCCATGCATGAATGTTTGAGCAAATCTGTTGCCCATTAATTTTCTTCAAGCTGAACACCAACACGTATAACCAAGTGCTCCAAACTAAAGGCAGGGAGCAAGAGGCAGGCAGATACATTAACTGCGTTTCCATTTCTAGATATACAGGTGAAACTCGAAAAATTAGAATATCGTGCAAATGTCCATTCATTTCACTTAAAAGGTGAAACAAATATATGAGATAGACTCACTACATGCAAAGCGAGAGATGTCGTGCCCTAATTCGTTATAATTGTGATGATCATGGCGTACATGAGATTTTGTGATGATTATGGGGTACATGAGATGGGGGGGGGGGTGTTTGGGGTTTTCATAAGCTGTAAGCCATAAGCATCAATATTATAACAAAGTAAGGCTTGAACTATCTCGCTTTGCATGCAATGAGCCTATCTCATTATATTTGTTTCACCTTTTAAGTGAAATGAATGAACTGAATGAACATTTGTACGGTATTCTAATTTTCCGAGTTTCACCTGTACATTTAGATTGATGATCTTATGCTTTCTTCCTCCTTTGCCCACTTCCTAAGTAGAAAGCCAGACTCACACAATGTCTCTCGAATGCAGTTCTCAGCCTTTTAAAGCCAGGGGCCGGGTCACACTCCCTCAGACAGCTTCGGGGGCAGGATGGCCATTTTGCCCTTCCTCCGCCACATGGCACTTCTTGGTGTGGTGGAGGCAGTGGAGGGGCACATAAAATGGCATTGTAGGCTGTACATTGAGAATCCCTGCTCTAATGGGTTGACCACACCTAAATACACAGGAACTTCCATAACTTCGAAGGAACTTTGTCCTGAATTATCCTTGAATGGACTTCCTAAAACACGAACCTGTAAGTATTTCATTTCTATCTGGTTTCAGGGATACTCCTTCTTAATAGTCATAATCTCAACACTAGCCTATGGCCCTTAATAGCAAAAATACAAAATATTTTTATATCTTACTACTACTTTTATTAAGAACCTTTCCATAACATGCTTCAGGAGATACATTGAATTTACCAGTAACTATACATTTGCAGCCAGAGGCCAGTAAACTTGGCTCTCCAGGTGTTCTTGGACTTCAATTCCCAGAAGCCCAAGTCAACACTCCTGCTGATCAGGGCTTCTGGGAATTGCAGTCCAAGAACACCTGGAGAGCCAGGTTTGCTGACCCCCTGGTCTAGGCCAACAAACCCATATAAAAGTTACATTTTTCACTGAAATATATACTGGGAAGGGCTGCTGACAGCCTATAGTCTTTACCTGCTCAACAGCTTGTTCATAATGTCGGAAGTTCTCCACCTCTCTCTGGGTTCTTTCTGTGAGCTGCTGGAAAATCTGCTTCCGCCACACCGCGGTTTGTGCCGGGGTGATGGACAGGGAGAGGGGCTGCCCAGAGGATGATGAAACTGCAGCGAGAAAGAGGAGCAGGCAATCATGTGTTAGACAACAGGGGTTTGCCATTTGCCAAGGAATAGAGTCAATGAGACATTTTAGTCGATGTATTCGAAAGCCTTCTCCGTTTGTAAAAGAACCTTACCAAGGCGGCGAAAGGGTGAGTTGGAAAACATCAAAATAAATTAAAAACCATGTTTTTAAAAGACCTTGGAAAATAGGGCTAGGGTGATGGTGAACCTTGGCACTCCAGATGTTCTTGGACTTCAATTCCCAGAAGCCCAAGCACCCTGTGAATCAACACAAATAAGTTTACTGTGATTCATCCGGCCCACGCCACCCTCGTCGCTCCTGGAAGCGGAAGTAAAATGTGCCTGTACGGATTCGTGTGGATTCACAGGGTGCTTGGACCTCTGGGAATTGAAGTTCAAGAACACATGGAGTGCCAAGGTTCCCCATCACGGGGTATATTAAAATCAAAATTGAAAACTGAGACTTATGGACTATAAGAAAAGATGGAGGGTGCACGTGTCTATGGTCAATTAGTTATTGTTTATTTGTTTTTATGTCAAACAATGATGGATAATTATTAAAGCTTTTGTATTAAGCAAATATAGATGTATTTTTCATGTATTTTTATGGTCTTCTACTGTATGTGTATTATTTTTGCTTTGTTTTGTTTTATATACACTCATACCTCGCTTAAAGAGCATAATGAGTTCCACGGGACTGCTCTTTAAGCGAGTTGCTCTTTAAGTGAAACACCATTGTAAGTGACTGATTGTGACTTCTGACGTGTGTGTGTGTGTGTGTGTGTGAACCCCGATTTAGTTGTTAAGCAAGTTTTTGGTTAGTTTTAGTTGTTAAGTGAGGCTCTTTAAGTGAGTTAGTCTCTAAGTGAGGCGCTCTTTATGCGAGGTTTTAGTTTTAGTTTGCTCAGGTTTACAAAGGCAAATCCTATGGAAATGGTGTCCCAGGTTACAAATTTTTAATGTATTTACAACGGTTTACAATGATCAATTCAAGACCATTTTTTAACTTTTCTATGCATCCCTATGGATGTTTCGGTTTACAATTTTTTCAGTTTACAACAGAGGCTGTTGGAATGGACCTCCATCGTAACCTGGGGTTTTACTGTATGTCTGAAAAATAAATAACTTTTTTTTTTAAAAAAAAAGACCTTAGAAAAGTCACTGTGTTGGATTACAACTCCCATCGTCCCCCAAATCAGCATGGCTGATGGGAGGATGGTGGGATTTGTAGTCTAAAAACATGACTGCCACACAAGCAGTCGTGTGGGGGGAATCGGTAAGAAAACAGGTAGAAAACTTACACACCTGATTGTGCCGTAAACCATTTCAGGGTGCTGTGAGAGTCCACCAGGCAGGATCCGCTGGAGACCCAGGCCCACAAAGGGTGGTCGTCGGTCACAAAATGATCCTCGCCACCGACAGACAACGCGCCGAGGGAAGAGAGGCTGGATGTCTCTGAGAAGGCACTGGCCGACCCTGCTGGGGGTTTGAGAGCCTCCTTCAAGTCAATGTTAGTCCACTGCAATTCAGCAGGCTGGGGGGCCGGGTCTGAAACTGGTTTTGCCGGGGCCTCAATGGATCTTCCCTCCAAAGCAGGGGTGGTTTCGTTCAAAGGGGAGATGGCGGGACACGCAGCCGGGTCTGCACCTGAGTCCGTCCCTTGGGGGCCCCCATGGTTACTGTTGTAGTCGGAGGGTGCAGCTTCCACAGCAGGGGATGCTCCAGTCTCCAGTGGAAGGACGCCGTTGGTCTGGAAGAGGGACGTTGCCTGCTCCTTGACATCATCCGTGAAGAAGCAGCCAGCACTTTTGGAGTGAAAGGAAATAATCCGATTCAGTTTTGATCCAAGAGAGCTTAAGGATAAAACCTCCTTTGCTCAAAAGCCAGTTGCGTCTGACTCTAGAGTTTGGTGCTAAGGGGCCAATCAACTATTACGTGATCCTTTTTCTGGGGGAAATTGACTCCCTTCCCCCTATATAATCCAACTGTAATTTTCGTTTTGACCCCCTCCCTCCCCTTTAAAATTACGTGATCTGAACCAAATAGTACTGTATTTTGCACCACCAACCAGTGGTGGCGCTGCAGGGGAAATGGGCGGGCAGGCCAATTGCACTGAAGCAGGGAGCGATGCTCTAGTCTAGCCTCTTGCTCTCCCTGCAACCAGGAAGCATGGCTTTCCCCATCCATTTTCACCGCATGGAGCAAAGCACAAAGGTAAATAAAACTCTTTCTTTTTATGCACAGGTTTGGTTTCCCACTGTCAGTTAGAAACAGGTCCAAATGGATTACGTAATTTTGACCAGAACACCACCCCCGACCCCACGTAATTTTTCTGTAATTCGGATGGTAGACCCCCTCCCACCCTTTGAGAATTACATAATTGTTGAATGGCCCATAATCTCCAGTTACAGCCAAAGAGTCAGCGGTGTCTGTGTTTGCAGACATTTCCCGTGGTCACGTGGCAGACATGACTAGATGCTGATAGAACGCCGATACCTTTCCTGCCAAAGCAGTACCTATTTATCGACTTGCAATTTCTTGCTTTTGAATGTCTAGGTTGGCAGATGCTGAGGCAGATGATGGGTGCTCACTCTATCAAGATGCACTCGGGTCTCGAAGTGCTGGCCTGCCGACCTTCCAGTTTTAACCAACAAGCCAGTGCCCCCCTCAATAAAGCTCACACTGAAATAAATCTGTTGAAATGCCACAATATTTTATCTTTTCTTCCTTATTTCCTCCCTCTTTCCTCTCTTTAACTATGCCAGCATTCTGAGTAGGCACGGGCAGGGTTATCTATTAATTTGTTAGATGCCAGATTACAGTTGCATAACTGGATGAGACATAATTATGGTTACATAACTTTTACAGGACACAATTGGGGTTATTCCTTGATTTTTCTCCAACGAGCAAAGCAAAGCAATCACACTTATCGTATTTGCTATAGGCTACTATATACAGTACAAGACGCACTCCATTTTTCCAGTGTATTTTAAGGTGGGGAAAGTGGGTCTTATGCGCCAGCGAAAACGGTATACCGCTCCACAGTGCTTAGTGCACTCTCGGGGGGGGGGGTGGTAGTGGTGGTTCACAAGTTAATTAGCATTTCCCCCAAAACCTTCTGGGTACCGTATATACTCTAATATAAGCTGACCCTAATATAAGCCGAGGTACCTAATTTTGACCTGAAAACCCATGAAAATAGATTGACCCGAGTATAAGCCGAGGGTGGGAAATGCAGCAGCTGCTAGTGAGTTTCAATAATAAAAAAACATGAAAATATGTTAAAATTAATTAAACTGTTGGCACATCTTAATCTAGCGCAGTCTTGGGACCCTTATGGTCGCTGACCCGAGTATAAACCGTGTCCCCTTTTTGGGGAGCTCATTTTTGGGGTGAAAAAACTCGGCTTATACTCAAGTATATATGTTACTCATTTTACCAACCTTGGAAGGCTGAGTCAACCTTGAGCCCTGGTCAGGATCAAACTCACAACCTTTGGGTTGCAGTACAGCAGTTTAACCACTGCGTCGCCAGGGCTCAAGGAGCTGAACATGAAAGATGTTGCTTTCTCCCTTTTCATTTGCTACTCACACGATGCTTAAGACCAGGCATCCTATTTGTTAGAGTTTATGGCTACCTGAGGAGACTTGTTGAACTGCCGATATGAGATTGGTCACTGTCACGGCTGCACGTGATGGCCTTCCATGTTTTCCCGCTTAATTCACTCGGTGTGACTCCCTGGCGGAAGTAAACAGCTCTGTCCTCACAGCTGATGCCCCAGACCTAAAAAGAGAGAAGGGAGGTTTGACAGAGTGGGGGAAAAACCTCAGATTTTTTAAAAACAACTATATTCAGAGGAGAAAGAATTGAGACGAGGTGAAGGAAAGTCAGCTCTTAAAGAATCTGCTCTACTTGATGTTGAAATCTAGTGTGTCAAGAAGAGGTCTAAGCCATGTTCCTCTCTTCCTGACATGCTAGCTTTCAGTGTGTAGAGGAAGGTATATTTCATTGTCAGCAATGACTTAGGGGGACTTTGTGAATAAGAAATCTCCAGCTCTTAACTACAGTTTCCTCCCCCTCTGCTGTTGGGTCTTTTACTTAAAAAAACACACACCTCACAACAGATTTGTTCACATTAGTTCAGGCATGTGATTGCTTGAATCGATGTAGAAAAACACCAATATACATTTAGGGCAGGGGTTCCTAAGCTAAGGCCCGTGGGCCAGATATGGCCCACGGCACAATTTCCTGTGCCCACTCCTTCACAGGCGTTCCAGAAACAAAATAGCCACCCCCTTGAAGCTGTTAGGACAAAATGGCCACCCCCATCGTGCAGGCAGGGCAAAATGGCCGTCCGGACCTCGAAGCTGACTGAGAGAGCATGACCCGGCCGCTGGCTTGAAAAGGTTGGGAACCCTTGGTTTAGGGAATGATGAGACATTTTTTAAAATAGACAACAAGAGGAGGAAATGAGCAGGAAAGCTTTATTGACGGCTTACTAGGCAACAACTCCACCTCTTTCAGGGCTTCAACAGATCTGCAAACAAAGCTTTCCTCCTATCTTCCTGCATGGCCACTTGACGGAAGCAGACTTGGGGGAACCCAAACTCCCTGGTGTGACTTTGCAGCGAGTGAATGCGAGTGAATTTGCACTTCTCTTGCAGTGTAGTTGCACTCTGACTTCAGGTAAGAGGTAACAGCATTAAGGGAAGCATTCTCCTGCCTCCTGCAGGCCCTGTCCTTTCATCCCTTCCCGCTTGCTGATTTTTATGCCTCCCTCCCTGAAATGAAGTTAGCCTCACCTGGTCATTCAAGCCCACGCTCACCATCATCATCTCGCCAACCATTCCGATCCAGCTGGTGCCGCACGGATTGTGCGAGTTCACGCCTCTCCTGAACCAGACCTGTGACAGAAGAGGACCACGGTGAGTCCTGGAAGCAAAGGTCTGTCCTCCTCTATTCTGTGGACTTTCAACCGAGTTTTAGTTTAGTGCTGTCAAGGATGGGTTGCCTCCTAGCCTTCAACATCAGCCTTCTTGTGCCTAACAGCAGGGCCGGTCCTGCAACTTTTGAACATGCGCTACTGGACTTACCTTCCTATCTTTGGTGATAGCCCACACCACGTTAACCCCGACTGATACATGCAAGATCCCATTCTCCGCGACCGGAGACTCCACAGTCGTCCAAGAAATTCCTGTTAGATGAGAAAACAAATACTTAATTGAAACCTCTGTTTAGCTTCCTTCTTCTTCTTCTTCAAGTGCCATATCCGATACCAAATATTGGCTATCCTCATGGCGATCAGCCATGCAGATTGTCCTGGGAGAAATATAATGCAGTGGCCTTCCATTTGCCTTCTGCATTGTAGCGTGACACTCACAGTACCACTGATCTAGTACCGTGAGTCACTTTCTGGTCCTGAGCCCTTTTGGCACGCAAAGTCCTCCTCAGCCCCAGGCCAGGATTGATGAAGCTGCTGCCCTCCATCAAGATGGATTTCAGTGGGATTTAATCCACTTTGGGACTGTCACCCTTCCCTGTGGACTTCACCACCCAAGGCTGTTAGTCCTCAGGGTAGTCAGGTTAACCACTGCCTGACGATCGGTGTTGAGCCACTGGCAGTAGAGCCTAGACCACTGTTTCCAAACCTTTCATTTTTTGGACTTCAATTCCCAGAAGCCTAAGTTAATTCCCCAAAGCACCGATCAGCCAATGTGCTGACTAAGGCTTCTGGGAATCGAAGTCCACTTGTGGGTCCTGGGCCCCACGTTAGGTACCACACTTTGGTGTTCGCAAAGGGCCAGCCCTTGCCCCCGATGACATTCCATCTGGCCCACGGCAGTGGCCCGGAAGCGAAAGCGAACACATTTACGACAGACGTAAACACACCCGCACATGCACAAAAGCGCCTGCACATGCGCAAACACACCGGCAGCGGTTTATAGCAGCGTTTGCAGTAGGGGGAAACCACGTGTCCGGCCCGCTCAGCTGTCTGAGGGGGAGTTGTCCAGCCTGTGGCACAATAACCTTGAGAACGCCCCCTGGTCTATACTCTACAGCAGGGGTACTCAATCTTTTCAAGCTGAGGACCAGGTCACGCTCCCTCAGACAGCTTCAGGGGCTGGGCGGCCATTTTGCCCTGCCTGCCACACATGGCACTTCCAGGTGTGGCGGAGGCAGTGTGTGTGTGTGTCACATGAAATGATGTCGTGGGCCGCTTCCAGCCCCCGGGCCATAGGTTGAGAACCCATGCTCTACAGTCACTATTACCACAGCAGGATACCCTGACCAGACTAGTGCCATGAGAATTAATCAAACCCAAAAAAGCATATTCTCCCATGACCACAGAGTAGGACTTGCCCTGAGGGTTGTTCCGATCAATCCCTTCCCGGACGATTGCCTGGCCTTCCCAAAGAGTCGCCCACACAAGGTCGTAAGGTCCACAGCTTATCTGGACGGCTTCGCCGGGAGTTGCTATTAAGGTCCACGAAGAACCTTCCGGATTGTGGTGGCAGACATCTTCCCTGTACCAGACCTAAGGAGACAGGAATAGCCTTTGGAAAAGGAGTGGTGGATCTTAAGCCAGGGGCTTCCCCAATTTTTAAATTATTTTTATTGCCTTTGGTCCTTTCTATCACAAAGGGACTGCGGTGGCTTAGTGGTTAAGACGCTGAACTTGACTGGAAGGTTGGAAGGTCAGCAGTTCGAGACCCGAGTACTGCATGACTGAGTGAGCTCCCGTCATCTGTCCCAGCTCCTGCCCACCTAGCAGCTCAAAAGCAAGAAATTGCAAGTAGATCATTGCAAGTAGTATTACTAGAATTTTACCCCCAAAGTTGGAAGAGGTGGGTGGGGTTTGCACAAAACTAAGGAGAAGTCTTCACAAATTGTTATGGCCACAGCCACCCAAATGCTGCTTCAGATCAGAGACATGGATGGTGTGGCACTTCAAATCCCATCATCCTTCCCCATGAGCTATACTGTCTGTGGCTGATGGACGTCACAAAGCCAAAACATCTGAAAGATATAATGCTTTCCTACCTTTAATGCAGAGACAAATGTCAAAATGGTAGAATTAGAAGTACCTTTTCAAAGCTTGAAACGTATATAAAGGTATAAGATGGAAGGGTGGCTTAGTGGTTAAGATGCTGAACTTGACGACTGGAAGGTGGGCAGGTCAGCAGGTCAAGACCCGAGCGCTGCACAACGGAGTGAGTTTCCGTCTCTGTCCCAGCTCTTGCCAAACTAGCAGTTCGAAAGCAAGAAATTACAAGTAGATAAATAGGTATCACTTCGGTGGGAAGGTAAACAGCGTTCCGTGCACACGCAGTGTCTAGTCAGGCCTGCCACATGACCATGGAAACGTCTGCAAACACAGACAGCGCTGGCTCTTTGGCTATAAAAAGAAATGAACACTGAACCCTAGAGTCAGATATGACTGCCTTTCAAGCATCGACGACCTTTAACTTATGATGTGAAACCCTCTACTGCTATGCGTAAAAGTTAATGGAGAATGTCTACTAAGAAAAGGATGGTTACCTTTCCTTGCAAAGAGACGGCCCAGACTGACAATCTCCCGACGGGTTCGTCCGTAACCTCCCAGCCGCCCACGGAAAGATCACTGAAAGGGTCCGGAAGTTGCTTCGGATCTTCCTGATATGGAATCTACACCGAGGAACACAAGATAAGCTACTCACCTTTTGGGCACCAAAATCTCTTGCATAAAACAGATGGGCAATGGGCAACTTGTGAGTCACCTGGTGGCGCAGTGGTTAAGCTGCTCTACTGCAACCAAAAAGGTTGTGAGTTCGATCCTGACCCTGAGGTTGACTCAGTCTTCCATCCTTCCGAGGTCGGTAAATTGAGGACCCAGCATGTTGGGGGCAAGATGTTAATTAACGTGTGAACTGGGCCAGAGAGTGCATAAGCACTATGGGGACGGTATAAAAGTGTGATTGATTGTGATTGTGAGTTACGTGAGCCTTCTGCCTCAAAGCTGGTTTGTGGCTTCCAACCCCACTTGGTGTGTGCGTGCATGCGTGCGTGCGTGCGTTATTCTTCTATATTTCAGATCCCATCCAATTAGGTGAATTTCCCAATTAGTTACTTCCTCTCTAAAATGAGGTGCCTCTCTCCCCTTATTTACAAAAAGGCCTGGAACGGCAAGGTGGAAACGGAAAGTAGTTATTTCAAAACCAGCAAGGGGGGGAAAAGGCACATACTTTCGCCCACAAATCTCGCGACTTGAATCTCCTGTACCGAATCCACCGTCGGCGTCGCACGCAGGAATTCCATCGCTTGTCTTTGGTGTAGGTGGCCGGGAAGTCAATGGCATACGTCCAGCCCTTGAAATAAGATGCACAGTTAGAAGGCAGAAGAGATGGGAGACGTCCATTTTGTCAAGACCCAAGAATACGAGCAATACATCTCTTAAAAAAAAAATCAACAGATTTGCGTTTGCGACTTCTGGCCTGACATAACCTTACAGCTCTCATTCTGAGGCCAGGTCCACTGATGGCGAACCTTTTAAAGACAGAGTGCCCAAACTCAACAGGCTGTTGTCCGATCTGCAGAGGGGGCAGGGCAAACTCTGTGCTGGGGGGAGGCAGGAAGTGTTCCCATTGGGCTGCTGGGCAGAGGGGCGTGGAGAACTCTGTGCTGGGGGAGAGAGGAAGCGCTCCCATTGGGCTGCTGGGCAGAGGGGCGGGGCAAACTCTGTGCTGGGGGTGGGAGGAAGTGCTCCCATTGAGCTGCTGAACAGAGGGGTGGGGTAAATACTGTGCTGTGGTAAGCTCTCCCATTGGGCTGCTGGGCATGGTGGAGGGGTGAACTCTGTGCTGGGGGGAGGGAGGAAGCCCTCCCATTGGGCTACTGGGCTGAGGGATGGGGTGAACTCTGTGCTGTGGCGATAGTGTACATGCCCACAGAGAAGGCTCTGAGTGCCCCATCTGGCAAGCATGCCATAGGTTTGTCACCACTAGGGCAAAAAAGACACCAACATCATTGAACCATTCTCATTCCAAAATTTTGTTCTGGATAATAATATCGAACAACTTTAATTAACCTTCCATGAAATAAACCACACCAATTGCTCAGTCCAGGTTTCCTTTGCTTCACCAGCATAATATAGGGCTGGGTGAATGAATCAGAGCATAGCCACTGTTAAACAAACAAGACATTTATGAATAGATTTGATTGTCCTTTCTTATATGCAGTATCCCACGTGGATTTCCATTCAAAGGCTTTAAAAAATAAAATGCCCATCCATCTTACGTTTTCATTTATCTTAAGCCAGGGGTTCTCAACCTGTGGCCTGTGGGATAGATGCGGCCCGTGGCACCATTTCGTGTGGCCCCACACTGCATCCACCACACCAGGAAGTGCCATGTGGTGGAGGAAGGGCAAAATGGCCATCTGGCCCCCCAAAGCTGTCTGAGGGAGCGTAACCCAGCCCCCGGCTTAAAAAGGTTGAGAATGCCTGTCTTAAGCGGACACTTGAGAATACGAAAAAACCAAAAGTTAACTTGATTTGTCCACTCAGCTTCAAGCTTCACTGCAGCTTGGAAATGGCCTTTTTCAGACTCACAAAAAGCCTCTACTGGCCTGGGAGGATTCTGGAGGTGTCGTGTCCCCCCCAAAAAAATCAAGTTTTAATATATGGTATGGTATTTAATATATGGTATTAAATACCATATATTATATATATGGTTTTAATATATGGTATTTACTGTGAGTGGTTTCCAGGGATGTAAGCAGAAGTCCTTGTTGACTCTTGCTATGTGTCTATTTGTAACTGGACTGTCTTCTTCTTTTAGGAAAGATCGGAGGCAGAAGGAGAAGGGGGCGCCAGAGGATGAGATGGCAGAAACCCCTCACGCATGTGCACCTCTGCCTCTGATGAGCGTGCATGCGCAGAAACCCCTCACACATGTGCAGAAACCCCCTCACACATGCGCAGAAACCCCCTCACATATGCAGAAACCCCTCGTGCATGCACACCCCCACCTCTGATGGGCACGCATGCGCAGTAACCTCCCCTCTGGCCACTCCAAATTCAGGATGATGGCGGGACAGAGGGGGAAAGAGGGGTAAAATAGGAGATTTCCTAGCCAGTACGGGACACTTGAGAGGTATGATTTGGGGTTGAAAGGATTTTTGTGGGAGAAGCTCTGCTCAGGGGATGCCTAAATGAGGTTCCCTTTCTGTCCTCAAGAGCTGGGACAGAGACGGGCGCTCAATCCGTCATGCAGTACCTGGGTCTCGAACTGCCGACTTGCCAGCCTTCCAGCTAACAAGGCGAGCTTCTTAACCAATGAGCCCTGGTTAGGAGTGAACTCACAACCTTTTGGTTGCAGCACAGCAGTTTAGCCACAGTGCCACACACCCTGGTCCTTTAACTTACTCCCTGTGTATACAGCCAGAAGATGTGGAGTCCCATAAACAACACTGTGTCACTTACCCCTTTCTCTGTAGGCTCCCCGCCAAAATTCTCATCCACGTACCAATCCGATTCCCACTCCCAGTGAGGAGACGGCACGACAAAACTTTCCAGTTTCTGATGTTTCAGGCCGCTCGCATCACTCCACTGCCAGCGGTCGCTGGGTAGCAGCTTCTCACAAAAACCGATCACAGGGTTCCAGCGCTGGGGAAGAGAGAACCCGGAAGCAATGAGGGACGAGAGCTTGGGATTGTTCCTAGGTCACAAACACAATCGGGTATACCCTGGGCAACGGCAACCTTGTTGTGCTGGCTAATCTTTCTCACACTAGATAAGGCGAAAGGAACAGTGGAATGAATTCACCAAAAGGTGGCTTCGTTTTGGCATGGAAGAAGGGGCTAAATGTGAGCCAGCAGTGTGATGTGGCTGCAGAAAAGGCCAACACCATTTTAGGTTGCATTAACAGAAGTATTGTCTCCAAAACCCTTGAGGTACTATTAAAGGTAAAAGTCACCCTTGCTCAAAAGCCAGTCGTATCCAACTCTAGGGTCCGGTGCTCATCTCTGCTTATAGCCAAAAGGCCAGCACTGTCTGCGTCTTCAGACATTTCCGTGGACACATGGCAGGCATGCCTCAACACAGAAATGCAGGCATGCCTCGATACTAAAAACACTGCTCTTTGAGGAGGCCTTTGGGAATGTGCTGTCTATTTCTGCACAGAACGGCTGTTTACCTTCCCACCGAAGTGGTACCTGTTTATCTACTTGCAATTTCTTGCTTTCGAAATGCTAGGTTGGCAGGAGCTGGAAAAGAGACAGAAGCTCACTCTGTTATGCACTACCCGGGAATTGAACTCTGACCTTCCAGTCAGCGAGTTCAGCATCTTAACCACTATTCAGCATGTTAGACGACATCTAGAGTAAGGTAAAAAGTAAAGGTTTCCCTTGCTTGAAAGCCAGTCGTATCCGACTCTAGGGTTCAGTGCTCATCTGTTTCAAAGACCACGGAAACGTCTGCAGAAGCAGACAGCGCTGGCTCTTCGGCTTTCAAACAGAGATGAGCACTGAACCCTAGAGTCGGATACGACTGGCTTTCGAGCAAGGGCGACTTTTACCTTTAGTTGAAACTATCATTAGGGCCATCAAAACTGAAACGAAGAGCTGAAACAAAGAGAAGCCAAAATCTGGAATTCCCATGCCCGCTTCACATACCTGGTTTTCGTAGGTTTCCTCCTGGTATCGGATAGGGACGTCACTGGAGTGGACGTAGACGTACACTTGATGGTCACACGCGATTCCCCAACAGCACTGTTTGACAGCAGAAAGGCGCTTAAATTCCAGCTCTCCATATTTACAATGCTCCCAGTACTGTCCAGTGGTTGAAAGTGTGTAGATTCTGCCAAAGATGTCAACTGCCCAGAGGAGAGAGCCAGATGTGCTCATGGCTGAAAGAGAAAAAAGGCATGGTTCAGGCAACGGAGCATTTATGTAGATCTGCAGTGGCTTAGTGGTTAAGACTGGAAGGTTGGCAGGACTGCAGTTTGAGACCCGAGTGCCTCACAACGGAGTGAGCTCCCGTCGTCTGTCCCAGCTCCTGCCAGCCTAGCATTTCAAAAGCAAGAAATGGCAAGTAGATAAACAGGTACCACTTCAGTGGGAAGGTAAACAGTGCTCCGTGCACTCCAGTGTCTAGTCATACCCGCCACATGTCCACGGAAACATCTGCAAACACAGACAGCCCTGGCTCTTTGGCTATAAGCAGAGATGAGCACCGAACCCGAGTCGGATACGACTGGCTTTCAAGCAAAGGCCACCTAATGCATTTGTTCAAAGGGATTTCCACTTCTTGTCTTGGTTCAGGTTGAAGAGTGAATGCAGAAACCTGTAACCTGTGATCCTATACACATCTACAGGTATTCCCTCCAGATGTTGCTGGACTACAAATCCATGATCCCCAGCCTTTAGTGAGAGATCATAGGAGATGTAGTCCACCCTGTCCAAGCCCACAGAAAACAAGATGAGTGGAGGAAGCCATTAAAAACGGGGTGGGTGGGGGGGAATTAAGCAGTTTCATGGGTATCTATCAGGGATTATCAATTATTTACTAATTACAGGGTTGTGGTGCATTTTACTTCCAGGAGCTAATAAGATCACACACAGTTCCCTGCACTGATGTCATCTCCACAACAACCTTATGAGGTAGGTAGGACTGCTGTCACATTGGCCTAACACAGTAATGGCGAACCTTGGCACTCTAGCTGTTTTTGGACTTCAATTCCCAGATGCCTAAGTCTCTGTGAATCCACACGAATGGATTTACTGGTGCTCCAGCTGTTCTTGAATTTCAATTCCCAGAAGCCCAAGTCTCTGTGGATCAGTATGTGCTGCAAACCCATTCGTGTGGATTCACAGAAACTTGGGATTCTGGGAATTGAAGTCCAAGAACAGCTGGAGTGGCAAGGTTCGCCATCACAGGCCTAACCTATTTCACAGGTTTGATGTCAAGATACCAGAAGGAAAGCTGTGGGCCACTTCGGATCTTCTTGGTAAAATAAATATTTAATTTAGTATATAAAATTAGTATTTAAAATTAATATTGCTACAAATACTCCTATGTCCACTTCTGAATAAATATCTTTAGGATAGTGCTGTCAGGAGACTTCAACAAACAAGATGCTGGATGTTGCACCCTCCCATTACAATCACCATCATCATCATCGTCGCTGCGAGTAGTCCACCAGACGTTTAAACCAGAGTTGATTATGATTATTTTATTCTTTTGCAATTGTATCTATTTTAAAAAAAGGTTAGTAACGCATGCAAACCTATGACGACTCTTAAGTTCACACGAACTGCAGAGAGCCGCGGGGCGCCAATTGAGATCCGAATCCAGATCAAATCCGGATATGGCTCTGCTTCCTCCAGAAACCGAATTAACACTCACACACACACTTACCTACAGGCAGCGTTGGATAAAACGAAATAGGCAAAGGATTCCCTTGCTCGAAAGCCAGTCGTATCCGACTCTAGGGTGCAGTGCTCATCTCTGTTTCTAAGCCCAAGAGCCAGCGCTGTCTGCTTGTGCAGACGTTTCCGTGGTCATGTGGCAGGCGTGACTAGACACACGGAACGCTGTTACCTTTCCCACCGAAGTGGTCCCCATTGATCTACTTGCAATTTCTTGCTTTCGAACGTCCAGGTTGGCGGGAGCTGGGACAAAGACGGGAGCTCGTTTCCGTCCTGCAGTACTCGGGAATCGAACGAAATACCGGGACACGAATACAAGACTAATGTAATAAAAGACACCCGGGCACAAATAAATATGAAAATACTATAACTGTCACGTGTATAGATGGGGGCCATTCAAAGAAAGGAGATGCTTTATGAATCAGGCAGGTGTTGCATGCATGGAAAGGTAACGCATTTTATTGGCAAGTTGTTTTGAGTAAATTTTGCATCTCGTTTCCATGCCATGGCATCGTCCTACTTTTAAGCTTCGTGTAATCTTATGTTATCTAATGTATTTTTAACCTGACATGGTCAGATGAATAATCAGTTAATAAAGGATGATGATGATGATGATGATGATGATGATGCTAGGCTCCCTCCCGCCTCCTCCAGGATCGAACCCCCTTCCTACCTGAGCCGCCTGCTGCGCACGGGGAAAAGCGCGCAGGTGGTGCGTGCAGGTAAGGTGGTTCCAACCTGGCTCCGCACAGGCGTAGGAGGAGAAGGAAATCCGGGCCCGGGATGAGCCGCCCCGCTCATTGGCTGGGACCTCGCGGCCCTCGATTCCTATTGGGTAGCTGAGGCGTCTGTTGCGGAACCGGCGTTCTCTCCCCGCCTCCTCTCTCCCAGCCCAGGGAGAGTTAAGCAGCAGCTGGCGTCTGACGCGTGTTTGCGTATCGTGGGAATGGAGGTCACTTTCTTGCGTGGATAATCTTCTTTTTTTAAAAAAAATAAATTAGAAAACGGTTTTTTCTGGGTGAGAATGCAAGAAGGCTGAGTGAGAAAAGGTTTCCCTTGCTCGAAAAACAGTCGTATCAGACCCTAGTCATCTCTGTTTCAGACATCAGCTGTCTGCTGCTTCTGAAGACGTTCCCGTGGTCATGTGGCAGGCATGACTACTAGACACCGGAGCGCACGGAGCGCTGTTTACCTTCCCACTGAAGTCCCTATTTATCTACTTGCAATTTCTTGCTTTCAAACTGCTAGGTTGGCAGGAGTTTGGACAGAGATGGGAGCTCATTCCGTCCTGCAGTACTCGGGAGTCGAACTGCTGACCTTCCCCCTCCCAGTCAGCGTCTTAGCCACTTGAGCCACTGCATGGACATAGCTCCTTCAAACTGCCAAAATGAAGCCATTTGGGGTCCTGTTTACAGATGAGCACTGAACCCTAGAGTCGGATACGACTGGCTTTCGAGCAAGGGAAACCTTTACCTTTTACTGTCATGGAGTTGTGGCTCTTTGCATTATACTTTTTGGACATAAAAGCATCTTGTGTACAATTGGGTACTGTTGCTGTCAGCAAAGGTACAGGACTGCGGTGGCTCAACTGGTAAAGACGCTGAACTTGAAGACTGGAAGGTCTGAGTTCGAGATCTGAGTGCTGTATGATGGAGCGAGCTCCCGCCTCTGTCCCAGCTCCTGCCAACCTAGCAGTTTGAAAGCAAGAAATTGCAAGTATATAAATAGGGACCACTTCGGAGTGGAGTTTCTCCAGCAAAAAATTCTTTCAACCCAGAGTAATCTCTGACATCATCATCATCATCATCATCATCATCATCATCATCATCATCATCATCATCATCATTATTATTATTATTATTATTATTATTATTATTATTATTATTATTATTATTATTATTATTATTATTATTATTATACTGGTGGTTAAATGGTTTATACCAGGGGTGCCCAAACTTTTTGGGCTGCGTGCCGGTCACATGGTCAAGCATGCCGGTCATGTGGTTCCTTCCACTCAGAAGAAGAAGTAAAATGCACATGTGCATTTTACTTCTGCTTCTGGGAGCGGCGAGGGTGGTGCAAGCTGGATTAATTGGTGCCATGTACCATAAATAAAAGTACTGTACAGTAAAACCCCTACATACTATTTTCCCCCATTCCACAAGGTTATTTGTATGTCAAAAAAAATTTGTACAGTGTATGTCAAAAACACATTGGATTACCAGAAGAGGCCTCTAGATGTCACCATATATTTTTGTATGTCAAAATGTTCCTATTAAAAATTTGTATGTCAAAATTTTTTTTAGCCAGGATTTCTATTTGTATGTCACATTTTTTGTAAGTCAAAGCGTTTGTATGTCGGGGTTCCACTGTATGTATATAATGGTGCCATATGCCGGATCTGGCCCGCTAGATGTAATTTGGGCACCGCTGGCTTTCTGGTTGGAATGGTTCTTAAGAGCATCTTAGGTATCAGATTAAGAAGTGGACAAAACTACCCTCTCAACTTTATATAAATACCACCAGCAGCAAAGAAAATCTCACCAGCTTCTGGACATCAACTCGAACCATTGGAAAGTGCGCCTAAATTTTCATTATTCTGTGGAGCAAATGAGAGAATGAATCTTGCTCCGTTGTCTGCCACAACGGACCCACCCTGTTGGTTTTTGCAATCTGTTTCTCTCCTTTACTTTAATTTCCCCTCATGGCTGAACCTGTAAAACTCCTTCCGTTGTTCCTTGAAGGCCTTCCTTTCCGGATTCTTGACTCCTCTTCCTCTGGGCACGCTTCCATTCGGACACATGTGGCACCAGCTTTTGCGTAAGGCTATCATATGATGAGATGTTGTATTCTGCCTTCTGGACATTTCCCTGCTGATAGTAAAGGGAAAGTGAGGAGTCGAAACGTCTGGCCTGCATAAAGCCTTTCCCAGTAGCCTGGTTCCATGTTCTCTATGTTTCATTATAATTTTCAAATAAAATTGCTTGTGATGATTACTGAGCATGCCCCTTCTTCATTGCATGGTGGTGGGATGGGGCTAAGACCCTTCAGAATGCTTCTGTTTATTTATTTATTATTATTTATTTATTATTATTTATTTATTTATTTATTTATTATTATTATTATTATTATTATTATTATTATTATTATTATTATTATTATTATTATTATTATTATTATTATTATTATTATTAATTAAAATCAGGTTTCTCTAAGCACAAAAATGCCTTTACTTTAATCTTCAAGTGCGATATCTGATTCTGAATATTGGCTTTTGCTCTTCTTTTGGTTTTTGTGACATGCAATGAAATACGGGTGGGTCTCCATGAAAACCTTTTAAAACACACGGTGGCTTAGTGGTTAAGACACTGAGCTTGGTAGCCTTGATAGCCGCCCTGAGTCGGCCCTGGTCGAGTAGGGCGGGGTATAAATCGAATAAATGAATGAATGAATGAATGAATGGTCAGCAGTTTTGAGACCAAAGTGCTGCGTAACAGAGTGAGCTCCTGTTGTCTGTCCTAGCTCCTGCCGACCTAGCAGTTAGAAGTTAGTTTTTAACTATAAATATTTTTTAATACAGTTTGCTTCGATTTACATAAAAATTTCATTTTTCCTATGGGTTTGCTTCGAGTTATGTAAAAAAATATTTTTTCCTATGGGTTTGCTTCGAGTTACGTAAAAAAACCGATTTAAGCAAAAAGCCTATGGAGCGGACTTTTTATGTAAGTAGGGATTTTACACTCCATTCCACAAGTTTGGACTTTATCCGATTTTGGACTTTATCCAAATCAAATGGGCGATGCATCGGATAACGTCCAACAAATGGACTTTATCCGAGGTTCCTATACAAAATACCTCAGATAACGTCCATTTTTTTAAAAAAAGTTTTGGACTTTATGTGATGCATCACGTGTGCATGAAAACCGCGACTTTATCCAAATCGGACTTTGTCCGAATCGGACTTTATCCGAGGTACCACTGTATGTTGTAAGCCGCCCAGAGTGGGAAAACATTCCAGATAGGCAGAATATAAATGTAATAAATGAATGAATGAATGAATCATAGACACTTATATATTGCCCCCATATAAGCGCTTAGTGCACTCTCTGGGCGGTTCACAAGTGGATTAGGCATTTTTGCCACCAACATGCTGGGTACTCATTTTACCGACCTCGGAAGGATGGAAGGCTGAGTCAACCTTGAGACCTGGTCAGGATCGAACTCACAACCTTTGGGTAGGTTACAGCACAGCAGTTGAACCACTGAGCCACACATACACACCGTGTCCTTTAACGATCTCCCCCCTCCCCTCCCAGGGCTGTCATCAGAAATTTCTGGGCCCCAGACTGAGCAATCCTATTGCCCCCCCCCCCACACACACATTTTGGCCATGCCACTCTGTGGGCGTGGCCAAATGTGTGGGTGTGACCAAATATGTGGGCGTGGCAAAATTAGGCCATATGTCATGCCTGCCACATAAAGGTAAAGGTTTCCCTTGCTCGAAAGCCAATCATATCCGACTTTAAGGTTCAGTACCCATCCCTGTTTATAGCCTAAGAGCCAATGGACTTGATCCACAAAAGCTCACATGAAAATACAGTAGTTAGTCTTTATCCACACACACACACACACACTCTCTCTCTCTCTCGCCACACTCTTTGTAAGTCTGCCACCACATTGGGGGTGCCCAACCTTTTTGGGCCATGGGCCAGTCACATGGTTCAGGGCTGGTCACTATGGCCGGAGGGCCGGATCTGGCCCTGATGCCAATTCCTCCAGTCCATGAAGCCCTCGTCGCTCCTGGAAACGGAATATGGGCACGTTCTGCTTCAGCTTCCGGGACCAGCCCTGAACCATGTGACCAGCTCACGGCCCAAAAACTTTGGGCACCCCTGCTTTAATGTACCACAACTGTTGTTGTTGTTTTTTTTTTTGGGGGGGGGTCTTTTTTATTTTGTTTTACTTTCCTGAATGCTTGAAACACAGGCAGCCACTTTAAAAACAACCACCACCACCCCACAACGACTTGATAGCACACCACAGCAAGAAACTCAGACGGATTTTCAAGAGGCAAAAGTGGGTTTGGGTGGATTTTTTGGGGGGGGTGGGTGCCTCCCGTTAGTGTTCAGGGAATGGAGAAGCAGACGAGTGAACTGTCAGAAAACACAGTTAACATACATAACACTCCTCAAACGGTGGGCAGGAGGCGAGGCCAGAAATGGCCCACTGGGAGCAGCGCGGGAGGGCCGCGTCTCCTTTAATTGGGGGGGGGTGTTGTTGGGGGTTTCCCGGCGGAGTCACCACGGGGAGGGGAGGGGAGGGGAGGAAACGCCGGGGGTGTCACGTGAGCCCAAGTCTTGTGACCCGCCTGGGAGGAGGAGGAGGAGCACGTTGCTTGGACTTGGACTGGAGGCACCGCCGGCGCTTTTGCGCGCCTGAGGGGAGTTTGCGCTTCCGCCCAGGATCGCGCCAAGCGAGCCGAGTGGGGGGGGGGGGCAGGTAAGGGCGGCCCCCTTTCCCAGGCTGCCCGAGGCCCCGGAGGGCGAGGCGAGCGCAAGTCTAGGGAGGAGGAAGAGGAGGGGGAGACGCCACAGCTGATCATGGACACCAAACCCCTCCTCCAGGAGAGACCCCCGGCTTACAGCCCCAGCCCCGCCAGCCAGCCCGGGGTGGGCGGCGGGGGCGGCGGCGGCTACGAGTACCGACCCGGCAACTATGGGGCCATCCCGGCCCCGCACCCGACGGCGGGGTTTCAGCCACCGCCCCCCTACCCGTATCCCCCCGGGCCGGGCGCAGGTAAGCTCTCCAGGCTTGGGTGGGTAGCCAGGGTGGCGCTTGGACCCTTTTGGGGGGGAAGGTTTGAGGGACCCCCCCCTTACTTAATGGGGCAGCCTAGCACTTCGAAAGCAAGCCATTGCAAGTCGATCAATGGGGACCACTTCGGTGGGAAAGTCACAGCGTTCCGTGCCTGCCACATGACCACAGAAACGTCTGCAGAAGCTCTTCGGCTTTGAAACAGATGAGCACTGAACCTTAGAGGCAGATACGACTGGCTTTCGAGCAAGGGAAACCTTTCCCTGAGGAGGGGTCGGATGGAGGAGCCAGAGTTGTGTCCTCCAACAAGTAGGGACAGCCGTGGGAGGGGGGGGGCAGTTGGGGTTGATGGCACCTCCCCCCAAATTGAATTGTCAGTGTCAGGAGGCCTCAAACCTACACCAGTTGTGAAAATATATCCTCTTGTGAGTATCAGCCCCCGTAAGATAAGGAGAGAAGGAGCAGCGGATGCCGAGAGAACTAAAGAGAATGACCCTTGACATCCACACACAGATGACATCTTGCGCATAGTGACAGGAGGCCTCAAACCTACACCAGTTGTGAAAATATATCCTCTTGTGAGTATCAGCCCCCGTAAGATAAGGAGAGAAGGAGCAGCGGACGCCGAGAGAACTAAAGAGAATGACCCTTGACATCCACACACAGATGACATCTTGCGCATAGTGACAGGAGGCCTCAAACCTACACCAGTTGTGAAAATATATCCTCTTGTGAGTATCACTCCATGTAAGATGAGAGAAGGAGCAGCGGACGCCGAGAGAACTAAAGAGAATGACCCTTTGCATCCACACACAGGTGACATCTTGCGCATAGTGACAGGAGGCCTGAAACCTATACCAGTTGTGAAAATATATCCTCTTGTGAGTATCACTCCACATAAGATAAGGAGAGAAGGAGCAGCGGACGCCGAGAGAACTAAAGAGAATGACCCTTGACATCCACACACAGTTTACATCTTGCGCATAGTGACAGGAGGCCTCAAACCTACACCAGTTGTGAAAATATATCCTCTTGTGAGTATCACTCCATGTAAGATGAGAGAAGGAGCAGCGGATGCCGAGAGAACTAAAGAGAATGACCCTTGGCATCCACACACAGTTGACATCTTGCCCATAGTGTCAGGAGGCCTCAAACCTACACTAGTTGTGAAAATATATCCTCTTGTGAGTATCACTCCACATAAGATAAGGAGAGAAGGAGCAGCGAGAGAACTAAAGAGAATGACCCTTTGCATCCACACACAGGTGACATCTTGCGCATAGTGACAGGAGGCCTGAAACCTATACCAGTTGTGAAAATATATCCTCTTGTGAGTATCACTCCACATAAGATAAGGAGAGAAGGAGCAGCGGACACCGAGAGAACTAAAGAGAATGATCCTTGACATCCACACACAGTTGACATCTTGCGCATAGTGACAGGAGGTCTCAAACCTATACCAGTTGTGAAAATATATCCTCTTGTGAGTATCACTCCACATAAGAGAAGGAGAGAAGGAGCAGCGGACGCCGAGAGAACTAAAGAGAATGACCCTTGGCATCCACACACAGTTGACATCTTGCACATAGTGACAGGAGGCCTCAAACCTACCCCAGGTGAGAAAATATACCCTCTTGTTGGTATTGCTCCACCTAAGATCAGGAGAGAAGTAGCAGCAGATGCTGAGACAACTAAGCAAGAGAAGGACCCTCAACACCCTCTGAATTGATATAAGCCTCAAGTCCAGTGGCTCAGATCCAGGAAGAGCTTTATGGCAAGAACAAACATTCTTGAGGGTACGCAAGAGCAAAACCAAATTGGAAGAAGGAGGAAGGAGCTCACTGGACAAGGAATAGCATTAAAGGATCTCCATCTCCCCTACGTCACTTGGAGGACCCTGAATAGGCTGAGGGTCGGATGCATAAATGCAAGACCAACATGCACACGTAGGCGCTGTTGGCAGACAACAACACACTGTGTGACTATGGAGAGATACAGAATCCGGCTCATTTAGTGCTCTGCCGATTACTGCCAGAAGCATGCACCGATGAGGACTTAAGTTTGGCCAACAACAAAGCCAAGAAAGTGGCTTCATTTTGGAAGTTCAGGGTTTGATTGGGACACGAAAGAATAATAATAATCTAGGTATGATACAGAGGTTTAGAGAACCTGAGCAGAAGGAGAGCCCAAATGTGTATATTTTTGGTTTTAATTATTGTACACCTCCCAGAGTGGGGAAATATCCCAGATGGGCAGTATAGAATTTTTTTTTAAAAAAAATAAAAATAAATAGTGACCATTGTTTTGCCTTCACTAGTGTGTGTGTGTCTTGTCAACTGTTTGTGGTCTTGAAAGAGGAAATTATATTCTAGGTTTTGTGTGTGTTGTGTCCCCCCCCCCCACACACACACAAAGAGAAAGTACACCAGTTCCTTATATGCCAGTGGTGGTGAACCTATGGCATGCGTGCCACAGGCGGCACTCAGAGCCCTCTCTGTGGGCACCCGTGCAGTCACCCCGGCACACAGTTTGCCCCGCCACACAGTTTGCCCCGAAAGGAGTGTTTCCTTTCGCTCCTGTTGCTGTGTTGGCACTTTGTGATAAATAAGTGCGTTTTGGGTTGCAGTTTGAGCACTTGGTCTCTAAAAGGTTCGCCATCACTGCCCTATGCTGAGATTTGTGGAAGTTAAAGTAGTGGTCTATGTATTTACCTTTTGGAACTTTTAAAAAAATATTCCCCGTTTTCTCTCCATTAGGTACACACATCTAAACATAAAATGTGCAGTGTATGTGTGTGAGAAAGAGAGAGAGAGAGAGAATAAGAGAGAACAAGAACCATATGATATGGGCAATTCCCATTTTATACAAGGAACACTTAAGAGTTATGCAATAGTTCAGGAGTGGCCAAACTTTTCAGGCCGTGGTCTGGTCATGTGGCTCAGTGGGCCGGCCATGTGGTTCCTCCCACCGGAAGCAGAAGCAAAACACGGCTTGCAATCTGTTTTGCAACAGGATGAGATAGATTTTAAGATGCCATTTTCTCTGCTTAACCCAGGGGAGCCCAAACTACGGCCCATGGGCCGGATCTGGCCCCTGACACCAACTCATCCGGCCTGCGCCGCCTTCATCGCTCCTGGAAGCGGAAGCAAAATGCGCCCATATGGGAGCGGCAAGGGTGGCGTGGGCCGGTTGAATTGGCATCAGGGGCCGGATCTGGCCCATGGGCTGTAGTTTGGGCACCCGTTTCAGAGTATAATTTCCAGATTTCTTCACCATTGGCCATACTTGCGGGGGGGGGGGGTTCTGGGAAATGAAGTCCAGCACCATCCAGATGACAGAACCCCTGGCCCAGCAAGTGATGAACATCTCAGCTGGCAGTCTGGTTAGCTTTTGTACATGGAATGGAAGCAACAGGGGGGAAAACCTTGTTCTCATTTCATCTCACAGTGCAAACTATATTGGGCTACTCCTGTACCCCATTACTGGCATGCTCCAAGTTGTAGCTCCCATCTTCCTCTGTGTGGGTTCCATGCTGGCTGTGGATGATGGGATCTAGAGTAAAACACTCCTGCAAGGCACTGAGAAGATTGTTTTTGTCCTGCTGCGCATGACAAGAAAGAGGCTGTCGTCGTTCATGAGCTTTCAAGGGGTCTCTGGCCGGCTGTTGTGACATTGGACAAATAGTTGCTAAACTTGTTTGCTCGCCTTCCTTGAACCTTCATCGGTCTGGAAATTGGACTTTAGCATCATTTGGTAGCCAGCATTGAGGAATCACTGTATTGAATTGATTTTTTTGGGGGGGGTTTAAAATGGGGCACTTTCATGTTTCCCCCAGGACTCTGGTCAGTTTCGCTACTGCCTTTGCAAGTGAAAAGAAGTGAAAGTGACAATTAAAAAGCTTGTTGTTTAGGATTGATTTTGTGGGGCAGAGTGGTGCTGGAGAATGCGACCCCTTATAGCCATGGTGGCGAACCTACGGCACGTGTGCCAGAGGGGGCACTCAGAGCCCTCTGTGGGCATGCACACCGTCACCCCAGCATAGTTTGCCCCGCCCCTCTGCCCAGCGGCCCAATGGGAGCGCTTCCTCCCTCCCCCCAGCACAGATATTCTAATTTTCCGAGTTTCACCTGTATATTCCGTTTGTTCTCCGAAGACTCAAGGAATCCCATATAGAGCAATCCTAGACACCAGAGTGCACGGAACGCTGTTACCATCCCACCGAAGTGGTACTTATTTATTGACTTGCAGTTTCTTGCTTTTGAACTGCTAGGTTGGCAGGAGCAGGGACAGACGGCGGGAGCTCACTCCATTGTGCAGCACTTGGGTCTCGAACTGCAGACCTGCCGACTTTCCAGTCGTCAAGCTCAGTGTCTTATCCATTGTTTACCCCATTTTTGGTAGGGATTGTCCAGTGAGGTTAAGGTCCCCAGGCTGAACCCGCTTAGCCACAAACTCTGGTGTGATCAAGGCAGTCGGTTTTCCTGTCCTGTTGGACTCTGTCATTCCCAAAACATCTTTTTCTCTTCCCTTCCACCTGCGATTCTCCCCTGTAACCCTAGGGATGGGTCAGAATGCCACTTCAACTTGCGTTCATTGAGATTTCTCACATTTGTAAACACCTTTCTATTACTTCAGTGGTTAAGAAGCTCACCTTCTAAGCTGGAAGGCCGGCAAGTCAGCAGTTCAAGACTCGGGTACTACATGACAGTTTGAGTGCCCGCCGTCTGCCCCAGCTCCTGCCAACCTAGCAGTTCGAAAGCAAGAAGTTGCAAGTAGATCAATAGGGACCACTTGGGTGGGGAAAAGATCTTGGGAACATGAAAGGAGCCTCATTTGGGCGTCCCCTGAGTGGAGTTTCTCCAGCAAAAAACCTTTCAACGCAAAATAATTTCTGACACGAAATTATTTTTATTATTATTCATGATGTACAGCAGGGATTCTCAACCTGCGGCCTGTGGGTTGGATGCAGCCCACAGCACCATTTCATGTGCCCCCCCAACTCCACTCCACCAGGAAGTGCCATGTGGTGTAGGAAGGGCAAAATGACCGTCCAGCCCCTGAAGCTGTCTGAGGGAGTGTGACCCGGCCCCCAGCTTAAAAAGGTTGAGAACTCCTGATGCACAGCATAGAGCATAGCTGTCAAGCATCCCGTATTGGCCGGGAAAACCCCTTATTTTACCCTCTTTCCCACTGTGTGTGCGCATTCTTAGAAACTGAAAGACTTGAGGGCTCAAATCCAGAAATGGTGCGTGATCGTCAGGGTCATTCATTAGTATGCTTGTATTCAGAAGAATTTTTTTTTTTGCCCCTGTTTCATATTGGTGAATGCAAGAGAGTATGTTAAGAAGAGAGCGAAAGTGACTTTCATATTTCGGTGTGGCTAAAAGATTTCACAGAACAAAAAGGTCACAAGGATTTATGCGCAGTTGTGTCTGTTTGGTGGTTGTTCTGAATCCCTTCTGATGGGCACCTGTTCCTTTATAACATTCATATTTCACTTTTAATTATAAGCCCAGATACCTTCCTGTTCCCTTGTTCTCGTTTTATCTTCCAAACAAGGTGCCGCATGCGTTCTGGATATTGGCTATCATGCTGTCTTTCTGTTCTTAACTCCTCGGAACAGTTCTTCCGAGGACATGCCACACCAGTCTCTCAGGTTCATCAGCCATGAAGTCTGTCTACGTCTCTTCCCAGGGATCTTTCCTTGCAGAGCGAGTTGGAGTATTCTATACTTTGCGTTGTTCCTCTTGATATGGCCAAGGTATTGGAGCTTTCTTTGCTTAATGGTCTTGAAGAGTTCTTGTTCTTTATCCATCCAGCACAACGTTGCTACATTAGTCACACGGCCATCCCGTGATATTTGTAGCAGCTTCTGTAGATCCACACTTCAAAAACTCCAATTCTCTTTTCAGACGCTTTAGTCCTGTGATGGCGAAACTTGGCACTCCAGATGTTCTTGGACTTTACTTCCCAGAAGCCCAAGCCCCTGTGAATCCACACGAATGGGGATTCATTCGGCCCATGCCGCTTTTGTCGCTCCCGGAAGCGGAAGTCAAACGCACCAGTACGGTTAAGACTCTTCTGGGTTAACCCTTCTTCTGTACGGGTGCGTTTTACTTCCGCTTCCAGGAGCGACGAGGGCGGCACAGGCTGAATGAATCGCGGTAAACCCATTTGTGTTTATTCATGGAGGCTTGGGCTTCTGGGAAGTGAAGTCCAAGAACATCTGGAGTGCCAAGGTGTGCCATCACGGCTTTAGTCAATGTCCAAACTTTGACTCCATATAGCAACACTGGAAGTACATAGACTGGCCAGGTTATCTTGCTATGGTAACAGTAGACCACACTGCCAGCAACTCAACACCGAGTGTCAGGTGGTGGCTAACTAACCTGACAACCCTGGACTAACGGCTTTGGGTGCCAAAGTCCACAGGGAAGGATGATGTTCCCCAAGTGGATTAAATCCCACTTGAATCCATCTTGATGAACGGCAGCAGCTTCATCCATCCTGGACTGGGGCTGATGAGGACTTTGCGTGCCAAAAGGGCTCAGGACCAGAAAGTGACTCGTGGAACTGGATCAGTGGTACTATTTGTGTCATGCTGCAATGTGGAAGGCAGATGAAAGGCCACTGCTTTATACTCTCAGGACAGTCTTCATGGCTGATCACCATAAGGATCGCCAATATTCAGATTCGGATACAGAAGAAGAAAATCTTAGTCCTTTTAAAAAAACAACAACTGCTGATGCAGTTGGTTCAGGAATGTACATAAATACACATTGCCATTGTAATGTATGGTGCTTTCTGTCACTTCTGGAACTAACTATAGAAAATTAGTTATTGTGCCAGTAATATAGCTTCATGCACACTCATCCTGTTACTTATGAAGTGTAACATTGCCACACTCTTCACTGCAGCCAGTAACTAGTTACAGATCCATTACATTACTTGTAAAGTGTCCTTTCTAAATTATAGTACAGTATTGCCTGTAAAGGGACTCCGGTGACTCAAGTGGTTAAGACGCTGAACTTGATGACTGGAAGGTTGGAGTTTGATTCCCGAATACTGCACAATGGAGTGAGCTCCCATCTCTGTCCAAACTCCTGCCAACCTACCAGTTCAAAAGCAAGAAATTGCAAGTAGCTAAATAGGGACTTCAGTGGTCGAGGCATGCTTGCCACATGTCCATGGAAACATCTGCAAACCCAGACAGTACTGACTCTTTGGCTATAAACAGAGATGAGCACTGAACGTTGGATACGGCTGTCTTTCAAGCAAGGGCAACCCTTTACCTTTATTGTCTAAAAGTCTAAGCCTTAGCAGGATTTTCTGAAATAAACCCACACGAAAAGCAATTAAAACCCAGCAATAGTGACCATGCAGCGCTTGATGAAACACCGTAACAAAGTTTGACCTCTTGGGGAAGGTTTAGTCGTTTGTCAGACCAGCTGTTGGCCAGTTGTGTGGCTTCCGGAGTGCGATGGCAATGAGAGGGACATTGCGATGAATTTCAGCAACCAGAATGTCCTAATCCACTTCCTGGGATTTTAAAAAAATAAATATGTGGAGTTTAAATAAGAGACAAGAAGACAGGTAACTTGTCCAGATCGAGTGTTTGCAAAGCTAATAAAGGGAATGTTGTTAAAACGGGTTAGTAATGCCTTAGTAATGTTTAATGGAACTTAAATCTCTTCTTGTCTGCCTTTTTTGTTTCCTTGACCAGGATACCCTGTTCCTCCAGGACCACCACTCCATAACTATCCCAACACAACGTACACAATAATCCAGCAACCCACCACCACCACATCTGTCGTAGTTGTTGGAGGCTGCCCGGCTTGCAGGTATATTAATTCTTTGACATTTCCGAAATGGTAGCCACGTTTGTCTGCGTTTCAAGCATATCCTGGCTGTTGTTGATGGGAGCTAAAACTCAAAACATCTGGAAGGGTAGAAGCTGGGCAAAAGATTTGATAATATACCAGATGATGATTAATCTGTGCTTTAGGCATCAGCCTCCAGTTCCGTGATGGCAAACCTTGGCACTCCAGATGTTCTTGGACTTTGATTCCCAGAAGCCCAAGCACCCTGTGAATCCATACGAATGGGTTTGCGATTCATCCGCCCCGCGCTGCCCTTGTCGCTCCTGGAAGCAGAAGTAAAACGCGCCTGTCCAGGCGCGTTTTACTTCTGCTTCTGGGAGCGACAAGGGCAGCGCGGGGGGGGGGGGGGGATGAATCGCACTAAACCCATTCGTATGGATTCACAGGGTGCTTGGGCTTCTGGGAATTGAAGTCCAAGAACATCTGGAGTGCCAAGGTTCGCCATCACGGCTCTAGTTTGACAACTAGGAAAACCAAATCTAAAATAAGTGCAAACATTTCCCCACTATTTTCTCCTTGGGGGAGGCTTAAGGGACTGTTTATTTTTCATTTGGGATAGGAAGGTTGGCATGAGAATAGACATTTCCTCCCCACTTGAGTTGGAGTTTGAAAGTTCGGAACAAAAACTGCTAGAAACGTGTTCTTCTTCTTGAGATTCACTTTGAGAAATGCAATAGCTGGGACGACTTGGCCTTATTTTTTCACTGGGGTGTGTGTGGCTAAGAACTTATCTTCTGTTCACTTTCATTTCATGTTTCCAGCCACCCAAAATTTGACGATTTCTAAATATATTCCAGAGCAGAGCTACATTTCTGTACAGCCAAGAATCACTTCTTGTTCTGGAACTTCTCCTTCTCTTCTCCGTGGTCCACAGTCCTTAAGAATGGTCTTCTTTAGATCAAATTTAGGCTTTCAGATGGTTTTCCCCCCCTGATTGCTGATGAGACAATCAGGTCCAAATCTCTCAGATTTCCTATTTGAATTCCAGATTCTGCAGCCTTCTTACTTGTTACACAATTTGGATATCTCGGCATAGTTCGAGGGAACACCTAGAGCCCTCCCCACCCTCCATTTTTTCCACGTCATCTTGTAAGAACTTGTCTTGAACAGGAAGTACATCTAGGTGGGGACACTCAAGTCTCCGGCTTTATACTTGGCGTCAGGTTGGGCACTGAAAGAACTGGTTTCTGAAAAGAAATGCCAGCTGGAGAGTGCTGGATGGGGTGGGTAGGGTGAGGGATATCAAGAACAATCCAGTTCTGATTGACTGCTAAACTTCCAAGAATTAAAATAACAGAATAATTGAGTTGGAAGGGGCCTTTAAGGCCATTGAATCCAACTCCCTGCTCAATGCCGATCTGACAGATGGTTGGTCCAGTTTTCTCTCGAGTGCCTCCTGTGTTGGAGTGCCCACTATTCCTTGAGGTCATTGGTTCCTTTGTGTACTGTACGTTTTCCCTTACAGCCAGCCTTCTTGTAACTTGAGCTTGTTGTGTTTCCTGCACTCTGGGATAACCAAGAACAGATCCTGCGCCTCCTCTTTATGACTATCTTTCGAGTACACTTAGTGACTAACTCACTTAAAGAGCAGAATCTTCTCTGAATGGTCGCCTCGCTTGACAACTAAAACCAACCAAAAACTCGCGTGACAACTAAATCGGGGTTCACAATCCCCCCCCCCCAGAAGTCACAATCAGTCACTTACAATGGTGTTTCGCTTAAAGAGCAATCCCGTGGAATGCATTATGTGCTTTAAGCGAGGTACCACTGTTATTTGAAAAGCGGCTATCATATCCCCTTTGGGTCTACTTTTCTCAAGGATAAAAATACTTCAGTCTTTCCTCATAGGGCAGTGGTGGTGAACCTATGGCACGCGTGCCAGAGGTGGCACCCGAAGCCCTCTCTGTGGGCACTCATGTGGTCACCCTAGCACAGTTTGCTCTGCCCAGCAGCCCAATGGGAGTGCTTCCTCCCCCCCCCCAGCACAGAGTTTGCCCTGCTCCTTTGCCTAGCAGCCCAATGGGAGTGTTTCCTCCCTCCCGTTGCTGTGTTGGCACTTTGTGATAAATGGGTTTTGTGTTGCAGTTTGGGCACTCAGTCTCTAAAGGGTTCGCCATCAATGTAATGGGGTTTGGTTCCCTTTATTGCCCTTCTCTGAACTTGTTTCAGTTTGCTGCCAACCTTTTTAAAAGTGCAGTGGCCAGAAGTGGCCTAACTAGTAGGAGTCTGAATAATAGTTAGGAAGGACCAGTACTTCAAGTGCTTTGTAGACTATTAAGGCAGCCTAAAATAGCATTTGCCTTTTTTGCAGCCACATTGCACTGTTGACTCATATTCAGCTTGTGGTCTACAACAATTCCAAGATCCTTCTTGTTCATAGTATCACTCAGCCGATTGTACCCCAGCTTATAACTTTTCACTGCCCAAATACTCGACCCCACTTAACTGCCCTGTGGTTCCAGAATGGAGAACTTCTCATTCTAGACCACTAGCTGACACCTTTGTGGCATGGTTGAACCTACGGGGGGGGGGGGAGATACACTCCCGCCACCATAGCTTTCGGACGGCCAGGGTCATTGCTGCGCCACGTTGAGGCGTGAGGTGGGATTTGCAGTTGATGGATCATTCACCTTTGATTAAGCAAGTGTTGTGAATGAATGTCCTGATTCTCATTGGATCTTCAGTCAGCAGAAGTACAGCATAAATGTGAACTCCTGCTTGTGGTAAAAAAAAATCCCTCTATTTTTAGTTTGTACAAGCCTGGGATTGCTGTGGCTATAGACCAGAGGAAAGCTGCTTAGACTTGGCAGGCTGACTTTTCTAGTAAGGATTACCACGAGGCTCTTACTCTCACCTTCTGTCTCCCATTTCATAGAAGGGGTGACTTCCAAATAGAAGTGCTTGTAGGTTTTTTTTACTTGTAAACTGCTTACTACACTTAGCACTGAGTTAAGATGAGTGGTTGGTAGGTAATGCCTAGTCCATGGATTCTCAACCTGCAGCCAGTGGCACCATTTCATGTGGGGCCCTCACCACCTCCACCACACCAGGAAGTGCCATGGGGTGGAGGAAGGGCAAAATAAGAAGCTGTCTGAGGGAGCGTGACCTGGCCCCTGGCTTAAAAAGGTAGAGAACTCCTGGCCTAGTCTGTAGATAAAGCAGTTATTCTTCTTCCGTGTCTAGGCCAGATGCTAAAATGAAGGCACCTTTTGTTGAGTTCATTCCGCAGTTCCTTTTGCCTGACCTAGTGTGAGAAATATTAGCTGGCAACACGAGGTTACCATTACCAGGGTATCCCCGATTGTGGTTCATAAATACCATAATCTTCTAGGAGCTTTTCATGACAATATAGTAGCCATATCTGACCTAAATTATTTTATAGATGGAGGTTGGAAGGGAAAAAAATCTTAAAAATGAATTTCTAATCTGTATCTCATGGGAGGTGAGTGAAGGAGCCCTTTGTAGGTTCTGTTTGTCTTTCTTCCTGACAGAGGCATAGTAAAAGGGGTGATCTGTACCAAAGTTTTTGGTGCTCACATTAGGAAGAAAAAAGTATTTTGATTTGAGGCATAAAAAGTCATGGCTTTTGGAATGCATAGCTAGCATCAAAAGAATGATAACATTGTGCTGACAGTTCAGAAAAATGTATCACACAGTTAAATCCAATTGTTACTCCCAGTTCCAGTAGACCCATTGAATTAAAGGAACTGGTTAAGTCAATAGTGCGTAAGGTGTTGATGATGACATTCAAAGCCCCAATCAGTTTAGGATCTTGTTACCTGGTGGAACATCTCAAAAAACAAACAAACATCTGCCTGCATTACCCAGTCTTCACAGAAAGCACAGCTCCAGGTGCCAACGCGGAGAGTGGGGAAAAAAGGTTTCGACAATGAAACAAGCCTTCTTAGTGGTGGCACCCACAATGTGGAGCATCTTACTTGTGAGGATATATATAAAACCTCATTCCTGGATATATTTAAGAAACCTTAAAAAACCTTAAAATCTTACTGTTTAAGGAGGCCTTCAAAAACCTGTTAATGGCCATTTTGTTCAGTTGTTTAGTTTAATGTATATTATTATTTGTATTTTTTGTTTAATCCAAACCACCCAGAGTGGAAAAACCTCTCAGATGGGTGGGACATGAGGTTAGATGAGTAAGTCCCATTGATTCAGTTAGGTCTCCTCTAGTTGATACAACTGGCTCAGGGCTTGCCATCTGTTAAACGAGAACAAAAGAAAGTATTGCAAATATGCTATTTAAAATATTTGTTACATGCAACTAAAGACCTGCTACTTGTATGGAAAGGAGAGGATTCAAATGATGTCCATTTTGGTTTTGTACATGGGCAAGTGTTTGAGGGTTGTGGGACTGTGATACCTGATACTGTGTGCCAAGAAAACCTCTGTAGTTAAAAGCAAAATAGATACTTAAAATGATTTACTAGCGCCTGTCTTTACTTAGAATTTGCACTTAATGTATATTTGTTTTTTCCAGTAACTTATTTTATTTTGTTGGTTGTAAACTACTTTGAATACTTGGAAATAGAAAATATTTTGGGTTCGTGGTCACTCAGTTAAAACAGTTATCATATTTTCCTGCCAACAGGAACAAAGAATATTGATTCCATTATTAGGAGAGAGTCATTTTTGTGTGATTCTTTCAAAGCTTGGCTTTAATTTTGTTTGCTCATTAAAAAAAGCCTTTATAGCTAATCCACATCCTACTTTCTTTCTTTTTTTTGCAGAGTTGGTGTACTGGAAGACACTTTCACCTGTCTTGGTGTCTTTTGTGCAATTGCATTTTTTCCTATTGGAATTCTTTTCTGTCTGGCGCTGAGGCAGCGAAGATGTCCCAACTGCGGTGCAACGTTCGGTTAAAGGACCAACACAATTAGGGTTTTGGAAGCTATTAACTATTATAGTACCTTTTTCTAATGTAAATGTTATGTACAATCATGTTTATGCTCCAGAGCTGATTTTGTAAAAGTGTGATGAAGTTAGCCCCTCATCCTTCTCGCATGTACAACGGAAGCATGTCTATTTCAAGACAGAAATTACACCTAGCTTTGTCTTTTAAATTCATCTCTTTTGGAAATTTCAATAAATCTGCTTTTTGCAAATTCACATGATAGGATCTTATTTTTCTTTTGGGGGGAAAAGTGAGGAAGGGAATGGCTGTCACTAATGTTACAGTATTATATAGAAATGAGAAAAGTCACTCTTTTGCAAGTCCCAAAACAAATCAATTCCAGGAGTTGGTGGTTCAAAAACATATTTTCTAATGTCTGGCATTTCATCAAAAGCTAAGCTCTAAACGCCATCAATTTCATCTGTGCGTGGAGGAGATTTTCAGAAAACAGTCTTGGAATAAAAGTATTCCAGGTAAACACTGCCTCTCCTCCCCAAAAAAAGTACAGGTTACCTGAATTTGGCACAAAGCCACCAATTGCATTAATTTTTATTGATTTTTGGCAAATCTGTTGGTACAGTTTTAACAAATCTTCTCAAAGTAGGTTGTGCTTCACAGTTACTTCCCTAGACTGTTGCAGATCATAGTCTATATGTAGCAGTTTTGCTAACAACTTTTTTTGGGGATCCTAAGAAGCTACATCTGGAAATATACCTTGTCCAGACTTCTTATGTTACCATGAACAGCAGCCACCTAGTCTTGGAAAATGGTTCAAGCTGGCATACTAGATGATATAGAATATTTGTTATTGTTTTAGACAAGCTGTACACCTCATCTCTCCTAACGTATACTCAATAATTTTTCATTTATGTCAGTATAATACATGCTTTTTAAATATGTCATGAAGCATAATTCATCACACAGTATGAATGCCACATTACCTCAGTACAAACCTGTCCTAGAAACAAAAGTTGTAGAGCATACACTTTTAAAAAGGGAGACAATTCAGCAAAAGAATACCTGATTTTTCTATTTAGTTATTCATCAGTTAAAATCTGTATTAAACTACCCTATTAAATAGAATACTACTAAGACACAGCATAATAATTACATTGTGCCTTAACATATTGCAAAAGATTTTAAAGAATATTACATTTTCTGATAATTCTGAAGATAAATATTATTCTTATTTTATCCTAAGACATTCATCTTAAGCAATACAGTGGAAATATTACAGCATTTTATGGCATAGTAAGGGAACCTTAAATGGCCTGCCTCTTTAAAATCAGCTAAGTGTATTCATGTGTTTTAAAACAAGCACATTTTAATAATTGGAACTTACCCATAAAATTAACTATACACTGTAAGAGGGGGAAAAGAATTAATTATGATGGTAATAGTACCTAAGCCTCTTTTTTGTTTTTACAATTAAGTCTTCCTAAACAAGACACGCTGTAAGATCAAAATGTTTAAGCATCTTGACCCATCAATAATTAGCTGATCTATGAAGCAAAAAAAAAATTCTTTAAAAGTCCTGAAATCTGCTGAAATATTTTGCTACTATACACATTAATTACAGTTAAATAAAATGTTAAAACAATACAGTTAGAATAATCTGAAAATCATATTGCTCAAGACAGAGATGGATAAATATTACATGTTGCTCATCGAATAATTGGTGCAGATCTGTCATTAGTTACTGTTGGTCGTAGCTTCACGGTAGCAAATGGATTTTCTCCACTAGTAAAAGAAAACACAGAACACAGTAACTAGGAGTATGGGAGCAATCACAAAATATACCGTTGGCAAGCTCATGATTTTTATAAACGGGGAATGTTTTACAGCAGGTTTGTTGGACTTTAAAGAACAAGAAGCAGGGCTAGGATTGAGTTGATGCCCTCCCACTGCCCTCATGTCCAGGGAAGGGCTTTATCAGAATAATGATGAACTGTAGCCACAGAATGCTAGTTTTGTCTCCAATGCAGAAAGAAAAACAAAAAAGAAGAAAAATATATGGAATCTTCTTTCCTCTTTTATCTCATAGGGTGTTGAGGGAAAATATATGGAGTGGACAACTAAATCTAATAAATATTAACTGTAATATGCACTCATTCCACTACTGCTTGTTTGAAGTATAAATTGAGACCTTGCAATGATATTATACTTTAAAGTGATTCTGAGTCAATATGAAAACACAGTTAAGCCTTTTAGCATTCTTTAATCACTTTCTTTTAATTCAGCCTTCTGTATTTCTCACCCTCCCTAACTGCCAGCATAAAATACTACCCAGAGAAATTCTTGGTACGGTAACTCAATGAGAACCAGACATGGTAGTAGTAATAATAATAATAATTTCGTGTCAGAAATTATTCTGGGTTGAAAGGATTTTTATGGGAGAAATTCCGCTCAGTAAACTCCTCCCCAAATGAGGCTCCTTTCATGTCTCCAAGAGCTGGGACAGTGACAGGCGCTCAATCCGTCATGCAGTACCTGGGTCTCGAACTGCCGACATGCCAGCCTTCAAGCTAACAAGGCGAGCTTCTTAAACATGGAGCCACCGCAGCCCCTGGAGTTCCAATGAAGTTTACTGGTGATGACTGAAGCTGCTGTACTTGGTACATCAGCTCAATTTTGTGACTCCTCCCCAGTCAGATTTTTGCTCATCCAGAAATAAAATGCTGACCTGTTCCTGTGATAGCAAACCTTGGCACTCCAGATGTTCTTGGACTTCACTTCCCAGAAGCCCAAGCCCCCGTGAATCCACACAAACTGGTTTACTGTGATTCATCCAGCCTGCGCCGTCCTCGTCGTTCCCGGAAGCGGAAGTAAAATGCACCCGAATGGAGGAAGGGTTAACCTGGAAAAGCCTTAACTGTACGGGCGCGTTTTACTTCCGTGAGCGACAAGGGTGGCACGGGCCAAATGAATCGCAGTAAACCCATTCGTGTGGATTCATGGGGGCTTGGGCTTCTGGGAATTGAAGTCCAAGAACATCTGGAGTGCCAAGGTTCGCCATCATGGACCTATTCAATTTCAACTCTTTTTTCTGCCATGTTTTGTGGGGTAATCTGAATTATTCCTAGAATGATGAATTAAAAGAGGGCAAAGCCAAGTCCTTGGGTTCTGCTTTTCAAAACCGAAACAGTCTAGGCGATATAAATATATGAATAATATGGAGAAAGAGACAAGCCTACCTTAGGAAAGGTGGTTTTACAATCTCATGCATGTCATGGTTCTGAAAAATAAAACAAAAGCCACAATCACCCAACACAGGAAATATTTCAGTAATTGTAGGTTATTCAGAGAATAGGCAAACAAAGAAAACTAGCCACATGATCCATGTTCAAATCATAAAAAATGCAAAGAATGCAGGAGGGAGGCGATACCTTTATTGGATCACTAAAAAAAAGTTGCAAGTTTTTGTAACTCAAAGGTCACTTTTTCAGGTAAATGGTTGTGGCATGGTGTTAAAGCCAGTTTGGTTTTGCTTAGATGTTAACTTTGTAGAAATGCAGTCCGGACAAATAAGTGACCTTTGAGTTATGAAAGCTTGCAACATTTTGTGTGTTTTTTAAAAAGTGATCAAATAAAGGTATCACCTCCCTCTTGCATTCAGAGAATAGAGTTTATTTGTAATGGTAGTTTGATACCTTCTCCTGCTTTTACCATTTCAGTCTGCTGATAACCAGGAAAAGTAATACATATTTTTTTAAAAATCAACACAATATGATATGAAAAAAATGTATTAAACTTCATTGAGTTTTTTTTATTGTTATGTAATTTGCCATGACCTGTGTACTAAAGCAGTAAACTGAATTTGTCTCTTCATTTGTGTTAATACATAAGCAAAGTGCACAAAAATGTATGCCATGGTGCCAGTATGGATAAGAGCAGCTCATAGATGACCTTGCTGGGTTTCAGCATGAATCCATCATTCACTGACAGCGGTTTCTGAAGCCACAACATCTAACAGCAACCTTTATAGACAATACAATTAGAGTCAGGATGTATAGCTTGTAATCTTTCCAAAAGCATCCCATAAGCATACATTGTGATCTGTCAATCACAATAACACCTTAAATTTCGCAACTTCAAGGCAACAGTCAAATGCAGAGGGTTTGTGGATAGCAAATACTAGATTGTATTCCTTTAGGCTGTCCTAAGATAATGACCTGTATGAAAGCATCTTAATAAAACAACAATATAGAGCCTTCCTTATATTTAGACTAACGGGGCCAATGGCTACGGGCGAATGAACCTCTTTAGGTGGGGTGATGGCCCCCTCAGTGGAGGAAATGCCACTGGAAACAATCCTATTGGGTCCAACGGCAAAATGAGCGGAGGAAGAACTCTGATTCCCAACAGTCATGGAGGCAGAAGAGGCCATGCCTGATGGACTGGCTGTGAAGGCGTATCTTTATAATATCCTCAAGGCTGCAACAGTCCATTGCAGTCCTGGTGTTAAATCCTGCATGTCTCATTTCATATGTGCCGCAGGAGATGGCTCCGAGATCACAGAGTGTGGGTTGGGTCACTTCATGGCAATCTGGGATCCATCTTAAACAAATGCATGCCAGTCGCATTTTTCCTGCTTGCCCCAGAGGGCGAAGGCGGCCCAGAAATAGCCAGCCTCCAAGACCAGGCCTCCCTGTGCCCTGGTGCAGGAAAAACATATACGGTACCCGGGCCAAGTTGCAGCAGACGATATTTAGCATACCTGTCAAGCGTGGCTCTGGAAAATACGGGACCTACGCAGAAGGGTTCATGCGCAGTCACTACTTTCCCCGCCGGTCAAATTACAGGATGGCGGCGGGAAAGTAGAGGAAGCGGGAAATCCTAGCCAATCCGGGATACTTGACAGGTATGGATATTTAGACTACACTAAATACAATTTTTTAAATCAAATGTACCATACAAAAAGCATGTGCCAAGCTGACATATTCAATAAGAAAACATATAAAATGCTGAAAGGCTACATATATTGGTTATATAATGAGAACTGACATGCACAAACTGTTATAGTTGGTCTTTCAAGATTAAAATGAACGAGAAAAGCAGCATAGGGATAAGACATCATGGCCCAAAACGATGAGAGATTGGTTGGAAGGATCACAGCATCATGGTCTAAAACAGGAGTTATCAACCTTTTTAAGCCGAGGGCCAGGTTACGCTCCCTCAGACAGCTTCGGGTGCTGGACGGCAATTTTACCCTTCCTCCACCACATAGCACATGAAATGGTGCTGTGGGCCGCATCGAGCCCATGGGCCGCAGGTTGAGAATCCCTGGTCTAAAAGCTACCACTTCCTGTGACAACTCAGACTTTCAGTAGAAGGGAGAGGAAAAGAACAATTAAAAGGAATACAGTATATGACTAAATTTTGATTCAGGAAAACTTTTCAGTCCCTCAATTTCACAATGCACATCTAAAACTGCAACAACTTTCTAGGCACAGAAGGTGGCAGTGCAGTAGAGGAATAAGCCGCCTGTGGAAGTTTGACAAGATGTATTATCTCCTCATACAAATACACACTCCAATATAGATTAACTAAATTAATTGTATAAGTCAACAAATAAAAATATCAGAGAGTAACAAAATAAAAAAACAAAAAAGGTTGTGGCACCTTCTTCTTGCGTGTCTAGGTCAGATGTGAAACTGTCAAAATGAAGGCACCTTTTGGTGAGTTCATTCTGCAGTTCCTTTTGCCTGACCTAGTGTCGGAAAGATTAGCCGGCAACACAAGGTTGCCATTACCAGGGTACGCTTAGTTGTGGTTGAAAAATACCACAATCTCCGAGGAGGCTCTAAAGGACTAACTGCTGTACTGTGTATTTTGATGTTAGCTTTTGTGGATGAAGTCCACTTCATTAGACTTAAGATATATAATGAAAACAGTCCCAGTAACTTTCACTGTAAACTCATTATTTTAAAGTACTAAAATCATCAAGTGAACTGGGCAGCTTAAAAACAGTATTTTTCAAGGCTAGCTATAAAAATGGTATTTTGGGAAGCATGACTATCTACTGAATCCATGTTCCTTCTCTTGCCCTATATAAATGATCTTTCTGTGCAAATATATGCAAGGTATTTTAAAAGTATAAACTTACATCGGAGTAACATTTGCAGTATAGAATACTGTGCCAATATTATAAAAAACACTCCTGGAGTAAACTGTTGCACCAGTGCTTAGCAACTCTGCACTGATTCGAAGGACATTAATCCTGCTGAAACCAGCTACGTTCAATAATGGACTAGACCCAAAAGAAAGGTAGAACTAGTTTTAATATACCAAAGAGAGGTTCAACATTCGGTCTCTGAAATGGCAGTATTTAATGCCACAAGGTAAACCTCTTCTGAAAGCTGGAATGTCAAAATGACCTTGTTGCATGGGATGGGCGTGATTAATTACATATGGAGCAGGAAGTGCCCGTTGTATGTAAATAGGCACATGAAGACCTCATCAGATGGCTGTGGCAGCCTCGGCAGCTGGACTACCATGTGAGTAAATACTGAGGAAGATGCTGGCCAATTTTTTAATACAGTAAATGGGTATATAAGCAGCACTGCGGTAACTTAGTGGCTAAGACGCTGAGCATAGAGACCGGAAGGTTGGGGTCTGATACCCAAGTACTGCACGATGGATCTTGGGGACATGAAAGGAGCCTCATTTGGGCGTCCCCTGAGCAGAGTTTCTCCAGCAAAAATCCTTTCAACCCAGAGTAAGTTCTGACATGAAATGTATTTAGCTGTCATTTACCAAATATGAGAGGCGTTAGAGCAGTGTTTCCTAACCTTTGGTTTTTGGACTTCAATTCCCAGAAGCTTAAGTCAATTCCTCAAAGAAACTGATCAGCCAATGTACTGACCAAGGCTTCTGGAACTAAAGTCCCACTGTGGGGCATGGGCCCCACATTGGGAACCACTGCTTTAGAGGCAGACTGACGGTTTGTTAAAAACATCTATGGAAGGTCCCCTTTCAAACATAGGTAAACAACTTCTCAAGCTCCTAGATTAGTGATGGCCAACCTTGGCACTCCAGGTGTTCTTGGACTTAAGTTACTAGAAGCCCAGGTCAGCACTCCTGCTGAACAGGGCTTTTGGGAATTGAAGTTCAAGGACATCTGGAGTGCCAAGGTTCGCCATCACTGTCCTAGATCAAGCACAGACTGACACCAGGCTTATAAGATCTAACTATCGCCCTGCACTTGGCCAAACAGCCCCATTGCAAAACACTAGCTTGGGAGTTAGGGAGCGAAATGTAAAATGGCAACTCCTGAAGTGGAACCAATTACATCCTGCATCCAGTAAGTTATGCTCTCCACTGCCTTTCATCTTCCACCTCACTGCCTCTCCTGTCAAGGGCCATTACGCATGCCAAATCTACATCTTTGCAGTTCCTCAGTATCATAAAACTGGTTCAAGAAGTTATCAGGTTAGCAGCTTCTACAATTCTTAGAGTGGAACTGGAAAACACAGGGATTTCTGTCTATTCACATTATTTCCTTTGCATGCTTGAAATTCACCTGTCAGTGATAGCGAACCTTGGCACTTCAGGTGTTCTGGAACTTCAATTCCCAGAAGCCCTGATCAACAGGAGAACTGACTTGGGCTTCTGGTAATTGCAGTCCAAGAACACCTGGAGTGCCAAAGTTTGCTATCATTGCACTAGGGCAACCATAATAAAATATTATTATTTACCCTGCTGAAATGTAATACAGTAATACTTTGGATAATGAATGCATCGGATAATGCTAAAATCAGATAACGATGCAAATTTTTGGTGTATGTGTGTGTGTGAAATTGCATCGTATAACGTTATTTTAGCGTTATCCGATGCACCGTGTTGCCGGCCCTCTGGGAAGCGAACCGGCCAGGCGTGTGGTCCGTTCCCTTGCAGAAGGAGCCATTGGTGAGTTGAGTGCAGACCCACCAGCAGCCCCTTCTGCAAGGGAACTGGCCAAGTGCATGGCCGCTTCCCTTTGCGGAGGGCCGGCGGGTGAGTGCAGACATACCTGCTGGCCCTCCGTGAAGGCAAGCGGCCAAGCGCTTGGTTTTTTTAGCCAATCTCTCAGCGTTTTGGGCCATGATGTCTTCTCTCTATGCTGCTTTTCTCATTCAGTACCCACTACCTTTCCATATTGGGTTTCTGCCATGATTACTTAATTAACTCCAAAAGTGAGGGTAGTATGCTGATATCAACTACGTGCAATTTCTTGCTTCCGAATGAGCCTCCTTTCAAAATCTCTTCCCCCCAGTGGTCCTTATTTAGGTAAAGGTAAAGGTCACCCTTGCTCGAAAGCCAGTCATATCCAACTCTAGGGTTCAGTGCTCATCTCTGTTTATAGCCAAAGAGCCAGCGCTGTCTGCAACTGCAGACATTTCCATGGACTTGTGGCAGGCATGCCTAGATACCGAAGTGCACAGAATGCTGTTTATCTTCCCACCGAAGTAGTACTTATTTATCTACTTGCAATTTCTTGCTTTCTAACTGCTAGGTTTCCAGGAGCCGGGACAGAGCCGGGCACTCATTCTGTCATGCAGTGCTCAGGCTTTGAACTGCTGACTTGCCAGCCTTCCAGCTAATAAGTCGAGCTTCTTCACCACTGAGCCACCACAGACCCTGCTAACAGCAATGACCACAATCCACCTGGATATACACTTGAATGAGCCTTAAAGGAACAAACTGAGTAGACAAGGATCTTGTTTGCAAGATCTGAGCAGGTCTATTCACAGCAAGACCTTTTGGAGACCATGACTGGAAGGTAGGCAGGTCAGCAGTTCGAGACCCAAGTATTGCACGATGAAGTGAGTTCCCGTCTCTGTTCCAGTTCCTGCCAACCAAGCAGTTCGAAAGCAAGAAACGGCAAGTAAATAAATAGGTATCACTTTGGTGGAAATGTAAACAGCATTCCGTGCACTCCGGTGCATAATAAATAGTCATGCCTGCCACATGCCCATGGAAACGTCTGCAGAAACATACAACACTGTCTCTTGGCTATAAACAGAGATGAGCACTGAACCCTAGAGTCGGATATGACTGGCTTTCGAGCAAGGATGACCTTTACTTTACCTTAATAACAAAAACCACTCTCCTCTTGCACAACTGTTTCTCCTTGATATGATCAAGACCAGAGTACAGTGTAGCATAGAATCTGATAAGTTAACTGTTAGCAAATACATTCGTCTCTCTATGCGGAAGCTTTTCTTTTCCTTTGGAAACAATGACTGAGAAATACTGTACTGTACTTCGCAAGCTGAACATGCTGAATACTTCAGAACATCTTTTCTCACAGCAGTTTGCACGGTCTTTAAGAAATTAATGAAAGAGTTTTCCAGGAAATCATTTAGGATTTTAACATTTATATCTACATTCCTATCTGGATTGTTTCTCTTCACGAGTGTAATGCCAGTAGCTAGAATGCAGACTATTTGATATTTTCTGCATAGTACTGCATATGTTAAGATTTTTTTATCGATAGCAGATGCTTATAATTTTTACAGCCGTATAGCATTTGTTGGTGAATGCAGCATATAAAAATAACAGCATAACTTTATATAATTGTGGTATAAATCTAAATGAATAAAGAAATTCCACACTTGGAAAAAGTATAAACTATTTTTTAAAAAACTCCCTTGAAATTAGTACTCTTCATATTTTGCCATTACAACTAAGTAACTGTGGTTTCCCACATATTTTTTTATTGCACAACTTTATTATTTATTTTTATAACAGTCATATTACTAAGGCTTACATAACATATTTCACGTTCTTAGGTTTCTCCTCTGGATGTTATCCAAGGTCTTCAGTAATTCTTACAACTCAACCAACAAGAATTAAACATTATATCAATTCCACCTGACCTCTTATCTAGCAAAAACACCTGATAACTGGCACACTAATTAAATTATTATAGCTATTAAATATTTGATTTGGTTTTACTAGTCCTCAGGAAGAGTAACTAAATCCAGACTTTGTCCAGCAATTGATTGAACAGAAACCTGTAGATTTTGACCCAAGATAAAATTCTGCATGGAATTAACGACGGCATCTAAGAGGTGACCTGACTGAAGTTTATAAAATCATGCATGGTGTGGACAAAGTAGATAAGGAAAAACTATTTTCCCTATCGCACAACACTAGAACTAGGGGACACTTGATGAAACTTTTGGGTACTAGTTCTCAAACAAATAAGAGAAAGTACTTTTTCACCCAGAGGATTACTGGTCTATGGAACTCCCTGCCAGAAGAAGTGGTGACAGCTGTCAGTCTTGAGAGGTTTAAGAAAGGATTAGACAAGTTCATGGAGGACAAGGGTATCAATAGCTATAATTATGGATACTTAAAGGACAACCTCCGGGTTGGAGAGATAGGCAGGATCTCTCTCAATGCCATGTCCAGGGAATCCTAAGCAGGTGGAGGCATCTGCTTGGGAAGAATACACTGAAGGAAATGGTGAGCCACTGTGTGAGACAGAATGCTGGACTGGATGGGCTGTGGCCTGTTCCAGCAAGGCTGTTCTTATGTTCTTATGTTATGTAGATACAGAATAAATAAGCATTTTGTCTGAGTTTTAGTTCTGAAGAAGACTTTTAGGAAATGTTTGAAATGACTAAGGAAAACTTTGAAAGAAAGTTGCAATACTGATTTTTTCTAAACTCCATTCTGGGATCTTCTGTTATTACTGGTTGTAAATAGCACACTGATTTGCAAACTTATCTGTTATGCCAACAAACCATTGTGTATCTCTGTAGCTGGTATGTATAAAATGATACCATGAAGTCTCACTCTTATGTGTGACGAAGTGGACTTGGTCCATGAAAACTAACATTAGAATATAGGAGTTAGTCTTTAAAGTGCCAAAATGGTTTTTTTAAGGTCTTTTTTTGTTTTGTTTACTCTCTAATATTTCTAAACTCAGTAAAGATTAAATTCTGGAGAAATTATTATTACTGGTATCTGGCATGCAGCAGAACATCAGATAAAATTCCATATCATTTTAAGAATGATACACAATTAAATAAAGCTTTGGAGGAGATCATTTTAAAATGGATGGACTACTCACGGGATACGCAGGAGAACGGAAACTCACAGGAATTGTGCTTTCTGCTTTGATCACTGGAGTAGTAACATTAGTACTTCTTGAAGACTCCAATCTTGTTTCTGAAGATGATTTCGATTGCCCAGATACCAAATAATCTGGTGGGGGAAGGACAACACCACCTCGCTCTGCTAAATTTACTGAGCTGATGCTTCTAATGGACATAGAACTAAAGAAAAGAAAACCAGCCATTAAAGTTTAGTGAGAAAAAAGGGGTAAGACATCCCATATCTGCTTCAATGCAGCCACATCCCATAATAAATCCTGATCATCACTTACAATTGTCACACTTGTGCTATAATGTACTGGACTACGAGTTTCTGGAACAGCACTTCTGAACAGAAAACAGTCAGCAACCCCATCAGAACAGAGCCAGAGGTTCAGAGTTTCTTCTAAGAGTACTGAACTAAATTTTCCTCAGAATTTTCAAATCCCAGAAGAGATAAATTTGTAGAAATCCTGTTGCACTGGCTGGTTTCTGTAGACATCCTGTTGCACACTTACACAAAGATGTAACCTTTAACAGTGAATTGCTGCAAGTTAAGACTTTACCTTGGATACCTTGGAGTTGTTATTCAGCAAGGAGTCCATGCATTGATAGACGTCTCCGTGATGATATTCCACACATGCAAATGGACTTGTATGTGGTTTTTTAGCCATTAGGATATCACATCACCTGCTGGCTAGGCGGACCAAGTTAAGACATCTTCGTAAATATTACTTGTTGCACGCTAAATTGAGTGCCTCAGCATGTAACAGAACATGTTTACAGAGGTTTCTTAATTTACAGCAATTCCTACCTAAACGTTAAGCTTTTTGCATAACTGTGAAAACAGGCTTTCACCCACTATCTTCAAGCACATAGAGGGACATAATTTAAACAGGCATGGTAAGAATACAAAACTAGACAATGTTGAGAGTTTAAGAAGTATAGTCAAATATATTTTGGAAGACCGATCTGCTTGAAAAAGAACACTTCTTACAAATATAAAGCGATTTTTTACATATCCTAATTATAATAATATTACAGTACCTTGGCTCGGTCAAATGAACTGTCTCCTTAGCATGTTCCTCCAATGGTTTTGTGTACGACAATGGGAACCATCCTTTTCTAAAATAGGATACAATATATTATTACCTTATGAAAGTTCCAATGTTCACTTTTTAAAGCAAAAGCATTGTATAGAATAGTAGCAGAAGTTATGAGATGATTTTCTATACGAGAAAAAAAAAGAACAGTAGCAGATGTCTATGTCCTCAGTGGTTAGCAGTCATGATAATTGTCAATTCCCTCTAGGATTAGGGTCAATAGGCTTTTAAATATCATTTTCTGCAAACAATACCAAGAACATTTTACTGTCCTCCTGTCCTGCTTCTGGACATCCTGGAGGCATCTGGTTGGCCACCCTAAGATACAGGATGCCTCATAGGATATCTCTAATCCCGTATTGTTGTGAACAGGTTAATACATACAGAGACAAGCAGCCCTCAAGTAAATATGGGGTTCTTAATTCTGATTTTAAAAATACAACACAGTTCCAGGATCATAGTTTTCCCCCATAATTCTTCCCAAAATTCCTCACTATTAACAGCTTCCATGATTTACTAAAGCTTCATTAACAACATAACTAGAAAAAACCTATCTGCCAATAAATATGTTGGAATTAAGGGACAAGTGGATTTAGAGTGCAATTCAACAGAAGCATAGCCAACAGAATCCAGCCATATAAGAGTGCAGTCCAACTCACACTTTAGTCACATCATGCTCTCCATACAGCCAGCCATCCTTTTCCTCTGATACAAGCAGCGTGATTATATCTCCCTGTGCAAAACTAAGCAGCGTCTTATTACTCCCTGCAGTATGTGGAAAGATGGTTTTCACTTTGGGCCTTTTCATTATATTCAGTCCTGTGGCAACAGAGGTTGAGCGTGATAAATTGGAATCATCTGTATGATCTGATTAAAAAGAAGAAGAACAAGACGAAAAACTGGATTAAGAATAACAAGTTAAAATACAACTGGATAATGAAAACAGCTATATGAAAAATGACTTTTCTTGTCCTTTTTTGGGGAACAAGCATTTTGGTTTCAATTATAATGAACTACTTTTAAAAAATAAACACAAAGTAATTATAGAAACATTTTTCTAGCAGATAGAAAAATGATAATAAATTAATGAAGATCACACTCTGTTCAAGTTAGAAGACTCTTCCTATATCTTTCTATTCCTAAGTCACTAATGAAATGAGAATTTATTTCTACAAACTCCAATGGCCAGAACTCTACTGTCAGTTTATAATATATATAAGTGAAACCATGTAAACTGTGGCAGCAAATTGCTGTTCAACAAAGTGCTGGTTGCATTACTGGCCATGAGCCTAGTCACACAAAGACCAGGGGTTTGCAACCTACGGTCTGTGGGCTGGCCCCAGATCATACCTGTCAAGTGTCCCATACTGGCCGGGAAATCCCGTATTTTACCCCTTTCGCACCGTCATCCTGAATTTGGAGTGGCCAGAGGGGGGTTACTGCGCATGCACGCCCATCAGAAATGGAGGTGCGCATGCTCGAGGGGTTTCTGCACATGCACAAGGGGTTGCGGCGCATGCGCAATGGGGTTTCTGCGCATGTGCAATGGGGTTACTGCGCATGCACACCCATCAAAGACGGAGGTGCACATACGCAAGGGGTTTCTGTGCATGCATGCCCGTCAGAGGCAGCGGTGCTTCCCGTATTTTCTCAACCGCATCTTGACAGGTATGCCCCAGATGCCATTTCATCTGGCCTGTGGCGATGACCCCAGAAGTGGAAATGGGTGTGTTTATGACAGCAGTTTGCGGCAGCATTTTCAGCAGGGGGACACCATGTGTCCAGCCCGCTTAGCTGTCTGAGAGTGAGTGGTCTGACAGGTGGTGCAAAACCTTTGAAAACCCTTGGAATAGACATTTTTTAAAAATAATGCAACAGGCATCTAACTTATTAGTGCCGATTTGTTGTTACAATTTATGAAATTACACTTGTGCATGTGTAAATCAATAACATAATTCCGGCCAGCATTTTTAAAAACCATGGGCAACCAATTCCCAATATGTATTTGCATCACACATGCACAGAAACACAGAATGTCTACTCTCCAAAAAACTCTAATTTCAGGACTGACCTTTCCTAGTTAAACTAAGAGGACTCAATGTCTCCCTCTACCCCATATTAATTTTGAAAAGACATATGCTTTAGAAGATGTAAACATACAAAACAATTTGAATATATAATCCCCAAACAAGAATGCATGTGTTCATCTCAGAGAGAAGGTATGTGGAAGACTGAGATCTATGCCCAGGGGACAACACATCTTTTTCAAAACAAATATATTACATCTCAAAATGAGTTGGCAGCATGTTTGGAGCAAAATACTAATTATCTTGTGAACCACCCAGAAAATGTATTAAGCGCTATGGGGTGGCATACAGCAATTACTGTTGCTATGCATGTTAACCCATTTCAATTGCATAGGATTGTAGCTTAAGATTCTAATGCAGTGGTGGCAAACCTATGGCACACTTGCCAGAGGTGGCACTCAAATCCTTCTCTGTGCATTTGCCCCAGCACAGAGTTTGCCCCACCCCCTGCCCAGCAGCCCAATGGTAGCGCTTCCTCCCTCTGCCAGTACAGAGTTTGCCCCACCCCTCTGCCCAGCAGCCCAATGGGAGAGTTTCCTCCCTCCTCTGTTGCCGTGTTGGCATTTTACGATAAATAAGTGGGTTTTTGGTTGCAGTTTGGGCACTTGGTCTCTAAAAGGTTCGCCATCACTGTTCTAATGGATCTGGCATTCTTGTAGAAAATACATTTGCAAAATATCTTTCCCTTCATCAGTCAACTAGAATATTTATATTCTCAGATACGCACCAGTCCAATGCATTCTACCCAAAGTACCTTACCTGTTGTCTGAGTTATTCTCTCTGAAGGGGCCTTTGGAGCCACTGGTGGATTGTTAAACATATCAACCAAAGGGCTAGTATAGGCTTTCCCAGAAGGTGCAGGGGGCATTTGGGAGGAGTTTCTGTTAAGTGAATCGTAATGGTTACCAACCTACAGACACAAAGATAACATTAAATTTCACTTCCAGAAAATTTATGATAGTATTATAAGATATTAGCCATTTTAATCCACATTTGCAAAAAGAACTGGCTGGTATAACAAGAAACTTTTCCTTTGCACATGCTCACAACTTTTTTAAAGTTGATGCTTTCCAATAATATATAGAAGATTGGGGGAAGAAAAAAATTATACATATTCATCAACAGCATTTAATTCTTTCTTAGTAAATATAGACTTCCAGGCCTTCCTCAGTTGTAGGGTTCTAATCTTTCCTCAGAGAGAGCATTGTCTGCTTAATTTCCAGAAGTGAATCTATGACTGTAGTTGTTTCTTACAGCTGGCTAAAATAGTTTGTGAAGGCCTGAATGGAATAAAGGGACTGCAGTAGCTCAAGTGGTTAAGACGCTCACTGGGAGGCGGAAAGTCAGCAGTTCAAAACCCGAGTGCTGCATGACGGGAATGAGCGCCCATCTCTGTCTCAGCCCCTGCCAACCTAGCAGTTCGAAAGTAAGAAATTGCAAGTAGATAAATAGGTACCACTTTGAAGGGAAGATAAACAGCATTCCGTGCATTTTGGTGTCTAGGCATGCCTGCCACATGTCCACAGAAACATCTGCAAATGCAGACAGCACTGGCTCTTTGGCTATAAACAGAGATGAGCACTAAACACTAGAGTTATGACAACAGTTTCTTAAGATAACAACTTTTCTCATCTCTAACCCCTTCCCTTTCACTTGTAATAGAAAGGCTATACTTTACCATACTGTTTCTCTCTATCATTGGTGAAGGCAGAGGAGTTCCTGATACCGGAGTGGAGACAGGGGTTTGTATTTCTTCTATCATATTCATTATTTTCTCTGGTACTTTGGTAGCATCACTGCATGTTTCCAGCCATCCAGGTAATTTGGTGTTAAGTAACTCTGTGCTCTAGATTTTAAATTATAGACATATTTTATCTCTCTCTCTCTATCTACACACACACACACACATACATACACACACACACACACACGCACACACACACTTGATTAAATTTTAGAAATATCAATTTATTCTGTAATGATTTTATTTACTCTCTGATATGCTTGCACAGACTAATACGGTACAGCTATCCAAAAAGCAATTAAAAACTTTCAAGGAGGCTTTTCAGGGTGTTGTCCCTTTACTGATAAATTGTCAGTCAGGTTGAGTTTCTATGTTCTCAGACACCATTTACCTTATTTTGTTTTAGTTCAGGTTGTGACATGTTTGTCAGTTGTTTGTTTTATCTGCTGTGTGTTGTTGTTATTTGTTATCTGTTTGTTCTATATCACCCATTTGGGTGGTACTGAAATACAATAAATAAAAAACTAAAATACCATTTCAAAAATTCCTTTTAAAATTTATTTATTTATTTAATTGGATTTATATCCCACTCTCTTGCCCTAAGGCAACTAGGGTGGCATAATTACACCTAAAAACTGTAAAATCCCTTTTAAAAACTATAAAATCCCTTTTAAAAAACTTCCATAAAAACAAACCAAGACCCTCTCACAGTTAAAGGACCCACCCTTGCCACCCAACAATAAAAAGGGGGCCACTGCTTCTAGCAGAGCCAACGGGTGGGAGACATCATCCCGTCGGCCCCCCATACTTGCCCCGCCAACCATGTTTTCAGCCCTTTCCTAAAGGGCAGCAATTCAGTCTGCAGCCGGAGGTCTGCCGGCAAGAGGTTCCACAAGGTTGGGGCGGACACGGAGAAGGCCCTCCTCCTTGTGCTATAGAGGTGGGCCCCTCTAGCCGATGGAACACTGAGGAAGCCCCTCCGGTCCGCCCTGGTGGGATGGGCAGACTCCCTTGGGATTATATTTTAAATATAATTTGATTAAGTATATAACGGGAGGTGATGAGTGGAGAGCATGAATATTGGTAAGAACTGTTCTGATTGGCTGGGAGAAAGATTACTACAAAACTTTATTTGTTCTAGTCAAATTAAGTGGTGTTGCATAAAAGACATGAAGACTGGCTATGTAGACAGTCAGATCTGAGTGAAAGGCTGGATATATACACAATTAAAGGTTGGTTTAGCAAAGAAGGAAAGGAGGAAATAAATGAAGATTAAGAAAACATATTTATTTCTGTGGCAATTTAAAGGGACCATTGCTTAAATAAAGTGACAAATAAAGAAAGGTTTGATAACAGAATCAAAAAGAAAGAGCCTGACAGATTCCACAATGACTTTTTTATGTGAGTGCAGTCATCTTTAGTTCAAGGTTTTTCATACATTCTATTGAGTAATTAACTATGACACTATGTAGCAACAACATACAGATGGTGTTGTGAACTACATAAAACATCACAGAAATAGGTTTTTTATATACAAGTCCTTAGACAGCATAAAAGGAAAACTATTTACAGAACTTGTTTCCATTATATGGTCACAGATGGGAAATAAAAGACTAGAAATGCCAGAGATCACATCCTGTGAGTTGAACTGTCATTTACAGACTTAGTCTTCTTGTGTTTCAAATGCCTCTGTCATACGTTTGCAATGCAAAGCAATCACACTTATATACTGTCCCATTGCACTTAGAGCACTCTCTCAGTGGTTCACAAGTTAATTAGCATTTTGCCCTCAACATGCTACATACAGTACTCATTTTTTCGACCTCGGAAGTATGGAAGCCTGAATCAACCTTGAGACCTGGTCAGGATCAATCTCACAACCTTTTGGTTGCAGTACAGAAGTTTAACCACTGTGCCACCAGGGCTCTTGAATCAATGAGGCCTAAAACGTGTATCTTCTTAGAGCAGGAGTTCTCGACCTTTTAAAGCTGAGAGCCGGGTTACACACCCTCAGAGAGCTTCAGGGGCCGGACGGTCATTTTGCACTTCCTCCACCACATGGCACTTCCTAGTATTGTGGAGGCGGTGGGTCCCCCCATTAAATGGCACCACCGGCTACATCTGGCCCGTGGGCTACAGGTTGAGAATCCCTGTCTGCACTGTGGAAAGTATCCTGCAAAACCAGGCTTCTTGGCATTTCTAGCAACTTAACATTTCCTTCTCATACTAACCTCTATATGATAATATCTCATGTTTTGAGCAAAGTTGCAGTGTTTGTCAACGAGAAAACAGAATCTTTTTTTCTCTTCCAGTAGAGCCTCTCTGCAACCTTCAGCGATAAATCTCTGGATATCACTCTGCCGAGAAGTCACTGTTTCCAAATACTAAAGGAAGTGTTAAAAACAGATTTAGACAGAAAACAACAACATTCCTCATGAATAACTTGAATCTATTAGGAAGTAGCATCTATAATATCTTATCATACCCGGTTCAGAGAGAGGAAAGCAATGATATTATCTACCTGCCTCTTGATGAATCTGCAGAAATATTACAATTTTTTTCTCTTGGTCTCTATACGATAGTAGCATGCAGAATATTCAACTATATTTTATTCCTAGTGACACTAGATTATTGATAAGCATAATATCTATAAATGCTCTTGTTCAGGTAGTTAACAGAAGTGGGAATGAAAGTACTGTATACATGAAAGTGTATCTCCTATGTCCACACAACAACCTGGTAGAAATGAAAACAAGACTACAAACCTCTGTTTCTTTAAGCTCATATTTTGCTACATTCCTTGTTCCCTGACTTTTTCTTCGGGCTTTCTTCAGCTCAGCCTGAGACTTTTCCAAAGAATCCAGTTTACTCCTATGCTCATTCTGATATCTCTTCAAAGTAGCCTGCAATGCAAGTTTTAGAACCTTTTACAAGATAATCATATTGACAACTGAAGTCCCTGTACCTACAAAGTTAATACAGTACCCAGAAGACCCTGCATAGCTAGTCTCAACACAATGCCACAAAATGCCACATGTAATGTCAACAACTTACAAATAGAAACTGTAGTAAAGGTGGCTCAATCTGGTTTGCTGTTCATACAACTAAGTGTTACACTTAGTGTGATATCTCCAAGTCTGAGAAACTACTCCACATTAATTTATATATTTTAGACATTTTTATCCTTAACATACCAGGGAGTAAACAAAACAAGAATTTTTTTTGTGCCACCTTAAAGTCTAACTCCTGTATTTAAATGTGAGCTTCAACACAATGAAGTACTGTACTACACAACTCAAAAGTTGACTCTCTGGCACTGATATTTAATATACAGTACTTACATTCATGTATTTTACATCTAGTTCCGTTTTCTTCTCCAACTCTGATATAATTTCTTTATGGAATTTCTTGAACTTTAGAAGAAAACAAATGATAGCATGGTTCAAAGATTAATGTCTTCATAAATGAAATATTTGAATAATGTATAATATTGCAGAAATGTTTACTTACACTTTCATCTAGTCGGTCATTTAGTTTCTTTTGTGCAATAGAAATTTCTATAAGAACATGTCCTATTAACAACAAAAAATTCAGTGTTATTTCTGAATCTTCTGTATATTCAGAATGTATACGTTATCAGACTATCCAAAGAGAGTTATAGGATCCAGTTCCCACCCATAAGGTCTATACACTGATAGGCTTTGAACATGGTTTACAAGCAGACAACTTGTCCTGTTTTTCAAGAATGGGTTCTGCCTATAAACACAGTTCAAAGGCTACACATGCTCTTGCTACAAAACTGCTTACCGCTATTGCACTCCTGCCCTCGAAATATATGTCTCCCTACAGTCTTTATTCTTTTGTTTCATGGTACTATAGAGATTTTGTGTGGACAATAGTTTAGTGCCAGAGCAAGAATAAGATCCCAAGGTTCAATCCTCAGCATACTGAGGAAAGACTGCAGAAGATTTATGTTTGAAAACCTGGAATGCCATTCCCGGTGTATCTGTTTTGAGCCTGACAGTCCAACTGCCTGGCTAATGCGGCATAGGGCAACTTCCCATATTTCCTTGATTGCTAGGACAAGATCTTAGAAGATTTAACCCTCAGATATTTTGGTGAGAGCTGTAAATAATCCAACAGAGCTGAAAGTAAATATAATGCACAATGGCAATTTTCTTGAAAATCCTGGAACTTTCCATCTGTGGAAGATCTAGCGATCATGTCTGGGAAAGCACAACCTCTTCTTTCTATATAACCAAATTAACTATGCTTTCAGCATCAAACTTTGAGAGGTGTAATTTATTTTGCCTTTCGATTTTGCCAGACAAATAGCACAGTCTCTCCACCAGTTCCTCCATCTATAAAATACATGTATTTATAACTTAAATTGGCCATGAAAATAAGGATTTGACTGGGTGTGATCCTGGCATCAATTACACAGTGGAAAAATTCCACCTACTTTCCATCAGGGAGGCTGTCGAGCTAACAACTTTGCGATGGGCAGTAGCTGAGACTATTAAATTTATTAACCGTAAATATTCTTATCTGAAAAATGAACAACTAAAAACTGGATTTATAGTGCAAAATGTGCTGTTCAATTTAAATTATAACCTAACGAACAGTAAAGTTCAGACCCCTGGATAATAATTTGTTTAAAACACCACCACATATCTTCCTTCAGCTCACTTCACACAGTAATTTTTTGGGGGGAATTTGCTACCCGAGCAACACATTTGATCAACAAGTTAGCACATTAGGAAAGATTAATGCAGCAGGGTTTGGAACTCCAAGTTCTCAGCGTTATCCAACCAGGTCACTTCTCCCCACCCATGTACACTCCCTTCCTGCCACGACAGCGTAAATGTTCAATAAAACAGCTCATTCACCTGCCAGGTCAAATGTGGAAAACCTGATTTTCAGATGTTGTTATTCTGGTCTCAGTACCACTCAGCCTGACTAGAGCTCTCAGAGCAGTTAGTTGGGCATGACTGGGCTTCCTGAAAACTGATCTTTTTCACCCTTCAGAAACAATCTTAAGGATTAATACATTTGAGAAAGTCAACATTAAGATTCTTATTTTATATTAGAAGTGAGTTTCTTCCGACTCCTAAATCCCCTGCAGCCACCATGCAAATGTATGCATTGCTTCAGCTATTTATTCTTGTGTTATGAGTCAATATTTTGATAATGAAACCATAGTAATCTTAGGGCACGGTAAGGCGTAAACAGTAGAACAAATCGAGCTTTTGTATTTAAATGTCAAAGACTTCTACAGATGGCACATATGGGAAATTTCAAAGTCAGGTTGTACTTTATTTATATATTGTGCAGGCAGGCAAGACTTTTCTTTTTGGGCAGGCTTCTTCTTAGTGATTGGACTACTGTTTGTTTTGTTGTTTGGTTTTTCCATCCCAGTTGTTACACTGTTTGTAACTAATATTGTAAGCACCAAACAATAAACAATTGATAAATAAGCTGTAGTTGTTGTATGATGTTGAAGGGGATCAATGAAATTCAGGGAGTACATATCTATCATTTGCTATTGGCATTAATAGCTACTGCAATTTTTGCAATCATTAGTATTTTACCTCTAAAAACTGGAGAGACAAGGAAAATATTTTTTATATTCTACTGGAGGGTTTCCAGGACATCTGGAATGCCACTGTAGGACACAGGATATTTCTCTAGATAGATAGATCTTAGTCCGATCCAGTAAGGTTAGGAGGGGAGGAACAAAATGATTTTTGTATATTCTTCTATTTGTACTGATATACTCAAGTCGGCTTGCAAAACTACCAAAACAGTAAAAATATATCTAATGTTCACCAAAACCGTATACATATTACAGTAACAACTATTCAATTCAATTTCTGGTTTGCAGAGGTGTAACTAATTTGTCGGCTGCAACTCTTATCCAAGAATGCATTTTTTCCTGAAGCAGGAAAAATGCCATTGGCATGAATTTGTTTAAGGTGGATTCCAGCTTGCCATGAAGTGACGCACACACTATGACCACGGAGCCATCTCTTGCGGCACATGTGAAATGAGACATTCAGGATTTAACACTGGGACTGCAATGGACTGCCGCAGCCTTGAGGATATTATCAAGGTGCACCTTCACAGCCAGTCCATCTGGCATGGCCTCTTTTGCCTCCAAGGCCGTTGGGAATCAAGAGTTCCTCCTCTGCTCATTTTGCCATTGGGCCCAATATGATGGTTTCCAGTGGCATTTCCTCCACTGAGGAGACCATCACTCCACCTAAAGGGGCTCATTTACCTGTACGCATTGGCCCCTTTATGGAGTCAGGTTATTTACCACTGCCCAACACTTGGCATTGAGTCACTGGCTGAACGGTCTACTCCATTACCGTAGCTAGATGTCCGGCCAGACAGGTGTAACTAATTATAACTCAGTTAACAACGCTTGATTACTCATAAATGGAACAGGAATCCTTTTCTCTTAATCTTAGCCATGTTGATTCTGAAGCATGAAAGATGCTGTTTTACCAGAGTACAGTAAATGTAAACATGAATCTGAATAGGACCTATTGACTACAAATGTGAATTTAAACGAGAAAGGTAAAGTGTCTAGTGGGAAAATGTTCCCAAACCAATATATTTATAGAATGTAGAAAAACTTAGATTATTTTGTAAGGCAATTTTGTTGGCAGACTGAGCAAGCTACTTGTCCAGCATAAAATTTTACATCAGTGTGTGATTAATTACATGTCCGGTTAGATAAAATAAGAGCACCAGTAAAATCTCTTTAATGAATGTATTTGCCATGTTATCTCTTCATGAACTCAGACAGCTCAGAATTTTAAATAATGATCAGAGTCCAATCGAAAAACTAAGCTGGCATTAACTCTATTTTTTGCTATGAACTGCTGCAAGTTAAGATGTCACCAGAGGTATCAGTTGTTGTGTGCCAAGTCACACAACATGTGATAGCAAATGCCTATACCAGCCTCTTGACTTATAGCAATTCACAGGTGAATTATACACTAGTGGATTTTCACTCATTCAAGGCTCATGTGAAAAGAGGGAAAGGACAAAGAGCAGGAGGCAGTCCCAGAGGACAGTGGAGCTATAACATCAGACCAGATACATATTACAAGAACATGAAATGACGCTGGTGGAGGCTGCTAGAAGTGCCAGAACATGAATGTTGTATCTCTCTCGACACCCAAAGGGCAAGAAGAAAAAAATGATGATGATAATTAACAAGCTATTGTTAGTTCTTAAAAGTAATATACAGTACTGTACAAAAGTCTTAGGTCACTAACAGCTGTTTGGGGAAAATTCAATGAGCAATTTGGGAGGCCATAACCCAGACAAGCTAACTTCAAACATCACCAAACCTTGGATTCCGTTGAGAGGAGTGTCAGCAGGAGACTCTCTCCAATTTTGGTGTGTTTAGGTGGCTCGGGGGCTGAGTTATGCCCCCCAAATCACTCAGTGAATTTTCCCCACACCAGCTAATGGTGGCCTAAGACTTTTGCACAGTACAGTGGACCCTCGATTAATGATGCGTTCGAATAGCGTCATTTCCGCTTACCGACGCGTCATCACTTGCCACGTGACTATCCGCACAATGACGAAAAACCGTTGTTGTGCGGATTAATGACATTTTTTAAACGTTGTGGTGCGGATAATGACACTTTTTGCCGCTAGATGGTGCAGCTGCCATTGAAAACCGAACAACGATGTTTCCCCTATAGCGACGCTACTTGGGGAACCAAGCAATGTCGTTATGTCAGGGTCTACTGTACTCTAACCCTCATCCAGTTTGAGCATATGTACTGGACAATTTTGTTCTTAAAAAAGCACTGGATTTATCTGTGGACTGTGGGATTGGCATCTAGATGCATTTGGGGATAAATACGGAGAGATAGGATATCATATAGTCCGTGGGAAAACCAGGGTTCTTCTGTTTTCAAATGTCCTGTCCTTCTTTATTTGACGGGAAACTATCATTGTGCTACACTCATTCTTCTTTGGAGGCAGACTGGCAAATTAACAGCAACATACTAAAATTCAAAAACCAACCATCAAGTAAGCCACAAGTTGTGAGGCAAAATGCCAGTTCAGAAGGCACTGATTCAGTTCAGAAGCACCACTTTGCAGGTTCTCTACACTTACCCAGTGCTTAGAAGGAACTAAATAATTGCAAAGAGAACTAATTATGAAAGGAAGGAGCAATCTAAATGTTAAGTTCCAACTCCAGGATAAAAATAAATCAGCCTAAAGGGAAAATATGGAAAAACATCTAAAACCTCGCATTCCTTGGATGGTGGAAAGAATACTGAGAATTCCAATGATTAAAGAGTTAATTGGATGAACTCTCTTATTCAAGTTCTTTTTTCTGAGTCCAGGTCAGATGTGAAACTGGCAAAATGAAGGCACCTTTTGATGAGTTCATTCTGCAGCCCGTTTTGCCAGACCTAGTGTGAGACAGGTTAGCCGGCAACACAAAGTTGCTATCAGACAGAGAGAGAGAGGGGGGGGGGTCCGAAAGGAGGTACCAAACATTTCATTTTAATGAATCTTCATGATGATTCTCTATGTAAAAGATATTTAATGCACCATTCCATATAGCAGATGAGAAGCATAGTTATTCAGAGGAACAGACAGTTATGTAAGTTTGAAGGATGTGCAGGTAAAGTTTAGAAAAAGTGAGGGCCAGAGATAAAATGAATTGATGGAAGGTGGGGCTACAGTTTTCACTGCAAGATACCAAGAACAAACATGCCAAGCGACCACTATATGTCATTCTTAAATGTATATGTTACATTGATATATTCTCAGCAAAAGGAGTACCCATGACAAAGGGGAATTAGTATTTCTACTCATAATTTATACTCTTCAGAAATGATTGTGGATTGTACCAAATAAATTCTATAAAAATGTTTACATAAGGAAAGGTCAACAACATATTTGTCTCGAATTGTTTAAAAGTGATTGGCAAGTTACAATGAGTAATTCTTTTACAATAAAGGACAAAATCCAAACAAATATGTTTGAATAATGTATGAAAAAAGTATATTTGTTTCCTCCCCCACTTGTCCAATTTGGCATGATACTAGGAATGTGGTATTGTTTTCTTTGTCTTCTGTGGAAGATCAAGGAATGTCACATTCAGGGTCCCTGCTGGGGCCAGGAAAACAAATTGGTAACACTTCTGCACACATGCGACTGGTGAAATGCCTTTTGCTCACATATCAGGTATCTGGGATCCTTGCCATATACTGACTGCCTTGTCTACAGAGGCCATTCCTGCCTTCTCAAACCTAAATGAATAAATGGCTTATGCAGACTTTAAAAGTTGCAGGTACAGTACTTCAAGAAGAAAAGAAATGCAGTAATTGCTCAACCACAGGTCTGAACATGCCCAAAGGCTTGACTTTGCTTAAGTAGGTTGGTAAAAGAAGGTCACCTGAATGGGCCAGTCTTTACTTGTGCAATCACAGCATCTACAAGCAAAATACAGATGATCGCAGCCATAGGTCTCCCCTCTGAAGCATTGATAGGTTACAAAATAGATAGTAAATGTCAGGTACAGACCCTCTTCTCTATTTCATTTCAGAAAAGACATTTTAGTAGCATGAAATAGAAAATCATTGGAGGCTTAACATTAAACTGGTTTCAGCCTTTCCTCAACAAGCAGTCCAGATGATATAGCTTGGAAAGGTGGTATCAAGCCCTTGGCTACTTTTGTATGGGGTCTCACAGGGCTTGACTATTTCACCCATGCTTTTTAAAGACTTTTTTTCACATGAGTCTTAGTCACAGTGGCACATGTCTTAGTTACATCCCATTTGGATTACTGTAATGCACTCTAGCGGTTCTGCCTTTGGAATGTATTCGGAAACTTCATGGAGCTGGTTATAGGTAAAGGTAAAAGTTTCCCTTACTTGAAAGCCAGTCGTATCCGACTCTAGGGTTCAGTGCTCATCTCTGTTTCAAAGTCGAAGAGCCAGCGCTTTTTGCTTCTGCAGACGTTTCCGTGGGTCATGTGGTAGGCATGACTAGACACCGGAGTGCATGGAACGCTGTTACCTTCCCACTGAAGTGGTCCCTATTGATCTACTTGCAATTTCTTGCTTTCGAACTGCTAGGTTGGCAGGAGCTGGGACAAAGATGGGAGCTCATTCCGTCCTGCAGTACTCGGCAATCGAACTGTTGACCTCCCGCCTCCCAGTCAGCGTCTTAGCCACTTGAGCCACTGCAGTCCTGGAGCTGGTTATAGAGACTGCATAATTCTCCTTTTACAACAGCTCTTTTGGCTTCTAGTCTATTTTCAGGTGCAATTGGAAATACTGTTTTTGACTTGTAAAGCCATTGGCGATTTGAATCCAACATGCTAGAAAGACCACATTTTTATTTATGAGCCTGCCTGTGTTTGGAAACCATCAGGGGAAGAGTGATGTAATCCACTAGAAACCCCCACTTAAGCTGCTAGTCTTACATTTAGCCGCCCCAACCCTCAGCCTATTCAGGGTCCTCCTTTAAAGCTATTCCTTGTCCAGCAAGCTTCTAATCAGTTAAGAAGTAGCCCATGATATTCAGCCTATGTCTGGCTTTCTATAACTTTAGTCCATAATTATGTGTCCTGTACTCTGGGGTGATTGAGAAACAGATCTTGCCCTTCCTCCTTATGACTATCTTTCACTCTACTTTTCTCAAAGCTAAACATGCCCAATTCCTTCAGACTTTCCTTATAGAGTTTGGTTTCCAGTCCTGATCATCCTTCTTGCCCTCTTCTAAACTTGGAGCCAGTTTGTTCGCTTCCTGCTTTAAGTGCGGTGTCCAGAAATGGACACAGTACTCTAGATGAAACCTAACTTGTGCTGAATTGAGGGAGACTAGTAGCACACCGGTTTTGGAGACAATATTTCTGTTAGGGTAGTCCAGGTCAGGAGTCAATAATTAGTAGTAATTAGTAGGCTGCCACATGATTTTATCTGCACTTTTCAAGATTTCCTTCTTCATGGTAAGTGCCTTGTATTTGAATCTATACCACTGTTTAGTGGGCTACTTGGATACAGAATGAAAATGGGAACATGAAAGACATTTGCTTCAACAGATAGCAAAAAACATAATCTAGACCAGTGTTTCTCAACCTTTGGTTCTTGGGCTTCAATTCTCAGAAGCCTAAGTCATTCCATTGACTGCTCAGTGCTTTTGGGAATTGACTTAGGCTTCTGGGAATTGAAGTCCAAGAACCAAAGGTTAGGAAACACTGGTCTAGAGAGATTAAAGAAACATACACAAAGGTTGGGCTAGCACTCAACAGACATCTCAAGGAAAGGAAATACCTACAAGGCAAAGAGATATAAGCCTTGCGAATACTAAACTAGAACACACCCACTACTGCTCTTTCCGCTCTTCATCCCTGGAAGGTGCATCATCACACCTATGAATGCAGATACAATCTCCATGATGACTGTTTGAGTAAATAACAGCTGCCAGCACCTATTTGTGTGGGTGTGGTTGCAGGAAATAAACCAGAAGAACATATTTGCCAGCAATGTCCTACTTTGCATACTCCTAACATTGCTTTTCACACTGCCTCCACCCTAATACCAAACTCAGCAAGACATACTGCGCGGTTTTTAATGCTGATGCATGTCTAATGTCAGCTGTGACCTTTAGACTTCAGTTTGTTTCAGCAGGACAACTCCAAATAAGGGATTCAAAGATATTGTTAATATCATATCCACCCTGACCCTAAATTTATAGTTAATTTAGGGTGCACAACATATCCTGAGTTTAAAGGTAAAGGTTTCCCTTGCTTGAAAGCCAGTCATATCCGACTCTAGGGTCCAGTGCTCATCTGTTTCAAAGCCGAAGAGCCAGGGTTGTCTGCTTCTACAGACGTTTCCGTGGTCATGTGGCAGGCATGAATAGACACCGGAGCACACAGAACGCTGTTACCTTCCTATCGAAGTGGTCCCTATTGATCTACTTGCAATTTCTTGCTTTCGAACTGCTAGGTTGGCAGGAGCTGGGACAAAGGCGGGAGCTCATTCAGTCCTGCAGTACTCGGGAATCGAACTGCTGACCAGTCAGCGTCTTAGCCACTTGAGCCACTGCAGTGGCTCAACCCATTAAAGTATATTTAACCCATTAAAGTATACTTTTTAATTCATTGTTTGAAGGAATTAAAAAATGCAGTGAAACTGTTTCATTTATGAAGTCCACAATTTCTAGTTTCTTTGTACGTTTATGGGATATAAATATGCAGAACAATCTGAAAGAATCTCGTCAGGGTATAAGGTTCTCTACTACTTCTTTGGACGCTTAGTGTTGTTTTTAAATGAACTGAAAGATACAAGGGTTAGGAAAAGACATTTGAACTGACCAAGATAATCAGAAACAGGATGTGATTAAAATCTTGGAATTCCTTGTTCATGAATCAGCTTCAGATAAACTGAAAAAATTAGTGGTTAAAAACAAACAAACCCTGATACAGAGTATGAAGAAAGTGGGTGTATTCTTGTTTTCTGGGGTGTCCAACAGTCTGCCACATTCTACTCTTACTAGGGAACTCATGACAGGGCATGAGATGTAGCATAACTATTTCCCCCCAGCACCACTACTGGGGTTATGAATGTTTATTAGGCAAGAGATGTGATGACTATCAGCTTCTATGTGTGTCAGAACTCACTTTCCTCAAGCATTCAGTGGAGAGCCCATTTATTGGATAATCGTTGCAGATTGGTGCAGCTAGCATGCCCCAGTGGATAAACTCTAAATGTTTGGAAATGAATGCCCTCCTCATGTCCCCTTCTGTTTCTTATTAGTTCCTAATGTACAAAGCTAAGCACAGTTTTAGCAGCAGGAAAAAGAACGTTTCCTTACAAGGCTTGTATTCAAACAAAACTTGCAGGTGTAGAGCAAAATTATAATACAGCAATTAACTTCATCTTGGTTGCAAAATGCAGAAAAAACAATTGAGCAAATGACGGTTGCAAGAGGGTACTGAATTACTAGCTTTCTGAAACTAACATTTTGAGTCAGAAAGACAACTGAACCAGTTAGGCAGACAGACTAAACCAGCAGTAGCAGAAACAGTACAAGAACAACACACAGAGAGCTTAGAGGGGAAAGACATTTACATTCTTTTAGACAGAAGAAACATTTAGTCTGCTGAATCAAAACAGCCAATGACTATGATTGTGGAAAGCTGGCCCTTTCAATCTCTAGGTCAGTATACAAAACAAACATAAAGCATAATGGGAAGTGCCTGCTGAAAGCTCAACATCAATGACAAAAATGTACCTCTAAAATACACCTTTCTGCTAACATATTTAGAGTTAAGATTCGACCAAAAGGAATTAGTGAAATACAGACAAGACTGCATTACTCCAGTATTTGTAGAGTACCCTACAGCAATACTGGTAGTATACAATGTAGTAAGTGGAACAGTTAGAAAAGTATGAAACCCTGAAAATTTTGGATGATTAGGAAACCCCAGGTTATTACTCTCGAGAGATCTGGCTTATTCTATTAACACAAAGACACACAACAGGACAGTGTCATTGAAACAAGAATACAGGGTCTAAGAGGTGGACTTCTGGGCCTCTTCTTAGAGGCCACATTCTGCTCAAAACCAACCAACTAACAAACCAACCAGTAGATCAGGGGTTCCCAAAGTACAGCATGTGGGCTGGATCTGGCCCATGGTGGCAAATCATTTGGCCCTTAATGCCCTCGCTGCTCCCAGAAGCGGAAGTAAAACGTGTCTGCACATAACGCTGCCATAAATGCAGCTGTGGCTGTTGTAAATGTGTTTACGACAGCCATGGGTGTCTTTATGGCAGCATTTTGCACATGTGTGGGTGTGTTTTATGTTTGTTTCCGGTGGGAGGAACCATGTGACCGGCCCCTGCAGTAGATGTTAGCATTCTAAGAGAAGTAAAATATGATTTTATAATGAAAGAGACAAATTTTACGTTGCTTTACATTATATGTAGGCTCATTGGCTATTAGTTCACTATTACTATAATAATTTATATTGTGACATAGTTCCCTGACTACTCAACCCATTTCTGTCTCAGTAATGATACAATCCTACATGTAAGCAAGGCAGTTAAAGAGGCAGTGGAAAAAGTCTTGTCTTGTAAATCTGTTAACCTTATATGGGAAAGAAAATCCAACAATTCGTGGTTGTTGTTTTTTTGGGGGGGAGGCAGGCTGTTGCTCAAGTGTCCATAATTGGAAGAGCTGTTACCTAAATTTCAAAGGAAGCAACAGCCCAGATCCAGCACTGATTTCTATTGGATCCCAGAGTTTTTGCTAGAACTGCCCTTACACCTTTAAATCTGCTCTGGAAGGCTATGAAATTCTCTGCAACCATGTAGGAGAGTTTGAGAAAGAAAGTCCAACTACTGCCTTTTGAAGTATGCAATATGGAAGCTGCCACTGGACATAAAATGCACTCTACTTGATATCTCATGCTCCTAACCGCTTAAACTCCAGAAAAATAACTTTTTAAAATATGATATAAATATAGCTTGCACAATATGTAGCTGAAAATGAGTGACAGCATTGAATATAGTGCTTGATCAACTACACTGACATCTTGCACCTGCTGATTCAGGTGACATTAAAAATTAAAGGACTTCAAAATAAGCTTTCAGCCATTAATAAGGTTTCCATGTCATGCTGATGTACATTAATCCAAGGAGTCTAGTAGCATGATTAATTAGAGTATACTATACAGTAGTGATTTTATAAAGTTGTCATCTTAATTCTGGTTTAATAGAAAAGTGATAGACTTACTCTTTGGTTATCCTGACAGACTTTAAGGTCTCCTTTCAGTTGTAAATTAATCTGAAAGGTCAGAAGCAGCCACAGGGGAAACTATTTCAGATTTAAAACCCACATTTTAGAAGCATGATGGGAGAACTCTAATACAATGCATGATCAGAGGCAGAATTCATGGTGTCAGGCCCTTGAAACTGTTTCAGAAACTGATGCCACATTCCAGCATTCTGATGGCTTTTTCACATCTCCATAAAACAGAGGGAAATGCATTCAAGCATTACATATTGCCTATCTTCTCTCAACTATTTCCTCACAGTCACCTCGAAACCTCCATGGGTTTGGTTAAGGACCAGGCTGATGGAACCACTTAAAAGAAAGAAAAAAGTATTTCTGTCTTTTCTTTCTTTATTGTCAGAACCATCATAATTAAAATGAACAAAAAGTAAAATTTAAATTTGAAATATAGCATTCACATTATTTAAGAGTCTGAACTAGACCGTTTTTGCTCCAAAGTGGGCAATACTGATTCGATTGTTTTGCTGTCATAAGGTCCTCAAATGCACATATGTTATCTCTCATATAATTATATTGTCTGGCCGGACATCCCACTACGGTAATGGAGTAGACCGTACAGCCAGCGATTCAATGCAGAGTGTCAGGTGGCAGTTAACTAACCTGACTCCCTAAAGGGGCCAATGGCTATGGGCAGATGAGCTCCTTTAGGTGGGCTGATGGTCCTCCTCAGTGGAGGAAATGCCACTGGAACCCACCAACAGCAAAATGAGCAGAAGAAGAACTCTGATTCCCATTCCCAATGGTCATGGAGGCAGAAGAGGCCATGCCAGATGGACTGGCTGTGAAGGCGCACCTTGTCCATATCTTCAAGGCTGCAGCAGTGTTAAGTCATGCTTCAAGTGTGCCGTGGCAGATGGCTCCGAGATCACAGTGTGTGGGTCACTTCATGATAAGCTGGGATCCACCTTAAAAAAATCATGGCAGTGACATTTTTCCTGCTTCAGGAAAAAAAATGCATTCTTAGATACAAGTTGTTGTCGTCATTGTCAAATTATATTAGAGGTTTCCACAGGGTTTTTAAAATTCTGTTGTATGATGTACCTATTGTAAATTATGAAGAACAGCAGTTAATGGAGAGATAACTATTTTCTGCTTTAGCCTTGAGTTATCTGGCATAGCAAATATTCTTGCCTTTATGATCATTTATATAGGCATATAATATTGGCTACACTTCATTCCTATTAAATACTATTGTGTAACAAAAATATATTGGGCCTTTATGCTTAGATGGCCATAAGGACAAGTAATTTTAGGAATGGAATCAGAGCAATCTAAAAGGCAAAGTGAATTTCTATTGACCTTACTCATGCCTATAAAACAGAGTACAGTACTTCTGTCTTGAATGTCCATACTTATAGTGTGGAAATGAACTGCCCTAAGACACTTTTAGAACTGCAGATAAGCGAAGCTCGTGAGTCACAAAATGGGCACGAAGTTGCATATAATCAGGCATTACTTATTGCTACTCCATTTTGTGTGTTATGTGCTGTCAAGTTAATTCTGACTTATGGTGAACCTACCATAGGATGGTTTCTGAGTTATGAGAGATGTTTGAGGATTATCAATGTCACCCCTTTAGGTGAGTTTCAATAGCTTACCAGGGATTTGAACTAAGGTCTCCTAAGTCCTAGTCTGCCACTCTTTCTACTACACTGGTTCTCATCTTTTACTGATAGCTAAACCCCACTTAGGAAATTGTGAAGTTCTTTATCACAACTATTTCCTTGAAGTAGGGAATGACAGTTCAGCTTTTCTCAGCTGAAATATAGGCTTTGGCTTTGAAGATTTTATAATTCAGCATTATTTCATGCAGAATGTACTGATATAGACCTAAGAAGAAAAGCCTTTTGAATTCATATTCATTCCTCCTTTTCCCAAATGCCTCTCAAAATATTTTTACTCAACATGCTGCATTTCTTCTCCTCTTTCCTTTCATACTTCACCCATCCTACTTCAACTGTCAGTTGCTTCCTATCCCCCTCTCTTACCTATTTTATATTTACTTTCTCCTATAATGGGTTCTTTCCTCAACAGATTCATATGGGTTGCCTGGGATATGTTCTATCATATGCAAGATTATAAATGCAATTAAAAACAAGGCAGATAAGTCCTTTTATAAAAGCTTCATATCCTTGCAATCATTTTCTACACAGAATTAAAACATTCACTGAGTTAATATAAAATTGTGGCTAAAAGCATAAGCCAATGGCACTGAAGCATGGCACTGGATATAAAAGAGAGCAATGAGGAAATTCATCTAAAAAGCTAAGGTAAACAATTATGTAACATGGTATTAATGTACGAGAAGAATTTGCTTTCTTACACTGCTCTGAAATGAAGCCACAAGAAGCTTTTATTGCATTTCATACTTGGCCAAGAAGAGAATAAAAAATATGTCGTCTGAAAAATATTGACTCAGAACAGAAATTGCAGTAGCTGCACCAGAAGTACAAGGATAAAAAAGTTCAGGTTTCTACGGCAGCTGTCCAAAAGAGTGTAGAGTACAAAAAATGTTGTTCTAGCATGGTCAGGTTTCAACTGCACGGTTTTGTAATCAATGTTGCTGCCTCAGCCTTTTCTGACCTGTTATGAGGGCCTTGATTCACATTAAGTCTGGCTGGACATCCCACTACGGTAATGGAGTAGACCGTACAGCCAGTGACTCAACGCCGAGTGTCAGGCGGCAGTTAACTAACCTGATTCCCTAAAGGGGCCAACGGCTATGGGCGGATGAGCCCCTTTAGGTGGTGTGATGGTCCCCGTCAGTGGAGGAAATGCCACTGGAAATCATCATAATTGGGCCCAATGGCAAAATGAGCAGAGGAGGAACTCTGATTCCCAACGGTCATGGAGGTGGAAGAGGCCATGCCAGATGGACTGGCTGTGAAGGTGCACCTTGTCCATATCCTCAAGGCTGTGGCAGTCCATTGCAGTCCCGGTGTTACATCCTGCATGTCGCGTTTCATGTGTTCTGTGGGTGATGGCTCTTAGATCATAGTGTGTGGGTCACTTCATGGCAAACTGGAATCCACCTTAAACAAATTCACGCTAGTGACATTTTTCCTGCTTCAGGGGAAAAAATGAATTCTCAGATACAAGTTGCAGCTGATGACGACAACGATTCACAGCATACATCTGTCTCAGGAGCAGTACTCAGAGTTGTTTGATGAAGTCCCATATGAACACTATACTTCAGTCTTGGGCTTTTTGCTGAGAGATAATGGGACCTTTCATTCTGTGATTACGTTCATTATTGTCAAGTGATAGGGAAGGAAGCGACAGATCAAAGAACTTCAGTTCCTATAATCAACCTTTTTGACTAAAATGTTCTTCAGAAGACTTACAGCATCCATCAATTCCCTTCAATTCTCACCAGCATTTAGGTTTGCAGCAGAATTCTCCTCTGAGGCCTAATTCAGTTGTAAGATTACCTGGATAACTTTGCCAAAATATCTTTCCATGGGCTTCTGTGGATCTTGGAAGCCAAGAAGGTTTAGAGGGGATGGGACAGAAAAGCCCTAACTACCATGTTAATATTTGGACTCTACTCTGAGATGTTTTACCTTTGTAAAACAATTCACAAGGTTACTGATCTAGGCATCATTAAATTTAGTCAAAGCCTAAAGGCAAGTGGAAAATGAACAATCAAGCTTATATTAACAATAGGTTAAAGGAATTCATTAGATTTCAATACAGACAGGTTGGCTTTATAACAGGTTTGCCTTTTTAAAAAAATATGCACATGCCATTTTACTTTTAATCACACCTACAACAAATTCTGAGAAATCAGTTTCTAAACAGATACTACTTGTCATACAATTTCAGAATAATTATTCATAATAACTTGCTTTTTTTTGAGGTACACTCAGCGTGATCAGAAAGCAGATACTATGAAGGGAGGACTTATGCTCTGAGGAGAAAGCTTTACAGCAGCTAACCTCTTTGATCAGATGACCCCACCCCCACTGACTCATTTAGAGGAGGATCACTCATGCTTTTAATAGTTTTTAACTATATTTTTAATTGGTGCTGGTGGGAGGTAGTTTTTCAGTGTCTTTAGGAATTTAAAGGGTTTCTAGTTTAAACAATGGGGATTTTATGTACGCCGCCCAGCATCACACGTCGATTGGGGTGGCTATACAAATTGAATGAATGAATGAATGAATGAATAAATGATCAAAACTTATCTAATAGCTTGTCTCAATAATGGTATAAATTCAGTCTTGAAAAAGTCATTGTCACAATAACTGATACAAATGCTTCATAAGAGTTGATTATGACACTGCTCTCTGTGCAGTTTGCATCTCTTGGATTCAAAGACTTCAAGAACACATATGTTCCATCTTCTCAGTATTGATAACACTTGCAAATTAAAACCTTATTCAAAGACCACTTTAAAGTAGGAATGGAAAAGCCTGTCTCTCCTGTCTGTTCCTATGTTTCATCAATAATTCCATTGATGAAACATCAAACTGCTCCTTTCAAAGCATCAAAATATGTCTGAGTGTGTATTTTGATCTGTTTAAACAGGAAAAGTTGTTGCATGGTAGCTAAGCAATTCTGACTCAGTATGAGATCAGGTTAGAGGTTGGACTGGGATATTTTCGACACAGATATTTTCCACATAAGAGACGCCACATAATACAGGATGATGCAACCATGCACGCAAAAGTTTGACTAGGTCAAAAGAGCATAAAGAACAAAAAGTCCTGTGGTACACTGAATATTAAAAAATTTAGTCAATATAATCATTCGTGGACTGTAGCCTTCTTCATCAGAAGCACTGAGTGTTATCATAATAGGCAAATATTTAGGCAGCTACTTGGGTGTGAGGGAAGTGGATGAAAATAGTAATACAGAAACATTGAAGATTATCTATTCATTGAAGAAGCTGTCATTGGGAGGCAAAAAGAGTGTCCAAGCATAGATAAGCAGTTTTGCCATGAATGATAGTAATTTCTGTTCACATGAAGTATAAGAAATTCTTAATTTTCTGTAAAACATAAGGTTGAAATACTGTCTGTCAAGTCTGAACATATACAACTGTCTTGTAGGGCTAAGATGCAGAGAACAGACTTTGAGGAATGTTCCAGGTGGAAGATAGTAGGGTGTAAATGTGTAGCTGCAGATTTATACTATAAAGTGATGCTTGTTTGCCCATTATGCATTTGTACAGTGGCATCCAGATAATGAACCTGTTGAGTCTGGCTGATATGAGGAAATATACATTTCTGAATTTATAACAGAAAACCATCACTGCCTATAAAGATGACATCAATGACTCTCAACGATGTGGTTGGCTGCATAGTATGGAGCTATGGATGTTCCCATTGCAGTGCCACTGCACTCGATACTGGTTCATTTGCTGGTGTCATCTTTGTGCTAGTTATTATATTGAAAGTTTTAAATGGCATAGGAAAAGCTATGAAAGTGATTGTCTCCTCACAACAAAACATACTTTGTCCTTTAACATTTGTGTGTGCTATGGCTTAGCACTTTTCCCATTAGAGCACTTCCTATGTGTCATTCCACACCTTAAAAAATATGATTATATTATTCTTATTGCTTTTGAAGGCTTTCCTTCCTTTCTCAAGAATTTTTTTTAACTCTATTGGTGTTTAAGTGGTAAGGATTATCTAGGGAAGGGGTTCTCAACCTACGGCCCAGGGGCTGGATCCAGCCCATGACACTATTTCATGTGGCCCACACCACCTCTGCCACACCCGGATGTTCCATGTGTGGCTGGCAGGGCAAAATGGCCATCCGACCCCGAAACTGTCTGACGGAGCATGACCCGGCTTTCAGCTTGAAAAGGTTGAGAACCCCTGATCTAGGGGCTGTTTTCATTTTTCAAAATAATTTTTTATTACGTTATTGTTGGTTTTGTTGAGTTTTATACTTCATTTTAAAACCTGTTTTCAGGCCTGAGCCCTCAAAAAGCAATCTACAGTAGAAACGGCACAAAGTAAATGTGATTATCAGAATCTGAATACTAGCCATGTTTCCAAAGGTAAATTTAGGCAGCATGCCTAAATGCAAGAGTTGAAATGGTAACACTCAAGAGTGTTTAATAAAGACTCTGTTCCTAGTAAAGGTAAAGGTCACCCTTGCTCAAAAGCAAGTCATATCTGACTCTAGGGTTCCGTGCTCATCACTGTTTATAGCTAAAGAGCCAGCGCTATCTGCATCTGCAGATGTTTCCGTGGACATGTGGCAGGCATGACTAAACACTGGAGTGCACAGAACGCTGTTTACCTTCCCACCGAAATGGTCCCTATTTATCTACAGTACCTTGCAATTTCTTGTTTTCGAACTGCTAAGTTGGCAGGACCTGGGATAGATGAGAGCTCACTCTGTCATGCAGTATTGTGCCTACTGTATGACAAACATTTCTGATCTTACTGGAAGATATTCAAGGACTCCTGAAACAGTTCCCAGCATATGAATATCTCACAACAGTTAGCCTCTTTTATGGTTTGTAATCTGATCATAATCATGCCTCAAACTACACATGGGTAACTAATGTAATACAATATTGGTGTTGCCACATCTTTGGCAAAAGCTTCCACACCAGAGGTAAAGGTATCTCCACCTACTGCTGTAGACTAATTTGGAAACAACCACAGCATGTATAATTATTTCATGAATTTAATTGAAAAGATAATTGTCATTTTATTCTGATTGTTTGCTTTATTTAGTTAATTGCTATAAATGTATCCACAAGGAGAAGAAAGCAATGACAACCTAACAAGTAAAGGGAAATAAATAGGGTTCCTCAAACATCATTACTTCAAATACTGGCAGTATTGCTTTGGAAATGCTGACTTTTGAGTACTGTTTGATTAGAATTTCAAGGGCTTCTTTACAAACTGCTAAAAATAATTCACTGCTTTGTCCAGAGTTCTCTGACCTTTTGTATTTCTACAGCAAGCACTTTATCTGAAATTAAACTGGAGGGAGTCCAAGCCATCATTTCAATGAACATAAAATTGCCCTTTGTCAGAAAATTATCTTAGGGACGTCCCAACTATAAGCTGTACATCTTTAACAAAGCAATGATATTATGTATTAAGACATCATCCCCCCCCCAAAAAATAAAAAATAAATAAATGAGGGTGTATATATATATATATATATATAAGAACTGGTAACATATTTGTATTTTAATATAACAAATAATAAATCAACTTTCTGGGTGGGACGATTAATTGGAATTTGTAGTGATTGTTCTTCTTTAGTACATTTTTACTAATGAGTAAAAATTGATTCATGTTCACTGTTTTTCTTACTCTGCTCTTCCTGAAATGGCAGTGAATATGCAAAAAAAAAAATTATTACAACTTGCATAGAGATTTTTACATCACTAAAAACTGGGCACTTTCCTCAAATATGGTGTTCAGATATTTTAAAAAATGGCTTTTTTGTTTACTCTTCTATATTTAGGAGAGTACACATATTAAAAAAAGAGATGTGTGTTTATTTAAGACCTAGCTCACTGGAGTATTATTAGGTATCAATGCAATGTAACATTGTAATCCTGTGTTTTTGTGTATGTGTGGGTAGGCAGTCAGTCAGAGCAGGGATTCTCAACCTGTGGCCTGCGGCACCATTTCATGAGACCCCCACCACCGCTTCCACCACACAAGGAAGTGCCATGTGGTGGAGGAAGGGCAAAATGGCCGTAGAGTCCCTGAAGCTGTCTGAGGAAACCTGACCTGGCCTCCAGCTTAAAAAGGTTGAGAACACCTGAGTAAGAGTTTCGCACGCACACACACAGGACTACAATGTTAAATTGAATTTATGTCTGTTTGTCAAATGAGTTCCATGAGCAACAATAATATTGGTAGCTATCCAAACAGGTTTCTGTTTCTAGCTAGCCAGGCTACTTTTTATTTGAAACTTCTGGCCTCATATTATACTTTGCAATGTTTCCTGTATTGATCAGCAAAAATTTTCTTCTAAGAATCAGTAGAAAAAGAATAAGCAAATCAGCTGTGTAATCCATGTATAAAACATGTGCAGAAGTAGTAGGTGATACCTTTCTGAATCACTGAATTGAAAAAAATATTGCAAGCTTTCGTGATTCATGATCACTTCTTCAGGCATGCATTCAAAGAAACAGAAAAAGAATAACTCAGTTATCTCCTAACTAACTTTGTTTTCCTTCTCATCTTCTGTTGTATTTTTTTGCTGTCAAATGTAAATTTTAAAGTACAGTACTTGGAGATTGATATCTGTTTTTTCCTCATAACTCTCTAAATATTGCTGGCATAATAAATAGTTATCAGTGATTGCATTATTATTCTTACAACCCTGAAGGATTGATACAAATGGGATGTATTAGCATATTGAAATGCCTGGAACTTTCAGCTAGTCCTCCTAAAGCTAACTTTCAAAGCAAATAAGGTGACTACTTTAAGATTTGTTAGCTTTTTATTGTTTACTTTCTGTATTCAAGCTATGGGAGTGGCAGACTAGCAAAGTCATACAAAGATGCCTTTTAGAATGAAACAAAAAAGGTAAGCTACTGCAAATAACTAAGCATTGCTCAAGAGCAATTTACAAAACAGATGAATATAAAACCAATATGTTCTTCCGCTCTAAGAATATACAGATATGGAAGGATTATGTCTAATCCCTAAACTAGTTTTCTTTTGCAAATCTGAACTGAATCACAACAGTATTTTCTCTTTTCAATGATTTTTATATTTTTAATATACTTTTCTATTTTAAACAGAGGCATACCCCTCCCCTTTCAGGCTGTAGAGAAGGTAGATCTGCGATGGACCACTGTGCTATTTTAGAGCACCTTATTCATAAATACTCGTCCAACTCCACTGTTTCCCTCTACACCACTTTTGTTGACTTAAAGTCAGCTTTCGACACAGTATCAAGGATACTGCTGTGGGAAAAGTTGGAGAAAGCCTCCATTGACCCTCGGCTATTGTTTCTAATTCAAGTGCTGCACCACAATACAACAATTAGGGTAAAATGCAGCATGCAGGGACACTTGTCTAGATCTATTAAAACGGATAGGGGTGTTAGGCAGGGTTGTGTTTTAGCTCCTGTATTATTTGATATATATATAAATGACATCGTAGAGTGTCTTAACTGCTGGGACTTCCATGCACCAAAGCTGGGTACGAAGCATATCCCAGTACTTCTTTATGCTGACGATGTGGTTGTACTTTCCAGGTCGCAAATTGGGATGCCTAGGGCTCTTCGCACCTTTGCCAATTACTGTCACCAAAACCAACTGGAGATTAATTACTCCAAAACTAAAACTATGGTGTTTGCCACAAAACCTAAAATACACCAGTGGTATCTAAACCAACAAGTAATTGAACAGACCCACTATTATAATTGATAATAAGCAAGAAACTTTAAACATACAACAAAAAATTGAACTATCCAATTGAAATGTTTATCAAAACCAAAGAAAGCAAGAAAATCAAGCTGAAAATTTAGTTTTTCTGTCAATTCTTACACCAGTGGTTGGATGCTTTTCTTCAATTTCACAAGGCTAAAAGTAAAAGATGAACTGAAGACTACAATGCAGGTAGAAGTTTACCATTAGGAATAAAACTGCTTTGGGTTCAGTGAAACTGATAGATTAGGAGTACAATTGCAATTTGTTAAGTATGTTAGTTCAACTAGTAATTCCCTAAATCAGGGATTCTCAACCTGTGGCCCACAGTGCCATTTCATGTCGGCCTTCCACTGCCTCCACTACACCAGGAAGTGCCATGTGGTGGAGGAAGGGCAAAATGGCCGCCTGGCCCCCAAAGCTGTCTGACGGAGTGTCACTCGGGCTTCGGCTTAAAAAGATTGAGAACTCCTGCCCTAAATGATTTGAAGAGCTGGAAATCTAGAGTAGATACAAGAAATCAACAGTCAGTACTGCCCTCTTGTTCTCTAACCTCAGGTGTGGGAATGTAATGCTTGAAAACCTATATAGATTAGTGTAAAATCCCAAACATATAGGCCAAAATTGTGGATAGATTATCCGAGGGTAGGGGAACAACTAGCTCACTCACTGCAATGGTTTTTGAGGTGGCAGCCATGTTAGTCTGTGCAGGCGGCATATCAGACAAAAAATTAAAAATAAAGCAAAATTAGAAAAAAGAAAGAATACAAAACTGTTGTAGTGCCTTAAAGATTAACTACTATGTAAATCAAGCTCATGTCTTATGTCTAAGGAAGAGGACTTAATAAAAAAGCTCACATTAAAATATAACATTTGGTCTTTAAGGTGTCACCAAGAGTTTGTCTTCTTCTTGTTTTTGTTTCGACTTTCATTTTAGTTTGTTTTTTAATCTGATATGCCACTATTTGGATTGAGTTACAAACACTGAATTCTACATATGCAAGCCATATTAAAATGTTGCCTTTCCATGCAAGCATCCAACTCAGAGCAGATATAACAGTAGACAGATATATTCTCACTTTCTTCCATTTGACAGGCTGGAATTCAACAGTATCAATCAAGCCAGCTTTTTAGAGTATGGGGAAACAACATGTTGGGAATCACAGAAAAGTAGTAAGGGATTCATAAAGATACTGCATACAACTTTATGATCTATATCCTATTCAACATCTACTGAACTGACCATAAGCCATGTTTGCTAATGAACGTCACAGACGTTCTCATTAGTTTAAAGTATCAAGATAAATTATGTGGTATTTCTGAATAATTTGTATACTTACCCAGTTCTTTAGAAACAGGTGATGCAACTGCAATGTCGCCCATTTTTGCAACTCCATCATAATAGGCTCTTCCAGCAAGAATCATAGCTACACAATGAAATAAAAGGAGTAAGGAAATAATATACAGTATATTATAATATGAATGAATGTTAAACATTTTGATCAATTATACGTTTCCTAGATTAGCTTCAGATTCCATCAAGATGGAGTAATACTAACAGCAAGACAAAGCATATAGATCTGGTTCTGATGAAAGAGATTTGCTGAACAAGGCATATAATTTTCATCAAAGAATTTAAAATATGTATGATACTAACCAGAAATTTCTTCCTCAGTAATAAAATACAATAGTATGCAATGGCAAGAGCATTTCAAATTAGCTTCAGTTTAGATCAAGGCATGCATTTAGAAAAATGTGGTAGCAGATCAGATTGGGTTTATTGGTGGAAGACAGATGGCAGATTTAATTAGGAGAGTGCTGAATGTGATTAATACAGTAAATGAAAATAAACTGAAAGAAGGTATAGTACCTTAAGATATTTTCAAAACATCCCGTGACTCAGAAAATATGAAAAGTAGCTTTTGATTAAATGAGTGAGATTTTATCTATGAAATTGGATCTGTGCATCAAAATTGCAATGTTATCTAGTTTTGGTGAGCTACAGTTGAAATGGCTAACAACAATAATAAAAATAAAAATTTGGTTATTGCAGCGAGATTAATTAGCTAAAACTGGAAAGTATATTTAGTTGTTTCAACTTGATGAATGATATAAAGAAATTTGGGATATAGCTATCAGTGATGAATTGGCAAATGAGATTAAGGTAAAAAAGAATTGAAAAAGATAATAGATATAGAGACATATGGGAAGAGGTTTTGAAATATGTCAGTGAAAGGGAAAGGGAGGATGGCAGCAGATGAAATTATGTCTTTTTGGAAACAGAATAGGGGCTTATAAATAAAGAGAAAAGAACATTTTTTTCAAGTTCCTACTGATGAAGGGAGAACACATGGAGCTGTTTTGTTTTGGGAGTATGTGTATGTTTTTACATGTTTATTGCAATTTATTGTGTGTTACATGATTAATTTTTATGTTAATACAATTATAAATACAGTAGTTAAATTATTATTTTTAATGAAGCAGAGTGATTTTCCAGTACTATCAGCTCTCACACTCAAGACATCCAAAATGAATCAGTCTACTGTCAGAAAAACTACAACTCATTGCTTGGATTTGTACACAAATTTGCTATACTGTATATCAAAAATTAAAATATATTTTCAAAGTACATCAACAATATATACCATATGTCCTGGCGTATAAGATGCATCAAAATCAATCAATCAATCAATCAGTTTAATTTATATCCCGCCTTTCTCAGCCAAAGGCCAACTCAAGGCGGCTAACAGCATATACAAATAGCAACAAAATAATAATACAGAGATACAATAAATTTACAATAGCGAGCAATACAAGTAAGCATGGTATCAAAATACAAAAACTACATAATTACATTATAAACTACAGTAAAAAAACAGTATAATACAACAACAAACCCAGCATGGAAAAACCCCATGTCACCAAAATATATTACCAAAATAACCCACTATAGGCCACTATATACAATACAAGACACACTCCATTTTTCCAGTGTATTTTAAGGGGGAAAGTGGATTTTATGTGCCAGAAAATATGGTATGAATGTCTAATTCCAGACTAGTGATTTGCTCATCTCATATACCTATTAAGTACAAGCTGTGGAAAATTACCACATAAACCATTTACTGCTTCTGTTCCATTTTCTCTTTGTTGCCTTCTCAGTATATTTTCTTCTAATGTTTAAAATGCTAACACTTATAAGGCTATCATAAATAATAACTGTTTAAAATAAACACTATAGAAAAATAAAGAAGCAACTAAAAGCAAACAGAATCCTGTATTTTGAGTTTTGTCTACATTGCAAATAAACTTCTGCTAGTGGCCTATATTTGGTTTTGTGATTTACACCTGTATTAAGGATCACAATGATACTTGCAGTGGCAACACCAGTAATTAAAAGCTTCCTTCTTCTATCTCAGTGCACAATGAGACTGATTCTGGGTGAGGCAGGTGGGGTCAAATCTGGAACTCTTTAATTAACAGCAATCTCCCCCTGGGTCCTGGCCATGATGTCCTCACCCTTATGCAGACGTAATTTTTGGAAAATAATTTTTACTGGTGTTACTGAACCTATCCCCGTTGTTAAATCCTTTGATGGTCCCTCTTTAATAGTTTTTTTTTTTTTTTGCTTTCTTCTATCTACTCATAAGTATCTGAACCTTTCTTTTGGTACCCAATGTGATGTAGTAGATAGAGTAATGGACTAGGACTTTGAGTACTGTGTTTCGAATCTCCACCCAGCGATGGAAACTCACTGCAGAAGTAAAACTGGGAAAACCAACTCTTAAGTATCTCTTACAGTGTTTTGATTTCTATAAAACCTTTTGATCTTGTATGATATTTTGAAAGTAACTATCAACAGTGTAACAATACATATACACACAAACAGGACCCACATAAGTCAACACCTCTGAAACTCTACCACTCAAAATAGGTCAAATTTCTACTCCTTCTACATTTGTCAATTTGAAAGGCAGAGGTTTTAAAGAAAACATCCTCCTCTATTTATTAGGGCTGCCTCTACACCAGAGTACAATTTGGATTATCCAGTGCTCTTGCTCACATAGAGATAATCTAAACCAGTGCTTCCCAATGTGGGCCCCAGGCCCCAGAGGGGACTTCAATTCCCAGAAGCCTAAGTTCTGTACCTTGGCTGATCAGTGTTTCAGAGAATTGATTTAGATTTCTGAGGACTGAAGTCCAAATGCCAAAGGTTGGGAAATACTGCTCTAAATGGTAAAAGCTCTCTTTTTGACATAAACAAAGCACTGTCAGAGTGTGTGAGTCTAGCACACTCCCTTCTTTGCACATGAAGCAATCCCAGGACAAGTGACAACTGAAAGTGAGTTTGCTTCATGACATTAGAGGCATGAGGAAGCAAAAATCATTCCTGTTGTTTCTTTTCTGTCTAGTAAATTAGGCAAGGCTACTCTTCCATATATCCTGATGCTCTCATTCTGTGTCAGTGTATATTAAAAACTAGATATACAGCAATGTAAAGACATTACCTCTTTAAAATATTTGAAAAAAACATATGTAAGCTCATTAACAAAAACAATGAATTTAATGAGCAAACTAACATTTTCCTCACTGCAGCAGAACAATTTACACATAATGGTACTTAGTAATGTTGGCATGATAGCTCAGTGGTTAGATATCTGACTGAGGTTAGGATCTTGAGGAGTTATGCCTCCCAAGAGAACAGCCAGCCTATGTTATCATGGGCAAGCTGTACAGTCCCAGTGTGCACCCCAAAAAGAAGGGAATAGTAAACCATTTTGGTGTATTCTCTACCTAGAAAACCCTGGAAAGGGCTGCCGTAAGTCAGAATCAACTTGACAACACTCAATTATTATATTACTTAGCAATAGATATGGGAATCTTAAACCACTGAGCTCTGCAGTCAGCTATAATAAGCTTTGAGCCAACCCAAATAACACACCTTTACCATCGAGACAGCAGATTCTATGTGTTATTGAATCACATGTGGCAGTAAATCACATGGAGTCTAACAATTGTTTTACCATATGGTACTTTTGTATGAACTCTTGTGAATAATTTAAAAAAACAAGATAACAAAAGAAATGGGACTGCATTCTCTATATTATGTTTTGGGCGACCCATATTCTGCACTCAGTCATCTGAATGGCTCATTGGTTTCATTGTCAAGTGACTGTGTATTTATTTATTGAACTTATATCAACAGGCCACTCACAGTGGTGGACAAGCATGGTTAAAAGAAAAGTAATAAGAGGACAAACCACGAGAAATGGCAAACTAATAACCAAGTTCAGAATCATGTCAAGAAAGACCAAAAAAGTGATTTTATGACTCTCAATTTTTCCCACGGAATTTTTTTTCATTAAAAATACAATCTTTTTCTATCTTTTATAGTTACTGATAAGCATTCTAGAATCCAGAACAGATACAAACAAGTTGCTAAATACAGGAGACATACAGGTTCAGCAAACAATTATCATATAAGGATAAGTCATTAGCCATCTACTTTTCTGCCATGCAAGCAAAAAAGAAATCAAAATGTAATTTTACTTTTAGGAAACCAAGTTAGAAAACAGCTCTTATGATAGGCAAAACTGAAAATATATTAAATCTGTTTTAAATAGCTTAGAGCAATAATTGTATGCACAATTTCCTGAGAATAACTTTCACTAATTATAGTACCTTAATCACAGTGGAACTTCCCTATCATTAAACATGATACTCAGCTACTTTAAATATATACACTTGTTTGTTTGAAGTGACAAGTGTCTTCTTCCATGTCTAGGCCAGATGCAAAACTGCCAAAACGAAGGCACTTTTGGTGAGTTCATTCTGCAGTTCCTTTCACATGATGTAGTATGAGAAAGATTAGCCAGCCACATAAGGTTGCTGTTATCAGGGTAAGCCTGATTGTTGTTCAAAAATACCACAATCTTCGAGGAGGCTCTTTCAGTATATCCCAATGAGTCCCTGAAACCAGCAAAGATAAGCCGGAAACTGAGGTCTTCTTCACTTGACCAAGCATCTGCCCTTGGGTTGCCCTAAATTCTAAAAACCCAGTTTTATTGTTGACTGTTTGTTCATGTGTTGGGTTCTTATGTACTGGTTCTGTCTGCTATTCAGTAGACACAAAGCACAGAGAAAATGTTCTTCTCATGTGATGATCCTGGTGTCTAACAAGGCCAAATTATTCCATTACCTAACCAGGTGTAACTTACAATGAAGTGGTTTTATATCAAAAACCAAATTTGAATTGGAATGTATAACAAACAGTTTATGGGCAAGCAACTTACCAGATCCAGTACTGAAACTGTCGTACAACATGCAAGTACCAGTAGGCAGACTACAATATATGGTGTACCTCTTTGCAAATAAGCAGCAGCATAAAGTTTCAAGAGAAACAATTTTTGTGTGATGCTGTACTAAGCGGTAGTTTGTTTCTACAATTAAAATGTATATACAGTGGCTCAAGTGGTTAGGACTCTGACTGGAAGGTGGCAGGTCAGCAGTTTGATACCTGAGTATTGCAAGTAGATAATTAGGGACCACTTCAGTGGTAAGGTAAACAGCATGCCTGCCACATGTCCACGGATATGTCTGCAGACGCAGACAGCCCTGGCTCTTTGGCTATAAACAGAGATGAGCACTGAACCCTAGAGTCAGATACTACTGGCTTTCGAGCAAGGGTGACCTTTACCTTTACCTTTACCGTCTACAAGACAAGTAGCTATTCCTGTTAACAATTCAACTAATTAAAAATACAGCCACCATGCTTCAAAGGACAGCATAACATTATTTTATATCATATCTATTTAAAAGATGTTTAAGTCATCTTGAGAACACAATGTAAAATTAATAGGATACAAATGAATGTCTCAAAGACAAAGAGCGCCCTTTCCTCTGTCTTCATCATGTTTTAATTTACTAGTTTCCAAAAAAAGGATTTTGAATGGAAAATATGTCTCACAGGCTCTTTGGAGGGAAGCCACATGTATTACTTTCAACGAAGCATTACTTTTGCTCTGGGCTGCACCATGGGAAAATGAGCAAGATCTAAAGTCATGCATATCCTAAATATGCCATCGACTGTATGAAGAAACATCAAAACAAAATGCTGCCAAGTTGGTATGCAGAAATGAAATGGAAACTAGCTACTGAGACAAAGGGAAATTAATGGTTTAATGAAATTTTCATTGCCACCCTACTGAAATAAATGCAGTCAGTACTAGTTGAATAGTGTTCAATGCTGGAAATGCTGTTGCTTGACGTAGGAAGCAAAGAAGTTGACTCACCAAATTATGTCTCAATGAGCTCTCTAGTTGTGACTACTATGCTAACCAATAAGATTTCAGCCAATGTTATAAGCTACCTAAACGTGACTTTTTCCAAGATACTCCATTCAATTTCTCCTCTCCCAAGCAATTTTCTGTTCCCTACTCTTGCTACGCCAACCTTTTCTGAACACTGCACATATTTTATACTGACTGGGCTACTGGACTAATCTGTGAAAGGCTTCCATTTTGTACTGAGCATGCTATGACAACCCTTTTTCCATGGGTAGTATAGCCCATTTGAACCCTAGAAGTAAAATGATGTATTTAAGCTGATTCACGTGGATGGCTTAAATATACTTAATACTTAATAGAACTGCAGCCTTGATCTTGGTCATATTCAAGCACTTACACAACTCAAACAGTTAACCCAGGTATATGTGAGCAGATGGGCTAGAAGAGGACTGAAGAAGCCCTAATTGCATTGCTATCATTTTAGAGAAAACATTTTATTCCTATAAAATTATAATTATAGATACTGCACTATATTAAATTACTATGTTGCCTTAGAAGTTAGAGATGCTTACCAGTAACAGCTTTTTCATAGCTTTTACCCAGGTTTATTAAATTCCGTAGTCCAGGATTGAACTGTTCCATAACATTCTGAAACAACGAATGAAAAAAATGACAATTAAATTCCTACATCAAACTGACATAAAATATAATTTTAAGTACCTCCATTATTTTTAAGAGAAAAGGTGAAAGTTGCTTCACAACTTGAACATATATTTTAGAGAAAGTTTGAAAGAAAATCTGAGAATGGATTTTCCCAAAGTTAAATCATACCCAGGACAGGAAATAGCACCCCCTAAGCCAATGATGACTAACCTTGGCACCCCAGGTGTTTCGGGACATCAGTTTCCAGAAGACCAAGTCAGCACTCCTGCTGATCAGGACTTCTTCTATTTCTTTTTCACTAATTTTCTCATCTAATTGGCGCTTACCCTTTTTGTCAATCAATATTTCGATCTCTCCTTTACTTTTTCTCTCTCTTGCTGCCCTCGCCAATATCTTCATGTTTTTATTGTTGAATTCGAAACTATCTCTTTTCAGGTATATCAGATCCCTTCTTACTTTTTCTATATCCTGACCTATCATTGCTTTTTTTAAGGATTGTAATTACATTTGTTGCAGAAAGAGAAATACCAGGACATACAATATAAATGTAACACTTAACTCTTGTATATTATAGCATGGATATATTGATACAGTATATAATGTAATTACTAAATTCATATGGGTGTAACAAAATAGCTTAACATACTTATGGCAATGGCAAGATACAATGTTAAAAGAGAGGCTAACAAAGTAGGCCAGTCTTATTTTAAAGTATAGTACAGTACAGTATTGTACTTTCTTCAATGCAGTGCATTGAGGCACAATAGTTGCAAGATTAACCAAAAAGTTAAAACATGTACAGTAGGTATAAATGGCCAGGAATATTACCTGAAGCACTTATTATTCATTATTTATGTTAATAACATACAGAGAAAAACAGGAAAACAGTATGACATTTCAAATACATCACTATTATTATAACTTTGTGTCAGAAATTATTCTGGGTTGAAAGGATTTTTGCTGGAGAAACTCCAGTCAGGGGACACCTGAATGAGGCTCCTTTCATGTCCCCAAGATCTTTCCCCACCAAAATGGTCCCTATTTATCTACTTGAAATTTCTTGCTTTCAAAATGCTAGATTGGCAGGAGCTGGGACAGAGACAGGCACTCGTCGTGCAGTACCTGGGTCTCAAACTGCTGACTTGCCGGCCTTCCAGCTAACAAGGAGAGCTTCTTAACCACTGAGTAAAACGTGTGCTCTCAGTTATACAGTCTAGAAAGAGTCAACACAGCTTCTAAGTCACAGCAAGTTAACTATGTGTTTCAAATCACAAGTGCAACCAGAGGGGGGAAAACCTCTTAGAATAAGAGACTTAATATTTTCAACATTTAAAGCATTTTTACTCATTTTAATTAAGATAGAATGCATTAATATTGTAAAATACAAAAAGAAAATTGATTTATAGAACAATTAGGTGAATTAAGAATAATGCTGTCTGTTTTCAGTGAGACCCTGTCATCTCATTAATTTGGAACACAGAACATAAACATGGAATGGCAAGCATAAACATACCCTTTTTTTTTTGGTACAGTGCTCAGACGATTCATGTGATGTCTGTAAACACCAGACCAGGTTTTTGAGCAAGCTGGCATAGGCCAGTTGCTAGTCTAAAGCTATGAGAAGACTTATATTCATATTCTGAGCAAGGTGATGTAACTGATGTCATAGATATCCTTATCATAGACATCTGGACCATATTTACCTAGGTGTTGCAATTGATGGTGGGCACTCACTGGCCAGCATAGGTTACCTTGCAGCTCCCTTGGTGGCTTAGTGGTTAAGACACTGAATTTGGTGATTGGAAGGTCAGGTTTTGATACCTTAGGGCTGCACTTGGGAACATGAAAGGAGCATTATTAGGGTGTCTCCTGAGCAGAGTTTCTCCAGCAAAAATCCTTTCAACACAGAGTAATCTCTCATATGAACCTCCCACACTACCTCAGCAGCTTTTTCTGGTTTTAGTCAGAAAGACAATAAACAAAGACTCATACAGTACATTGTTTTTGAAGGGTAAGTGATTCCATGCCACCTTTTAATTTTATGAGCTCTGAAGGATCCAATCAGTGCACATACATTCTTTCATTAAAGTTTCGGGACTGTGGTGTCTCAGTGGTTAAGAAGCTCACCTTGTTAGCTGGAAGGTCAGCAAGTTGGCAGTTCAAGACCCAAATATTGCATGATGGAATGAGTGCCCATCTCTATTGCAGCTCCTGACAACCTAGCAGTATGAAAGCAAGAAACTGCAAGTAGATAAATAGGGACCACTTTGGTGGGAAAAGATCCTGGGGACATAAAATGAGTCTCATTCAGGAGTTCCCTGAGCGGAGTTCCTCCAGCAAAAATCCTTTCAACCCAGAAAGCATCTTTGTGTGCTCCTGCCACGATAAAAAATAATAATGTTTCACCAACTGTACTTATGAACTAAGAGGATTTTTATATGCACCTATAAATTGATGGTACAGTCAATGTCTTTTTCAGTATGTGTGCAATGTATAGTTTGAACTCCTGGAGAATCCACAATAGGAGGAAGGGGCAGTATACCCACACTGAGGGCAGTGGTGTGAGTTTCTCTCCCTGTTCTCTTCTTGGGTCATTGGTTGCTGGCTTTGGCATCACTTGGCACTATTTCTTCCAGTATCTCAACTGGGTGTCTGATGGTTCTCCCAGGTTAGTCTGATCCTTATGGCAACTCTTGCTGTTCCTCTCCCCCCAGCAGTATGGTTTGGGAAGTAAACCAGGAGTTTTGCCACCTCGACCCTGGGCACTTTCAGCTGCACTAATACCCCTTTCCATGGGTCTTCCTTGTATATTCTCAGTCACTGCATAGCTCAGGGCAGCAACAATAGGAAAAAGTAATCATCATTTCTGGTGTAAGAAGTGGGTTCTATTAAAAAAAATAACTGGAAGGTGACAAAATAAAATGTCACCATCAACACTAAATTACAGCCTGATAACAACACAAGTTCATAATAATTCGTGCTTATTAATTTTGTTTTTTAAAATTTCCTTTTTAAGACATTAAAAACTTTAAAACATTAACTGAACCTTTAATACATTTTTATCATCCAGCTATTCTGGGAGTATGGGTTTATACCATGCACACTGTGTTGATACAAGATAATACTGTCCCAGCAATAACGCCTTTGGCTAGAAGCAACTCCCTTCTCTACATAACTAAACTTACAATCTTAAAACTGACAAAGGAAACAGCAGTGCTGTTTTTATGTATTACTCTGAATATAAGATTGCTTTATAATGCAGATTTTTTTTTCATGGAACACGAGCATTTAAAATTATTATTTTAGACTCTGTCACATAAAAAGCAGTAAGAACACTAATATCTTTTTTATCCTCCACTCTGGACTCAGATCTTTGAAACAAGATGAAAATACTTGAGCAATATTATATATATATATCCCTGAATTGAAAATAAAACTACTTCTTTTGGGTCCAGAGCAAACTTTAAACTGCCAGAATAAAACCACTTTCTTAGCTTTGTTGTTGGCCAAACTTAAATCCTTGTCGGTACACGTTTCTAGTAATAACCAGCAGACCAGCAAATGAGCCCAATTCTGAATCTCTCCTTATTCACACAGTGTTGTTTTCCACCAGCACCCCCCACTTGATCCTGTTGGTTTTACATTTAGACATTCCATTTACATTTTATATTTAGACATTCTGACCCTCAGTTAATTGAAGGTCCTCCAAGTGACAGAGGGTAGGTTGAGTTGCTCAGCCATATCCTCCTTTAATGTTGTTCCTTGTACAGTGAAGTCCTTACTTCATTTTCTAATTTGGTTTTGCTCTTGCCATAAAGCTCTTCCTGGATCAGATTTGAGGCTCATGTCCATTTAGAGCAGGAGCTCTCAACCTTTTTAAGCCAGGGGCCGGCTCATGCTCCCTCAGACAGCTTCAGGGGCCGGATGGCCATTTGCCCTTCCTCCACCACATAGCACTAACTGATGTGGTGGAGGTAGTGGGGGGGGCACATGAAATGGTGCCATTGGCCACATCTGGCCCATGGGCCACAGGTTGATAATCCCTGATTTAGAGGATGTCAAGGGTCATTCTTTTGCTTTGGTCTCTCCACAACCGCTGCTACTTCTTTCCTTATCTTAGGTGAAGTATGCACACGATTTATACAAACATCAGGTACACGGGCACAAAATACCTGATGTGTGTATAAATTGATGCCATGAGTCCTCATTCTTATGTCTGATGAAGTGGACTTGGTTCACAAAAGCTCACAATTAAATACAGGAGTATGTTGAAAAACACTTGAGCCCAATCCATTTATGACTCAACTGCTAATCTCAGCCCCAGGTCAAACTCTCAAGTTTTGGGGGACCTGGATGCCCTCAGAGACAAGCAAACTTTCCACTGACACTTGGGTTCACAAAATAGAAGCACCTTGCATATTCTCCCCTCAGGAGTAAGTGATTTTATATAAAGACAATGCTGGTAGAATCCACCCATGTTTATGCACGGATAACATGCCTTTTAAATACAGCAGGAAATCAACACTAGGACATTTCACTGAACAACTTGGCATAACAGAGATCTGAGAAATATCTGTGCTGTTATGACGATTCCTTTGTGATGTCCTTCCTTAGGAATCTCTTTCAAGAATGAAAATGTTTTTCTAGGAAAGGTGCTTAAGCCATTTGATGTTGCACAAAATGGATAAAATACAATTCAACTACAATTTCATACATTCTATGAAATTTCTTTTCAAACCACTTTCTTGTTTCACTGTAAAGTTTTTCATTAAAGGTTTCCACCAACAACCTATTTTAAAAGTCACACTATATTTAGTTTTGCTTAGTGTTAATTTTACGCTGATGATCGAAAGATAGATGCACACAGAAGGTAATATATCATCCACGGAATCAATAGAACTTGGTTCAGTATAAGGTATCATCTTAAATGTCTTACTGCAGTGAACTTAGTATTCTGCCAGAAAAATTTGTCCTCCTCTCAAATTTTTAAAAAAAATCTATTTCACTGTAAGACAACATTGGCAGCTATCAAAGACAAATAACCCCATTCTAAAAACAAAAGATACATGGACTAGATGCATTTTTTTTAAAAAAAAAACTCCTTTAAAACTATTTAAGGTATTTCTATACTGTGCTGACTACATTTAAGAAATTTGGTAAAAATGCACTACATGCCTCAGAATCTCTCTGAAGTAGAATTATATCAGATTTCTGTCAAGTTATCTAATGCAAACAGTAACCCTATACTGTATAAATATATTTTAGAAGCTTTCACAAACCTGATACAGGGTGTGTCTTGATGAGCAAAACTTCCTACATTTGCATTGGTTTTGCCAGGTACAGAATTGATTCAAATACACAAATATCTGTGTGCATGTATGTGTCAGTACATATTGAGTATTATGCCTTTTGTCTTGTAAAGTCTACAGCATTCCCCACAGCATGAAAATGTTTCTCCCCTCTGATCCTCAATGTTTTAGAACTATGACAGTTTAATGGTCAACTCACATTGCAAAGACCTGTTCTAATGCTTTAACAGTAAAGTATAATTAAAAAATATTGGTACAGTACAAGTAAAAGAAAGATTTAGGTTACAATGGGTAATTCAAGAGCCTGTAGTGTGTTTACCTCCTCCTAAGCAAGCCAATTTCTGACCACTGTGATGGACAGATCTGGGTGTATCATCAAGATATGCACATTTTATTTTGCAGATTTTACATTCGAAAAAGACCTGTTCTCAATCAAATGTGTTTTTACATAAAAGAACCTTTGACCACCTCCTGTGATACCCACATAGAAACTGTGCCTATTGTGAACGAATGTATCTTGGCTTCTACAAACTGGCATAACTCAATGAACGTCCATAAAATCTTTCCCTTTCAGTTTTACATCTTAGATTTCACAGCTGACCTAAAATCAACAAAACCATCAGGAACAACATACCTAACAACATCAATAAACTGATAAGAATATAGAGGTAACTATCTCAATCATGCACATTTTCCCTCATGAAATGAATGTGCTCAGTTAATGACGAATTTTCAAATTAATATTGAAGAAAACATTGTAACACCCTTTGTTTTTTTGTATTTAAAAAGCCTCTTTTTCTGATTCCTGCATTTCAGTCAAAGAAATCAGAATATATTTCCCACGACAACAGGAGGTCATGCCGGTTCAAAGTAATCTCAAACAGTTCAAAAGGCTTCTAACTTTTAGCATATAACATCATTTATCTAGAAGTGGTTGCACCAGGAGCAGTGATAAGACTAGTTACTAGATATTAGTGATTACTTTGAACAAATCAGTTTTAACATTTGTGGATTATTCTGCTATGTTTTAGCCTGCTCATATGATCCCACAGATATACATGCCACATACTAATAACATACTCCAGCATTGCTAAAAATTTGTATCATAGAAAAGGTAAAGCTTGATCACAAATGTGTGTATATGTGTGCATACATGACAAAATCTTCACATTTAAAAATAGTAAAATATTTTACATGTGTACTAAACCAGCACAGATCAAAACTACTGTATTCTAAAAGTTGGAAAAGGTCACCATAAAAGTTATTTTGTAGCTACATGAAGTATACTATAACCATTTAACTACTCACACATTCTAGAGTCATAAAATATTTGTACAGTAAATAGATTTCTCATGCTATAAAGGAATTCAACAGCTTTCAAGCAGATTATGGAAACAGTATTCCAAAATTATACTGAGGGTCTGCTGGAATGGTCTGTTCCTGGCGTACATATTTTTTAAAAGGAATAGAAACTAAGTGCTCTGGAAAGTTGGATGTAACATCAATTTAAATGATTGTGTGAGAGAACATCTATTCCCACTGTCAGAAAATACAGACTACTGTATATTAAAGAGAAGGAATGTGTCCCTTCTCTTGGCTTAGAAATCATGGGTAAGCCAGTCTTTGTTCTAGCTATAGAATAAAACTGTATAATATAACATAGAGTATTAACAAATAGCAATAAAAGAGTATTTTTTTATTCCACTTTAATTTTAGCATTAGAAAAAAGATGCTGATAAAATTATTCCAATGTTTGTTCCACAGAATGCCACTTAAAATTTTGAATACGTATGTTCATATTAATCTGAGGGGCAGCATTGAATCTATATTGCCAAAGCAAAGCAATCACGCTTCTACAGTACACCACCCATAGTGTTCAGTGCACTCTCTGAGCGGTTCACAAGTTAATTAGCATTTTGCCCCAAACATGCTGGGGACTCAGAAGGATGGGTGAGTTAACCTTGAGGATCAGGAACAAACTCACAACCTTTTGGTTGCAGTACAGAAGTTTAACCATTGCGCCACCAGGGCTCCTATTGCGGAAACATTGCATTTTATTTTTTAATACTGATATTCTTTCATTTATTGTCCATAGGGAGTTGTTTTATTTATCTTATTGTGGCCTGTTGCCAAAACAAATTTTATCACAATCAGAAATAACTGCATCTTACAACTCAATGTCCTTGTTGTTGTCGTCATACAGTATATGTATTTTTTTTAGTATGACAATCATCACATGGACTCGTGCCCCCTTCCCAATTTAAAAGCAGAATTACCCTGCAGAGTCCATGAAGCGCTTACCTGGGAGCTTGGCTTATCAAAGAAAGAAAATAAATGAAGAAAATGAAGATGTTATGAGTATATGTAACTCACCTGTATTGTGTGCACACTGATAGGATCACATATCATTCATTCATTAATTCATACAGATATCACAGCCACACAAACAGGACAGAAAGGTGCAACACTCATACTGCTATATACTGGAATTCTCCCTACTATGGTCCATCTCAGTTTCTGTGAGCATCCATATTATTTAAAACAAACTCTGTATTGCAGTAGTATCCTTACAAGAGTCGTTGTTCAGTCGCACAGTCGATTCCGACCCTTTGCGACCCCAAGGACCATTGCCCACCAGGTACCTCTGTCCTCCACCATCCTCCTCAACCCGCCCAGCTCTGTGCCCATTGCATCCACAACATCATCTAGCCATCTCACTTTTGGTCGCCCCCATCTTCTTTTGCCCTCTACTTTTCCCAGCATCAAGGCTTTCTCAAGTGAATCCTCTCTTCTCATTTGATGTCCAAAGTACTTTACCTTCATCTTTACTATTTGACCTTCTAAGGAGCAGTCAGGGTTGATTTCTTCTAAGATCAACCTATTTGTTCTCCTCGCTGTCCAGGGTACTCTCAAAACTCTCCTCCAACACCACATCTCAAAGGCATCTATTCTTCCGTGCTCAGCTTTCCTTATGGTCCAACTCTCACACCCATATATTACCACCGGGATTATGCGGATTTTTGTTTGCAAGGTGATGTCTCCACTTTTAACTATGTACCCCAGATTTCTCATAGCTTGCTTCCCAAGAATCAGTCACCTTTTTATTTCATGGCTGCAATCACCAACTGCAGTGATGTAAGTAACATTTCTTTTTATTAGCTGTTTTAGAAACAACAAAATAATATTTACGCTGAAGACTTATCTATGTACAACCAATCTTTCTATAGACTTCATTTCTGTACAACTAATCTCTCTGTAGACTTCACTTCTGTATTGGGAGCATACTTCAGTTAGCAGAAAATCAGTTCTAAGACCTGGACCATTTTCTCTTCTCAAAGTGGCAAATGGCAATTCAATCCTTTAGGTTGAAAGGGTGGGTGGGAGAAGAGATGTTCTGAAACAGATGACAAACTTCTTTAATTATTCTTTCATTAATCCAGAGCAACCACAACTACTTTCTCTGACACTAAAATAACTCCTTAAAATAACTCCTTTTATCTTACTTGTACACGTGACAGCTGACATTAATGCCTACTTAATTTACACTTGGAGAGTGTACCATTCCCTTCTACATTAATCTAAAGTATTTTCCACTTTCTGGTTCTGAAGGTGGAAGTCACTACCATGAATCAGAGTCCTCCCCTTAAAACTACAAACATACATCAAAGCCATTTTTTTCACCAACCTGATTGTTACAGGATTAGAACACAAAGGATTTTGGCAACCAGGTATAAAGCATTTCACCTTCCCACCTCACCTGAATTATCCTTGCATGCCCTGTCACATATAGACCTGTGAGTCAGCTTTCTTCATGTGTAAAACTGGCATGTCAGCTAGCACAGTGAAATGGCTTCACTGACTCATATGGCAGAAGACCCACATATATCATTCAATGAAAAAGCACACAAAGTTTGAGGAATGATCAGCTAAAAGTATCTGAGACTGATTCCTGAGATGTTAGAAAACTGAGATTAGTCATAATAGATGAAAGAGAAATATTAATCTAGGGCTCAATGTGCAGTAAGATTTTCCAATTGGGTGCCAGAAACTCTAGTTAAATTTCTCAGATCAAACTAGCCACTGGGAAATGACCATTGTTTCAGCATAAAATGGTCTCTCAATCAATCTGTCATATTTCCAGGTAAAAGTTCAAAATATGGGTGATTGAAAAATGTGATCGAGATACTCATGCATGCTGCCATTTAAACTAAATAATACTGGTGTAGATGGCTCATAGTTGGATGAATAGCTCAGTGGTTTAGGTCTCTGACTGCAGAGCCAGAAATTGGAAGCTTAATTCCCTGCTGTGCTTCCAGGGATTAGAGCCATCCTAAACAGCACAGTCCCAGGGACCGGTGTCCGCAAAAGAAAGGGATGGTAAACTGTGTTTTTTCTGCCTAGGAAACCTTGGAAAAGGTTGTCACAAGTCAGAATTGACTTGACGGTACACACACCATCAAATGGCTCAAATATATCTCTTATACACAAGGTGACAGGAATATTTCATTTATTTTTATTTATTTATTAAATTATTTATTTATTACATTTATATTCCTCAAACTTGGCACTCCAAGTTATTATTATTATTATTATTATTATTATTATTATATTTGTATGTCACCCACTCGACAACGCGACTCCGGGCAGCTCGCAGAAACAATACAGCGTCTAATACACATTTTACATACCATATCAAGAAATAAATATATTACAACACAATGAAATACAATAAAAATTCACTATGAAATAAAGTAAAATAATAACAAATAAATCACAACATCATATAAATCACAGCATAATTAATCACAACCATCATAAAACATTGAGAAAAAAGAAGAAAGTCATTCATTTGAAAAAGTCCCACAAATAGTCCGCCAAAGAGTCTAAGACCAAGGCTGGCCAGGGGGCAATGTCCGGCCCCCAGTCCTTAATGCCAGTTCTTCACACCAGTCCTTCACGGCCAATGTTTCAAAGATGCCCACACAGGCATGTGGAGGAGAACTTTATCGTGTTGCCAGTGAAAAGACTCAGCTGTAAGTCCAGCCCAAGGCTTTCTGATGTGCAATAGACAAGGTTGCCTTATTATTCTTGGTCACAGGCAGCAAAATGTCTTGTATTGGCTAGTCTTTCTCCTTGTGTTGGAACCATTGCTCCTGGCGATTCAAGCACGTTGCGAGGGAACCATCTGTCACTCACATTAATGAGCAGTGACTAACTTCAGAAAATCAGTATGATCATATAAGCAGAGCAGCCACGGAACATCAGGTTCTTCTTTTTTCATGTCCAGATCAAACTTTGGACTGCCAAAATGAAGCCACCTTCTTGGCTTTGTTCTTGGCCAAAATGAAATCTTCATGTATGTTTATGGTAGGAATTGGCAGATCAACAAATGAACCAGATTGGAGTAGATAGAAAGAGTCTCCTCAATGATTGTGAATACCTTTTACATTTTTGAACCACAATCGGGCATATCCAGGGCACTGGCAACCTTGTTTTGCTGGCTAATCTTTCTCACATCAGATCAAACCAAAGGACATCAGGTAAATGCATTAATAGGAAATGAGGCAAGCACTTTCAAAGTAAGTTTGGCTGCCAAAGTTACTGGTTCTAACAACTGAATCAACAATACCATAATCCTTTACTCAGAAGTAAATTCTACTGCATTCACTGCAGGCTTGCTCCTAAGTAAACAGGCATAAGATTGGGAAGGAGAAACGGAAGAAGGAAACTTGAATTCAAATGTCAAGCCACCCCGAAACAAAGTTCATCGAGTGTTTTAACATTCTCCGACTTTAAATAAAATGTAACAATTGATTTGACATACATTATGAGATTAGATAAAGTCCAATTCGAATAAAGTCCGATTCGGATAAAGTTGTGGTTTTCATGCACACGTGATGCATCGCATAAAGTCCAATACCAAATATCAGAAGTATCTGGTATGGGACCCTCGGATAAAGTCAATTTTTTGGACGTTATCTGATGCATCTGATGATTTAGATAAAGTCCAAAATTAGATAGTCCAAACTTGTGGAACGGAGTTTGGACTTTATTCAAGGTTCTACTGTACAAATGTAAAATAATTTTACACATACACATATATTTTAAAAAGAAGTATAAAATAAGGACAAAAAAAATCACAGTTAGGATCACCAAAAATGCCACGAAAATATGCAAGCCTTTAAATCCTCCAGAACTCTTCATCAGACTGGGTGGGACAGAAAAGTGCTAGTATGTCATTATGTACAGCTAAATCACTGAACTTGGAGTATGATTAGTTTTAAAAACACACACACACTAGACCTCTTAAAAACAGAAGCCAAAACACTGCTAAGCCGGAAGGCTCAATGAGCAAAACTTGGGTCAGGGCCACTCAGACTCTCTCTAAAAGCCAACCTTGGAGGGTTGTTGTGAAGGACTCTGTGACTTCATTCTGTTACCAGTGCTTCAAAGCCTAGACAAGGGGGTGCAATGGTTATATCAGGAGTCCTCAACCTTTTAAATCCAGGGGCCAGGTCACGCTCCCTCAGACAGCTTTGGGGGCCGGACGGCCATTTTGCCCTTCCTTCACCACATGGCACTTCCTGGTGTGGTGGAGACAGAGGGGGCCACATGAAATGGTGCCATGGGCCACATCCAGCCCACAGGCTGCAGGTTGAGAATCCCTGGGTTAGATCCAAGTGAAGGATCAGCCTTCATCTGGATTGATCCTTAGTGGTTACAACACCTACACGCAGTGTAGTAAAGTGGCTAATTAGATAATTGGGTTGGGAAACTCAAGAGATCCAGGCCAGGAGATCCCCAGGTAAGCTTCCCACCTGTCCTGCCACTCTGAGTGGCCTACCTTGAGGGGTTGTTATGAAAGTAAAATGATGGAGACACACACACACACACACACCTTTTTCTATAATTAAGGACCTAATTATAACTAAACCACTACCTTTACTAACTGATTAGTCAACTGACTATATCAGGTTAAAATGAGATTAATAATAATAATAATAATAATAATAATAATAATAATAATAATAATAATAATAATAATAATAATAATAATAATAATAATAATAATAATAATTTTGTGTCAGAAATTATTCTGGTTTAAAAGGATTTTTGTGGACGAAACTCCACTCAGGAAATGCCCGAATGAGGCTCCTTTCATGTCCCCAAGAGCTGGGACAGAGACAGGCACTCAATCGGTCCTGCAGTACCCGGGTCTCAAACTGCTGACTTGCCAGCCTTCCAGCTAACAAGGCGAGCATCTTAACCACTGAGCCATTATCCTAAAACACAATAGATGAAATAAGATTGCACAAACAGAGTAAAACAATTAAAAATAGGATGACACATACAAGTGTATATGGCCTACCTTGAGGGGCCGTACACGTGTGTATGTATACACACGTGTATGTATTGGTTTTTTTATGTACTGTAATAACATTTAATTTAAAAAAAAAGATACTGAGTCAATACATCGTCAAGTATTTATCGATCCCCACCACCCCCACCAATCTTCGCTTACTTTATAGGTGTTCTCGGTCAACTTGTTCACGTCTTCGGGACCTCGAGACATGGTGGCGTTGGCGGGGCAGACGAGGAGGGGAAAAGTCCGGGCCAGGAGGGGAGCCAAAAAATGCCGAGCCGAGGCTCTCCTTCCCCGTAGGGCCGGGGCTCCAAAAACTTCCCTCAGTCAGCAACTCCTTCTTTCAGAATAACTCCCGCCGCCTCGGCTGAGGTAAAAACCGGCAACGGCGGCCAACCAACGGCTCCCTTCGCGCCCTCACCGGAGCAGGGAAAGAGAAAAAAAGGAGGAAAAAAAACACCACACACCACAAAACTCACACTTACACACACCGCCCTCTGTCAAAAGTTGTGGAACCGGCCAGCTCGGCGGCTCCGCCTCTCTCTCAGCCCCGGCCACCCTCGGGGCGGAGTTAGGCCCTGAGGCGGAGGCGGAGGAGGCGGTTGGTTTACCTCAGGCGCGGCCTGGTGGTGGGCGTGAGGGAGACAGGGAGTCCTCGGTGTCGCCCTTGGGCCGCTTCCCAATGCAGGGAAGGGGCTTTCCCGCCCTTTCTCCCTGGAGGAGGTCCCCGGGGGTGGCACTAGTAGAGCCGCCACCACTACTTCTAGTAAATATAAATAAATAAAAAAATGTATTGTTTCTCTTTTCTCCTCAAAGCCAGGAGGGGAAAAAAATTACATTCCAAATACAAACTTAGCAATGCAATTACCTTCCTTTTTTCACAGTTCTATAACCCCTTTATATTATGCTTCGATGCGTTGTAAAACCCATAGCTTATACATTCAAATCAAATTCTATATTCAATCATTACTTTAAAGGTAAAGCTTTCCCTCGCTCGAAAGCCAGTCGTATCCGACTCTAGGGTGCAGTGCTCATCTCTGTTTCCAAGCCGAAGAGCCAGCGCTGTCTGCTTCTGCAGGCGTTTCCGTGGGTCATGTGGTAGGCATGACTAGACACCGGAGTGCACGGAATGCTGTTTTACCGTCCCACCGAAGTGGTTCCTATTTATCTACTTGCAATGTCTTGCTTTCGAACTGCTAGGTTGGCAGGAGCTGGGACAGAGACGGGAGCTTATTCCGTCCTGCAGTACTCGGGAATCGAACTGCTGACCTTCCGCTTCCCAGTCGCATCTTTACATTGCTATTTTACTGCTACCAAATCATAACCAAAATACGATAATCACATTTCACACCCTGTGTATTATACACAGAATGTAATTTTTAAATATATTTTTTGTCTTTGATTCTTGTATTTGTATTGTATTTTGTATTGTGCTTTGTATTTTTTCCAGTCGTAAGAAGGACAAAATGGTTGTCTGGCCCCTGAAGCTGTCTGAGGGAGCATGACCCGGCCTCCAGTTTTAAAAGGTTGAGAACTCTTGTTGTATAAGGCTAACCACAAAGATGGCCTATATATATGGCTTTGAGGAGAGGGGAAAAAATGAAATAAAACACTCTACTAGTGCAACCCCTGCTATGTACTGTATATGACAGTGGTGGCGAACCTATGGCACGCGTCCCAGAGGTGGCACTTGGAGCCCTATCTGTGGGTGTCTGTGGAATCACCCCAGCACAGAGTTTGCCCTGCCCAGCAGCCCAATGGGAGCGCTTCCTCCCTCCCCCAGCACAGAGTTTACCCCACCCCTCTGCCCAGCAGCCCAATGGGAGCGCTTCCTCCCTCCCCCCAGCACAGTTTGCCATGCCCCTCTGCCCAGCAGCCCAATGGGAGCGTTTACTTCCTCCCCGGTTGCTGTGTTGGCACTTAGCGATAAATAAGTGTTTTTAGGGTTGCAGTTTGGGCACTCGGTTTCTAAAAGGTTCGCCATCATTGGTACAGTATATGATATCTATGTCTTACTTTTTGAAGTTGAATTGACTTCAGCAAAAGCATTGGACAAAGTACCGCAGGGTGGTTAGAAATGAGATTACTTTGACAGGATTTGTTCTTCACAAATCAAAATATCCTTTCTTATCTGTCTGTCTACAGCAGGGATTCTCAACCTGCAGCCTGTGGGCCAGTGGTGCAGCCCTTGGCACCATTTCATGATGGCATAATATCTAATTTATTGACAAAGTAAAAATAAATGCACATTTCTTAGATTGTGTATACATTTATTGGCACCCTCTATAGTTTGACCTGCTTTAACTATTACAATTATGGGTGTTGTTGTTTACATGCCATCACGTTGCCTCTACTAAGGGTAACCCTATGGATGACAAACAGTGTTCCGTGCGCTTCGGTATCTAGTCATCCCTGCCACATGACCACGTAAACGTCTGCAGCAGCAGACAGCGCTGGCTCTTTGGCTTGGAAACAGAGATGAGCACTGCACCCTAGAGTCGGATACGACTGGCTTTCGAGCAAGGGAAACCTTTACCTTTACCTTTACTATGGATGACAGATCTCCAAAATGTTCCTGTCCTCAGCAACCCTTTTCAGTTCTTGCAAATACAAACCTGACAGAGTCAATCCATCCCATGTTCTTCCGCTCTTCCTGCTTCTGACTTTTCCAGCGTTATCGTCTTTTTCCAGTGAATGCATTCCAAAAGAGCCCTTTATTTTTATTTTATTATGTGTGTTGTATATTTTTTATATATTGTAAGCCAACCTGAATGGTACTTGCCTCAAAAAGGTGTGTTAATAATAATTTCGTGTCAGAGATTACTCTGGGCTGAAAGGATTTTTGCTGGAGGAACTCCGCTCAGGGGATGCATGAATGAGGCTCCTTTCATGTCCCCAAGTGCAGCCCTCAGGTATCGAAACCCAAACTTCCAGTCTCCAAAGCTCAGTGTCTTAACCACTAAGTCACCGGCAGAGTTTCTCCAGCAAAAATCCGTTCAACTCAGCGTAATCTCTGACACAAAATTATTAAGGGTGGGGTGTAAAACAAACAAACAAACAAATAAATAGACAAACAAATAAGTAGCACAGTCTAAAAGTAGCCCAGGAAGAAGGGAAAGACGAACCACTTCTGAGTACTCTTTACCTAAAAAACTGCAAAAAGGATTGCCATAAGTTGGAACTGACTTGATGGCATGCTATTATTAATTACTGCCAGAGACATCCACCAATACAGACTTAAGTTTGGCTAACGACAAAGCCAAGAAAGTGGCTTCATTTTGACAGTCCAGGGTTTGATCAGGGCACAAAAGATAAAGAATTATTTAGTCTTAAAGGTGGTAAAAGACGATCAATTTTCTTGTGCGGCAACAGACTATTAGCTATATTCCCTGTTATTAGCATTAGCATATTAATATATTATTCCCTGACATTTTGGAATCACTCATTCATGTGACCACCTTAGGTTGGGATAACTTGACTTAACAACAACAATAGAGAAACAGAGAAGTCCTGTAGCAGCTTTAAGACTGACTAGTATTCACTACTTTATGTGATTGTCTAGTACAGCTGCTGGTGAGATTTGGGGTTTATTTTTAATTGTCATGTGCCAAAACACTCAGATTACTCTGAAAGTCTGCACACTTGCTTAGGAATTCACTGGGAGTTCCCACCTTTAGAGAAACGTACAGTATATCACTCTGGGTACTAATGGATTTGTGTGTGTGTCAGAAAGTATTCAGGGTTACAATTAAATGTTATCTGTAGTTCCTGTGTGCACTGATAAGCACTTTGCATTTCATGGTGTATTGGCCTTACTGCTTAATAAGCATACCTGTCAAGTACCCCGTACTGGCCGGGATTTCCCGTATTCCAGCGCCGCTTTTCCTACTTTCCCGCCTGGAGCCGCCACCATCCCGTAATTTGACGGTGGGGGGAAAGTAGTTACTGCACATCCCCTTCTGTGCAGAACCCTTCTTCTTTGGGCTGGAGACTGGAAGTTTGAGTTTTGATACCTGAGAGCTGGATTGGGGACATGGAAGGAGCCTCATTCGGGCATCCCGTGAATGGAGTTTCTCCAGCAAAAATTCTTTCAACTCAGAGTAATCTCTGACATCATAATCATCATCAACAACATTTATTTATTTATTTATTTATTAATTAATAGGGCCGCCTTCCTCGCCTCGGCAACCCAAGGCATCTCACATCGGTTTAAAAATCATCCCCATACAATAAAATCAGTACCAAAACAATAGCTCGTTAAAATCCATAAAACACCCTAACCCCTCATTAAAACCCCAGACAGGGCTAGATAAGTCAGCAGGGCTGGGTTGTGGTGCCAGCTGCACCCCACACCTACTGGCAGAGCCATGTTTTTAGAGCCTTCCTGAAGGGGGGCAACTCCACCTGGAGGCACAATTCTGGTGGCAAGATGTTCCATAGGGACGGGGCAGATATTGAGAAGGTTCTCGTCCTGGTCCCAGTGAGGCATGCCTCCCTGGCTGATGACACCACCAGAAAGCCCCTACGGTCTGCCCTCGTAGGACGGGTCGAAAACCTTGGGGCAATGCAGTATCTCTTAGGTATCCTGGCCCACTGCCATGAAGGGCTTTAAAGGTCAAAACCACCACCTCCGTTGTTGTTGTTGTTGTTGTTGTTGTTGTTATTATTATTATTATTATTATTATTATTATTATTATTATTATTATTATTATTATTATTATTATTATTATTATTATTATTATTATTATTATTATTATTATTATTATTATTATTATTATTACATCATTCATTCATTCATTCATTCATTCATTCATTTATTCGATTTATACCCCGCCCTACTCGACCAGGGCCGACTCTGGGCGGCTTACAACAAGTAAATCAAATACAGTATACAAAAATTACAAATGGTACAGTGTTGCAATACAGCAAATTAACAATAAATATTAGAAATACAAGATCCATAAAACACAGTATAACAGCAATAGCAACAATGTGATCAATATAATCAAAGGATATAATTTCAAAAATACCAAAAAATACAGAAATGCAATAAAGACATAAGCAGCAATAGTAATACAATAATTAATCAAAAAATACAGTTAAAACGATCAATACAAAAATACATACATAGGCCAGAGGGCACGAAAGGAAAGTCCTCAATTCCAACTGCACAACAGTTGCAAGTAGCCTAAAAACCCCAGAACAGTGTAAGAGTTCCAGGGTAGGCAGGAATCCCTCCTCGCACCGTCATCTCCACCGGCGGGGAGAGCGCAGCTGCGGCTCCGGCGGCGTTTTCGGAGCCTCCCGGGCCACGGGAGGCTCCCTTTATCCCCCCGCCGGTGGTGGGGGCGGGGAGAGCGTGGCTGCGGCTCCGGCGGCGTTTTCGGAGCCTCCCGGGCCACGGGAGGCTCCCTTTATCTCCCCGCCGGTGGTGGGGGCGGGGAGAGCGCGGCTGCGGCTCCGGCGGCGTTTTCGGGGCCTCCCGGGCCACGGGAGGCTCCCTTTATCTCCCCGCCGGTGGTGGGGGCGGGGAGAGCGCGGCTGCGGCTCCGGCGGCGTTTTCGGAGCCTCCCGGGCCACGGGAGGCTCCCTTTATCCCCCCGCCGGTGGTGGGGGCGGGGAGAGCGCGGCTGCGGCTTCGGCGGCGTTTTCGGAGCCTCCCGGGCCACGGGAGGCTCCCTTTATCCCCCCGCCGGTGGTGGGGGCGGGGAGAGCGCGGCTGCGGCTCCGGCGGCGTTTTCGGAGCCTCCCGGGCCACGGGAGGCTCCCTTTATCTCCCCGCCGGTGGTGGGGGCGGGGAGAGCACGGCTGCGGCTCCGGCGGCGTTTTCGGAGCCTCCCGGGCCACGGGAGGCTCCCTTTATCCCCCCGCCGGTGGTGGGGGCGGGGAGAGCGCGGCTGCGGCTCCGGCGGCGTTTTCGGAGCCTCCCGGGCCACGGGAGGCTCCCTTTATCCCCCCGCCGGTGGTGGGGGCGGGGAGAGCGCGGCTGCGGCTCCGGCGGCGTTTTCGGAGCCTCCCGGGCCACGGGAGGCTCCCTTTATCCCCCCGCCGGTGGTGGGGGCGGGGAGAGCGCGGCTGCGGCTCCGGCGGCGTTTTCGGAGCCTCCCGGGCCACGGGAGGCTCCCTTTATCCCCCCGCCGGTGGTGGGGGCGGGGAGAGCGCGGCTGCGGCTCCATACAATGGGTAAGTCTATAAGTTGGATTCCAGTTTGTGATGGCTTGTGACAGGACAAGGGGAGAATTCCCCCAAATTTTGGGATAATGCCCCTTCCTATGCCGCTCCATGAGCCACCTCGGATTGCAATTTAGATCTATTGCAAGATAATGTTGCCTCCATTTATTCAGAATTAAATCCCACTAAGTTCAGCATTGACAACTTTCACATAAGTGCGCTTAGCGCTGAAGTTACGAATGCTCACAAAATCCTCATTGAGCACAGCAAGATTTGCCGTGAACTCTCAGAATCGTGTTAAAAGCTTTAAAGCGAGATAAGACTCCTTTGTGTGTCTGAAGGGATCCAACGAACCGAAACTGTTCTTCAGGAAAAGCAGTTGCGGAATCTTGGGTGTTGTTCAGACTTGCTGTATGATATTTCATCCAAACCACCACCAGCAACTAATGCTGCTGAATCCAGTTTCAGAGTGCACTCTGCTCGGCAAATCTGATTTGACTCTAGGCTACAATACAGTACTTCAAAACACTGGAGGAACCTGTGTCTTGACTGATGTGCTTTGGAATACAAGCTTTCATCAGATTTCCCAGAGATGCAGTGAGTGATGATAACAATTGGAGTTTAATGCCTCAAAGGTGACAGGTTCTCTATCCCACTTGCAAAGGATCATTCATTCATTCATATATATATATATATTAAATCTGTGGAGTAGGTTATAGGGAATGACTGACCCAAGGGAGTGTGACGGATCCTTGGGGACTTGACCCTAAAGTCCTAATACAGTGGTGGCAGACCTGTGGCATGCGTGCCAGAGGTGGCACTTGGAGCCCTCTCTATGGGCACCCATGCAGTCACCCCAACACAGAGTTTGCTCTGCCCAGCAGCCCAATGGTAACACTTTCTCCCTCCCCCCAGCACAGAGTTCACCCTGCCCCTCTGCCCAGCAGTCCAATGGGAGCGCTTCCTCCCTCCCCTGTTGCTGTGTTGGCACTTTGTGATAAATAAATGGGTTTTGGGTTGCAGTTTGGGTTCGCCAACACTGTCCTAATACTACCTTCTCAACTGACTGTAAGCTGTCTACACAGGTGTATAGTTCACTTTTGGGGTGGGGTGGGGCCGGTTCAGTCATGTGAACAAATCAATCCCACCCACCCCACCCCAATGTGCTCTCAATCTGCCCCATTTTGAGACCCTTTCAGGGATTCAACTAAATTGCCTTGTTATATTTCACCCCAAACTCCAGCCTATGTGCATGACATGGGTGGGATAAATTAGAGCAATGGCCTGTTTTCAATCTCCCCCATCAGAAGAACAAAATTTTATCTGGGCTAAGGAATCACTCCAAACAGCATTTTGCTCCTTTTCTGATTTCATGCTTTTAAAAAGCTACTCTACACTGGCCAGTATCCAGAATCCTGTTGGTGTGTGCATAACATTTACATAGTTTGCCATGACTAGTAGCAACTAAATGATGAAGTTCTGGAGCATGTCTTGGTTTAATGCCTGGTCATCCATCTGTACAGCCAAGATGTATCCGAGCACCCTTTCAGTTAGTCACAATTAGCTGCAGGAAGTTATGCAACTTTATGCAAATGCCAATAGGAGATCTGTCTTAGAGACCTAGGCTTGATTCCCTATTTATTGTGAAGAAAGCTTGGAGAGGAGAAGCATGTACAAGTACATCAGTTCAAGATATGCGGTATATAAGTGTAATTGCTATTGTTATATCTGGAAAAAAGCATGAAATAAACCAGAATAGGCAGCTAGATGTGCCAGAACAAGAACTTTGAAGAGGAGGAGGAGGAGGAGAAGAAATAGCAAATAAAGGAATATATTCCATAGGCTTCCATGTGTAATTTCTCCTTACTGAGAAATGTCAGATATCCATGTGGGAGTCATATGTGTGATTGAACCATGAGAGAGAGAGAGAACTTGCATCAAATCTCAGACACATGAATGCTTTTTAGCTTCAGAAAGTGAATGTTGAACAGTCACAATTTAGCTAAATGTAAGCTAAATAACTGTGGAGGGCAGAGCCAAAATGATGTAGCACTGTGACGAGACTGAGCTACAAAATTATTAGGTCTCCTGGTTTAAAGCATTAACTCAGCAATTTGGTAGCTTCATTTTGGCAGTTTCACATCTAGCCTAGACACAGAAGAGGAAGAAGCAATTTGGTAGAGCGATTGTCAGTCCCCCTCCACTGCTAGGGATGTCAGGGTCTCTTGCTTTCCCCTCATCCTACTCTTCTCATTTTCCTCTCCATCCAAGGGGAAATGTCCCACTAAGTCCTTGTCATGGGTGGAGGAATTCTGCTGAGCCTGCCTGTCTTTTTGTTGGAGGTAATTGATGAATGCGCTACTAGACAGGAACAAGTCTGAGACATTCTCTTTGCTTTCTGCATCACTGAACTATGGGAAATGTTATCTCGCGAGTGTTTACTGACCTGTGTTCAGGCGTGCTGAGACTGCATAGCTAACGGCAGAGATGAGAAAGTTAGTGGGAAGGTTAAAATGGATATCTAATTGTTAATAAATTAAAAAGAAAACAACAACAGTTTTTGCAAATTGTCACTAATTAATGAAATGCTCCTTGCATCCCTAGAAGTACAGGTATATTTAATCTTGAACTTGTGTTGCGCAACCAGGAACACAACCACCATGTTGTTAATTAGTGGCAATTTCTTGTTCTGACTTAACTCTATTTCACTTCTACAAGCATAAGTCACCAACTGTATTCTGGACATCATCTTAGTATATAGTAGTACCTTACTTAAAGAGCATAATGCGTTCCCCGGGACTGCACTTTAAACAAGTTTGCTCTTTAAGCAAAACACCATTAAAGGTAAAGGTAAAGGTTTCCCTTGCTCGAAAGCCAGTCGTATCCGACTCTAGGGTGCAGTGCTCATCTCTGTTTCTAAGCCAAAGAGCCAGCGTTGTCTGCTTCTGCAGATGTTTCCGTGGTCATGTGGCAGGCATGACTAGACACCGGAGCGCACGGAACGCTGTTACCTTCCCACCAAAGTGGTCCCTATTTATCTACTTGCAATTTCTTGCTTTCGAACTGCTAGGTTGGCAGGACCAACCTAGTAAGTGACCAATTGTGACTTCTGGCCTGGGGTATGTCTGTGTGAACCCTGATTTAGTTGTTAAGTGAGTTTTTGGTTGTCTAGTCTCCGGTGTCTAGTCATGCCTGCCAAGCGAGGCGACCATTCAGAGAAAATTCTGCTCTTTAAGGAGTTAGTCTCTAAGCGAGGCGCTCTTTATGCGAGGTTTTACTGTACTAATTTTTAAAATAAGTGTTCTGTTATATGGTGACCCCAGGCAGGTTATCCAAAATATTAAAAAGCCCCTTCCCTTAAAAGCTTTACCAGAATGAAGTAAAAAATAATAATAATCTGACGCTTTACTCATTTTTAGGTTTTAGAGATCCACTTCCAAACAAAACTAAGAGTTTTAAATATGCACCTGGGTATTTGCTACTTAATTTGAATTGGCATGCATATTTCTATTCTGTATGGTTTCCAAGAGTGTCCCTAGGATAAAAATAGCCCAATATAGAGAATAAACTCTGTACTATAAAATAATAGGCATTACCAGTATACTTTGGGAGTAAAAGAAGAGAAAAAAGCTGTTAAGTGAAATGTGGCAGCGTGTGAATTGGTCTTTTATTCACTATCTGACACATAGAAGAAAATGAGCCTTTGCTTGAAGAGAGATCCACACCCATTGGTGTATGGCTTGGCCTAGACACTCTTATTCATAAAATATTTTCCGTCCCTGCCTCCTAAAATTGCTGGGCTTCCCTGTTTCCTAGGTTGCTACGGTGAATCACAGGGCACGAAAAAAAGAAGTGGACTTAAGACTCTTTCACACTGGGGAGGTGGTTGATACCAGGTTTCAGGAACTGTAAAACCTGTTTCAATGGCTATGAGAATGATCCTCCTATCGTCACCCCTACCTTCAATTGACATGTGCTACCTGATTATACACGGAGTGGTATGGTAGGAACGCTTAGGCAAACTTTATTGCTGGCCACTAAGCGATTCACAAACAGAGCACATTGTCCACTGTAGGTAAGGATAAAAGGAGACTTGTGAGCTGTACAAATAGAGGCTATTCATTCCATTTTCGCCCTCCTTCCCCTTGGCAGCGCATACAGTAACTATCACATGGTTCCCAGGTAACTTCCCGTCCTGATTACTGATAAAGCAAAATGGGTTTAGCAGCACTAGTGGATCTGTCACATTTACCCACAGGCTATGTTTGGAGGCCAATAAGCCACAATTGTGTTCTCATTATTTATTGTCATTGGACCTGCTAATGAGACCCTCTTGTTAAACAAGTATCTTTTGTCAAGACTGATAAGAACAGATACTACACTTATCTTAGCCAAAAGGCAGAGTTACTCCTTAACTCTGAGCAGAAATGCTCTTTGTAAAAATATATTTTAAGAATAAATAAAGGTCGCCCATCATGTATACTCGGGTCTCGAACTGCTGACTTTCCAGTCATCTAGTTCACTAAGCCACCACAAGTCCCCATATTTTAAGTACCCTCATTTTAACTTTTGTTCTTTTTGCTGTACTATGCTGGTCTTGGATCTTAACAAAGATTGATTGATCATTTGTCAATACAGATGTACCAGCAGTACAAGGAATTACCATGAAATTACTCATTCTTGTTGCTGTGATGGTTTTTCCTGAAATCACTGACACACCCTGCTGAGACTTCTTGTTTCCAGCTTGAGAACAAGATAAAGAGCTATTTTCCCAACGTGGTTTGTTTGAAGTATATTTGTGCCGAACTAATACCATTTCACCTTCTGAAGCAAAACATATGGATACGTGCAACAAGCCGAGTGGTATTGGCTGATCGGTCAGAAAAGATTCATTTGATATGCGATTTGTGCAAGTTACAGTAGTTAAAAATTGTTTGGGCAAATGTAAGAATTTTCATGTGCAGAAAATAACTCACTGTCTCACAGGAAGGGAGAAAGTTTTTTGTGGTTTCTCTTTCTTGCTCATGAGAATGAGATAGGCAAGAATGTATATTTCTACTATACAATGTATGGGGAACTGTCAAATATGGCCACTTCACAAATCTGCCTTTTTTAATATACAGTAAACAGAAGAGGCTACATGTCTGGCCGGACATCCTGCTATGACAATGGAGTAGTCTCAATGCCGAGTGTAAGGCGGTGGTTAACTAACCTGACTTCCTAAAGGGGCCAATGGCTATGGGTATGGAGTGATGGTCCCCCTCAGTGGAGGAAATGCCACTGGAAACCATCATATTGAGCCCAACGGCAAAATGAGTGGAGGAGGAACTCTCCCTATGATCATGGAGGTGATCATGGAGGCCATGGCAGATGGACTGACTATGAAGGCGCACTTTGACAATATCCTCAAGGCTGTGGCAGTCCATTGCAGTTAAATCCTGCAATGTCTCATTTCATGTGTGCCATAGGGGATGGCTCCATGATCATAGTGTGTGGGTCACTTCATGGGAAGATGGGATCCACCTTAACCAAATTCACTCTAGTTGACGAGGATGAGGATGAGAGGCTGCTAAAATCAATGTAAGCTGCTGAAATGCTTATATATCATATTCAAAGTTTCTTCCTTCTGGTCATTTGCATTTCCTGGTCAAGACACTGAACTTGATGACTGGAAGGGTGGCAGATCAGCAGTTTGAGAGTCGACTGCTGCATGATAGAGTGAGCTCCTATCTCTGTCTCAGCTCCTGCCAACCTAACAGTTCAAAAGCAAGAAATTGCAAGTAGAAAACTACGTGCCACTTTGGTGGGAAGGTAAACAGCGTCCTATCCATGCACTCCGGTGTCTAGTCATGTCTGCCACATGTCCATGGAGACATCTGCTGACGCAGACAGTGCTGGCTCTTTAGCTATAAACTGAGATGAGCACCAAACCCTAGAGTCAGATACGACTAGCTTTCGAACAAGGGTGACCTTTACCTTTAATCACCACAAGGGACAGTTGGTAGCTTGGTGGAGATCTGGAGTTAAGGGGTGGCCTCTAAGAATTTGCTCAGATGTTTGTTTGTTCCCATTTGTAAGGTTGATGTTGTTCTTAATGATGCAGAATCACGGGGGGAAACAGGTGAAATCAAAACAGAAGGTGGTAAAACTGAAAACAACATTACTTGTTCTATGTGACTGAATCTCTTCCAGGAAAGGTTAATATACAGCATGTTCAGACAGAGTGATTTGAGTCATGCTGAAATGTTTCTTATCTTTACTGTGGTCAACTTTGTCTCTCACTGAGGGTCAATGGAGCAATCCTGCCCTTCACACTGTAGAACATGTTGAGACTACCAATGCATGAACCAGATTGGCTAGGGACCTCCCAACTTCAGCACCACATTGCAATGTGGAACAGGTGTGCATGGTGTAAGTAAATAAACAAACAACCCCCCCCTCCTCTAAATTCTGAGATCCTGAACTTGCATCTCCAGGTTTGTCTCTATGATTCCCTTGTTGGGGAAATATTAAAAACAAATAGACAATATGAAAGTAAAAGAAGGAGTTTCCCCATCGTCATTTTAATGTCACAACCCACTACAAAACACTGTGCACAGTTCTATTTGAGGGCAAACCAATCATTTTCATGGGCTATATACATTGGGATTATTTTGAGCGCTCCAAAACAAAATACCGTATTTTCCGGCGTATAAGACGACTGGGCGTATAAGATGACCCCCAATTTTTCCAGTTAAAATATAGAGTTTGGAATATACTTGCAGTATAAGACTCCCTCTCTTCCAATGCACACCAAATAAAAATTAACCCACACTCAACCCGAAGACGCGCAGCCCTCCAAGTCGAATGGGCAGGTTCTGGTGGAGAGCCAATCCACGCTCACGTTCTCCTCCTCGAGGTACAGAAAGATGTATGTTTGCAGCTTGCTTCCCCTTGCTTCATACTCCCCTCACAGAGCAGGGACTCGGCCACGGCATCCCCCACCATATGCGCCGGACATATGAAACAAGGGGAAACAAGCTACAGTTAAGTACCTGTCCTATAAGATGACCCCCGATTTTGGCACAGATTTTTCGGGGTTAAAAAGTAGTCTTATACGCCAGAAAATACAGTATATATTAAAAAGGATTTATCCCAAAGAGCTGCAACTACTGAGCTATATGCCCTCTCTGGGTTTGCTTATAGTCTTTAAACATCACAGAAAGAGGTTGGACTGAATTCATACAACAAATCAATCTTTTCCAATGATAAGAGCATTACTCATGAATTTGTAAACATAGTGAAAGAGCCGGCCTTGCCTGGGGAATTAACACAATGCAGAAGATGCGACATTAAATTTATGGAAGTAGAGGAGCTATATAAATCTTACATGGCTGTCAACGTCACCTTGAGGCATTTTCCTTAAAATGACAATAGTAAAAGTTGTCAGACTTGGTAGAAGAGTATGACCTCATGGCTCACTAATTTGCAACACACCCAGATGTCAGCAACTCTATTAAAATGAAAGTAGATACTGAAGATTGTCTTCACATAGAATTTGAATAGAAACAAATCCAAGTATCATTTGGCAGATGGAATTGCAGGAGAAATTTACTCCTCTTAGTAAGAACAGTGAATCAGCACATGGAGTTATAGCTGATCAAAAATTCTACCCAGTACTGCAACAGAGATAGATTTTGTCATAAAATATGAAATAATGGATAGCACACCAGTTAAAGGTAAATCTATGCCCATAAAACTGTTCTTGACATGCCAGATAATTTAGGGCTGATTCTCCATGGCCAACCAAGATGGAGGGACAGGTAAGGAAACTGATGTAAACAATAGACCTGCCTCATATTCAGAGCCTTTATATATCTACTTATGTATTCCACCACCCCCTTTCTTCAAGCTACTTTTTTATCTTCAGAAATCACTCTGATAAGACAGAATAAGCTTTCTCAGAAAAACAAAACACAATGAAAAAATAAAGGAAGTGAAAACACACAAGCAGAACAATTAACAAATAAAAATTAGAGGCCAAAGTTCAAAAATATATTTTAAGTAAGAATTTTAATGTGTACACTTCCTTGAAGAACAGATCATGCCATGATAACACTGCTCTTGGAAATTTACAGTAATACATAGTCATCAAGTCAATTCCTACTTCTAGTGACTCTTAACCCAATGTTTTCTAGATATAAAGTCTTTAGAAGTAGTTGACCATTCTTCTTATATTGCCGTGGGATCATTGGCCACAAAACCTTAGGTGATCTTGACTGGATTCTCTCCTGAAAGACATAGTGGGGATTCGATCTCCCAGCCTCTGCAGCTTCAACCTACTGAGTTTTATCAGTGCCTTCTCACTATGGGAACAGGCTACTACATTCCAGAGAACATAGACATGAGAAAATGACTGTTATAACAAGGGAATTAGAATACAGTTTATTGCACCAGTCATTGACCACGGCAAAGTATAAGAAGTAAAAACAATCAAAACTAGGATATTGTTGTCATCAGCTGCTACTTGTATCCGTGCAAACATGTTTCCTGGAAGTCATTTTCTCAGTTGATGGAAGTGTTTCTCGTGACTCAATAAACTGATCCTGGCATGGAACATGCGGCCACACACATTACACTGAATAGATGGTGGAGGGCGTAGTTGAGTTTGACGAAGCTTTCGTGCTTGTTGCTTAGCCTCTTTGTGTCTGCCACATTCCCCTTCGAAGTGATTGGTAGCAGCAGAGATAGTTTGGCGCCAAAGTGGGCAATCTTTGGCCGCTGCCTCCCAAGTTTGTGGGTTTATACCTGACACTTTCATGGTTTGTTTCAGCTGGTCCTTATAATGCTTCAAAAGAGTTCTGCGAGGTCTTATACCAGAGCTAAGCCCCCCTTGAAGAATTTGAGGAGGAAGCCTGGAACCATTCATATGGCGGACATGCCCTACCTATCTAAGAAGATGGCCTATGATGGAAACTTCAAGGCCATTTACATGTGCTTTCTCGAGAACTGCAATATTGATGACATAGTCATCCCATTTGATGTTCAAGATGGACCTTAGCTTCTGTTGGTGAAAATTCTCAAGCTTTTTGATATAACTTGAACACAACAATTAAAATTGACACAGTAAGATTAATACATATTAAGCTTGCATACATAAGAGGTAAAACTTTACATATACAGCAATTCAGTATTATTAAAATGTAGGTAGGACTGTTAGGAGCAGCACTGGTGAGTTTTATCAGCTTCCAATTGTACTTTTGTGGTTCCAAATTTCAATGCTAATTTGTAAGAATAGAGTCTATATATTTCTCCTTGTGTCTAGCAGCCTTTACTGCAAATTAAGCAACATTTCTTGATATGTATGGGATTGTGTCTTGAGCAGAAAGGCCAATTTATCTTTTTGCATCACGATGCTTCCTTCTCATTACTTATAACAGATATATCTGTGGTCATGTGGCAGGCATGACTAGATGCTGAAGAACACGGAATGCTGTTGCCTTTCCTGCCAAAGCAGTACCTACCGTAAATACTCAACTATAAGTCATCCCAAATATAAACACCCTTGTGGGTGTAGATTTCCTGGCTTTAGCCATCAGAGATCTGGCTGGGGGAATTCCTGGAAATGCAATACACCTTGGAAGCCCCATGTGTAACAAGTGTCAACACATTGCTGTGGAAAATGTTTTCTTGAAATTCCTTCCTATAATCTGCCCTTTATAGGGCACAGGAAGGAAAATCCTCCAGTATTGTTAATCAACACCACCATATATTTAAGTGCCACCCCCTTTCTAGTCCCACTGCTTTGCATAAGAGATAGCATTATGGAAATAGGAAGAAGTTGGTTTTATTCTTTTGACTTACCTTTGTTTTGCTATGGTAATTAAACTTACCATGGCATTTGGCAGCAAAGTGATATATTTTTGAAACCAGGAAGGGGGAGATGTCCTGTTTAAATATTGTATATGGGTTGCCAGTCTTAGAAAAAAGCCGCTTGTCAGCTATGTACCTGGACATTTCAAAATGGTCTAAATTATATCTGTTGTCAGCGTCCTGTCTCCCCAATCTGAGCAAACTGGCAAACGGAGGGAAGCAATAACATTTCAGCTCCTGCCCCAACTTGCAAGGGAAAAAGTAGACGAGCAAAATAGCAGCAGAGAGAAGGAAGAATGAAGGATGTGCGTAGCGGAAATGGAGAACGAAATTTGGAAAAGTTGCCACTGGGGAGTGAATTTTGCTATCAGCACGACCACTTCTTGTTCTACTTTTTTCATGTCCTGATCAAACCCTGGACTGCCAAAACAAAGCCACTTCCTTGGCTTTGTCATTGGCCAAGCTAAAGTCCTCATCAGGGCATGTTTTTGGCAGTAACTGGCAGACCAGTAAATTACTCAGATTCTGTATCTCTCCACATTCATACAGCATGTTGTTGTCCATCACCAGCCCCCACTTGAGCATGTTGGTCTTGCATTGAGGCACTCATGGTCCTCCAAGTGACGTAGGGGAGGTTGAGATCCTCAGCTATATCCTCCTTTAATGCCATTCCTTGTCCAGTGAGCTTCTTCCTCCATCTTCTAATTTGGTTTTGCTCTTGTGTACCCTCGAGACTGTTTGTTCTTGCCATAAAGCTTTTCCTGGATGTGAGTCAGTGGACTTGAGGCTAATATCCATTCAGAGGATGTCGAGGGTTATCCTCTTACTTAGTTCTCTCGGCATCTGCTTCTTTTCCTCACCTTATCTTAGGTGGAGCAATACCAACAAGAGGGTATATTTTATCAACTGGTGGATGTGGGAGGCATTCTGTCACTATAAGCATGACCACTGCTCAAACTGGTTGGGTTATTCTGGGATCTGCAGTTCAAAGCAACACCCTTTTCTGAACTCAGGATGCCATATTTCATACACATTGATGTTAATTCAGAATTAAGCAGATGCTTAGTAGCAGATCACAACAGATCAAACTAGGTAATACAAATGTAGGAAAAAATGTTGATACTGTACATGCCAAGCTTTATGCCAAAATGATGGTGTTTCCCTTCTGATGACCAATACAAAACTGGGTATCCTAATCTGCAATCCATGGGAGATGTAAAAAATGCCAGGACAATCAGATTCTTTTTCAGCACATAAGAATTCCCAGTTCTATTACTATGCTCCCTGCATTGTTTATTTTTACCCCCAAAAACCCACACTTAAAAACCACTACTACTTGCTTTGCTATTGTATTGTACCTGTTGAACCACTTTGAGTCACCCACTGGGCTGAGTAAAGTAGTATAGAAATTAAACTTGAAATGAAATGAAACGAAACACTACCCCTTTTATATGGGTTTTGTGGATTAGACAATAGGGCTGAGAGAATACCATAGAACTATAGAATAATTGAGTTGGAAGGGGCCTATGAAACCATTGCGTTCAACCACCTTAATACATTTCTGGTTTTCCTGGCAGGATTGATTGTTGAAGAAAGTGACTTGTGAATTCAATCAGTACATCAGCTGCTCAAAGTTTGTGCCATTTAGAACAATCACATTTTCTCTCTGGCTAAGAAACTGGAGGATTTTAATTATCCATAATTAGAATTTCAGCACCAGGTGGCAGCCTGAGTTTATTCTCTTTAGTATCTTGTAGTATAGTGTAGAATAGTCCAATATTAGACTAGACTAGCATACTTTTGCCCGGCATTGCCGGACTGTTATAAACTGTTATCAGCTTTTTTTGGGTTTTTTTGTGGATTAAAAAAAGAACAAAGGATGATATAATTGTTTCAAATTGTTTTATTTAACCAAATAATGTTTTAGTTTGTGGGTTTTTTTTTGTTAATAGTTGTACCGTAGGTAATATTTTTATAAATGTGAAAGTACATGTTTTTTACATTCAATGTTTTAAAACTGTGTTTAGATGTTTTGGGTTTTTATTTGAGTTAAAACTCAACACAGGATGTTATAAATCTTTTTATTTTATTTTATTTTATTTTGACATATGTTTGTGATTTGTGTAAAATTGTGATTTATTGTTATGTTTTTGAATTGTTTTTACTCTTGTGGCCCCTAGGTGGGGCTGTTGTGTCTTTTTGAGTTGTTTTTACTACTCTGCCCTGCAGATGGGGCTGCTAGTGGTTTTGTTTTAGTTTCACTGTTTTTTCTCTCCTGGCCTCTGGGTGGGTCTTCTTCCGGTAAGTAGTCTTTGTTTCTTCATTTCTGTTCCGGTCGTCATGGAGGGAGGACGTGCTGGTGAGTTGTCTGGTTTTCTTTCTTCTGTTTTTTTTCCTTCTTCCTTTTGTGGTGGTGGGCTGGGAGGTGTTTCTGTTTGTTCTTTTTTGTTTTGGTTGAGTTTTAGGTTTGTTTAATTGGTTTGGTTATGTCTGGTTTTGTTTAATTTTTCTTATTTCGTTGTTGTTTATTTGTGTAATTAGTTGTTGTTTGTTTGTGAACTTTGTGGTTTTTTCATGTTGTAGTTAGGTGTTTTATATGTGGCTTTGTGTTATTGTGGATGTTTTTGTTTGTGTATTTTGTGGTTTATTTTTTGTTTATTAACGTTTTTTTAATTATTGATTTTTTTGTTTTATTATTTTTTAATAATTTTGGTGTTTGTTTTTGGTGGTTACTTTAGCTTGAAGAGCAGGCTGCCTGTCAGTTCCTCTTTTCCCCATTGCTCTTTGAATTTTCGTTTCGATGCAGCAATGGCGGAAAGGAGGAGGAGGCAGTCAGCCCGTTCTTTTCCCGGGAAGATTCGTTAGGTAGGTTGGGGGACAAGGAGGAGGCAGAGAAAAACTATCTGTGCCTAACGATGGTTCTCTCCTCTCTGTCTCCTTTCTCTCCTGGCTTACCTAACTGGAGATCGGCAGGCAGCGATCCATAAGGGGTGGGGCTCTTCCTTGCGGATTGCTGGCTGCTGCTTTTGTATTCAAAAGTACAAAGGCATCAGCCAGCCATCTGCCAGGGAGGGTGCTTCCCCTGACGAACTGCTGCCTGTTTTTTGGGTTTTTTTCCACCCCGGCTCAAATTTACTTGAGGCTGCTGGTGGTCTCGCTGTGTCTTCGGCGGGGTAGCGTGGAGGAGAGGGAGTCCCTCTTCTCCCCGTTGCTCTGGGAAAGAAGGCCAGCAGGTGTCTCGCGGTGACGTTTTGTGGCTTTTTGTTTTGCGTGGCTGTTGAAGTGCTAAGGCTGCCTGCTGGGGACTTGTGCTCCCTTTGCGTTTTGTAAGTTTATTTTTTGTGCGCTGGCTTTCTCAGAGTTCTGCGTGCTCACAGCGCGCAGGACTCTGGGACTTGTAGTTTTTCATTTGTGGTTTGCGTTCGTGTGGCAGTTTTTTCCCCTGCGGCTCGATTTCAATTGGCCACGATGCATTTCCCAATGCTTGCGCCTCTCAGCCTGATTGGCTGTGGCGCGGTGCGGCACAAAGAACGTTGGGAATTGAAGTTGTTTCCCTTTGTTCGCGTTTGTGGGGCTCTTGCCCCACTGGAACATTTCTCAACCCTACAGTTACCTCCATACTGGGTTCGCGCGAGTGCAGGAGGCTCGGTACGGGATAGTGTGGATGGGTGTGGGAGCCTTTGTCACCTTCCAACGGTTAACACACCATTTTATAGGTATAGATTAGACCTGACTACCTTGGTAGTAAGAGTAACTAATTACATGACTGATTGCCATGTAAACATATGTAAGATCTGTTTTTCTGTCCTGTTGATATGTCCCCCTTTCCCCTCAAGAACAGACACTGCTGCAAAGAGTGGTTTTTAATTTTCCCTGAGTTGTGACTCCTGAAGCCGATTATCAGAAAGTCATTCCACTTAAGAATGTAGAGTAAGGGGAAAAAAAGAGGATTAGTTTTTATTCTTTATAAACTTTTTTGCAAGTGCTATCACAAATGAGTTAGCTTTATTTTTGCCTTATAAGCTGTTCCCTTCTTGAAGGATGGAGACAGGTAAGACTAGAACAAATCCCAAGTAAAACAGAATCAAAGTCCATTGAATGTTATTGAAGTTCTTCCAAACCCAGTTGAAGTAATAAATCTCCCACAGATTTCAAAGGAAGGTCTGCTTGGACTTTAGCAAAGGGTCAGGTTTGGAATGTATCTTCGTTTTTTATTTCTAGTGGAATATAAATAGCATTTTCCTTAGTGTTTCTTCTTCTTTGTCGTCTTCTTCTTCTTGTGCTGTATTCGATTCTGAATATTGGCAATCATCCTGGCGATCAGCCATGAGGATTATAAAGAAACATTTGCAGACAACAGATACTGTACTGGCATCATACAATTGATTTTATTGTACTGGAAAGGTGAAATAAAGAAAAGTCACACAATGAAGAACTGTGATTGAGAATGGAATATTTACTGTGCAGTTGTAAATGAATTTCACGTACATCTGTTGTATTGAGCAAAACGTATTTTTAAAATACATGGCTGACAAAATACTAGGAATTTCATTCCTTTAAAGTGGTTTAACTTTAGAAATGGAAACATGGAAGAATGTTTACTCCATCCGTGTCTTGGAATCTTTGCTTAAGGCACAGCAATGATTCACTGAAGAAAATCTGTGCTTGTATTTTATGACTTGTGTCGATGTGTTGAAATACAAAATTCCATTCATTTATGGCTTTGATTTTGTGAGTTTCTGTCCATACACTAACAAACCTTATTCTTAAGTTAAACTTTGGGAGTATGAACAAATATTTGAAAATAATTTGCACCATATACTGGGGTCCCCAAGCATTTTAAGCTGGGGGTCTATTCACGGCCCCTCAGACTGTTGAGGGGCCGGACTGGTGGTGCCAATGGTGGTGGTGGTGCAGCAGCAGCAGTGGCGGCAGCCACCCTGAGCCCCCTCTCCTGCCCACCCTGAGCCCTCCCTCTCCCCACTCCCCCCCCTGCTTCCCTGCTTACAGGCCTGGAGGAGCTGCTTGGCATGGGTGAGGGAAGGGTCTAGGCTCTTCTTCTTGGCCATGAGTTCAGGCAGAAAATGCCGTGCTCGACCGCTCCGGTCGCTGGGAAAGCTGCACTTGGCCAGAGCGGCTACTCAGAAAGCTGCCCATGGCTGCTCTGGCCACCATTTCCTCCTCCTCTTCCTCAATCCTTGTCCCCTCTGCTTGGCTTGGCGTGTGCCTGATGGTGCTACAAAGCAGAGCAGATGTTTTAAGTCCAAGTGAGGGTGCAGGCCAGATGATTTGATGCCATGGGCCGGATCCAGCTTACAGGCTGTAGTTTGGGGACCCCCTGCCATATACGCTTGAACCATACTTTTCAACCGCGGCTCCAGCCAATCCAGGACCTGTGCTGAACGGTTCAGTGCAGGTCGCCTTCTACGCATGTGTAGAAGGGTTTTACGCTTGCATAGCCCCCTTCTATGCATGCGTAGCCTTCTACGCATGCGTAGAAAGTTTCTACGCAAGCGTAGAAGGGTTCTATGCAAGCGTAGAAGGGTTCTACACAAGCGTAGAAGGGTTCTACGCAAGCGTAAAACCCTTCTACGCATGCGTAGAAGGTGACCTGTGCAGAAGGGCTGCACAGTACCTCCTTTCCCCCGCTGCCAAATTCCAGGGTTTTGGCAGCGCGAGGCGGGAAATGGTGCAAATTGGCGCCGAAAAGCGGGAAATCCCAGCCAATCTGGGAAGGTTGACAGGTACCGCTTGAACTATGGAAAAGAACCAATACATAATAATTTATAACAGGAATTCTCAACCTGCTGCTCATGGGCCAGATGTGGCCCATGGCACCATTTCCACACAGGGAAGTGTCATGTGGTGGAGGAAGGGCAAAATGGCCATCTTCCCCCCACCCCCCCAAAGCTGTCTGTGGGAGCGTGACCCGGCCCCGGCTTTAAAAGCTTGAGAACTCCTGCCCTAAGATCTGACTCTGGAGACCACACTGTCAATCTCACAAGTCCTGGTGGAGATCAGTCTCCTTCCGTTTGATTCCATACAAAGAACAAGCCCTCAAAAACACCTTCACTTCTGTGTGAAATCCATGGCTTTTGCCTCGGGAGAGCCTCTTGCTATATTTGAGATGCCACCTTTAAAGCATCCAGTATGGCAAAGTAAATAAACTGGTATTACAAGGCTGCAACTAGGGCAGGGGAACTGGGCTTTCCTCCAGGGTGCCAGAAATTAAAGGGTGCTGAAATCATAGAAACTGAGTTGGAAGGGACATTATAAGCCAGGGATTTTCAACCTGCGGCCCACAGGCCGGATGCGGCCTGCAGCACCATTTCATGTGCCCCGCCACTGCCTCCACCATACCCAGAAGTGCCGTGTGGTGGAGGAAGGGCAAAATGGCCGTCCGGCCCCTGAAGCTGCCTGAGGAAGTGTGACCCGGCCCCTGGCTTAAAAAGATTGAGAACTCCTGTTTTAAGCCATGAAATCCAACCCTCTAATCAATGCAGGAATCTGAATCAAAGCAGTTATGACAGATGGTTGTCCAATTCTTTCTTGAAGCATTGGAGCACTCACTACCTCTTGAGGCAGTTGACTCCACTGTCGTACTGCTCTAACCGTTAATCTTTGGATGAGCGTTAGAAAGAGAATCAATAACAAGTCCTAGCCCTATTCATTTTTATTTTATTTTAAAAAAGCATAAACTTTCCCCCTTTTCATAGCACCTTTGTTGTGTGGAGTTTGGATCCCCTGTGTGATCATCCTTGATACTCAAAATATTTATTTTATTTTAATAATGCTTTCCCTTATCATGATACAACTGGTCTAAATCAGTGACTTATAAAGATGCTCTTGAATTTTCTCCGGTAAGCCGGAAACGATCCCTTTGTATGTTCTGACATTTTTAAAAAAACATTTGAGGTGCAGAAATACTTGCCTATTTTATAGCCCAGCACTCCCAGCAAAGCCAACAATTTAAACCCGACTCTGTGTAAATAGTTCTAAGCATTTTGCTTTGTCAGTCAGAGCAATGAGCTGTGAGTCACTTATTACCTTAGCTTACCTTGTCTGTCTGTGCATTTGCTGTGATTCAGCTGCTAATAATGGGATGCTCAAGCCATTGGGTGGAAATGTCAAGGGTTCCTGTAGTCACTGGAATAATGCTTCTACTAGAGGATGGAGAACTTCCTGTTTTGGAGGACAGCTCTCAAAATCCTCTGAAACCCACAATTTTGCCACTCCAGGCTTCTCTCCCCTCTTAGTTAATCTTGGGCATGGGTGATTCAGTTCAGGTGCAAAACAAGAGTCAACGTTGATTGAGTTTGCAAGGCATCGGTGGGCAGAGCATGTATGCCGCTTCAAAGATGGCAGGTGGACGGAAGCTATCACAGAATAGATACCACTTGACATAAAGTGACCAGTAGGAAGGCCAGCAACCAGATGGGAAGACCAGTTCAACGCAAAGTTCCCAAGGTCCTGGACGAAACTAACACGGAATCGGAAATAGTGGGAGATGATGCTTTGATCCGCCACGTCAAACTAGACATGTGAAGTACGGATCAACCAAGTAATTAAGTTAGTATAGGTGTTTTGTATGTGCAATGAGAATGTGAAGACAGGCCTGAGAATGTGTATGTGTGTGTTGTTGTCAGAAGCACACAAAGGTGCTTTCTGGGTTGGAAGGATTTTTGCTGTAGGAACTCCGCTCAGGGGACGCCCGAATGAGGCTCCTTTCATGTCCTCAAGATCTTTTCCCCCACCAAAGTGGTCCCTAGTTATCTACTTGCAATTTCTTGCTTTCGAACTGCTAGGTTGGCAGGAGCTGTGGCAGAGACGGGCATTCATTCTGTCATGCAGTACTCTGGTCTTGAACTGCTGGCTTGCCGACCTTCCAGCTAACAAGGTGAGCTTCTCAACCACTGAACCACTGCAGTCCCTGTGTGTGATGTACTTATCAGGCCCAACCTGGGTCCATTTGTTTTGGGTTTCCTTCTGTCCAGGGGGAAAGGGCTGGATCTTCTTCCAGCAAGAAATACAGAGGAGTTGGATCCACTCTTCTGTAGCATCAAACTTTGATGCCCTCTAAATGTCAGTCAATGCATTGGGTCAAAACCTCAGTCGCCCTTGCCATAGTGATGTATCTGTGAGATAAACCAGCATTTTGGTCTTCTACCTTTTGCTGTAATATGCTGGTCTTGGACCATAATGAGGATTGATTTGATCTGAAACCAACATTTTGGGTGTTTCTGTCATATCTCCAGTGGCTTGTGTTAAAATCTGGGATTCCTTGCTATACCATATAATGCAGAATCTCAAAGACAATTTGGCTCTGCTCTTGGAACACCTTGTCTGCATCTTAACTCAAATATCCTGGGCAATGTTCCTCCACAGAAGCTGGTAGTTTTCAAGGAACCTCTAGATGGCGAACGAACTCTGTGCAATCCATTGGTTGGAAAGCTGTCCATGCAATCTGAGTGTGCACAAATAATTTTGTAAGAATATATGCAGCAACTTGGAGTTCTGAAAGTTTTATTCCTTTTGGTAACTCACAGCTACCTTAGCTGTGATTTGCCCATCTTAAAAGTAGTGAGCACTCCATTGCTGGTGGCATTCAAGAGAAAATTGGGCAACCCTTTGTCAGATCTGCCTTGAACAGGGGGGTTTGACTGGCCTCATAGGACCCCCTACAGCTCTATATTTCTATGAATCTATGAAGCCTCCTACCATTTTCTTAACCTACCCTTCAGTGGACATCTTTAGGGTTTCAGGTTTCTTCCTGTACCATTTGAGACAGGGATTCTCAACCTGCAGCCCGGATGCAGCCCATGACACCATTTCATGTGCCAAACCTATCGCCTCCACCACACCAGGAAAGTGCCATGTGGTGGAGAAAGGGCAAAATGGCCATCCGGCCCCCCAAAAGCTGTCTGGGGGAGTGTGACCTGCTTTAAGACTTCCAAATACCCATTCCATCCCTTAAAAAAACTCCCAAAAATAGGATTCCAGCCACTTTGAGGTCCAGTTTTTGTGGTTTATGACCAATCTATTGCTCTGCCATGACTAGCCAAAATTATATCCGTATCCATTAAAAAAATCCATTTTACATGTTACATCAGTGACATATGCATCAGGTTTCAATGGAAGGGAAAAAATGTTCAGGATATTTTTTTTGCTTCTTTTGCATATGTATTTATTTATATTACAGTATGCAGTAATGGATAGCAGTGGTTTAGTGGTTCGGACGCTGTGCGTGACAACAGGACAGCAGTTTGAGCCCCGAGTGCTGTGCAACAGAGTGAGCTCTCATCGTCTGTCCCAGCTCCTGCCAACCTAGCAGTTCAAAAGCAAGAAATTATAAGTAGATAAACAGGTACTGCTTTATGTGCTCCGGCAGCTATACGTTCCTGCCATATGACTACAGAGATGTCTGTAGATGCAAACAGCGCTGGCTCTTGGCTGTAAACAGAGATAAGCACCGTACCCTAGAGTCAGATACGACTGGCTTTTGGGTAAAGGCGACATTTACCTTCACCACCATCAGTATGCTGGTGATATGCAGCTCTATCCTTTTCCACTTCATCACAAAAGATAATAATAAACAATTTTCCTTGTGATGAAGTCAGAGGTGGAGCTGTGGTAAATGCTCCATGTACACATACATAATGAAAAAGCTCTACCTGCGAAGGAGATTGATTGTACAATTCCTATCTTGCTAGTCTTTAATTGCATTTTAAAATTGTACAGATTATTTATGGTGCAGAATATACTTGTGACGTTTTTTCTGTGGCAAAATTTGACAAGGGGCTGATAAATCCTTTATATTATAACCCCCCCCCCTTTGTGGAAAATTAATTAAACCTTAGTCCGACTGAATGGAACATGTTGCAATAAATGCCATTAAAAACAAACCGAGGACTTTAATCTCACGTCTGCAGCTGTTATCTCTATCTGTATCAATTTATTAGCTTTTGGTGTCAAGTGAGACATGTCTGTCCCTGTCCTCCTTCCTATATCTCATTGCCAAAAAAGCTGGTGGCCAGGCTAATGAGATCCTATGGGTGTGCTGGCTTTTTAGCTCATTTTAAATGCAAATGAGAACAAGATCTGGAGTGATTGGCTGACAGGCGATAACCATACCTGTCAAGTGTTGCATATGAAAACACAAAAAATTCTCCGGGCACAGGCGCGCATGCACAACAACGCCTTCGCGCATGCGCAGCAACCCCTTCGCACATGCACACAACCCCTTCATGATTGTGCACAACTCCTTCGCGCATGCGCGCAACCCCGTCACGCATGCGCACCACTGTCTGATGGGCACCCATGGGCAGCAACCCCTTTTCCGGCCACTCCAATACGGGGTGATGGTGGGAAAGAGCGGGCAAGAGGGGCAAAAAACGGTATTTCCCAGCCAATACGGGATACTTGACAGGTATGGCTATAACTTGTTTAATGGCTGTAACTTGTTTATTGACCCAGCCTGGGTTAGGAACTGACTAGTGACCCCATGTGGCAAGCTATGTCATTGCATCGTCTCCATTTAATTGTTTGCATTTCCACCCTCTTCCATTTATGTACTAAAATACCACACAAACTACATTAAAGTCAGGGTTTCCTCCCTATTCGTTCTCTCCTCATTTATTATCAACTTGGCTGAAGAAAGGACCTGCGAGCTAGAAAACCTGAATATTTTTATTTTCAACCTTTTTATTTGGCCTAATAAAGATATTTCCTTGTTTTAATGCATGTCTGGGCCTATGTATTGGTTGCATTTATATCCTTCTTTTCATCATTAGCTGAAGGTGACATACATAGCTCTCTCTATTTCTACATTATCTTACAAGCAGGTTTTATCATCATTAATATTAATTGAGTCCTGTCAAGTCAATTCTGATGTAGGGCGACCCTCTTTAGGGTTTTCTAGGTGGAGAATAAGTTCCTTTCACTTGACTAGGAATAACATTAAAGGAGGATGTGGCTGAGCAACTCGACCTCACCTCTGTCTATTGGAGGACCCTGAATAGGCTGAGGGTCAGAGTCCCTAAATGCAAGACTACCTTGAGTCGTGCAAGTGAGTGGACAGCATACAAATTAAACATGATGATGATGATGATGATCAAGTGGGGGGTTGTTGGTGGACAACAACATGCTATGTGAATGTGGAGAGATACAGAATCCAGATGACCTGCTGGTCTGTCGATTACTACCAGAAACATCCATCCATCCATCCATCCATCCATCCATCCATCCATCCATCCATCCATCTATCTATCTATCTATCTATCTATCTATCTATCTATCTATCTATCTATCTATCTATCTATCTATCTATGCTAATGGGGTTTCTCTGAATGAGAATGATTCCCTTACTTTCAATGAGATCAAATTATCTATCTATCTATCTATCTATCTATCTATCTATCTATCTATCTATCTATCTATCTATCTATCTATCTATCTATCTATCTATCTATCTATCTATCTATCTATCTATCTATCTATCTATCTATCCATCATCAGTGGTCCGCCTCAAATGTCTTTCACAGCTACAGTGCTATTCTGTACTTTTGATTGGTTTGATTTATTCTGAGTTTCCAAATCACATTGACAGCAATTTTAGAAAGAAACATCTTCAAAAGATATCTCAGGTACACTAGTGGGAAATGCATAGAGAGAACATTAATGGCACATGTTTCAGCTCCCATTTTCTCCAAAATGTCAGCAGGCTGGTCTTTTCCATCAGTTTCTATTTGCGTTTCCATTTGTGGTAAAACAACCATGGTTTGATCCTGCTCCTTGAGATGGAGTTCTATCAAGAGGTCATTTTCCATTAGGCTCAAACAATACATATTTCCCAGTTTAGATGACGCAGAGTCACAGGAATTGTTCCCCATCTTTGTATCACTGCTATTGCAATGTTTCCTAGCAACTAAAAGGTTTTTTTTTAAAACCAACCAACAAGGCAAAAATGAACAACTTGAAAAATTAAATTCCAACCTAAATCTGAACTTTGTAAGAGATCAGGGTTGCTAGCATTCAATATTTATACTGCTTCGTGATCGCTTTCAAAGAAAATAAACAACAATATGAGATTCTTTGCCACATTCTTGTTATGAACAAGACTGGTGTGACTATTAGATGGAGTGGGGTGATGGCTTTCGGCAGTGATTACCAGGTGGGTAAGGAGTGGTGGTTCTGATTAAGAGGACAACTGTGGTTTGCAGGTACTGTAATTAGCTCTGCAGATCTAAGTTTGTTGACTGCCCTCATATTGCAAGCCAAGAACAGAGAACAAACCAGATCAACGGGCAAGCCAGGAGTTACAACCAGACGACATAAAACACAGCACAACATGGCTAGATCTGTTAGCCATGCAATGTTCCACCGACAGTCAAATAGCATGACACCCATACCACTAATCCAGTTTCACGAGTCACTTTCTGCTCCTGAGCCCTTTTGACACACAAAGTCCTCTTCAGCCCCAGGCCAGGATGGATGAAGCTGCTGCCCTCCATTAAGATGAGTCCAAGTGGGATTTAATCCACTTGGGAACCATCACCCTTCCCTGTGGACTTTGCAAGACTGTTAGTCTCAGGATTGTTAGGTTAGTTAACCGCTGCCTGACAATCGGTGGTGAGTCTCTGGCAGTATCGTCTACTCATCATTAGTAAGTGCAGAGTGATGCATGTTGGGGCAAAAAAAACCCAATTACATTTATAAACTGATGGGGTCTTAACTCTCTGCAACAAACCAGGAAAGGGACCTTGGTGTCCTGGTGGAGAGCTCAACGAAGGTGTCAACCCAGTGTGCCTCAGCAGTGAAAAAAGCAAACTCAATGCTAGGGATCATTAGGAAGGGTTTAGAAAATAAGTCAGCAAGTGTCATTTTGCCTCTTTATAAATCTATGGTGAGGCCCCATCTGGAATACTGTGTACAGTTCTGGTCGCCATACCTCCAGAAGGATATTATGGAGCTGGAAAAAGTGCAGAGGAGGGCAACCAGAATGATGAGGGGACTGGAACACCTTCCTTACCATCTGAGGCTGCAACGGTTGGGCCTCTTCACTCTTGAACGACGGCGTCTAAGAGGTGACCTGATTGAAGTTTATAAAATCATGCACGGTGTGGACAAAGTACATAAGGAAAAACTGTTTTCCCTATCGCACAACACTAGAACTAGGGGACACTCCATGAAACGTTTTGGGTACTAGTTCTCAAACAAATAAGAGAAAGTACTTTTTCACCCAGAGGATCACTGGTCTATGGAACTCCATGCCAGAAGAAGTGGTGACAGCTGTCAGTCTTGACAGCTTTAAGAAAGGATTAGTCAAGTTCATGGAGGACTAGGGTATCAATGGCTATAATTATGGATACCTAAGGACAACCTCCGGGTTGGAGAGATAGGCAGGATATCAATCAATGCCATTTCCAGGGAATCCTAAGCAGGTGAAGGCATCTCCTTGGGAATAATACCCTGAAGCAAATGGTGAGCCACTGTGTGAGACAGAATGCTGGACTGGATGGGCTCCTGTGGCCTGTCCCAGCAAGGCGGTTCTTATGTTCTCTATTACCATAACAAGTTAACCTGGCCAGACTGTGCAAAATACATAGGTGAGGGAAAATCATGTGCTATAACAAAATGATGTTTTTCAGTTTATGGTGTGACTTACTACACATGAAATAAGGCTATATCAGTATTCTTTAGTCTGATCCTGACAAAGACAACCCTCTTGTGAGCTCTTCCTACCCTTGACTTATTAGACTTGGTACCAGCTTAGAGTGTACATAGTATTGGTTTTAGACCCAGCCTGTCTCCTCTACATCCATTTTGCCATGTGCAAAAATTACTGTAATGACTAAAGAAGGATAAGCACAAGTATTTGGTGTGGGTGTGTTTATTTCTAATATCTCTTAAACCTTCCAAATCTGCCTCATGTTCTCTAAATACGGAGTTTTTTTTTTATGGAAATAGAGACAGTGAAGGGAAATAATGGAAAAGGGCCAGTTGAATAAGTAGAACCCAAACATATTTGTGGAATTCAGGATCAAAGAATGATAAATGTCTAGACAATAAAAGAGGGTAGAAACCTTTCCTGTCTAGTATCTTTGAGGAAAGGGACTGCAGTGGCTCAAGCGGTTAAGATGCTGAAGCAACGACTGGAAGGTCGGAGTTTGATTCCTGACTACTGCATGACAGCGTGAGCACCTGTCTCTCTTCCAGCTCCTGCCAACCTAGCAGTTCAAAAGCAAGAAATTACAGGTAGATAAATAGGGGCTACTTTGGTGGGAAGGTAAACAGTGTCCTGTGCGCTCCGGTGTTGAGTCATACCTGCCACATGTCCACGGAAACATCTGCAAACACAGACAGCGCTCTTTGGCTATAAACAGAGATGAGAATTGAACCCTAGAGTCGGATACGACTGGCTTTCGAGCAAGGGCGACCTATCTGTTAGGAATTCTTCCCAAGAAGGTCTCACCCTTTTCAAGTTAATGATGGCCCCCAGTTTCTATCAAGATTTGTAAGCAGACAGTTTTCATCGCATAGGATTGCTCTGGGGTCACATTCACCCTGGTGAAGGGGGGGGGGGGAAGATCAGTAGGCTTTCTTCACCAGAGCTTAGGAAAATGAAAATTCTTCTGTACGTAGCATTTTGCATCTTATTTTCATCCGTTGTTACAAATGATGCTTAGTGATGTACACAAGAGGGATGGGTTTGTCTTACCCATAGTCAGCGGGGAGGAGGTTGTATTCAGTGAGCAGGTCAGCAATGACACATCAATATATTGATATGGGAAAAAGCTGCTTGGTGAAATATCTAGCTGGAGCCTGCCCCACTTCAGCGGATGATTCATTCTCACCTCCTTCCTGTTGCCGCAGAGAGACCTCTCAGACAAATAATGGTCTCTCTGGAAGAGGAGTCAATTGCATCATTATAATCTCCCCCACCTCCCCACTTCTCTCCCTTTTGGGCACATGAACATCAGGTTGCAACTTGCCCAGTTAACAATGTAGGAGCGGATGTTTTAACAGCAATGGGGAACACAATGGAACAGAACAAAAGGGAGTGTATGGAAAGAATTGTGACTTTTCCCCTTTGATTTTTTTAAAAAAGAGCCATTATAATTTTGTATCAGAAATTAATCTGGGTTGAAAGGATTTTTGCTGGAGAAACTCCACTCAGGGGGACGCCAGAATGAGTCTCCTTTCATGTCCCCAAGATCTTTCTCCCACCTAAGTGGCCCCTTTTTATCTACTTGCAATTTCTTGCATTCAGACTGCTAGATGGGCAGGAGCTGGGGCAGAGATGGGAGCTCATTCCATCATGCAGTACCTGGGTCTCGAACTGCTCTGGTGTCTAGTCATGCCTGCCACATGACCACGGAAACATCTGCAGAAGCAGACAGCGCTGGCTCTTTGGCTTTGAAACAGAGATGAGCACTGAACCCTAGAGCTGGATATGACCAGCTTTCGAGCAAGGTAAACCTTTATTAACATACAACGTATATGACATAAACACAATATACAATTAAAAAGTTTTTAAAAGTCAAACCGTCTTAGCTTCCTTTGTTATCTCTCTTGAACATCTCTAATATTGTCACACCCTATGCTGTACAACTTGGAATTTGCTATTAACATTTTTCTTTACTTGTTCAATTTCCCCAAAAACTAATTGTGTCAGGCACAGGTTTTATTCCTTTATCTTTACATAAAGAATACTTCACAAATGGTTTCCAAATGTCCCAGAACTTGTTATATGTGGTGGTGACTTCTTTTTGCTTCATTTAAGGCCATTTACCACACCTCAGCATACCATTTATCTACCCCTATATATCCAGTTTGTTTTTCCATTTTTGCAATGATTTGTCTTGCTATGGATAACAGGATATATACCAATTATTTCTTATTTTTATCTATTTTAACCTCATCCAATTCCACCAACAACCCTATTTTTGCAATCAACTTCAATTTGATATCCAAAATTTTCTCTAACTTTTTCTCTATTGCTTGCCAAAACTTATTTATGTAAGCACATCGCCACCACATATGAACATAAGTTCCGGTATCTGTTCGACAGCTCCAGCACGCATTTGTTACGTTCTTGTTCATTTGCTTTAAACGGACCGGGCTCATGTACCATTTCCACAGATTTTTATAGTTATGTTCTTTCACTTTAATCGAGAGGGATTTCATGACCCTCTGTTTCCATTTGTTTCGCCATGAATTTTCCTGAAACTTTATTCCAAGATCCGATTCCCATGACTGTCTCAAAAATGGTTTGTGGGTCATCACCTTTATGTAACATTTGGTACAGTATATTCTACTCACCAAACACTAGGTTGTGGAAAGTCCTTTGGGGCCATTCAAAATGTGACCCATTTTTTTGGGGGGGGGGAATTGACCCCCTCTCCCCTATGTAATCCAACCATAATTTTAGCTTCGACTCCCTCCCCCTTTAAAATTATGTAATCCAGAGCTTTTGAATCGAAACTCTAATTTTTAGAGTTTTTCACTATTGGTGCCTAATGCACAACAGCTCCAAATGGATTACATAATCTTTGACCTGACCCCCGCGCCCCCCATAATTCAGATGGCAGACCCCCTCCCCCTTCAAGGATCACATAATTGTTGAATGGCCCCTTTCCTTATCGTATACACCATCTCCTTAAATGTCACCAGAGGTCTGTCCAAATTGGTTTGCTCCCTGTATTTTTTTAATCCCATTTCTCCATTTGTGCCTCATTTTACCTAATGGTAGGGCCATCTTGGTCCAAGATTATTATTATTTTGCAAAGGGAAGGTTAGGCAACCGGAGAAAATGTAAGTATATAGAACATGGGCTCCATTGTGATTACTCAGGACACATAAAGGACTGGGGGGAAAGTGTTACTGAACTAAAATATTATTTATAGTCATTCATACAGGCTGGATTTTTTATGCCTTACTCCACAAAAATAAACGATAAATAGATTAAGCCTGAGCAGATTGTTGATTCACACTTCTTCTGCAGCCTGTCTCCATCTAATAAAGATTTTGTACAGATCATCCTCTCCTCAGTTTCACAGCTAGAATCAATTTAGCAGATCAGAACAAAGTGTGAGAAACTAATAAGCTTTGTTCCTCTTTAAAGCCTTGCTCGCATCATTCTCTCACTTTCCCAATTCCCCAAAGTTCTCACCTTGACACAGCTGCAGGATCCTGGGTTAGAGAAATCTGATGTTCATTATTAACATTTCTGATAACAGCCAGAGGCATGATGTGAACTCTCCCATTGAAGCAAATGACCCCGAAGGGATTTTATTTTTAAAAATAAAGACCTAATAAAAGTGTATGATTCTCTATAGACAAAGGAAAACTCTTCTCAGTCATGGAAAGATCAAACCCATGACCCATCTCTGCACTTGGCAAATAAAAAGAAAAGCCAAAAACATCCCACATGTTAAAGGTGAGACAAATGACAGAATAACAAAGAAATATCTCAGTTCCTTAACGCTGCAACTAGGAATTTCTGCTGGGTACATTTATTTATGGTTTTGTGTTTTATTTCAATGCATGCATCCAATTTGGTCTACAACAGCCATATATATTGTCCTTACCTTGGATGCCTTGGAGTTGTTATCCAGTGAGGAGTCTGCACATTGGTAGATGTCTCCATGATGACATTCCGCACATGCAAATGGACTTGAGAAATCAAGTCCATTTGCATGTGGTTTTTAGCCATTTGGATATATCACCCACTGGCTAGGTGAACCATGACGTGTGCCCTCCGGTTTCACCTGGCCCAAGGGATCCAACAGAGGATGCTTTGGTGAGTTTTAGTCTCAGCCTAATATCAATGACAAGAGATGGGCAACACTACCTTCTTAGACTGCTCAAGCCCTTGCACCCCAAAAAGGCTCTCACCTTGTCACAAAACTAAAATTCTCCAAGAGTATCATCATACCAACTGCAATATATGCCTGTGAAACATGGAAATGCACAACCAAATGGATTTAAATGGTTGAATGTTTTTCAACAATGTTGCTGGGGAAGAATCCTCCATGTCTCATTCCATGATCATATTACTAATGAAGAGGTCCTACAAAGATCAGGCTCAAAACACTTGTCAAGAACTGTGAATGAACATCAAATGCAAGTCCTTGGCCACGTCTTACATATGCCCAAAGATCGGCACTCGAAGGCTACACTACAATAGACACCTCTTGGGGGAAAGAGGAAATGAGACTGGCCTCAGAAAGCTTTTGCACCAAATATTTAAGGAAGAAAACCATTATTGTCTTTTGGGATGATGCTGAAGCTGTTGTGAATGACTGAGCTCCTTTGACAACACTTGCTGTTCAATATGGTTCACAGAATTCCTAATTATGATTATCTTCTTCTTCTTTCATGTCTAGATCAAACTTTGAAGTGCCAAAATGAAGCCACTTTCTTGACTTTGTCATTGGCCAAACTTAAATCCTCATCGGAAATGGTGGGATTCAGCCGGTACACCCCGGTATGCCTGTACCGGTAGTAGAAATTCTAGCTGACCCTGCCCATCTAGTTGCCAGAGCCTTGGGTCATAGGCCTGTGCCTGCCTCCAGTACCAGTGGTGCAGCCTCCCTGGGCTTCCCCCATCCAGTTACCAGAGCCTTGGGTCACATGGCCACACCCAGCAAGTCCCATGGCCACATGGCTACACCCACCAAGTCACATGACCACCTGGTCACACCCACAGAGTAGGAAGTAATTTTTTTGAATCCCACCACTGCTCATTGCTACATGTTTTTGGTATCAATCAGCAGACCAACAAATGAGCCAGATTCTGTATCTCTCCATGTTTACATAAGATATTGTTGTCCACCAGCAGCCCCCACTTGAGCATGTTGGTCTGACATTTAGGCACTCCAACCCTCAGCTTATTCAGGGTCTTCCAAGTGACAGAGGGGAGGCTGAGTTCCTCAGCCATATCCTCCTCTAAAGTCGTTCCTTGTCCAGTGAGCTCCTTCCTAATATTAGCACAAACTTTGCATGATGCAGAAAAAAGATGTAGCAAATTGGGTAAAACTGAAGAATTGACAGTCAGACAGAACATATTCTGTGTGAATTGACATAGTCACACAGACAGGAGTTCTCAACCCTTTAAAGCCGGGGCCCAGGTCACGCTCCCTCAGAAAGCTTTGGGGGCCGGATGGCCATTTTGCTCTTCTTCCACCACATGGCACTTCCTTGTGCGTTGGAGGCAGTGCGGGGGCACATGAAATGGTGCTGTGGGCCACATCCAGCTCACAGGCTGCAGGTTGAGAATCACTGTTTTAAGACTTATTTAAACCCATCTCCCAATAGAATTGTTCTTTGTTTGATGCTTCATCAAGGACAGCTTACTTTGGTTTTGGAAAGCATCTTAGTTTCCAGTGTTGTTACTTATTATATAGTACAGTATTCTTCTTTTTAATATTGTATTTTTGATGTTGAAAGGAGCTTTTTTCAAAACTTCACATTTCTCACTGTTGGCCTCCAAATTGATAAAGCCAGTCTTCTGATGTCCCTGAAAGCTTTTCAACAAGACATTGTGCCACTTGAGTGTAATTTGTTGATGGTCTCAATGTCTCTGCAAATGAATAGCTGCTGTTTGCTTGCTGAGACTTTGTGAAGCCGCTCTCCTTAGTTTCCTCCAGCCTGAAGTGTTTACCGATAATCTTTCTGGCAACTGTGCCGATGAGAGAAGACTCTTTAATGTGCTTTGCAAAGATGGCACAGTTCATTTTCTTGAGCAAGAACTCTTGGAAGCGTGGAAGAGAACCTGTCCATCCATACTGTTTAAAAATCTAAATAAGACTCCACCACTTTCTGCAGTAATCTTTTCTGTCAAACAGCTGTTAAATATCTTCCTAGGGGGTTTCTCTGGAATCACCATTCTCAGAAAATGTGAATTCACTATTTGGGGGTCCTATCAGTTGGAGCAATGGAAAACAAACTCCCTCCATGCTACCTAAGACAGCTGTTTGGTTATTTGAAGTGGGATTCTTCTTTCATGTCCTGATCAAACCCTGGACTGCCAAAACGAAGCCACTTTCTTTGCATTGTCATTGCCCAAACTTAGGTCCTCACCAGTGCATGTTTCTGGCAGTAATTGGCAGAACAGTACATGAGCTAGATTCTGTATCTCTCCACATTGTCACAGTGTGTTGTTGTCTTTCAGTAGATCCCACTTGTGTCTTTCAGTAGCCCCACCTGATACCTCATGAGACCCCAGGGAAGAGGTCTCACAAGGTATCAGGGGGACCTCAGACTTGGGGTACCCACATGGGGCGATCTGTCTAGGTTCAGTGGCCCACCTACCCCGAGAACCCTCTCCCTCGGTCCACACGCTGCTAGAATGGGGAAGATGGCACTTCTGCACTTTAGGCAGAAATGTGGTAGCAAGGCTGAATAACAGTCCATTACATTGGCACCTTCCAACACACACACACACACACACACACACACACACACACACACACACACACACACACACACACACACACACACACACACACACACACACACACACACACACACACACACACACACACACACACACTTTCTTGATGTCTTTGAGGCTTTTGATAGAAGAAGAATGATCCAAAAATATGCAGGATACACCTCGAAGCAATAATCTATTATACTCCAATTTAACAAAATAAGAAAAAAGGTAACTTCACTAAGACAGCATTTCTTCTGTCGGATTCTAAGTCCTTTGCCTGATGATTTGGGCAAAGACTCCTCAGACAAAATAAGCACTGCTGCTTGGGGGCTGGAAGCCCCCCATCAGGATTTCCTTAGATCTCCATAGTCTGGGTTCAAAGTGACATGGGCTATCGCCTCCTCCCAAATAGTCGCTTCTGAACCCTCAAAACCTTGGGTTTAAATATATTTTCTGGGGTCCTCACACCTTCCTCCAGAATGTTAAATATGTGAGATGACCTCATTGTTTTGGCTAAATGTTGTTTACCCAAACAGGTGTTTATGATGTAACCAAATTCTCAGACATGGTGTAACCTAATTCTCAGGTGTCTGTGCAGGTGTTGTTATCACCCTGTCCCCAGATGTTGGATATCCCATGATCCACATCTATGTGAAAGTTACCTTTCTCCTTTCTCAAAGGTGGTGGGTGATTGACCGATTGTAATCTTGGGAATCCCCCTTGTTATGCAAGTGTGAGCTCCCCCACAGGTGTCTAAGTGCCTGGAATTGCTACTTAGCAACCTAGATACTTAGTGACTTCTTGATGTGTGGAATGTGAGTAGTATTTGTACTGGAATGCAACTGACTTCAGTGTGCTTCCCTATCAAGTTAGCTATCCTCAAACCTACAGAGATTATACTATATGAATCTTAACACTTAATAAATGTAAAGAAAATTAAAATATGAAATCATCCCTTGTGATTATCATATGACAACTTGAGCATGTTGGTCTTACATTTAGGGACTCCAACCTTCAGCTAATTCAGTGTCCTCCAAGTGACATAGGGGAGGTTGAGTTCTTCAACTATATCCTCCTTCAATGTTGTTCCTTGTTCATTGAGTTCTTTCCTCCATCTTCTAATTTAGTTTTGCTTAGTGGTAGGCTGTAATCTTTTTTACTACCACACTGTGGGTGTGGTATGGTGGGCATGGCCAGGGGAAAAGCCCTGCGTTGCACCCGAATTAGGACTACTTTATTTAAAAACTTGGATGGGCAGGGCCAGCCAGAATTTCTGCTACTGGTTCTGGTGAACTAGTGTGAACCTGCTGATGTCCACCACTGGTTTTGCTTTTGCGTACTCTCAAGAATGTTTGTTCTTGCTATAAAGCTCTTCTTGGATCTGAGCCAGCGGACTTGAGGCTCATATCCGTTCAAAGTGTGTCATGGCATGTCTCAACTTCCTGTTCTCCAGGCTGTGGCATTGTAGAGTTACAAGTGTCCATAAGTTGCAACAGAAGATTGTCAACAGACTGTGCAGGACAAGCCTTCATTGTTGGAGTGCTCTCCATCTCCTAGGGTCATCATGGGTTCCATTGTCGTACTGCTCAAACAGTTAAGAAGTTTTTTTCTGATATTCAGCCTATATCTGGCTTCCTGTAGTGTGAGCCTATTATTACGCGTCCTGCATTCTGGGATGATTGAGAAAAGATCCTGCCCCTTTCAGATTGTGAGGAAAAGATAAGAGAGTTTGTGTCCAAAGAAACAAGCTTGATAACAATCCACACAATTGTTTGCCTGATTGGTTGGGTCTCTCAATGTAAGCTGAAATTCAGTGTGGTCCAGAGGCCTGAACAGGTTGTTTGAGCTCACAATAGCCCTGTTTGTCATTTGGAGATGTTAATTATGGCAGAAAAGTAGAGGGTGGTGTAGCTTTTATCCTTACGGAAAGAGAAGAGTCCCAGAAACACAACCGTCCTCTGCGAAACTCTGAGTTCTGTACTCATTAAATGACTTGTGAAAGTTATCATCAGGGTACCTCTGAAGGTGCCTGTAAAGATCATAAAAGGACCAGACTTGCACAGATCTGCATCTCTTTAACCTTGAGATTTTTTTGAAATTTAATAGGAAAGGGAAATAAGAAGAAACTGGCGTAATGTGTTTTGATTTTTCAATAAAACTGTTGCATAAAGGGCTATCCAGACCACTTGGGACCTCGTAGGAGTGAGACTGCAGGCTGAATTATAAGAGGGAACACACAAGAGTACCATCCTTCACCCACAACCACAACTATCCTGATTTCCTTAGATTTAGACATGCAACAGGCTATCAACATGGGCCGGGCTTCAGAGGTGCTAGAAATCCATTCAAAGTTTCCGTTTGAACTATACTTGTCAAGTATCCCATATTGGCCAGGATTTCCCGTATTTCAGTGCTCGTTCCTCCCCTTTCCCACTGCCATCCCATATTTTGAATGGTGGGGAAAGGGGTTACTGCGCATGCGCGCCCACCAGAGGCAGTTCTGCGCATGTGCAAAGGGGTTCTGCGCATGTGCAAAGGAGTTGTTGCTGTGCATGCGCGCCCGGGCCGGAGCAGTTCCCGTATTTTCCGGAGCCGCGCTCGATGGGTATGCTGGTGTTATCTGAGATGTTGAACATTTATTGGGGGTAGGGTTCGGTGTATTTAATAGCTCCTGTAAGTTGCAGCCTAAAACTGACTGGTTTCAAAGCATCGCCAACTCTGGAGTCAACACAGCAGACCGTTTCTGTTATTTGTAGCAGCTGCACAGCAAAGTGGTGCAGGTTTTTAGGCCTTTCTGTCTGAATGCAAGTCCCTCCGTTTCTCACTAGCTAATAAACACACTTGGACTAGAATGCTTGAGAGAAAGAAAAATAGCATTTACTCACAAAAGGAGGTCAGAAGATACATATGCTCAAAGGTTTCTTAGTAAGATGGCATTAGGTCAATAATGAAGGCAAGAAATTCAAGTGAGGTAGTTTTGGACAGAGCAAATAAATATGGCCTCTCCTCCAGCCATGTGGCCTGGAAGATGGACATTGCTCATAAACACATCCTTCACTTCCAAAGGCAGAAACAAGAGAGGAAGGCCAGAACAAACTGAAGCTTTAAGATATGCAAATAGGATCAGTTGACTCCTGAGGCAGGAAGCCAGGAACTTTTCTAAGATAGCTCAGTTAGTAGGTCTCTCCAAAGAGCCAGCCTATTTATCTCTGGGCAAGTTGCATAGTCCCAAAAGTTCCCCCTAGAATTGGGAGATGGTAAAGCACATCTATGTATTCTCCACCTAGAACAGAGGTCTGCAAACATGGCTCTACAGATGTTCTTGGACTTCAACTCACAGAAGCCCAAGTCAGCACTCCTGCTGATCAGGGCATCTGGGAATTGAAGTCCAAGAACATCTGGAGAGCCAGAGTTGCAGACCCCTGATTTTGAAAACCCTGGAAAGAGTCACCGTAAGTCAGAACTGACTTGATGGCATACAATTATTATTATACAACCCCATACAAGCTACATCCTATACCATGTTCTTGACTCAACACTTATGAAACAATCTGGTGGCTCATTCAATGCGTGGTAACAGTGGCGTGATTTTGGGCTGTTTCATAAATTAACCCAAATTTGAATCGGCTCTTCATCGACGGTTGTCACAGAGACATCAAACATGTTGTTAGCACAGAATGTACAAGTTATATGAAACAAATGAGAAGGTTGGAAGCCTTCCAGAAGAATGAAGACCATTGAAGTATGGAATTAAATTCAATTTTAAATATATCCATGGTGATTGGGGAGAGAAAAAAAAGGGAAAAAGGAAGTAAATTGTTTGTCCTTGACTAAAGTGAATTGCTTATTAGATTGGATTATTTGCGTAGAAATTGTATTGTAATCACATTGTTGGAGATTACAGTAACTCCCTTTGTGTATATTTATGGCGCTATGAATGCAGATTGATCACTCAGTTTCGCATCCCATAATTTGTTTTGTCTGGGTAATGCTTCTGCTTCCGTAAAACAACACAAAAGCATCGGCATGTTGACAAGAGCTCTGTTTGCTCATATGTTTCACAAAGGTTGCCAGATGAAGTGATTTCTATGAAACTGTCTCTTTGGGCAATGTAAATTGACCATGTGGATGAAATAATGAAGAGATCTGCCACACATCTAGTTATTCTTTTACTCCAGGATCTTGTCTAATGTTAGCATCCAAAGAAAGTCCAAGTGCCAGGACAGTTAGTTTCTACACTTGGAATAGGTTAAATTGTAGAGCTAGACAGTTCTGATTCCAATGAAGCAGCTAATGTGGGTTTTGGTCTGGACTTTAAAGGAGCTGGTGCCATGGTACCAGTTGTGGGCAGCTGGCAGGCAACATGAAGGCCATGACCCAGGACAACAGGCTGAATGGTAATTGAATCTCAGTCCAGGTCCAACTGAAACCAAAGATGTAGGATTACTCTAGGCCAGTGATGGACAACCTTAGTGCTCCAGATGTTCTTGGACTTCAATTCCCAGAAGCCCTCATCGGCTGGTGTGCTGACTTGGGCTTCTGATAATTGAAGTCCAAGAACACCTGAAGAGCAAAGTTTGAGGAACCTTGGTGTAGGTGACAAAAATGCAGTCCAAGTGAGCCAGAAGTCTGGCGACTGGGAGAAAAGACACAGCAGAGAACTCTCAGGGTTTGGAGCAAGGCAAGGATGATATTCTAGGAGTAAGGATCCAGGAAAGGCAAAACAACAGTCCAGTAACAGGACAGGGAGTCTTCAGAAGCACCAGCAAGGCAAGAGATCTTCTGGAACCAGAAGCATGGCAGAGACTAGGAACAAGGGGAGAGATCCAGGAGGCAAACAACTAAAATCTGCTGATCTTCATTGCTGAGACAAGCTCTGGAAGGAAGTGCCAGTTCTTATATAGCTGAGCCACTCAGGGTCTCCAGGTGGAGTTTATGATGGTCCAGTACTTTCCCCAAGGCTCTCAGATGGGGCTTAACAGATGCAGCAGGGTGAGGGTCCATTCTTGTAAGACTTAGAACAGCTGCTTTTAGGCCAAGGGCTCCAGCCATCTATTGATGACTTGGTCCAGTCTTAGCATTTAGGTAAGCATTTGTTCCAATAGACAGTTCTGGGTCTCAACGCGACCTCAGGGTGCAACCAACATGGTTAACAGGATGGGACATTGACTTTGGCTCAAAGTTTTCACAGGCACTGGAGTCTTTGTTTTCCTACCACCAAGGACAGTGTTACAATGGCAATGAAATTATCCTTTCTTGAATTGCTGAGCCTCTTAAATCGAGTTAAAAACCTTTTATTAAGAGATGTACAGAAGCCATGTTGAGCTGTGGAGTCTACAGCTTCCATGTGTGAGACAGGGAAAACACATCATCATATCTTATGACTCAAGGGTTTGGGCTGGCAGCATTTGAGGGCCAATGTAGCTGATCCTGAAACCTGCTAGTCTATGTCAATTCACAACCTGTGTCATTTTTCACACAACCTAGCCTGGGACTGATTTTGAGCACCTGCCTTCTGTTCAGTGCCCGATTGCTGAACACCAACCATCCTTAAGATCCAAAGCTCTCCCTATCTTAGATCCAAATCAAGGTTTTTACCAACTCAAATATTCCTTCTCAAAATCCTGGACATCATGGGCAATAAACAAAGGGTGACGAATTTGTGGCAAGAATCCTGCTGCTTACCACAGTAAGTCACAGACAAAATAAACCCATCAAGCCAATGGAACTTACAGAGAAGTAAAGGTAAAGGTTGCCCTTGCTTGAAAGTCAGTCGTATCCGACTTTGGGTTCAGTACTCATCTCTGTTTATAGCCAAAGAGCCAGTGCTGTCTGAATCTGCAAATGTTTCCGTGGACATGTGGCAGGCATGAACACTGGAGTGCACGGAATGCTGTTTACCTTCCCACCAAAGTGGTCGCTATTTATCTGCTTGCAATTTCTTGCGTTTGAACTGCTAGGTTGGCCGGAGCTAGGGAGAGAGATGCAGCACTTGGGTCTTGAACTGCTGACCTGCCGACCATCCATTTATCAAGTTCAGTGTCTTAACCACTAAACCACCGCAGTCCCCTTTACAGAGGAAAGGACTCAACAAACCCCCACTGATTCAACGGGATTATCCCAGTTGTGACTTAGTGCACTAAGAATTTCAGCCAGCAGGCCAGGCTGTTTTGTCTGATTTTTTTTTTTAATTGCACATTGCTTTTCTTCAGTATTTTCTGCAGACATTCGGGAGCTGAGAAGCATGAGCGACAACCACGGGCAGCCATGAATAATGAAGTCATACCATCTCATGGAAATAAATAAATAAAACTAGCAGCCAGCTGATTATTCATTCCCTTTGATTCCCCATCCACAATAGCAAAAGAACGCAGGGTTTTAAGCCCCCGCTTCCATGCCAGCCATTTATTGGCCTGGAATTGGTTGATGGGAGATTTAAAACACTGAAAGCTTGCTCACAGCCTCTTCTTATGCACTCCATAAAATGCATCACATTTGGAATATAAATAGTTACCGTCAAGAGGAACGGCATAACACCGTCATTATAAGATTGAGTTTACATAAGCATCACATGTCGGACAGCCTGCCTGCCTAGAAGCTGAATAATGTTTTACTCTGCAGAGATTAGATGCCTCACCATTGGGTATTATCCTTGGTGCAGTTTATTTTCCGAATGACAGGGTGGCTTGCTCACTCACTATTGTGAGCATTGAATATATGCAGGCTAAAAAAAAAGTTTGTCTGGCTAGGTTGTCCTGCTATGGTAATAGAGTAGACCCTACTGCCAGCGACTCAACGTCAAGTGTCAAGTGATGGTTAACTAACCTGACAATCCTGAGGACTAATGGCTTGAGGGCCAAAGTCTACAGGGAAGGGTGATGGTCCCCAAGTGGATGAAATCCCACTTGAATCCATCTTGATGGAGGGCATCATCATTATCAATACTGGCCTGGGGCTGATGAGGACTCTGTGTGCCAAAAGGGCTCAGGACCAGAAAGTGACTCACGGAACTGGATCAGTGGTACGGGTGTCATGCTGCGATGTGGAAGGCAGATGAAAGGCCACTGCATTATATTCTCAGGACACCCTTTGTGATGATTGCCACTATTCAGATTTGGATATGGCAGAAGAAGAAGAAGAATACCCTGGAAAGGGTTGCCATAAGTTAGATTTGATTTGATGACATGTGGTCGTTATATGTCTCTGTAGAAATTGAATAAAGCGATTCAGCATTTTTTTTAAAAAAAACCCAAGAATAAACCAACGCCTGTTACCATTGTGATTCCCACTGGATTTCATCTTTCTTTCTCTCCTACCCTGGGACTGCAGTGGCTCAAGTGGTTAAGATGCTAACTGGGAGACAGAAGGTCAGCAGTTCGATTCCCGAGTACTGCAGGACGGAATGAGCTCCCGTCTTTGTCCCAGCTCCTGCCAACCTAGCAGTTCGAAAGCAAGAAATTGCAAGGAGATAAATAGGGACCACTTCGGTGGGAAGGTAACAGCGTTCTGTGCATTCCGGGGTCTAGTCATGCCTGCCACATGACCACGGAAACGTCTGCAGAAGCAGACAACGCTGGCTCTTTGGCTTTGAAACAGAGATGAGCACTGCACCCTAGAGTCGGATACGACTGGCTTTCGAGCAAGGGAAACCTTTACCTTTACTTCCTCTCCTACATTTTCACAAGCCCACATAGCAGTCTAATCTCATTTCAGTTTCTGGACGGTTAATACTTTTATTTAACAATTGTAGAATCAAGGTGACACCCCATATATCCTGAAATGAAGAAGCACAGTACGTATTTTTGTGTGGAAGCGTGGCGAGCTTTATTAATGTCTGATCTGTAGAACCGAGAGGTCATGCGGTGTAGGGGTTAGAGCAGGGGTTCTCAACCTACAGTCTGTGGGCCGGATTTGGCCCATAGCACCAAATAATCCGGCACTGCCCACACTCCAGCCTCTGCCGCCTCTGCCAGAATCAGCCATGGACTCATTTTACGGCTGTTGTAAACGTGTTCACAACAGCCATAATAGTCTGCAGCCAATTCCGGTGCCAACCCGCCAACTGTTTGAGGGATTGTGACCTGGCCCCCGACTTTAAAAGGTTGAGAACCTCTAGATTAAAGCGATGGGTTGAGTCTTTAGGAGACAAGGAGGTTTTGATCCGGAGGGAGCCATCCAATTAACTGGGTGATATTCATCTAGTCTAATTTACAGGGTTATTCTGAGGATTAATTGGAGTGGAGGAGAGGCATGTATGTCACCTTGAGTTCATGGAAGGGAAAATGGGGGTAAAAATGATGAAACCAAAGAACAAACAAGCAATTAAAAACACCAGTGGGCTCGCATCCGGTGTGGTCGCTGATGACTAAACACAGGCTGGAAGGGGAATTGTGTAAGTCCTCCCTCTGTGCCCTGGCAGGCCCCTAGCGTGTAACCCATTTTGCACACCCACAAGTTTACCATCTAACACCTCTGGATAGGAAGGATTAGCCAACTGCATGCTGTTTAGCCAGGGGATGCTCAAATGTCTTCACAGTGCTTTCCGCTCTTCAGCGCGGCTTCTTCTATGCCACCCAGAGAGTTACTAGCAAATAACGAACCAAATAAAGTAATATAACTCCATCATGGAGACCAGAAAGATGGCTGATGTCAAGGAAATGTTTTCTGCACACTTCTTTGAGCTAGGTTGTCTGCTGCTATGGCTACCTCTCGCCGTCAACTGCAACTCCGATCTGAGAATGCCATTTTTTTTCTGAAGCAGGAAAAATGCCATTGGCGTAAAATTGATTAAGGTGGATCCCAGCTTGCCATGTAGTGACCCGCACACGGTGATCACGGCGCCATCTCCTGTGGCACATAAGAAATGAGACATATAGGATTTAACACCGGGACTGCAATGGACTGCCGCAGCATTGAGGATATTATCAAGGTGCGCCTTCATAGCCAGTCCAATTGGCACGGCCACTTCCACCTCCATGACCATTGGGAATCAGATTTCCTCTTTTGTTCATTTTGCCATTGGGCCCAATGTGATGCTTTCCAGTGGCATTTCCTCCACTGAGGTGACCATCACCCCACCTAAAGGGGCGCATCCGCCCATAGTCACTGGCAGTATGGTCTACTCCATTACCGTAGCGGGATGTCTGGCCAGACACCTCTATTGATGTTTTAATTGTGCTGATTGGGTGGAGATTATATTTAAAATGTCCTTTTAATATCTCTGATGCTGTTGGTCTGTATGTTGATTATAGTTCTCCATGTTTTTCTTTAATGCTCTTGTGTTTTTTTTGTATTATACTTTCATGTTATTGGTATTGCTTGCTTTATTTGTTGCATTTATTTGTAATTATTGTGTGAGTTTCTGTCCCATGTATGATATAAATTTAAATGGTGCAGTGCTCTGGTATGAAGAAATGAATGAATCATACCTTGAGTGGTGCTTCAATCAAAGGTAAAGTGGCCCTTGATCGAAAGCCAGTTGTATTCGCCTCCAGGGCTCAGTGCTCATCTGCATTTATAACCAAAAGAGCCAGTGTTGTCTGTGTCTGCTGATGTTTCTGTGGTCATGTGGCAGGCATGACTAGACACTGGAGTGCACGGAACACTGTTTACCTTTCCTGCTAAAGCGGCACCTATTTATCTACTTGCAATTGCTTGCTTTCAAACTTCTAGGTTGGCAGGAGCTGGGACAGAGGCGGGAGCCCACTCCATCGTGCAGTACCCGGGCCTCGAACTGCTGAGCTGCCAACCTTCCAGTCATCAAGTTCAACATCTTAACCGCCTGAGCCACCACAGCCCCTTGCATCAAAAGGGCAGGGTAAAAATGTAAACAAGCAAACATTTTTAATGGGATGTATATTTAATTATTTGAACATTCTATTGTTATTAGCTATCTTTTTTTTTTTTTAATGATGAACACTGCGTTGGGATCCTGAGAAAGGAGAGGTGGAAATGTTTAAAATAAATTAAATAAATATGCAGGATCTTTGCTTTGCTCCTCGTTCAGGCAAAAGTAGTCTAGCCTATGTTCTTTGCACCAGACTTTGGTTTGGCTATCTCATCCCCCCCCCCCAAATTAAATAATGAAGCAGATTCTTCAAACCTGACGTCTGGCCTGAAGTGGCACCAGAATTTGACTCATACCATGTACCCTTTGATTAACTTGTTCGGAGACAGGCTGTTTTGCGCTGTCATTTCCTCTAGCCTATCCACCCTCCCCCTTTCGTGCTCTTATTGAGAATTTTTTTTAAAAAATCTCCCTTTGATTTAACTTGGTACTGCTGTCATTTTGACTCGCTTCTCCTGAAGATCCATGTCATCCACGGATGAATCAGGTTAGCAAGAACAAGAACAAATTTGCCAAGGGCCATCATGGTGTGAATAGCGCTATGGATGTGATTCCAACATTCTTCTTACATTTATATTTATCCTCCTCCTCCTCATGCCATATCTGATTCCGAATATTGGTGATCATCAATCTGATCAGCCATGAAGATTGTCCTGAGAATATACTATAGTGGCCTTTCATTTGCCTTCTGCATCGCAGCGTGACACCCATACCACTGATCCAGTTCCGGGAGTCACTTTCTGGTCCTGAGCACCTTTTGGCACACGAAGTCCTCCTCATTCCCAGGCCAGAATTGATGAAGATGCTGCCCTCCATCAAGATGGGTTCAAGTGGGATTTAATTCACTTGGGGACCCTCACCCTTCTCTGTGGACTTTGCCACCCAAGGCCGTTCGTCCTCAGGGTTGTCAGGGTAGTTAACCACCGCCTGACACTTGGCGTTGAGTCGCTGGCAGTAGGGTCTACTCCTGGTTCCCACCATGGGGCCCATGCTCCACAGGGAGACTTCAATTCCCAGAAATCTAAGTAAGTACATTGAATGATCAGTGATTCAGGGAACTGAAGTCCAAAAATCAAAAGTTGGGAAACGCTGGTGTACTCTATTACCATAGAAAAGGTAAAGGTTGCCACCTTGCTTGAAAGCCGGTTGTATCCAACTCTAGGGTTCAGTGCTCAGCTCTGAACAGCGCTCCGTGTGATCTGGTGTCTAGTCATGTCTGCCACATGACCACGGAAATGTCTGCAGAAGCAGACAGCACTGCCTCTTCGGCTTTGAAACAGGGATGAGCACTGAACCCTAGAGTCAGATATGACTGGCTTTTGAGCAAGGGAAACCTTTACTTATATACGTTACCTTTACTATCGTGAGCCACTTTGAGTCCCCCATTGAGAGAAAGTGGGGCTATACATACTGTAACTAAACCATAGGTAAAGGTAAAGATTGCCCTTGCTCGAAGGCCAGTCATATCCAACTGTAGGGTTCAGTGCTCATCTCTGTCCGTGGTCATGTGGCAGGTGTGACTATACACCAGAGTGCACGGAATGCTGTTTACCTTCCCACCAAAGTAGTATCTATTTATCTACTTGCAATTTCTTGCTTTCAAACTGCTAGGTTGGCAGGAGCTGGGACAGAGATGGGAACTCACTCCGTCATGCATCACTCGGGTCTTGAACTGCTGCCCTTCCAGTCATCAAGTTCAACATCCTAACCAATAAGCTACCACAGTCCCCAAACTAAACCATACCAAAAAAAAACACCCAAACAAATCCCTGTCACTTGTTTCTAAAGCCTTTTATTCAGACTCAAGGTATAAAAAAGATATGACAATAGAAAGCTCTTTACTTTATTTTGTACAAATGGCATTTCTGCTCTTGGGTGGGTTAATGGAATGGCAATTGTTCAGAATCTGTCACCCACCGCCCATTTCTCTCTGCTTCTGAGAATGCCTTGCTTTCTGTTGACTCAAGAGACTTCTCCCTTGGAAGACAAAAGGGCTGCATTTTATATTTCAAGCCTTTCTGAGATAAGTAGGGGCTGTCTAATGTACTTGATGTAGAAAACTATATGTAACCTCAAAGCTTTCCTACATAAAATCCTCTTACCCCAAACCATTTCCTCTTTCTTACCTGTTTATCCATCCCTTTCCCTACCCAACTGCTGTGGTTGTCATGCGTTGTGTTTGCGCCGCATCTTGAGCCGTATGATTTATCTTGGCCAAAATAAACATATGCTTAGAAGTGGCTTCCATCTCCCTGCCTCTGGATGAGAAAAGAGACCAGGAGAAAAGCAGGCACATCATTTGACGCCATAGCTTGGAGCTTCAACAGTAACTTCTGGTCATGACTTCTGGATCGCTACTTGTTTCTCCAGCAACCTAGACTGAAAAGTCTCCCTTGCTCGAAAGCCAGTTGTATCGTATCCAAATCTAGGGGACGGTACGCATCTCCGTTTACTGCCAAAGAGCTAGTGCTGTCTGTCTGCCAACGTTTATGTGGCTGGCTCTTTGGCTGTAAATGTAGATGATCACCAAACCCTAGAGTCAGGCACGATTGGCTTTTGATCAATGGAGACCTTTACATTTTACCTGAAGGAAGAATATCCTGTTCATTCTTTTATTCATTCACCAGAATATTATTCCTCTCTTAACCATACCTGTCAACCTTCCCGGATTGGCTGGGATTTCCCAATTTTCGGCGCCGATTTGCGCCATTTCCCGCCCACAGCTGCCAAAACCCTGGAATTGGCAGCGGGGGAAAAGAGGTACTGCACATCCCTTCTGCGCAGATCACCTTCTACGCATGTGTAGAAGGCTTTTACGCTTGTGTAGAACCCTTCTACGCTTGCGTAGAACCCTTCTACGCATGCGTAGAAGGTGATCTGTGCAGAAGGGGATCGTAGAAGCCTTCTGGGTTCTACACAAGCATAAAAGCCTTCTACGCATGCCTAGAAGGCGACCTGCACAGAACCGTTCTGTGCAGGTCCCATATGTTCCGGAGCCGCAGTTGACAGGTATGCTCCTAACAACTCATTGCCATCCTGTCAAGTTTTCTGAGCCCATAGCAAGTAAAAACCATTTTATCCTTTTTAAAAAAGACCTTGAATTTTTGCCTAAGTTATTCAACTGGAAGGCAGCAGGACATGCGCAAAACCAAAATCAGGATGGGTGGATTCCCTAAGGGAGAGCCACTGGCTATAACGTGCAAGAGTTGAACGTGGCTGTTGAGGACAGGACATTTTGGAGATTTCTCACTCATGGGCTCACCATAAGTCTGACATGACTTGATGGCGCTTAACAAGAACAAATTATTCCCCTGGGAAGTGTGCCGGGTGTGAAGGGGGTAGTGGTCTTGCAACAATTCCAATCTTAATCACCTTTCATTGTGCAACAGCAGACTTCAACAACAGCTCGTGATGAATCTTCTCTTATGCAAATATTATCCAGTTAGCCAAGTTTCCCATTAGTTTCTGGTTCCTTTTCTCTAAATTTCTTCCTGCTTGTTTCTGCAATCAGTTGATTCAAAAGAAATTCCAGCCTCTCTACGTATTTTTGCCTACCTGGCTCCAGTGATATATCTCTTGTATCCTACCTCAGGGAATCAGGTGCTGTTGATTTGGCAACCGTAAACACAGGCAACGTGAGATAAATGAGTGGTTTTTAACCATTGGCTTTCCAGATGTTTTAGGCATGCCATTTCCCAAAAACTCTAACCTGTGATGGTCAGGACATGTGAAAGAAGTGATTCAAAAACATCCAAATCACCAAAAACTGAATACAGGTTGCCTCCCCGTGCCCACAGGGGATATGTTCTGAGACCTACGCAGATACCTGAAACCGCAGATACCAGCAGACCCTATATTTTACATTGTGGGTGGTGGCCTCTATTGGCCAGTTCTGGTAATGCACCATAGAAATACATATACCGGAGTGCCCAAACTACGGCCCATGGCACCAAATCATCTGTCCCACACTGCTCTTTTTGCTCCCAGAAGCACAAGTAAAATGCGTCCATGCATGCGCAAAATGCTGCCGTAAATGACCCGCTGCTGTCATAAGTGTGTTTACGACAGCAGTGGGTGCATTTATGGCAGCGTTTTGCACATGCGTGGGCATATTTTATTTCTGCTCATGGTGGGAGGAACCACATGACCAGCCTCCTCAACCACATGACTGGCCTGTGGCCTGAAAAGTCTGAGCACCCCTGACATATACTGTATGTTATGTATTTGAGGATTTTTATTTATTATTTATTTATTACATTTATATCCCACCCATCTAGGATATTTTCTCACTCTGGGCAGCTTACAAAATATTAAAAAATATCTTTACAATAGAAAATTATTGAATATTTTTAGATCCCCAGATAACTGAAACCGTGGATACGGAACCTGCAGGTATGGGGGTTTGTGACCTGTACTTGTTTCACAAGCATTTCATCCTTCAAACAAAGGCAAATAGTTTAGGTAGTATCTGGGAAAGAACAGGATAGATTTGCACCGACCACTTCCACAGCTTCTGCCACATGGGCCGGTCACATCCCTGTATCCAGTTGTAGGACTCTCCATTCACAAAGAAAATCTATAAGATGGTTTTCCTTGTTTGAAAAGAAGTGGAGGAATGAGATTAGGAGGCTCTCTGTTTTTGACTCTGAGCAAGCTGCAGCATGAATGATCCACCACAGTGAAATGTTCCCTGTGTCGTTTTTGTGACCATGTATTGTTTTCTTAGAAGTGTCCTAAGGAGATTACTTGAGGGCATCAGACCCCTCAAGGAGTGTCAACACAGGCACTGTCTAGACTAGTGTGTCATGGTAAAATTTTCCCAGGGCCTCTAACCTCCAAGCCAACCCAGTCAAATTTCCTCTTGCACATTGTCAATGCTTAACTTTGTCCATCCGTCATTTGAGATAGAAATGTTGTGCAAAGAGTTTGTCTTTAACTGTAGGGCAAAGTTGAGCATTTTGAGTGAGCTTAGTTTTCCTTAAAGAATGGCTTTTAGGTTATACCCTTGATATAACCTAAACCAGCTGGACAGATAACTCAGTGGTTTGATATCTGGCTGTAGAGCTGGAGGTTAGGAGTTCGGTTCCCCACTATGCCTCCTGGAAGGAGAGTCAACCTACGTAGCCTTGGCCAAGCTGCACAGTCCCAAGAGCACCCCCTAGAGCCGCGATGGTGAACCTAGGCACTTTAGATGTTCTCAGACTTCAATTCCCAGAAGCCCATGTCCCTGTGAATCCACATGAATGGGTTTACTGCACGTACGTACAGTGAACCCATTTGTGTGGATTCACAGAGATTTGGACTTCTGGGAATTGAAGTCTGAGAACAGCTGGAGTGCCAGTAAACCCATTCATGGAGATTTAAAGAGACTTAGGCTTCCAGAAGTGGAAGTAAAATGTACCCATGCATGGGCAGAATGCTGCCATAAATACACCCATGGCTGTCATAAACACATTTACGGCAGCCGTGGGTCATGGGTCATTTACAGCAGCATTTTGCACATGTATGGGTGCGTTTTACTTCCACTTTTGGGAGGGGCGTGGGCCGGATGATTTGGCACCATGGGCTGGATCTGGCCCATGGGCCATAGTTTTGGAGCCCCTGATTTATAGCTACTCAACAGAGGCCAACCTCATTAGGCATCTGGAAACTTTCACTTAGGTCAAATGTAATTGATGTTTGTGATGAATCACGGTATAGTTTTGCCGAAGGAAATATTAGAGTAATTATTAAAAAAAAGAGAGAGGAGAGAGAAGTGTTAATAATCATGCAACCCCCCAACCTCCCAATGCTAATTTAATGAAGAAACATAAATTATAGATTTTATTATCCGGCTCGGATTTATACTCCTGTAACCCCGCACCCATGTTTATAACAGCAATATGATTGTAACATATTTTTGTCTTCCTCTCTTTCCGTCTCCCTTGCCGGAAGGCATTTCATAACACTGCGTTAAACAAATGATCAATTTGCTCTCACATTTTATAAGGCTGGTTTCTTAATAGCTAAATATGACTTCTTTTTCCTGGCTGACAGAGAATGTTTTTTTGCACCTCATTTTCAATGCATGGCTTTTAATGATTTACTGTATCTCACACTGTATACGCTCAAGAACCAGGCTCCTGAATACCAATGGCAGCAGGCAAGACCAGTGGAACGTGTTTGATACTAAATGGTGAGTTTTGAGCCTTCTTGCTTTAAAAAAAAAAGCTTTGAAAGAAAAACAAATATTGAGACAGTTACCTTGACTCCATGAACAACAACAACAACAACAACAAGAACAACAACAACTTCATGTCAGAAATTATTTGGGGTTGAAAGGATTTTTGCTGGAGAAACTCCACTGAGGGGACGCCTGGATGAGGCTCCTTCCATGTCCCCAAGATATTTTCCCACCGGAGTGGTCCCTGTTTATCTACTTGCAATTTCTTGCTTTCAAACTGCTAGGTTGGCAGGAGCTGGGAGAGAGACGGGCATTCAATCTGTCATGCAGTACCTGGGTCTTGAACTGCTGACTTGCCGACCTTCCAGCTAACAAGGCGAGCCTCTTAATCACTGAGCCGCCACAGCCCCTTACTCTTACAACATAAGGCAATACCGACCAGCACAAAGAAACACCCCGTTCAAAGTCTATTCATTCCTTATGTCACCAGTGCCAAAAATGGACACTTACAAACAAATAAACAAAAGTTGGTCATCATGGAAATGAGGTGTCTGAGGAAGGCTGCTGGGGTGACTAGAAAGGATAAAACCAGGAATGAGTTTATAAGGGAAGGAAGTGGAATAGAACCGACTGTAAACTACCTACAGAGACAACAAATAAAGTGGTTTGCCCACTTGGAGAGAATGTCTTGCAATTCCATACCATACAAGGCATACGTGGAAAGAGAGGAGAAGGACAAAGACCATGAGGCATACCCAGAGGAAGATGGAGAGATAACATCAAATAAACATTATTAGAACACCAGATAACACTAGTGGAGGCTGCTAGAAGTATCAGAACAAGAACCTTGCAGCCGAAGGGCTAGAAGAAAATGCTGATGCTGATGCTGGTGGGTGCAGATGCTGGTGGGTTGAATGATGGGTTCATACCCGTCAAGCGCGGCTTCTGGAAATACAGGAACTGTTCCGGCCTGGGTGTGCATGCGCCACAACAACTCATCTGCGCATGCGCAGAACCCCTCCGCGCATGCAACAACTCATCTGGAATGTGTTGAAAACCAAAATTTGTTAACCGAAAGACGGTTTCCCATAGGAATGCATTGAAAACCAATTAACCCGTTCCGAACCTTTTTTGTTAACCAAGAATACAGGTATTTTCTATGGGTTTCCTTTTGTCATGTGAATTTTAAGTTAAGCGAGCCACTTGTTAAGCGAAGGTCCACTGTATACCCTAATCCCCCTTTTGAGTTTCAACTATTGAGAATAAAGTTTGGGACTACCGAATGTTAAGGATTATTACAGAGCCTTTCAAGTAAAAATATATATATTGTAAAGGTTTTAATGAGGGAGCTGGTGATCTGGGAAGAAATTGAGGTGAGGGAATTAACAAGAAATTGGTAAAGCAGTTTTCTTAGATAAAGATATAGGCAAAAGAGCTATCAAAAATAAAATGATGAAAACAATGATTATTATGATTATTATGATTATTATGATTATGATTATTAGTTTAATTTGTATACCGCTTTTCTCAACCCTGCGGGTGACTCAAAGCGGTTCGCAACGTATCAGATACATAATAAGATACAAAATACCAAAAAATACAAGAACTAATAGAATACAGTCACAACATAATAAGCACTAGTTTTTCCTTGCTCGAAGGCCAGTCGTATCCGACTCTAGGGTGCAGTGCTCATCTCTGTTTCTAAGCCGAAGAGCCAGCGCTGTCTGCTTCTGCAGACGTTTCCGTGGTCATGTGGCAGGCATGACTAGACACCGGAGAGCACGGAACGCTGTTTCCTTCAATTCCCTAATATCAAACAACACAGTAATACAAAATATACAGTCATTATCAATAAATACAAGCTAAAGCTTGTCCAAACGGGGCTCGCAAAGTCCAGTGGCGGCAGCTTCAGCTCCAGCGTCCTTTTAAATCCCCCGCCCGGATGGGCCGATGGGAAGGGGTGCCGGGTGCAGCTCCTATCCCGGGGCCGATGGCGTGGGCCCCGGGAGAGGCTCACAAAGTCTGGCTGCGGTGGCGGCTCCAGCTCTGGTGTCTTTTTAAATCCCCCACCCGTATGGGCCAAGGGGAAGGGGTGCCGGGCGCAGCTGCCTCCCATCCCGGGGCCGATGGCATGGGCCCCGGGAGAGGTTCACAAAGTCTGGCGGTGGCCACAGCTCCAGCTCTGGCATCCTTTTAAATCCCCCACCCGTATGGGCCAAGGGGGAGAGGCGCTGGGCGCAGCTGCCTCCCATCCTGGGGCCGATGGCATGGGCCCCGGGAGAGGCTCGCAAAGTCCGGCGGTGGCAGCGGATGGGTGAATGGAAGAAGGTGAAGAAGGAGTTAGACCCAGATATATCCCCCTTTTGAGTTTCAACTATTGGGAATAAAGACCATTCCTGTATCCTTGCATGTGTTCTGTGCCTTCAGGTTGATTTCAATTTATGGCGACTCTAGTAGGATTCCCAAGCTATCTGAAATGTGTTTTGCCCGTTCCACTCCTGCAGTGAGTTTCCAAGGCTCAGTGGAGATTTGAACCCAGATCTTCTACATGGGTATTTTAATCCAGGTGCTCTGTCCACTGCACCACTCTGGATCATATCCTTGTTATGTACCTATGTGCCATCAAGTCAACACTGGCTTATAGTGACCCTAATAGGTCTTTCAAGGCATGTGAGATATTTAAGGAGCTGTTTTATCAGTCCCATTCAGTGGGAATTCGAACCTCCATCACTCTACTCAGTACACCACAATGGGTGTGTGAACTGGCACATTAAATGTGAGGAAGTTGTCTCGTGGAGAAGAGTTTAGTATGTTTTGAGTTTTGTATAAGCACCAACCAATTATTCATGAAGAGCTTAATGAAGAACATTATTCTTTTGACTTTGACTCATGCTGGCAGCTCTTACTATGATAATTAAAACAGCTTTTGTAGGCTGTTGCAAATCATCTGGGCAGTGAGACCACTGACAATGTTGGCTTACAAAAGTTGATACAATCAGCCCATTCAAATGTGTTTTCTTGTTGGGCAGCTTAATGTGATGAATGAAGCTGAAATGAACTTGGTTCGAACAAGGGTATGTTAGTAAAGATTATTAATTGCATTGTGTGAACGGTGACAAATGGCTTGTTTATGTGCAAATAAATAAATTAGTACAACTTTGGAGAGGTCACTGGTCAAATTAATAGATATTGTTGCCTTCAGCTGGAACATAAGGTTCTAATCCTGTGCCCTCTTGTGTACCACCAAATCAATTGGACTCCCTTTTGAATTGAAAATAATATACAGTTCTGTGTAGACACATGTAAGATGGTGTTGAATTATCATGCAAAAAGGCTGTGTTTTGTTATCCCTTGCTACCTTACCTGAGCTCCCAGGTAGCAAGAGAAGAAGGGACTGAGAGGGAACCCATTAGGTCAGGAGTTCTCAACCTTTTTAAGCCAGGGGCCGGGTCACGCTCCCTCAGACAGCTTTGAGGGCTGGACGGCCATTTTGCCCTTCCTCCACTACATGGCACTTCCTGGTGTGGTGGAGGCGGTGGGGGGCCACATGAAATGGTGCCATGGGCCACATCCGACTCATGGGCCGCAAGTCAAGAATCCCTGTATTAGGTAAATATGTTTGTATTTCTGTACCGTTGCAAGTACAGTGGAACCTCATACAACTATCGCTCCGTATAGCAACGAAATCGCATAACAATTAGGTTTTTTGGGGAAATGGCATCCTGCATAACAATATTCCCTATGGAAAAAACCATACAACAATTTTTCAATGGTAAAAACCACTTAGCAAAAAATAAAAATAAAAAATTGTTGTACAATGCATTCCATAGGGAAAATCGCTATACGCAATTGTTTCGTACAACATTGGGCCCCATGGTACGGATTAAAATAGTTGTATGAGGTACCACTGTACTCTGTCTGTCTCTAATGTGCTATGTTTAGCTTGTCTGAAAGAAAGCTTTGCTGCTATATTTATTTATTTATTTATTTATTTATTTATTTATTTATTTATTTATTACTCACATTTCTACTGACAACCCCTTCCCAAGGTGACTCCGGGTGGCTTACACATAAAACAAATAAAAACTTTACAAAAACATTTTAAATGTTTAGGATTTTAGAATTTTAGAATTTTAGAATTTTAGAATTTTAGAATTTTAGAATTTTGAAATTTTGAAATTTCGAAATTTCGAAATTTTGAAATTTTGAAATTTTTAAGTTTTTAAGTTTTTAAGTTTTTAAGTTTTTAAGTTTTTAAATTGTACTGTATGGTACTATCTTAATTGGTGTTTCTGTAGCTGTTTTAAATTAAGGGGTATGCCTTATTCGAGTTGATATATAGCAACCGAGAAATTTCGTTGTTCCCGCAAGGGGACAATGACAATAAAGATTTATCTATCTATCTAAAAAGCATTAGATTTGTTTAAAATTATTTTTTTATTTTTAAAAAAATGCCCTCCAATGCTGCATCACAAGATTTTTCAAAGCTGACATCCTGGGCAATACTTAAACAGGCCAGCCCCGGATGGCTACCTCCCCAGCCGCCCCCCACACCTGCTGCTTTACCCACTGAAATGCCTATTTTGTTTCTTGAATCCTAAAAAGAGCCCATTCAGTACCTGGTTAGTCTGGGTTGGCAACACAGCCAGCAGGCATAAAAGTTAGGGGTGATGGAAGCTGGCAAAATACTTCACGGTCATGGTTTCCCACTTCTGCTCCAGTTAATCGACTGACTCAGTTAAAGCTTGCAGCCCTAATGCAACCGTCAGACTTAAAATCTGGGAAACATGTCATTACTGTTGTAAAAACTGATGGAAAAAACGATGCTCTTCTTTTATGTCCCAACCAAACCCTTGATCCGTTATGGCCAACCTTGGCACTCCAGAAGCCCAAGTCAGCACTCCCTGCTGATCAGGGCTTCTGGGAATTGAAGTCCAAGAACACTTGAAGTGCCAAGGTTGGCCATAATTGCTAGACAGCCAAAATAAAACCACTTTCTTGGCTTTGTCATTGGCCAAACTTAGGGTTGCCATATGTCCTGGAAAACCGGGATTGTCCCAGGTTCAAGGTCAGAAAAATTGTCCCGGCCAGTACAACAAAAATTATGTTAAAATCCTGGATGTTTAAAACTTACTGATTGTGTATTATAACACACCAGTAAAATAAATTCAAACTCTTGCCGTCAAACGAGCGATTTTCTGCCACGTTGGAGTTGGAATATACCTGGAGACAAATCTTGACGTCCTCGCCTCACACCACTGCCCAATAAGTGTGACCAGTGTGTTTCCTGGAACTGAGGACATTAAGAGTTGACCACAATGTGGCTTCTCAGAAGTACAACAAATCATCTTACACTAACAATTAACTGCTGTAAATAAATTCATTTATGTATTGATATATTTACAGTAGACCCTCACATAACGACGTTGCTTGGTTCCCCAAGTAGCATCGCTATAGGGGAAATGTCGTTGTGCGGTTTTCAATGGGAGTTGCGCCATCTAGCGGCAAACAACTGTCATTATCCGCCCAACGACGTTAAAAACGTCGTTAATCCACACAACGGCGGTTTTTCGTCGTTGTGCGGATAGTCACGTGGCAAGTGACGACGCGTTGTTAAGAGGAAATGACACTATTCGAACACATCGTTAATCAAGGGTCCACTGTAATGCGAAAGTGTTTTATAGCTGTGATTATATTATGTTTGTTTTTACAAAGGCTGTTTGGTAGATAACCCACCAATTTTTGTGAAGTATACTTCTGTTCCGGTTTTGTGGTAGAGAATTATGGCAACTCTAACCAAACTTACGTCTTCATTGGTGCATGTTTCTGGCAGTAATTGATAGGCCAGTAAATGAGCCGGATTCTGTATCTCTCCAACTTCACACAGCATGTTGTTGTCTGCCCCCACTTGAGCGTCTTAGTCTTGCATTTAAGGATAGATCATTCTTCCGATCAAACCAAAGGAACTCAAGAATGATCGTTGATCTACAGTGATCTATATCTGCAGACACAGATTTTTCTCAAATACCTTTAGTCCTCCTGCATTTGAGAGGGGGGAAAAGACCTGGAGATCTCCCTACAAGACACAGATTTGCTTTTGAGCAGTTGGAGCTGGGTGGGGAGTTTGGAATCGTCATCCATCGTTACATTAATATTTTAATTTGGCATTAGCAAATTCATTTCCTTATTCACACCCACACTCTATTACTGAAGATTTGTTGTAATGCAGCATTTGCTTGGTTTTCGAGAATAATCTCCTTCCTGAATGGGCCTTCCATTCCAGCAAGGGGAAAAAGCTGAGCCTCATCCGAAACATTTAATCTGATTTGTCAGATCCTGTGGGAGAATGTTTACATAATACAGTATAAAGGATGTGAGCTGGTGTTATTTAAATCAGATACTGGAGTTCGAATTAATTCTAACCAGCTTCCTCATCATCCCACGACATCTTCCTCAGAGCCACTTTTCGGCATTAAGGAAACTCAGAAATGTTTGGAATGCATTTGAAATTAGATGTTTTGCACAGGGAAGAGATCTGAATGCAATCCTTTGAATGCAGCGGAGATGCATCACACACATGTATGACGCAAAGATTTGTCTTTGCTCTTCATTCCCCCGGTGACTTAGTGGTTAAGATGCTGAGCTGGAGACTGGAAGGTCGAGTTTTGTCCCCTGAGAGCTGCACTTGGGTACATGAAAAGAACCTCATTGGGTTGTCGCCTTTCAACCCAGAGTAATCTCTGACGCAAAATTATTATTATATTGTCTTTCTTTTTTGTCTTTTGTCTAGTGATTTCCAAGGGACTGCGTTGGTTGTATGTGGGCAAATCCTAGAGCAGTGGCGGATGAATTGGCATTGGGGGCAACCTGCCCTAGAGCATAGATATGTTTCTGGTTAAAACCAAAATGCAATGCCACCTGCTCATCTAAAGACCCTGAACGTGACGACTGGAAGGTTGGCAGGTCAGCAGTTTGAGACCCGAGTGCTGCATGGCAGAGTGAGCTTCTGTCTCCGTCCCAGCTCCTGCCAACCTAGCAGTTTGAAAGCAAGAGATTGCAAATTGCAAGTAGATAAATAGGTATCAATACCTAGTAGTGATATTAGATGACTAATTAGTTCATGAAGGATAATAATCAGTTAATAAAGGAAAACAAGGCCGGCTCTATCCTTAGGCAGATGCCAGTGACAGCTTCAGACACCAAATCTGGGAAGACAGAGGGAACAGCTAAAGCACATTGCTGAATGGGAAACATCACATGTTCTATGACCCTAGAGCAGGGGTCTCCAAACTTGGCTCTCCAGGTGTTCTTGGACTTCAACTACCAGAGGCCCAAGTCAGAACTCCTGCTGATCAGGAGTCCAAGAACATCTGGAGAGTCAAATTTGCAGGCTCCTGCCCTAGAGCAAGGATGGGCAAAAACTAGCCCCCTGCAGGTGTTGTCAGACTTCAGCAACCCTGGCCAGTACAGCCAGTGATGAAGAGTGCTGGGAGTTGTAGTCCAAGAATCTTTGGTGTATGTCACACAAGGCGTTTAAAATACAGTGAGAAATACTGATTTTGGAAAGTAAAGACATCTTTTCAGATGCACTTATTGGTACCAAATGGCTTTCTGCCTTCAGCATCTACCAAATCCCTTCTTAGACCACTTTATAAAGCTCTCATTTGGAGTGGGGAAACAAACCGACATCTGTTGAGAAGGATGCTTGCATGATGTGTCAAACTCTCTTACGCCATCGGTTGCCTGAAGGATAGGTTGGCTGAAGAAAGAGGACGCGCTTGAAACTTTCCTCATTCATCCTCTTCCAGGATCGCACATCTGTCACCCCACGTCAACGTAGCACTCTTGGCGCGGTAAATAATGCATGCTCCAAGTTAGATGAGCACTGGACAGTTTGAGGAAGGCGCCAGATGCCCTTGTTCTTGCCGGAACATTGCGCACTTGCATTGCCTGCCAAAAAGCCAACTGCATTTGCTACTTCTAGTTTGTGAAACTGTTTTGAATAAATCTCAACATATTTTGGGTAAAATCTCAAAACAATAGGCCGTAGTGCTCAAGTGAAGCTGCAATCTACAAGGTTGATATCCAGCACAGATTGATCTTGATTGGGCAATTAAGAGCCATTAGACATATAAAAGACCTGCTCTTTGTGGTGGCATCTAGCACTGGTTCCTTGGTGTGGATCAATCCAGCCATATGCATTTTTTGGGATCCACGAGGTTGATTTTGATGATCAGGAATGACATTGTCTGCTGACTTCCCTCCCCCCCCCCCCCTGAGATTTTCTGTAATTTGCTGGGAGAGGGGTGAACTTTCTTGGAAACAATAACCTAGTAGTGATATTAGATGACTAATCAGTTCATAAGGATAATAATCAGTTAATAAAGGAAAACAAGGCAAAAAATCACAACGAATCCGAATAATAACAATATTGTATCATTAAATTATAACAAAATTCAATGTTTGATTAGTAGATCTAGGTGGACCACAGAGGATGCTAGATGACAGAGGACGAGCCTGGCATGCGGTGGTCCATAGGGTCGCAAAGGGTTGGACTCAACTCTGCTACTGAACAACAGTAAAATCATATGATACAGTATTTAAATACTAAGCAGTATGGATTTTGTTATAAGATATGTAATGCTGATTTTCAAATTATTATTATGATTATTTTTCTTATTACTTTGTGTGCTTGTGTCTTTATGTGTGTGTTTCAAAAATAAATTTAAGAAAACATACAAAATTCTTAACACAATTACATAAAGTACATTATAACTACTATGTGCAGCTGCCACCAGTGGGACTTATAGGCTTTCTCAGTTAAATGTTCTCAATATCATTAAATTTTTATGTATTCATTTCCCTCCTCCCAAAAAGATAATACATCTTGCTCTGGCTTTACTCCTTTCCATTTCTTTTATACATAATCTAAAACTTCTCCCCATATTTCTCTGACCTCTGTGGAGAAACCTGAATGGTGTGTGTGTGTGTTTGATCTTGATTGGGCAATTAAGAGCCATTAGACGTATAAAAGACCTGTTCTTTGTGGTGATCTATTAGACAGACAGATAGATAGATAGATGTGAAAATTTTGCATTATAACCCTTCATTTAGGGACAATTAGTTATATTCTAACATCAAGGAGATCTTGAGTGAAATCCTGTTACAGTATTTGATATTTGAATATGCAAGTTAAATTGTGTAACTCATTGGGATGAATTATTACTCATTAAAGAGGCACTGATGGGATTAGATGGCATATGCTCAGCTCGTAATTGGGTTACAATTCGTGGCGACTGAAATCAACACACATGTACAACACCAAAAGGATTCTGGCCTCTGTCCAAAGAATGAAAGCCGCATAAAGCGGGATGTTTTGCCCTCGAAAAGCAGCAGTCGATTGTAAAAAGCAAATTTGCTCTGGGATTTTGCCGTGGGGCTTCACCAAGGTGCAAAGCGTGGAAAAACTATTGGCCAGAAATACTCTCAGATGTCCTATTGCTTTAGTCAAAATGGCACAATTGGGTTCCTTTGGTGAATGGTGTGCGTGTATCTGTGGATGGTTGTATGTGGGCAAATCCTAGAGCAGTGGCGGATGAATTGGCATTGGGGGCAACCTGCCCTAGAGCATAGATATGTTTCTGGTTAAAACCAAAATGCAATGCCACCTGCTCATCTAAAACAAGCCTGTGATGGCGAACCTTGGCACTCCAGATGTTCTTGGACTTTAATTCCCAGAAGGCCCCATGAATCCACACATATGTGTTTACTGTGATTCATCCGGCCCACGCCACCCTTGTCGCTCCTGGAAGCGGATGTAAAACACGCATCTGTGATGATTTGTATTTGACGTTTTGAATTTTTTATATTGTGTACTTTTTGATGCGATTAATTGATGTTTATATATTATCTTATAATTGTGATTTTGAATTTGTTTTGTATACTGTTTCTGTATTTTGGATTGTATTTTTTATTTTACATGCTGTAAACCGCTTTGGGGTACTGCAGTGGCTCAAGTCGCTAAGACGCTGACTAGGAAGCGGAAGGTCAGCAGTTCGATTCCCGAGTACTGCAGGACGGAAATGAGCTCCCGTCTTCATCCCAGCTCCTGCCAACCTAGCAGTTCGAAAGCAAGAAATTGCAAGTAGATAAATAGGGACCACTTCGGTGGGAAGGTAACAGCGTTCCGTGCGCTCCGGTGTCTAATCATGCCTGCCACATGACCACGGAAACGTCTGCAGAAGCAGACAGCGCTGGCTCTTCGGCTTAGAAACAGAGATGAGCACTGCACCCTAGAGTCGGATACGACTTGCTTTCGAGCAAGGGAAACCTTTACCTTACCTTTAAACCGCTTTGAGTTCTCTTAGGGGAAGTAAGCAGTATAGAAATGTAAATATAATAATAATAATAATAATAATAATAATAATAATAATAATAATAATAATAATAATAATAATAATAATAATAATAATAATAATAATAATAATAATAATAATAATAATAATAATAATAATAATAATAATAATAATAATCTTTTAACTTTACCTTTACCTAAGGAGGAACATATGGCCCTCCAGTCTGCATAGGACTGCCAATCCCATCATCCTTTCTCATTGGCTTTTCTGGCTAGGATTGTGTAGCCTTGTAATACCGCAAGGCATATACAGTCTCCAACGTTAGCAATAGCGGCAGCAATGACACTTATATTCCACCCCATAGCACTTTGAGCGCTCTCGATGTGGTTCACAAGGCAATTAGCATTTTGCCCCCAACACTCTGGGTACGTTGCCTTGGCCCATCTGTAGTTGAGCCGCCAGGCACGAAAAGTTAAATAATGCCCTTTGATTCAGACTGCCTGCTTCGCCAGCTCTACGTCTCGGCAGGGCTTTCCTGCGCTTGCTCATTAAATGTTGGACTTTCAACCAGTTTTAAACGAGGTGTCTCAATTCCCCCCCTTGGTTCACAAACCTTTCATCAGCGCCTCCCCAGTGAAGCAATTATTGATCTCCCCACTCAAACATGCCAAGATTCCCCATTAATTCATAAAAGAATTCAAAGATATATTTCCGCCTCTTTCTTTTTGTCTTTCTTTGTTTTTATTCCCAACTAATGAATAATCTGGGTGATTTAAAGAAGGAATCATAGGGTCTTATTCTTCTTTCATGTCCTGGTCAGTCTTTAAACTGCCAAAACGAAGCCACCTTCTTGGCTTCGTCGTTGGCCAAACTTAAATCCTCATTGGCCCGTGTTTCAGTAGCAAGAACATAAGAACAGCATTGCTGGAACATGCCACAGCCCATCCAGTCCAGCATTCTGTCTCACACAGTGGCTCACCATTTCCTTCAGGGTATTATTCCCAAGGAGATGCCTTCACCTGCTTAGGATGCCCTGGACATGGCATTGAGAGATATCCTGCCTATCTCTCCAACCTAACGGAGGTTGTCCTTAAGTATCCATAATTATAGCCATTGACACCCTTGTCCTCCATGAACTTGTCTAATCCTTTCTTAAAGCTGTCAAGACTGACAGCTGTCACCACTTCTTCTGGCAGGGAGTTCCATAGACCAGTAATCCTCTGGGTGAAAAAGTACTTTCTCTTATTTGTTTGAGAACTAGCACCCAAAAGTTTCATCGAGTGTCCCCTAGTTCTAGTGTTGTGCGATAGGGAAAACAGTTTTTCCTTATCTACTTTGTCCACACCGTGCATGATTTTATAAACTTCAACCAGGTCACCTCTTAGACGCCGTCGTTCAAGAGTGAAGAGGCCCAACCGTTGCAGCCTCGGAAGGTAAGGAAGGTGTTCCAGTCCCTTAAGAGGCAGACCTGGCTATGGCTGAGGAACTCAACCTCCACTATGTCACTTGGAGGACCATGAATAGGCTGAAGGTTGGACTGCATAAAAGCAAGACCAACATGCTCAAGTGGGGGCTGCTGGCAGATGACAACACATTGTGTGAACGTGTGGAAAGATACAGAATCCGTCTCATGTGCTGGTCTGCTGGTTACTACCGGAAACATGTACCAATAAGGAGGGCTGGCTTTACTTTGGCAGTCCAAAGTTTGATCCTGGACTTCAATTCTCAGAAGCCTCAATCAACAAGTGTGCTGACTTAGGATTCTGGGAATTGAAGTGCAAGAACACCTGCGATACCAAGGTTGGCCATCCCTGCTTTAGGCCCTTTCCAACCCCATTATCCTATGATTCTTTTTCTGTCTGCCTAATGGGTGAGGGTGGGGGGCTGTGGTGGCTCAAGTCATTAAGATGCTGAACTTAAAGACTGGAAGGTCGGAGTTCGATCCCGAGTATGACATGATGGAGTGAGCTCCTGTCTCTGATACAGCTCCTGCCAACCTAGCAGTTCGAAAGCAAGAAATTGCAAGTAGATAAATAGGGACCACTTTGGTGGGAAGGTAAACAGGGTTCTGTACACTCTGGTGTTTAAGCATGCCTGCCACATGTCTACAGAAACGCTGGCTCTTTGGCTATAAACAGAGATGAGCACTGAACCCTAGAGTCAGATACAACTGGCTTTCGAGCGAGGGCCACCTTTACCTAATTGGCAGGGCTGAGGGCTGGCATGTTGCTAGAATGACAGATCTTAGGTTTAGGTCTTCCATTGCTTTGGATTTCCATCTGCCTTTGTGTTTCTTCATTTTCGGCCTCTTTTGCAAACTGCTGCCGCTGTCTTAGCACATGAAAGCTCAGTTCAATGCCAGAGGGTTTGGAGAGTCAGACGCCTGATACAGCGAATGCCTTTGGTGTTCTGAATTCATTACAAATGTTGCCCAAGTTGTGTCTAGACTAATTGATCGCCGCCACCCGTACGCTAATTATTATTTCATAAATTTAAAACCTCTCTGTTCTGCAGTGACGTGACTTGGTGCGTCGGATTCTGAGCAGAGCAGCAAGCTAGCATGACTGATCTTTCAGATAAAACCCTGTATCCTCAGAAAAAAGGAGCGATAGATGCCAATGTATGAGAATGACGTTGATTTCTACAACTGCCAGTCCCAGCCCAGCACCTTTCACCTAGGGCGCACTGCAACATATGTCAATCCCAGCCATTTAGGTGTGTGATGGGAATTGTAGTCCAAACCACAGAGAAGATGTCAGCTTGGGAAACTACCGTGTCAGTGCTCTTCAATCTTTACATCTCTGCCTGCCTCTGGGTGCGCCAGGCACTGGGGCGCACCGGGATGAGTCCCTGTATCCGTATGGGCCAGCACACCACTGAAACTGAGGTCGTCATATTTTTGGCCAGCAGTACAGTCCCAAAAGCTCCTTTCAGAAGAAGGGAAAGCTAAACCACTTCTGCATACTCTCTGCCTAGAAAATCCTGAAAAGGGTCATCACAAGTCACAATATAGTAGCTGTTCATAGCCATAACCACTATTTAAAATAAATGTGGAAGGAGAAAGGAGAATCTCTGTTGTTGTTGTTGTGGTGGTGGTGGTGGTTGTTCAGTGGCATAGTCGAGTCTGACCCTTTGCGATATAAAAGTAAAAGTTTCCCTTGCTCGAACACCAGTTGTGTCTGATTCTAGGAGGGAATGTTGCTCATCCCTGTTTACAGCCAAAGAGCCAGTGCTCTCTGTGACTGCAGACATTTCTGTGGTCATGTGGCAGGCATGACTAGGTACAAGAGTGCACGGAATTGTATTTATTTATTCAGATTTATATATCGCCGCCCCACTCAAACAAGCGACTCTGGGCGGCCTTACAACAGAATAAACAAACATTACAATTTTAAAAAAACATTTTAAAACACATTAAAACCCTTAATAAACACTAAAACGGCACAATTAGAGAGCCCCTCCGGTCCGCTCTGGTTGGATGGACATATGTTCTTGGGGAGACGTGGTCTCTTAGGTATCCTGGCCATGTAGGGCTTTAAAGGTCAACACCAGCACCTTGAATGCTATGACCTTTCCTGCTGAAGTGGTACCTATTTATCTACTTGCCATTTCTTGCTTTCGAACTGCTAGGTTGGCAAGAGCTCACTCGTCTCACACAGCGTTCGAGTCTCCAACTGATGGCCTACTGACCTTCTGGCCGTCAAGGTCAGCGTCCTTGTACGTAAATATAGAAGCATCCATTCTAATGCTCAAAGATCTTTTAAAAGAAACACTAGCACCCCCCCCCCCCAATCTGTGTTCCTACTGTGTTTGTTGTCCAAGTCAGGACCCCAGCCTTGTCACAGCATATGCTTTGATTTGAAACAGAAGCTGGCCAAACCTGGAATGGATCTTGTCTCTACCCTTGGTTTCGAAGGAGGTTGCCTTTTTTGCTTCTGTTGAAAGTTAAAAGACAAAGAGCCAAGAATTAAACTTGAGTCAATGTTAATAAATATACGCAGTATAGTTTCAAGGATCATGTGCAAATGGATGAAGAGGCAAGCACCCTAAGAAATAAGCTGGTATACATGAAATATTATGCTCTCCTCATTCTCCAAATCGTAGAAAGCTCCAGGTAGCGTCATACTCCTGAAGGGGAAAATATGGTTGTACTACATTTGCAAAATTATTATTATTACTACTGCTATCATTTTGCAGACATTTGTTCCCTTCCCGAGCCTTGCAGTTTAAAAAAAAAGAGAGCTAGAGAGAGTGGAGAGATGAAACATGTCATATTTCCCTTGCCTTTTGGGACAGCCCCATAAAAATGATAAAAAATTGTTTTAAATCTAAATGCTACACCTTTTTAGGAAAAATGTCAGCTCTTTCATTCCGTCGCATTTGCATGCTCCTTGCCAATGCAGGGAACTTGCTGTCCCGTAAAACAGCAATTGCAATATGGTGAGCTAAATTCCTTTTGGCTGTAAAGGAACTTGAGAGTAATAGTAGTGAAATGCAGTTGTGGCACCATCTGGATTTCTGGCCTTAAATAAGAAGAGTAGATTACCAGGCTAGTTAGTGGCGACAGGACATTAACGAACGATTTTATTCCAATGATCATATATTACCCGTAATGGTGTCAAATTCCTTCCGGGTTGGATTTTTTTTTTTAAATAACAAACTCTGGCTTGCCTGGAAAGAAAGAGAGAATGGATATTGAAATGTTGGCAATTGCTTTTAAAGAAAAAAAAAAGTTAAACTTGAATCTATGTCCCAAATAGCACTATTAAAAATCAATATAAACTACGTCTTAACTGGCCAACTAAAGAATTAATTTATGAACGGCAGCGAGAGCAATAGTAGCCAGGAACTGGAAAAGAAAGTGTGACGTTAAAATAAACGAGTAGCATAAAGAGATTTGGAAGATGAAGACCAGTGATAAATTAATGCGTAACGGCAATGTTAAGAGAGATTGAGTTTAAAGATATTATGGGTGATTTTATTGATTTCGTATTATTTAAGAAGTAATGAATACCTTCACAAGAGTCGGCTGGGATAGACGGCAGGAGCTCATTCCGTCGTGCAGCACTCAGGTCTCGAACTGCTGACCTGCCGACCTTCCAGTCGACAAGCTCAGCATCTTAACCACTAAGCCACTGTGCCCTAAAAGAAATTGCAAGTAGATCAATAGGGACCATTTGGGTGGGAAGGTGAACAGCATTCCGTGCGCTCCAGTGTTTAGTCATGCCTGCTACATGACCACGGAAACGTCTGCAGAAGCAGACAGCGCTGGCTCTTCGGCTTTGAAACAGAGATGAGCACTGAACCCTAGAGTCGGATATGACTGGCTTTCGAGCAACGGAAACCTTTACCTTATATATAAAACATAGTGTTTTTACCCGTACACAAATGATATTGCACTCAGATAAAAAACATGCAAACATTTCTAATGCTAAAACACAATTAATCAGATATGAGTTTTACATCTTGATGACTATTAGAGTCCTTCCATGGATCTACCCCTCCGAGAGAGTTCTGGGGCAGTTCACCCCCTCCCCACACATACGCACTAAGAAGCATAGAGATAGACTATCTGGGGGATTTGGGGTATATCCTGGAAATATCTCATCCTTAGCAGGGAATTTAAAGAAAGGATGTTGATAAATGCTAATTGGCTTGTGAACCGCCCAGAGCACAAGTTCTCAACCTTTTAAAGCCGGGGGCCGGGTCACTCTCCCTCAGACATCTTCGGGGGCCGGATGGCCATTTTGCCCTTCCTCCACCATATGGCACTTCCTGGCATGGTGGAGGCAGTGGTGGGCCACATGAAATGGTTCCATGGGCTACATCCAGTGATGCCCTGCAGCAGGTTCTGTCAGGTTCTGCAGAACCGGTAGCGGAAATTCCCCCAGACCATGCTCACTTGGTTGGCCATGCCCACCTCCATAGCCCATAATGCAGGATGGTTGGCCACACCCACAGATTTGGCCCCGTCCATGGATTTGGCCAGCCACAGAGTAGGAATTAAAAATTTTTTTGCAGTGCATCACTGGCTACATCCAACCCATGGGCTGCAGGTTGAGAATCCCTGGCCCAGAGAGTGCATTGTGTGCCAAACTATGGGGCGGTATATAAGTGTGGTTGCTTTGCTTTTTGCTAAATGAGTAGCTCAGAAATCCAGACAGTCTTTCCATCAGCTAAGCAGAGAAACTGATTCTTATCTCCTGTCAGTGGCTGAAGATAAGAGCTGTGCTTAAAGGCACAGATATTTGAATAGGACCTAAAATCTTGCTCCTGAATCTGCACTTGACTCTCCCGCCAGTAGGTTGAATGAAATTCTCATGGGCATAATTGTTGATCTCCGTCAATAGATTGCAACAGCACCAGTTGTTGTAATCATTCTAAGTCGTACAAAACTGTTTGTACTCCTGGAAGGTCTAGGAATGAATAGACACAAACTAGGTAAGGAGGCCTTTAACACTTTTGGTCAACCTCCAGATGTGTTAAGCATTAATTTCAGCCTCTGTGGGTTGCCCGCGTGAATCATTGGCCAAACCTTTCCCAAGGGGTTCACCCGGCTTTGAACACATCCGGGGACCAACCGGACTTTGCTGGGAAGGCAATTGGGGTACGGGCTAGTTAGATAGCTTGGGGGGCAATTCATAAAGCCTTGGCTCGTGGCCATGATAGAAATAGGGCAAGAGTCAAAGGTGATGACTCTAATGGAAATACACAATCCTCCGCTTCTGGCCGCGGATTAGGTTGGGCAAATAAGATGCGCTAGACAGCAGAAGAATTAGGCAATACACATGGACTCCGAGATTAGGGCAGGAACAATGGGTTTCGCCAACCCAATGTAATCAGGTGTGAGTTGTCCAATTAACACCTAGGTACCTTCCTAAGAACTGGCATGGCAGTTGGACCACCGGAAGAGGTCACGTATGCAAACCTTCTGTATTAGGGGGTCACGCACATCCTAGGCGCGCATCACCCCAAGGCAGGGTAATAAATGCGTGCCACCCGACCCAGGTCGGGGCTGGACTTCACCGCACGATTATTTCGCGTGTCTTCCTTGCGGCCATCCACTCCAACACCTGGGACCCATTGCAACAAGTCTCCTAATTGTGGAGGATGGTGTAACAATAGGATGCCTTACTCATGGGTAGGCCCTATTGTCCTTCTGAGTTGTAGCCCTCTGGCTGGACAACCCAGGCATCAGATATGTTCAGATAAGGTAGCGTCGAGCCAAGAAATCACTCCAAGCCTCTTCAGGCATTTTATAAGTGTATTGAAAGAATAGCAAGATACAGGATACAGTCCATCAAACAACAAATCTGAACAAAATGCTCACCCGGAGCAATACATGGCACACTCTTGAACAGCTATCATTCATCCCCGTTTGCATTTATATCCTAGAAGTTACTTTTTGGGACCACCGGTCACAGATACCCCTGGCTACTTTGTTTGAAAACTTGCTCATTTCTGTTGACAGCCAAAGAGCTAGTGCTGTCTGAGTCTACCGATGTTTCCATGGTCATGTGGCAGGCATGGAACACTGTTACCTTTCCCTCTAAAGTGGCACCTATTTATCTGCTTGCAATTTTCTTGCTTTCGAACTGCTTGGTTGGCAGGAGCTGGGACAGAGATGGGAACTTATATATTTTTTCAAATGTTGAAATGAAATGAAACTCAGTGCGTCGCACAGCACTCACGTCTCAAACTGCTGACCTGCTGACTTTACGCTCATCAAGCGCAGTGTCTTAACCACTAAGCAACTGTGGCTTATTATGCACCCCTCTACTAGAGTAGAAATCATAATTGTCTTTGGGCATCATTTTAATGTTAGCAGTTGGTACTTCTAAAACCAGCAAGCAAGCAAATAGCTCTTCCTCCTCTCCAGCTACGGAACAATATCTTTCTTTTTTCCATTTCCCATAAAGCTCTATTCCCAGGAATTGATAGAGGGGAAAGCATCGTTCTTTACCTGCTGTTCCCTAGGTAGGTGTTCAGCACAAGAAATGGAAGTTTCTTCCAATGCGTTAGCAACCACCAACTAACCACAGCAGGAAGGTAAAGCACAGTTCTGCAACTATTATGGGCTTGCGGTTTTCATCCTATCTCATCATCTGCTATATCGGCTTGGGAAGTCCACGACTGTCTGGAGGTGGTACTTTGTCCATGTTTGATTTTTGGGGTGTGAAGTTCCCTAACACTCTGATCCATTCCATCTTATATTGTAGATATAATTTTTTCTTCTTCTTCTTTCTCTTATTTCTTGGCTCCAGTCACCATGTGGATTGAGGATTGAAACAAGGTGTAAAAAAAAAATCTTTAGAAATTGTTCATATCTCTTTGACATGTCATGAGAAGACAAGATTCATTGGCCCAAATTCTGGTGCTTCGTGTAGTAAATCAAACTCCCACTGGCCTATTTAAATCAATGGAAATTGGGTGAGTCAAGTCTTTTTGATGGTTTTAAATGGGCCTACTCTAACTGTGACTTACGTTAGCATAATAGGCGCATTGAATCAATGGAGGTTATAGATCCGTGATGGTGCATTTTACTTCCGCTTCCAGGAGTGACGAGGGTGGTGCGGGCTGGATGAAATAGTAAACCCATGATATAGATAGATAGATAGATAGATAGATAGATAGATAGATAGATAGATAGATAGATAGATAGATAGATAGATAGATAGATAGATAGATAGATAGATAGATAGATCTTTATTGTCATTGTCCTGCACAGAACAATGAGATTGGGGGGAAAAACCACTTATCAACACAACAAAACCTAAACAAAATACAACTATACAAAATTATCAACATACTCCCACCCCACATATACACATTTAACCCCTAAAAAGCTCTAAAACTCTTTAAACTCTAAAAGCTCATTTGTGTGGATTCACGTGGGCTTGGGCTCCTGGGAATTGACGTCCAAGAACATCGAAGCTTGACGTTGGGAGTTCGATTCCTCATTGTGTCTCCCAGGAGAAGAGCCAGTCTATGTAGCCATGGGCAAGCTGCACTGTCCCAAGTCCTCACCGTAGAGGTAAACTACAAGGAACTCCAGTCTTGAACTGCTTACCTGCCAACTTTCCAGTCATCAAGTTCAGCATCTTAACCACTAATCCACAACGGTACCTTTCACCCATTAGACATTTGACACATTTGGGCTCATCTTTACCTAGGAATTCTTCTGTTTGAATGTTTTACCTATATCTGTGCATTCCACCATTGCTTTAATGCTGATGTGTTTAAATTGTGCCACATGGATTGAAATACCACCCCAACCCCGTCTTGTAGAAGAGTAGGTGGTGGCATTGGTGGCAACCTTTGGAAATAAAACTGATTAATGGATTATTGGAAGAGTTCATCACACAATCTTCTTCTCTAGTGTTCCACGCATATAGCAAGTTTAGAACACTTTTATTTAGAAAGGGCATGAGTCTGTCATAGCCTCCGCGAAAGCGGTTTGTAATTAAAATCTGGAAAAGTGTGAAAATAATTCAGATCAGATGCCCTAATGTCTTCAGTTACTTTTGATTGTCTTTCTTCTAGTTTCTGGTTCGTGTGGGTACTGGCAGCGAAACAAGCTATCAATCAAATGTCAACACAATTTCTCCTGCCTTCCCAACAGCCGTCGAAACGGGTGACATTTTCACATTGCTCGGCCATGAAGTCTGAACACTGTTTGGATCAGAGTTTGCAGATTTCACTATTTTGGACTACAATTCCCATGGTTAGCTGGGAGATTGTGGGAGGCATAGACCAGAGCTCCTGATCAGAGCAAATGAGACAGTCCAGCATCTGTAGTTTTGTCTGACCCCCCCCCCCGATACCCCACATAGGTACAAATAAACCGATGATGATGATGATGATGACCTCCTTCAGCCAATAAATATCTTCAAATATGAAGCAGCATGTTCTTATGTATCTCCTTACAAAAACTCCAATCTTCATGACAAATGTTCCAAATGCCCCCGCCCAAAACATACACCTATTGAAGCATCCTCAAAGAGTGCATTTCAATAGGAAAAGATAAATGGAAAACTAGAGGTAGAGGAACAATTATAAAACTCAGAATTAGATATACTGTGAGCTGCGGTGGTTCAGTGGTTCCAAGCCTTGTTAGCTTGGAAGGCTGGCAAGTCGGCAGTTCGAGACCCAGGTACTGCATGATGATCCCTGAGCGGAGTTTCTTCTGCAAAAATCCTTTCAACCCAGAATAATTTCTGACATGAAATAATAATAATAATAATAATAATAATAATAATAATAATAATAATAATAATAATAATAATAATAATAATAATAATAATAATAATAATAATAATAATAATAATAATAATAATAATAATAATAATAATAATAATAATTATTATTATTATTATTATTATTATTATTATTATTATTATTATTATTATTATTATTATTATATTTCCTTCCTACCACCAACTGAATGGGGAAAATGGCCTGCTTATGCCCTAAATCTTTCTCCCTGACTTCTGAGGTTGAACATTTATAAAACAACGCATCAAAGGCCGCAAATGACACCCACCAGAATATAAATGCCGCTCGCAAAGGGAACAAAGCCCTTTTGAAGGTGGCTGAAACTGCCAATGCTAAATTAAAATTTAAAAAAAAATCCATTCTGAGAGCCGGAGAGAATGAGCAAGTATGCCAGACAGCCCTTGGGGTCAGGAAGTTTTCTGACTAGAGTTGTAAAGTTCTTTTTCTGGCTGTATTTCTTGCATGCATGAAATTTAGAGGTGCATGAATATGTAGCACAGAACCATCTTCTTTGATCGCATCTCTATTAAAGCAGCCCAAATGAATAATAATGGAACCTTGTGGAAGAAAATCCCGATTCCAGTACTGCCTAATTAACCAAAACAGACAACCTCCTATATTCATTTTTGGGGGTCTCTGTTACCCTCCCCATCCAAGAAACAACTGAGGCATGGCATTTGAATATAATTAAGATTTATATGCTCATAAACTCAAATCATAAACTGTGTGTTTTCTCAAGTGGCATAGCTGATACAAATTATTAATCTAAGAGAAGATGTTAGCAGCTTGAGAAAGACAGCTTTTCATAGAAACTGTTAACCACCTCTCTATATTGACCACCTCCCTAAGTTGATCTAATTTTCATAGACCGGACATACACCATATGGCAGGGATCCTCAAACCTGGCTCTCCAGATGTTCTTGGACTTCAGTTCCCAGAAGCCCTGACCAGCAGGTGTGCTGACTTGGGCTTTTGGTAACTGATGTCAAAGAACATCTGGAGAGTCAGGTTTGAGGATCCCTGCCATATGTACACAATAGAAAGCCAACCTCTCTATTTTGCAAGGTGTATCTCTACTACTTGGACTTTGACACATGGTATTAATTTGCTCCTTATAACTTGACCAGCTAAGTCCTGTCTGCACCAAGGGCAAGAAAAGTGAATTGCAGAATTGGTAGGAATGGATTTCTTTCAAGAATAATATCAAAGAATACAGCATTTTTTACTTTGAATTGGCAGTTTAACCATGATAATTAAGGGTTCATTTAACAATAGGGGCTGCAATAGGTGGCTCAGTGGTTAAGAAGCTTGCCTTATTAGCTGGAAGGCAGTCAAGTTGACAATTTGAGACCTGGGTACTGCATGACAGATTGAGTGCCTGTCTCTGTTCCAGTTCTTGGGACATGAAAGGAGCCTCATTTGGGCGTTCCCTGAGCGGAGTTTCTTCTGCAAAAATCCTTTCAACCCAGAATAAATTCTGACACAAAAATATTATTTTTATTTGATAATACAAATTGTACAAAGACTTCATTTTTCTCCACTTCAAAATTTTGTATGATATGGTACTGTATAAATGACTAGCTGGTTACCCGGCTTTGCCTGGGTTTTTTATTTTTACCGTAGGCCAGCCTTTCCCATGGAAACCTCATGGGTGTGTGTGGGACTTCCCTCACTCTTCCCTCACCCGTCCCGCTTCTCCGTCGGCGATCCACCCTTATCCTTCCCTTACATGTGTTCCCTTTGCATCCCTACCTGGGACTGTGACATTAGCCAGCTCAACTACATCACGATGATGTCACAATCGGGTGACTTACCTGGGGCTATGACATTAGCATCACTATGACATCACTTGGACACACACACACCCTCCTGTCGAGTATACTTCCCTTTGCAGATCAATTTAGGGGCATACACCCCAAAATGGGCTGCCGAACCCCCGCAGTCGTGGTCTTGCAGGCGCAAAATAGGTGTGTGCCAAGTTACAGCACGATTGGTGCAGTGGTCTGGATTTGTATAAAGAACATACAAGACCACACCTCTGTTTTATATATATAGATTTTCCTGTGTTTTCACTATGTGTGTTTCTGTATGACATTCTTTAACAAAAATAAAAGGAGGCACATGTTTTGTATGTTGACCACCTAAGTATGTTGATCTTTTTCCTTCAGTCCTTTGGGTAGTCAACTTTCAGAGGTTTTACTGTATTTAAACAGATGGTTCTTTTTTGTGCTGAGATGTCAAAACAAAATGCAGATAAGGCTGGCTAATCTTAGACCCCCATAGCATTGCCATATGTTTGACCATGCCGAGGAAAAAATGTGTATGTTGCTATATGTCACATGGATCAAGTTAGAATTCTTTTTGGTTGTATTAACCTTCTCTGTCAAAGCAAAAGGCACATGGTTTTAATACTTAACAATTTGTTGCTTTTTTGCAGTCTGCAGATGTTTCTGTGGTCATGTGGCAGACATGACTAGAATTTGGAGGCATGGATTGGTGTGACCTTTCCTGCCGAAGTGGTACCTGTTTATCTACTTCAATTCAATTTTATTTACAGTCCATGGCCAGTATAACAAGAACACAAAAACATAAACACCACATCCTAAGCTAGCCTGGACAGAGGAAAACCCCTATACTACTAAAAACCTACTGAGAATTGACATACAACAGCAGGCTGCCTATCTAAAAGAACAGTATTACTAAAATCCATTAATAATTACTAAAACTTAATATCGTGAAAATAAATGCTAATATTTACAAGGAAAGAAGAGGGATAGCCTCATTACAAGAATAGAATATGCTCTCTGCTGCAGTTGTAATTTTATTAACACTCAGTAAATTATAGCCAAACCAAGGACATGTGGCAGGCATGCCTAGACACCGGAGTGCACGGAACGCTGTTTACCTTCCCACCAAAGCAGTACCTATTGATCTACTTGCAATTTCTTGCTTTCCAATTGCTAGGTTGGCAGGAGCTGGGACAGAGACGGGGGCTGACTCCATTGCGCAGCACTCAGGTCTTGAGCTGCTCACCTGCCAACCAGTATTTTACACAGGATTTCCCAGCCCCAGCATTCAGCAGAAAGCAAAGTTCACATCTGTCCATAGTTGATGAAGGTGCAATCGGTAATGTTATCATAAACTCAAATCAACCTAATACAACAGGATTTTATTTATTTATTTTAAAACAAGGATAATAACACCAATAACCAATGTCACAATAGAAAAGACTAAGCAACTAATAACTAATACCAGAAATAAAAATAAAAATAAAAATCAACATCATCCTAATTTTTAAAAAGGCACTCTATTTTCTTTTATATCTTGCCTCACAAGCTCCATGTCATCCTATAACAGCTTCCTATATTTTATTTTATTTAGCTTAGTTTGAACTGTGCTAAAACAGTTAAACCTAGTGACTGTTTAAACCTGTCTAAACGTTTCTGTAAAGCAAGAGCAAGGGGAATACAGTATAGAGAGATTTATTTATGAATAATCTCAATTTCTTTACCACCAGAGGGCAGTTCAGTGTCTTTACTACGAAGCCATCGGGAATGTCCACCAATTCTTTAACTACTGTAGTGTCAATTTGCTGCGGAGATTTATGCTCTCTAGTGCAGGGGTCCGCAACCTATGGCCCACGGGGTGGACCCAGCCTGCGACAGTATTTCATGTGGCCTGCCACTGCTGTCATACCCGAAAGTGGATGCATTTATGACCGCTGTAAAATGCACCCATGCATGCATAAATGCAGTTACACCAGCCATAAATACACCCGCAGCTGTCATGAATGTGGGAGCAGGCACATTTAATTGCACTTCCGGGGTGGTAGTGGTGGTGGTGGTGGTCCAGCCTGCTCAATGTCTCTGGGATGTGTGGTCAGGCCTGAGATGTAAAAAGGTTGGGAATCCCTGTTCTAGTGGGGGTAAGCAGTACATTTTTGCTCATTACCTTTGAAAACAAAAGATGATAGATTTTTTTTAAAAAAAATGCCCAATACAATTATGCATGACTTGCGCCTGCTTTTGTAGCATTGGGCTGCTTGTTCTCTAGTTCTTAAAAGGCACAACCATCACAGGAACTCCATACCTGGATGAATGAAAAAAGGGAGAGTGTTAAATCTGGATTAGCCACATAAAAGTTTCCCACCCTTCTGAACTCTCCGTATATTCTAGGCCAGTGATGGTGAACCTTGGCACTCCTGGTGATCTTGGACTTCAATTACCAAAAGCCCAAGTCAGCACTCCTGCTGGTCAGGGTTTCTGGGAATTGAAGTACAAGAACACCTGGAGTGCCAAGGTTGGCCATCACTGTTCTAGGCTGACTTTTTCTCTGCTGTCTTCTCTCTGCCTTTTGTCCAGCTGAGTAATCAAAGGAATACAGTATTTATTTTTTCAATCGTTCTGCTTATAATGTTGTTTAGCCCTGTTTTAGTAACTAGGAAAGAGCCTCAAAGATTGCGGTATTTTGGAGCCACAATCGGGCGTACCCTGGTAACGGCAACGTTATGTTCCAAGCTACTCTTTCCTCACACTAGGTCAGACAAAAGGAGCTACAAAATGAACTCACCAAATGATGCCTTTATTCTGGCAGTTTCATGGCTAGACAAGCAAGAAGAAGTAACTAGCATCTTAATGGTGGCGCAGTGGTTTAATTGCTGTACTGCAGCCAAAGCATGGTGAATTTGATCCTGATGGTGCTCAAGGTTGACTCAGCCTTCCATCCTTCCGAGATTGGTAAAAGGAGGACCCAGCATGGTTGGGGGTAAAATGCTAACTATCTTGTGAACCACCAGCCCTAGAGAACTCTCTAAGCACTATGGAGCAATGTATAAGTGTACTTGCTGTAACTTTTATATTTTTACTAATACCTAGGAAAATCAGGCATAAGGATTCTGACCACTGATCTGTTAGAAGGTTCTAATGTTGTCGAGTTAAATAGTCTTTGGACAAGTCAAGTTGTAAGAAGGCAAGCAAATCTTTCTTTTCTAAAAATCACATTTGAAGCCTACCCGTATTTCTGAGAGCTAACATATACGTTCTCCTGTTTTATTCTCCCAACTTTATGTGATTTTAAGATTGAGCATAAGATGTCCAGTCTGAGCATAAGATGTCCAGTCTGGTCAGACATCCCACTACGGTAATGGAGTAGACCATACAGCCAATGACTCAATGCAGAGTGTTAGGCGGCGGTTAACTAACCTTTCTAAAAGGGCCAATGGCGATGGACGGAGGAGCCCCTTTAGGTGGAGTGATGGTCCTCTCATTGGAGGAAATGCCACTGGAAACCATCATGTTGGACCCAATGGCAAAATGAGTGGAGGAGGAACTCTGATTCCCAATGGTCATAGAAGTGGAAGAGGCCAGATGCCAGGTGGACTGGCTATGAAGGTGCACCTTGAGAATATCTTCAAGGCTGTGGTAGTCCTTTGCAGTCCTGGTGTTAAATCCTGCATGTCTCATTTCATATGTGCCACAGGAGATGGCTCTGAGATCATAGTGTGTGCGTCACTTCCTGGAAGGCTGGGATCCACCTTAAACAAATTCACACCAATGGCATTTTCCCTGCTTCCGGAAAACATGCATTCTCGGATAAGATAATGTTGAGTCCATCATTCCAACACCTACACCTTTGAACAAGAGTAACTAATACACCCATAGCACCTTACCGAAAGAAAGAAGGGAGGGTTGGCTAGATTTGTAGGAGGGTTGCTTACGTTTATTTGTTTGTGTCACGGCAAATTTAGAAAGACTTGCTGTAAACAGAAGTCAGAGTATAAATAGAAATATGATGCACCTCAATAGAGCAGGAAAGAATTATACAGAGTGACCCATGTACCTTCACAGCCTGGTCACCAAGTGTGAACTCCGGAAATGTAATATCAGAATCTGTGACTTTTATCCTATTTTTAGCGGCTGCGGTGTCTCTGTGGTTAAGATGCTCGCCTTGTTAGCTGGAAGGCAGGCAAGTCGGCAGTTCGAGACCTGGGTACTGCATGATGGATTGTGCGCCCGTCTCTCTCCCAGCTCCTGGCAACCTGGCAGTTTGAAAGCAAGAAATTGCAAGTAGATCAATAGGGACTGTGTGGTGGATTGAGCGTCCGTCTCTGTCCTAGCTCCTGCCAACGCAGCAATTCGAAAGCATGAAATTGCAAGCAGATCAATAGGGACCACTTTGGTGGGGAAAAGATCTTGGGGACATGAAAGGAGCCTCATTATTTAGAATTCTTAATGGGGTTTTTAAGGGCTTTTTAATTAGTTTGATGTCGCTTTTAATTCTTGTTAGCCTCCCAGAGTCACTGCCGAGTTGGACGGCAATAGAAATTTGAAGAATGAATGAATGAATGAATGAATTCAGGTGTCCCCTGAGTGGAGTTTCTCCAGCAGAAATCCTTTCAACCCAGAATAATTTTTGACATGAAAGTTTTGGAATGTTGTAGAGGAGGAATTGAATAAAATACTAAAAACATCAATTATATTAAGTCCTAAGATGGTAATATTGGGTGAAATTGAAGAATTGATTCTGGAAGAAAATTAAAAAAAAGAGTTATTGCTATCCTTACTAATGGTTGCAAGACAACTAATTGCCAAAGAATGGAAAACTGGAATAAATATTAATAAAGCTAGATGGTACTCAGACGTTTGGCAATTGGCACTAAACGAGAAATTAACCATGCAAATCCACCAGAAGAATGGGGTCCCACTAAAGATCCCTTTTTGGGATATTTGGGTTTTTTTGGGTTGAATTTGCATTATTATGAGACTAACCCTAGCCCTGATACGATCGTCTTTGTCCCAGCTCCTGCCAACCTAGCAGTTCGAAAGCAAGAAATTGCAAGTAGATAAATAGGGACCACTTCGGTGGGAAGGTGTCTACTCATGCCTGCCACATGACCACGGAAACGTCTGCAGAAGCAGGCAAGCACTGGCTCTTTGGCTTAGAAACAAAGATGAGCACTGCACCCTAGAGTCGGATATGAGTGGCTTTCGAGCAAGGGAAACCTTTACCTTTACCTTAATGAAGTTAAAAGGACCAGAATCCTTGCCGACAGTCCCAATAGTTCACAGGTGGGTTTAATGGGGGTATTAATGGTTTTTTTCCCTCCAGTGTATATGTTTTACTACTCTAAGTTATTCTTAATTTTGTGTGGTTTTCTTTATTCCATTATTATTTTTACGATATTACATAAGATAAGATAAGATAAGATAAGATAAGATAAGATAAGATAAGATAAGATAAGATAAGATAAGATAAGATAAGATAAGATAAGATAAGATAAGATAAGATAAGATAAGACAAGATAAGACAAGATAAGATTGTACAAGGTGGAACGTATAATTATTCTGTGTACACTAATTACACAGCATTCTGTGCGCTCCGGTTTCTAGTCATGCCTGCCACATGACCACGGAAACGTCTGCGGAAGCAGACAGCGCTGGCTCTTCGGCTTTGAAACAGAGATGAGCACTGAACCCTAGAGTCGGATACGACTGGCCTTCGAGCAAGGGAAACCTTTACCTTTAACCTTACACTAATTATGTATATCAAACTCTTTTTTTTCCTTTTATATTACTTAGTCGGATACGACTGGCTTTCGAGCAAGGGAAACCTTTACCTTACCTTAACTATTAATAAAAACTTTTTTTAAAAAAGAAAAATAAGTATTATCCTCTTTTTTTAAAAAAAAAATATGGACGAGATTTGATGTGGGCAGCTCTTCAGAAAGAGATTCCGGTGGCCCTTGCGTGCCACCCCGCTTGGGCTCAGGCGGCAAGAAATCTTGGGCGTCCCCATTTACACACAGACTCTTCCCCCCCCCCCAATTTCCAGCCTAAGGCAACCAATCCAAAGCCTTCCCACTGTTTTTTCTTCCTCCTTCCACCTCCTCTGAACTTCCGTCTAGTTTTCCATCCCCATCCCCAAGAGACTTTGGAGGGGAGGGAGGGGGGCACATCACGCGGGCGGGTAACCAACCAGCTCCTGGTTGCCCTAGATCTCTCTCCCCCCCTACACACATATGTCCTCCCCCCCTCTCTCCTCCCTTCCCTCCCCACGACTTACCCGGCTCAGGCTTTTTAAAAGGCACACCAGTCCCTTTCCTGGGAGAAAAGGCTCCGCGCCGTCTAGAGGAGCAGGTTGAGCCGGATCTGGCCCGCTGGAGCCAGATCTGGCCCCTCTCCTCCCTTGGCTTGGCTGATCCCCTTGGGAGGGACGCGTGGCTGCTTTTCTTTATCCCCCCACGGACGTGGCAAAGGACGTCGGAGTGAAGGCTCGCTTTCCCTCGCCCGGTCTCGAACCTGTCCCGATGTGGAGCCGCCGTGCCTCCGCGCAGTAGCTGGTGCCCCCCATCCCCCCCGGTCCGGCCATGCTGTGGCTCCTGATGCCCGTCTGGGCAGGGTTGGCATTCTCGGCTCGGGGGGCCTCGTCGGGGCCCCCCGAGAGCGCCCCCGGGGGCCGCTTCGTGTGCACCTCGCTGCCGCTGGACGCCGCCCCGTCGGGCTGCCCGCTGCCCCCCGTGCCCATGCAGGGGCCCGGCGGGCTGCCCCCCGAGGAGGAGCTGAAGGCGGCGGTGCTGCAGCTGCGAGAGACGGTGGTCCAGCAGAAGGAGACCCTCGGGCGGCAGCGGGAGGCCATCGGCGAGCTGACCGACAAGCTGGGGCGCTGCGAAGCCTGGAAGAAGGGCTTGGCCAAGGGCAAGGAGGACACCATGGGCGACTTGCCCCGCGACCCGGCCCGGGTGGTCGACCAGCTCAGCCGCACCATGCAGACCCTCAAGGGTCGCCTGGAGAACCTGGAGGTGAGAGGCAGGGAGGGGGTGGAGAGGCTAGAGCAGGGATTCCCAACCTGCGCCCCGCTCCCAACATGTGTCCCGTGGGCCGGATGTGGCCCGCGGTGCCATTTCCATGCGGGGGACCCACGCCGCCGCCACACCAGGAAGGGCAAAATGGCTGGCCAGCCCCTGAAGCTGTCTCAGTGAAAGTGACCCGGCCCCCGGCTTAAAAAGGTTGAGAACTCCTGTACTTAAAGGTGTGGGAGGCACTGGAGGTTTTCCAGGGTGGGGGGGTGGGGAGATCTCCCTGATGCTGAAAGTTTCCCAAAGGATTTTTAAAGATCATGTCCAAAGCACACAAGGGTGCTTTCTGGGTTAATAATAATAATAATAATAATAATAATAATAATAATAATAATAATAATAATAATAATAATAATAATAATAATAATAATAATAATAATAATAATAATAATAATAATAATAATAATAATAATAATAATAATAATAATAATAATAATAATAATAGCTGAGGAGGATGGTGGAGGACAGAAGTGCCTGGAGGAAAATAGTCCATGGGGTTGCAAAGGGTCGGAATCGACTGGGCGACTGAACAACAACATAATAATAATAAATTCCATGTCAGAAATTATTCTGGGTGAAAGGATTTTTGCTGGAGAAACACCGCTCAGGGTAGGAGGGCTCCTTTCATGTCCCCAAGAGCAGGGACAGAGACGGGTGCTCAATCCGTCATGCAGTACCCAGGTCTCGAACTGCCAACTTGCCGGCCTTCAGCTAACAAGGCGAACTTCTTAACGCCCGAATGAGGCTCCTTTCACGTCTCCAAGATCTTTCCCCCACCCCCGACGTGCTCCCTATTTATCGGCTTGCAATTTCTTGCTTTCCAACTGCTATGTTGGCAGGAGCTGGTACAGATGACAGGGGCTCATTCTATCCTGCAGTACTCAGGTCTTGAACTGCCGACTTTCCAGCTAACAAGGCGAGTTTCTCAACCACTGAGCCACCGCAGTCCCTTGTCCCAGAGGATGGGGAAGAAAAAGCTGGGCGCATTGGGCTGTCCATGGTGCTGAAATGGGGCTCCAGCATTGATGGGGAAGCTGTTCGTGGTGCTGAAATGGGGTTTGTGGGGTTCCAGCCATGACTAGGATATGCTTCTTCTTTCGCGTCCTGATGAGACCCTGGACTGACAACATGAAGCCACTTTCTTTGTTTTGTTGTTGCCAAACGCACATCCTAATCGGTGCATGTCTCTGGCAGCAACCGGCAGACCAGTGTGTTGTTGTCCACCAGCAGTCAGCACTTGAGCATGTTGGTCTTGCGTTTAGGGACACCAACCCTCAGTCTGTTCAGAGTCCTCCAGGTGATGTAGGGGAGAATGAGATCTTCAGCAATATACACCTTTAATGATGTTCCTTTCCCATGAGTGCTGAAATGGGGTTGGTGGGGTTCCAGCCTCCATTAGGAGCTGTCCATAGTTCTGGAATGGGTATTCCGTGGCTCAATGTGTTGATTACATGCCACAACGAGAGTCCTGTTTTTGCAGACATTACCAGACAGAACAAAATACCGGGAACCTAATAAAAAATTAACTTCCTTCCTTCAGGACACAAATAAATATTAGAACTGTCAAGTTTATAGTTGGGGCCCGTTCAAAAGAGAAGATGCATTCTTGACCACACGTGCAAAAGTGGTGTTCGTGGTACTGAAACAGGGCTTGCATGGCTCCAGTCTGGACTAGGAGTTGTCTGTGGTGCTGAAACTTCCTTCTGGCGCCGGAGTGCTGGGATCTCTCCATGGTCCTGAAACCTGGCTTGTGAGGTTAGGTAACGGTAAAGGTTTCCCTTGCTCGAAAGCCAGTCATATCCGACTCTAGGGTTCAGTGCTCATCTCTGTTTCAAAGCCAAAGAGCCAGCGCTGTCTGCTTCTGCAGACATTTCCATGGCAGGCATGACTAGACACCAGAGCGCACAGAACGCTGTTTCCTTCCCACCGAAGTGGTCCCTATTTATCTACTTGCAATTTCTTGCTTTCGAACTGCTAGGTTGGCCGGAGCTGGGACAAAGACAGGAGCTCATTCCGTCCTGCAGTACTTGGGAATCGAACTGCTGACCTTCCACCTCCCAGACAGTGTCTTAGCCACTTCAGCCACTGCAGTCCTCAGGCTTGTGGGGTTGGAAAGTGAGAATGATAGGTCACTTGGGAAGCCTCTTGGGAATCTCTTCCCGGTCCTGAAAGTTGTCTGGAAAAGGGATTGACAGACCTAGGCAGGAGTTGATAGCTGGAAACGATGATGGGAAAGAGGCTAGGTGGTTGACACTTTACTCTTGAGGAGTACTATTGATGGGACACTTTCCAGCCACCTGGCAATTGTCCATGCGCCTGAAAATTGCCCTAATGCAACCTTCCCACTCTTGGTTATGTTTGACAGTCCTTAGCAGGATGATGGACCACATAGGAAGCCATCTTGGAGCTCTCCTTGGTCCTGAAATTTGGCCAAAGAGGAATGCACAGCCCCCTGTTCCTGGGACTACCTGTCCCAGGCAGGAGTTGATAGCTGGATAGGATGATGAGAAAGAGGCTAGGTGGCTGATATTTTACTCTTTAGGAGTGCCTTTGTGGGAGGGTTGGAAAAAGGTTTTATGTGCATCCAGGCTGCAGTAAATGTGCTAATGGAGTGGAAAGAGAAAATGCAACACTAGATTTAAGCAGCAATACTTAAGAAAGTGTACTAGGGAATAAGCAGCCTAAGAGGCTGGGGCTAAATTCTGTGAAATTTAAGAATATGTTGCACAATGTGTTAACATCATTGCATTTTCATGCCTCCCTCCATGTCTTCCCTTCTTTATCCTTGCGACAACCTTCATCCCAGAATCCGTAACTCATCTCAAAGAGACTGATGAAGCATTAAGACTCAGATTGAACCCCCCAGTTTCACCCTAGCATTAATCCCTTCATTCTACTGCCCATGTCGGCTGAGTGGAGTCTCCGTACGTTGGGTGAAGCATTTCCGAACAACCGTTGCTAGAGATGTAGGTGAAGCGACATGGAAGGCGACCCTGCTTGTAAATTCCCTATTGTCTGCTTATCCACTGTAGATTATGGACAAACTGAACCTTCTAGTAGGGCATCGCTTAAGTATTCTTCCATTGGGCGACACAGCGGAATAAATACTCGGATGGTATTGAAGGAGACCTGTTGGAAAATGAAGACCTGAAGGGCTCACAGTTTGTTTGTGGGGATTTGGAACCATCTTTTCAAAGAGCCGACACTGTGGCACTGTGACAGATATTTTAATATTTAGGCTATGATTCTAGTTCAGTTTATGGATTATGGCACTGTATCAGGTTAGGAGACCAGATGAACCGAGATTTGCATCTGCCCCTCTCCTTTCTTTACAGTCTTCACTCTTGCATCCTTGTCATCTGTGGTCCTTTGCGCCTGTTGTTGGGGGGATGTTTTGTCACCTGCTAAATATATAGGTAATGTATCATCAGGGGATTAATTAGCGAAGTGGCAGACTCTTGGAACCTTGCAATAAACAAGCTTCATTTCTGCACCAGGCTTTCATCTTTAATTCAAAATAGGGACTTTAAAAAGACCATAGGGGTTCAGTAAATCACATCGCCGAAGCCCTAAATAAAATGCAAGTTAATTGTCACATTAGCCGGTGAATATTTATTATTCCAGGCACAAAAACGGAGGGAGCGGGAGGGCAAATGAACTGGCTCGTGGGTCATTTCCCCACCCATCCAAGCAAATAATCATCTTGCGTGCCGTGAGAGATGTTTTCCGGCGCAAATTGCTGCGACCAGTAAACTCTACGGGACGGTTATTTTTAGATCGTGAAAGGAAAGTTGTCTGTTTATGTGTTCCTTCCGACAAATTGGATTGAGAGGAGATTTGCCGGTTTTATTTGCTGCTTTTCATTTCTTTCACTTAATCTATGCCCTGACTACGAATACTCCTGCTTAAGATGCTGCAGTATCACCTTCACGTCCCAGATATTGTGACCTTGACACGCCGTGCCAAAAGGTGTGACAAATTCAGTTGCTTTAATTCCACGTTAATTATAAATCTGTGCACCTGGTGCAAAGAGGACTGTAAATGAGTGGAGCTAAAAACCTGTTAGACACAATTTTCGCTCCTTCTCATGCTGACTAATGTAGAATTATTTGCAGCAGTGTGCATTTCTCTTCCAAACCTGCTGCCTCCTTTGGAATACAGAGCTGAAAGCAATCTTTGGCATTTATACCTTTGCTCCATTTGACCAAGCTTTAGGTGTCTGCTTCATTACAGAACCAGAACATCCCTGAGATATCAGTTTATCTGGTCTAATGCATTTCTGGCCACTAGACTAGTGTCTGTAGAATAGACGAGTTCGAGAATCCGAAATATTATCTGTTCCTTTTGTAATGTGAACCTAAACTAATTTACAAAAGTTGTGAACATTGGTGAGCATGGCTTCATCTACAAAATCTTAGTTACTCAGGATCTTGTTCAGATCATGTCTTTTCCTCTTAGAGCAATGGTTCCCAATGTGAGACCCATGCCCCACAAGGGCATTTCAATTCCCAGAAGCCTAAGTCAGTACATTGTCTAATCAGTGCTTTGGTGAATTGACTTAGGCTTCTGGGAATTGAAGTCCAAAAACCAAAGGTTAGGAAACGCTGACTTAGAGTGATGCTCTTCAGCTGTTCTTCAACAGATTTGTTAGGAGAACCTGAGAGAAGGTGCCATTGATGCTGAGAGTGCATACCTGTCACAAAATACGGGAAGCACCGCTGCCTCTGACAGGCGTGCATGTGCAGAAACCCCTCGCACATGTGCACTGCTGCCTCTGATTTGCGTGCATGTGCAGTAACCCCTTCATGCATGCACAGAAACCCCTCGCGCATGCGCACCTCCACCTGTGACGCGCAGTAACCCCCCCCTCTGGCCGCTCCAAATTCGGGATGACGGTGGGACAGAGGAGGAAAGAGGGGTAAAAACCGGGATTTCCAGGCCAGTACGGACCACTTGACAGGTATGTGAGAGTGTAATACATGACTTGTCCATTGATTACACCTATAGCCCACTTTCCCACTAAAAGATAGTGTTCACAATGGTTTACAACTGTTTAAAAGATAAAACAGCAGATGAAACCACATTTAGCTAAAATAATAATAATAAAATCATATTGAACAACCACATTACAGAGGCATGAAAATCAAGTAAAATAATTAAGAGTAACAAAGGATACAGTTAAATGCAACACAGGACAGGTTAGGCATCATAGTAAATGGTAAAGGTCACCCTTACTCGAAAGCTAGTCTTGTCTGACACTAGGCATCATTGTTCATCTCTATTTACGGCCAAAGAGCCAGTGCTATCTGTGTCTACAGACATTTTTGTGCTCATGTGGCAGGCATGACTAGATGCTGGAATGCACAAAACACTTAAGTGGTGCCTATTTATCTACTTGCAATCTCTTTCTTTCTTTCAAGCGGCTAGGTTGGCATCATACACCAGCCTAACAAGATGTGTTTTTAGTTATTTCTTGAAAATCAGAAATATATCATAACTTTAAAAAGGGAGTCCATTCCATAGTTTAGGAGCCACACAGAAGTGTGTTATTACAATACTGTGCACCAGTTGGCAACCTAGGAGTACATGTGCCTGATATCTGTCTACCTGTTTTTAGTTGTTCTACACCAGCTCTTGCCCCTTGATTGGAACAAAGGGCAGACATAAATAATGTCAATAAATTAAATGGATGCAATATATGTGTTTATCTATGCTTGAATATAAAGTTAAGTCAGCTGGAGTATGTGCTGTACGAGCAAGATGTTCTTCCAGGGGGATTTTGCTGCATATTCTCACAGCTGGTAGTAAAAAAGAATTTTTGTTCTTACTCCAACAAATATCTATACATGCTGCTGTCCATGGGACCCTGCAAAAACAAACTTTTAAGGCTCACCTGAGATATTGTGGACTAACTTCAACTCACCCCTGAAGTATCATATCCTTTGAATGTTTAGGGGTTGAGGAACCTAGTCTTCTCCAGAGTTCAGGGTGATAACCACTTGAGCCACTGCAGCCCCAAAGAGTATTAAACAATTATGCAGGAGCTAGCTCTGATCAGATTGATAGGTTTTATGTCAGAGAATGTACACTCAGGAAGGAAATCTTCATCTGAAATATCCTACTGCTATTTCTCCTTCAGATGTCTAATATACCCCTCCTTGCTGAAAATGCACCTTGACACCTTCCTTCACATTTTCCCAATGTTTCCATTTGCTATGAAAAAAACCATTCCTTCAGTTTTTTGTTACGACAGAATGGCACTATTACGTCTTCTGTGCATAAGCCTGTGCATAAACACCACAGGTGTGACTTACTTTATGAAACTTCAGAATGGGTTTGATCATTTCGATCAGCGATGCGGGCTTAGGAAGGCTTTTCCTGTTTGTATATATCTTTGTTTCCGTCATTAGTCTTGTTTCCTTGTGCCTTGATAAGTTGGCTTTGGCTCTGATCCCACAGAGTAGACATTGGCATCAACCGTAATCCAGCAAATAGGTGGGTTGGTGGCATACTGAGCTCTTTAAAATAAAGTAAAAATCTGCTAAACCAGATTTGAAGCAGAAATGTCTTTCTTCCTCCAACCTCATGCTGTTCTGTTACGGTGTGTTTTGTGTCACCATCATAGCATAGATCAGTGATGGTGAACCTTGGCACCTCAGGTGTTCTTCAACTTCAGTCCCCAGAAGCCAAGTCTCTGTGAATACACACGAATGGTTTTACTGCGCATGTTCTTGGACTTCAATTCCCAGATGTTCAAGTCTCTGTGAATCCGCATGGATGTGTTTACTCCACATACACACAGTAAACCCATTTGTATGGATTCACTAGACTTGGGCTTCTGGGAGTTGAAGTTCAAGAACAGCTGGAGGGCCAAGGTTCACCATCCTGGGTATAGATACTATTACCTAATTTTAGAACCTAAGCAGGGCCAACACGGTTTATAGCTCGATGAGAGACCACCACAAAATACTGAATGTTGTGTTGGAGTAGAATTGTAGCACTGTGAGTATGCAATTTACATTTGATTCTCAACATCTGCAGCAATGGAAGGAATCCTGCCTGCACCCCTGGACATCTACTGTCAGTCAAAAATGACAACACATGGCAAGAGGAACAGAATCACCAGATGTTTTCCCACAATGTATTCAGGAGGAATTCAACACTATGAGGAAGAAATATTGGTTTCTGTTAAACCATGGAAGAGAAATGTTTGAATACCTTCCATGTACACACATGTAGTAATGGCAAGAACTCTTGGCTTGCCTGTTACCACTAGTCTTGCTGGCTGAGAATGATGGGACCTGAAGTCAAGAAACATTGGGAGGATTGAAGGATCACCATCAAGGCTAAGCTAGTACATCATAGGCAATATTCCATGAAGTCCAAAAGCTTGAAAAGGTTGGGAACCCCTGGCCTAGGTGAGCTTTATAGGTTGGATGGGTGAGGACCATGTTAATTCTGTGTTTATCAATCCCAGCTTGGTAAAAAGTGATCTTCCACGTATATAACTTTGAGGTGTATTGGTATATTTGAGTTATTTATACACATGCATACAGTGCTTAACTAGGTGGGACTGATGAAAAATAGTGATAATCATCTGTGGCATATGGTTTTGCTTCTCTCCTCCTCAAAGCACCAGCTCCGAGTCAACGTATCATTTGCCGCCCTGCCTAGCAGTCTCCGAGACGTGCTTCAGACAAGACTGAGTGATTTGGAGCGCCAGCTTTTGACCAAAGTGGCAGAATTGGAGAATGAGAAATCTCTGCTTCATAATGAAACTTCTACCCATCGACAGAAGACAGAGGCGGCTTTGAACGCACTCCTCGAAAGAGTGTCCGAGTTAGAAAGAGGTAACTTTTGACAGCCAAGATTGGCTTCTCATTTGTATGTGTTGTTCTCCAGAATTTGTTTTAGGTGTTCCTGCATGTTTTTTTAATGGAATTGTACTTTTGATTTGGCTGGGAACCCAGAGTTCCTTTAGTAAGCGAGCCTTTACATTTATTTGGTGGGGCAAAGTTTTGACTGTTCAGATACTTTGGACTTCAACTCCCCAAATGCATTTATCATTTACCATGTTGGCTAATTCATCTGGGAGATGTAGTCAGAAACTTTTGAAAGGCTCAAGGTTGTCAATTCACCTATGCAGTAATTTAACCAGAGTTTTGCAAAAGTTACTGTGTTGGATGATAATTCCCCCAGAATCATCCTTTCAGAGTGGTGATCTCAGAAAGTAACTTCTCCTAACGTATGTCTTACCCACAGCAGAGGTTGGGAGCTTCATTCCCCACTGTGATTTCTTCACAGGGACTGGACTTGGCTCTCCAGGTGTTCTTGGACTTCAGTTACCAGAAGGCCAAGTCAGCACACCTGCTGATCAGGGATTCTGGGAATTGAAGTTCAAGAACATCTGGACAGCCATGTTTGCTGATCCATGATCTAGAGCAGTGATGGTGAAACCTTGGCACTCCAGATGTTCGCGAACTTCAATTCCCTGAAGCCCTGATCAGCAGGAGTGCTGACTTGGGCTTATGGTAATTGAAGTCCAAGAACACCTGGCGTGCCAAGGTTCACCATCACTGATCTAGAGGGCCCCTTCCAGCTCTTCAGGCCTAAGAGTATATTATATGATGTAAGTTTGGCAGATGTGGTGGATATGGATGGAGTTTAACTTTGAAAAGGAAACGTAGATGAAAAGCAATAACAGAATGTGGAACTTTGGGGTAGCTGACATTACCATGCATTGGCCAAAGTCTCTAGACCAGGGATTCTCAACCAGTGGCCTGCGAGCCAGATGCCCGCGGCGTCATTTCATGTGGCCCACCACACCAGGAACTTCTTCTACCACACTAGGAACTGGCATGTGGTAGAGTAAGGACAAAATGACCATCCGGCCCCCAAAGCTGTGTGAGGGAGCGTGACTCGACACCCTGCTTAAAAAGGTTGAGAACTCCTGGATTTGATGAAAGATTGCATTGGTGCGTATTTAGTGATCCTGAACATACAGCTTTCTTTCTTTTGTCAAGTACTCGCTTCCGTTGAAATTCTGCATAAAGCATTGAAAGCCGTATTGTAAAACCCATCGTTGCTAGTCCACCGCAGCAAAACACTCATGCTAGCTTCAAGGATAAAAAGATTTCTTCCCAGGCATGATGTTACCAAAAGGAGGAGAGGAAATTTGTTAGGCAGTTTCTGTCAAGGTCAGAGATAGTTTTGACAGAACAGAAACTGCCTTAAGGCTCTTTGCTTTTTAAAAAAACTTGTAAAAGGGCTGTGGGCCTCTAGACAGAAACAGTTTTGGGTTTCAAGGGGGTTTGTTTTATGGGAAAATGGAATTGATGCTCAGGCCTTTTTTGTTCTCTGCATGCAATTTTTGATAACTTTATGTCTTGAAAAGATTATTTATATTTTTTAAAATTCTCAGCACTTTTTGTGCCTTTTGGGCCGGCCTAATGAAAGAAGGGACTGTGGTGGCTTAGTGGTTAAGACCCTGAACTTGATGAGCGGTACGAGCACTGCATGATGGAGTGAGCTCCCGTCTCTGCCCCAGCTCCTGGCAACCTGGCAGTTCGAAAGCAAGAAATTGCAAGTAGATAAATAGGGACCACTTCACTGGGAAGGTTAAAAAGTGTTCCGTGCACTCATTTGTCTATTCGTGCCTGCCACATGACCACGGAAACATCTGCAGACATAAGAACAGCCTTGCTGGAACAGGCCACAACCCATCCAGTCCAGCATTCTGTCTCACACAGTGGCTCACCATTTGCTTCAGGGTATTCTCTGTTGGCTCTTTGGCTATAAACGAAGATGAACGTGAAACCCAAGAGTTGGATACGACTGGCTTACAAGCAAGGGCGACTGTTACCTTTGCCTAAATGAAAGAATTCCCATAACTTTCTAATTCTGATTTTCAGACCTGAAACACTGCCTCAGTCACGTCTCTGTGACACTCTTGTAACGTCAGCTCCACTTGGCCAGAGGTCTGTTTAATCCAGCTTTAGTTTGTCTTCTAGTTGGCAAGATGGACAAGTGAGACAGTTCCCAATGTGTTTTCTGTCTCCCCATAGTGGCTCAAAGATGAATGACCTGGGATTGTTTTCTGACCGGCAATGGGGGATAAAGTAGACCACATTTAGAGTAGAGGAAACCCACCAGCTGAAACCTTGTCACTTGTTGTAGTAAAATGTGCTAGAGTAAGTCCATTGAATCAGTGGGGATTTGACGAGTCGACATCTTTGTAAGTTCCATTGATTCAAATTGGTCAACTCTAACAGTAACTTACATTAGTGTAGCAAGTTGCAACCAGAGTAGGCCCATTGGAATCAATGGAGCTTCTGCAGAAATCGGCTCCTCAAGTTACTCGTTAAGCTAAGCAATCGGATTTCAACCATTGAACAAATGGAGCTTAAATAACTGTAGGTTTAACAAACTCTCAGTCACTCAACATGCCAACTCTATTAGAAATTAATATCTGGATTTAGCCCTCAGGAAATGAATGCATGAGCCACATTATCATCCAGCAAAACTTCCTATTTTCATTTCTTTAATTAATTGCAGAACTTCCCGGTTGTCGGCTTCACAGACCGTGAGGCAAACCTGTCCTGTCTCAGATGTGTAACCTTTGTCGTGGATTACTCTCCATGCCGCTGGGGGACACTTAATCCTAATCATTTAATCAGATCCTTAGATTTAATTACTGCAGAACTGCATGCTCAGCTACAGCGTGTGTGTTCAGATTTCAAGCGTGTAGAGTGAGGGAGATATATAATGCAGGAAAGATCTTAATTATTATTATTATTATTATTTTTGTCATTTTAATTTTCACATAGAAGGCAGTATGGACTATTCAACTCCAGTCATCTTGATGAGTATTTGTAGGATTTGATAAGTCTGGCTCATGTTGTTGTTATTGTTGTTCAGTCGCATAGTCAAGTCCAACCCTTTGCGACCCCATGGACCATCGCACGCCAGGCACCTCTGTCCTCCACCATCCTCCTCAACCCGCCCAGCTCTGTGCCCATTGCGTCTACAATACCATCTAGCCATCTCATCTTTGGCCGCCCCCTTCTTCTTTTGCCCTCCACCTTTCCCAGCATCAAGGCTTTCTCAAGTGAATCCTCTCTTCTCATTTGATGTCCAATATACTTTAGCTTCATCTTTACTATTTGACCTTCTAAGGAAAAAAAAAAGAGAGAGAAATTTTGTTGTTCCCGCAAGGGGACAATGACAATAAAGATTTATCTATCTATCTATCTAACAGTCAGGGTTGATTTCTTCTAAGATTGACTTATTTGTTCTCCTCGCTCTCCAGGGGACTCTCAAAACTCTCCTCCAACACCACATTTCAAAGGCGTCTATTCTTCTGCGCTCAGCTTTCTTCATGGTCCAGCTCTCACCCATACATTAGTACCAGGAATACCATTGCTTCGACTATACAAATTTTTGTTTGCAAGGTGATGTCTCTACTTTTCACTATGTTCCCCAGGTTTCTCATAGCTTCTCCCCCAAGCATCAGTTGCCTTTTTATTTCATGGCTGCAATCTCCATCTGCAGTGATCTTAGATCCTAAGAAAGTAAAATCTGTCACTGTTTCTACTGTTTCTCGCCGCCCTGAGTTGCCCTAGGGCAAGAGGGCGGGATACAAATCTAAACAAACAAACAAACAAATAAATAAATACTTCTTCCTCATCTATTTTCCAGGGAGTGATAGGGCCTGTTGCCATTATCTTGGTTTTCTTGATGTTGAGTCAAACATAGGCTGACACACAACATAGACAACCAGTGAAGACTTAATTGGACTCACTATTTTTTACTAGTGCAAAAATCTCTGAACATTTTTTCTTTACAATGCGTTACGATTCATATCTCCTCCGAAACAAGTCCCATTGGGTTCAATGGAGCTTATTCCTTGGCAGAAAACTGCAGCCTTCATTCATTAGTTCTAGATACCTCAATCAGATGTCTAGATGTGATGGTTAGATGTTGGACTGCAACTTCGAAGGTCTAGGTCAGGGGTCTGCAAACCTGGCTCTCCAGGTGTTCTTGGACTCCAGTTACCAGAAACCCAAATTAGCACACCTGCTGATCAGGGATAATGGGAATTGAAGTCCAAGAATATCTGGAGAGCCAAGTTTGCAAACCCCTGGTCTAGGTTCATGTTCCCACTTAGCCCTGAAACTCACTGAGTGTCTTTGGACCAGTTACACATACTCTTTCCGCTGAACCTACCTTAAAAGGGTTGTAAAGAGAAGGAAATGGGGGGTAGAGGGCAGCAACGTGAGCTTACAGGCAGACGAACAGGTATTACATTAGCTAACCAATAATAAATAAATATTTGCTGACAAATGAGGCAGGCTGCCAGAAAATAGGGCAGACCTTCTAAAGATAGAACCTAACCCCCACACATGGTTGTGAGGTGACAAACATAAGTGAGCAAGGGAAGAGGAAGATGTTTCTGAACTTCTGAAGGTCTTCTTAGACAGAGCACTGATTCCATAGGTGGAAGTAGTGCACCCTTGAGAGCAAAAAAATTTGTCTATTCTAACACGGGCTTCTTCCTCTTGTGCTTGAGCAAATTCACCTTTCTTTTCTCTTTTAATAGTGAAAGAGCCAGTGCTGTATGAGTCTGCAGACATTTCCGGGGTCATGTGGCAGCCACGACTAGACATGGAACACTGTTACCTTTCCCACCAAAATGGTACCTATTTATCCACTTGCAATTTCTTGCTTTCGAACTGCTATGTTGGCAGTAGCTGGGACAGAGCTGGGAGCTCACTTCGCTGTGCAGCACTTGGGTCCTGTGTCTTAGGTCAAGGTAAATGGTCGCCCTTGCTTGAAAGCCAGTTGTATCCGACTCTAGGGTTCAGTGCTCACCTCTGTTTATAGCCAAAGAGCCAGTGCTGTTTGCGTCTGCAGACATTTCCATGGACATGTGGCAGGCATGCTTCAACACCGGAGTGCACGGAACACTGTTTACCTTCCCACTGAAGTGGTACCTCTTCATCTACTTGTAATTTCTTGCTTTTGAACTGCTAGGTAGTCATGAGCTGGGACAGAGACGGGAGCTCACTCTGTCATGCAGTACTCGGGAATTGAACTCCGACTGATTAACTTGTGAACTGCCCAGAGAGTGCACTGAGCAATATGGGGCAGTATTGAATTGTGATTGCTTTTGCTTTGCTATGCTATCTGATGTTTGTGAAGTTGAGCTCTTCCACTTTGGCAGCAGCCTTGAGCGCCACAATTTACTCTAGAAGGTTTCCCAGTCATATCAATCAGATTTTCAAGGTGAGAGAGACAATGAAGAAGGAAAGGGTGGATTACCAGTTCTTGAAGAGACATTTGGATTTATTGGACCCCAGCCTATGACCCCAGTATACGACATTTGCAGTAAATTAATAAACACATCTTTATTTGCTGGTTAGCCTGGTTGCTTCTTTGCACTGATGTTTCTTTCTTTGGGGATTTTGGACTCTAGGTACCAGCGCCTTTAAATCCCCGGATGAGTTTAAAGTCTCTCTCCCTCTTCGGACCAATTACTTGTATGGGAAGATCAAGAAGACCTTACCGGAGCTCTATGCCTTCACGGTCTGTTTGTGGCTGAAGTCCAGCGCCTCACCTGGTATAGGGACACCTTTCTCTTACGCGGTCCCTGGACAGGCCAACGAAGTTGTGCTCATTGAGTGGGGGAACAACCCCATTGAGCTGCTGATTAATGACAAGGTAAGGAGACGAGTGTGTGTAGGCCAGTCAAGGTGAAAGAGATTTCCAGCACTTTTAGGGCAGGGGTGGGAATCAATAGCCAAACAGACCTGATCCAGACCTGTTGAAGTCTGTGATCCAGGCTAGAGAAAGTCAGTTCTTGATCTGAAGATACTCCTGTTCTCCAAAGCCCCTCCCTTAGCGTTATAGATAGTCAAAAACTAATGTAAGTAAGTAAGTAAGTAAGTAAGTAAGTAAGTAAGTAAGTAAGTAAGTAAGTAAGTAAGTAAGTAAGTAAGTAAGTAAGTAAGTAAGTAAGTAAGTAAGTAAGTAAGTAAGTAAGTAAGTAAGTAAGTAAGTAAGTAAGTAAGTAAGTAAGTAAGTAAGTAAGTAAGTAAGTAAGTAAGTAAGTAAGTACTGTATCTGCCGGCCTATCAGACGCATCTGAGTATAAGCCACACTCCATTTTAAAGCTGTTTTCAAAGGGGTGTGTGTGCTTATATGCTGGCAAATACGGTGAGTGAGTGAGTGAGTAAGTAAGTACCATATTTGTCAACCTATAAGACACATCAGAGTATAAGCCACACTTCTTTTTTAAGCTGTTTTCAAAGGTGTGTGTGTGCTTATATGCTGGCAAATATGGTGAGTGAGTGAGTGAGTGAGTGAGTGAGTGAGTGAGTGAGTGAGTGAGTAAGTAAGTAAGTAAGTAAGTAAGTACCATATTTGTCAACCTATAAGACACATCAGAGTATAAACCACACTCCATTTTTAAGCTGTTTTCAAAGGGGTGCGTGTGCTTATATGCTGGCAAATATGGTGAGTGAGTGAGTGAGTGAGTGAGTGAGTGAGTGAGTGAGTAAGTAAGTAACTAAGTAAGTAAGTAAGTACCATATTTGTCAACCTATAAGACACATCAGAGTATAAGCCACACTCCATTTTTAAGCTGTTTTCAAAGGGGTGTGTGTGCTTATATGCTGGCAAATATGGTGAGTGAGTGAGTGAGTGAGTGAGTGAGTGAGTGAGTGAGTGAGTGAGTGAGTAAGTAAGTAAGTAAGTAAGTAAGTAAGTACCATATTTGTCAACCTATAAGACACATCAGAGTATAAGCCACACTCCATTTTTAAGCTGTTTTCAAAGGGGTGTGTGTGCTTATATGCTGGCAAATATGGTGAGTGAGTGAGTGAGTGAGTGAGTGAGTGAGTGAGTGAGTGAGTGAGTGAGTGAGTGAGTGAGTGAGTGAGTAAGTAAGTAAGTAAGTAAGTAAGTAAGTAAGTAAGTAAGTACCATATTTGTCAACCTATAAGACACATCAGAGTATAAAATGCACTCAATTTTTCTGCTGTTTTCTAAGGAGGGAAGAGTGTGCTTATATGCCAGTAAATACGGTGAGTGAGTAAGTGAATGAGTGAGTAAGTAAGTAGCCATTGAGCTAGGAGGATATATACTCAGCGAATGCATTACTGGAGCTTGTCCTAATTCTATTTTTGGACTAGAACATCTGAAATTCCAATTTATTCTGGGTGTGGGAATATGGGAGTTTCAGTCCAAAATAGGAACTTGGATAAATTTTGCACTTGGTTTATAATGCAAAAGGGGGGACGGGGGACGGGACACGACACCCAGGTCAAAGATGAACACACTTCACAAGTATCTGAAATAGATTTGCAGCATTGGTTTCTAGCACCAGGACAGATATTTAGCAGTAGCTTTCAAGGAGACAGATAGATTACATCAGTGGATTCCAGTGTGGAGTCTACGAATCACAGGTGGATTTCAATTCCCAGAAGCCTAAGTCAGTCCATGGGCTGATCAGTGCTTTGGGGAATTGACTTAAGCTTCTGGGAAGTGAAGTCCAAAAACCAAAGGTTGGGAAACACTGGATTAGATAGATCTATAGATCCAAGGCAACTTGGCAAAACTCTGGGTTGGATACAAGGAAGTACAGTAATACCTCGCATAACGTCCGCATCGGGTAATGTCATATTCACATAACGTCGTGGTTTTTATGCACACATGATGCCTCACATAACATCCAAAACCGCTTAAAAATGGACGTTATCCAAGGTATTGGTATAGGAACTTCGTCTAACGTCTGTTTTTGACCATTTTTTGGACTTCAAGCGAGGCATCTCCCCATAGGAACCGCATAACGTCCAAAATCGCATAGCGACCAACTCCGTGGAACGGAGTTTAGACGTTATCCGAGGTTCTACTGTATATCTGTGCACAAGGCAAAGTTGAATTTATTTCCACAGTTTGTAGCAAAAGCTGTGAAGCTGGATGACTTTTAAAAGGAACTGAACATATTTGTGGAAGAGGGGATGATGAATAGTGATGATGGATACATTTGTCACATTATTTACTGGGAAACAGTTGAACAACAGAGGTGGATACCTCCTATGTTGAGGCAGAACCGAATGTGCTTCAGGTTATTAAAGGCGCTCTCCGAGGCACAGAAACTATTTAGGAGCTATGATTCAGCACCTGAAATAGCTCCTCTAAAGTTCAGACTGCAACCCGGAGAGGATTCAAGGAATCAGCCTCCAGTGCTGGGGAAATAAAATGGCAGGCCATGTTTTCTGTGTGATCTCCCCAAGTGGAAACAGGATGATGGACTTGAGAAGCATTTGGTCTGATCCAGGAGGGCTTTTCTCTCTTCTCATGCCGCGCATTATGCCAGCAGATTGATTGCGTTGCAAAGCTCCAGTTCAGCAAAGGACAACTCTTTAGCAGAATTGGGGCTTGTTGTCTTTAGCTCTTCGGAAATCGCCCCGTTAAGTCACATAGCTATTGATTGAGGCTGCAACAGATCTGTTTGATACGAAGCTAAAATAATTCCCAGTTGGAAGAAGCACAGATTTGGGAAGACATAATAAGGAGAAAGAGCATAGCCTGGAACTGCCTTGCAATAGCCTTGTAAACATTGAATCCCTGGGTGTGTTGTAAGGGAGTTGCTAAGAGACATATACATTATTTTGAACTTGCAGCAATGGAAAATGTACTGTATGTCTGCAGGGCTTAAACTTTATCTGGCACAGCATCTGATTTTAATCACCAGCCTTCAAAGCTGTGAGCCTCTAGCATGGCTAAAAAGCCTTACTTCTACCACTGGGTAGATACAAGGATTCTTCTAGAATAGGGTTTCCCAATCTTTGGTTGTTGTTGTTTAGTCACACAGTCGAGTCTGCTGTCCCTTTGCGACCCCATGGACCCAGGGGCAGCATCAGAAATTTCTGGGCACCATACGGAGCAATCATATTGCCCCCCACCACATAGTAATGTCACAGTTATGGCCGGCGGTGGCAGGCCCTCGGTCAGCTCTGGGCCCTATACGGCAGTCCTGGTAGTACTGCCCTGATGGTGGCCCTGCATGAACCACCACACGCCAGGCTCCTCTGTCATCTGCCATCCTCCGTAGCTTGCCCATATCTATGCCCACTATGTCAACGATGTCATCTAGCCATCTCATCCTCTGCCACCCCCTTCTCCTTTTGCTTTCAATCTTTCCCTGCATCAGAGCCTTCTCCAGTGAGTCCTCTCTTCTCATTTGGTGGCCAAAGTATTTGGGCTTCATCTTAAATATTTGTCCTTCCAAGGAGCAGTCAGGGTTGATTTCCTTCAGGATGGACCGATTTGATCTCCTTGCAGTCCAGGGGACTCTCAAGAGTCTCCTCCAGCACCACAGTTCGAAGGCGTCTATTTTTCTGTGCTCAGCCTTCCTTAGGGTCCAGCTTTCACAATGCACTGACTTAGTCTTCTGGGAATTGAAGTCCAAGAACCAAAGGTTGGGAAGCCCTGGTCTAAAACCAGTTCTAAAGATATGGAAGATGGACAGATCCGTGAGCCTTTCTTCCAGTGCTTGGAAGAATCCCTTCCTTTGGACTACAGTTCCAAGAATCCCCCAGCATGCAGGATCAGTGGTAGGAGCTCTTATACAACTGGACTAATCCAGCTCTTCCCTAATCTTTTGATGGGTGCACCGACATGATCTGCATGTCTGTCGCTTACTTGCCACTCTTGAGATTTGTATATAAAGTTTTACTGACATACACCAATGGAATTTATTTATTTATTTTGTTCAATTTGTATCGCCGCCCAATTGACAAGCAACTCCATGGAAAGAAATCTCAAGAGTCATAGTTCGCTCTCCAGTTGTTTTAGATTCCCAGAATCCCTTAAATTTGTTTGTGATGGCTGAGCTCCAAAACCAGGTGGACTCAAAGTGAAGAACCTCTGCCATAGTGGTTTCAGTTCCATCATGGCGAACCGTGGCACTCCAGGTGTTCTTGGACTTCAATTCCCAGAAGCCCAAGTCTCTGAGAATCCACACAAATGGGTTTACTGCGCACATAGTAAACCCATTTGTGTGTATTCACAGAGATTTGGACTTCTGGGAATTGAAGTCCAAGAACGCCTGGTGTGCCAAGGTTCACCATCACTGTGTTCTAGGTTCATTGCCTTCTGACACAGGACTTCTATTCCATGACCACCCAGGACATAATGTCATCTATTTCCATCTCAGCTAAAACTATGTCCACTGGCATTGGGAGCTATTAAAAGTTTCCAGCTAATGACTCAGATATTTATGTATTCTTCAACACTGACGTTGATTGAAAAGTGGCGGATGTAGGAGACAAAACGATCGTAGGCATTTCTGTTTCGCGACCTCTCCACTTAAACGTCCACAGTCTTTTCCATGCGGTGGAAGGAATAAGATGGATAACTTACAAGGAATTGAACCAGCAGGGAAAGCGACTCTTCCTTACCTTGCATTAAGGTAAAGTTTGCCCTTGCTTGAAAGCCAGCCATATCCGACTATAGCTTTCAGTGCTGATCTGTGTTAACAACCAAAATACTAGCACTCTCTGTGTTTGCAGACATTTATGTGGTCATGTGGCAGGCATGACTAGATGCGGGAGTGCTCAGAACACTATTACCTTACCCGCTGAAGTGGTACCTATTTATCTACTTGCAATTTCTTGCTTTCGAACTGCTAGGTTGGTGCAACACTTGGGGTTGGATGATGCTAAATAGACATGTATGCATTTTGGATACATTGGACTAGACATTCAATAAATCGCTTTTCAGAAAGTCCCACTTGCAGAACCCAGACCTTAGAGACACTTGAATTGTGCTCACCTGGAGAGAAGACCTACCTGGCTAACTTCATGCCTTCGATAGGCCTAATGTCCTGTTTGAAATGGACACTTCCCAGTAACTACTGGGGCATCCCAGACTGGGGACTTATGATTTGTCTGGCTCTAGCTGGCCCTTCTCTTAGGCTGCCTCTAAATGGCAGATATGAAGTACAGTGAAACCCCAACTTACAAAGGCCTTGAGTTACATAAAATTCGACTTACTTAATGATTTTGTGCTAAAGCCACATCCCGATTTACACGATTTCCTATGGGTTTGCTTCAAGTTACATAAAGATTCATTTCCCTATGGGTTTGCTTCAAATTACGTAAAAAAAACGATTTAAGCAAAAGCCTATGGAATGGACCTTTTTCATAAGTAGGGGTTTTACTGTATCACGAAAGGGTTTTTAAATTTGTTACTACCGTATTTCGGCGGTCAGGGAAGAGGGGAATGACGTGTTGAGTTTTCCCTGGTTTAAGTGCCAGAATTATGTGCAACTATAGGAAAAAAAACATGTTAAATTTTTAACTGAAAATACGGAGAAAAGATGAGGCAAATGAGGATAGAAAAGGAGAGAGAGAGAGAGATGAAAAGAAATGAAAACTGTGATTTTACTGCTACACTTTAGGTTTCAAGATATGGTGGGATGACAGTTATCACAAAGCTGAGCATATGCCTGGGTGTGTGTTAAGTCCCAAATGAATTATTACTAGACTCTTATCGCCAGCAGAAAAACATGCGTCTCTTGCTGCCTCGAGGCTGGCATTTATGATCACTCCCGTTGCATGACTGTCGTTTTCTTCATCCAGGTGGCTCAGCTTCCCCTCTTCATCAGCGACGGAAAATGGCACCACATCTGTGTCACATGGACGACGAGGGATGGGATGTGGGAAGCATTCCAGGATGGAGAGAAACTTGGCACTGGAGACAACCTGGCGCCTTGGCACCCCATTAAACCTGGAGGGATTCTCATCCTTGGACAGGAGCAGGTGAAGGAAATGGCAGAGGCAGGGAATGCTTGGTTTCGAGCTGTGGGGTACTATGGGATTCAGGAGGTTTCCTAGATCTGAAAAAAAAATGCAATTTGTACCCTCTACTAGGGGGGTTCCCAACCTAAGGCCTGCAGGCCGGATCTGGCCCACGGTGCCATTTCATGTGCCCCCCCCTCCAAGGGTATTTGAGAAACAAAATGGCCACTCCCATAGTGCAGGCAGAGCAAAATGGCAGTATGGTTTTCAAAGCTGACTGAGAGAACAAGAACCAGCCCCCGGCTTGAAAGGGTTGAGAACCTCTGCTCTACTCTACTCTACTCTACTCTACTCTACTCTGCTCTGCTCTGCTCTATCTATCTATCTATCTATCTATCTATCTATCTATCTATCTATCTATCTATCTATCTATCTATCTATCTATCTATCTATCTATCTATCTATTTACAGGTATCTATCTATCTATCTATCTATCTATCTATCTATCTATCTATCTATCTATCTATCTATCTATCTATCTATCTATCTATCTATCTATCTATCTATCTATCTATTTACAGGTATCTATCTATCTATCTATCTATCTATCTATCTATCTATCTATCTATCTATCTATCTATCTATCTATCTATCTATCTATCTATCTATCTATCTATCTATTTACAGGTATCTATCTATCTATCTATCTATCTATCTATCTATCTATCTATCTATCTATCTATCTATCTATCTATCTATCTATCTATCTATTTACAGGTATCTATCTATCTATCTATCTATCTATCTATCTATCTATCTATCTATCTATCTATCTATCTATCTATCTATCTATCTATCTATCTATCTATTTACAGGTATCTATCTATCTATCTATCTATCTATCTATCTATCTATCTATCTATCTATCTATCTATCTATCTATCTATCTATCTATCTATTTACAGGTATCTATCTGTCTTTCTATCTTTCTATCTTTCTATCTATCTATCTATCTATCTATCTATCTATCTATCTATCTATCTATCTATCTATCTATCTATCTATTTATTTACAGGTATCTATCTATCTATCTATCTATCTATCTATCTATCTATCTATCTATCTATCTATCTATCTATCTATCTATCTATCTATCTATCTATCTATCTAACCTACCTACCTGCTAAATCTAAATCTTTATTATTACAGCCAAAGGCCAGACAGAGTCTGTCTGTCGGTCTGTCTGTCTATCTATCTATCTATCTACTCCATTTATATCCTGCCCACCTGGGATATTCTCCCACTCTTTAAAGAGAAAATATTTCATTTAAATATATATATAGACAAAGATGGAACCTGCCACAGTTCAATAGGTAGAGCATGAGTTCTCAACCTTTTAAAGCCCGGGTCACGCTCCCTCAGACAGCTTTGGGGGCCGGATGGCCATTTTGCCCTTCCTCCACCACATGGCACTTCCCGGTGTGATGGAGGCAGTGGGGTCCACATGAAATGGTGCCACAGGCCACATCTGGCCTGCAGGCTGAGAATCCCTGAGGTAGAGAGTTCCAAAGTTGGTGCTGCCACCGAGAAGTATAGTGTAAGTTTAGTATTTATTAGGACTGAGTGTGGGTCCTCCAATTTGGTCTGGAGGCCAATTCAAGGCACAATGGATCCCCACTTCTGGTTTCTAGTGATTCAGTTTCTGCTCCAGAACTGGATCTGATTTCTAAAGCTTCCCACTCACTTGCATTAGGAAACCCAGATTGAAGTCACAGATCTAAATCAGTTTGTAAATATGATTTGCTTCAATCTGGAACTGAAGCTAGCTATTCCATTTGATCTCTTACAAATTAATCTGAATCAAGCTGTTTCGGTTAGAAATTCAGGCTGTTCCTACTCATCTTTAGCCCAAAACAGACTCAGTATGGCATAGCTGTACTATCCAATAAGATGGTTTCACATTAGAGATAAGTTCTTGGTCCATGTCGCCTTATATACCTATTTCTGACATGCCCAGACATGCCCGGCCGGTGCGGGAACATGCATGCCACCAGGGGATGTGATTCAGCTGAGGCGGCAGCAGAATTAGTGGTAGCTGCAACTGTTATAATGGTCACATGTAAAACTACATTACCCAATTACCGACCATTTGAACAGTTATAGCATGCCTTAAAATCCATACATGATAGTCAAATTATGAGTTCAGCTTTGGAATCAGCACACTTGATGTCATGTAAATCACAGTAGCAAAAGCATTGCTGTGCAGTGTTATAGACTGGTTGAATCCTTTCATTTCTCCTAAGGATAAGACAAGACAAAAGTTTCAATAAACTGAAATAAGTTTCTTATCATACCCCCCAGGACACTGTTGGAGGAAGGTTCGATGCAACTCAAGCGTTCGTTGGGGAGATGAGCCAATTCAACATCTGGGACAGGGTCTTAAAGCCAGAAGACATCATGACTATCGCAAACTGCTCTGCCAACATGCCTGGCAACATCATCCCTTGGGTTGACAACAACGTGGATGTTTTTGGAGGCGCATCTAAGCTGCCCGTGGAGACATGCGAAGAGCGACTGCTCGATTTATAGCCATGACCGTTTCCTATCAAAGTGCCCTGTTTCTATTGAGACAATCTCTGTTGAGGTCTGATGCTCTTTATGCCCTCTGTTAGCTTTGAATTTCGATTGGACTTCACTGCCAGGGTACCAAAAACAAAAGAGAAAATGTGTGGGATGCAGATCTTGGGGTGGGACATGTGCACCGATGTCACTAAAAACAATTGTGAGCATTTCTCTCACTTCTGTGCTTCATGTTTAGCTTGGATACCTTTCAGTGGAGCATTTATGGCAGATCCGTGTCCATTGAGTGTGTGTACGTGTGTAACTGGCATGACTTTCAAGTATCATCAATCGCTGCCACTCAGTCTTAGTCAACATGGCCTCCGGTTGCATTGAACCATGATTGTCAGTGCTCCCTCCCCAGCCAATAGCCAAAACATCTACCATACAGTCTGCTAAAAAGGCTGGAGGTTGGGGAAATACAAATTCCATGCAGTTGGCGAAGCCATTCTAGGTGTTAATTTTATAGAGCTCTCCAAGGTCTGTAGCATTCAGACAAAGACTGTGTTGGCCTAGTGGTTAAGATGGTGAACTTGATGACTGGAAGGCCGGCAGGTCAGCAGTTTGAGACCCGAGTGCTGCACGACGGATGGAGCTCCCATCCCATCTCTGTCCCAGGTCCTGCCATCTTAGCAGTTCGAAAGCAAGAAATTGCAAGTAGATAAATAGGTACCACTTTGGTGGGAAGCTAAACAGCATCCCATGCACGCCACGGAAATGTCTGCAGATGCAGACAGCGCTGGCTCTTTGGCTATAAACAGAGCTGAGCACAGAACCCTAGAGTCAGATACAACTGGCTTTCGAGCAAGGGCAAAAATGCAATCTCAAAATAAGTTCAGGACCTTGGATAACTCCTTTAAAGTAAAATCTGGAGTGGATTCACTGCCTCCATGACATTGGATTCACCAGTCTCTGCTGGGTTAAAAGTCCAGGGAGACTGGGGACGTTGTTGAAGCTCATTGGTTGACCTTGGTTTGGTTATGTTCTGTTTCAGGCTGACCTATTGGGAGGAGAGCCATCCATGCTGCCTTAAGCTCAGTGCAAGTAACAGAGTACATACATTTTAACAGATACGTAATACATTAACAGACCTGGCCTGGGGCTAGGCTGACTAGGGAAGATGAAGGCTCTAGCACAGGGATTCCCAACCTAAGGTCCATGGGCCAGATCTGGCCTACAGTGCCATTTCGTGTGACCTTCACCTCTCCAAGGAGATTCGAGAAACAAAATCGCTACCCCACTCCTCTTTGAATCTGTCGGGACAAAATGCCCACCCCATCGTGCAGACAGGGCAAAATGGCTGTCCGGCCCTCGAAGCCGACTGAGAGAGCCCGGCCCGGCCCCTGGCTTGAAAAGGTTGGGAACCCAGGCTCTAGCAGATCTGTTCCTAAGTTTATTGTGAATCGTTTGAAGAATATCTCGTCTAGCTTACGTTTGGCACTGGGGCAGCATTCGGGAGCAAAACAAAGCTGCCCTGTGCACTCGCCGTCCCTGTCTAATGACAGAATGAACCTTCTTCGACCAGATCGTGGTTAAACATGGTGTTAAATAAAGCACAAACATGGCAGATAGGGGCATTGCTAGGCGTGGGCTTATGGGCCTGTGTCTTCCTTTCCATTTCTAGTCCCTTGGATTTATTCCTGTTCATATACAACAGATAGATAGATATCACCTTATGCAATACGGTGTGGAAATGCGTGTGTCCTATTGACCTGGGCCCACAATCTTTCAAGTGCCTAGCAATGCCTTTGATTGTAGGGGTGAATCCAAAGGAATTGTGCATCGTCAGTGATGGCAACGGATTAAAACTCTCTGCTGTTGAGGATGGTAAACCCTGAGTTGTCTGTATAATGTATTGGAGGGGAAAGGAGTCAGGGGAAAAATACATTTAACCCATCTTCTGCCTACTCCATTAACTCAAGTCACTTTCTCCTCCAACCATTCCAGTCTCCACCTGTCTTGCATCTGTGATGTTTTTTTTTTGGGGGGGGGGGGGTCTTAGCGTCTGGTACAAGGTGGTGAAACCATGGGAGGCTTGGCTTCTGTAAGAACGAGATGAGCATTGGGATTGTGGTGCTTCTCGGGTGCAAAGATGCAGCTGGCCCACTTTGCTAGGAAGAGGTTAACAGAGGATGCTGTATTGGCCCTTTTATTGCCTAGTGGTGTACCCACCAGGAGGGCGGGATATAAATGCGTAGAAATAAATAAATAAATAAATAAATAAATAAATAAATAAATTATAGAGAGGCTTGAGACTGCACTGGCTTAGTGGTTAAGACGCTGAACTTGAGGACTGGACTTGAGTTTGAGACCCAGATGCTGCACAGTGGAGTAAGTTCCTGTCTTTGCCCCAGAACGTGCCAACCTAGCAGTTCGAAAGTAAGAAATTGCAAGTAGATAAATAGGTTTCACTTTGGTGGGAAGGTAAACAGTGTTCTGTTTCACTCCAGTGACTAATCGTGCCAGCTACGTGTCCACAGAAACGTCTGCAGATGCAGACAGTGCTGGATCTTTGGCTATAAACGGAACTGAGCACTGAACTCTAGAGTTGGATACGACTGGCTCTCAAGCAAGGACAACTCTTGTCTTTACCCATGCACGTAACATGCATCATGCTCTGGTTGATTTGGGCACAGTGGCCATCCCTTGGTTGGATCCCATTAACTCTGGATCTTCCAGTCTAGCAACTGTACTGCCGACAGGATGATAAAATAGCCCAGATGGAAACCCATTCAGGCATTAAACATGAAACTCTGCAGCTTCCCAAGAAGTATCTCCAGAGGAAAGTCTCACAGATTGAACCCCCACCCCCAGTTTCTGTAAACCAAATATTACAGAATTCATATTCCCAATTCAAACATATATGCTTGGAAAGTAGAGAAGGTTCAAATATTATTTCTCAATTTTTTATTCCGGTCCCTTTCTTGGATGAAGAGAGAGGATTTCTTGTCTGGAGGCTCAAAATCTAGGAGGGCTCAAAATTCAGATTTTTCTGTCCCTGTATTACTTTCCTGTATGGTAGAGACGATATCGCGGATGACTGCTGTAACTGGAAACGACAGCTGCTTTTCCCCTTGAATAACACTCTCCTCCCTATATGGGAATTGGATCTGGGTAGTCCCTTCCCTGCTCGGGAGGCGAACAAGGAAAGAGGTTTGTTCATTCATGAAAGCCAGAGGGACAGCGTACAAGCACAGTTACAACCAAGAGGAAGACTACAGGTACAGAGAGGCTGTAGCAGTCATCCCGCGAGCCAGGGTTGCCTGAAGCCCAGCCAGGGCCACAAACAAGCCAATTCACCAGCCTGTTAGGGAATGAGTCCCAGACATGCTCAGCCGCTGCTAGAACATACATGCCACCAGGGAACGTGATTCAGCTGAGACATAGTGGTAGCTGCAACTTATTCCCTACCAGAATCTATCCACGGGCCAGTGTGTGGACTTTCTGGCAGTGTTTCCTTCATGCCTCAAAGAAGCATCTCCAACCTATAGGTTTCTCTTGTGTTTCCTGTGGAAGCACCTGTTTCCACAAGAGTTTGCTCCCCCCCGCCTCCTTCTTTGCTCTTACAACTTGATGCGCCTTGTTGCTTTTTTAAAAAATTGTAACAAGAAAAATTTAAATAGTTTTAAAAAATATTTTTATATTATGTATATTTTCCTTGTTACCATTTTTTAAAAAACCTTCTCTCTTAAAATAGCCAACCCCTCTCGTATAAATTAACGGCAATACAAATAAACAGAACACGATCCCACTCACTGGAACCATTTGGAGATGGGACCAGCTTTTCCTCTGACTATGGAGCCCCCTCTCCTCATTTCTTCTACTTTTTCAAAAGTCAGTGGAGTTTTGGAAGGGAAGTGGCGAATGTTATTGAAATCTCATGTCCATGTTGGTTTGTTAAGAGTAAAGCCACACCAATGGACACCACAACCTTCCAACCCTTATGTCGGTTGCATGCCCTTTCATGTTGACGTTGGCCATCAAGGAAGTTGTGGTAACTCATCCTTTACGCACTTTCCAGTGTGACATCATAGAATTCAGGCAGGCACACCATGAGTCAAAGATATGGAACATCTCTTGAAGCCAGAACTTCTCTTGTACTAATCAACTACCTCGAGAGGTTGGTGGATGCTCCAACACTGGTAGCATTCAAGAGAGAATTGGGCAGGCATCTGCCATATCTGCTTTGATTCGGATTCCTGCATTGAGCAGGGAGTTGGACCCAAAGGCTTCTATGTGCCAAGGGCTGGTCATGGTTTCACTGCCAGTTTACTGACATGATGTCCCATAAACAATACCAACTAGATATGAGTAGATGTGGGTTGGCAAAGTATAACTGCACCCAGATAAAGCAGGGACTAGTAAGCTTTAGCTATAAGATAGAGGAAGCAAGGTTCTCATAGCACAGTGGGGGAAAACAGTAGACAAAATGGAATCATTAAATGGTTGGAAAAAAGAGCGTGTTCTCACAAAGATTGGACATGCAGACACAATATCACAACCTGGAATATTGACTAGAAGTAATGAGTTTGTGTAAATCTGATTCCCGAGAGAGACCAACTCTTTGAACCAGTCTTGACCTCCTGCCTCCGCTTATCCAAACCTTACTTTTGGGTAGCCCTTTTCTTAAAAGAAGCACTTATTTTTCATGCTGGTTGTAACCTAGTCTTAATCTTGTATTGTGATGGCCCTTAAAAGAACAAAAATTAAATTAAATTAAATTAAATTAAATTAAATTAAATTAAATTAAATTAAATTAAATTAAATTAAATTAAATTAAATTAAATTAAAAATATTGCCCTAAGGCTGGGAATGAGCATTGAACCCTAGAGTCGGATACGACTAGCTTTCGAGTAAGGGTGACCTTTAAGGCTGGGAATTGGGTGGCATTCTTATTTATTTATATATTTATATACCGCTTTAATTATCCAAGGATAACTCAAAGCGGTTTCCAACAGAATCCCATATAAATACAGCATAACGAAATACAAATTTAAATACAATATCATCAATGCAAAAATCCATACAATAGGGGAACAATACAATTTCAGGGTACAATATCATAAATAGAGCCGATGTTTGGTTGGTTTGTGTGTGTGTGTCTCTCTCTCTGTGTTGTGATGATGCTGGGATGCATTCTAAATTTTCAGGAAGTGTTGCAGAAATCCACCTTATTGTAAACTTAATTGGAACTATGTCCAACCATTAGTACTGCTTTTGTGTACCTATTGTTCATTTCAATGGAGATTTGTATTGTAAAACGTCCCAAGTGGCTACTATGGTGGTCTCTGAGTTTAGCCAGCAGAGAATGTGACCAAAGTTTGCTCATTCCTTCATTGTTTGTTTGTTCATTCCTTCCTTCCTTCTCTCTTCCTCTCCCTCCCTTCTCTCTTTCTCTCTTTCTTTCCCTTCCTTCCTTCCTTCTCTCTCTCTCTCCCCCTTCCTTCCTCTCCATGCAGCTCATTCAGATTTACGGCGCAATTTGTGCAATTCCTCTTCCCTTCCTCCTGCACAATTCTGTCATTGTTTGGGCTACGATTTACTGATTGTATTTGAGTTCTGCGCTGGCTAATGAATGTACGGGAAAACATTTGCAAGGTTTTACACAGAAATATCTCTGGACCTCCCTCTGCTATTTATTTCTTGTTACTTTTTCATGGATATAGCCCTACTTTTATTGTTCATTGGACGCTTGTGTCTCAGAATGGAGTTCTAAGGTAGATTGGCCAATTTACCAGAATAACTGATCTGGCAAGTCCGTCTGCCTATTGAAGCAGCTTGATTGGCATCAATCAGTAAAGGAAATACAGAAATCAGCATTATCCTCCCACCCTAATTCCTGAATAGCATGTTGCCTTAAGCATACCTGTCAAGTTTTGGATTTGGAAATAAGGGAAACTTCCCAGCAAATACGGGATACTTGACAGATATGATTATCCTTTGCTGCCCTCCAATGGCAGCAATAGGGCATTGCAGTCAAAGAGGGTAAAATAAGGGGTTTTCCTGACCAATGCAGGATACTTGACAGCTATGCTTAAGAGGTGACCCTACAGAGTAATTGGCTTGAAGTCGACGTTTTTTTGGGGGGAGGAGGGGCAATAAATATGAGCTTTAATGCCCACTTGATAGCTTGGGATAGATACTTTATAGATTGTTCATCTAAGTCAGTGGTGGTTAATCTATGGTACGTAAGCCAGAGGGGGCACTCAGAGCCCTCTTTGTAGGCATGCACACCCAGCACAAGTTCACACTGCCCCTCTGCGCATCAGCCCAATGGGAGCACTTCCTCCTCCCCCCCCCCAGCACAGAGTTTGCCCTGCCCCTCTGCCCAATAGGCCAATGGGAGCGCTTCCTCCCTTCTCTGTCTGGGGTAAGGCGCACAGCTCACATGAGGCATGAGGTTGTGGCGTGGAGGGCAGCCTGTTGAGTCTGTGGTGATGGTGAGCTTGGGCACTCATTCTCTAAAAGGTTGGTCATTGCTAATCTAAGGAGTTGTGCTGCTGAATTTATGGAAACTACCAAGCCATGACATGAGTTTCTTCCTTCTTATCTTGTTTGGAGCTACCAAGCATCATTCAACCAGCCACTCTGAGATAGAAGATACTACAATAAGAGGATGGGCAAAATCCTTAGATTGATTCATCAGGGTTCTGCTTTGTGGTTGACTAAACTATTGTCCACCAGCTTTCCACAGTTCCTTATAAGATTCCACAGCACTTTGAGCATGTTACAAGGGGAAGGGGTGTGTGTGAGCTGCATCCTCAGTTTACGGCTACATCTTTGGCTATGACCAAGACATGTTCTTAGTCTCCATTAAACTAGAGTAGAACATATCAACATGTATCTCCATTCCGTTGATGAGATGGGACTAGCAGTTCAAATTTAGGCCAAGAATTTTAAATGCTTGCAGGTCTTCAAAGTTCAGCAACAGTAGACAACTGGAATGCCAGCAACCATGACCACAAGTCTTTACCACGAATGGTCTGACCTCCCGCCTTCTTGTCCTGTCCCTTCGGTGGGCAAACTAAAGACACAAGGAGAGAGGAACTGAAAACATCCCTGGAGAAGGGTTACATCCCCGTAACCCTTAATTCAGGGTCCTGTGGCACCATTTCATGTGGCCCTCGTCACTGTCACCACTGGACGCAATTGCAACAGCCGTAAATGTGCCTTTGGCTGATGTAAATGTGTTTATGACAGCTATGAGTGTGTTTTACGGCAGCATTTATGGTGGGGGGGGGAAACTATCAGTCTGGCCCTCTCAGCTGTCTGAGGGGGCATGGCCCGGCCCATGGCTTAAATCGGTTGAGGACCCCTCCCTTAATTTGACTGCCCATTCACCTTCATTGGTAAAATGTCATAGGTTTCCTTCAGAACTTTCCCAACCTAAGTGAAAGAGTTTCAGAGGAGATTTCTTTCTCTCTCAAAGGCCTTTATCAATCATATGCCAAACTTAATAACCTCTTATCTCTCTTTTCGTGTATTTGTTTTCCTCCTTTCCCATCTCTTAAGAAACATTGAACATTTGCCGGGCAATTCTTCTGCAACACTCCCATTGAAATGAATGGACACACCATGGTTTTGTATATGGCCGGTGGATTTCAATGGGAGTAAGTGCAAAAGAATTTCCTCTAGAGTTGGTTTGTTATCTTTGTTCTTTTCATTTTAGAAATGAAATCTCTCCTACTGTGCACTTTAGTGCTAAAACATTAATAAAAATTAACTATGTTGTGTTAAAGTCTTATTTTCCTTCCTGATTTTGAGAAACACTAAGCAGATTTTGGAGGTCCTCCGCCCCCACCACCATCCTGCAAAATGTCCTATTTCCAATACTATATGGACATAATTGCTCTCCCATATTTCTTTTACATGTTTATTTATCTGGATCTTGGTGACTATAGTACTTACACAATGTACCTAGGGAAGAGAAAGGTGAAACTCCATATGATCTTAGAAGAAAGTGGTTTTAAAGGAAGAGGGAATTTATATATATTTTTTAAAATCATATTTTATTTTTCATATGTTCATGTTGTCTGGCGCTTTATTCTAGTGACTGTATTTCCATTCATCTGTAGTATGATGTTCTTTAAAAAATGAAATTAAAAAAACAACCCTTGCATTGTAAGTCAAATTGCCTTGGTAGTTTTGTGAAATGTGGAAAGTGTCTATAAACACTCTACCCTAAGGGGCAGGAGGAGGTCTGTTAGTTTATATTTCCTTCTCAGCAGATTTATCTTTGGAAATGTAAAGATGAAGAACATCTCAAATAAATGTAAGGGTATTTAAAGTCTTGTTTCAGGAAGCGCAGTGGCTCAATTGTTTAAGATGCTGAACTTGAAGAATGGAAGGTCGGAGTTCAATACCCGAGTACGGCACGACGGAGTGAGCTCCCATCTCTGACGCAGCTCCTGCCAACCTCGCAGTTCCGAAAGCAAGAAATTGCAAGTAGATAAATAGGGACCACTTCGGTGGGAAGGTAAACGGCGTTCCGTGCACTCCGGTGTCTAGTCATGCTTGCCACATGACCACAGAAATGTCTGCAAACACAGACAGCGCTGGCTCTTTGGCTATAAATGGAGATGAACACTGAACCCTAGAGTCAGATATGACTGGCGAGCTTTACCTTTACCTTCAGGGTTAACCCAAGATCCTTGTTCTATCCTCGTTCTGAATCTTATCCTAATTGAAATAAATGGCAGTGTTTAATTTTGAATATCCCTTGGCCATCCTGTCTTGGGGCTTCTGGGATCTGTAGCCCAAAAGGCTGATCTTGCATAGCATTGGTGTTACTTTTCAATGATTACCTATGCAACCCTACCTTTCTCAATTCCAGAGCCCCTTTAACATAGCAATCAAGTCATTGGGTTAGCCTTTAAAACAACCTGGTGTCTCTTCTTAGAAACCTATCGCCACTGTAGATGTTCTGAGTTGCACTAGATGATTTTGCCGTTCCTTCTCAGTCTACCTTCCAGGGTTGTCAAGAGGAGGAGAGCTATGGACACCAATTTAATCTTATTGGATTAAATAAAAATAACCTCCAAATAGTCTATAAATGGAAATCTAATAGTCACAATTAGAGTAGACCCATTGGATAATGGAACTTGCAGAAGAATTCACTTGCCAGATTCTCAATGGGCCGACTCCAATTGTGGTTAGGAGATCTGTTTGATTACACATCCCATATCTGTTGTAGTTCCTCTTGGAATGTCCACTTACTCAGTCCCCTTCCCCTACTTTAACTAAGGCTAAGTGTAGCATCTCTTGCCAACCTAGCGGTTCAAAAGCAAGCAACTGCAAGTAGATAAAAAGGCACAGCTTCATTCATTCATTCATTCATTCATTCATTCATTCATTCATTCGACTTATACCCTACCCATCTGGGATGGACCCCCACACTGGGCGGCTTACATTATTTTTATAAAAATGAAACAAACACAATAAAGACATTAAAACAACCACCACCAATCTAATCAAAATCAGAACCGAGGACCCCAAACTCTTGTGACAGAAAGGCGATGGGAGGGTCTCCTATTTGGTCTTCAACAAACTGCTAAAGGCCTCCTCAAACAGAAAAGGTTTCCCATTGTTTCTTAAAGGTCCCCAAGGAGTCAATCAAATGCAGCTCCACCGGCAACGTGTTCCATAGAGCCGGAGCTGCCACCGAGAAGGTCCTATGTCAGGTAACAAACTTTCTAGCCAACCTGGGAGTCAGAACTGGGAGTTGAGTTGTTTGAGAAGAATGGGTGAAGCAGGCCTGATTTCCGAGGGGAAGTCCCTCCGCCAAGTAGGATGGTCCCAAACCGCTTAGGGCTTTGGTGGGAAAGGTAACAACTTTCTGTGCATTCTGGTGTCTAGTCATGAGACACATCAAAAAACAAAAGCAAGAATGGAAGCAAGCAATGCATACCTAACGTTGATTCCTTCTCTCATTCTTAATGACCTGGGAGCTCAGGGTAGGTAGCAGAGACAGAGGGAATCCATGCTAGGTATGCATTGCTCACTTGTGTTCTTGATCTGTCTTCTGCTTTGTTTTTCTTAGACCATACCTGTCAACCTTCCCGGATTAGCCGGGATTTCCCGATTTTCGGCGCCGATTTGTGCCATTTCCCGCCCCGCGCTGCCAAAACCCCAGAATTTGGCAGCGGGGGCGAGGAGGTACTGCGCATCCCTTCTGCGCAGGTCATGTTCTGCGCATGCGTGGAAGGGTTTTACGCTTGCGTAGATCCCTTTTACGCATGCGTAGAAGGCTACGCAAGTATAGAAGGGGGCTACACAAGCGTAAAACCGTTCTACACATGCGTAGAACGCAACTTGCGCAGAACCGATCTGCACAGGTCCCGGATTTGTCGGAGCCGCGGTTGGCAGGTATGGCTTAGACAACTATCTAATAGAGCTTCATTTCTTCACCCACTGAGTGCTTATTGTCTCTGAGTTCCTAAAAGAACCTGAGCCCATCTGTCTTAGCTACTCAGAGGGTCTCTCCTCTCCTTCATTGAAATGTTCCTTCTCACTTATTCTTGAACTCCCTGCTTTGTTTATCACTCTTCTTGGTTCTCATTTGTGACTATATTTATCACTGTCATTTCTAGCTATTCAGCCTTGAGCATAACTTTGTCATGTTCTGACCCTTCTGTGGTCTTTCTTCTATTTCATACTTGCCAAGGCTATTCATCCACCCTGGATTCAATGGTGTCTATTAAGTCTAGGAGAGCCAGAAACATAGATTGCTGAGTTTTGTTTGTTTATATTTTGTTATCATCACAAATAAGAAAGCCTAGGTCCTTCTTCCGTTTCCCGATCAGTCCTTGGACTGACAAAATGAAGCCACTGTCTGGGCTTTGTCATTGGCCAAACTAAAGTCCTCATCGGTGCATGTTTCTGGCAAGAATCAGCAGACCAGTAAATGAGCCGGATTCTGTATCTCTCCACATTCACAAAGCATGTTGTTGTCCGCCAGAAGCACCCACTTGAGCATGTTGGTCTTGCATTTAGGGACTCCGACCCTCAGCCTATTCAGGGTCCTCCAAGCAATATAGGGGAGATTGAGATCTTCAGCTATATCCTCCTTTAATGATGTTCCTTGTCCAGTGAACTGCTAGGTTGGCAGGAGCTGGGACACAGACAGGTGCTCACTCCACCGTGCAGCACTTGGGTCTCAAACTGCAGACCTGCCGACCTTCTAGTTGTCAAGTTCAGCATCTTAACCGCTAAGCCACCACAGTCCCATTGCACTTAACACTGGTGCGAAAAAGCAGTAGGATTCTGGCTGGTGAAATAACACGATCTGTTGGAAATGGAGGATCAGAACTCTTGTGGACGAATGCTGCAAAATTTTGCAATGGGACTAGGGAAGGGGGAAACATGTTCCTACTCTGTCAACACCAGATGTCAGCCACAAGGTCAGTCTGACCCACCTTTCAGTACCCATCTTCATCATCTGAACCTCCAGGGCTCCTGGCTGAACTCTCTGCCTTCTACCCATGTTGCCTGAAGGTCATGTTTGTGTTTTTGCAAAGCAAGGTCTGGCGACGTAGACCCATTTATTCTCATTACAGATTCAAATGGGGAATAAAATAAAATAGCTTTATTGGAAATACAATCACTTCCTTCCCTAGATGTAGAAACAAACAACCTCTGTGAAAAGCCAATGACGTTGTGATTTTTAGAAATCCTATGGTGGAAGCAATTGGTTAGTGGTACGATTTGATTCAGATTTCGTGGTGGGTTGGGAAGGAAGGGACTGCAGTGGCTTAGTGGTCAAGACACTAAACTTGATGACTGGATGGTCGGCAGGTCAGCAGTTCTAGACCTTAGTGCTGCACAAAGGAGTTAGCCCCCGTCTCTGTCCCAGCTCCTGCTAACCTAGCAGTTTGAAAGCAAGAAATTACAAGTAGATAAACAGGTACTGCTTTGGTGGGAAGGTAGCAGGATTCCATACACTCCGGTGTCTAGTCATGACTGCCACATGTCCGTGAAAATGTCTCCAGAGGCAGAAAGCGCTGGCTCTTTGGCTATAAATGGAGATGAGCATGCGTAGAAGGCTTTTATGCATGGGTAGAATGGACCTGCGCAGAAATGTTCTGCGCAGGTCCAGTAATCTCCGGAGCTGCACTTGACAGGTATGCAATTAGTTACAGCTACAGCTCCAATCCTTCCCCAAAGGTATTTATTTATCATTATAATTGCAGCGTGTTAAAAGGACCTTGGTCCTTTCTCATTATGCAAAAGTAGCTAAAATAGTTATCTTTAGTATCCTTAAAATTTGTCATCTCATCAGTTCTAGTCATACCTGTCAAGTATTCCGTATTGGCCAAGATTTCCTGTTTTTCAGCACTCGTTCCTCCCCTTTCCCGCCGCTGTCCCACATTTGAATGCTGCGCATGCGTGCCCACGGTGTACATGGGCAAATGGGCTACTGCGTATGTGCACCCATCTCTTTCTTTAGAGTGAGTGGTGGTATCAGTGCTAAACACTCCTGACCCTTCAGTTCTGGCTTGGTGAAGTCTGTTACCCTTCTCTTAATTATTTCTTTCTGGAATAGGTAGATCCATGGAAGGGTATCTCTATAGCAGTGGTGGAAAACCTATGGCATGTGTGCCAGAGGGGGCACTCAGAGCCCTCTCTGTGGGCATGCACACCGACCCAGCACAGAGTTCACCCTGCCCCTCTGCCCAGCAGCCCAATGGGAGCGCTTCCTCCTCCCCTGTCTGGGTTAAAGCGGGTAGCTCACATGACACGTGAGGTTGTGATGTGGACAGCAGACTGTTGAGTCTGTGGCAAAGGTGAGCTTGGGCACTTGGTCTCTAAAAGGTTCACCATCACTGATCTATAGACCCCAATAGTGATCAAGTAAATAGTAAAGGTCTCCTTTACGCAAAAAACCCCAGTCATATCCAACTCTAGGGATCGGTACTCATCTCGATTTACAGCCAAAGATCCAGCACTGTCTGCATCTGCAGGCAGTTCTGTGGCTATGTGGCAGGCACGACTAGACTCCGGAGTGTATGGAAGGCTATTACCACTCCAACCAATGTGGTACCTATGTATCTGCTTGTAATTTCTTGCTTTTGAACTGCTAAGCTGGCAGAAGATGGGCGCTGGCTCCGAAACGCAGCATTCGGGTCTCGAACTGCTGACCTACCAGTTGTCAAGTTCAGCTTCTTAACCACTAAGCCACTGAGGCCTGATACAGACTATAGTGGTGGGAAATTTGCTGTATACAATGTATAGTACTGATATACTGTTACAGTCTCAGAGCGTGCTAATTCTTCATCTTGCTGGCTCATGCAAAGGAAGGAATGAAGGAATGAAGGAATGAAGGAATGAAGGAATGAAGGAAGGAAGGAAGGAAGGAAGGAAGGAAGGAGTCTGTGTAAGCCATTTGGATAGAAAAGCAAGGAGCAGTAATAAATGGGAAAGACACTAATGAAAAACCATAAAATAAAGTTCAAAAAAGAGGAAATAAAATATTGCTATAATAGGAAAGCACTTTAAATCTCCAGCTTCTTTGGAAACCTCTGGATCCACTCATGGCTCCACATCATTTAACTTGTCTGCTAATATTATGTACAGTCCCCAGCCTTAGGTACCATTAATCACATCTCATTAGATTAGCCTGCTGTTTCCATATGTACTGATGTCGACCAGTTCCCACAATTTTTGTTTTGCTGGATAATGGATTAGAAACACTGATGTAGGTTTATTAAAAGCCATAAACATGTAGTCTTCTTAGAAGTTGTCTCTCTTAGGAAAAGAGAGAGAGAGAGAGAGAGGAGAAAAATAAGCTTTTCTAAGGGACTGCAGTGGCTCAAGTGGCTAAGACGCTGACTGGGAGGCGGAAGGTCAGCAGTTCGATTCCCGAGTACTGCAGGACGGAATGAGCTCCCGTCTTTGTCCCAGCTCCTGCCTACTTAGCAGTTCAAAAGCAAGAAATTGCAATTAGATAAATAAAGGGGGGGCCATAAATATGAGCTTTAATGCCCACTTGATGGCTACCACTGAAGACATCAAAGATGATCTGGGTTGTAACTTCAGCAATTGATTTCTCTTAGTTGCTCCCTAGAATCATCACCTCTGCAGTGTTAGTTAATGAACACATTTTTATTTCAAATATAAACATAAGAAATAAACAAAATGGCAACATACAAATACAATGTAAAAGAATACACACTATCCTTAAAAAATTATATAAACTACTATGTGCACCCACCATCAGTGGGACATTCTTCTTCTGCTTCTTTATTGGCGATCCTCATGGTGATCAGCCATGAAGACTGTCCTGAGAATATAATGCAGTGGCATTACATCTGCTTTCCACATCATAGCATGACACCCATAGTACTACTGATCCAGTTCTGTGAGTCACTTTCTGGTCCCGAGTCCTTTTGGCATGCAAAGTCCATATCAGCCCTAGGCCGGACTGATTAAGCTCCTGCCCTCCGTCAAGATGGATTCAAGTGGGATTTAATCTAGTTGGGGACCATCATCCTTCCCTGTGTACTTCGGCTCCCAAGGCTGTAAGGGTGGGACATTACATACCTTAATTTACGGCTGGCTTTTGAGCAAGGGTGACCTTTACTTATATAACATTTTCTTCATATATTTCCCCCCTCGTTTCCAAAAGATACACAATCTTGCCCTAGCTTTACTCTTGCCCTTTCACTAAAACATATTCAATACATTCTCCCCATATTTCTCTAAAGTCAGAGTTTTTTTAATGTTCAGCTGCACAGTTTATTCCAACCCTTTGTGACCCGATGGATCATTGCCCGCCAGGCACCTCTGTCCTCCACCATCCACCTCAGCCCGCCCAGCTCTGTGCCCATTGCGTCTACAATACCACTTAGCCATCTCATTTTTGGCTGCCCCTTCTTCTTCTGCCCTCCACCTTTCCCAGCATCAAGGCTTTCTCAAGTGAATCCTCATTTGATGTCCAAAGTACTTCATCTTCATCTTTACTATTTGACCTTCTAAGGAGCAGTCAGGGTAGATTTCTTCTAAGATTGACCTATTTGTTCTCCTCGCTGTCCAGGGGACTCTCAAAACCCTCTTCCAACACCACATCTCAAAGGCATCGATTCTTCTGTGCTCAACTTTCCTTATGGTCCAGCTCTCACACCGATACATTACCACCGGGAATACCATTGCTTTGACTATGCGAATTTTTGTTTGCAAGGTGATGTCCCTACTTTTAACTATGTTCCTCAGGTTTCTCACAGCTTGTCTCCCAAGCATCAGTTGCCTTTTTATTTCATGGCTGCAGTCTCCATCTGCAGAGATCTTGGATCCTAAGAAAGTAAAATCTGTCACTGCTTCTACTTCTTCCACATCTATTTTCCAGGGACTGATCGGACCTGTTGCCATTATCTTGGTTTTCTTGACGTCGAGTCACAAGCCAGCTTTTGCACTCTCTTCTTCAGTTGTTTTTTTTTACTAATGCATTTTTAAAATGCAATTGTCATTTATTCCCATATTCCATCTCTCTTTATACCAATCAGCCAATTCAAACTCACTGTCTACTTTCCATTTATTTTGACAATAACCAGCCTCAAAGCTGTTGCCAATGTAATAATCATTTCTTTCTCATTCAATCTATCTGCTCATTTCCAAAAGCCATTAATAATACTATTTTAGGACACATCTCCAACTTTATGGACAATAATCTGCATTTCAGCCAATGCTGCATAATTAAGAAAGCACCACAAAACACTATGACTTTTTTTTTTTTGGAAGCACATTATTTTCTGGCTAACAGGCAGAAACTAGAAGAGACGCTTCCAGGAAGATCTTACTTCTCCCTTCTTGTTTTGATATAGTACACATAAACAAGAGTATTAGATACGATGAATTTGCTCTGATGAAAGCCGGCAATCTGGTTCACGTCGCCTAATCAGCTTTAAAAGGGCTGCCTCGGTTCCAGAGAGGCAAACCAAAATAACCTGACCTACCTTCACCCAGTAATCTTTAAATACCGCTCAACATCTGCCATTCAGAACTCAGAAATAATTAATGGCCTTCGGAAGAATTTTTAGGAACCACCCCAGGGGGTCCTGTTTCAAAGTGCAAAAGTACAGCTACACCCCCAGGTTGACCCAGACAGGCAAGTTCACTCTACTGGGTTGAGAGTTGACCGCTGATCCGTAAGTACAAGCAAGGTAAGGTAAGGGTCAAGTTCTCCCTTGCTTCAAAGCCAATCGTGTCCGACTCTAGTGGGTGGTGCTCACCTCCTTTTACAGCCAAAGAGCCAGCGTTCTCTGCATTTGCAGACATTTCCGTGGTCATGTGGCAGGCAGGCAGGGCCGCCATCAGGGGGGGACCATCAGGACTCCCGTCCTGGGCCCGGAGATGACGGGGGGCCTGGTGGTGCCGGGAAACCACTGATGTGCACATACGCAAACAAACCACATGTGCGCAGAAAACCACAGGAGCTCACTCAATTGTGCAGCACTCATGTCTCGAACTGCCAGTTTCATCCGACTCTAGGGTTCAGTGCTCATATCTGTTGATAGCCAAAGAGCCAGTGCTGTCTGCATCTGCAGACATATCCGTAGACATATGGCAGGCATGCCTCAACACCGGAGTGCATGGAATGCTGTTTACCTTCCAGCCGAAATGGTCTTATTTATCTACTTGCAATGTTTTGCTTTCGAACTGCTAGGTTGGCAGGAGCTAGGAGCTCACTCCGTCATGCAGTACCCGGGAATCAAACTCCAACCTTGCAGTCACCGAGTTCAGCATCTTAACAACTCGAGCCACTGCAGTCCCTCTGCCTAAGTAGCAGCTAATAAAACTGTGGCCCATGTTTCAAACCAAATGAACTCTGTCTGCCTCTTTAGTTCAGAAGTGGGGAGGGAAGTTACTTAAGTTACTTCTAGTCCTGCTTAGAGCATGAAAAAGTCACCTTTTTTGAACTATAGGTTCCAGAATCTCCTAAGAGTCAGAGGTTGGGAGTTCGATTCCTCATTGTGCCTCCAGGGAGAAGAGCCAGCCTAGTAGCCTTGGGCAAGCTACATAGTCCCAGGGCGTCCCCTATAGGAAAGAATGGTAAGCCCCTTCTGTGTTTCTTCTACCTAGGAAACCCAGAAAAGGGTCGCCGTAGGTCAGAACTAATGATATACAATTACTATTATTGAAGGTATTATTTCAGAACCAGTGCGGTGTAATGAATAGGGTGTCGGATGGTGAAAATTTAGACAAGGGGTTCCCAACCTTTTCAAGCCGGGGCCCAGGTCACACTCTCTCAGTCAGTTCGAGAGCCGGATGGCCATTTTGCCCTGTCTGCATGATGGGGGTGGCCATTTTGTCCCAACATCTTCAAAGGGGTGGCTATTTTGTTTCTTGAATGCCCTTGGAGTGGTGGTGGGGCCACAGGAAATGGCACCGGGGGCCAGATCTGTCCCACAGGTCTCCGGTTGAGGACCCTTGCTTTGGTTCATGCAAAATGCATCACTCTTCATGGCATTACCAAACACTTTGTAGCTGTTTGTTGCCAACCTGTCACACCTATGGAATGAAACAGTGGTACAATATTAGGCGTCACAGTTAGTCTTTAGACTCTGTCCCTTGACCTTACCCATACCTGTCAACCGCGGCTCTGGAAAATCCTGGACCTGCGCAGAACGGTTCTGTGCAGGTCACTTTTTATGCATGTGTAAAAGCCTTCTACGCATGCGTAAAAGTGACTTGCGCAGAACCGTTCGGTGCAGCTCGCTTCTACGCATGCGTAGAAGGCTTTTACACATGCGTAGAAGGCTTCTATGATCCCCTTCTGCACAGAAGCCTTCTACGCATGCGTAGAAGGGTTCTATGCAAGTGTAGAAGGGTTCTACGCAAGTGTAGAAGGGTACTACGCATGCATAAAAGCCTTCTATGCATGCGTAGAAGCGAGTTGCGCAGAAGGGATGCGCAGTAACACCTTTCCCCCGCTGCCAAATTCCTGGGTTTCGGCAGCTCCGGGCGGGAAATGGCGAAAATCGGCGCCGAAAAAGGGGAAATCCCAGTCAATCCAGGAAGGTTGACAGGTATGACCTTACCATTCCCCAGCAAATATGCTTATTAGAAAATCAATTGTTTAGACAACTATCAATTATAAAGCAGCATGAGGTGATCCTATAAAGGTATCTGTTTTTTCCTGTATTTACACAAAACAGTGAATTCCTTTTCTCAGTCTTTATCAGAAGGTTCTTTATATGGGTGTTTCCTTATAATGTATATAGTATTGCTTCATTTTCTAGACATTCTCTATTTGCTAAATAGTGCTTTCCTCCTTGTTCTGTGGTAATTCCACATATTGATTTTCCAAGAAAATTTTTGGCAGGCAGTTCTGGTTTTACAGATGAATAACTCAATATTACTTTTTGAAGGTTTCTTTACTTCTCAGTCCATTTTCTGCCAGGGACATTATTCTCAGGATTTAAAGAGGTGAAATGTGGCAGATCTACGGGGCTATTTAATACATCACTTAAAAGAAAGAAAGAAAAAACAGCATTGCAAAAAGAGAGAAGGGTGGAGACAGTGCAAAGTTGGCATATTGAATCTATTATAGGGGTGCCCAAACTGTGGCCAGTGGGCTGGATCTGGTCCCTGATGCCAACTCATCCAGCCTACAGCGCCCTTGTCACTCCTGGAAGTGGAAGTAAAATGTGCCCATACGGGCACGATATACTTCCACTTCAATGAGCGACGAGGGCATCGTGGGCCAGATGAATTGGCATTGGGGACTGGATCCGGCCCACAGGCTGTAGTTTGGGCACCCCTGGTTTAAGCAGAGAAAATTTCAGCCTAAAACATCTATCTCATCCTGTCGTAAAACATATGTATTGCAAAGCAGATTGCAAGGTGCATTTTACTTCTGCTTCCGGTGGGAGGTACTGTTGGATTGGGGCCGTGAAGCGGGTTGCACAAGCTGGATCGGAACCGCGAAGCGGCTGTTGGGTCCCGGAGGAGACTAGTCAAGTAACGACACACGAGGCAAGATGGAGCGAAGACCAGTGATTTAATGAAGGCAAATCATCAGTATTTATCATGTTCAGGCTGCATGTAAAAGCATTGCGATCTACCATACTGGCAGGTTTCACACATCATGTTTACACAAGTTAATTGGGGAAGTCTACAGGGGAAGTTAATTAACTAACTTAATTAACGGCAGGGGAAATACATTGTTCCGTGTTATCCGGGGTAAACAAGTGGCTAGTATTGGTTCTAGAGCATAAAGGAATACGTAGACGCGAGATTACCTATTGGTGCCTAGCGTGTTAGTCATTAGCTCTCTATTGTTCGAGCTGTTTGTCAGATCAGCTATTGGTGAATTAAACTCTATCTAATATTCTGCTCCCCCAATTTCTGTCCCCTCAGGAACCCCTGGTAACGATGTGATCACCCATTACCGGGGTTCTGTCAGGGCCAGTTATGCCAATTGTGTGCGCGGATCCCATAGGTACCATGTGACTGGCCCGCTAAACCACATGACTGGCCCCCTGAACCACGTGACCAGCCCACACCCCGAAAGGTTTGAGCACCCTGATCTAACACATGTTAACAGAAGTTTAGAAACCATTGCTATAATTATAGAAATAAAAACATTCTGTAGCAGTGACATTTTTTGCTACAGATACCTGATAGGTTTTGTTCTGATTAAACTTTTATTGGTCTAAGAGGGGGCAAAGAAAAGAATTAACAAAATTCCATTGCCCTGGTGGCATGGTGGTTAAATTGCTGTGCTGCAACCAAAAGGCTGTGAGTTTGATCCTGACTAGGACTCAAGGCTGACTCAGTCTTGCCTCCAACCTAGGTCGGTAAAATGAGTACCCATGTTGGGGGGCAAAATGCTAATTAACTTGTGAACTGCCCAGAGAGTGCACTAAGCGCTACGGGGTGGTATAGAAGTGTAATTGCTATTTCTATACTCTTGCATTTTTGTTGACATTGAAAATATCATCCTTTCCCCCTAGGTCTACCACATTTCCCCCCCCCCTTTAAGTAATAAAGTATATTTTAATTAAAAACAAAAACAAAACAACCAAGAAATACAGTACAATAAATGACAGGTCTAGATTATAACTCCTCTTTTCCCTAATAAGGTAAGGCTGTTGATGTTTCCATTGTTGTCTTGTTGACGAGAAGTTTATGAAAAATGCAAAGCTGGCATTTGGTGGCCGCCGGGCAGACTGTCTCTGTAGATGAAACAGGCTCCGGAAATATCTAATCCCAACAGGTTCTGAAATCTGCAGAGCTTTTCTCTCTCACTGCAAAGTGTCAGGTATTCCATGATGCAGTTTTCCAGCGAGTAAACTAATAGCAACATTAGGTCTATTTGCATATGCTCATTAACTTGCATACTCTCCCTCTCTGATGCATGGGCTTAAACCAAACTAATCTGTAAAAGGAAGGAGGTCGCTCACAAGCCTTGAGGACTCAGCAAAGGGTGGGCTCCATGGCTCTTAAGGTGTGCTAATTGATCACTATCTTCTTGGGCCCCTGTTTCAGAGGGCTTTTATTTTACAGCTGCAGGCGAATACGTCAGGATGAGTAAACTCATGGGGATACACTGTTTTTTTCTGAACCCAAAGATCCAGCCCCTGTTGCCCAAAATGTGTACATCACAGCTCGTGTGGCTGTAGATACCAAAAAGAATACATGCACCAAAATTAGGAGAGAGAGAAAGGCTTTATTTTAAAAAAATACTTTTGCAAAAGGACTGTCTTCTCTTCTAGAGATGGACTGAGAAAAGAAAGATAATCAGCTCAAGAGCACAGGCACTTTTATAGATCAACAAAAGGCAAGTTTAGAAACCATACATTCCATTGTTACCTCATCTTGAGCTCTGCCCCTCTTTCACAGACTTAAGTCACTTTAATGACTGGACCATGTTAGACCCATTTCCTTGATGGCTGCGCCAAAAAAGACCATTTCCTATATTCTAGAAACAGGGGTCAATGGGCTTAATATATACAAATGCCTAGAGCAGTGATGGCGAACCTTGGTACTCTAGGTGTTCTTGGGCTTCAATCACCAGAAGCCCAAGTCAGTACACCTGCTGTTCAGGGCTTCTGGGAATTGAAGTTCAAGAACACCTGGAGTGCCAAGGTTCACCATCACTGGCCTAGATGCAAGGTGGAGGTAGAAGGTGGCAAGTGGAACTTTATTGTATTTGGCTTTTGCATACAATAAAATTGCTTAACAATTATTTAAAATATTGTTCCTAGAGTCCTTTTGTCAATAGCAACTAGAAGCCTTGACCATAGATGCCCTTAACAAGGTGTCAGGAATCAAATTTTACTCACGAGCAGGTCTTCTTGCCCACCAGCGGTTGGCTCCTGCTTCTGAGCTGCCGCCCTCCAGCTAAGCAACCCAGGATACTAGATTAGTGTAGATAAGGTAGCGAATAGCCAAGTAAACACTCCAGGCATCTTCAGGTATTTTAAAAGTATATTGTAAGCAGAGTAAGTTACAGAAGAAAGTTTATCAAATGTTCAGAAAGCGCATCAAAATAAAGAAAGCTTCCCTTTTCATTCATTCCTTCATTTTAATATTTATATACCGCCTTTCTCAGGCCAATGGCCAACTCAAGGCGGTTTACATAAGATAAGAATGACAGAGCACAAATATCATATACAATACAAAATCCCACAGTTCAAAAATCCAGTAACAATAAAATACAATATAGCCCCATAAACAAAGGCAGCAGCAATACAATAATGCAATATAGTTTGAAAACATTTCAAAGGGCAGGAGAGAAAACCTCATCCTAAGAGTCCCACCAAGTCCAATAAACAGGGCCAGGAGGGACAGCGGCAACTACATGTTTGCAGTTCACCCTTAGCTCAAAACTTTAGATCAAGTGAGCATGTTGCCTCCTCCCTCTGGGTTATATCTCCTCCCTCAGGGTCCACCTCCTTGCCATCCCCCTAAAGGAATCCAGCCAATGATCATACAGTATAACATGTCCATCAGACATTAGGTTTCATTTCTTCCAACCCAGGAGGCCAGCATGTCCACACATTCCAATCTCTCTAAGGTATGTGCTAAAGGGTCTCCCCTGCATGGAAATCTCCATCTTGGATGAGGCTGCACCAGGGCAGCAATCCTTCCCTGACACAAGGATGGCCAAGAATATCAACCAGTGCTACTAGACCTCATGGTATCATGGGCCTACTGTAAGAGTAACTCCAAAAAAGTAACTTTTTTCCTAACTCAGAAGACACATGACCAGTCTAACTTTTTTTTTTGGGGGGGGGAAGAGGTAGGGAGGATTTGAACAATCAAAATTGCTTTAAAAAGCAACAAGCAGGATGATCTTGAAAGCACAGTGAACTGTAAATGCAGGGATCAGTTTGTGCTTGAATTGCATCACAAGAGATGTGGCAGCTGTGCCAAATTATTTATTTTTCAACTGGTAAATGTGGCTGGCTTTTACGACACGGGTGACGAGCTTTCTGTTTTGTGTCTGGTATGCAGACTATAGCAGATCGGCAGTGGCAAAGCAAATCAGGTACATCAACCCCAGCTGATCCTTACGGCTAAGCCCTATTCATTTGCGTCGAGGGAGAAGGGAAACTGGAGTTGGAAGTGTGATTGCGCTCCAGGAGTTGACAGACAGTCGGCTGTGATCCTCGGTTTCCTCTCCTCCCTGTCGATTGAAGAGGTTCAAATGTGGAGAAACGGAGCCAGGATTACAGATGTCAACAGCACGCAATGAAAATAGAGGGAAGTCCCTGACATTGATACAAGCAGGGCTAGGGTCGGATAGACTTCATTAACCTGGTGCCTGCCAGATGTTTTGAACATCTCCTGTAGTCCATTGATCATGTTGGCACAGACCAATGGGATCTGTAGTCACAACTTTGCAAACAAAACATTTTTTGATTGCAGGTCCTACAATCCTGGGCCCCAATGTGTCAAATCTGGACTTCCAGAAGACAAATGTGGTTTTGAAATGGAAGTCCATACATTTTTGAGCTTCCCATTTAGTGAGCTCCTTGTTGGGGTACACAGAAAGAGCCTCCTCAAAGATTGTGGTGTTCTTGAATCACAATCGGGCGTACCCTGGTAACGGCAACCTTGTGTTGCCAGCTAATCTTTCTCACACTAGGTCAGGCGAAAGGAACTGTAGAATGACCTCACCAAAAAGGTGGCTTCGTTTTGGCAGTTTCACGACTGGCCTAGAGATGGGAAAAGAAGACGTTCCCCGTCAAAGAGTTCACCTTTGAAATGCTCATGTAAAGAAATGAGGGGTTCAGTCTTCTTCTAGGCCAGATGTGAAACTGCCAAAATGAAGGCACCTTTTGGTGAATGGATTCTGTGGTTCCTTTCGCCTGACCAAGTGTGAGAAGGATTAGCCGGCAACACAAGGTGGCCGTTACCATAGTACACCTGATTGTGGTATTTTTTTAACCACAGTCTTCGAGGAAACTCTTTCTGTGTACCCCAGGGTTTTGGTGATAAACAAACATGAACTTCAGAGAAATGAGAGAACTTACCTACCAAAAATGCATTCGTAGACACACGTACATACATATGAGAATAAAACATTGTAATCCAATGTGGATTTGAATTGAACAAGCTTCAGGGTGGAAATAAAAGAACATTGAGAAACTTGACTCTCACTCATTTAATATAATAATTGTATGCACTGCCCAGATCACCTCCCTTATTAAGTCTATACCAGTGATGGTGAACCTTGGCATTCCAGATGTTCTTGAACATCAATTCTCAGAAGCCCTGATCAGCAGAAGTGCTGACTTGGGCTTCTGGTAATTGAAGTCCAAGAACACCTGGAGTGCCAAGGTTCACCATCATTGGTCTATACTAAATATACCTGCTGTTGTCAATGCTATCAATTTGTTTGCAACTACCATCCATCCCTCCCCCTGCATATACATTAAAAAGCTCCAACCTAATTTAGTTACAGACCCATGGGTAAGTCTCTTTCGTACATGAACCTTGTTTCTAGAGCTGTGAATTCTTGTTTGGGAAAACCCTGCTGTAGATACACAGAGATAAATCCTTTGGACACGATGTTGTGAGTATCAGAATTTAAACCATGTATTCTGGCGGGATCACATTAGATTTGAGTTCTATGTCACTGAGGCAAAAGCACTGAAAAAAGAGAAGGATTTAGCATTTATAATGTGAACATCTGTCAGTTGATTTTTCTCCCAAACATCTGTTGAAATCATTTGGGGGGGGGAGGAGAGGGTTGGAAAACCTGATGGGCAAAGCTGAGGTTGCGTAGGGTTATTGGTAGATATCTATCCAATCTGGCCAGGTTATCCTGCTATGATAATAGAGTAGACCATACTACCAGTGACTCAACACTTAGTATCAGGTGGTGGTTAACTAAGCTGACAACCCTGAGGACTAACAGCCTTGGGTGCCGAAGTCCACAGGGAAGGGTGATGGTCCCCAAGTGGATTAAATCCCACTTGAATCCATCTTGATGGAGGGCAGCAGCTTCATCCACCTTGGCTTGGGGTTGATAAGGACTTTGCGTACCAAAAGGATTAGTGGTACGGGAGTCATGCTGCCATGCGGAAGTCAAATGGAAGGCCACGGCATTATATTCTCAGGACAGTCTTCATGCCTGATCGCCATGAGAATTGCCAAGATTTGGATTCGGATATGGGTGCCGAAGTCCACAGGGAAGGGTGATGATCCCCAAGTGGATTAAATCCCACTTGAATCCATCTTGATGGAGGGCAGCAACCGCATCAATACTGGCCTGGGAATGAGGAGGATTTAGTGTGCCAAAAGGGCTCAGGACCAGAAAGTGGCTTGCGGAACTGGACCAGTGGTACAGGGGTCATGCTGCGATGCGGAAGGCAGATGAAACGCCACGGCATTATATTCTCAGGACAGTCTTCATGCCTGATTGCCATGAGAATTGCCAAGATTTGGATTCGGATATGACAGAAGAAGAAAAAGCTATCAAAGCCATTGCCTTTTCTGCATGCACAAACATTAGAGGTTTAGGCATAACCGTGTAGATTAATTTCACGTAATACAGTTTCCCTTAGCATTCAGTTTGATGCTTAAAACACTAGCTAGAGATACCTTGTTGTAAATAGGGACAACCGACAGATGTGCTTTTTGAGGAGTGGCACGAAAGGATGTTTGATTTGAGAACTCCTTCTTCTGTGTTCTCCTTTATTCTTTTAAAAAATTGAAATATGTTGGATAAGATTGTTTTTACAGAGCCGCCTCGGGTCTCTGCCAGACTTTGAGAACTGCCTTCTTTTTAGGGGAATTGGGCTCCTTTTGATGGCGAGATGAAGGAGCTCTTCAGGGGAAGGAATGAAGAATTTATTAGGCAGAAACATAAATCTATTGAACCGTGGTACCGCAATTGCGAGGGGTTCATTAATTATCTGATGTTTTTGCTTCTCTGGGAGAATCAAGTTAAAGAATTGACAGAGGCATGGATAGGGTAATTGGGGTGGAACCTGAGGTGTCTATGGCTAATGAGATGGCCACTCGCTTTATGGTCATCTGGCCAGAAGGAATCCCATTGTTTTTGAACAAAGTTGTGGTCCTTTAGGAAATGGAGAAAGAAGTTCTGCTAAGAAGGTTGGGAAAAGGCATCTGTAGTTAGAATACTTTTTTGTTGTTCAGTTGCACAGTCGGTTCCAACCCCCTGCGACCGCATGGACCATTGCCCGCCAGGCACCTCTGTCCTCCACCATCCTCCTCAACCCGCCCAACTCTGCCCATTGCGTCAACAATACCATCTAACCATCTCATTTTCTGCCGACCCCTTCTTCTTTTGCCCTCGACCTTTCCCAGCATCATGGCCTTCTCAAGTGAATCCTCTCTCCTCATTTGGTGGCTTCATCTTTCAAGGAGCAGTCAGGGTTGATTTCTTCTAAGATCGACCTATTTGTTCTCCTCACTATCGAGGGTACTCTCAAGACTCTCCACCAGCACCACATTTCAAATGTGTCTATTCTTCTGCGCTCAGCTTTCCTTATGGTCTACCTCTCACAACCACACATTTTTTTTGTTGTTCAGTCGCACAGCCGATTCCGACTCTTTGCGACCCCATAGACCATCGCTCTCCAGGCACCCCTGTCCTCCACCATCCTCCTTAGTCCACACAGCCCCGTGCCCATTGTGTCTACAATACCATCTAGCCATCTCATCTTTGGCCGTCCCCTTCTTCTTTTGCCCTCCACCTTCCCCAGCATCAAGGCCTTCTCAAGTGAATCCTCTCTTCTCATTTGATGTCCAAAATACTTCATCTTCATCTTTACTATTTGACATTATAATGAGCACTCAGGGCTAATCTCTTCTAGTATTGACCTATTTGTTCTCCTTGCTGTCCAAAGGACTCTCAAAACTCTCCTCCAGCACCACATCTCAAAGGCATCTATTTTTCTTCGCTCAGCCTTTCTAATGGTCCAGCTCTCACAGCCATACATTACCACCGGGAATACCATTGCTTTGACTATGCGGACCTTTGTTTGCAGTGAGATGTCTCTACTTTTCACTATGTTCCCCAGATTTCTCATAGCTTGCCTTATTTCACAGCATATTTGCAGAGAAAGGAGGTTGGAAATGTTGACTTCTAAGATACTTTGGGGACTCAGACTCACAGTATATCCATTGTCTATTTTACCTGGGGCAATTGGTGCCAAAACGAAGCCACCTCAACATCTTCGGAACGGATATGTGCCTCAAGTCCACCAACTCTTATCTGGGAAAAGCCTTATGGCAAGAACAAACATTGTGTGAATGTGGAGAGATGCAGAATCCGGTTTGTTAGCAGGTCTTCTGAATAATACTGGAAATATTTACTGATGAAGATTTGAGTTTGGTCAATGACATAGCAAGAAGTTGGCTTCATTTTGACAGTTTAATGTTTGGCCTGAACATGAAAGAAGACAAAGAACTCTTAAAAAAACACAAAAAGTCTCCGCCAGATTCAACAAGGTAGATTAACCCTTCCCCGTAGTAACTTTAACTACACACAATAGGACACAACTGAAGAGTTTAGCACATAGAGAACTGTCATAACAATTGTGGAAGAGTTTAAAGAAATATGCATGAGATACCCTAAAGCAGAGGTCTCTTAAGGCTTCCAATTTCCTAGCTTATGGAGATTAAATGAAACACAAGACAGCCTGAACTCAGATTTATAACTAGCCAGCTTTGGGATCATTGATCAAATACTTATTTAGAACACATTTGTTCTGCTAAATATTCCCGTTTCTGTGCTGCTGTTATTATCCTCCCTGCATAGCTGTCAAGTATCCCTTACTGGCCAGGAAAACCCCTTATTTTACCCTCTTTCCCGTCGTCATCCTGTATTAAATAGACTGCAATACCCTATTGCTGCCATTGGAGGGCAGCACAGGATAAGCATAGCTGTCAAGTATCCCTTATTGGCCGGGGAAACCCCTTATTTTACCCTCTTCCCTGCCGTCATCCCGTATTAATTAGACTGCAATGCCCTATTGCTACCATTGGAGGGCAGCACAGGATAAGCATAGCTGTCAAGTATCCCTTATTTGTCGGGAAATTTCCCTTGTTTCCAAATCCAAAACTTGACAGGTATGTCCTCCCTGTTGTCCACATGATGTTGTCCTTGGCCGGATTAGAACCATATGATTTCCAACCATTTTACATGATTTCCCGTATGTTTTTTGTTCACCTAACAAAGCAAGGTTTATTTTCTCTCGCCTTTCCTGGAGGATGGAGTTGTGTGCAGCAGTGCCTTTTGTTGCACCTGTGCAGTCATGGAAACCCCAGCCACTGATACTAGAGGATCATTGTTGTTGTAGTCCAAAATGCATTGTTGTTGTAGTCCAAAATGCCTGGGCCAAGGGCTCCTTCCTTTTTAGATGGGGATAAAGATGGAAGCATTTTGAGCCACGGGGAAGCAGTCATGTTTGTGGTAGGCTATACAATTGTAGCTACTGTTTCAATTAATCCACATGTGGCTAAGATGCTGACCGGAAGGCGGCAGGTCAACAGTTCGATACCCGGATACTGCAGGATGGAGTAAGCTCCCGTCTTTGTCCCTGCTTCTGCCGACCTAGCAGTCCGAAAGCAAGAAATTGCAAGTAGATAAATAGGGACCACTTCGGTGGGAAGGTAACAGTGTTCTGTGCGCTCCGGTGTCTAGTCATGCCTGCCACATGCCCACAGAAACGTCTGCAGAAGCAGACAGCACTGGCTCTTCGGCTTTGAAACAGAGATGAGCACTGAACCCTAGAGTTGTATACGACTGGCTTTTGAGCAAGAGAAACCTTTACCTTTATTGTAAAATACAGCTATCTCCACCTGCAAGTAGGACATGAGCACAGAAGTTGTATTTGTACCAAACATCTGTATAATTTCTGGCTACAGCCACACTGTCATCATATACAGTACCCGTCTTGTCAACGATGAGACCCAAGCATCTCTGTCTTGAACCAGGTCTGAGTTTGGTCCAGTTTATTTATAAGCTTGCTACAATCAAAGAACACAGTGGCAAAAGTCTAAATAAAACTTTATAATGCAATAGGAAGTTTATCTATTATTTAGTTTGGAAACAGTTGTCTCCTTTAATACAGAACTATACATTTCCGTTAGATGCCTCCTGTTCTTTTGGTGGTTGAGGGGTGTGCATGTGTGCGCTCGCGTGTGCACGCTTGCTCATGCACACATTTTTTTTGCTGGTCATGACAATAAGTAGAGCCAATGAGCAGAAGGTTTCAGTTTGAGCTGCCATGCGCACCTGGTTCCATCTCAAGTCCCTTAGCTTGTAAAAGGGGCTCCATCCTTTTTTAAATTGCACTAAGCTATTTTGGAATTTATTCTAGCTTCACCTTTAGTCTTTGCAACAAAGGGCCCGTTTTCAAGCAGCTGGAAGCCCTGGCGCATGATATTATGAGTTGGAAATTTCCCTCGATCATCTACCGATAGCCAGAGAAATAAAATATTTTTCCATACAATCATTGTAGTGCTGCACCCCTTCACCGAATAGGAAAATAAATTCCTATTTCTGTGTATTGCTGATCAAGAAACTATCCACAGCTCCAGCTTCTCATCTGATCCACAGATGATCAGGGGAAATGATCAATTCATGATATCCTGCACTGCTTGCAATGCAGGAGTCTCCAGTTTAGCCCAAACCAAGCACACAATTATTATTATTATTAGGCTTACTAAAGATGTGAAGAATAGGAGAAACTGGTGAATGCCTTGGTTTGGCATCAGTGTAGCATTGTGACTGTATGTGTCCATGGTGTGTTTATGTACTACAGAGATGCACAATTATTTGTTTCATTTGCAAGCGTGAGAAATAAAAATTATCCCCGTTTTTTTGCCTTGCATGGGAGATGGTGAGCAAATTTCCCCTTTTGGGAGAGTAATTTTGAGCTGTTGTGCAAAACTGCCCTTGCTACTCCTCGTTGCATGGACTTTTTAAGGTTGGAAGCACCTTCAGGGGCCACGATGGCTTAGTGGTTAAGACACTGGGCTTGATGGCTGGAAGGTCGGCAGGTCAGCAGTTTGAGACCTGAGTGCTGCATGGTGGAGTGAGCGCCTGTCATCTTTCCCAGCAAATGCCAGCTTATCAGTTTGAAAGCAAGAAATTGCAAGTAGATAAATAGGTACCACTTCGGAAGGAAGGGTAACAGCGTACTATGTGCTCATGCGCTAATCTGGGTTCTATAGTCCTATTTTACAAAACAAAGGGATTTATGGATTAACACAATCCTTCCTCCCACTATCCTTCTTTTGACTATTCAGCAATAACTACACTTCTTCTCAATAATGGAGTGATCGGAGTGTTTTGCATACCAGTAAAAATAAACTAAGGGGCCATGATGGCTTAGTGGTTAAGATGCTGATTTAGATTTTTGATGACCAGAAGGTTGGCAGGCCAGCAATTCAAGACCCAAGTGCTGTGAAACGGAGTGCACTCCCATCATCTGCCCCTGCTCCTGCCAATCTATCAGTTCGAAAGCAAAAAATTGCAAGCAAATGAATAGGTACTGCCTCAGAGGGAAAGGGGCTGTGGTGGCTCAGTGGTTAAGAAGCTCGCCTTGTTAGCTGGAAGGCTGGCAAGTCGGCAGTTCAACACCTGGATACTGCATGACGGATTGAGTGCCTGTCTCTGTCCCAGTTCTTGGGTACATGAAATGAGCCTCATTTGGGTGTTCCCTGAGTGGAGTTTCTTCCGCAAAAATCCTTTCAACCCAGAATAATTTCTCACACAAAATTATTATTGCAGCTCCCCTGGTGGCTTAGTGGCTAAGACGCTGAGCTGGAGACTGGAAGGTCGGGGAGTTCGAGACCCGAATACTGTATGATGGTTTGAGCGCTGGTCTCTGTCCCCAGCTCATGCCAACCTAGAAGTTCGAAAGCAAGAAATTGCAAGTAGTTAACTAGGGACCACTTTGGTGGGCAAAACGATCTTGGGGACATGAAAGGAGCCTCATTCGGGCGTCCCCTGAGCTGAGTTTTTCCAGCAAAATATCCTTTCAACCCAGAGTAATCTTTGACACAAAATTATTATTATAGAGGGAAAGGTAACAGTATTCCATGCACTTCAGTGTCTCGTCATGCCTGCCACATGCCCATGGAAACATCTGCAGATGTTGAGCACCATGCCCTAGAGTAGGGCATGACTCGCTTTCAAGCAAAGTAGACACTGATCTTTACTTTGCATCTTTCCCAGATAGTTTTCCTGGTTTCTGATGTATGTCTCTATTAACCTCCAATGTCCCACAGAGGCGTGTTTCGGAAAAGTCTTAATGAAAATCCCCATGCCTCGACTCATTCAAATGTTGGAGGAAGAGAGAACTCAACAGGTGGAGTTTAACTGAGAAATATTCAAGCAGTCTGGCTTTTAATTCATATCTTGCTTTCCGTCCAAAGGGGAGTTACTCGTCTTTTCCATAAGGGTTTGGGGGAGGAAGGAAAAAAGAGAGTTTCACACTCAATAAATATTGTATTTCTAGCCACTTGTGTATCAAAGAATGCCATAATTAACATTAAAAAAATTGATTAGATGGTTGTTTGCATTTTTAATTTTTTTTCAAAAAAAAAAAGCCAGTTATAATTAAAATTTTATCCGGAGAGGTTTCTCTGGGAATGGAGTGGCAGCAATCCCCTTAATGATGGAGTCTTAATTAAGGGATGATAATAAATTTAAGATGCAGGGGTTCCCGTCTCACCATTTTGGCCCCTGGAGGAAGCTTGAGAAAGATTTGCAGATCACAAAGGGGGAATCAAATGTCTCGGATTAAGGTAGTTAACTTACAAGGAATTGCCTCCCTTATGTTGTCTAGTTTACACTTTTTGCATTTCTTGCTCCAGGCTGGCAACTCCCAAGGAAGAGAAGTCTTCAAAACTAACAGATATAATTTTGCAGTAGAATTACTACAGCCTACTACTTCCTCAGAGATACTTGAGAAAGTGGACGTGGAAGTTGACATGAAAGGCAAGATCAAACTTTCTGCCTTTCCTACTTTTTAAAATCCTCTCCCCAACAAGAACCAGTCAATATTCTGTGGCTGTCGAACGTATGTGATGGCCAACCTTGGCACTCAAGGTGTTCTTAGACTTCAATTCCCAGAAATCCTGATCATCAGGAGGGCTGACTTGGGCTTCTGGGAATTGAAGTCCAAGAACACTTGGCGTGCCAAGGTTGGCCATCACTGATTAGACCAGTGATGGGCAGTCTTGGCCCTCCAGCTGTTCCTGAACTTCAATTCCCAGAAACCCTGACCAGCTGGTGTGTTGACTTGGGCTTCTGGGAATTGAAGTTCAAGAACAGCTGGAGTGCCAAGATTAGACCATCACTGGATTAGACCATCCCTACTGGGTTACATTTACGACTATGCCTGCTCTTCCTTGCTGTTGAGGTTTATTCCTAACTTTTAAAAATATCTGTATAAGCTTTGGGATTCACCTGCACATGTTGATCTCTCCATTAACTGGTTGAGATGATGGTACCATCTTCATTTCAGGGGCATACTTTAAAATAGGGTTAAACATTTGCGCAGTTATGAAAGGCTGGTGAAGACAATTTGGCCCTCAAGTCTGACTGGATCTACTGGACCCATTAGAAATAATCTCATTTAGTAAAGGTCATGTGGTAGGCATGACTAGACACTGGAGTATATGGAACACTGTTACCTTTCCTGCCAAAGTGTCACCTATTTAGCTACTTGCAATTTCTTGCTTTTGAACACCATGTCCTATTAGTTGCAATTAGCTCTTGCAAGGGCTCAGTCAGCTTCAAGGGCTGGGCAGCCATTTTGCCTTGCCTGCACAACGGGGGTAGTCATTTTGTCCCAACAGCTTCAAAGGGGGCAGCCATTTTGTTTCTTGAATGCCCTTGGAGGGGTGGGGGGCCCACACAAAATGGTGCCATGGGCCAGATCTGGCCCGTGGGTCTTAGGTTGGGAGCCCAGGCTTTAGAGGGTGTTTCTCATCTCTATTTACAACCAAAAAGCCAGGGCTGTTTGCATCTGCAGATGTTTCCATGGCCATGTGGCAGGCATGACTAGACACTGGAGCACATGAAACACTGTTACCTTTCCTGCCAAAGGGTCACCTATTTAGCTACTTGCAATTTCTTGCTTTTGAACACCATGTCCTATTAGTTGCAATTAGCTCTTGCAAGATACATAAGCATTACATAAACACTAATAGGATTTCAAATGCCAGGTTGTGTCCAAACCAGCCCTCAATATTCTTCAGTCCAAAACTTCTTCGTGATCAGAAGCAGCCCCCTCTATTTTCCTTTTCTAGTGACAGCATGGTCTAGCTTTTCACACATTTCCTGAGTTTTAGAACTCAGACTCTGCTCGTTGTAATGGAACAAAGTATACCCTGTTCTTTATTCTCATTCAATATGGCAATTTCAGATCAGGGAAAGAAAAAATGGTAAGTAAACAATGTGTGCCTCGTGGCTTTGGTGAAATGAAACTTAATGTGTGATTGACATGTCTTGCTGTAAGATCATTGGTTGGAATCCCTAAGGAGTAGGGCCAAAGGTGGACCCTGTGGGAGGAGATATAACCCAGAGATGCACGCACACATGCAAGCCGATGGAGAGACACTCTCTGGAATGCAGTGCTTTTAAGCTTGCCAAAATGAGGAAACTTGAGAGAAAGAGAGGCCCATGGGCTATCCCTGGAACATGCAGCTTGCTTCATTTCTGCTTTGAAATGCTTTCTAAACTTTTGCTGGACTGCATCCTGAATTTTGCTATGCTTTCAATATATTTCTAAAATATCTGGAGTGATTACTTGGCACACGTTACCTGAATCTACACTAGTTTCATGGGCACCCTTTGCTCACTACCTAGATTTTGGTCGGGAGTGACTGGGCACACCGATAGGAAAAGCTCTGAACTGCTGGGTCCGATCTGGACCAGGGAAGCAGGATCAGGCGCAATCCCATCGCCAGGAGGCCGGAGGACTACCGAGTCCTACCTGGGAGTAAGTGGAGTGTTACACTCATTTGTCTTGCTAATTTTTTTTATTTCTGTTCCATGCTATACAGCGAAACTGAGATCGTGCAATGGGCTTCCTCAAAGCCAGCTCAAAATTTCTGCTGCACATTATACTTTTCATCTTTGCAAAATGGCTCCTGGCCATTTCTGCTCTGGTTTCCATTGTGCCCATATGATTTTTTTTAATCTATGACTGTGAACTTGGATTTCTTAAATTCATGTTGAAGGATAACATCTGGCTTATTTCTAATTGGCTTCTGTCTGTCTCTGAGTCTTTCTGTGTGTTTAAAGAGCAAATGTCTGATCTTAAACCTGCCAAAACTGCTTAGTTTTAAAGTAGTAGGGCAGTTCCCTTCCAGCTTTTCAGTTTGATTCTCAATTGTTTTTCAGAAGAAAAAGTCCCAAAGATAGTTTCCATTTCTGCGAGGTTCTGAGCAGCATTATGGTTGTGTCTACATACGTCTGGCTAGTGTTTCTTGATAGTATTATTAACATGATTACAGCTCTTACAGAGAAATCAATTACTTTTAAAAGTGTTTACATTTGGCAACGATCTGCCTGAATGCATCCTCCTAATTTATTTTGAATTATGTAATATTGATGTAACTGTTTGCACCTGCAGAAATGAATTAGTGCATAATCGTTTTCTGAGAAATCTTAAAAGTAGGAATGATTACTCATTCAATTACATTAGAGCAGGGGGTCAGCCGAATCCGTCCCGTGGTGCCAAATCATCAGGCCCCCACCATTGCGCCAAATGTTTACGACAGCCGTGGACGCATTTATGGCAGTGTTTACAGCAGGGGACCACCAGTCTGGCCCTCTAAACTGTCTGAGGGCGCATGACCATACCTGTCAAAATGTGGTTGAGAAAATATGGGAAGCACTGCTGCCTCTGACTGGCACGCATGCGCAGAAACCCCTCACGCATGCACACCTCCACCTCTGATGGGCGTGCATTGCAGTAACCTCTTTAAACATGCACATAAACCCCTCATGCATGCGCAGAAAGCTTTCGCGCATGCGCACCTCTGCCTCTGATGGGCATGCATGTGCAGTAATACCCCCTCTGGCTGCTCCAAATTTGGGAGTTCCATGAGTCCTTTTGGCACACAAAGTCCTCCTTAGCCCCAGGCCAGGATTATTGGAGCTGCTGTCTTCCACCAAGAAAGATTCAAGTGGGATTTAATCCACTTGGGGACCACTTGCATTGCCTGTGGACTTTGGCACCCAAGGCCATTAGTTGTTAGTCCTCAGGGTTGTCAGGTCCGTTAACCTCCCCCTATCAATTGGTGTGTCGCTGACAGTATGGTCTACTCTTTTACAGTAGCAGGATAACCTGGCCAGACATGAACTTAACAACTGGTTGATGGTTATTACATGCAGGCAAGTTGACTGCAACCTGTGACCACCCTATGGATGAGTGATCTCCAAAACATCCTGTCCTCAGAGGCACCTGCTCATCTCCTGTAAGCTATAGAGGACCAATCCAACTGGAATGTGGTCTTCATCTTTTCCTGCTGCTTTCTACACTTCCAAGAATTGCTGGCTTTTCCAGAGAAGCTTACATTCGCATGATGTGCCCAAAGAAGGGCAAATCTGTGCATGTACCGATAAAGTAGAAGACACCTAAACTTTCAGAAGACTTCTCCACCACCACCACCACCAACAACTTTCTTAGTCTTTGATGTTCTCTTAGATTGTTAGCATGAATAGTTTTTGGGAGGGGGTGGGCGGGAAATAAAGATGTACTAACGTGAGACTATCTTTAAAAAAATCACTGGTGGGAAAAGAACATTGTGGAGGCTTTCTAATGACTCAGGCATGTCTTACTGAGTCATTCCACCTTTTAGGTTGCTTGAGATGACATACCAGATGTTGCTCAATGCAGTTTTGAAAGCCGCAAAGTCACTCAACGAATTTGGAACGCATGGCAGCATGCCTACAGTTTCCCGTCTTCTCTTTCCCCTCCGCCTCTCCTTCTCTTGTTTATAGCACGCAACAGATCAGTCACGAGGGTGCCCAAGTGGCCAAAGAGTCACAACAATTTCGTGAAACATACTGAATCCCATTCCCTGGCAAGGTTGGTGCATTACCTTGTTTGCTGCTCATGGCGAGTACTACATGTGCTCCTTCCACCCTGATACTGCCAACTCAATGCACACAACTCTCAGATTCCAGACAAATTATCTTGGAACCTAAGGAAGAAAATTCCACATGCCTCTGTGGCAGGCATGACTAGACACCAGAGTGCACGGAACACTAGTGGAAATGGTCTCGGTGTATTTCTCACCATCCACATGATGTAATGTTAGCCTCGGTACCCTTTGTGACAAAATCTAGATCTTCCCAAGGTTTCTACAGTCCTTATTGACTTCATGGTTTATTGTGCCATATCTCCCCCCCCAACTCTTTGCAAATTGTGTTTGTGAGTTTTCAGAGCACCTAAAAATCCGAGGCCTTAAGCTACAGCGTGCTCCGCATGAGTGTAAATCCACCCTTGGCCTCATAGCTCTTGGCAACAATATGGTTTGAAATGAGCTTGGAAATCCATAAAGAGAAAAGAACTGGAGGAGATTTGTGAGTTATTCAGCTCAGATGGAAATTGGTGTTGGGACATTGTTGACCGAGCTTGAATGTTAATGAGTATTGGGTATTACAATTCTTTATTGCTTTGATGTGTGTTTTTTCTCTCCTTTGTGTAACACCCACCATCACTGATCCCTCTCCCATCAAAAATTTCATTGGAATTCTTTCCAGGAATGGATCATGATGTTTTATCTCCGCATGTTTTTTTAAATAAAAAACACACAAAATGATTTAAACCTTTCAGAATACAAATTAATCTAAATGTACTCATAAATGGAGAAACAGCTCCAATGTTGATGTTTATGACATGAGAGAGAGAGAGAGAGCAGATGAAACAGTGATAAATAAAAATCAAATATTTGCAGATATGAGAGACGATTGCACCAGTGAAAAAGCCTTCCTTTCTACAGAAGAGAAAAGGGCTGGAAATCATGATCCAGACTCCCCAATTTCCTCTTTTTTCCTCTTCCACATCGCAAAAGAGTGAAAAACACAATTGATTATTTTCTTGTTAAGATGTCACTCATTTCAATAGGTAAAGTATGTGGATGTTTGTTAGAAGAGCAAGCCTAAGAACCCCATAAGAGTCTAAGTATCAGATTTGTGGATGGCACAAAACTGAGTGGAATAGCTAATACCGTGGAAGGCAGGAGCAGAATTATAATAATAATAATTTTGTGTCAGAAATTATTTTGGGCTGGAAAGATTTTTGCAGAAGAAACTCTGCTCAGGGAATGCCCAAGTGAGGCTCCTTTTATGTCCCCAAGAGCGGGGACAGAGACGGGCGCTCAATCCCTCATGCAGTTTCCGGCTCTCGAACTGCTGATTTACCAGCCTCCCAGTTAACAAGGTGATCTTCTTAACCACTGAGCCACCGCAGCCCCAAGGAACAGAATTCAAAAAGGTCTTGATAGGCTTGAACACTGGGCTGAATCTAACGGGATGAAATTTAACAGGGAGAAGTGCAACGTTTTACACCTAGGGAACAAAAACCAGATGCGCAGTTACAAGACTGGGGATACTTGGAAGGATCTTGGAATTGTTGTAGATCACAGGCTATGTATGAGCCAACAGTGTGATGTGGTGGTAATAAAGGCCAACAAAATTTAGGCTACATTAATAGAAGTATAGTCTCCAAAACCCATGAGGTACTACTATGTAGCACTAGTTAGACCACATCTAGAGTACTGTGTCCAGGGACCCTATGGATTATTAAATCTAGTCTCTGTCAAGGAGGGGCATTGGGGGAACCGAACTCTCAACCTCCAGCTCTATAGCCAGAAGCCTGAGGCAAGGAGCAGTCCAATGTTTCCTAAAGGGCCAATGGGTGCATCTGCTTTTTCATTTTCATCCCTCCTATTTTCCTTAAAGAATACCAGCCTGTTAATTATGCATGATGAACTCCTTCCACTTGGCGGCCTTAACTGGATTTTTCATTTGCTTGTTTAGTTTGCCAGATGTTTTCCTTGCTCATTTTTTTTTTGTCTGAGTTGGAACTTGTTGTCTGGGAATGCGACCATCTTTTTCCTTTAAAAAAAAGAAGAAGAAAGAAAGAAGAGAGGGGAGAAGTGAATAATAATGATTTATACTTCATTCCAGAGACTGAAGAGGCTTGTTAGCTGCATATGATTAGCTGAAGTCTTTGGCCATGGATATATATATTTTTTTAATTTGAGGGAGATGGTCCAGAGATACAGCTGAGTTGGATGGTTTTTTATTTCCAAGTATTGGTTTGGCCCTTGTTTTTAAAAGAATTGAAAAGCAGGAGGAATGTTATTGGTGGATGGATATGTGTGGCTGCCCCCAATTGTCATGGGAAACGTTCCTCATGGCCACTGTTAAGGAACCAACTGTAAGCTACAACTTCTGGTGACATTATGTAAGGCAGTGTTCCCCAACCTTTGGGTTTTAGACTTCAATTCCCAGAAGCCTGAGTCTGTGTGAGAGGTTTTGCCAGATAAAGTTTTCCCAGCAAAAATTGTGGATTGCTCCTGCGCTTTCCTGGGCGTTCATTGATATGTGTGCAATGTGGGAATTTCTGTGGCCATTAGATTGGAAAATCACTCCAAGATATTTATAGTGTTGAACCTGTTCTATGTGCTGATAGTTTAAGCGCCAGACATATGATTTGGGATTATTAGCAAAAACCATTTTCTTTGTTTTTGAGTAATTGACCTCCAACTGGTTCAGTTGGCAATAAGTGTACAAAGAACATAAGGCCGTACGCATCCTGATGGGAGTTCTTGATAACAACACAGCATCATCTGCATATAGCAGTAATGATATATGCTTACTAGCTAGTTTAGGTGGATCAAGATCTCTGTGTTGTAAATGTTCTACTATGTCATTGATGTAAATATTGAACAAGGTGGGTGCAAGCACACAACCCTGTCTTACTCCCCTCAGTGTTTTAATGGGATTTGAAAGGTGACCGTGAGCACTGCACTTTACCCGGATAGTGGTGTTATCATGGAGAGCTTGTATTAAAATTAGAAGACGTCTGTCTGTAGTAGATTTCCCTAATTTTCTGCAAATAATTTGTTTTGAAACAAAAATCAAAAGCATACTTTAAATCTACAAAAGCTGCATACAGAGATGTTATAGAGTTGGAGGAGTATTTGCTTATAAGATGCTCAAGTATTGGACAATGATCTAATGTTGAGTGCCCCTCTCTGAAACCTTCCTGCTCGTCTGCCATAAAGGTACAATCTTCTAACCAGTCCTGAAGTTTCCCCTGAAGATATAGTGAGTAAAGTTTACTTATGACACTTAGTAAACTTATCAGTCTATAATTAACTGAGTTGTTCAGAAGCCTAAGTCATTTCCTCAAAGAAATGATCAGCCAATGTACTGACTTAGGTTTTTGAGAATTCAAGTCGAAAACCCAAAAGTTGGGGAACACTGAAAGGGCCATAAATTTCCAAACTAGCGCCTAGCACTAGGTAGGCCTCATCTTGGTTAAGACATTGAGCTTGATGACTGGAAGGTTGCGCAGGTCAGCAATTCAAGACCCAAGTGCTGCATGACAGAGTGAGCGCCTGTCTCTGTCCAGGCTCCTGCCAACCTAGCAGTTTGAAAACAAGAAATTGCAAGTAGATAAATAGGTACCATTTTGCCAGGAAAGCTAATCACATTCTGTGTGCTCTGGTGTCTAGTCATGCCTGCCATATGGCCATGGAGATGTCTGCAGGCAGTGTTGCTCTTTGGCTGTAAATGGAGATGAGTGCCACCCTCTAGAGTTGGACATGATTGGCTTTTGAGCAAAGGAGACTTTAAGAAGGGTGCCAAGAAACTGGGACAAATTCAGAGGAAGGCAACAAGGATGATCAGGGGACTGGAAACCAAACATTATGAGGAAAGAATAAAACAATTGGCAACAATTAGCCTTGAGTAAAGGAGATGGAGGGGGGAAATGTGAGGATACTTGGAAGATAGTCTTAAAGAAGTAGGAGCAGGATTTGTTCTCATTCGTCCTAGAGTGCAGGGCAGGCAATAACATGCAAAAACTACAGGAAGCCAAATATGGGCTGAATATCAGGAAAAACTCCTTAACTGTTAGAGCAGTACGACAACGGAACCAATGACCTCGGGATGGAGGTCCAATGGAGGCATTCAAGGGAAAATTGGGCAACTCTCAGTCAGATCTGCTTTGATTTGGATTCTTGCATTGAGCATGGGTTTGGCCTCAATGGCTTCATAGACCCCCTCCAACTCCATACTCATATGATTCTATGATCTCAGGTGACAAAATATCTTGGATTAGCCCCAGGGGCCATGTAAAGCCTTCTAAAACTATTGAATTGAATGTTCCCTTTTTGTGTTTTGCTTTGGCCATATGACTTATTGGGACAACAAAGACCTGCACTTTTTAATGCGGTGACGTGGAAATGATGCATTTTGGTTGTCAGCATGTTAGAAGCGTGCAGATATTCGACCAGACCACACACGTAAATCTGCATATCCCTACAATAACTCTTTTAATGAAAGCTTTAAGAGAAAAAGAAAGCCAGGTGCATGGTTGTTGAGGATAATAGCAGGAAGAATTCGTCCATTATTAAAATCTCAACAGCTTTTCAATAAACATTAAATGGTAGAAGGTACAGTATTTTATTGCAGTTTCCTTGGTTCCATTTAAAGTGAGGAACACAGCACAAGGCCTATGATTATTACAAAACTGTATCATTGGAAACTGTGACAGATAATGACCTATATTGTGCAAAGTATTCCCCCCTTCCTTCTACCCATGTAAAACTGTAAAGAACATGTCAATTTAATTGGAAGAGGAAGGTTCTCTATCCTGTATAAACCCATTTTTCAATGAGGACTTGTATTTGGGCAACGACAGGACTTCAGTTTCCAGAAGACCAAGTCAGCACTCCTGCTGATCAAGGCTTCTGGGAATTGAGGTTCAGAAGACCTGGAGTGCCAAGGATAGCCATCACTGACCTAGGCGGACTAAGGCTGATTTATCTCTTGGAATGGACCAAGATGAAGCGATGCTTTCACATTTTGGAACTAAACTGGGACCATCCAAAACACGAGGACAGCCATTTTGGTTCAGTTCCCAAACCTGTTTAATATGGACAGGGGAGAGGAAATGACATGACTGTTAGTTTAAAAAGTTGGGGAAATGAAAACTGGACAATGTCATCCACTCAAGCACTTGGTTTTGACTGCTTAACTTTGAAGATTTTGGGCTTTATCGCTTGTGTGTTCAACCCAAATGCCATCAAATTAGAATTGCCACCTTCATCTCTCTTTACATTGTTAATATAAAATAGTTGTCACTATTTTTTTAATGTACAGTGAGCTCCTTCCTCCATTTTCTAATTTGGTTTTGCTCTTGCGTACCCTCGGGAATGTTTGTTTATTAACTTAGTTTGTAGTACAGTATTTATATGCCTCCTATCTCCCAGAGATAGGAGACCACGGAAACGTCTGCAGAAGCAGACAGCGCTGGCTCTTCGGCTTAGAAACAGAGATGAGCACTGCACCCTAGAGTCGGATACAACTGGCTTTCGAGCAAGGGAAACCTTTACCTTTACCTATCTCCCAGAGAGGGGACCCAAGCTGGCTCACAATATTAAAAAAAAGTAATACTAAAAAGAATTACAAGTCAAAAAGCAATTCTTCTTCTTTTGTGTCCAGATCAAACTTTGGATTGCCAAAAGGAAGTCACTTTCTTGGCTTTGCCATTGGCCAAAATTAAGTCTTCATTGCTGCGTGTTTCCAGTAGTAGTCGGCAGACCAGTAAATTAGCTGGGTTCTGTATCTCTCCACATTTGCAGTGCATGTTATCTGCCACTTGAGCATGTTGGTCTTATATCATATTTAGGCAGTCTGACTCTCAGCCTATTCAGGGTCCTCCAAGAGATGTAGGGGAGGTTGAGTTCCTCAGCCATATCCTCCTTTAATATTATTCTTTGTCCAGTGAGCTACTTCCTCCATCTTCTAATTTGGTTTTGCTCTTGCGTACCCTCAGGAATGTTTGTTCTTGCTATAAAGTTCCTCCTGGATCTGAGCCGGTAGACTTGAGGCACATATCCATCCAGAGGATGACTAGGGTCATTCTCTCAGCATCTGCTGCTAATTCCCACCCCATTAGAAAAAGATTTAGTAGGTTCCGCAATCTGCGGCTGAACATAAAGGCTGCTGTACTTGAATGACTTCCAGATGCTGCTGACATATTACTCCTGAGAAAGGCGAGGTAGCAGCCTATTAGATGGCTGAATGAGTCAGTGAGTCACAATTGGACTTTGCAGATTAACACTCAAAGTCCTTTTCCTGAGCAAATGAATCTTTCATTTTCTGTTTCTTTTTTTAAAAAAGAGAATCTCTTTCCATCTAGAATATGAAAATAATGTGAGCCTTTTGGTAAATTCATGTTCCACCAACATTAAAAATAAAATACTTGGGATGGTATTCCGACAGATCCCTAGAGAGGATGAGTTACATTCATAGCTGACGTCTTAGGTAATGTTGGTCAAATGCCCAAGACAATTAGTTACAACTGCAATTAATTAAATGAGGCTTTGCATCCATGAGGGAAGCAGCAGTTTTACAAATACTCTCAGCTGTTTGGCATTGTTAGCATTAATAGAATATTATGTTGCTTTGCGCTCTGTACTTTGTGTTGTAAATGAGAATGCTCGGCCTTGCTCAATTGCTTTGGCAATAACAGTTTCACAACAAGGAATATACATTAGAGGCGAGAAAGCTCTTAATTGCTCTTCCCTAAAATGTGTTGACAAGCTGGGTTCAAGGCCCTTTTATTTGCCCACTGAGACTGAGTTGATTTTTGGATTTCATGGCAGCAAATCCATACTCTTGTGGGATTCCTGTTGACTTGACTCTCTGGTCTGAGCTAATTCACACATGTGTGAGAATCCCTCCATGTCTCACAGGCCATGGACAAGTGGGTGAAAATGGAGAAATGCAGGTATGTTTGGTGCTTGTGGATGAGACAGGTGCAGGGACTGGTCAGAAGATGAGGGGGGACCTGGCCTGGTTCATGGGAACAGGGGTGTGCTGGCTATGCTAAAAGGGCGCTGGACAGGGAGGGTGTGTGTGGCACCCATGGAGGGTACTGCATGATGTCATGGATTGTAGCCACCAGGTGACATACTTCTGCTCACCTCTGGGGGGTGTCAGCCACTGGGGCGCACCGAGACTTGTCCCTGTGTCCCAAATGGCCAGCATGGGCCTGCATGGGAACAGAGATGGTTGAGAGCACAATCCTGTTTGATGCCACAAGGAGATCTGTGAAGTTCAAGAACCGATTATTTGAGGGAAGGAGTCTCCTCACAAGTAGGGACCTCTGCAAGAAGACTCATGTCCTCCCAGACACCCAAGGGTCAAATCCTGCATTTGGGTTCTCCCCTTGCTGCTCAAACATCTGCAACTAAGTAGGGGTCCAGCAAACCCACTCTAGAAAGCCCTCAGCTGGGGTTGCAATTTGGGTGAGCAAACCCCTGTTTTCAATTCCTGAATTGTGCCTGGAGTGTTTGGACTACACCTTTGGACCATTCTTCTGGCTAGCAGCATATATCCTGGCTTGGACCTAACAGTGGCGGAGTCCACAGGGAAGAATGATAGTCCCCAAGTGGATTCAATCCCACTTGAATCCATCTTGATGGAGGACAGCAGTTTCATCAATACTGGCCTGGGGTCAATGAGGACAATGTGTGTCAAAAGGACTCGGGACCAGAAAGTGACTCACAGAACTGGGTCAGTGGTACATGTGGAAGGCAAATGGAAGACCACTACATTATATTGTTCCCAGGACAATCTTCATGGTTGATCACCATAATGTTTGGAATTGGGTATGGCACTTGAAAAAGAGGATGACCTTCTTAGAACTCCCAGCCAGACAACCAGAGCAGAAAGACCCAAAGCAATACATCCTCTTTTGGTACAGAGAGAAGCGGTCACTGCTGTCTAAATCTACAGATGGACATTTGGTATCAAAGCTCGACTGTAATCTTTGATGTAGTCTCAATGCTAAAGAAGAAGAAAATTGAAAAAACCAAAAACCAATGAAATGGGGTGATAAATGCTTTATAACAGGGGTTGCCAACCTTTTAAAGTTGGGGGTCAGTTCACGCTCCCTCAGACAGTTGAGTTGACCAGACTGGTGGTTCTCGCTGCTGTAAATACTGAGATAAAATATGTCTGCAGCTGTCATAAACACATTTACGACAGCCGTGGGTGTGTTTACAGTTGTCATAAATGTGTCTATGTCTGTTTCTGATGGTGGTGGCGGCATGGGCTAGATGACTTAACATCGTAGGCTGGGTCCAGCCTGCAGGCCGTAGGTTTCCAACCTCTGTTTTAGGGTGTTGAGTGACCTATTTAAAATCGGGATTGGTGCTTCTAGCAGTTTCTACAGGTTGCTTTGGTAATTCACAATTTTTTATAAATCCTTTGCTGGGGAAAAACTATTTTTATATTTAGTGGTGAATGGAAAGTGTGACAGAAAGAGAAACTGTAAAAATAACTTCAGATGGTCATTTCATTTTTTCCCTTTCAATTGAAAAAAAAAGTTTGCAAACATACAGAAGAGAGTAAAACTGTAAGAAGCCAAAAATAGCTAGGCAGGAGATTGGAGTATCTTCTGAAATGAAATGAATGGTTTTTTCCCAATTCTTGAACACGGTGGTAAGAGACAACACATTATGATAAATAGCTACCTTCTTTTTCCATTACGAGAACCTATTTGAGCACAGGTATCCTTCCAGATTTGCCTCCTCTGTAAATTGAAAACAAGGCTTTAAGAGCTTCTGAATTCACCCAGAGGGACGTATTGCATGCGTGGAGTTGAGATCTTTGCTGGCAGCTGGGAATCCCTAGGGGACCCCTTCTGTGTCCTCATTTGGGGTCATTGTGCATATTTTAGAAGGCATGTCTCTTTGGCAAAATCTAGGCTTTTGGTGGCTTTTATGATAATCCAGTGGTTCCCAACGTAGGGCCCAGGACCCACATGATGACTTCAATTCCCAGAAGCCTAAGTACATTAGCTGATCAGTGCTTTGGGGAATTGACTTAGTTTTCTGGGAACTGAAGTCCAAAAACAAAAGGTTGGTGAACACTGTGTTAGTCCCAGATCCATACCATACAGACAGCCACTAGTTAGCTAGGATTTCGGAATGTGATCAAGTCAAGCAGTGACGGGGGATTATATCCAGACGTAAAAGAGAGAGAAAGCTCATTCTCCAATTATGAGCCAAATCAGTAGCTTTATTTAGACGAATGAAAATGTGTGGTGTACAAGAGTTAAAACAACAAACACCAGTCCCATTCAATGCAACAACAACAATTAATCAATAACATCCGAAGGCACCCGAGGCAGACAACGTCAAAGATAAACATCTAACTCATCGGTAATGGTCAAATATCTTCAAAAGCCTCTTTGAAGAGTAAAGTTTTACGTTGCTTCTTAAAAATGTCAATGGATGGGGTCTCAGATCCATAAACATACCTCAAGGATCACCTAAGGTGAGACAGAAAGTGAGATATCAGTTTAATACTGATCCTTCCTTCGTGTTTAATTTCCATGCTGAAACAAGCTGGTCTCCAAGGAATATAAAGAATGTCCCTATGACATAACTCCCGTTACAGATTAAGTGATTTTAGCTGAGTAGCCTTTGCTATTTTCCTGGAAGAATTCCCCTAGGCAATCACTTCCCAACCTCAAAAACTGCTGACGTACATATTTCGTCCTTCCCGCCGCAAGTCAACTTTCTGATCTTGGGTTTGATCTCCCTGTAGGGAGTTCTTGGCAGTTCTTCCTCTAGATATTTTGTCCCTCTGCTTTGTTTCATGTTAATGATTTCTTTATAAAGCGGAAGGTTTAAAAAAAGGAAAAGGAAAGAGTGTTTGACTTTTCTCCAGCCCTGTACTTTTCCCAAGTAAGCTCATTATAGTTTTTGCACAGCTGCTACTCCCCCCCCCCCAAAAAAAAAGCTTCCTAGTTTTCAATTGGCTAGGGAGTAAGAGAAGGACCGGCAACAACAAAAAAGAAATTGGAGAGATGCAGGTTTGTCATTGTGACACTCATTTTTTCTTAAAACGTACAAGAAATTCATTCTACAGGAATAAAGTAAAGCACGACGATCAGCAAATTGCCCATGGCAAAATCGTTATGCAAGGAGGGTTGTGTTGAGGGGCTAGGAAAAAAAAACCCCACATTATCCTTCTTATGTGCCTTCCACTTATTTCTAATTAATAGCAACCTTAATTGGGTTTTTGACATTGTGTGAGATGAATCACCTCTCTAGTTAATTTTCATGACTCAGTGGGGATTTGAACCTAGTTCTACTGGGTCTTGGCCCAGCATTGTATCCATTACATGTCATTGGCTCAATGCCAATAATAATGCTGGTGGCTCCTCCCTTTATCAATAGGGGATATGTTCTGATTCTTACCATGGATATCTGATACTGTGGATAACAGTGAACCGTATATTTTACATTGTTAATAGTGGCCTCTAGTGGCCAGCTCTGGTAATGTATCATAAAAATAAATACTCTACATCAGGAGTTCACAACTTTTTAAAGCCGGGGGCTGGGTCACGCTCCCTCAGACAGCTTTGGGGACCAGATGGCCATTTTGCCCTTCCTCCACCACATGACACATGGTGTGGTGGAGATGGTGGTGGGGCCATCTTAAATGGTGCCGTGGACCGCATCTGGCCCACGGGCTGTAGATTGAAAATCCCTGCTCTACATTGTCCATTTCAAATTTTTTAATTGCAGTTTTTAAGAACTTTGTTACCATTCAGCAGACCTGTGGCCTTCTGGATGGGAAAATCTGAATGAAATGTCATAATTTCATTACTTTTTTTTGGGATCCCAAAAAAGGCCCTAGATCAAATAAAGCTTGAACCATCTCCGGAGGCAAAAATGATGTTTCCTCCCACAGGAAAGATTACAAAAGAGTTGTGGAGCTTTAGAACTTTTCCACTTTTCTGTAAAAAAATTACATATATCTTTATATATCTTTATAGTTTTTAAAAGGGGAGTACTGGTGTTGCTTCTTTTATTTAAGAGTGAAAAATTTGACACCAATCATCCATTTTTCAAAACAGGTGTCAAAAGTACCCAGACTCAACTCATCTCAACTCTACTTTACTCAATCCTACTCTCTTTTTAATAGGAGCTCACTGGACAAGGAGCAGCATTAAAGGAGAATATCGCTGAGGATCTCAACCTTCCCTCTGTCACTTGGAGGATCCTGAATAGGCTGAGGGTTGGAGTCCCTAAATGCAAGACCAACATGCTCAAGTGTGGGCTGCTGGTGGACAACAACACATGGTGTGAATCTGGAGAGATACAAAATTTGGGTCATTTACTGGTCTGCCGATTGCTGCCAGGGGCATGCACCAATGAGGACTTGCGTTTGGGCATCGATAAAGCGAAGAAAGTGGCTTCATTTTGTCAGTCCAGGGTTTGACCGGGACATGAAAGAAGAAGTAATAGATGAGTTTTTATGAGTAGTCATCACATCCTTCTGTCTTCGCCTACCTTCCTTAACCTAAATATTTTATAATTAAATCAAGGCTTGCATGCCATTCCTGAAAAACTCATCAAATGAGTCAGCTTGCTTGAAGAAACCTACCTGCTTCTAGCTCCTATCGCAAACAGTTACGTGGCCACCGGGCATTTACAATTAGCTAGTAGACCACACAGTTTAGACTACCAGTACAAGCCAATCTGTTCAGTTTGGAATGACACAGAAGGGTTGCGTCAGTCTGGCCTTTATCGTGTGGTGCCGTGAAGAGGCTGGTGCTGCTAAACTTTCACGTAGGTGAGACAGATTGAAGAACGGTAGCATATTTCATGGCCTGGCAAAGGTCCCAAATGGCCAGCTTGCTTGGATTCAGAAGATAAATGCCTGTGACCCATAGCTATCTGATGCCTCCCCACAAACATATGGCTGTGTGTGGGGGTTTTTATATTCCCTAAAGATAACACTGGCACAAATTCTCATCTCTTCCTCCCTTCTCTGTGCTGCAACAGAAGGCTAATGCTTGTTCACATATAAAAATAATAATGACTCAAGCCCGCTCTAGGGATGACTAATTTGAAGCTATAGTTCCAGGTAATGAATAAGCACAATCACACCACTAGCGGGTGTCGATGACCAATGACAGGGTGCTCCAACATTGACAATTTTTATAAGTTCCCTTGGTTCAGGCTATGATATTTGGTTGACTGATTCTTCCATTACTTTCAATCAATGCCTTTAGTTTGTAAGCATGGTTGTTTTACTAGGTCTTAAGAGAACAGGTTTCCAGTTCCCATTAAGCCATGAAATCTTCTTCTTTTGTGTCGTGATCAGACCCTGGACTGCCAAAATGAAGCCACTCTCTTTACCCTGTCATTGCCCAAACCCAAGTCCTCATCAGTGCATGTCTCTGGCAGCAACCGGTAGACCAGCAAATGGGCCGGACTCTGTGTCTCTCCACATTCACACCATGTGTTGTTGTCTGCCAGCAGTCCCTACTTGAGCATGTTAGTCTTGCATTTAGGGACTCCAACCCTCAGCCTATTCAGGGTCCTCCATGTGACATAGCGGAGATTGAGATCTTCAGCTATATCCACCTTTAATGATGTTCCTTTCCCAGTGAGCTCCTCCCTCCCTCTTCTAATTTGGTTTTGCTCTTGTGTACCCTCAAGAATGTTTGTTCTTGCCATAAAGCTCTTCCTGGATCTGAGCCAGTGGACTTGAGGCTTATATCAAATCAGAGGGTGTCGAGGGTCCTTCTCTTGCTTAGTTGTCTCAGCATCTGCTGCTACTTCTCTCCTGATCTTAGGTGGAGCAATACCAACAAGGGGATATATCTTCTCAACTGGTATAGGTTTAAGGCATCTTGTCACTATCTGCATGGCTTCATTAACAGCAATGTTAACTTCTTAATGTATGTCATACATTAAGTATACATTGTATAGTGAGTTGGAGGATTCTATAATTTATAGTCATTCCTCATGATATGCCCAAGGTATTGGAGCTTTCTTTGTTTAATGGTCTTAAAGATCGTACGCCCTGATCCTTGAGGTGGTAAAATGGAATGGACGAGAGCCAAGCATTGCTGCTACAATCTCATTGGAGGAATGTCTTCTTCAAGTGCCGTATCCATTCCAGATATTGAATATCATCATGGTGATAGTCTTTCTGTTCCTCACTCCTCAGAACAGTTCTTCTGAGGCTGTTCCTGACTAGTCTCTTAGGTTCCTCAGCCATGTAGTTTGTCTATGTCTAGGGCCTCTCTTCCCAGGGATCTTCCCTTGTATAGTGAGTTGAAGGATTCTATAATTTATGTCGTTCCTCATGATATGCCCAAGGTATTGGACCTTTCTTTGTTTAATGGTCTTAAACAGTTCTTGTTCTTTACCCATCCGGTGCAACACTTCTACATTAGTCACATGGTCAACCCGTGATATCCTTAGCAGCCATCTGTAGATCCACATTTCAAAAGCTTCGATGCTCTTTTCAGATGCTTTAGTCAATGTCCAAGCTTCATTGGAAGAACAGAGAAAGGAAATCCCAAATCAAATGTTGTTTCTGCTAATGTCCATGTAACTTCGACATAGTCACAAGGAATCATTCTGTGCTGGTGTTCTTTAATCATAGTACTGTAATAAGAGTGATGAATGGGAGTTGGAAAATCTAGCTTCGAGACTCACTAAGACATGAAGATTATAGGGAAGTGATGGCTAACCTTGGCACTCCAGGTGTTCTTGGACTTCAATGCCCAGAAGCCCAAGTCAACACTCCTGCTGATCAGGGCTTCTGGGAATTGAAGTTCAAGGACACCTGGAGTGCCAAGGTTAGCCATCACTGTTATAGGGCAATCTTGGATGGATTACTCTTTCTCATCTTGACCAGGGTTGTTTTGAAATAAAAATGAGTAGGAAGAAGAGCCAGAGAAAAAGAGCCTGTTTTGTTGCTTTGATCTCATCGGATAACGTAGCTGATTAATGAACAAATGAATGGCAATAAATACACATTAGGTCACTAGGCCAGGTTTAATCCAGAGTAACCAAGATACTCTGGGTAAGAACAATGTTCCACAAACTTGTCTTCCCAGTTAACTCAGAGCTTTCTCTTTGATTCTCTGTTTCTTAAGTGGAAGACACAGGCCTTGTTTTAAAAGGTTTTGGTTTCAGCTGGTTGTTTTTAAAATATAAAGAAAGACCTTCCGATGCACAGGTTGGATTCAAAGGTTTCCCCCATGGATTGTCAAAGCAAGACCATCAGAACAGATGAAACTCCTGGTGTATGGGAACATCAAGTGATTATTTGTGTAAGCGTTAAAAAGTAATGGTGCCAGTATGCGACCCTGTGGGAGATGGTTCCTTTGATTTCTCCAGCCTCCTTTAAAATTCAACAAGGAATCTTTGGTTTTGAAGTAGAATGGTGACCATTTTCCGTTAGCTGTTTTGGGCAGCAATCGATGGTGAATAGTGTCATACGCTGCTGTAAGTTTAATAAATGCTGCTCCAGTTATTTTATGTGTTTCAAAACCATCTTCTATATGCTGGATTAGATTTAAGATTTGGGTCTGCCTGTTCTAGAATTAGAAGAGGTTGACTTTGATGAACTAAATCAGGGGTCAGCAAACTTGGCTCTCCAGGTGTTCTTGGACTTCAATTCCCAGAAGCCCGAGTCAGTACACCTGCTGATCAGGACTTCTGGGAACTGAAGTCCAAAAACATCTGGCGAGCCAAGTTTGAAGAACTCCGAGTCAGATTATTTGATATCATTTCCCAAACATTTTCTAAAAGTGGAATAATAGGATGATTGGCAAGTCGCCTTTGGGATCTAATGGTTCTTTGCCTGGTTTCGTTAAAAGGTTACTTTTCTCTTCTGCCATTTTTAGTGTGATTTATATCCAGCAGTTATCAAAGAGTTGAAGCCATTCCTTTGTGACTGGCACAAAAATGTTTAATTTGCTTGGTCTGGATTTCATCAAGTCCTGCTTCTTTGCCATTTCTATGCCTTTGTGCAAGATTCATATTTCTAAGGGGGAAGGCCAGTTCCATAAAGGCAGACAGGTGACTCAGAAAACAAGCCTTTTCATTCAACGAAAGCCTTGAGTGGCATCTTTCAATCACTTCCCCCAAATGATAATCAAAAAGGGAAAGGAAGAGCTGCATTGTTGCTCAAAGTTGCATCAAAGGAAGTCAAAGGTGAAAGAGATGACAAATAAAAAGTTTGCTTTAGGGATGTTTCTTTTAAGGGCAGCCTGGATTGATGTGCGTCAGCCAGAATGAGACAGATGCTCTTCGGTGCCTCTAGCACCCCCTCTCTCCATTTTGCCAGGGGTTTGAATGGCTTCCGATCAATGTCTGTTCTACTCTTCAAAGAGTTGGTGGTGATTTTTAATAAGTGAGATGAAACAGAAGCTAGCACAGTACGGACTGCCTGTTGACTCACGGTTATTGAATTTGTCCAAGGTACTGAAGTTCTCTTTGCAGGGGAATGAAGCCGGCACTCAAAGAGGACCCTACAAAGAACAAAGAGTCGGGAGAGTAATAATTGTCCTGCTCTTTCAGCCTACTTTTTTACTGGTTGGCATAGCTTTTACCATTACTCATTAGTGCAACAGCCAAGTAGGCGAGGCACAGAGGTGGCTTTTGGCTCATAATTAATCTGGAATATATACAGTACTGTGCAAAAGTCCTAGACCGCCACCAGCTGGTTTAGGAAAAATACAATGAGTAATTGTGTGTGTGTGATCATAACTCAGATGACCTAACTCCAAGCTTTACCAAACTTGGAGAGGGTTGAGAGGAGAGTTAGCAAAAGACTCTCTCCAATTTTGGTGTGTCTAGGTGGCTCGTTCCGAGTTATCCCTTCTCCCATGTCAGTCACTCAATTTCCCCCAAACCAGTTGGTGGTAGTTAAAGACATTTGCACATTGTTGTATACAGTGGAATCTCGGTTAATGTAATTAATGCGTTCTCTGGGACGTTTCTTACAGTGAAAATTACTTTAACCGAATTTCCCATAGGAATGCACAAGCACCTGGGTGAAAGCTGCATCAATAAATCTGTAACTAGCTGGTCACGCTCCGTCTGATATTTGCCAATCCTGATTTCAGCAGGTAGTGACACCCTCAACTGTGTCCTATTTGAATGTTGACAACCATAGTTGGTAGAGTAGGATCAGACTAGAATCATTACTCTGATGATATCTTCCTGAATCCTTTAGTTAGCACGGAGCTAGGAGCCCTAATGGTACAGTGGTTAAAGTGCTGTACTGCAAGCAAAAGGTTGTAAATTTGATCCTGACCAGGGGTCAAGGTTGACTCAGCCTTCCATCCTTCCAAGGTCGATAAAATGAGTCCCCAGCATATTGGGGGCAAAATTCTGGATAACTTGTGAACTGCCTAGAGAGTGCACTATTTATTTATTGAATTTATTTACCACCCATCTGGGTGTTATCCCACTCTGGGCGGTGAACAAACAGAAAATAAATGACAACAATACCCTTACAAATCAAAACCCACTACCAACAAATACATCATTGACTAAACTAAACTAAACTAATTGGCGGCAGAGGACATCGAAACTGAACCTAGCTGGCTAATCTATTGACAAGAGAACAACGCCCTGAAAGGCCTCCTTGAACAGGAACATTTTAAATTGTTTTTTAAAGGTAGCCATGGGAAGGTATATAAGTATGGTTGCTTTGCTTTAGCATGGACCCTAGGGATGAGGAGTAACTTTCCTAAACTGTGTCCACAGTGGTTATCTTCCCATTAAAACAGCGCTCCTGCCACTTCCCATTCAAAATGTGAATAGATTCCAGGACTTAGAGACCTGCCTGTCCTGATTTGAAAGGGTCTGTGGGATATCAAATTTCTAGAATTGGATCTTTAATGAATTATAGAATCACTGGGTTGGAAGTGACTTTTTAGGCTATTGAGTCTAACTTCAAGGCAGGAATCCCAATCAAAGCAGATTTGATAGATGGTTGTCCAATTCTCTCTTGAACACTTCCAATGTTGGAGTGCTCACCACCTCTCGAGGCAGTGGGTTCCACTGTCCAGATGCTTTATGTTGGACCTGGAAGCTCAAAAGGGGAAGGGTGTTCTTGCTGGTCAAAGAACAGATCTTGGCAAAGTTACTTTAATGTAGCCATACTCCCCAAACCATGCACTTCTCACTGGGTCAGTGGCCAAGGTGGCTTGGATATTCTATAAGTTGTCCCCCCCCAAAAAAAAAAATAAGTAGGGGTACACAGAAAGAGTCTCCTCAAAGATTGTGGTATTATTATACCACAATTGGGCATACCTTGGTAATGGTAACCTTGTGTCACTAGCTAAAACTTCTCACACTAGGTCAGGTGAAAGGAACTACAGAATGAACTCAATGAAAGGTGCCTTCATTTTGGCACTTTCATGTCTGACCTTGTGCTGACCCACCTGAGTGGTTACGGTCACCACATGGCAGCGCTACACAGAGAGTCTGTTCGAGGAGAGTCCAGATATCAAAGTCCAAAAGGCAAGCAGACGTCTGTTTACCGGTAGTCCAAACAAGTGTCTAATCCAAAGGGTGTCCAGGGGTGCTGTCAAGATTGGCAGAGAAGTCAGGGTTACAACAGGCAGGTCAGGGTCTAGGCAAGCAGTCTGGAGTCAAGCATGGTGTAGGTCTTCACATGAGAGTTGTACCGACGCTGGCAGGCTGCGACAGACTTACTTATAAGCCTCCCAACTAATCGGTATCAGCTGGGAGCCTTCTTTGGGGCTTTGCTCCAGCCTGCCTGCATTTCAGGTGTAGCTCCTTTCTGGACCTCTCCCTGACTGAGGGCTGATCACTGTCAGAGCCAGACTCCTGATCTGACAGGTCAGCTGCCGGGGAAAACAGACTTGGGCCATGCATAGGCTAAGATCCCTGGCTCAGGACATCCTCAGGCTCCGGTGCAGGCAGAACTGGGCTGAGCATGATCCCAGTCATCTTTGGAGTCCAATGAGGACTGGATCACAACAGACCTAAACATGGAAGAAGAAGAAGAAGAAGAACCCCCAAAAGTAACTTTCTCAAGCAGTGGTGAAGGAAGGGAAGACACCTTCCTCTCCATTATTATTGTTATGCACGGGGGAATCATACTTCCTGCCTCACATTGGTTCCCAGCAGATGTCTCCCTTCCATTTTTATCCCAGAGGATTTTCCATTCAAGATGAAAGCATCTTTTATCACCCGGCATGACGCTCTCTGTCTGCCAACGTTTTAATCAGCGCATTCATTGTAGTGTTAACTAGCTTTCCGAAGAGGCATTTAATGACTTTAATAAAAAAGAGTTCGGCATAATTGTATTAGATGGGATGGGACTGATTGAAGTGAAATTAGCCTCCATCTCTTGAGACAAGTAGAGCCTTTAAAAGTATCATTTTGCAAAAGTCTTTTTCCTTTCCTCCCCCCCCCCCTTTTGATAAATTGGCCTTGGCAAGCAGTGATGTGAGTCTCAAGCAGGTTGGAGGGAGGGGAACAAGTTGTGGCCGTGTGGTTGTTACTGAAGTACATGTTCCATGGTCCCTAATCCGCATCTCAAGTGCTGGTGAATGATGGGAATCTAGACCAGAAGTTCCCAACCTTTTCAAGTTGGGGGCTGGGTCACACTGTCAGCTTCGAGGGCTAGATGACCATTTTGCCCTGCTTGCATGATGGGGGTGGCCATTTTGTCCCAACAGCTTCAAAGGGGTGGCCATTTTGTTTCTCGAATGCCCTTGGAGGGGTGGGGGGCCCACATGAAATGGTGCCGCAGACCAGATCTGACCCACAGGGGGTTTGACCTACAGAGGGTTTGACCTACAGATTCCAATAATAAATAATAATTTTGTGTCAGAAATTATTCTGTGTTGAAAGGATTTTTACTGGAGAAACTCTACTCAGGGGACACCCAAATGAGGCTCCTTTCATGTCCCCAAGATCTTTTCCCAGTGAAGTGATCTCTGTTTATCTACTTGCAATTTCTTGCTTTCAAACTGCTGGGTTGGCAGGAGCTGGGACAGAGATGGGCACTCAAACTGTCATGCAGTACCTGGGTTTTGAACTGCCAACTTGCCGGCCTTCCAGCTAACAAGGTGAGCTTCTCAACCACTGAGCCACCACAGTCCCCACTGATTCCAATAAATCCTTACTTTTGGCCTTGTAGGTAGAGATGATGGATGTTGGAGGTGCAAATAGACGGATGGACGGACAGATGAATAGATGGACGGATGGACAGACGTTCAGACAGCCAGATGGCCGGCCAGCCAGCCAGCCAGCCAGCCAGATAGATAGATAAGTAAATAAGTAAGTAGGATGTGATTATTCTTTCTGTGCATTCTTTTGTCTTTGCTACTGTGGTATGAGACACAAGTAGCACTGTTGCTGGGAATGTCAGTTATGGATTTGTTTTATTCTCTAAAGGGGATGGCAGTGGCTCAAGTCATTAAGATGCTGAACTCGATGTCTAGAAGGTTGGAGTTCGATTCCTGATTACTGCAGGACGGAGTGAGTTCCCATCTCTGTCACAGCTCCTGCCAACCTAGCAGTTCGAAAGCAAGAAATTGCAAGTAGATAAATAGGGACCACTTTGGTGGGATGGTAAACAGTGTTCCATGCGCTCTGGTGTCTAGTCATGCCTGACACATGACCACAGAAATGTCTGCAGAAGCAGACAGCGCTGGCTCTTCGGCTATGAAACAGAGACGAGCACTGAACCCTAGAGTAGGATGTGACTGGCTTTCGAGCAAAAGCGACCTTTATTCTCTAATATCATATAGCTCAAGGTTGGAGCTTCCCAGGTGGTCTTCCATCCGGTCATTGACCCAACTTGGAACTGCTTAGCTTCAGCAAGGGCAATGCACCATCCTGCCCACCTTCCTACCCTGCTCTGGGTTGTCTGCCTGCCTATCAGTTTCACAGCTAGCCAGCGTGAGAATGACATACACCAGCTGCTGAATATAATTCTCTGTTAAGTTTGCCAACCTTCTTTGTCAACTGACCTTAAGTAAGTGTGGACGTACTGTGGTTGTTTGGAGGGTGTGTGTGTTTGTCTGTCTGTCTGTCTGTCTATGTGTGAGTATTCCTCCTCCTGAGTTGATTTTCCTTCTCCCCGCCCCTCGTGTGTGTGTTTGTTTGTGTGTGTCTGCATGTGTGTGTGTGTGTGTGTGTGTGAGAGAGAGAGAGAGAGAGAGAGGGGGGGGCGGACTGTCCTGAAGGAAGGAGGGTGGATGAAGGGTTGGAAGTTCCAACTACCACTCAGGTCCCGCCCCCTTCCCTCTCGTGCCTTTTGTCACATAAGGCACTATAAGGGCTGTAGTTTTTTCTATTTTTCCTATTTTGTGGGGCCCACACCTCCTCTGGTTTTGACACCCTGACATTGACCGTCTCTCCCATGCCGGGTAAGTGTGTGCACAGTTTGGACGGGGACAGCTAAGGGGTGTGGATTTGTATTCCGGACCCACACGGGGACATTTCTCTTTTATAGGTATAGATAACTGTGCCAAAGGGCGATGTCTCCCAATGAGCAGAACTCAAGACCAAACATTCATGTGGGTATGCAAGAGCAAGCTAAATTAGAAGATGGATGAAGGAACAACATTAAAGGAACAAAAAGCTGAGGATTTCAGTTTCTCCTACGTCAGTTGGAGGACCCTGATTAGACTGAAGTCGGAGTACCTAAATGCAACACCTGTTAGTTTTGAGTGAGTGTTGTAGCAGTCTGAGTTGCAAAAGGTCCAAGAAAGAAGACTATACACCAGATTTAGTTTAAATCAAACTGGCATTTAACAACATTTACAGACAAAGTAAATTAGCATTACATCCAGCACTGTTCAGTTCTGCTCTGCTCTGTTCTGCAAGCTCTGCAAGCAACTTCTATTTCTACAACTAGCAAAACACTTAAGGTTACAATGTATCTTATTAACTGTCAATCACAGCTGAGCTATGATGATTGCTTGCACCTGTTCCTTGTTAACTGACCTCAGTCCGTCCTTGACATTATCTCTGGACTTTGCCTCACTATATGCATATTATTGACAAGACCAACATGATCAAGAGGGGGCTTCTGGCAGCCAACAACACATGGTGTGAATGTAGAAAGATACAGAATCTGGTCTGCTGATTACTACCGGAAACATGTACCAATGAGGATTTAAATTTGGCCAATGATAAAGCCATGCCTCAACCCCAGAGTGCATGGAATCCTGTTTACTTTCCCACTGAAAGTGGTCTCTATTTATCTACTTAGATTTCTTGCTTTCGAACTGCACCTGACCATGGAAATGTCTGCAGAGGCAGACAGCACTGGCTCTTTGGCTATACACAGAGATGAGCACTGAGCCCTAGAGTTGGATGCGACTGGCTTTCGAGCAAGGGCGACCAAATGATAAAGCTAAGAAGGTGGCTTCAATTTGGCAGCTTAAAGTTTGACCTGGACATGAAAGAAAGAAAAAAAATTCCAGAAACAGCAAATAACAGAAATATCTTGTCAGGATCCTGAGTGAGAAATGAACAGGATTGGTGACAGATGGTTTTGAGTCCTGGAATTGCCAAGATGAGCCTGACTCTTGCCTGGAAGGGTGCTTCACTGAATCATGTGCTTCAATGCCAGCCTAGGCGATAAACATTTTTCCAATTAATAAGCAATGACTCGATTTACGATGACAGCTATTCCCATGCAGTTGTTTTAAAGGAGGAAGAACTGATGGAAATTTGCAATGGAACTTTTTGATGGCAGAAGTGTGGAGCGGGGCTGTCAAGTTTTATGTTGTCGGCTGCTGCCTTAGTTTCTACAGCTTGGGGTTGGAGTTGGGGGTTGGAATCCAATCTGCTAGAGACTCCAAAGAAGCATTTCACCTTTTCTTTGTAAATGACGGGACTCTTGAGAACAACAAGATAAGAAGAATAATGCTTACGGCTTCCAGATGTCACCAGGGCTGTTGTTTCTAAAGCAAAGAAGGTGTTTAGTATGCAAAGGATACAGCTTGGAGTCCAATTGGAGGAAGATCAAGGCAGGTAGACTTCACAGTATTTAAATGGCACTGTTGAGAGTGAAAGGGACTGTGGAGGCTTAGTGATTAAGATGCTGGACTTGATGACTGCAAGGTCAGCAGTTCAAGACCCGAGTGCTCCATGACGGAGTGAGCTTCTGTCTCTGACTCAGCTCCTGCCACCCTAGCTGTGTGAAAGCAAGAAATTGGAAGTAGATAAATCAGAACCACTTCGGTGGGAAAGGTAGCCATGTTCCATGCACTGTTGCATCTAGTCATGCCTGCTACATGACTACTGAAACGTCTGCAGATGCCAACAGCACTGGCTCTTTGACTGTAAATGGAGATGAGCAATGTACCCTAGAGTCAGATACGATTAAGTTTCGAGCAAGGGTGACCTTTACCTTTATCTTTTGAGTGGGAAAACCACCCTCCAATTTGTTTGAATGTCAAGTCTGGTGATGCAATCAGCCAGAGTGGGGGCAAGCTCCTTGGAAAGATGCTGGGGTGATAGCCAAACATGGGAAGTTAGGTGGAGCATGATGTCTGGTCCCTACTGTAGATGGTGCCTACCCTACTGTTAGGAAGAATGAGATAGTCCTGTCATGGGAGGCATCAGCAGAGCCTTGGAAGAAAGAAGTGTGTCTCACACCACTGGTCCTGAACCCCTTATACTACTATCCTGTGGCCATCAAGTTGGCGGAGAACTCTGGTCCATCTCACCAGTGTTTGAGAAAGACTCAGGTGATGGGCTTTGGATGCTTGTTTGTGTGATTTGGAGTCAAACTATTCTTTAGTGGTAGCATGCCATTAGATAGTGGCTGAGATCCTGGTGCTTAGCATAGTATTTATTTATTATTTATTTATTTATTTTTTATTTTTCTATCCTGCTTTCCTGACACAAGTGCCACTCAAAGCGGCTTACAACATATATAAAAATACAATAAACAGAGCAAAAAAACAAAAACATTAACCTCAACCACCCAGCAGCCACAAAGGTGCCCAATGGTTCAAAGACCATAAGGGCAGCTGCGTCGACAGCAGTGGTTCCCACCTGTCACTCCCCTCGTAGATAACGAGTCCCAGACAGGGCAAAAGGCAAAAGTCCCACAGACAGCGGCGTCGGCGGCGGGCGCAGGTGGGCTCCATCCCCGAGCGATGGAGTGGCTTCGGGAAGAGCGCGGGCCTCTCTGCGGCGGCGGCGGCGGCGGCGGCTTTTCACCCCTCCAGCCCGGCGTGGCTCGGAGGGGGCGGCGTCGGCAGCGGGCGCAGGTGGGCTCCATCCCCGAGCGATGGAGTGGCTTCGGGAAGAGCGCGGGCCTCTCTGCGGCGGCGGCGGCGGCGGCTTTTCACCCCTCCAGCCCGGCGTGGCTCGGAGGGGGCGGCGTCGGCAGCGGGCGCAGGTGGGCTCCATCCCCGAGCGATGGAGTGGCTTCGGGAAGAGCGCGGGCCTCTCTGCGGCGGCGGCGGCGGCGGCTTTTCACCCCTCCAGCCCGGCGTGGCTCGGAGGGGGCGGCGTCGGGGGCGGGCGCAGGTGAGCTCCATCCCCGAGCGATGGAGTGGCTTCGGGGAGAGCGCGGGCCTCTCTGCGGCGGCGGCGGCGGCGGCTTTTCACCCCTCCAGCCAGGCGTGGCTCGGAGGGGGCGGCGTCGGCAGCGGGCGCAGGTGGGCTCCATCCCCGAGCGATGGAGTGGCTTCGGGAAGAGCGCGGGCCTCTCTGCGGCGGCGGCGGCAGCTTTTCACCCCTCCAGCCCGGCGTGGCTCGGAGGGGGCGGCGTCGGCGGCGGGCGCAGGTGAGCTCCATCCCCGAGCGATGGAGTGGCTTCGGGGAGAGCGCGGGCCTCTCTGCGGCGGCGGCGGCGGCTTTTCACCCCTCCAGCCAGGCGTGGCTCGGAGGGGGCGGCGTCGGCGGCGGGCGCAGGTGGGCTCCATCCCCGAGCGATGGAGTGGCTTCGGGGAGAGCGCGGGCCAGATTTTGCCTGGCCACTAATAGTATGTTGCACTAGAGGAGGCTCATTGAATCAGTGGGGATTGGGTCAGCTGACTCTTCTGTAAGTTCCATTGATCCAAATGTACTCACTCTAGGTGTGATTTATTTTACCAAAGTAAATCCCAAAATGTCTGGCCGGACATCCCACTACGGTAGTGGAGTAGACCGTACAGCCAGCGACTCAACACCGAGTGTTGTGTGGTGGTAAATAACCTGACTCCCTAAAGGGGCCAACAGCTATGGGCAGATGAGCCCCTTTAGGTGGGGTGATGGTCCCCCTCAGTGGAGGAAATGCCACTGGAAACCATCATAATTGGGCTCAACAGCAAAATGAATGGAGGAGGAACCAGGCGCGTGCTGGTATATCGGGCAATTAGGCTTTGTCCCAACCCCACCCCACCCCAATAGGCACCCCCACCACTCCCTGTCCAGCACCTTCCCATGGTGCCCTGCACACCCCTGGGAGGAGCTCTGATTCCCAACAGTCATGGAGGCAAAAGAGGCTGTGCTAGATAGACTGGCTGTGAAGATGCACCTTGTCCATATCCTCAAGGCTGTGGCAGTCCACTGAAGTTAAATCCTGCATGTCTCATTTCATATGCACCACAGGAGATGGCTCCGAGATCATAGTGTGTGGGTCACTTCATGGCAAGCTGGGATCCACCTTAAACAAATTCACGCCAATGGCATTTTCCCTGCTTGCCTCGGAGAGGGAGGGTGAAGACAGCCCAGAACTAGCCAGCCACCAAGACCAGGCATCCTGGCGCCCTGGGGCAGGGGAAAAAAGTATGCTTGGATCGAGTTGCAGCTGATGATGAGTAACTCTCAACTGGAGTAGGCCTATTTGAATCAATGAAACTTATGGAGAAGTTCACCAAAGATTTCAGCTTCTTCTTCTTCTGTGTCCCAATCAAACTTTGGACTGCCAAAATGAAGCCACCTTTTTGGCTTTGTCATTGGCCAAACTTCAATCGTCCTTCGGTACAAGTTTCTGGTACTAATCAGCAGACCAGCAAATGACCTGGATTCTGTATCTCTTCGCATTCACAAAGCATGTGGATGTAACTTACAAAGAAATTAAATTTATGTTGGACAACTGTTGAATAAACATGGAACTGCTCTCCAAACATATCGAATGATTTTAAATGAGATGGTGTTTCCTTCCTCAAAATTTTATGTTGAAATCTTATTCTTTCTCTCGGCATCTGGCAGGCTGGGACAGGATATAAATTTGCAAAAGAAAAAGAACTACACATAGATGTTCTCATTTCAGTATTTGGCATGTTTGCAAAACACCTATCCAGAGGCAGACTTAGAACCAGCTGTAATGGCTGAAAGTAGTAAATGTTTAGGGTGCAGGATTGGTGAGCTAGGAAGTTCCCAAGGCAACATCATATATCTCAGTAATAAAAGATTTTGCCTGGCCACTAATCTCTTTTCTCTTTAAAAAAAAAACCTGCCAAGTGGCACGCAGTAAAAATACTAATTAATCCTCACAACATCCTCCTAATGATCCATAAATATTATCAACAGATGGCTGTGCTGAAACGCAGCAGGGTAGCCATTCTTCAACAAGGTCTCGCGAAAAACACACCACCAGTGGTTGAACGTGTGACAGAGAATATGTTCACAATGGGAATGCCTGCTCTTGTACATATTTGCCAAAGAGTTCTGTCCCACTATGACATACCTGTCAAGTTGGCAGTGTCCAAATATGGGAAGGTTTCCGGGCGCCGGCGTTGGCACATGCGTGGCGCTGCCTCTGATGTCAGAGGCAGTGACACGCATGCGCAGTAACCCCTACACGCATGCGCAGTAACCCCTGCACACATGCGCAGAAACCCCTTCAGCCAGGAAAGGGGTTACTGTGCATGCGTGCCCATTAGAGGCAGCGGCGCACATGCACAGTAACCCCTTTCCTGGCTGTTCAAATACGGGATGACGGTGGGAAGGAGTGTGACGGAGCGGTGAATTATGGGAAATCCCAGCCAAGGTGGGATACTTGACAGATATGCACCATGACCATCAAAACAGTGATGTTAACATGCTTCCCAGCCTTAGCAGGCTTGTACTGGTTGCCTGTTCCCCTCCGTATCACACACAAGGTGCTATCTGTAGCATTCAAACCCCATCACAGTTTGGGACCTTCCTAACTGTTGGAGTGTCACTGCTTTAGAACATCAACCTGCATCAATCATCCGTCTCAATTAGCGCTGCTCCAGGTGCTGAGACCTAGAATGGTGGCAGCATGGAATACAGCAGTGGTGGCAAACCTATGGCACGCGTGCCAGAGGTGACACTCGGAGTCCTCTCTGTGGGCACCCATGCGGTTGCCCCAGCACAGAGTTTGCCCCACCCCTCTGCCCAGCAACCCAATGGGAGTGCTTCCTCCCTCCGCGAGCACAGAGTTCGCCCCATCCCTCTGCCCAGCAGCCCAATGGGAGAGTTTCCTCCGTCCCCTGTTGCCGTGTTGGTACTTTGCAATAAATAAGTGGGTTTGGGGTTGCAGTTTGGGCACTCGGGCTCTAAAAGGCTCGTCATCACTGGAATAGAGCCTTCTCAATGGCAGTGCCCACACTTTGGAATGCTCTACTGGTGGAATTATGCCAGGCCCCATCACTTAACATTTTAAAGAAACATCTGAAAATTTCACTCTTTGAAAAGTTTTTTTTTAAAATAACATTCTCCCTATGGTCAATTAGTAATTGCACATTTGATTTGGATTCCTGCATTGAGCAGGGGGTTGGACTCGGTGGCCCCTTCCAACTCAGCTATTCTATTCTTCTTTCATGTCCCGATCAAACCCCGGACTGCCAAAATGAAGCTACTTTCTTCACTTTTTCATTTCCCAAACTCAAGTCCTCATTGGTGCATGTCTCTGTCTGGCAGCAATCGGCAGACCAGCAAATGAGCCGGATTCTGTATTTCTCCACATTCACACAGTGTGATGTTGTCCGCCAGCAGCCCCCACTTGAGCATGTTGGTCTTGCATTTAGGGACACCGAACCTCAGTCTATTCAGGGTCCTCCGTGGCATAGGGGAGGCTGAGATCCATCCTCAGCTATATCCTCCTTTAATGTTGTTCCTTGTCCAGTGAGCTCCTTCCTTCATCTTCTAATTAGCTATTCTATGATTCTATGACTCTGCGTTTTCATGGAACTGTGATGCTTCTAAATGTTTGAGGACTCTGATACTTACTGACACACCTTTCCTTGGTGAATCATGCCCAGACAGCATGCTTTTCCCACTCCAAAGGAAGCTCAAAAGACCACTATAAGATTGTGGGACAGCTTACTCAGTCACATTCTTTAGTCTTCAAAGTCCAAGCTTTCTGCAGTCTTATAAAAGTTGAGCTGTTTAAGGAGATATTCCATACTATTCTACCTCTAGGCTCACTTGTCCTCCGTTGAAATGATTTTTGATATTGGCTGCCATCTATGGGTTTGTCTTATGCTTTATTGTCTATGAGTTTTATATGTACTTCACGTTTCGCATTTTCTTGTATTGTTGTCAACCGCCCACAGAGACCAGTTGGTTAGATGGGCGGTACAGAAATTGAGTGGCCACAGTGCCTTGACAACTGGAAGGTCAGCAGGTCAGCAGTTTGAGTCCCAGGCAGTACCTATTTATCTATTTGCAATTTATTGCTTTCAAACTGCTAGGTTGGCAGGCGCTGGGACAGAGCACAGGCGCTCACTCCATCATGCAGCTCTTGGGTCTTGAACTTCTGACCTGCTGACATTCCATTTGTCAAGGTCAGTGGCTTAACCACTAAGCCACCATCGCCCCTGAGCTCGCCCCTATACTTGGTAGTAAATAAAATATATTGACAGTTAATAAAAGATGCTCAAGAGAGCTCACTCAATCTGAGCACTCCTGAAGGCCCTGGCCAAAAGGGAACCCTAGAGAACTGCAGAATTGAAAGTTTGTTTGTTTTATTTATGTGTTTGTTTTTTTCTTTATATTACAGAATAAGGAAAAGTTAAAATGTTTTTTTTTAAAATAGCAGTTCATTCTAGCTTCATAGGAATTGTTGGGAAGAATGCTGGGAAATGGCTAACCTATCTCTTAACCTATCTCAGTTGATCCCCTATGTCCTCAGGGACCAGTTATTTCATTTTATTTTGGGAAGTGTTTGTTTGCTTGGATTGTTTTTGATTTATTGTGCATTTTGTTGTGTTATCTTATATTTGTTTGTACACCGCTCAGAGTGGGAAATCTCCCAAATGAGCGGTATAAAATTAAATAAATAGAAATAATCAAATGTGGGTCTACTATAAAATGCTTTCCAATCTCTGGTGCTTCAATAGCATAAAAAGTAGCATCTTCCTCCCCCTAGGGTTGCCATACGTCCCGGAAAACCAGGATTGTCCCGGATTCAAGGTTGGAAAAATTGTCCTGGCACACCATTAAAATAAATCCGAATTCTCACCATCAAGTGAGTGATTCCCTACCATGTTGGAGTTGGATATACCAGGAGACAAAACTTAACATCCTCGCCTCACACCACCGCCCGATAAGTGTGACCAGTGTGTTTCCTGAAACTGAGGATGTTAAGAGTTGACCACGATGCGACTTCTCAGAAATACAACAGATCATCTTACAGTAAGAATTAACTGTTGTAAATAAATTCATTTATGTATTGATATATTTAATGTGATTAAATTATATTATGTTTGTTTTTAAAAAGGCTATTTTGTAGATAATCCACCCATTTTTGTCAAGTATACTTCTGTCCCGGATTTGTGGAAGAGAATTATGGCAACTCTACCTCCCCCCACCCCACAAACTGTTCTGACTAATACAAAAATGTTAAATCTAGATATGGGACTCATTATCACAGGGTTAGGGTGGGTGGGTGGGAATGCCAACCACGGGAGGCAAAGTGTTACAGGCCCACCGCTAAGGGCAACATCCAGGTAACCACTGGCCTTGAGACTGCCTCTCCTTTTGGAAGAGTTAATAAGCTGTTTATTGTATCTTTATTTTATTTTATTCTGTCATAAGAACGCGGCTTCGAAATGCTGCTCCCAGGCCCCCAGGGAGGGTTACGATGATGCTATCGAAGACGTGCCAAAAAGACGGAAGCTGATTGCCCCTTTTAGTAAGTAATACTTGATGTCATTACAAGGCCGAGCATTTCAAGGCAATTATTCTTCTAATCCCTGGAACAGATAGATTACGGAGGAGCTGTCGGGGTGGGTGAATTGTCTGTCACCAGAAACGCAATTGAGAAATCGGCCAAGTGCCACCATATCACGTCACATGCAATCATACAAATCAGAAAAATAAATAAAATAAAATAAAAATAAATACATCCTACATGTTCTTCTCCTATGATCATCAGAGGTCTCTTTTTCTTCTTGCACCTATCCAATTCTGAATATTGGCGATCATCATGGCAATCAGCCGTGAAGATTGTCCTAAGAATATAATGCAGTGGGCTTCCACATCGTAGTGTGACAGCCATAGTACCACTGATCCAGTTCCACGAGTCACTTTCTGGTCCTGAGCCCTTTTGGCACACAAAGTCCTCCTCAGCCCCAGGCCAGGATGGATGAAGCTGCTGCCCTCCGTCAAGATGAATTCAAGTGGGATTTTTGCAGGACTGCGGTGGCTCAGTGGTTAAGAAGCTCGCCTTGTTTGCTGGAAGGTCAGCAAGTCGGCAGTTTGAGACCCATGTACTGCATTACGGATTGAGCACCTGTCTCTGTCCCAGCTCCTACCAAGCTAGCAGTTTGAAAGCAAGAAATTGCAAGTAGATACATAGGGATGACTTCAGTGGGGAAAGGTATTGGGGACATAAAAGGAGCCTCATTTGGGCGTTCCCTGAGTAGAATCTCCTCTAGCAAAAATCCTATCAACCCAGAAAACACCTTTGTGTGCTTCTGACATGATTTTAAAAAAGTGGGATTTAACCCACTTGGGGACATCACTCTACCCAGTGGACTTTGCCACCCAAGACTGCTAGTGCTCAGGGTTGTCAGTTTAGTTAACCGCCACCTGAGGATTGGCGTTGAGTCGCTGGCAGTATAGTCTATTACTATAGCAGGATGAACCTTGAAGACGTTTCTTCCAGTATTACAACTCTTACAATCTGCCAGCCCACATGGACCAGCAAGGCAGAGATGGATAAAGTTCATGAAAGATAAACAACAACCCAATTAAAAAAAAAGGTTGCCTTCGGGCCAACCCTATCATTGGGCCAACTCTTAAGTGGAGTGACAAATTGTACCATCCCCTGCCAATACTTCTAATACTTCGTCTTTCAGGCATAAACGTTTCATGCCAGTAACACTATCCCTATCAAAAACCTTGTGCTCCTTTCCCATCTAACAGTTCCCTCTTGAGTCAATTGATTACAAATGTGCAGGATCCCTCAATTTAATGAACTCAATTATTTTCAATTTAATTTTAATTCAATCCTGATTTATTTTTATTTTTTTTGCTGGTTGAGTTATATGGTTGCTGTGAATAGAAAACGTGGGCTATTGATTAGTGTAAGACTTTAAATTGGTTAATGCCATCTAGGTAAGTGTTTGATTAATGTTTATTGTCGATTTTATCTTGTTTGGGTGTTTCTGTTTGGATAGCATGGTTTTGTGGGTTGTCTATTTCATTGTTGTAGCCCACCAAGAGTTTGCGCCAATTGGTGTGGGGTATAGACTAGACTAGAATAGGATGGTTGGATGGATTGATGGATTGATTGGTCGATGAATGGATGGATCGATTGATCAATGAATCAGTCAGTCCGTCCGTCCATCCGCCTATCTGCCTGTCCGCCCACCCATCAATCCTCAACTGTTCACCTTCTCATACTTTTCTACCCAACCTACCCTGTGTTTCCTTAAAGTTAGCCTTCTGCTGCTTTTACTTCTCTAGGGTGTGACTTTTCCCCAAAGGTGAGTCGAAACTTAATATTCCTGAGACGCCCAAACCAATTGCTATTAGTTTCCTTCCTCTCTTTCCATGGTCAGTATATTTTAATGGTTTCCTCATTTCAATTCTCCCCTCCACCCAACCCGCCCCCCATCAGCACGTAAATATCTTTCCTTTCTCCCCTTGTTTGAAGACCATAGAACCTGCCAACGCCAGAAAGTTCCTTTTTACGTAATACAACCTCTGCATAATTAAAATTTTTGATACACATCTCCTTTGTGTGTGTGTATGTGTGTGTGTGGGGAGCTGTACTTGCCGGCCGCCTGGAAACACACTTGCACATTTTCAAAACAAATATCTAAATTGGGTGTAATACTAGACAATATCAGCAAGCCAAGCTGATGTTTTCTTCTTTCTATATGGGATTTTCACAGTTTGGGGGCTTTTGGCTCACGTGGCAAGGAGAGAGAGGGTGGGGGTGAGGGGTGGGACAGCATGTTCAATTAATCTATTATTTATTGCAATGTGGAGTTGTACTTTCTCGCAGCCTCCAAGTCAATTTCCCCGCCTCCACTTCCTGCTCTTTTAATAGAGTTGCGTTTTTGCGTGTGCAAACATTGCATGAAACATGCATTAGATTTAATCAAATGGGGCGGGGGAGCTTTGTCTCTTTGTGGCAGGTCTTGCTTATGCATGTGGAAAACAGCGGTGCTCACCAGACTCTGGTGAGTTGCCATGACGTATGGTGAACCGTGAAGTGTGGTGGCTTAGTGGTGAAGATGCTGAACTTGACGACTGGAAGGCCAGCAGATCAGCAGACCTGAGTGCTGTACAATGGAGTGAGCGTCCGTCTTGGCCCCAGCTCCTGCCAACCTAGCGGTTCGAAAGCAAATAAATCACAAGTCAATAAACAGGGACCGCTTTGGCGGGAAACGTAACAGCGTTCTGTGCACTCCGGTGTCTAGTCATGCCTGCCACATGTCCACAGAAACGTCTGCAGATGCAGACCGTGCTGGCTCTTTGGCTATAAACCGAGATGAGCACCGAACCCTAGAGTTGGATATGACTGGTTTTCAAGCAAGGGCAACCTTTACCTTTAATTTAAATGTAATTTAATTTTGAGATTTCTATGCCACCCACCTTTACCATTATTATGGTGTAGGTTGTGATGGGTTTGTCAACTGTCTCAGCTTCCGAGTGGACAAAGGCTGAGTCCATCAGAGTTGTGAAAAATTTTAAATTAATTTAATTTAACCTTAATTTTCTGTTTACTTTACTCACACATCCCCTGCCTTTCTCCTGTAAAGGGTTCAAGATGGCTTACGTCACTTAAGATGTAAGTGGTACAGTGGTTAAATGGCTGTACTGCAGCCAGAATGTTGTGAGTTCAATTCTGACCAGGGTTCAAGGTTGACTCAGCCTTCCACCCTTCCAAGGTCAGTAAAGTGAGTACCCAGCATGTTAGGGGCAAAATGCTAATTAACTTGTGAACCACCCAGAGAGTGTACTAAGCGCAATGGTGTCGGTATATAAGTGTGATTGCTATTGCTATTTTTTAAAAAAGAAAATATGAAAGCTAAGAACAATTATTAGAATAATAAAACAGAATCAAACAATTAACATATTAAAAATAGTAGAGGTAAAGGTTTCCCTTGCTCAAAATCTAGTCGTGTCCGACTCTAGGGTACATTTACAGCCAAAGAGGCAGCACTTTCTGTGTCTGCAGACATTTCTGTGGTCATGTGACAGGCAGGACTAAACTCCGAAGCACATGTAACACTGTTAACTTTCCCGCCGGAGCAGTACCTATTTATCTACTTGCAATTTCTTGTTTTCAAACTGCTAGGTTGGCAGGAACCGGGGCAGACGATGGGAACTCACTCTGTTGCGTAACACTTGGGTTGCAAACTGCTGATCTGCTGACCTTCCAGGCATCAAGCTAAGTGTTTTAACCACTAAACCCCCGCGGCCCTAATCTCCTGGCTGAAGGAATAACCAAATTCATAGAAACTGTTACCAACCCTCCTCCCAAACTGATTCGACACCTTATGTAGCCCCTGTAAAGTCTGGGCTAAAATCCAAAGTGTATTCACCATTCCTGTAAAGTTCGGATTGAAAACTGGAGTTGTCTTGCGGGCCCCCATGTCTGAAACCCAGGAGATGTTTTGATGTTCAAAGTAAATGACACATGGGTGAGATTTTCAGTTCATGTAAACAGAGCGCGCACGGTTTGAGAATTGAGTCTGGGACCTTGGAAAGCCAGATTTCCATTCCTACTGAGCCTTATGCCTCCATTGAAGATTTCGGACCAGGGCTGTTGATGGAAATATCCCAATTATGTTACACTCATCAGCCAGGGATCCAGCTGTTCCCCTCTCCTTTCTGTCTTTTAAGCACTGGTTAAAATAAATCTATTTGTGACAGCTTTGGAAAAAGTGAGTAAAAGTTTCATGTGTCTTCAGCTGCTGCTTTAGATTGTTTTATTGTATTTTAGCAGTCACTTGCAATCTGCAGTTTTAAATATTGGTCTTTTTTTTAAAAACTACACAACCTTTGTGATTTTGGATATTTGTTATTGGTTGTGGTTTTTTGGAATAATTCGCTGCCCTGACCTATGACAAAAGAAGGACAGCCTGACACTAATAATACTGATAACGGATGGGTGGATTCATCAATAGATGGAGGGATGGATTGATCAATGGCTAGATGGATGGATTGATCAATAGATGGATAGATGTATCCATCAATAGAAAGACTGATGGATGGATCTGTAGAGAAGTTTAAGAGAGATACTTTTTTTGCTTTAAAAACAAAAAACAGATTTCTTTCGAAATGATGCGGGTTTAAACCAGGGGTGGCCAAACCTTTCGAGCCGTGGGCCAGTCACTTGGTTCCTCTCACCAGAAGCGGAAGTAAGGCGTGCATGTGCAAAATGCTGTAAATGCACCTGCGGTTGTCATAAACAATTTACAACAGCCGCAGGTGCAGAGTTTTGCGCATGTGCGGGCGCATTTAACTTCTAGGAGCGGTGTGGGCCAGCTTCGGGCTGAGGACCATAGTTTGGGCACCCCCTCATTTGGGCACCCCCTGGTTTTGCCTGGAGAGAGGTTGAGGATGGTTGTTATTTTCTAGACAGCATTTGTAAAATTCCTTGAAGTGATGTTCAGTCGTTTTGTGCCATGAATCATCACCATGGTAACAGATGGAGAAAGGCACTCCAAAGTGCCTGTCTGGATTATACATATACATTTATTTATTCCGAGCATCTCAGATCATCACATGGTTTTCTCACTGGGAAGAAAAAGGAGGTCAGAAGTGACATAATTCCATATTTTGCAAGTTTACAAAGGAATAAACAGTACATTAAAACCTTAGCACTTTTTGGTGTCAATGACATAACTCGGAAGGCTAAATGAAAAACAAATAATATCAAGGGAAGAAAACCGCCTCGACAATATGGGCACTTTTTTCTCCATTTCTGGCAGTGGAAGCCAGTCTCAGGCTTGTAAGAAATAATTTCAAACATAGTGAATGAGAACACAATTCTTATTATGCTAACTTTCATGTTCTAAAATTGATTAATCTCCTTTTTTTTTGAGTCTGCATCATACAAGTTATCATTGATTCTGTTCTGCTCTAAAGATCTATACACAAGTTTTGGAACTTTTTTTTTTTTTAGTAAAATACAAATACACACAAAATATACAAGAATAAAAAGCCTTCACAACAGCTACAGAGAAAAACTAAACAAAAATATTCACAAAATTACATATAACCACAACATGCAACCACCAGTGGGACATTATATACCTTTTCAATTAACTATTGTCAGTATCATTATCTTTTTTTTAGAGGCTGCGATGGCTCATCTCAGTGGTTAAGAAGCTCACCTTGTTAGCTGGAAGGCTGGCAAGTCAGCAGTTCGAGACCCAGATACTGCATGATGGATTGAACAACTGTTCCTGTCCTAGCTCCTGCCAACCTAGCAGATCGAAAGCAAGAAATTGCAAGTACTGTGGAATCTTGTATAATGAATGCATGATACAACGAAAAAAATCATACAATGAAGAGAATTTTGGAACAAATGGGTGCGTTCGTATCGTACAACAAAAATCTCTATGGGAAAAACCGTACAACGAAAATTTTCTTTGTACGATTTTTCCCATAGAGAGTTTGTTCTATGAATTTTCCCATAGGGATTTTTGTTGTACAATGCATGCCTTGTGCAACCAACCTTTTTTAAAGCTCTGGATATGGGAGCCACGTGGAAAACAATATTTATCTACATTGGAGCCGTGGTTAGGAAACCTTCTATAACATCTTTGGTTCTTCTGATTTTTTTTTAGGTTTTCATGGTTGGTTTGTGTTTTGATGAATTATAAAGCTCTCGCTCTCCTTGCCAGGCCATAAATAGAGTCATTGCTCTGTGGTATCAGGTGCGCGGTTAAGCCAAGCTGCACCCAAGTTCTTTTGGATCCCAAAAGCAATAAGCTCTTAGTGGTTGAGAAAACAAAGTTTTATTGAACAGATCTTTAGAAGTAAGAACAAGAAAGAGAAATAAGAGCACAATACAACCAAGCTAGTATCTAGTACTATATCTCCTTCCACCTCTTTAAGGGAATGCAGTGGCTTAGTAGATAAGATGCTGAACTTGATGACTGAAAGGTCAGCAGGTCAGCAGTTCGAGACCCAAGTACTACATGATGGAGTGAGCTCTGTCCCAGTTCCTGCCAACGTAGCAGTTTGAAAGCAAGAAATTGCAAGAAGATAAATAGGTACCACTTTGGTAAACTGCATTCTGTACACTCTGGTCTCTAATCATAGCTGCCATATCTCCACACGGAATCGTCTGCAAATGCAGACAGTGCTGGCCCTTTGGCTATAAACAGAGATGAGCACTGAACCCTAGAGTTGGATATGACTGACTTTTGAGCAAGGGCGACCTTTACCTTTACCTTCACCTCTTCATCTACCTGGAAACTCAGGTAGTGGGTCATCAGAACTCCAAAGTCCGAAAGCTAAGCCTCTCCTAATATACCTTTAACTGAGCGACCACACCATCACCTTTGGCTCTATGCCCCTTGTTAAGAGATGTAGAAATATATACTGATTGGACTCATTAGGAGGTCATTGTTACAAATTTGAGTTATAGCTCATCATTATCTACAAAAGGGGCATCTTGACCTGCCTTATTGCCTTCCTCTTGGCCATGGAGTTTCCCCTACAAATCAGGCATCCCAGGTGTACGTTCAGCCATTGTTCAATGATAGGGATGAATGAGTTCAGGGTCATCCTATCTCCTCTGTCTTCTTGTGCCAAAACTATTAGCACAGATGTATGACGAACTGAGCCTCCACCTCTGTCCCAGCTCCTGCCAATCTAGCAGTTCAAAAGCAATAAATTGCAAGTAGATAAATAGGTACAGTACTGCTTTGGCAGGAAAGGTAACAGTGTTCTGTGCATTCCAGGGTCTAGTCATACCTGCCGCATGACTACAGAAATGTCTGCAGATGCAGACAGCGCTGGCTCTTTGGCCAGGTATATAATGTCCCACTGGTGGTTGCACGGTGTGCAAACCTGAATTAAGATAAGCCTGCAAAAATACACGGGGGACGGAAGCGCAAAGATGTCTATCTACGCCTCTCTGCACCGCAAACTCATTAACAAGAGCTTCTCTCAGAAATTTTTCTTTTGAAATAATGGTCCAGAGGAGATTATAAATGTTTTAGGACATACGTTGGCTCCAGTCTTGCTTGCAGTATGTTACAAGCTCAGAAGTAAAATTACAAGCCTTTCAGGGCCGAGAACCACAATTGATCTGGGAAATACTAACCACACATGCCGGCCTATTAAATATCATTTAGAACCCCTTTTCTGCTGACGCTGGTCAAAATGGCCTTATATGTTCGATCTTGGAAGCCATGTTTATTTTTACTTCCCAGAATAGCCTCAGCATTGCATTGTTTAGAACAGGGGTTCCCAACCTAAGGCCCATAGGCCAAATCCGGCCCATGGCACCATTTCATGTGCCCCCCCAACCCCTCCACAGGCATTTGAGATACAAAATGGCTCCCAAATCCAGAGCTTAAAAAAGGTTGCAAAATAAAACATTGTCTCCCTTTCGATTCACATCCTGCCATAGATCTATACCAGTGGTGGCGAAACTATGGCACACATGCCAGAGTTGGCACTTGGAGCCCTTTCTTTGGGCACCCATGCAGTCACCCCAGCACAGACTTTGCCCTGCCCCTCTGCCCAGCAGCCCAATGGGAGCGCTTCTTCCCTTCCCCCAGCACAGAGTTCACCCCACCCTTTTGCCCAGCAGCCCAATGGGAGCGCTTCCTCCCTTCCCCCAGCACAGAGTTCACCCCACCCCTCTGCCCAGCAGCCCAATGGGAGCGCTTCCTCCCTTCCCCCAGCACAGAGTTCACCCCACCCTTTTGCCCAGCAGCCCAATGGGAGCGCTTCCTCCCTTCTCCCAGCACAGAATTCACCCCACCCTTTTGCCCAGCAGCCCAATGGGAGCGCTTCCTCCCTTCCCCCAGCACAGAGTTCACCCCACCCCTCTGCCCAGCAGCCCAATGGGAGCACTTCCTCCCTTCCCCCAGCACAGAGTTCACCCCACCCTTTTGCCCAGCAGCCCAATGGGAGCGCTTCCTCCCTTCTCCCAGCACAGAGTTCACCCCACCCTTTTGTCCAGCAGCCCAATGGGAGCGCTTCCTCCCTTCTCCCAGCACAGAGTTCACCCCACCCTTTTGCCCAGCAGCCCAATGAGAGCGCTTCCTCCCTCCCCTGTTCCTGTGTTGGCACTTTGTGATAAATAAGTGGGTTTTGGGTTGCAGCTTGGGCACTCGGTCTCTAAAAGGTTCGCCACCACCGATCTATACGCTTCTTGATCCCTCATTGAAAAAAGAAATGCTGAAATCCTGCATTTTTTACAGTGAAAATTTGCAAAAAAAGATCTCTTGACATTCACAGGTAGTTTTGTAGCCTTGTGACAAATGTTCCAACAGATGACAAAAGCATCAAAGAAATGTCTGAACTAGGGGCCTTGAGCTTGCGTAGAAATTCTGTATCTTTTGAGTATTACCCATTGACCTTTGATATTTCCGAACTAGACCTCCAAAGGTTGGGAGGAAGTTATAGATTTTACGCAGCAGGGGAATTCAGTCCCGTTGATTAACTTGTTTCCTGCTGTATTTCTTTCTGGCCATCCAACTGTTTCAGCCAGAAGGAAATGCGGCGTTTCAGTTTTTGTGGAGTTCTTATGTGCCATGACTGGAGTCGTAGGTGGTGTTTTACGCTAGGCTGTAAAAACGGTGAAGGAAAGTCAATAAGGAGAGAAAGGCAGAAGAAAGAAGCGACAAGAACCACACACACACACACACAATAAGGAGTGAAGAACAGATCTGGAAGCATAAGGACAAAGTTAATAAGGAGTAAAGAAAACATAGATACAGAAATAGGAATAAATGACTATAGGCATTTTGGCTGAGGGATTTGGGGAGTTCTAGATTTAAAAAAAAAATCGTAGCTCTGGTGAAGAACAAAGTAGGAGCAGATTTAAAGTGTAAGGCAAGATCAAAAGACAGCCAAGGGATGAAAGAATTTAGCAGAGCGTAGGGACATTTGTGCTAGCTTGGGAATGGAAAGCCTCTGTTTCTGATGCTCCTCCTTCTGCAAGAAGATTCAACAACCGACATAAATGAATGGAAGCAACAGGTCGCTCTTGCTCGAAAGCCAGTTGAATCTGACTCTAGGGTTCGGTGCTCATCTCTGTTTATAGCCAAAGAGCCAGCGCCGTCTGTGTTTGCCGACGTTTCTAGGGACATGTGGCAGGCATGCCTAGACACCAGAGTGCATGGAACTCCCACCATGTGTTCCTGACACCTCTCGTGATTGAGTGCTCTGACCCTGACTTCTCTGCTAACCCTTTCGATGCTCCTGAACATCCCTTGGACAATACGCTGGCTCTGAACTGAACTGGTAACCAGACCTTGGCTTTCTCTTTAGATGTCGCACTTTGGATCCTCCTTGGAAAGACTGTTTATTTTATTAATTTTTATTATTTATATTGCTGCCCAACTCCGAAGACTCTGGGCGGCTCACAGAAAATAAAACCAATCACATTTTAAAAACCAATAAAAAAACCATTAAAATTGCCACCAAAAAATACTCCGACCCCTACAGATTAAAAGAGATTAAAAGAGGGAGAGAGTGTTCTTACTACATCAGCAAGCAGGCAGGGGTCACCACATCGCTGGTGCCCCACACCTGCTTTGCCAGCCAGGTTATTAACCCTTTCCTGAAGGACAGCAACTCCATCTGGAGATGCAGCTCAATTGGCAGGAGGTTCCAAAGTGCCGGAGCAGACACAGAGAAGGCCGTCCATCTGGTCTCCCTAGCAGATGGCACAATGAGAGAGCCTCTCCGGTCTGCTCTGGTGGGACGGACAGATGTTCTCAGGGTGACACGATCTCTTACGTATCCTGGCCTACTACCATGTAGGGCTTTAAAGGTCATTACCAGCACCTTGAATTGCACCCGAAGGTAACCAAAGTAGCTCCCGAAGCAGTGGCGAGGCACCGGCATACCGCCCGCACCCCATCACCACCCAGGCAGCCGCCTTCTGGACCAATGCAGCCTCCGAATGGTCATCGAGCCCATGTAGAGCGCATTGCAATAGTCAAGTCTGGAGGTGACCAGAGCATGCAGACCCAGACCCTGGGTCTGATTTAGGAGTGGGCGTAACTGGCATATAACACAAAGTTGTGCAAAAGCCCTCCTGGCCACAGCTGCCACCTGCTCATTGAGCAGGAGTCGGGAGTCCAGGAGGACCCCCAGATTACATACCGCCAGAACTCTCCCTGTGTAGCCCTGCTGTGCGGCGACCCTGCCCGTTGGGGTAGGTCAGCACTTTTACCTCCCCCGCCAAAGCGGTACCTATTTATCTATTGTACTTGAAATGTCTTGCTTTCAAACTGCTAGGTTGGTAGGAGCTGGGGCAGACGACAGGAGCTCACTCTGTCATGCAGCACTCAGGTCTCGAACTGCTGACCTTCCGGGCGTCAAGCTCAGCATCTTAACCAATAAGCCACCACGCCAAGTGGTGGCTATTGAGCTTCTAACTTTGTGAGGCTAACGTTCTGAGTCAGAAAGGGACTAAACTAGGCTGAATAACGGAACCACTCAGAACAGACAGACTGAACAACAACACAACTCACACACCCTGAATTCAGCGCATACAGTTACTTTTGGAAGGAAGAAATTTTTAGCCTGCTGACGTGTTGTTGAGATTCAAAACAGGCAATGGCTATGTTTGTTAAATACTGGCCCTATTTATAGAAGCCCTTAGCCCTTTGTGGCATGGGGCTGATGCGTTCATCCAGGGTATTTGTTCCTTGCTGTGGCTGGGACACTTCTAAAGAAAATGGCAGATGTCACCAAAAGAGGATTCCAGGGTCTCCTAATCTTTCAAGTCTTTTGCCCTCACTTTCCCCAAAGAGATCCGTCATGATGCTGCAGCTGTTTTGGGCTGCCTTTGCTTCTCCTCATAGCCATCCTCTTTGATTTAGAGGATTATTTTCTCAGTGTTTCTCTTTTGAAATAAATCTTTCTCCCTCAAGAATGATTTTGGCTACTACTTTTATCTCTCTCTCTCTCTCCATCTGTTTGTCCTTTTTTCTATACACGTTTATTGAGCATCATAAAAGCAGAAGCAGGAGGGAACGGCAATGGTTAGTTATAATACTTCAACAATTTTGTTTTGTGAGTCATTTTAATATATGTGATTTAAGTGATTAATGGGATGGAGTTTGGGGAGGAAGCAGAACTCAGTATAAAAAAAATGTCTCTCCTTTTTGTGAGATGAGTGAACATTTTGTTTCAGACATAGAATCATAGAATAACTGAGTTGGAAAGGGCCTTTTAAGCATGGAGTCCAACCCCCTGATCAATGCAGGAATCGAAATCAAAGCAGATATGATAGATCAGTGATGGCGAACCTTTTAGAGTCTGAGTGCCCAAACTGCAACCCAAACCCCACTTATCTATCACAAAGTTGCAACACAGCAACAGGGGAGGAAGGAAATGCTCCCATTGGGCTGCTGGGCAGAGGGGCGGGGAAAACTCTGTGCTGGGGGAGGGAGGAAGCGCTCTCATTGGGCTGCTGGGCAGAGGGGCGGGGCAAACTCTGTGCTGGGGTGACTGCATGGGTGCCCACAGAGAGGACTCCAAGGGCTATCTCTGGCACGCAAGCCATAGGTTTGCCACCACTGTGATTGATGATCGTCCACCAAACTTTGTTTTCTGACCTTAGCATTCCTAGTCTGGTAAACTGCAAATTAAAGCAAAGTGGGCAGGCTTATATATCTCTCTGTTTAGTTAGCTAGCTATTTGATTATTGTATTGTGCACCATTTCCCCAGGACTTGGTGACAAGTTGTCTGAAAACAAAACTTAAAAATGCTAATATGTGGGATTCTGAAAAGAAAAAGGTACTTGAGGTCATATTGCAAATATCTACTGGATACGGTACTGGAGCACACCAAATAATTTCAGGAAAATATTAGACTCTGCTTTATAAAATACCACAAAGCCTTTGGATGTATGGATCTTATTTATAAATTTATTTATTATTTATAATTTAAACTTGTGTGCAGACCCCTCGCCCAAGGGCGACTCCGGGCGGCTCACAGCAATCTTAAAAACCACTTTGAAACCCATTTAAAAAAACATCCCTCCCGAAATCCTGTCACCCACCCCTCAGTAATAGGGATGAAGTGTCTAAAGAAGCCAACGGGTGGGGGGCTAGTCCCCTGTCAGCCCCCCACACTTGCCCTGCCAGCCAGGTCTTGAGCCCTTTTCGGAAGGGCAGCAAATCTGTCTGCAGGCGTAGTTCTATTGACAGGAGGTTCCTTGTAAGCCGCCTTGGGTCACCCTTAGGGTGAGGAAGGCAGTATATAAATATAACAATAAATAAATAAATAAATAAATAAATAAATAAATAAATAAATAAATAAATAAATAAATAAATAAATAAGAAACTATGGGTTGTTCTGAAAGAAATGGACGTGCTTCAGAACTTGCTTGTCCTGATGATCTGCACACCTGCTGGTCAGGGCTTCTGGGAACTGAAGTCCAAGAACATCTGGAGAGCCAAGTTTGAGGCCCCTTGCTCTATGATCAACCTTCACACACTTCATATTCCCCAGATGTTTTAATTTCAGTCTCCATCATCTCCAGACACTACGACCTATTGGCCAAGGAGGCCAAGGGTGATGGAAGCTGTGGTCTAAGTTAACACATCTGGAGGGCACTCATTTAAGGGAAGCTGTTGTAATCTCTCTCTCTGTTGGGTAAAAGTAAAGGTCATCCTTGCTTGAAAGCCAGTCGTATCCGACTCTAGGCTTCAGTGCTCATCTCTGTTTTATAGCCGAAGAGCCAGCCCTGGCTACTTCTGCAGACGTTTCGGTGGTCATGTGGCAGGCATGCCTAGACACCGGAGTGCACAGCACGCTGTTTACCTTCCCACCGAGGTAAAGGTAAAGGTTTGCCTTGCTCGAAAGCCAGTCGTATCCGACTCTAGGGTGCAGTGCTCATCTCTGTTTCTAAGCCGAAGAGCCAGCGCTGTCTGCTTCTGCAGACGTTTCCGTGGTCATGTGGCAGGCATGACTAGACACCGGAGCGCACGGAACGCTGTTACCTTCCCACTGAAGTGGTCCCTATTTATCTACTTGCAATTTCTTGCTTTCGAACTGCTAGGTTGGCAGGAGCTAGGATGAAGACGGGAGCTCATTTCCGTCCTGCAGTACTCGGGAATCGAACTGCTGACCTTCCGCTTCCCAGTCAGCGTCTTAGCGACTTGAGCCACTGCAGTACCCACCTTCCCACCGAAGTGGTCCCTATTTATCTACTTGCAATCTTTTGCTTTCGAGCCGCTAGGTTGGCAGGAGCAGGGACAGAGACGGGCACTCATTCTGTCCTGCAGTACTCGGGTATCAAAATGCTGACCTGCCTCCTTCCAGTCAGTGTCTTAGGCATGGAGGTGGCCTTAATTCAGCGAAGATGTCAAATGTCAGATATTCATTTCTGTTCCTTCTCTTCCTTCCCGATAATAACAAAAGGTGGTTTACAAAAAGGCAACCCGCTGGCGCCAGTGGTGAGGTAGTTGGCACTTAATGTCTCTCAATTGTCTGTGTCGTTGGATTCCCTTGAGTTCTATTTATCGGTTAGCATTTCCCTGCTGAGAATTCAACTTACTTTGCACTTCCGCAGTTCATTAAGAATGGCCCAGGGTCTGCTGCTTCATACAAAATGCAGGCAGTCGGCTTCACTTGATTTTTCTTCACAATATTTTACTAGGATGGTATTTTTTTTTAGGGAAAAAAATTCCACAGCTTGGCTTGGGCAGTATATTATTGAAAACCTTCCCTGGAAGCCACCTAATTATAATTTCAAGCAGATCTTCTTCTCTTGCCTTCTGTTGACCTTGACTTAAAAACAAAACAGAACAGTTTTTCAGGCTGGGAGTCTTATATGCACCTCTTGATTCATGCTCACCTTATGAAATCATGAACTGAGAAACATGTTATCATTAAGAGCCTTGTTTGCATTTTACAAAACTGCTGTAGTTTTCTCGGTTTTTTTGTTTGTCTCTTTGCACATCAATAACTAGACATCCTTTCAGCTTGAATCCAATCACGTTATAAGTGACAGCACTATTTGTACGTGCCCTTTGCTGCTTCCTGGTAGCCAAGTGCTTTCCGTCCTGGAGTCTCATCTTCTAGCACTATCACTTGCTTCATTTTGGATTAGCTCATCAGAGTGTTTTTTGTGTTTTAAAATGTTGGTTTCAACCCAGTATTCAAGCCTATCAATATATTTTTGAATTCTGCTCCTGCCTTCCAAGGTATTTGCTATTTGAACTTGGATCTCTCAAGACTTCTTCTGACATTCCTACTGCTACCGCCGCAGTCCCCAAAATACAACTGGAAGGTTGGCAGGTCAGCAGTTCGAGACCCAAGTACTGCATGATGGAATGAGCGTCTGTCTCTGTCCCAGCTCCTGCCGACCTGGACTCCATTTTATGAAGAGCTCCTTTGCTATGACATTCCATCAAGATTCATCTCTTTCTTCTCCATTCCTGGCTAGAACCTGGGAGACGTGCAGGAAAAGTTGGAGCAGGACCATGGACAGCTCCCTGAACTGCAGATGTTGCCTTGAATAAGCTGCCCTGGAAATGTTGTTTCAACCCTAGCCTAGGGCTGAATCTAGCCATATAAAGCCCATTGAAGAGTACACTCAATGCCTCGGTTGTCTCCTGACTTTATCGGAGCTGGGCTATAATGCACAGTTCTAAACTCTGTCAGATACAAGATGCCTCTGGGATTGGGGGGAAAGTTCTTGAGGTTGCAGGTAGTTGAAGGACAAAATTGTCCGAATGAGAGGGAGAGGCCAGAGTTATCCTCTTTTGAAAATCCAGTTATAAGAGACTATAAACTGCCAAAATGAAGCCACCTACCCATGTGTTTTGGGGACTGTGGTGGCTTTATTATGTGTTGCAATGGCCCTTAGGAGTTGGAGTGGCTGGCCGCAAGGAAGGCACGTGAGATGGATGTGCGGTGAAAGTCCAGCCCCGATCTGTCTCGGGTGGACGCATTTATTACCCTGCCTCGAGGGCTTCGTGCCTAAGGCGCACGTGACCTCGTCACAGAAGGCTTTTGCATACGTGGCACTTCTGATGGTCAAGACAATACCTGTATTCGGACATTGCCCTGTAGTTAGTAGACAACCTGCAGTTAATTAAGGCTTGGGCTGGCGAAACCCATTGTTCCAGCCCTGTCTTGGAGCTATGTGAATTGGCTCTGGGTAACTAACTTGATCAACTGGTTTCGGCTTATTTGCTCAGCCTGATCCGAGGCCAGAAGAGGAAGAGCGTGTTTTTCCTGGAGACATCACCTTTTGACTCTTGCCTATTTTCACCGTAACCTCCAGCCAAGGCCTTTATGAATGGTCCCAATTGTTAAACTAGCCCGCACCCCGATTTCCTTTCCATCAGAGCCCGTGGTGGTTCTCAGCCATGTGCGTGGCGAGCGAACCCATCGGGAAAGGTTTTGGCCAATTGTGAACGCGGGCAACCCACAATTATGGTTATTTTAATCAGCTGGAGCAAACTGCACAAAGTCTTTACCAGGGCTGTTGGACAAAAGCAGAGCGATCCAGGACTTATTCTGCAGATGTTCTTGGGCAAGGGTGACATCTGCTGTACAAAGAGCTAAGCGCCTTCTTCTTCTTCTTTCATGTCCTGATCAAACCCTAGACTGCCATTACGAAACCGCTTCCTTGGCTTTGTTGTTGGCCAAACTTAAGTCCTCATCGATGAATGTTTCTAGTAGTAATCAGCAGACCATTGAATGAGCGGGATTCTGTATCTCTCTACATTCACAGTGTTGTTGTCTGCCAGCAGCCCCCTCTTGAGCATGTTGGTCTTGCATTTAGAGACTCCGAACCTCAGCTTATTCAGAGTTCTCCAAGTGACGTAGGGGAGGTTGAGTTCCTCAACCATATAACAGGGACTGCAGTGACTCAGTGGTTAAGATGCTTGCCTTGTTAGCTGGAAGGCTGGCAAGTCAGCAGTTCGAAACCCGGGTATTGCATGACCGATTGAGCACCCGTCTCTGTCCCAGCTCTTGGGGACATGAAAGGAGCCTCATTTAGACATTCCACAAGTGGTGTTTCTCCCGCAAAAATCCTTTCAACCCAGAATAATTTCTGACATGAAATTATTATTATCCTCTTTTAATGTTGTTCCTTGTCCAGTGAGCTCCTTCCTCCATCTTCTAATATGGTTTTGCTCTTGTCTACCCTCAAGAATGTTTGTTCTTGCCATAAAGCACTTCCAGGATCTGAGTAAGTCCAATTAAGATCAGTAGGAACAGCACAGAAAATTCAGCTTTAGCCTCTGCATTTTCAGACTAAATGAAGGACAGCCGTAAAAGCGTAAAACCGAGCATGTTTAGCTTCAAGAAAAGGGGACTGAGAGGGGACAGGATAGCAAATACCTGAAAAATAATAAAATAACCAGAAGGTCAGCAGTTCGAGACTAACGAGCTGGGTGAAGTCATCTGTCTCTCAGCTTCTGCCAACAAAGCAGTGTGAAAGGAAGAAATTACAAGTAGATAAACAGGTACCACTTCAGCAAGAAAGGTTACAGCATTCTGTGTGCCCTGTGTGCCCATGTCTGCTACGTGGCCATGGAAATGTCTGCAGACACAGTACGCTTCTTAGAATCTGGAGCAAAGTTAAAGGTAAAGGTTTCCCTTGCTCGAAACCCAGTCGTATCCGACTCTAGGGTTCAGTGTTCATCTCTGTTTCAAAGCCTAATAAAGTTTAAAACAACAAAGCTGAAGAGCCAGTGCTGTCTGCTTCTGCAAACGTTTCCGTGATCATGTGGCAGGCATGACTAGACACCTTAGCGCATGGAACGCTGTTTACCTTCCCACCAAAGTGGTCCCTATTTATCTATATTGTAATTTCTTGCTTTCAAACTGCTAGGTTGGCAGGAGCTGGGACAGACAACGGGAGCTCACTCCATCCTGCAGTATTCGGGCATGAACTGACCTCTCGCCTTCCAGTCAGCGTCTTAGCCAATTGAGCCACTGCAGTGGCTCAACTCAGCAGTTCCAAACTCTCCTTTGGTGTAATATGGATAGGATCCCAGCCATTATTGTCTATGTCCGTGATGGCGAACCTTGGCACTCAATATTTTTGGACTTCAATTCCCAGAAGCCCACATGAATCCGCATGGATGGGTTTGCTGTGATTCATCCGGCCCACGCCGCCCTTGTCGCTCCCGGAAGTGTAAGTAAAACGTATGAGCGCGTTTTACTTCCGCTTCAAGGAGCGACGAGGGTAGCGCGGGCCGGATGTATCGCAGCAAACCCATCCATGCGGATTCATGTGGGCTTCTGGGAATTGAAGTCCAAGAACATTTCTGGAGTGCAAAGGTCCGCCCGCCATCACGGGTCTATGTTGTGATGCTCCATAACCATTGCACCACACAGCTTCCTGCAAGACCCAATAAATGCCTGGGCCCGCATCCAACTTACAAGCTCCCCTTTTTGGCTCTTCTGAGGCTCTGCCCTTCTGGAATTAATTAATTAATTTAAAAATATATATATATTAAGGTTTTGTAGATTTTATATTTGTTTTTAGTTAATAAATGGCACAGCGGGGTGGGTTTTTTAAAATTGTTTTTTATATTGGTTTTAACTTGTGTACACCGCCCAGAGTCCATTGGATAGGGCGGTATATATAAATCTATTAAATTAAATTAATTAAATTAAATCCAGCATTTTAGTTTCGCATGCAATAACAAAACAACACTCTGCAAATCCCATTTTATTTGCGCTCATTTGCTCCCGAAGGAAGCTGCTATGATGATCTCTTGCAGCAGCCACGACGACGACGACACACACATAGTCTCGTTTATAGTTAATGCAGTGGCTCAAGTGGCCAAGACGCTGACTGGGAAGCAGAAGGTCAGCAGTTCGATTCCCGAGTACTGCAGGACGGAATGAGCTCCCGTCTTCGTCCCAGCTCCTGCCAACTTAGCAGTTCGGAAGCAAGAAATTGCAAGTAGATCAATAGGGACCACTTCGGTGGGAAGGTAACAGCGTTCCGGTGTCTAGTCATGCCTGCCACATGACCACAGAAACGTCTGCAGAAGCAGACAGCGCTGGGCTCTTTGGCTTGGAAACAGAGATGAGCACTGCACCCTAGAGTCGGATACGACTAGCTTTCGAGCAAGGGAAACCTTTACTTTTACTATAGTTAATGCGCACAAGAGGGTTGCATTGATTGGTTGGCGGGGAGGCCGCATCTGCGCGCTGATTGGTCGGAGGGCGGGACGAGAATACTACGAGCCAAGAAGAACCACGAACACACACCAGGGGGACACCCATATTAAAGAGACTAAACTTCCGGTACGCATTGAGGCCGCTCCATCCAAGCAGACTCTATGGTCCGAGTGCCCCTCTAGCCGTTCGCACCTTGTCTTCCGCTATGGAGAGGAGGAGCCGGAAGTGGCCGCGAGGCCCACTTCCGGCGCGGGCCGGGCCGAGGGAGAGGCGCCCATGCCATCCCTATCGCTGCTGAGGCGAGACTTCGAGGAAACCGGGGGCGGGGGCTGCGGGGGGCAACAAAGGCGGGCGGCTTTCAGGTGAGGGGGGATTGCGGAGGGGGGAGGAAAGGAGGAAGGAACAGCGGGGCTGAAAAGTGTGGCGCGGAGGGAGGCAAAGCGCCCCCTCCCCTCCCGGAAAGAGTGGGCGGGGCCACGGGAGCCACAAGGAGGGCGTGGCATCCAATGCTCCAGGGTTCGACGGGGCGGGGCTTCTGATAGGAGGCGGGGCTTGAGGCGGAGGGTGTGTGGGGATTGGCTGGCGAGTCTGTTTGTTAGTCCTGGAAGGGGGAGGAGCTTAGAAAAAGGGACGGGGGGAGCTGCACCTTGCAGGGTTGTTGTTGTGTAGTAGAGAGGTAGGTTTTCCTTATGGGCTACCTTAAAGGGCTGCGCTGTGGGCAATGGAGGGAGGAAGAGAGAGCTAGGTTTTCCTTACGGCCTACCTTGCAGGGCTGTTGTGTGGCTAAAGTAGGGAGGAAAGCGATGCCCTCCTGTTGGCCTACCTCGCAGGGCTCTCCTTTGGGTAGAGTAGAGAGGAAGAAAGGTCTATTTTCCTGCTGGCCTGCCTTGCAGGGCTGTGGTGTGGCTAAAGGAGGGAGGAAGAGAGTGCTTGTTCTTTTATGTGCCTCCTTATATGGTGGGCTGCAATTCACCGGGGGACAGCGGTGGCGCAAGTGGTTAAGATGCTGAAACGACAACTGGAAAGGTCGGAGTCCGACTCCTGAGTGCTGAGTGAGCTCCCGTCATCTGCCCCAGCTCCTGCCAACCTAGCAGTTCGAAAGCAAGAAATTGCAAGTAGATAAACAGGGACCACTTCGGTGGGAAGGTTAAACAGCGTTGCGTGCACTCCGGTGTCTAGGCATGCCTGCCACTTGTCCACATAGATGACTGCAGATGCAGACAGTGCTGGCTCTTTGGCTATAAACAGATGAGCACTGAACCCTAGAGTCAGATACGACTGGCTTTTGAGCAAGGGTGACCTTTACCTAAGTGTATTGGCTGGATTAGTGCTTACGGTTTTTGGCTGTGGAGCCAGAGGTTGGGATTTTGATTCACTCACTCTGCCGTCCAGGGAAAGAGCCAGCCTGTGCGGTGTTGGGCAAACTGGCCCCAGGGCACTCCCAGAAGAATGGAATGATAAACTCATTCTGTCTATTCTCTGCCTAGAAAACCCTCGAAAGGCACGCCATAAGTCAAAAATTGACTAGATGGGCTACAGTTAAGGGTATTGAGATTTCTTGAGTCCCATTTTTGGGAGACAGGTAGGATCTAAATTGATTGAATGACTAAAGCAATCAAATAAATATCTATGATATTTGTCCAACTATATAATCATGCAATTTTATAGATAAATGAATGTGCCTACAAAGTGATGTCAGTGACAAAATAGTTCTTCATTTTTTTTAAAAAAACAGGGCGGTTGATTCTTCAGGTTGTACATTTTTCCCTACATGAACACTAACAAGCATTTAGAAGTGAAAATGGCGTTTGTTTCAACTCAAGGACCCACTGTGGTTGACCAAACCACTTTAATGAAAAAGTACCTCCAGTTTGTGGCAGCCCTAACGGATGTTAACACACGTGAGTTTAATTTTCACTTTTCTTTTCCTGTCGCTTAGTCACTGTTTGGGTTGAATTCTTTTCACTGCTTTAGTCCTAGGAAGGGCTCTTTAGAGATTGCAGGTCGGGAGCGGGTCTTGGAAGGACAGGGACATTTGTTCCTCTCCATGTCATGCATGAATTCTTACTGCGATAAAAGATTAAATCAAGTGGATACTTCCAATTAGAGTAGTCCCATGAAATCCAGTTTGCTCAGTGGGTCTGCTCTAATTCAGTCTACTTAGGTTTACAATATCATGTCTTTCAAGGTGAATTGTGGCCATTGATATGATAGCAGTCTTCAACTACCTGAATGATGGCCATAAAGAGGAGGGTGTGGGATCTGTTCTTGGTCATCCCAGAGTGCAGAAGGCGTAATAATGGGTTCAAGCTAAAGGAAGCCAGATATAGGATGAATAGTAGGGAAAACTCCTTAATGGGTAGAGCAGTACGACAGGGGAACCCATTGCTTCGAGAGGTGGAGAGCACTCCTACCCTGGAAGCATTCAAGAGATAAATTGGACAACCACCTGTCATATCTGCTTTGATTTGGATTTCTGCATTGAGCAGCGGGTTGGACTCAATGGCCTAAAAGGCCCCTTCCAACCCTATGATTCTATGATTGTGCCTGCCTTAACCGTTGGTTGTACTTCCGCAGAATTGTTAACCAGAGTTCTTCAGAACCATGTCTTACTTGTGCACAAACCTTTTCTCTCCAAATGGTCTCTTCTTGCAAGCGAGAGAAGGTATGCTTACACACAGGGAAAAAAGTACAACCCTTATGTTTGAGTGGAAGAGCTTTGTGTTCTTGCACTCAAACTTGAATCATGGACTGTTGTTAGAACCCAGCCTTCAAATTGTGGCTTATTAGAAGTGAAGGAAGCTGGAAACCAGAGATACTTATGTTTATGTTTATTTGATTTATATGCCACCCTACTCAGCAAACGTCGACTCAGGGCGGCTCACAACCCATCAAAAACAAAGATACAATATAGTAAAAACAAGATACAATAGCAAATACAATATAGCAAAGAACAAGATACAAAAAAATCCAGTAACATCTCAATAGAGTACAGTAACATCACAGTCTCTTCACCCCGCAGTGAAGACTGGAGGCAGAGCGAACGTCCAGTTGCCTCTACGGTATTTAAGTCCTGACTGGAGGTGGGGCCCAAGACGCCAGCGATGGTGTTGGTCCCGGCGTCCATCGCCGCGAGGCCTCTTCACCCCACAGGGAAGACTAGAGGCAGAGCGAAGGTCCAGTTGCCTCTACGGTATTTAAGTCCTGACCGGAGGCGAGATTGCCGACTGCTCTTATACCCTAACACAGGGGTCAGCAAACATGGCTCTCCAGGTGTTCTTGGACTTCAATTCCCAGAAGGCCACCTGCTGATCAGGGCTTCTGGGAATTGAAGTCCAAGAACACCTAGAGAGCTATGTTTGCTGACCCCTGCCCTAGCATATTCCTCTTTAGCCCCTGTAAATCGAGGCAAATAGGAGTGATCAGTAAGGCGGGATCTAAATTTAATAAATAAAACAAATAAATAAAATAAAAATGCTTGTTACAGATTCCCTCAACCTAGATTTATAAAGGATTTGGACTTATGCCTTGTGCAGACACAGTTGTCTGAAAGCAGAAATTGCATTGCGTCTGTAAAGCCTGGTTTGAAAAGAAGAGGCCGGTACAGCAATAACTTTTATTAACCTTGCATTTGTGTTTTTGTAAGTGCTGTCAGGATTTGCAGTTACAGTAGAGCTGGAAGTGTAGGTGATACTCGGAAAATTAGAATATTGTGCAAATGTTCGTTCATTTCACTTAAAAGGTGAAACAAATATATGAGATAGACTCACTACATGCAAAGCGAGAGATGTCATGCCTTAATTCGTTATAATTGTGATGATCATGGCATACAGCGTACATGAGATTATGTGATAATTATGGGGTACATAAGATTGTGGGGTTGGGGTTTTCATAAGCTGTAAGCCATAAGCATCAATATTATAGCAATGTGAGGCTTGAACTATCTTGCTTTGCATGTAATGAGTCTATCTCATATATTTGTTTCACCTTTTAAGTTGCATTCCTGGACTGAATGAACATTTGCACAATATTCTAATTTTCCGAGTTTCACCTGTAATTGTTAATTTAGATTCTGAGATCAAAAGATTTAGCTGATCTGCAGGTTTTCTTTTTCCCCAAGGTCAGCTATTTTAACTAAGTGATATTTTGGGGGGCCGGGATTTGGCTGATAATAAGGCTTGCCACGAACTAGGATTACCCTGGCTGGGGATTGCCGTGGTTCCAAAAGATTAGAAATGGACTTTTGCCCCTACTTTAAGAGAGAAGCAAAAATGATGAGCAATGTCTTCTTGAACCCTACAAAAATGGTTTTGTGTGTGAGTGTGTGATAGAGGAGTGAGTGAAGATGTGTGAGTGAACTTGGAGGTGTGTGGAAGTCAACAACTATTTGGGTGATGAGAGTCAAAACTGATAAGATCTGATTGCTTCTTAAAGTGAAGAATGTTAGCATACAAATAAGCATTCGTTCGCATCTCGTGAATATTGTTGCTGTTTTTTCTTGTTCTCGCCTTTATAGCTGATGAAACAAAGCTCAAGATGATGCAAGAAGTCAGTGAAAACTTTGAGGTAAAAACTGTTTACTCTTGTTGCTTAAAGGGTGTGAAGCTCCAACATAATGTAGAGTTTCCTTCTTCACCAAAGTTTCCTTTGTTTCAAATGAAGCACTATCTTTGTGAATAACCTAAGCTGAAAGTCCAGGGCTGCTTCTACATTTCAATTGGGAAGCAGGAGACCTGTGACCCTCTAAACCAGTGGTTCCCAACGTGGGGCCCATGCCCCATGGGGTACTTCAATTCCCCGAAGCCTAAGTCAGTACATTGTCTGATCAGTGCTTTGGGGAATTGACTTAGACTTCTGGGAATTGAAGTCCAAAACCCAAAGGTTGGGAAACAATGCTCAAGATATTGATAAAATATGAATTCCATCATTCTTTACTGTTCATCAGGCTATTAGAGATGATGGAAACTGGAGTCCAAAAACATTTGTAGGCCAAGCTTACTTAATTGCAAAGATCTTGTGGCATGCAGGAGCCTGTACAGTAAAAGCCCAATTTACATAAAAAGTCCATTCCGTAGGTTTTTATGTAATACAGTTTTTTATGTAAATCCAAGAAAACTCATAGGGAAAATAAACTTTTACATAAATCGAAGGAAGCCCATAGAAATAAATACATAAATCTAAGCAAACCCATAGGAAAATGATTTTTTACATAAATCGAAGCAAATCCATAGGAAAAATGAATTTTGTACGTAAATCAAAGCAAACCCATAGGAAATCGTGTTATGTAAATTGGGACATTTACGTAATTTGAGACATAGTTTTAGTGCAAAATCTTTACGTAAGTCGAATTTTACGTAACTCAAGGCATACATAAGTCGGGGTTTTACTGTACTAATATTGGCTGCATTGCTCACTTAAATTTATGTGATAAGCCTACAATATAGAACAGGGGTTCCCAACCTTTTCAAGCTGGAGGCTAGGTCATGCTCTCTCAGTTAGCTTTAATGGTCGGGCAGCCATTTTGTCCTGCGTTCACGATGGGGGTGGGCATTTTGTCCCAACAGCTTCAAAGGGGTGGTCATTTTGTTTCTTCAATGCCCTTGGAGGCGTGGGGTGGGAGCACATGAAATGGTGCCAGGGATTGGATCTGGCCTGCGGGCCTTAGGTTGGGAACCCCAGATACATTAAAACCTCAACTTACATAAGCCTCGAGATACATAAAATTAGACTTACATAATGATTTTGTGATAAAACCATGTCCCGATTTACACGATTTCCTAAGAGTTTGCTTCGAGTTACATAAAGATTCTTTTTCCTATGGGTTTGGTTCAATTTTTTAAAAAACCATTTTTCTATGGGTTTGCTTCCAGCTACATAAAAAAATAATTTTTCCTTTGGGTTTGCTTCGAGTTACATAAAAAATTGATTTAAGCAAAAGCCTACGGAACGGACTTGTTTTTTGTAAGCAGGGGTTTTACTGTATAGAACTACTGTAGTTTGGGGTGGTAACCAAGGATTTTAAAAGCTGATCCAACATGATGTTAGAGGCTGCCTCTGAAAAACCTCTGTTTCAAAAAGTGAATTTTGTTCCTTATATAGAGAACTGGTTTGAAAGAAGGGCAGATATGAATAAGGAGAAAATGCCAAAGCAGGGCTGCAGTTGAACGTTAAAAAGGCAAAAATTATGACTACAGAAGAACTGTATAAGGTTTTGATTTTAACTGATTTTAATGGCAGCAACAGGGTTGCCTTATGTCAGATGGTCTGTTGTGAAGCTGATGACTGCCAAAACCTTGTTAAAATATTGAATTCTGCATTGCTTGCTATGTTTGAAGATTGGGTGTTTCTGTCATTCTCTTTTTACTAGAACGTGACATCCTCCCCTCAGTATTCTACATTTTTGGAGCACATCATCCCTCGCTTCCTCACCTTCCTTCAAGATGGGGAGGTCCAGTTTCTACAGGAGAAACCTGCACAGGTATTGCTTCCCAAATGAATTGGAATGGGGTGGGAAAACCTGAACTCGTCGTACATTCGGAAGATCTTCATCAGATGCGAAAGTGATCTTTTTGGTCACTGGCAACATGTTGGGACTGCAGTGGCTCAAGTGGTTAAGACGCTGAACTCGCTGACTGGAAGGTCAGAGTTCGATTCCCAAGTACTGCACGACGGAGTGAGCGCCCATCTCTGTCCCGGCTCCTGCCAACCTAGCAGTTTGAAAGCAAGAAATTGCAAGTAGATAAATAGGGTACTGCAGTGGCTCAAGTCGCTAAGACGCTGACTGGGAAGCGGAAGGTCAGCAGTTCGATTCCAGAGTACTGCAGGACGGAAATGAGCTCCCGTCTTCATCCCAGCTCCTGCCAGCCTAGCAGTTCGAAAGCAAGGAATTGCAAGTAGATAAATAGGAACCACTTCGGTGGGAAGGTACCACCGTTCCGTGCGCTCCGGTGTCTAGTCATGCCTGCCACATGACCACGGAAACGTCTGCAGAAGCAGACAGCGCTGGCTCTTCGGCTTAGAAACAGAGATGAGCACTGCACCCTAGAGTCGGATACGACTGGCTTTCGAGCAAGGGAAACCTTTACCTTTAAATAGGGACCATTTCGGTGGGAAGTGTTCTGTGCATTCCGGTGTTGAGTCATGCCTGCCACATATCCACGGAAACGTCTGCAGACGCAGACAGCGTTGTCTCTTTGACTATAAAGAGAGATGAGCACTGAACCCTAGAGTCGGATACGACTGGCTTTTGAGCGAGGGTGACCTTTACCTTTACCTAACATGTTGTAATTTTAAAAGTACAGTCGAACCTCATACAACAATTGCCCCGAATAGCAATGAAATCACATAACAATTAGGTTTTGGGGGGGAAATTGTGTCCCGCATAACAATTTTCCCCTATGGAAAAAGTCGTACAACAATTTTTCAATGGGAAAAACCACTTAGCAAAAAAAAATTTTTTTGTTGTTGTTGTACGATGCATCCCATAGGGAAAATCGCTATACGATGCATGTATCGTATAGCAATTGTTTCATACAACAACGAGCCCCATGGAATGAAGTACCAATGTATTGACAATTTAACTATAAATTAAGCTAAATTCCCTAAAAAATACCTTCTAACACCAACACTTAAAATTTTCCTATACCTCTTACTTTCTTAGAATTACTTTATTTAACGAAAGAGAAAGAAAGGAAAAGAAAGGGGGAAAAGAAAAATAATCTAGTATTAAAACATCCTAACAACATTACATTAAAAGAACTTTCTTCAACTCGTTAGGGTAATTAACTTCCCTCTTTTAGCTTCAAACTTTTCTAAACAAATCATATTGATTGCCTTTCTTCTTACAGCATTTAATGTGTAGAACCAGCCACCAGTGGTCATGTAGCTTTGCCTTGTAAATTGTACGGTTTCAACAGTTTCAGTTATTTATTATTATTATTATTATTATTATTATTATTATTATTATTATTATTATTATTATTATTATTATTATTATTATTATTATTATTATTATTATTATTATTATTATTATTGAGATAGAACATTTCCAATCTCTTCTCCCTCGGATCCCAAGGCTCCTGTGTGAAATTACTTTCATCCTTGGGTGTTGCAGGATGGGAGGAGGAAGTTCCTAATTTAAAAAAAAACACTGATGGCAGGACGATTTTAGTGCGGGTGGTGATTTTAAAAATAAAAGACTTCCCTCTTATGTCCTATAGTCCTCAACATCTTTTGACAATAAAAGGGCTTGCACAAGAGTCCTGGGACATGAAGGGGGAATTAGAAATATTTAATTTAAGAAAAACTGTACATAGTATAAATCACGCTGCTGGATTTTTGCCAGTGGATTCTCCCGATTTCTGTCTCATGCAGTTAAAAGAGAGGCTCAGATCTGAAGGAGGTTTTTATTCATGTTGGCTTTTTATATGTACTTTTTAGCGAACATTCCTTAAAACCATTGGAAATTATGTCTTTTCACTGCATTACACTTGCTGTTTTGAAGTTCTAACCCAGTGGTGGCGAACCTATGGCAGCGTACCCTCTCTGTGGGCACCCGTACAGTCACCCCAGCACAGAGTTCGCCCTGTCTCTCTGCCCAGAAGCCCAATGGGAGCACTCCCTCCCTCCCTCAGCACAATTCACCCGCCCCTCTGCCCAGCAGCCCAATGGGGACACTCCCTCCCTCCCCCAGCACAGAGTTTGCCCCACCCCTCTGCCCAGCAGCCCAATGGGAGCGTTTCCTTCCTCCCCCATTGCTGTTGGCACTTTGCAATAAATAAGTAGGTTTTGGGTTGCAGTTTGGGCACTCAGTCTCTAAAAGGTTTGCCATCACTAACCCCTCTTTCTTTCCCTATTCTTAGCAACTGAGAAAATTAGTTCTGGAAATCATCCACAGAATACCAACTAACGAACATCTTCGTCCACATACCAAGAATATATTATCTGTGATGTTCAGATTTCTAGAGGTACCGTACTTTGATCTCTGCAATTTTATTTTCAAAAATTAGTTCTGAAACTGATTTCCCTGTCTTTACAATTTCATTATTGAAAAGATAACTACAGTAATACCTCATACAAAGTCCGCTTCATACAACATCGCCTAATTCCTTGAAAAAAGTTGCCTCATACAAAGTCGTGTGACTTTGTATGAGGCATTGGGGTTTCCCCAGGTTGCATTGTGCCTGGGCAGTATAAAAGGCAGGGCACATGTGTGCATTGCTCTTGTGGGTTTTGCATGAGGCGAAGAGTGTTTATGAGTGGTTTTGAGCGCAATTTTTGATTTTTTTTGATTTTTTAAATCAGAATTTTTAGAAGCATTCCTGGGATTTTTGCAGCATTCTTCAGGTTTTTGGACAATCAGGGTTGTTTGACATGTTTTTGTAACGTTTTTAGCCTTTAGACAATGATTTCTTAAAGTTATGTCAGTTTCCTGTCTATTTCCTTGACTTTGCCCTGAAGTCTGTGCTGTTACAGTACAATGTATCTATGGAAATGACGTTGTACGAGGCATTGTGGCAAGGATTTGGACGTTGTATGAGGCATCGCGGCTAGGATTTTGCATGCCTCATGCAAAGTCCAGATCCGTATAAAATCCAAACTTGTGGAACCAAGTTTGGATGTTGTATGAGGTATCACTGTACAAGCATTTAGACACCGATTAAATGTCACTCATATTTTATTGTTCTTAAGCAACTATCCAATTTCTGTTAGGTTGTCAAGGTCCTCAATGTCCTTTTAATTAGTTAGTGCCGTCAAATTGGAACTGATTTATCATGACCGTAATAGGGCTTTCTAGGTAAGTGAGAGATTGAAAGATTGGTTTTATCAGTTCCGTTCCCCCGTGAGCTTCCGTGGCTTAGGGGGGATTTGAACCCATGCCTCCTGAATCCTAGTCTGCCACTTTATATAGGGCATTGCAAACATCCACTTAGGATCTTTGTCAACTCTTCAGTTTTTTCCTCTGGATTCTCCAAACTATTTTCACACTGTGGTCATGCAATAGATATGCTAGCCGCAACTAGAATAGAAGCAGAAACTCAAGACAATCAACAGTGAGTTGTTTGATTGGGGATTGATTTTTATGTAGTTGACAGGTTGTGTTTGTGAGAAGACATTTCACAGGAGACTTAATTAATGAGATAGTACGGTTTGGATTCATTTTTGGTCCTATAATTTCCATTTTATTATATACAGTACAGTAGAACCTCGGATAAAGTCCAAACTCCGTTCCACAAGTTTGGATTTTATCTGATTTTGGACTTTATCCGAATCAAATGGGCGATGCATCGGATAACGTCCCAAAAATGGACTTTATCCTAGGTTCCTATACCAAATACCTTGGATAATGTCCATTTTTAGTGGTTTTGGACTTTATGCGATGCATCACCTGTGCATGGAAACTGCGACTTTATCCGAATCGGACTTTGTCCGAGGTACCGCTGTATTCGGAAACCAGAGCAAAAAACATCTAGTGCTTTTGACTACACTGACCATAATTCATAACCATTTGTCATATTTTGGATTCAATGATACATTTTCCCCCTTACAATAAATATTTTATCTGCATATTTCCTTACAAGACCTAGGTGTTGGTAATATTTATTTGTATTGTTTAGCACCTGTTGTTCTGGAGATTAATGAACCAGTTCCCATAAATATTTCTGTGCATGGGTAATGTTAAACTGCTTATAAGCATTGGTTAAAATTTAATAAATATATAGGCACAAACCACAAGGAAATTCTGCATTTTATGGAAGCAGAAACACTTTCCTGTTTGTTACGTATATGACTTAATTCATAAAAAAGTCACTTAGAAGGCGTTCAGGGATTTAATCTTGACTTAATCTGTTCCTTTCTTCTGTTTAGACTGAAAATGAAGAAAATGTACTCATATGTCTGAGGATAATTATTGAATTGCACAAACAGTTCCGGCCACCCATCACACAAGAGGTGAATTCACTTACGTTTATTTCTCAAACTGGGGCTGCGGTGGCTCTGTGGTTAAGAAGCTCGCCTTGTTAGCTTAGGAAGGCTGGCAAGTCATCAGTTCGACCCGGGCACTGCATGACGGATTGAGAGCTCGTCTCTGTCCCAGCTCTTGGGGACATAAAAAGAGCCTCATTCGGGCATCCATTGAGCAGAGTTTATCCCGCAAAAATCCTTTCAACCCAGAATAATTTCTGACACAAAATTATTATTACAGTACAGTATTTCTCAAATTTTCTTGTGGTTGATTTCCCCCCTAATGCCTCTTAATCAGTCATATTAATGCAGATTATTTTGGATGTTAGCCATCTATTAATTTTTTTTTAGATTATCTGCTCTTTCTGATTTTAAACATTCAATTTTAAAAGTTTTGATTTTGGAAGATTTGTTGGAAATAATGCAGTGGAAAAGAATCCTTTCAGTGCCATATTATTATTATTATTATTATTATTATTATTATTATTATTATTATTATTATTATTATTATTATTATTATTATTATTATTATTATTATTATTATTATTATTATTATTATTATTATTATTATTATTATTATTATTATTATTATTATTATTATTATTATTATTATTATTATTATTATTATTATTATTATTATTATTATTATTATTATCTAAAATAAATGTATATTAAGGTGAAAATTGTGTTTGGGCAGCAACATACACAGCTGTGGATTTCTTTGACAGAGCAATAGATTATCTTGCCCTTATATTTTCAATTTCTTTATCACATGTCATGTTGTTCCTTTTGAGCGTTTCCTAATTTCCAGCTGTTCCAAGGTTCTGTCGTAGGAGGGATCATGCATCCTGGCAATCTTTTAGTGAATTGTTGTATCTTCTTGGTTTGCTATTGGTCTTGTGTACAGTCAGGACCGCGGTGGCTTAGTGGTTAATTTGCGGAATTTTATGATTGGAAGGTCGGCAGGTCAGTAGTTCGAGACCCAAGTACTGCATGACGTAGTGAGTGCCCGTCTCTGTCCCAGCTCCTGCCAACCCAGCAGTTTGAGAGCAAGAAATTGCAAGTAGATTAACAGGCACCATTTCAGCGGGAAGGTAAACAGCATTCTGACGTTTAGTCATGCCTTCCGCATGTTGACAGAAACGTCTGCAGACACAGATGGCACTGACTCTTTGTCTATAAACAGAGATGAACACTGAACCCTAGAGTTGGATATGACTGGCTTTCGTGAACCTTACAGTCAGAATATGAAGAACTGTGCAGATAATTTATTCATTTTATTTAAGGATTGTGTGCAGTATCATTCGGAGGCCTGCTTTTTAAAGCCAACCAGATAAAAGAACAAAGGAGTGCCTAATCCCATAATATGCTGAGAGTCATTATTCCTTGCTTAATTTTTGTTTACCCATATCAGAACATTGCAGTATACAGGAGAATTACATTGATATTCATTTGTGAGACATTAAAAAGCTGTTAAGCGTAATGCTTTGCTTGTAATGTTGTTTAATGACAAGAAAACCCCTGGCATAGAATATTTTGTAATTTCCTTTCTCTCCGAAAAAGATTCATTAAATTTTATTTGTTTTTGCAGATTCACCATTTCTTGGATTTTGTTAAACAGATTTACAAGGAATTGCCAAAAGTAGTGGTAGGTGGTTGTTGATCTAATAATTATGAAATGCAAATGGACTTTGACATCTACTACATCCGTCTAGAATAGCCTAAATATCCAAAATAGATGGTAGCCGTCCGGAGTCACTCCGGCAAGGGGGCGGCAATACAATACAAATTAAAATTAAAATTAAATTAAATTAGTTCTGTTATTTATTATGGAAGGGACAGTTTTCTTCTTTCATGTCTAAGTCAGACTTTAAATTGCCAAAATGAAGCCATCTTCTTGGCTTTGTCCTTGGCCAAACCTAAATCCTGATCGGCACAGGTTTCTGGTAGTAATCGACAGACCAACAAATGATCCAGATTCTGTATCTCTCCACATTTCGCACAATGTGTAGCTCCCACTTGATTATGTTAGTCTTATATTTAGGGACTCCGACCCTCAGCCTATTCAGGTTCCTCCAAGTGACGTAGGAGAGGTCGAGTTCCTCAGCCATCTCCTCCTTTAATGTCCTTCCTTGTCCAGTGAGCTCCTTCCTCCATCGTCTAATTTGACTATGCTTTTGTTGACCCTTCAATAATGTTTGTGGGACTGCAGTGGCTCAAGTGGTTAAGATGCTGACTGGGAGGCGGAAAGTCAGCAGTTCAAAACCCGAGTACTGCATGATGGAGTGAGCGCCCGTCTCTGGCCCAGCTCCTGCCAACCTAGCAGTTAGGAAGCAAGAAATTGCAAATAGATAAATAGGGACTACTTTGGTGGGAAGGTAAATAGTGTTCTGTGCACTCTGGTGTTGAGTCATACCTGCCACATGTCCATGGAAATGTCTGCAAATGCAGACAGTGCTGGCTCTTCGGCTATCAACAGAGTTGAGCACTGAACCCTAGAGTCGGATACGACTGGCTTTCGAGCAAGGGTGACCTTTACCTTTACAAGAATGTCATAAAGCTCTTTCTGGATCTCAGCCGGTGGACTTGAGTCTCATATTCATTGAGAGCCATTCTCTTGCTCAGTTCTCTCAGCGTCCGCTACTACTTCTCTCCTTATCGTAGGTTGTGCGATACCAACAAGAGGATATATTTTCTCAACTGGTGTAGATTTAAGGGCATCCTGCCACTATGTGCATTGTTTCATTAACAGCAATGCCATCTTTGGGCCACTGATTCTCTGTAACAGTTGTGTGATGCAGTGGGTGTGATAATCTTAAGAGAACCAGCTCCTGTCCTGTTTTGCCGATAGAACCAGTTTTATCAGCAGAAGGATAGAACTGGATTTCACTCTGTATCAGTGGTTCCCAGGCCCCACAGGGGTACTTCAATCCTCAGAAGCCTAAGTCAGTACATTGGCTGATTAGTGCTTTGGGGAATTGACTTAGGCTTCTGGGATTTGAAGTCTAAGAACCAAAGTTTGGGAAAGACTGCTCTATATGCTTCGGCTTGTGAAACCTGCAACTCTGGTTAACAATATTAACGTTCTGTGTTCTTTCTTACTAGAATCGATACTTTGAGAACCCTCAGGTTATCCCTGATAATACAATCCCAACCCCAGAAATGGTTGGTATGATTACCACGATTGCGGTGAAAGTAAATCCTGAACGAGATGATAGCGAAACAAGAACGGTACGTGGAATAATTAGCTTTTTCTTGCAAAATAGCTTTCTTGTTTATACTGTCTGCTTTCCCAAATTAGACATGGACCTGATTGGTATTAAGATAAATGTCTACTAGAAGCCCCACTCAGCCATTATATATGTAAGCCACAACTATTATTTGGCTCCAGATATTTGTCTGCTGTGCGGTGGTCCACGGGGTTGCAAAGGGTTGTACGCAACTGTGCAACTGAACAACAAGATTCTTATTTTGCCCTCCAACCAGGTACTTGGTCTCTGGGAAGTTAATGGAGCAAATTTCAGGGTAATTCACAGAGCAAATATAAATCCCTATATTTAGTGTAAGTAAGGAAGCGGCATAAAAACATAAAACTAAGTGTAAGGAAGGAGCATAAAAGCTTAGAAACATCAGTGCTGTTTAAGGAACCCTTCGAGAACATTATCCCCCACCCAAACCAACTAAGATAATGTTCAGTTTAATTTATTAAACTTTAAAGTTTGTGTCTATTTTTATTTCCTCTTTGATGTTTTTCTTATTTTTTTATGGTTGTGGTACAATATTGCCACTGGGATCGTGAAATTTTGCTGTTAGGCTAACCTTGTTTTTTTTAAAGATGTAAGCTGTCCAGTGTAGGATAAAATCTTAAATGGGCAGTATATAAACTCAGTAAATAAATAATAAGTTAAGTAAGTAGGTGACAGATGAAATTTCAAAAATTGCATCTTTCGAAATGTTGACCAGCGGCTCAGAATAAATGTTAAAATTACATTGCCTTTTGAAATGTTTACAAATGTCTTAGTCTGAAGTTTGGTTATGTCTTGACAGCATTCAATCATTCCTCGAGGCTCTCTGTCTTTGAAAGTGTTGGCTGAGCTGCCGATTATTGTCGTTCTCATGTATCAGGTGAGTAGAGAGACCTTTTCATGCATCTCATGTTAGAAAGTGGACAGTTGTGGTTTTTTTTAAAACTATTGAATAGTTCCCCAAAAATAGCCTGCCAACAACAGACTTCAAAAGTAACCATTCACTTTTCTGGTTCTTAACATGTTGGGGGGCAAAATGCTAATTAACTTGTGAACTACCCAGAGAATGCGCTTTGGGGTGGTATAGAAGTGTGATTGCTTTGCTTTAATGTTATTAGGACAGTTATTTTAAGTTAGATAAAAGCCATTTGAATATTACAAGCTGTTGGCCTGTGATGTAATACATACAGTGGAGCCTCTGTTAACAAATGGCTTGGTTAATGTAAAAATCGCATAACAAAAGGAAATTGATAGAAAATAATGGTTCGGTTTACAGAATTTCCCCCCGGAACGGATTAATTGCTTTTCAATGCATTCCTATTGGAAAATGCATTTTGGTCAATGTGTTTTGGTTTTCAATTTCCTATGGGAAATTGGTTAAAGTAATTTTTGCTGTAAGAAACATCCCAGAGAACACATCAATTATGTTAACCAAGATACAGTAAAACCCCTACTTACGGAAAAAGTCCATTCCGTAGGCTTTTGATTAAATCGGTTTTTTATGTAACTCGAAGCAAACCCATAGGAAAAATTATTTTTTTACATAACTCGAAGCAAATCCATAGGAAAAATGAAATTTTTATATAAATCAAAGCAAACCCATAGGGAAAAGAATCCTTATGTACCTCGAAGCAAACCCATGGGAAACCGTGTAAATTGGGACATGGTTTTAGCACAAAATCATTTTGTAAGTCGAATTTTATGTAACTCAAGGCATATGTAAGTCGGGGATTTACTCTACCACTGTATTTTCCTTTTGTCTACTCTTATGTTACCTTAATAGCACTAGGCGTAGCATGAGTTATCACTTGACTCATGACTATGAGTCTTGATTATAAGAAGTTAAAATGACCCTACAGAATGAGTTACATTATCTCCTGTAAAGAAAAACCTATAATGTAACTTAGTTACATGAATGAATTGTTGTTGTTGTTGTTGTTCAGTCGCACAGTCGATTCCGACCCTTTGCGACCCTATGGACCATCTTTCTCCAGGCACCCCTGTCCTCCACCATCCCCCTCAGTCCTCCCAGTTCTGTGCCCGTTGTGTCTATAATACCATCTATCCATCTCATCCTTGGCCTCCCCCTTCTTCTTTTGCCCTCCACCTTTCCCAACATCACGGCCTTCTCAAGTGAATCCTCCCTTCTCATTTGATGCCCAAAGTACTTTAGCCTCATCTTTACTATTTGACCTTCCAATGAGCAGTCAGTGTTGATTTCTTCTAAGATTGACCTATTTGTTCTCCTCGCTGTCCAAGGTACCCTCAAAACTCTCCTCCAACACCACATTTCAAAGGCATCTATTCTTCTGCGTTCAGCTTTCCTAATTGTCCAGCTCTCACATCCGTACATTACCACTGGGAATACCATTGCTTTGACTATTCTAATTTTTGTTTTCAAGGTGATGTCTCTGCTTTTCACTATGTTCCCCAGGTTTCTCATGGCTTGTCTCCCTAGAATCAGCCGCCTCTTTATTTCATGGCTGCACTCCCCATCTGCAGTGATCTTAGATCCTAAGAAAGTAAAATCTGTCACTGCTTCTACTTCTTCCCCGTCTATTTTCCAGGAACTGATCGGGCCTGTTGCCATTATCTTGGTTTTCTTGATATTGAGTCTCAAGCCAGCTTTTGCACTCTCTTCCTTCAAACCGATCAAGAGATTCTTTAGGTCTTCCTCATTTTCTGCCATTAGGGTGGTATCGTCTGCATATCTCAGATTGTTGATGTTTCTCCCAGCAATTTTGATCCCATATTGTGATTCCTCCATCCCTGCATTGCGCATTATGTGCTCTGTGTATAAGTTGAATAAGCAGGGTGACAGAATGCAGCCTTGTCTTACTCCTTTTCCTATTCCAAACCACTCTGTCATTCCGTGTTCTGTCCTAACTGTTGCTTCTTGGTTCATGTACAGATTTCTCAGGAGGCATATGAGGTGCTCTGGTATTCCCATCTCTTTAATCACTTGCCACATCTTGTTGTGATCCACACAATCAAATGCCTTAGTGTAGTCAATAAAGCAAAAGTAAACTTGTTTCTGGTATTCCTTTGTTTTCTCCATGATCCAACGTATGTTGGCAATGTGGTCTCTAGTCCCCCTGCCTCTTCTGAAACCAGCCTGCACCTCTGGTAATTCTCTTTCCACATGCTGCTGAAGTCTATCCTGTATTATCTTGAGCATCACCTTGCTAGCGTGTGGGATGAGCGCAATTGTTCGATAATTTGAACATTCTTTGGCATTGCCCTTTTTTGGGATTGGAACATATACTGATCTTTTCCAGTCCTGTGGCCACTGTTTTGTTTTCCAAATCTGCTGGCATATTGAATGCAGTAATTTGATGCCATCATCTTTTAGAGCTTTGAAAAATTCAACTGGGATACCATCATCTCCACTAGCTTTGTTGTTTGCAGTGCTCTTTAGGGCCTTTCTGACTTCACTCTCCAGGATGTCTGGCTCAGGTTCAATTTCTCCATCATTGTGACTATCAGGAGTGTTGAGTTCCTTTTTGTAGAGTTCCTCTGTGTACTCTTTCCATCTTTTCTTAATCTCTTCTGCATCAGCTAGCTCCTTTCCGTCTTTGTCCCTTATCATGGTCATTTTTGCTTTAAATGTTCCCTTGATTTCCCGGATTTTTTTGAAAAGATCTCTGGTTCTGCCTCTTTTGTTGTTTTCTTCCATTTCTTTGCACTGTTCTTTTAGATAGTTTTCCTTATCTCTCCTTGCTTTTCTTTGAAATTCTGTGTTCAAATGATTGTATTTTTTCCTTTCTCCTTTGACTTTTGCGTTCCTTCTTTCCTCTGCTATTTTAAGAGCCTCATCAGACAACCACTTTGCTTTCTTACTCTTCTTTTCTTTTGGTATGGTTTTCTTTGCTGCTTCCTGCATGATGTCCCTTATCTCTGTCCATAATTCTTCTGGCACTCTATCTATTGAGTCTAAGCCATTGAATCTGTTCATCACCTCCACCGTATATTCTTTAGGGATGCTGTCTAGATGATATCTGTCTGGTCTCTTTGCTTTCCCTATTTTCTTTAGTCTAAGCCTGAATTTTGCAATCAGTAGGTTGTGATCTGAGCCACAATCTGCTCCAGGTCTTGTTTTTGCTGACTGTATGGATGTTCTCCATCTTTGGCTGCAGAGTATGTAGTCAATCTGGTTTCGGTGTTGGCCATCTGGTGATGTCCATGTGTAAAGTCGCCTCTTGTGTTGCTGGAAGAGGGTGTTTGCTATGAATGAATTACTTGGGGAAAAGTACTTCTAAGCTAAACCTATGTCTTAGTTACTTCTACTTTCCCTTGCCACATTCAATACTGTTTTTGTTTGCTAGCAGAAGTCTAGATTGTTTAGATCTAACTCCCAAGTTTGTAAAGCATGAAACTCATTTTATGTGTGCATTTCCTTTCTTTCTTCAGTTGTACAAACTGAACATTCATAATGTAGTCGCTGAATTTGTGCCCTTGATCATGAATACTATTATTATTCAAGTGTCCACGCAAGCCAGGTAAGGTTACAGAGTCATATTTCTTAGCAAATGCGTACAGTGTTAGCAGGGATGGAGGGTCCGCTTACATAGGAAACAAGCAATCTTTGTTTTTAGTTTCACATGAACAGCCTTGTGTAGTCTGTTGTGAGAAAACCTGCAGTCACAAGGTTAAATGCATTTATCTAATCCATTATTAACTCCTAGTAAAGGTAAAGGTCACCCTTGCTCGAAAACCAGTCGTATCCGATTCTAGGGTTCAGTGCTCAACTCTGTTTATAGCCAAAGAGACAGCACTGTTTGTGTTTGCAGACATTTCTGTGGACATGTGGCAGGCATGACTAGACACCGAAGTGCACGGAACGCTGTTTACCTTCCCACCGAAGTGGTCCCTATTTATTTACTTGCAATTTCTTGCTTTCGAACTGCTAGGTTGGCAGGAGCTGGGACAGAGACGGGCGTTCATACTGTCATGCAGTACTCAGGTTTTGAACTGCTGACCTTCCGCCTCCCAGTCAGCATCTTAACCACTTGAGCCACTGCAGTCCTTATTAACTTGTAAGAGTTAAATAAAAAATGTATTTTTGGAGGGAATGTTTATGAAAGGGGTAAGTCACCCGATTCCTTCCGGATGTCTAAACTATAGTTCTCATCAACGGTGGGCAGTAGTTAAAGAATAATGGGAACTGCAGTCCAAAACAGCTGGAAAACATCAGGCTGGCTATACCTAGTTTAAGTCCTTTATTATACAGTATAATCCTTCCATTCCCTGAATCTACTTTCTATTTTCAGGCAGCATAAACTGTACAATAAAGAACTGTATGCTGACTTTATTGCTGCGCAGATAAAAACCTTGTCGTTCTTAGCTTACATCATAAGAATTTATCAGGTAAGCTTCAGTAAAAGTGAATAATTTGGTTAATACAGCTTGTGCCTGAAGGAAGCCATGTATCTAGATAAGAAGATGTTATACTGTCACAGTTTGTGTGTGTGTAATTAAATACTGAATGGGGATTTCGAGGGAATCCTGTTGGATGAAGGAACGGAGGTAGAAGAAGGCCAGATACTCCCTCCCTGCCGTCTCTTTGCTCACATTTCTCTACAGAAGTGGTGGAGGTTGCTTTGGCCTCCAGCTATTGATGGACCATAACTCCTCTAATCCATGGGCTCCGCGGGTTAAGAATTTAGGGAATTTCCGTCCAGCTTCTGGAGAGCCCAGATGTTCCCCCCTAACCAACAACAGCTTTCTGAGACTTGGACACCTCCAGATGGGTGTGTTGACCAGCATTTAGGGAGGATTGGTGTTCCCATCCAAAACATCTGGAGGGGTGTTGCTTCTTTTTTTTTAAAAAAAAAGGTATCTTGCTGGGATTTCTCAGGAGTTTTTGATGTTAATGACGGATTGTTTCAGCAGTTGCGCCCCCCCCCCCCAAAGGAGATTTGTTCAAATGGTATTTAGTAGTTTCTTTTGTCTGTCTTGCTGGCTTGGGAGCTGTTTGGACTATCACCATGAAGGTTAAGGGTCTCCTTCAGCCTAAGGAAGTGATATCCAACCTTGGCATTCCAGGTGTTCCTGGACTTCAATTCCCAGAAGCCCAAGTCAGCACTCCTGCTGATCAGGGCTTCTGGGAGTTGAAGTTCACTGGCCTAAGGCATTGGTCCTTGGCTGGTGCACGTGTGCCATTGATCTGCTTTACCTGGAGGTCTTTCCCTTTCTCAACTCACCCCTCCTGGTGCAGTGGGTAATTTAATTTAATTTAATTTAATTTAATTTAATTCTTAGATTTTTATTCCGCCCACTTGGGTGAACCCGACTCAGGGCGGTGTACAGCAATTAAAACAAATAACAATACAAATAGATATAAATAAAACAGATTAAACCCTAAATTAACCACCCAGCAACCCACCCTCTGTAATATTACAGCCAAAATTCTGCTCCCAATCTGAGTTTGATCACAACAAACTCAAGGTTGACTGTATCTCCTATTGGCCCAAGCTAGCATGGGAGGGTATACCGTACAACCCCGCATAACGAAAAAAGTCAGTTCAGTGAGGTGCTTCACTATACAATTTTTTTTCCGTTATACAAAGCACTAACCACAATACTCCCCATTATGAATTTTTTCATTATACGGGGTATACCTCGCATAACAAAAACCCTGTATAACGAAAATGTCTATGGGATGCATCGTACAATGAAAATCTCTAACATTTTCACTGTACGATGCATCCCATAGAGATTTTCGTCAGACTGGGTTTTCGTTATGCGAGGTATACCCCATATAATGAAAAAAATTGTAATGCGGGGTATCGTGGTTAGTGCAAAAATACTTCATTTTACGAATTTTTCATAATGAGGGGCATTTGTTATACTGGGTTCCATTATTATCCATTATGTTGCATACACTTCCCAGTACAGTGAACCCCCGCCTAACGACACGTTCAAATGGCATCATTTTTATTAACGATGCTACTGACGCACCTCACGTGATCATTCGAATAACGAAAAAATGTCGTTATTAGAATAATGACTGTATTTTTACCATCGTTATTCGAATAATGACATTTTTGTTGTTATTTGAATAACGACAGTATTTTTACCGCCGTTATTCGAATAACAATGTTTTTTGTTGTTATTCAAATAACGACATTTTCTGCATAACGACACTACTTGGGGAACTAAGTAACGTTGTTATGTGAAGGTCTACTGTATAGGAAAAAGAGGAGGTTGGCAGGCTGTTACTCGGGTAGGATTTAAGACAAAGTAAATATAGCTGGAATATCTTACGCACAATTTCCTTTTCCAGGAACTGGTGGCGAAATATTCACAGCAGATGGTGAAAGGGATGTTACAGTTGCTCTCCAACTGTCCGGCAGAAACAGCCCATCTGAGAAAGGAACTTCTCATTGCAGCCAAACATATTCTTACCACAGATCTGAGGAGCCGTATGTAACTCCTGCGCTTTTCTTACTGTCCTTTTCCTAATAGAAGTTGGATGTCATCATAGTTAGTCTGGCTTCACAATAGATAAGTGCAGACTTATGACATCCCTTCCAGGTGTTTCTAGGTAAAGAATCTGCAGGTGCCCTGGCCTGGGACTGTGCAACTTGCCCATGGCCAAATAGCCTGGCTCTTCTCCCAAGAGCCACAGTGGGGAATTGAACTCACAGGCCCTTTGAGATTCATGGGACCCACAGCAGTGGAAACTGTCTCTCCCATTTTGAAATCTCTGGTTTTCATATTGCTTTCCCATAGTTGCTTACGAGGATGAGGCATGATTATGTTGACCCTCTTGCAAAGTTAAGTTCCATTTGGCACCTGTTTAGCTCATCCTAATTGGGGTGTGCGTGGGTGTGAGAAGAGATGGGTGTTGTCCGATAGTAACTGTCACCAGTCCTTGCTATGGCACAACCTATTTAGCCCTTTACAGTGCAACATGACCATGACTGTGTTCTTTCTTAATGTTCTGTTGCAGAATTCATCCCATGCATGGATAAACTCTTTGATGAATCTATACTAATAGGTTCTGGATACACAGCCCGGGAAACACTGAGGTGCGTAACGGAATATGATGCTTCATTGAGCCTGTCGCAGTGCGATGGCTAACGAGGGAGCATTCATAGATGCAAAATAATCAAAGGAGGTGATTACAATACATTGAGAATTTAAGTTTGGCCAACGACAAAGTCAGGAGGGTCGCTTCATTTTGGTAGTCTAAAGTCTAACCTGCACACGAAGGCAGAAACATTGCAATAACTGATGTTGGCAACATAAGACCGAACTTCATGGATATAGGCTTTCCATGTGGAGGATTCCCATTGGTGAGGAGAGTATATACAGGTGTAAAGGTTTTCCCCATTGGGCAAGGAGTGTTTGCATAAGTAGAGCTGGATCTAAAAAAATACATTATTTTAAAAAAGAACATGTGACTTCCATTATTCCTCAGCTACCTTAATGTGATCTAAAAACGAAAGACAAAAGTGTTTAATTTTCTTAGTGTTCTGCCCTTCTCTCTGTGGCTATTCCATGTAGGTTGGAAGACTTAGGGCAGGGGTTGCCAACCTACGGCCTGCTGGCTGGACCCTGCCTATGACACCATTTCATTTGGCCTGCCGCCCCCTCACTGCTACCAGAAGCGGACACCTTTACGACATGCCCGCACCTGCCGTAAATGCACCCACGCCTGCCATAAACACTTCCGTAAATGCACCCGCAGTTGTCGTAGATGCGTTTATGACAGCTGCGGACACGTTTTATGGCACAATTATGGCGGGAGGAACCAAGTGACCAGCCCGCTCAGTTGTCCAGGGTGTGAAAAGAATACCTGGTTTAGGGAGTCAGTTGCCTTTAAAACATCCCCACGTGGGGTAGAGCTTTGCGTGATCTTCCATCTGTTTTTCAGTTTTAATTCTATGTATGAATATTCATTGTCTGGGGGGAAAAAAGCTCCAGTCTGGCCAAGTTATTTTGCTATGGTAATAGAGAAGACTCTACTGCCAGCGGCTCAATGCCGATCATCAGGTGGTGGTCAACTAACCTGGCAATCCTGAGGACTAATGATAGTCCTCAAATAGATTAAATCCCACTTGAATCCATCTTGATGGCGGGCAGCAGCTTCATCAATCCTGGCCTGGGGCTGACGAGGACTTCGTGTGTCAAAAGGGCTCAGGACAAGAAAGTGACTCGCGGAACTGGATCAGTGATACAGGGGTCATGCTGCGATGTGGAGGGCATGCATTATATTTTCAGGACACACTTCATGGTTGATCACCATGTTGATTGCCAGTATTCAGAATCTGATACGGCAGAAGAAGAAGAAGGGGGAAAAGCCCCAAGGCAGTGGCTTATAAAACTTATTTGTTCTTCAAGACTTGAATTTAAAACTTTCCCAAATAAATGAAATATTTGAGCTGCTGTGCAGGAGTTTGTACTCTTAATTTGTCTAGGAAAAAGAGAGGAATTGAACCTGGCCGCTGTACATGCTCACAGTTCCTGTTGTTGGCTTTGTGCAGAATACAGACTCAGAACTGTGGTCATTTTAAGGGGTGATTGTAAATGTACCTCATTCCTTAATGATAAGTGTTTGTGAGGGGCATATTTGACTATAATAAAGCCAGTATTGAATTTATTCCAGATGGCCAATTTGACTTGTAGAGTAAAGATTCTGAAAGTTACTTTTTAAACGTGGAAGCGAATATCCAGTTCTGTTTTTATGAAGGTTAAGCTTCACACATGGAGGTGCTACAGGTGAAACTCGGAAAATTAGAATAACATGCAAATGTTCATTCCGTTCAGTAATGCAACTTAAAAGGTGAAACAAATATATGAGATAGACTCATTACATGCTACGTGAGATAGTTCAAGCCTTACTTTGTTATAATATTGATGCTTATGGCTTACTGCTTATGAAAACCCCAACCCCCCCAATCTCATGTACCTGTACGCTGTATGCCATGATCATCACAATTATAATGAATTAAGGCATGACATATCTCACTTTGCATGTAGTGAGTCTATCTCATATATTTGTTTCACCTTTTAAGTGAAATGAATGAACATTTGCATGATATTCTAATTTTCCGAGTTTTACCTGTAGACTAGGGATTCTCAAACTGTTTCCTGTGGGGCAGATGCAGCCCACGACACCATTTCATGTGGCCCCCCACTGCCTCCACCACACCCGGAAGTGTCGTGGTGGAGGAAGGACAAAATGGCCATCTGGCCCCCAAAGCTGTCTGAGGGAACATGACCCGGCCCCCGTCTTAAAAAGGTTGAGAACTCCTGTGCTAAACAGTTGTACGACTGTGGCAGCATCTGCATCCGGGACTCTTAATGTGTATAAATATTGAACAGGATCCTGATTGTCTTGGAAGATATTCTGTAGAAACATATCGAAGTAGGAAGATTTTCCGGTACTTATAACTCCACGCTTGAGATAAAGTTTGAAATGGCTTTATATCCACGAGGGTTAAATCTGCTTACCTTTCAAAAGGAACTGGAAATAATTCTGCTAGTGTCACTGGTTTACTTAGTTGTGATCTGTTCCTAGGCCCCTTGCCTATAGCACCTTGGCAGACCTGGTTCATCACGTCCGGCAGCATTTGCCGCTCAACGATCTCTCCCTCGCGGTCCAGTTGTTTGCGAAGAATATCGACGACGAATCGCTACCGAGCAGCATTCAGACGATGTCCTGCAAACTTCTGCTAAATCTGGTCGACTGTATTCGCTCCAAGAGCGAGCAGGAAAATGGAAATGGCAGAGACATCCTCATGAGGATGCTGGAGGTAGAAGAGAAATTTGTTTGTGATCACTGTAATTGGAATACAGTTGAAAGACTTATAGTTGCTCAGCACAGCTTTGAAAAGTTTCTAGTTTTTAAACTGAATAACTTTTTGAATCCTTTAAAAGTCAGTGGTCCCTAACCTTTGGTTTTTGGACTTCAGTTCCCAGAAGCCTAAGTCAGTACATTGGCTGATCGGTGCTTTTGGGGATTGATTTAGGCTTCTGGGAATTGAAGTCCAAAAAAACCAAAGGTTGGGGGGGGGGGGCACTGCTTTAAGTAACTGCCCTAAACTGAGAAACACAACTTTTTTACTAAAGGTAACTGAGGATGTAACTATGCAGGCTACGGTGACTTAGTGGTTAACGCACTGAGATTGACTGCTGGAAGGTTGTCAGGTCAGCAGTTTGAGACCCAAGTGCTGCACAAAGGGCTGAGTGCTTGTTGTCTGTCCCAGCTCCTGCCAACCTAGCAGTTCAAAAGCAACAAAATTGCAAGTAGATACATATATATTACTTTGGTGGGAAAGATAATAGCATTCCATGTGCTCTGATGTGTAGTCATGCCTGCCACATGAAATGTTTTCAGATGCAGAAAGCGCTGGCTCTTTGGATGTAAATGAAGATGAGTACTGACCTATAGAGTTGGATATGACTGGCTTTAGAGCAAGGGAGACCTTAACTTTACCTATTTTGTGTTGGGTACCAGAAAATAAAACTATGCACCAGGGAGTCCACCAGGCACTGGACTAAAATCCCCATCATGCACAGACGGCATAGCCGGTGGAACCTGTAATCCAATTATTCTGGGAAAATGTGCAGAATGGCCTACATGTGGGTTTTTGTTTCAAAGTAGGAGGAGGCAAATTCTGGGGATGTGTCTCTCCTTCCCCAGGCATGCTGCCTTATAATTGGTGTAGCTAATGAGTTGGAACTCTAGGAGTTGGGAGTTCAAATCCCTGCTGGGCTTCCCAAGAGAGGGGTCAGTCATGTGACCCTGTGTGTGAGCTTCTTAGGGGCTCTGTTAAAAAGTTGGTGTGATTTCTTTCATTCTGATCTCGGCTGTCGTCTTTCCTGTTCTCCCGTTTCAGGTTTTTGTCTTGAAATTCCACACCATCGCTCGCTATCAGCTTTCCATCATCTTTAAAAAGTGCAAGCCTCAGTCCGAGCTGGGGGCAGGAGAAGCCGTTTTGCCCGGGGTGCCCACGGGAGGCAACGCGGCTCCGGTCCCTGTGCCGTCCCCGGCACCTGCCGCTCTGGTGGCCCCACCTCCGGGGCCTGTGTTCGAGAAGCAAGGAGAGAAAGAAAAAGAGGACAAGCAGACGTTCCAGGTCACCGATTGTCGGAGCTTGGTCAAAACTCTTGTCTGCGGCGTCAAGACGATTACGTGGGGCATTACGTCGTGCAAGGCACCTGGGGGTAATTTTGCACCGTACTGAATTAGGTCCCCATTGCACCTTTTTATTTGTGCAAGCTACATGGAGCAATTTTTTTTAAAAAAAACAATATTTATTTTATTTTTAAACTACAAACACACACACAAAAAAGGAAAAATGGGATAGCAATAATACAATAGCAAAAAGAAATTGCAGTCTGACTGTGTTATCCTGTTATGCCCATAGAGTGGACCAGTGATGGTGAATCTTGGCACTTCACCTGTTCTTGGACTTCAGTTCCCAGAAGCCCAAGTCTCTGTGAATCCACACAAATGGGTTTACTGGGTGCCCAGTAAACCCATTTCATGTGGATTTACAGAGACTTGGGCTTTTGGAAAATGAAATCCAAGAACAGCTGGAGTGTCAAGGTTCACCATCGCGGGAGTAGACCCTACTGCCAGCAGTTTAATGCTAATCGTAAGCTGGCATTTAACTAACCAGGAGCCCTGGTGGCACAGTGGGTAAAGTGCTGTCTTGCAACCAGAAGGTTGTGAGTTCAGTCCTGACCAGGGATCAAGGTTGACTCAGCCTTCCATCCTTTCGAGGTTGGTAATGAGTACCCAGCACATTGGGAGTAAAATGCTAATTAACTTGTGAACTACCCAGAGAGTGCACTAAGTGTTATGGAGCAGTATATAAGTATGATTGCTTTGCTTTAACCCAGGGGTCCCCAAACCTTTCGGGCCGTGGACTGGTCACAATATTCAGGGGTGCCCAAACTATGACCCAGGGGCCGGATACGTCCCCCGACGCCAATTCATCTAGTCCACGCCACCCTCGTCGCTCCCAGAAGCAGAAATAAAATGTGTCCATATGGAAGTAAAATGCATTTTACCTCCGCTTCTGGGAGCGACAAGGGTGGCGTAGCTGTATGAATTGGCATCGGGGCCCGTATCTGGCCCCCGGGTCATAGTTTGGGCACCCCTGCTTTAACCTGACAACCTTGAGGATTAACGGCCTTGGGGGGCAAAGTTCACAGGGAAGGGTGATGGTCCCCAAATGGATTAAATCCCACTTGAATCCATCTTGATGGAAGGCAGCAGCTTCATCAAAATGTGGTGGTGGTGGAAGGGGAGGAAATCATTTTTGTTCTTGTTGATATTTATAATTTATTCAATTAGTTTAATTTTTATTGTAAATATTTTTAATACGTTGTACAGAGCCCAGGGTGGGAAAAATATCCCAGATGGGTAGGATATAAATGTAATAAATAAAATGTTCTTTCTTTTTTTATAGAAGCACAGTTCATTCCCAATAAGCAGCTCCAGCCGAAAGAGACACAGATCTATATTAAACTGGTCAAATACGCAATGCAGGCTTTGGATATTTATCAGGTACATAACCTGTCTGCTTTATTTATTTATTTTTGAATTTTATCCATGGGGTTATCTTGTGTAGGAGATGTGTGTGTGTGTGTTTCCCCTCTCTCTTTTTGCTTTAGAGCTACATATTGCCTCATTGTCAAACCAAGGAATTTTAAGTAACTTTTCCTGCCACAGGCCGGATCCGCCCCAACACACAGCTGTGTGGGCCGGAGGCATGGTTTCTCTCTGCTACGGTGCTTCCTGGTTTGGGGGGGGGGCACACGCGATCATGTCATTTTTTGGGCTGCTTTTGCAGCCTCCGCCACTCCCCATTTGTAATTTCTCGCCATGTTTTCGCTGTGTTTTTGCAGCAATAACGTGGCGTTTGGGCATTTCTGGTTTCTGCGGCGGCAGCGTTTTGGGCACTTCTGGAGGTGGCGGGGAGGTTTCGGTGGTGCCTAGGTACTCACCGTGGGCCAGATTAATTGGTGCAGTGGGCCGGATTAGGGCCATGGGTTGCGAATGCCTGCTTTAGGCAACGCTAAAAAAACATACAAATGAAAACAAAGTAAAACTGACTTGATTTCTGTGAAACATTTATCACAATAGGTTCAAATAGCTGGAAATGGCCAGACTTACATTCGAGTTGCAAATTGCCAGACTGTTCGGATGAAGGAGGAGAAAGAGGTCTTGGAGCATTTTGCTGGAGTATTCACAATGATGAACCCTTTGACTTTTAAAGAAATCTTCCAGACAACTGTCCCTTACATGGTTGAAAGAATCTCGAAGAACTATGCCCTCCAGGTAGTATGTTTTGTGCACTTGACAGTGATGTTAGCCACTGTAGAACTTTGTATGTTGGACTCAGTCTTGTCTTTGCTAGAATTTATTCATAACTAGCCGATTACCTGGCCTTGCTCAGGTTTTTGTCACCCCTGTGTTTTTATATTTGTAACACCCAAAGCACCCTCAAAGGACATCAAAACCTGCAGCGTGGCCCATGACCAAACTGGCTGCCCTTCTCAGGGCAGCTTCGATGGCTTCACCAAGTTGGCGGGTGTCTTCGGCCCATAAACTTATCTGTTTTGCGAACTCACTACCCACTTAGCAAGTGAACATGCCTGCTTCCTCTTCTGAGGGTCCCTGGCAGCCTCTCTCCTTTCCTCCTCTCTGTCCACTGGACTCCTGCCCTGCCGTGGCCAAGGGGCAGCCCCCCGTGATGTCACAAAAACCCAGACCTGGTCAGCCCTTGGGATTTGTTGAGGATCAAGGATCAATTTTGGGGGGCATAGACCCCCAAATATGTTTCAGGACCCCCACAGTGCTGATTTCACACGCCCAAGGTACGTATGCGCCAAATTTCAGCGGGATCGGCCCAGCGGTGCGGGATCCTTTAGAGCATATACAAACAGAGATCTCTGTTTTATAGATATGGGATTGTGGTGGCTTAGTGGTTAAGATGCTGAACTTGACGACTGGAAGGTTGGCAGGTCAGCAGTTTGAGACCCAAGTGCTGCATGATGGAATGAGCTCCCGTCGTCTTTCCCACCTCCTGCCGACCTAGCAGTTCAAAAGCAAGAAATTGCAAGTAGACAAAATAGGTATTACTTCGGTGGGAAGGTAAACAGCATTCCGTGCACTCCGGTATTAAGTCATGCCTGCCACATGTCCAAAGAAATGCCTGCAGGCGTTGGCTCTTTGGCTGTAAATAGAGATGAGCACCGAACCCTAGAGTCGGATACGACTGGCCTTCGAGCAAGGGCAACCCTTTACCTTCACCTTTTTATAATATTCCTGCTTTTTATGAGCTGGCGAAGTTTGGAGTCTGATATTATGCCTGGGATTTCAACTCTGCAAAGCAATTTTAAAAATAAAATAAAATAAAATATTTTGAAGTGAAACTATCATCACACCACACCAAAATGAACAGAATATCTTGTCCGGTACTAAACTTAGGCATCGAAGGACTACTGTTTGGTACACAGCTAACCTGTCATCCACGGGTTTCGGTGGAGCAGAACCCTTTAACAATACGAGCTGCTTAAAAGCAGTTTTAAACTGACTTAATGACTGAAGACCATTAATCCTTTCCGCAACAGAATTAAGAAATATAATAATAATGACAGTTGCTTCCCATCTAGTCAATTCCAACTTATGAGGAATCTTTCCAGAGGTTTCTAGGTAGAGGATTCACAGAAGTGGTTTACCAAATCCTTCTTCTGGAGGCTTCCAGAAGTTGGCCCAAGGCTGCATAGGCTGGTTCTTCTTGAAGGTGGAGGCACATTGGGGAATTGAACCCCCAAACCTCAGGTTCTGCAGCTGTGTTACAGTGTAGTTAGGCTTACCTAAAGATTTAATTTATTTGTCTCAAATTTCATTGCCTTTGGTGCCTGCTGACAAACAAAGCCTGCTAATTTAGTTTACCGTGTAACAGACCATCGAAAAATGGCTGTTACCTTGGATACCTTGGAATGGTTATTCATTGAGGAGTCCGCGCATTGGTAGGCATCTCCTCGATGACATTCCGCACATGCAAAATGGATGTGAGAAATCGAGTCCACCCGCATGCGTATTTTTAGGCATTTGGATATCACATCACCCGCTGGCTAGGCGGAACATGACGTGTGCCCTCCGCTTTCACCTGTGCCCAAGGGATCCGACGTAGGACGCTTTGTTGAGTCTTAGTCCCAGCCTAACTTCATTGGCGAGAGGTGGGCAACACTGCCTAGTTAGATCGCTCAAGTCCCCGTGCCACGACAAGGCTCTCACCTGGCTGGAAGAAAAAAGTGCAAAAAAAGTGGCAAAAGATTTGTTAGGATGTTCCACACCATCTGCTTTTGTGTGATATGTAAACAGCCTGATGTTTGTGGGAAAGGTTACAACTGAGGCAGCTTGACAACGTTGCAAAACTCTGAGCCCATAGGTCTAATATAGTGTGACTTCTGCAGGAGAATGCAACACTGAAACTCTATCTTGGCTTGTAAGGATTATGTAAAACCACAAACACCAAATCACTACCATTGGTTGCTCTTGAATGATTCTACTCTTGCCTGTTTACAGATTGTGGCCAACTCTTTCTTGGCCAACCCAACTACCTCAGCCCTGTTTGCTACAATCCTTGTGGAGTACCTTTTGGATCGCTTGCCTGAGATGGGCTCCAACGTGGAGCTGTCCAACCTCTACCTCAAACTGTTCAAGTTGGTCTTTGGCTCGGTTTCTCTCTTTGCAGCGGAAAATGAACAGATGTTGAAGGTGAGGCCCTGAAATTTAAGATTTCCCAATTAAGTGCACAGATATGATTTTTGGAGTGCTGCATTTCATTGATTTGTTGCATTTTCAGGGGGCTTCTCGCCTGAAAAGGTTCTTGAACCAGTGCTACACGATCACAAGATTCTGCTTTTAGACTAAAAATGGGGGAAAAGCTTAAGGCAAGGGGAAGGGAAGAGGAATTATACAGCCGTATGTCTTATAGCAGCGGTGGCAAATCTATGGCATGCATGCCAGACGTGGCGCTCAGAGACCTTTCTGTTGGCATGTGCGCCATCACCCTAGCACAGAGGTCTCCCTGCCGCTCTGACCAGCATCCCAATGGGAGCACTTCCTCCCCCCCCCCCAAGCACAGAGTTTGCTCTGCCCAGCAACCCAATGGGAGCATTTCCTTCCTCCCCTGTTGCCATGTTGGCACTTTGTGATAAATAAGTGGTTTTTGGGTTGCAGTTTGGACACTCAGTCTCTAAAAGGTTCACCGTCACTGTCTTATAGGTTCTAAGGAGATAAAAACATCAGAGCTGAGCAAATGTCAGTGTTGTAAACAAAAAGCAAAAAATTGTGGTTTGGTTTGTATGTTTAAAAGAGGCTGTGGTGGCTTAGTGGTTACGATGCTGAACTTGACTGGAAGTTTGGCACGTCAGCGGTTTGAGGTCTGAGTGCTGCATGACGGAGTGAGTTCCCGTCGTCTGCCCCAGCTCCTGCCAACCTAGCAGTTCGAAAGCAAGAACTTGCAAGTAGATAAATAGGGGTGGTTCAATGCACTCCAGTCATGCCTGCCACATGTCCATGGAAACATCTGCAGACACCGACATTGCTGGCTCTTCAGCTATAAACAGCACTAAACCCGAGAGTTGGATATAGACTGGCTTTCGATCCAGGGTAACCTTTACCTTTACCTTTAATTCTGAAAACATGCAGAATTAAATATCCCCTGAGATGGGATATGAAAACACTACGGAAAAATGGTGTCCTGCATAACAGTTTTCCCTATGGGAAAAATCCGTACAACAATTTTTCAATAGGAAAAACCACTTAGTGAAAAAAAAAAGTTGTATGATGCATCCCATAGGGGAAATCGCTATACGATGCATGCATTGTATAGCAATTGTTTCGTACAACAGCGAGCCCCATGGGATGGATTAAAATGGTTGCATGAGGTACCACTGTATAGGCTGAATATCAGGGAAAACGTCTTAATGGTTTGAGCAGTTCGACGGTGGACCCATCGGCCTCTCGAAGTGGTGAGCTCTCCAACTCTGGAAGCATTCAAGAGAGAATCGGACAACCCTCTGTCAGATCTGCTTTGATTTGGACTCCTGCATTGAGCAAGTGGTTGGACTTGATTACTGGCCAAGTAATAAGTATATCCCAAGTCATTCTTGTGTCGTTACGATCTCCAAAGTGTGTCTCGGTTTCCCCACTGTGCATGGGGTATTGTCTCACTTTATTCTGCTTCTAGAATCAAGGTCACTTTCATTTTATAAGTGGCAAAACCAATTTAAATGGCATGATATACTGCTGACACTACTCCATGACTGTTACATTATTTGATTCCTGGGAATTGATGGTGTGGCCTCCAGTAGACAATCTGGTCTGAGTGTTGAAAACTGTTTTGCAGCAATAGTGGAGCAAGGTCTAAAGCCTTTAGATGTTAATAAAACCCGTAATTATTTTGGGATTTGTACCTGGGATGACGTTGACTGCCCGTCCCTCCCTTCCTTTTTAATGGTCACACTTCATTTTGTATAGGACACATGGATTAGAGTAGAAATTGCTACAGAGTACTTTATATTCTTTGGGAGGATAGTTTAATCTAAATGTCATCCTTCTGTTTAAGCGTTTGATTTGGTCCTGCTTTATTTTGAGAGATTATAGAGCAAAACAAGGGCTATTATATGCTCTGAGAGCAGTTTGCAACTATATAGGCAAAGCAAAAGCAATCACACTTATATATACCACCCCATAGCACTCAGAACTCTCTGGGGAGTTCACAAGCTCATTAGCAAAAAGTCAAAAGTATGGGCTGAATCAACCTTGAGCCCTGATCAGGATCGAACTCACAACCTTCTGGCCGCAGTACAGCAGTTTAAGCACTGCACCACCAGAGCTGGTAAAGTGAAGTGCAGGAGAGAAGTTTTTTTTTTGCTCTGCCTGCTGCTGTTCACTCAAAACCTTGACCTTTGAACTGTTAGTTTTTTAAAATTTCTAAATGTTGCTTTAGGGGCAGGGGCTCCCCAACCTTTTCAAGCCAGGGGCCCGGGTCACGCTCTCTCAGTCACCTTCGAGGGCCAGATGGCCATTTTGCCCATCCTGCACGATGGGCGTGGACATTTTGCCCCAACAGCTTCAAAGGGGGTGGCCATTTTGTTCCTCGAATGCCCTTAGAGGGGTTGGGTGGGGGCCACATGAATTGGTGCCATGGGCCAGAGCCGGCCTGCATGCCTTAGGTTGGGAAACCCTGCTTTAGGGCTTTTTTTTTTTTTTTGCAACAGACAGCGATACATAAATATAATTAGCCCAACCCCAAGTAGACTTAATATAGTAAAACCCTGACTTACAAATTCCTCAAGTTACATAAAATTCAAATTACACAATTATTTTATGCTAAAACCATGTCCCAATTTACACGATTCCCCATGGGTTTGCTTTGAGTTACATAAAGATTCTTTTTCCTATGGGTTTGCTTCGAGTTACGTAAAAATTCATTTCCCTATGGGTTTGCTTCAATTCACATAAATTTCATTTTTTCCTATGGGTTTGTTTCGAGTTACAAAAAAATTTGATTTAAGCAAAAGCCCACGGAACGGACATTTTTTTCATAAGTAGGGGTTTTACTGTATTGTTAAATAGGGCTATGCTTTGGATTCACAGAGTCAAGGTTTGTATGGCATTTGAGTGAAAGCCAGGTTTTAGTGCCAGCCCCTGGTTTAAATAACTGACCGAAGGCATCCTTTAAAATCTTCCCTTTTTATTTTTGCTCCAACAGCCCCACCTACACAAGATAGTGAACAGCTCCATGGAGCTTGCGCAGACCGCCAAGGAGCCCTACAACTATTTCTTGCTGCTTAGGGCACTCTTCCGATCTATTGGGGGAGGAAGCCATGATCTCCTGTATCAGGAATTTCTGCCTTTGCTGCCAAACTTACTGCAAGGTAAGGAAAGATTTAGGGATGGGTAGATGTCCTTCTGCATCAATGCATGACTTAGGACATGACTTCCTAAAGAGGTTGCATGCCAAGGCATACCTGTCAAGTTTTGGATTTGGAAATAAGGGAAATTTCCCGGCAAATACGGGATACTTGGCAGCTATGGGTATCCTGTGCTGCCCTCCAATGGCGGCAATAGAGTATTGCAGTCTAATTAATATGGGATGACGGCAGGAAAGAGGGTAAAATAAGGGGTTTTCCTGGCCAGTAATGTGCTATGTGCCAAGGTGATGAATTTTATTGATGTCAGAGAATAAACAAAACCAAATAAAAAAACGTAGCACCTTGGATACTTAACTGTTAAATTTTAATATGAGCTTTTGTGGATCAAGTCCACTTCTTCAGAAATAGGCGAGATGGACCAAGGGCTTGTGTCTAGTGCGAAACCATCTTATTGGATAGTACAGCTAGGCCATAGTAAGTCTGTTTTGAGCTAAAGATGAGTAGATGCAACTGTGTTAATAAACCGGACAATTTTTGCTACATTTGTGGCATATATATATACCCCGGGTAATCAACCTAACCTAACCAAGAGAGAGAGATTTGCTAAGTTAAGATCCTGACGTCCTAGGCAGAATCGGACTTCAGATATGGATTCGGCACACTTGGTTTAGCATAGGCCACATGGATTAGGTCAAGGAGCACACAATATTTATTTTTTGTGATGCATGCAGTGATATCCCAGCCAAGACCTCCTTGTAGGAGACATATTGTAGACATTGATTTGTAGTTTTGTTTTCCCCCTTCTTTTTCTTTTTAAACATTAAAGTTTAATTGCTGGGTCTCATTAATAGTGATGTGTTCAAGTTGTCCTTGGTAGTTTCCTGCTTCTGTTTTTTGTGGATTGACTAATGTACCACTTCTGGTTTAGTGGTTGGTACGCATGCTGAATAACTGATCGCTGTTGGCAGCTGTAAGACTTTGTTAATGCTGACTGCCGTTGCCTTTCAGGTCTTAACATGCTCCAAAGTGGCCTGCACAAGCAACACATGAAGGATTTGTTTGTCGAACTTTGCCTCACTGTGCCGGTTCGGTTGAGTTCCCTCCTTCCTTACCTGCCAATGTTGATGGATCCTTTGGTGTCCGCCTTAAATGGCTCCCAGACGCTGGTCAGCCAAGGCCTGCGAACCCTGGAGTTGTGCGTGGATAACCTACAGCCAGACTTCCTGTACGATCATATCCAACCCGTGCGTGCTGAGCTGATGCAGGTAACAGGAGGCAGTTAGTGTGGCAAAGGGCTATGGTGGTTAAGAAGCTTGCCTTGTTAGCTTGGAAGCCCGGCAAGTTCAAGACCCGGGTAATGCATGATGGAGTGAGTGCCTGTCGTTTGTCTCAGCTCCTGCCAAACCAGCAGTTCGAAAGCAAGAAATTGCAAGTAGATAAATAGGGAAGACTTCGGTGGGAAGGTAAACAGTCTTCCGTGTCTAGTCATGCCCGCCACATGACCATGGAAATGTTTGCAGAAGCAGACAGCACTGGCTCTTCGGCTATAAACAGAGATGAACAATGAACCCTACAGTTGGATACGACTGGCTTTCGAGCAAAGGCAACTTTTACCTTTACTAAACAGGGACAAATTTGGTGGAAAAATATCTTTGGGACATGAAAGAAGCCTTATTCGAGCATGCCCTGAGCGGAGTTTCTCCAGCAAGAATCCTTTCAACCCAGAATAATTTCTGACATGAAATTATTTTTATAATTTCTAGTGGCAGAACACTAGAGGTCAGTCTTTACTCAGTTTACTTGAACAGCTTGGCTTTTAACGCAAGCCTAGATAGGCATTAGAATAGGCATGGCATGTATCAGAAACTCTTCTGGCAAGTAATCTTACACCAACATTAATATGGAAAAGGTTGCCCTTTTCCCTGGGACAGTTGGAGAGAAATCATCTTGTTTTTAACCGTTCAGTCAAGGATGTAATCCGCTCTATTTTTGGCACCAATGCTCCCCCTGTAAAACAGAGTATTGAAAAAGAATATATACCAGGGGTGCTCAAACTATGGCCCGTGGGCTGGATCCGGCCCCCGACACCAATTCATCCAGCCCACGCTGCCCTCATCGCTCCCGGAAGTGGACGGGCATGTTTTACTCCCGCTTCCGGGAACCCCTGGCTTAAGCAGAGAAAATGGCATCTTAAAATCTATTTTATCCTGTTGCAAAACAGATTGCAAGGTGTGTTTTACTTTTGCACCACATGACTGGCCCACGGCCTGAAAAGTTTGGGCAGCCCTGATATATACATTAGGATGAATTGTGCTTTTTAACAAAAAAATTATGACACTGTCCAAAGTCTGCCCTGTGCTATTGGAGTCAAGACCTTCACAGAATCTCAGAATAACTGAATCAAAGTAGACCTGACAGGTGGTTGTCCATCTTTATCATTGTGCCAAAACCTTCCCTTCACCACAGACCCCCATTTAAATACCTTTTGTGGCTGTGGACCACCAAGACTTAACTCAATATTTAAAGCACTAGATTTTTCATTTTTTCTTCATTTCATTTCAATTTTAATTTATACCCCACCCTACTCAGCGTTAGCCAACTCAGGGCGGCATTGCAAAATCAATAAAAATACAATATAACCGTACAGAAAATAAATCCAATACAATAGTAATCAATACAAATCACGCAATACATAATATCAGTAAGAGCAGGAAGCAAAATAATAATAATGCAAATCACATAATACATAATATCAACAAGAGCAAGATCGGGGTGCCCAAACTTTTTGGGTCATGGGGTCACGTGGTTCAGGGGGATGACCATTATGGCCTGGGGGTTGGATCCGACAAGACGCCAATTCATCTGGCCTGTGGAGCCCTCGTCACTCCTGGAAGCTTCTGGGAGTTACGAGGGCTTTGTGGGCCGAATGGTGTCGGGGGCTGTATCCGGCCCCCGGGCCGTATTTTGGGCACCCCTGTACTAGATAAAGGTAAAGGTTGCCCTTGCTCTAAAGCCAGTCATATCTGATTCTAGGGTTCAATGCTCACCTCTTTATAGCCAAGCAGCCAGTGCTGTCTGCATCTGCAAAGGTTTCCATGGATATGTGGCAGGCATGATGACGCTGGAGTGCACAGACCGCTGTTTACTTTCCCACTGAAGTTCTTATTTATCTATTTCCAATTTCTTACTTTAGAATTGCTAGGTAGGAGCTGTCACAGTGACGAGAGCTCACTTTGTCGAGAACTCACTTTGTCATGTTTAGAAACAAAAAAACTGTTGTGAACTACTTTCGATCTTACTTCAAAGGCTTTGTGGCGGACGTTGCGCAATCCGGCCGAGACCATCTCCCACGTGGCTTACCGCGTGCTCGGCAAGTTTGGTGGGAGCAACAGGAAAATGCTGAAGGAATCTCAGAAGCTGCAGTATGTTGTGACGGAAATCCAAGGCCCCAGCATTACGGCAGAGTTCTCCGATTGTAAAGCGTCAATCCAGCTTCCAATGGAGAAGGTAAGAACTCCCTTTCCCTCTGGTGGGACCTGATTGTCTTTCTACGCATACATTTCTAGAAGTTCTCCAGAAAAGTCCTTTTATGGCCCTTCTGAATCAGAAAAATCGTCGAAGTCAAGGAAAAGAATGCGTAGCCCATCAGATGTTGATGAAATGCAGTTCCTATCATCTCTCACCAGTAACTGTGTTGGCTAGTGATGATGGGTGTTGTAGTCCAACCATATCTGGAGGACCACCTCTTCCCTGGCAGAGAGTTCCTCTTTTTCAGTTTGGTAATCTTTCTTGAGGATTGTTGTAAACTTATCCTGGTACAGTATTGCCATTGTATGAATATTTTCTTTGGAAAAGGGTCACTGGCTTAAATGAGGTTCATGCGGCTGAAATTCTGTTTCATAACGTATGCTGGGTAAAACTGATGATGTCACCAGATGCACAATTTTTTGGAAAGATTTTCCCCCACTTAACTTGAAGATCTGAAGCCTCCTATGGGGAAGCAATTGGGGCCCCCAGGACAGAATTGGAGCTGGGCCTTTAATTTTTAAAAATTGTTGCCATTTGAAAGATCATTTTGGTGATATCATCCATTTTTAGAAATTAAATGTTCCCCCCATCTTGTGGTTCCCAGTGGCTTGCCCGTGATGAAAAGGATATTTAGGTTTTTATTCCAAAAACTTGCAGTGGCTGATGATATCTTTCACCGAAATCCTGTTGCCAGAATTTAATCCTGCGTAAGACTGATGATATCACCAGCTTTACGCAGAGTAACTTCTGGCAACAGGATTTCCGCCAGTGTGTTTCAATTTGTTATCTAGGGTGGTTTATGCACAGCTTTATGATTTTATTTGTACCCAAGGTCCCTCTAAAATTGTTATACTCTGTTGTCAGACCAAATCCGCCTCTGTTACCCTTCCTGGGATTTGATGATCTGAACTGGTTGTGCAAACTGTAGGTCATTTCCTATTTTGTCTGGAAATAATCTAGTGGAGAATTTTCTGCGTACATGATGTACGGTGGTCTGCTTAAAATATTTGGCATTTGGGTCCACATCCCAGCTGTGAATTCTTGAATCATTAGCACTGATCCAGCTTGGCGTTTCCTCTTTAAAAATAAGACTTATTAATATGCTTCAGCTATTAATATGCTTGGTGCCAGAAAGTTGATGAAATAAATCTGTCTTCCCACTCATCTCTTCTACACAGTTCTGAGCTCAACAACTGCATTATTGTGTGTGTGTGTGACACACACACACACACACACACACAATTGAGTAGAATTCAGACTTGACACAAATAAAACCCAACGTGTTTTTCGATGTGCTTGATTTGGATAATGGTGTCTGTCGGTTTCATGGGTCTGATCCGGAGTCAATCTCTGTTTACACCAGGCATTTGTAGAGCCAGGAGTTGAAGCCTCAAGAATTTTAATGTACTGCAGACCACCAGAAACCCATTTTCCCCCCGTCAGCTCTAACTGTGAGAAATGTTCCATCTCAGCAGACTGTGGGAAACTCATTGCATTCACTTTTTCCCCTTTAAAAAAGAGTGATAAAGCTTGTGTGATAAATGCGAGTGGCCAGTTTAAGTCAGGCGTGGAAAGCTTTTTCTTTCCAATTCGAGGAGGAGATAGTGGCGGCCGCGTGGAGTCCAACTCTCGCAAAGGTCACTTTTATCTACATAATTTTATATCAAGTGTGTAAGCGTGAATGATTGGATTTCCCCCCTTTGCGGTCGGTTGGCCAACGAAATGTCCTATTTCATGGTTCTCAAGTGGATTTTGCAGTTGGGCTTCGTTTGAGCAACCTTTTAGTTCAGGAATGGTCAACCTTCTTAAGACGGGGGCCATTGGGTCACGCTCCCTCAGACAGCTTTGGGGGCCAGATGGCCATTTCGCCCTTCCTCCACCACATGGCACTACCTGGTGTAGTGGTGGTTGTGGTGGGCCACATGAAATGGGCTATGGGCCCACAGGCCGCAGGTTGAGAATCCCTGTTTTAGTTGGAAGGGGGGGCAGGTGCTTTTATCATTTTAGAGCAAAAACAGGCTTCTGGAGGTGTGAGAGAGGAAGGGCGACAGTGAGAGAGAAGACCAGATGATAGATTTTCCTTGGCCACTTTGATCTGTGGATGCTGTGAACTTGGGCACTTTATTGCATCATTGCAAAAAAAAAAAAAGGGATTCCCATGAATCATTAAGTTGGTCGCTAGCGCAGTGATAGCTAACCTTGGCACTCCAGGTATTCTTGGACTTCAATTCCCAGGAGCCCAAGTCAGCACACCTGCTGATCAGGGCTTTTGGGAATTGAAGTCCAAGAACAGCTGGAGTGCCAAGGTTCGCCATCACTGGTCTAGCGTGTCATTGCAAAGCTTTACTTGTGAAGTTGTTGTGCTGTGGCACATGATGTTCTTGTGTGTATGTGTAAGAGAGAGAATTTTTTTAAAAAAATATGCACTACTTAAAAGTTGCACTTTGCTTTACTTTACAGTACAGTGAAACCTCATACAACCATCGCCCCATATAGCAATGAAATTGCATAACAATTAGGTTTGGGGGTGGGGGAATGGTGTCCCGCATAACAATTTTCCCTATGGAAAAAAGCATACAAATATTTTTCAATGGGAAAAACCACTTAGCAAAAAAAAAATGTTGTACTGATCAGCAGGTGTGCTGACTTGGGCTTCTGGGAATTGAAGTCCAAGAATACCTGGAGTGCCAAGGTTAGCTATCACTGTGCTAGCGACCAACTTAATGATTCATGGGAATCCTTTTTTTGTAATGATGCAACAAAGTGCCCTATGCATCCCATAGGGAAAATCGCTATAGGATATATATATCTTAACCTATAAAACCAAGTGTTCACCGTTGGAATTGGCTATGGGCTGCTGTGCGTCGCCCTACTTACCCGTTCCCTCCCTTCGAGAGCACGGGCGAAGTGGCTACGCAGGTCAACGAATGGTTTAAAAAATCGCGATTGGGGCATCAGCCCCACCATTGGCAAGAAAGGGAAACAACTTCATTTCCCAAAAAAGCATTGCGTTTCGCCGTGTTTCTCCCAGTGTCAGCCAATCAAGATGATAAAAACAACGGACTCAGTCTTTGTTTTACGAGCCGCAACCAATCAAAAGTAGCGTTTCAAAACCTTGCCGAGCGACGGACGTCAGAAACTACAAGTCCCAGCGTCCTCCGTGCTGTGACCCCTCAGCCAATCAGGCTAAGGGACATGAGCATGGAGGAGGCTGGGAAAGCCAATGCGCCAACAACTTCCTTCCAGGAGGCACTTCGTCTCCCGGAGGGAAGCCATCCCCAGCTCATCGCGGTGGGCGGCTGGCCATGTCGGATCCTGGACTGCCTGCTTTTGGCGGTCCCCACCCAACCGGCGAGGACCTCGGCACCAGCGGAGAGGGAGAAAAGGCTGCGCCACAGAGGCATGGAAGGTGAGGGCCGGCACAGAAGGCTGCACTGGGGAAACGTAGAGTACGAAAGGCCCAACTGGCAACGGGTAAGTGGGGCGGGGGAGAGGAATTGAGGAGGGGAACGGGCCTGGGGAGCACGCCACCCACACAGGTCATAGAGAAGAAAGGGGGAGAACGAACCCACCTCCTTCCCCCCAGTCTCAGTCCCCTGCCCCACTTACCTGTTGGCAGCTGGGCAATTCGTACTCTGCGCCTCCCCAGAGCGGCCTTCTGTGCTGGACCACTCACCTTCCATGCCTCCATGGTGTGGCCTTTCCTCCCTCAATGCCGGCGCCAAGGCCTTCATCGGTGGGGTGTGGGCCACCAAAATCAAGCAGCCCAGCCGGCAAACGATGCTCCCGCCCGCCCAGCAAAGGCCTCCTGGGTGTCCTCACCAAGGCTTGGGGGGAGGAGGAAGAGCTCCTCCTCCCCCTGCAAAGCTTCAGCATGTGTGTGTGTGTGTGTCCTCACCGAGGCTTCAGGGGGGAGGAGGAAGAGGCCTTCCTCTTCCTGCAAAGCTTTGGCATGTGTGTGTGTGTCCTCACTCAGGCGTCAGGGGGGGAGGAGGAAGAGTCCCTCCTCCCCCTGCAAGGCTTCGGCGTGTGTGTGTGTGTGTGTGTGTGTGTGTGTGTGTGTGTGTGTGTGTGTGTGCTCACCAAGGCTTCGGGGGGGGAATGAAGAGCCCATCCTCTCCCCATGGAGCTATGGCATGTGTGTGTGTATTGTGTGTGGGTGTGTTTGTGTTGTGTGTGTGGGTGTGTTGTGTGGGTGGTTGTGTTGTTTGTGTGGATGTGTTGTGTGTAGTTCTGTTGTTTGTGTTGTTTGTGTGGTTGTGTTGTGTGTGTGTATTGAGTGTGTGTGTGTGGTTATGTTGTGTGTGCTGTGTGTGTTGTTGTGTGTGTATTGAGTGAGTGTGTGGTTGTGTTGTGTGTGTGTTGTGTGTTGTGTGTGTGTGGGGTTGTGTGTGTGATTGTTTTGTATTTGTGTATTGAATGAGTGTGTGGTGATATTGTGTGTGCTGTATGTGTGTATTGAATGAGTGTGGTTGTGTTGTGTGTGCTGTGTGTGTATTTTGTGTGTGTGTATGTGTTGTGTGTGTGTGTATTGTGTGCGTGTGTGTGGTTGTGTTAACATGTATGCTTATATTGTGGGTATGTCTACCCCTCAAAACCACCCCAACCACAAGCACACATGTTATACCTGCCCGGCAGGGCAAAAAATGCTGATCTTAACCTATAAAACCAACCTATAAAACTTTACAAAGTTAAAAAAATAAAAAATTTACAAAAAACAACAAATAATTCATTGTTTTATATAAAGCACAGGGGGAAAAAAGCCCGGCAACGCCGGGCAAACTATGCTAGTGTGTGTGTGTGTGTGTGTGTGTGTGTGTGTGTGTGTATATATATATATATATATATATATATATATATATATATATATATATATATATATATATATATATATATATATATATATATATACACACACACACAGCATTTTTATACCGCTTTCCTCGCCCAAGGGCGACGCAAAGCGGTTTACAAGGATTAATAAAAACATCAAATAAAAACTTCAATAAAATTCCCATCTAAAACTATTAAACCAAATAAAACCATCTGATAAAACCTCCCTCTACCACATTAAAAAGCTATCAGGACAGAATCACACACACACAGGCTAAACAAGCCAGTGGGCTTGGGAAGTAGTGGAGCCATCCATGCCCCACACCCGCTGGCATAGCCAAACATGCTCAAGTAGAGCTGCTGGCGGACAACAACACAGTGTATGAATGTGGAGAGAAACAGAATCCAGATCGTTTTTGGTTTGCCGGTTACTACTGGAAACATGTACTGTTGAAGATTTAAGTTTGTCCAACAACAAAGCCAAGAAATTCATTCTGGCGGTTCACATTCTGACCTGGACATGAAAGAAAAAGAAACGATCCCAGTCCTGCTGGGTGTTTTTTGTGGCTACTGGATAATCCCAGGGACTAAAAATTGGCTTGATAGAGTTATCCTTAGAGCAGAAGTTCCCAAACTACGGTCCGTGGGCCAGTTCTGGCCCATGGCACCTAATAACCCAGCCAGCACCGCTCACGGAAGTGGAAGTTAAATGCGCCCACACATGCGCAAAACGCTGCCATAAAGTACCCGTGGCTGTCGTAAACATCTTTACGACATCCACGGGTGCATTTACAGAAGCGTTTTGCACAAGTACGGGCACGTTTTACTTCCGCTTCTGGTGGGAGGAACCATGTGACCGGCCCGCTCAACCACATGACCTGCCCACGGCCCAAAAGGTTTGGACACCTCTGCCTTAGAGCGAGTTGTGCACTAAGTCCAAAATGAAAAAGAGAACATTGCATTATTGTGTTGGTTCTATGTCAGTGGTTCCCAACTGTGGGGCCCATGCCCCACAGGAGGGCTTCAATTCCCAAACGCCCAAGTTAGTACATTGGCTGATCAGTGCTTTGGGGAATTGACTTAGGCTTCTGGGAATTGAAGTCCAAAAACCAAAGTTTGGGGAACCATGTTCTAAGCCAAGGAAATGCAGAAAGAACTCTGCTAGGATTGGCCACATGCTCATCTGGATCTATGTTCTTCCACAATCGCTATGTGTCAGGGAAATGTAGAAATGGGGCACAGATGTGCAGCCCCTTCCTATTCTTTGTTCATATCTTGAAGTATAATTTGGACTAAGTTCTCAACTGCATGTAACTGTTGCGTGTCAGGGTTGGCTGAGGAAAATGCCTTTTTAAAAAATTCCTTTTCTCCCATATCAAGGCCATTGAAACAGCCTTGGATTGCTTGAAGAGTGCAAACACAGAGCCGTACTATCGGAGGCAAGCCTGGGAAGTGATCAAATGTTTCTTGGTGGCCATGATGAGCCTGGATGATAACAAGCATGCTTTGTATCAACTTCTTGCACATCCCAAGTAAGATGTCTCTTTTTTTTGGGGGGGGGGACCTCTGTATTTTGTAGGCTGTGCCTTTTTTTTGTAGAAATACCAGATCATTTATATCAGGAATTTGCAACCTATGGCCTGTGGGCCAGACCCAGCCTATGGTGGCAAACCATCTGGCCCATGCCAACGACCCTGGAAGCAGAAGCAGATGCATCTGCTATAAATAACGAGGCTTTGAACTCAGTATTGCAGTGCATAATTTTTTCAGTCACAATTCAGGCCCGGATATGGTACCGAGACTGCACTGGTACATACCTGTCAGGTATCCCGGATTGGCCAGGATTTCCCGTATTCCTGTGCTCGTTCAGCCCCTTTCCCGCCGCCATCCCGTACTTTCAATGGCGTGGAAAGTAGCTACTGCGCATGCGCAAAGCTGCCTCTGACGGCCACGCATGCACAGTAACCCATTTCCTGGGCAAACGGGTTTCTGTGCATGCGGGCCACTGTCTCTGATGGCCACGCATGCGCAGTAACCCATTTCCTGCCCGGCACCTGGAAACTTACTGCGCATGCGGGCCCGGCTCCTGGATTTCCAAAACTGCGACTTGACGGGTATGCATTGGTCGCACTTAAGGATGATCTCTGGCGTAAGCAGGACAAGGGTAATCCTTCTGTCCAAGCTCTCCTTGACCTCTCAGCAGCCTTTAATACAGTTAACCACGGTATCCTTCTGGAACGGCTACGAGGATTGGCGGCCCAGGGCACTGTGCAGTCCTGGTTTTCCTCATTTCTGAGGGGCTGGACCCAGTCGGTGTCGTTGGAGGATGAGTTGTCCAGCCCTAGGCCTCTCCAGTACAAGGTGCCACAGGGCTCGGTACTCTCACCTCTTCTATTTAACATCTACATGAAGCTGCTGGGTGAGATCATCTGTTCCCACGGGGTGAAGTATCATCAATATGCTGATGATATCCAACTGTATATCTCGGCCGGTGGGAACCCGAGCGATGCAGTTGAAGTCCTACCCAGATGCCTGGAGGCTGTGAGGGTCTGGATGGGGGACAACGGGCTTCAACTGAATCCTGGTAAGACTGAGTGGCTGTGGGTTCAGGGCCCCACGTTATCCCGGGAGCTACAATCTTTGGTGCTCGATGTGGCTCCTTTGCCCTAGACAGACCCGGTGCGTAATTTGGGTGTCCTTCTGGACTCACGACTACTGCTCAAAGAGCAGGTGGCAGTCGTGGCCAGGTGGGCTTTTGAGCTATTTCGTGTCATCCGCCAATTATGCCCGTTCTTGGACTTTCTGTCACCCATGCACTGGTCACCTCCAGACTGGATTATTGTAATGCGCTCTACATGGGGCTGCCCTTGATGACTATTCAGAAGCTACAGCTGGTTGAGAAGGCAGCTGCCCGGGTAGTGACGGGGTGCAGGCATTATGCCCGTGCCTTGCCGCTGCTACGGGAGCTGCATTGGTTGTCAGTGTGCCTCCGGGCCTTCATGGTAGTCGGCCAGGATACTTAAGAGACCGCATCACCCCAATTTTTTCGACCTGTCCTACGAGAGCAGACCGTAGGGGCTCTCTGGTGGTCCCATCAGCCTGGGAGGCACATCTCACTGGGACCAGGAGGAGAGCCTTCTCGGTATTGACCCTATGTAACCTCCTGCCACTTGAATTGTGCCTCCAGGCAGAGTTGCTCCCCTTCAGGAAGGCCTTAAAAACGTGGCTATGCCAGCAGGTGTGGGGTACAACTAGTACCACAACCTAGCCCTGCTGGCTTATTTAGCCCTGCCCGGGGTCCTTATTTACTCCTGCCCGGGTGTCCTTTTTAAGGGGATTGTGGAGGTTTCATAAATGTTTTAGATAGTTTTATAGTATTTAGTTTTAATTAGCATTGGGTATAGGTTTTAACTGGCATTGTGAGCCACCCTGGGTCGCTCAGGTGAAAAGGGCGGTTATAAAAATCCAGCAAATAAAATACAATAAATAAATAAACTCCTACATGACACTGGCAGTTGCATGGTGCGCAGTGCTAAAATTCCTCGACACAGACCGATTGTTCCAGCCTTTGTTTTGGAAGCATTTTCTGCCTTAAAATCTGCCGGTCCAAGAATTGAATGCATCTCCGGGCTTCAACTTGGTATTTGCAGCTTCACGGAGAAGTCTATTCCCAGCGTAATCATTTCCCATCGGTACAAAGCCCAGGACACACCAGCTCGTAAAACCTTCGAACAGGCCTTGACAGGGGCCTTCATGTCAGCAGTGATCAAAGATTTACGTCCGAGCGCGCTTCCCTTCGTGGCCAGCTTAATTCGTCATTACACGATGGTGGCCGTCGCCCAGCAGTGCGGTGAGTAAAAATGATCGCTTTGTGGTTGGGAACAAGATGTGGTCTATCCCAGGGGTGCCCAAACTTTTCAGGCCACAGGCCGGTCACGTGGTTTGGTGGGCCGGTTGCGTGGTTCCTCCCACTGGAGGTGGAAGTAAAAAACACACCTTGCAATCTGTTTTGCAACAGGATGAGACAGATTTTAACTACTAAGAAATTTTTTTGGGGGGTGGTCACTATATTGAGCCTCCATGTTCAAGAACACTGTATCACAAAATCTCAGTTGCTGGGGACAGGAAGCAATGGGACTGGAGAGCTCATGCTTTCACAGCTTTTCTATAAGGACGCGTAATTTGGGGGTCCTCCTGGACTCACGACTACTGCTCGAAGAGTTGGTGGCAGCTGTGGCCAGGAGGGCTTTTGCACAACTCCATGTCATCTGCCAATTACACCCGCTCCTAGACCGGGACGCCTTGCTTACGGTCACCCATGCTCTGGTCACCTCCAGACTGGACTATTGTAACATGCTCTACATGGGGCTGCCCTTGATAACCATCCGGAAGCTACAGATGGTCCAGAATGTGGCTGCCCGGGTGGTGATGGGGTGCGCGCACTGTGCCCGTGCTTCGCCACTGCTATGGGAACTGCACTGGCTGCCAGTATGCTTCCGGGTGCAATTCAAGGTGCTGGTTTTGACCTTTAAAGCCGTACATGGCAGTGGGCCAGGATATCTAAGAGACCGCATCGTCCCAAGGTTTTCGACCCGTCCTATGAGGCCGTAGGGGCTCTCTGGTGGTCCCATCAGCCAGGAAGGCATGCCTCACTGGGACCAGGAGGAGAGCCTTCTCTGTGTCGGCCCCGACCCTTTGGAACCTCCTGCCACCAGAACTGCGTCTCCAGGCAGAGCTGTACCCCTTTCAGGAAGGCTGTAAAAACCTGGCTCTGCCAATAGGTATGGGGTGTGTCTGGCAGCACATCCCAGCCTTGCTGGCTCATCTGGCCCTGTTGGGTTTTAATTAAGGGGCTATGAGTTTTTATAGGTTTTGATCATTCTACTGTTTTAGTAATGGGTTTTAAATTGTATGAAATGTTTTAATTGATGTGAGCCGCCTTGGATCGCCGAGGTGAGAAAGACGGCCTATAAATCGAATAAATAAATAAATAAATAAACAAATAAATAAATAAATAAATAAATAAATAAATAAATAAATAAATAAATAAGGACTTATTGGGCTGGGTCCCTGCAGAGGTGGTAAATACTATAGTAGGATGTTCTAGTCATCATCTTTTTCTCATGCAGCAGACTGTTCTGTTTTCTTGTTTTTACTTTCTTATTTTATTTCCCTGTAAATCCCAGGTCCTTTCTTGCTTCAGTGCTACCAGGTTGGGAACCAGCCCAGCACGGCCATGTTCCATAGCGAAGAAAACGGGTCCAAAGGCATGGATCCCTTGGTGCTTATTGACGCCATCGCCATCTGCATGGCCTACGAGGAGAAAGAGCTTTGCAAAATTGGAGAGGTGGCCCTGGCTGTGATCTTCGATGTAGCCAGCATCATTTTGGGATCGAAGGAAAGGGTAATGGAACTCGACCCATCTCAGTGATGGCCAACCTTGACACTCCAGGTGTTCTTGGACTTCAATTCCCAGAATCCCTGATCAGAAGGAGTGCTGACTTGGGCTTCTGATAACACTGCATTTACATTAAAACGTGATTTACATTCTATCGATTCCAAATCTGAACTCAGAATTTGTCTATCACGTACAGATTTTAAGTTATAGGTGTGCTATAACTGTTCAAATGGTGGGTAATTGGGTAATGTATTTTTACATGGGAACATTATAACAGTTGCAGCTACCACTATGCCTGCTGCCGCCTCAGCTGAATCACATCCCCCTGATGGCATGCATGTCCCAGCAGTAGCTGGGCAAGTCTGGGTAAGTCAGTGAGCTGATGTCAGAAATATGAATATAAGGTGAGATGGACGAAACCATCTTATTGGATAGTACAGTGTGTGTGTGTGTGTGTATTATATATATATTGTGATGCTGTGAATTGAAATCTAGGTACAACTGGAGAGCCAAGGTTGGTCATTACTGACCTATCTACACATGTCTGGTCTTCATCCCTTAGTCTTCCACCTTTTTCTTTCATTCATACGTGATCCATGCATGCTTCTCAACTTTTTCAAAAAAACCCAATCCCTCCTTTTAATTACCATATTTGCTGGTGTATAAGACACAGCTGAGTATAAGAGGCACCCCGTTATTACCAAAATAGCCCACTGTAGGCAACTATATACTGTACAAGACACATGCCATTTTCCCAGTGTATTTTAAGGTGGAGAAGTGGGTTATACACCAGTAAATACAGTATTTTTACAAAATACTTGTTTTATTTCAAGTTGAACACATTGCTCAAGAGTGTTCTCTCCACTAATTGACTTGGGCTTGAGCTGGGCTTGAGGTTGTTTATTTAATTTTTACCCAGCGCCTTTCCCAGCATGGAGCTGAAGGCTACTTGCAATACCAATTACAAACACGAAGAACTAAAACGACAGTGCCTAGGCTCTTGTTGCTATTTGTATGCAAGACATCTGCATGATAGTCACATGGTGATCCTCTGTCTCTTTCAAATGGTGGCTGTCTTTGGTCAGACTCATTTAGTTTTCCAAATGTATTTACTGTTTGTACGCCTGATTTTGCAACTAGTGTATGGCCAGATAATCAAAGGAAGGCCAGCTGTATTGGAGGGAGGTGGTGGAATAATGCAGAATTATCCTCCTCCAGTTTCCCCCAAAAATATTGTGTCAGGTTGAGTAAGCTAGACAGGTAAATAAGTTGGCATGTTAAAATCAAACACTTGTGCAAAATAAAAGGGAAAGAATGCTTGCATATATTTAAAATTTTGCTTTCCCCCTCTGTGTCCACATTTCAAATGTACTTATTGTATAGGATTCCAATCGTGAAATGTATCCGATCTCAGTCATTTTTAGGCAGTGTAAACCACACAGAAAGATTGTGGTAGTTTTGAACCACAGTTGGGTGTACCCTGGTAGCGGCAACCTTGTGTTGCCTGCTAATCTTTCTCACACTAGGTCAGGTGAAAGGAACTGCAGAATGAACTCACCAAAAGGTGCCTTCATTTTTGGCAGTTTCACATCTGGCCTAGACACGGAAGAAGAAGAGTAAACCAGGAAAGTTTGCCTGGACAAGTTCCTGCTAATTTGAGGAAACAGGCTTATTAGGATGGGAATTATTACTGAGTGAGATGAGAGAAAAATTAGACAAAAAAATTAAAGTGACAGTTCTCATTGCATCATCATAAAAGACAAAATGCTTTTTGCTGGATTGGAAGCATTTTTATTATTTATGCCAACAGTATAGTTCTGTTTCCAAGATCTGCAGCTCATTAATTACGGTTTTACTTTGGTTAATTTTTTTTTTTTGGCTCAAGCTTTGCCAAAGTTGGAGTTTCAAGAATAGAGCGTCCTCCTCATAGTCAACCTCCATTTCATGTGGTTTGCATCAGACAAACCTAGACAGCATTTGAATCTGTGTTTTGGGAGGAGACCGCACATTTCCCCAAGACTGTAATTGTTGAGCCAGAGGCGTGAAGTTGAGCTGTCGATACTATAATAAACACTGAAAAGCTTCAGCCTTAAGAACATGATTTTGCATTTACAAAATGAGGCCAGAGTCTTGCGCTCTTCTCCATCCAAGCTGTATTTATTTTGGTTCTCTCCATCCCTCTAGGCTTGTCAACTGCCTTTGTTCTCCTACATTGTGGAACGTCTTTGTGCCTGTTGTTATGAGCAAGCCTGGTATGCCAAACTAGGCGGCGTGGTATCGATCAAGTTTCTCATGGAGCGGCTGCCCCTGATTTGGGTTCTGCAGAACCAGCAGACTTTCCTCAAGGCACTGCTGTTTGTCATGATGGACCTAACAGGAGAGGTATTTTTAAAAATCAGACACACATGGTGTAGATGTAGCTTTTTTGCATCTTTCTTGAATATAGTATTCTCTTTTCCTTCTGTGTGAATCTTCTGGAAGCTTGCTGGGCGGGGAAAAAAAGACTGCGGACCATTTCTCTTGGTCTGGCTAGGTTATCCTGCTATGGTAATATTGTAGACCAGTGAGGGCGAACCTTGGCACTCCAGGTGGTCTGGAACTTCAATTCCCAGAAGCCCAAGTCAACACACCTGCTGATCGGGCTTCTGGGAATTGAAGTTCAAGAACACCTGGAATGCCAAGGTTCGCCATCACTGGAATAGCTCATATGCCAGCGACTCAATGCCATGGGTCAGGGGGCGGTTAACTAACCTGACAACACTGAGGATTGACATCCTTGGGTGCCGAAGTCCACTGGGAAGGGTGATGGTCCCAAAGTGGATTGAATCCCACTTGAATTCATCTTGAGGGCAGCAGCTTCATCAATCCTGGCCTGGGGCTGAGGAGGACTTTGTCTGCCAAAAGGGCTCAGGACCAGAAAGTGATTTGCAGAACTGGATCAATGGTACGGGGGTCCTGCTGCGATGTAGAAGGCAAGTGAAAAGCCACTGCATTATATTCTCGGGACAGTCTTCATGGCTGATCGCCATGAGGATCATGTATATTCGGATTCGGATATGGCAGAAAAAGAAGAAGAAGACGACCATTTCTGAGAGCTGGATTTTAGTCTTTGTAGTCAGTTCTTTAGGAGCAATTTTTGTCTTTATCCTTTGAAGAATGCAGACATGTCACGTTCACCCCTTGGGTGATCACAGTGAATAAACTTGGCTTAATTCCTGCCTCACAGATGTCAGTCTGGGCCTGCAGTTAACTGGACTGATGCCCTGTAAAGAAGTACTGTAAATTGTGGGGCTAAATCCAGCTGTTTCCAGTTGTCATAAACAGATGAATCAACAATATGATTGCATTAATTTAATGGGCTAGAAGGCTGGCCAAGTCAACAGTTGCTGCCTGGTAAGGTGTGGAAAGCCACACTCTGGCCATCTTTGCCTTTAAACTATGGCTAGAATCCCTAGTTTAACTGGAGTTTTACTGTTTGTGCCAAAAAACCCATTAATCACAGTGAAAACAAGGAGGCAGAAGATTTGCTGTTCAGATAGAGAAGAGAAGACACATAAGTCAAGTTTTGAACTGGGGCATTATGTGTTGAGCTGGCTTTGGTAAGCGTGTGTCTAAATACTAGCTTTTGGTGGGCATTAGAGTGATACATAGCAACATTTCAGAGCGATGGAACACGGGCAAGAACAACATGATGAAGCTGGGTGAAGGAGATGGCAGTGCTAACTGTAATTTATTGAATGAAGTTTTGTTATAAGCTGTACTTCTAGGGCTTTGGTCTTAACAGGGTTTTGAAGAACTTTTGCCTTGGGAATGTTCAATGACAGATTCATTCTCTGTCGGTCCCTGAGCTGGAAAGGCTTTGAATCTGTTTTGGAACCTAGCATTCTCCTTTGCAAAGAGGTCAGCCATGCGACTGAATTAATAGCTTGTGGAATTGTATCGCTGGTGCACTAATTCCAACTCTAACCTGTGCCGTAGGTCTCAAACGGAGCGGTTGCCATGGCCAAAACCACCCTCGAACAGCTCTTAATCAGGTGCGCGACACCCCTGAAAGAGGAGGAGAAGACAGAGGACATCCTCACTGCCCAGGAGAAATCGTTTCACCATGTGACCCACGACCTGGTGCGGGAAGTAACCTCTCCGAATTCCACCGTGCGGAAGCAGGCAATGCATTCTTTGCAAGTACTCGCCCAAGTCACTGGGAAAAGCGTCACGGTCATCATGGAGCCCCACAAAGAGGTGACATCACAGTTCATTTTACAAGGGCCTGATTAGCGTGTCATTGTCCATGGTTTATAGTTTTAATGTTTATATGTTGTTAATGTATTTTTATATATGTTTGATTTGTATTGTATGGGGTTTTCTAGTTGCTGTACGCCACTCTGAGTGGGAGAACATCCCAGATGGGTGGGATACTTGCACGCACGTACACACGTATGCTCGCTTGCTCACCCACCCACCCAACGAAAATGAATGTCCAACTTGTTGGGAGCAAACCAGTTACCTTACGAACTGGCTATAGCAGGGGTTCCCAACCTTTTTACACTGTCGGCCAGACCACGCCCTCAGACAGCTCAGTAGGCTGGACCACACCCCTGGAAGCGGAAGTAAATGCGCCGTGGGTGCATTTATGGCTGATGTAACTGCGATTATGCATGTGCGGGCTCATTTTATGGCTGTCGTGAACGCGCCTGCTTCCAATTCTGGGGTGCCTGTGGCGGGCAACATGAAATGGGAACTCCTGGGCTAGATTGTACTTTAGCACTGTGGGGTGGTATATAAGTGAAAACAACAGTAATAATACTGCAAAATCAGGAAGCAGGAGCTAGATTTATCGACCCTTCAAAATGCCATTAAAAGAAAACAAGGTTGAAATCCTTTGAGACTCTTTGTTAGGCTGAATGTTGCAAAAATGGTGGGGTTTGAGGGGGAAGAACTGGGAGAAATCAAAATCATTCTTGATAAGAAGATAATTTTTGGTGGCAGTTTTAATGGGGTTTTTATTGGTTTTTAAAATGTGATTGGTTTTATTTTCTGTGAGCCGCACAGAGTCTTTGGAGTTGGGCGGCAATAGAAATCAGAAAATAAATAAATAAATAAATAATTCAGCCTTGACGTAGAGATGGAAAGTGTCTCTTGAGGACTGATTTTTAGCTAGTTGTACCTTGACAATTGGCAACTGAGTATTGCCTGTTTTCCTTTCTGTTGACCGGCGTTTCCCAACTTTTGGACTGACTTAGGCTTCTGGGAATTGAAGTCCACCAGTGTTCCATGGAACATAGTTTGGGAAATGCTGCTGTAGACCATTGTAGTCTTTAGAGCAGCTATAGGTGGGACAAACACAACTGTATTTCTAACATCCTCTTCTCTCTCCCAGGTTCTCCAAGACATGGTTCCTCCAAAAAAGCATTTGCTAAGACATCAGCCTGCAAATGCTCAGATTGGTTTGATGGAAGGGAACACATTCTGCACCACCCTTCAACCCAGACTTTTCACCATGGATCTGAATGTTGTGGAACATAAAGTATTCTACACTGAGGTACTGTACCTAAACAATTCTCTGTTACTCTTAATATTGACTCTTTGGGCTTCATTCTATCTGCACTCTTTGGTTGTCATCTAAGACTTTCAACATTCTGGTGGTGGAGATGAGTTCTTACTATCAAACTGACACACAACCGCCATATATGAGAATTGTGGTTGTGTTTTGTCTGTCACTGATCTACAGTAATGCATGGATTTTAATAAATTTTTACTAGAACTCCTAATTATGTAGCCTTCTGAGGGCATTTTTATGCCCAAGTTCTCCATCTACAAAAATCCATCTAACCAACCAATCAAAAAAAGAAAAAAAAAGAAACCAAATCTATTTTCATAATTTCTTTTAATTTAAAAACATGTAAGAAAAAGAGATTAGGAAGGTAGAGTTCTTCCCATAATGGCACCTCCATCCACACCATGAGGGTTCTAAATTTCCTCTTCTTCCCTACAAAAACCTAGAAAAAACTGGCGCAAAAAGTTTGGGCACCCCTGAATCAGAGTAAGGTAGGATGCAGGATTTAAGTCTTCATGGACTTCCCGAAGTAATTACAGGGCAGGCAGTCATAACCTACTTGGAGGGAAACAAGCAGACAGTGATTGGGAAGATTTCTAAAATTGTAATATTTTGAGATACATTCTGTTTGAGTATCTCCGTTATGATAATTTGCAAAGCAGTTTTAAAGTTAAGAGCTAGTCTCAGTACTTAGAGAAGTCCTCCCCTCCCTCGTGATGTAACATAACCAGCCTACTCTGGCATGGCATGGTGGGCGTGGCCAGATGGCCAGGTGACTGGGTGGGCGTGGCCAGGTGACTTACTGGGTATGGCCATGTGATTGGGTGGCTGCACCGCCCGGGTGGGAGGCAGGTGCAAGCCTACGACGTGAGGCTCCGGCAACCAGATGGGCGGTGACACCTGGAATTTCTACTGCCGGTATGGCCATACCGGGGTGTACCGGCTGAATCTCACCACTGTGACCAGCTCTTCTGAGAAGAGTTAGAGAGCTCAAAACTTTGATTTTTATTTTTTAGCTGTTGAATTTGTGTGAGGCTGAAGACAGCGCCTTGATGAAATTGCCCTGCTACAAGAGTCTTCCTTCGCTCGTTCCACTTCGAATTGCTGCGCTAAGTAAGTCCAAACCACTTTGCATATGGCTGCAGAAAGGAGATGTTGAAAATGGCCTGGATTTTAAAAAATGGGTGTGCAGTTGTAGACTTAAGGAAGTTGGTAAGCGTTGTCTCCTGTCGTAGCTGGCAGAGCAGTTACTGAATTGCATCAATGTATAGGGGATATTCAGGGACTGAATTTTTTGCTTTCAAACTGCTAGGTTGGCAGGAGCTGGGACAAAGACAGGAGCTCATTCTGTCCTGCAGTACTCGGGAATCGAACTGCTGACCTTCCACCTCCCAGTTAGCGTCTTAGGCACTTGAGTGTAAAATTAAGTATTTCTTTCCTCCTTTTCTGTCCCTTTCCTCCGGCCTCCTGTTGCTGTTGGCCAAGCATGTTGCGTGTTTGGAAGATACCAAAGGGGTGTTTGCATAGGAATGGAAAGCAAAGCACAGCACTATTTCTCCTGTTTTGATTCCCACTTAATAAGGAAGCCTAATTTCCCTTTGATTTTTCTGCAGATGCCTTGGCGGCTTGCAATTACTTGCCACAGTCCAGGGAGAAAATCATTGCCGCACTTTTCAAAGCACTTAACTCGACAAACAATGAACTCCAGGAGGCGGGAGAGGCGTGCATGCGAAAGGTTTGTGGTGCCTGTTGAAGCAAAGCTCCCTTGTATTGACTTTCCCCCGTTATTTTCTCAGAACTAGAAGGGACAAAGGCAGCTGACTTGCTATTGGAATTATGGGTTGCTCTGTTTACATTTTGAGTTTGCATGGGGCCGGTGTAATTGGCCTGTGTTTCGGAAGGTGGGTGGAATACCAGTCTGTTCATGGGGTGAAATTTTTCCTTCTGTCTCGAAAAATGTGTGAGGCAGAAGAAGCAGAAAACAATTCCCCACTCCAGGTGCTTTACTGATGTCGTGCATTAATGTGCATTTAATTATAGCGCCTAAACTGCTGGTGTTAAGTATTGATTGCTACTTAAGGTTTCTACCCAGTTCTGAATGAAAGGCAGGGCTTGAAAACGCATTTGAGAACCACCTTGCATTCCCACCATAAATGAAAATGATTTCCAGCACTTACCTTATACCTCCCATGTTCTTTTTTATAGTTGGGATCATAGTGGTTTAATTGAATTGGTGTCATATACCACCTCCATTGTGTTTAATAACAATGTGGTGAATAAAATTTGGATAAAGGTTTTCGATTATATTAATGAGATGTTAGCAGAACTCATGTGCTAACGTGTTTGTAACTTTAAAGTTATAAATGCATCCCTAGCACTGAATTGCTAATGGAATTGGATGACTTGAATTTTGGACAAGCATAAGAAGGAGCTGATTGTTAATATGGGAGCAGCAATGAGATTATTAGTAGTTAAGAGTTGGAAAATGTACATGTACAGTAAAACCCTGACTTGCATATGCCTCGAGTTACATAAAATTCGACTTACATAATGATTTTGTGCTAAAACCATGTCCCGATTTACACAATTTCCTATGGGTTTGCTTCGATTTACATACAATTTTCATTTTTTCCTATGGGTTTGCTTCGCGTTATGTACAAATTTTTTTCTTATGGGTTATGTAACTCCTTTGAGTTACATAAAAAAAGATTTAAGCAAAGGCCTACTGAATGGACTTTTTTTTTTGGTAAGTAGGGGTTTTACTGTATTTTGGAATGGAGGAATGGTCCAAGGAATTATGGAATATGGCCATAAATGACAAGCTAAAGGGCTCAGTGGTTAAGAAGCTTGCCTTGTTAGCTGAAAGTCTGGCAAGTTGACAGTTCAAGACCCAGGCACTGCATGATGGTTCGAGTGCCCGTCTCTGTCCCAGCAGTTGGGAACATGAAAGGAGCCTCATTTGGGCGTTCCCTGAGTGGAGTTTATTCCACAAAAATACTTTCAACCCAGAATAATTTCTGACACAAAATTATTATTGTTGTTATTAATAATGAAAAGCTGACATGTGAATTAAAACTTTAAAAAGATGTGACAAAAATGAGTTTATAGATATTTGGGGAGAATTTATTGATTATGTATTTCATAAAACCAGTGCTTACTTAGTAAAGTCATTTTTGAGAGGCCACAGTTACACAGAGTGTAGAAAAGTTCCACCCTAGGAACTAGGGCTCCGTTGTTGTCCAGGAAGGAACTTTCCTAAACTTTACAATTTCGATAGGCGGGGTTACACTATGGGGTTAATTAAGCATGTGGTATAAAGCACTTCTTCCATATTTGACTCTGAATATAGGCAATCCTCATGGCGATCAGCCATGAAGACTGCCCTGAGAATATAATGCAGTGGCCTTTCATCTGCCTTCTGCATCGCAGCGTGGCACCCATACCACTCATTCACTTCCGCAAGTCACTTTCTGGTCCTGAGCCTTTTTGGCACGCAAAGTCCTCTTAAGCCCCAGGCCAGGATGGATGAAGCTGCTGCCCTCCATCAAGATGGATTCAAGTGGGATTTAATTCACTTGGGGAAAATCACCCTTCCCTGTGGACTTCAGCACCAAAGGCTATTAGTCCTTAGGGTTGTCAGGTTAGACTGCTGATCAGTTTTGAGTTGCTGGAAGTAGGATCTATTCCAAGGGTGCCCAAACTATGGCCCATGGGCCAGATCTGTCACCAACGCCAATTCATCTGGCCCACGCCGCTCTTGTCACTCCCGGAAGTGGAAGTAAAATGCACCCGTACGCATTTGGCACCCCAGGCTGTTAGTCCTCAGGGTTGTCATTTTAGTTAACTGCCGCCTGATGCTCGGCGTTGAGTCGCTGGCAGTATGGTCTACTCTGTTACCATAGCAGGATAACCTGGCTTAGACTAAAGCACAGTGAGGGAATAGAAATATTTCTGGATCAGTTCTCCCTTTGTTTCCTTTCAGTTCTTGGAAGGTGCTACGATAGAGGTTGACCAGATCCACACGCACATGCGACCTTTGCTCATGATGCTGGGTGACTATCGGAGTCTGACGCTAAATGTTGTGAACCGCCTAACCTCTGTGACCAGGCTCTTCCCGAACTCCTTTAATGATAAATTCTGTGATCAAATGATGGTAAGAACATGGAACTTTTGAAATAAGCTATGGAATGGGTTTTGCATGAGGAATCTCTCTTTCTCCTTGGCTTTGAAGGGCTTTGCATCTCGACTGAGACAGAGAGAAAGATGAGGGAACTAAATCCTTCATCAGCAGCTGAACATGAATTCATTGGCTTTAATGGCTCTGTTATATTGAGTGTGCCCCCATTTTTATGTTAATAAGCCATAGACCTATATGTAGAATGATAGAATAGCTGAGTTGGAAGGAACCTATTGTGTTGGCAAGCAGGCTGGCAAAGCCTTGCAAGGCTCAAGTTTTTCGGATCTGGGGGCCATCATCACTCAGTGGCTGGCATGAAACAAGGTTTTATTAGACAAATCTCCCTACAAGCATACAACTAACATAGAACAAGAAATAGAAGCAGCAGTGCATACCAAGCAAGTTTCCCCAGTCAGTTGCCAGTGGCATCAGAGAAAGCCCCCGAAGCTGTCAGCCACACCACCATGGTAGATGGTCTGTAGAAAGTTCATAATTGAGAGGTCGAGCTCTCCTTTTATACTCCTGTGTAAGGATGAGAACTCATCACCATGGCTTTAAGCCACTCATTCAGAGGTGCCAAATGTTAATTAACAACACCTGCTGGGGTGGATGAGCTGGCATAAACATCAAGCAGGTGTAGATAGTACCAGGCTTTCTTATCAGTCAAGGATACTGCGGATTACATCATGATTCAACTAGTGCACATCATATTTTGCCAAGGGCTCTCCCTGGAAATTCCTGCAACTACTACATCTAAACATCTTAGGGGAACCAAGGTGACTAATTGGCGAACTTTCCTTTCCCATCCAACAAGCCAACTCAACTCATTATAGACATATAACTTAGCGTATTTTTCAGACCGTAAGGCACACCTGACCATAAGATGCACCCAGTTTTAGAACAGGAAAACAAGAAAAAATATTCTGACCCAAATAGAGAGCCTAAGCTGTAGCTGTAGCTCACTTTGCCCGGGGCCGAAGGCGCATGGGAAGCACGGAAGGGAAAGCATGCTTGGCTGCAGAAGACTAGCTGACCTGCAGCAGCTCCTGCAGTGCTTCCTGTGCTCCTCAACCGGATGGTGAGAGCCCGACCCGCCAACAGCTCCCAGAGGCAGAAGACCCGCCAACCTGCTAGCAGCGGCCGCAGCTGCTTCGTCCTTTTGGCCATGCTGCTCTGGGACGCCTCCTTGCCTCTGGGACAACGAGGCGCTTCCTGAGCCCGACATCCCAGAGCGGCATGGCTGAAAGGACCTCATTGGACGGACAGTGAGGTCTTTTCAGCCATGCTGCTCTGGGACGCCAGGCTCAGGAAGAGCCTCGTTGTCCCGGAGGTGAGGAGGAGGAGTCCCAGAGCCGCATGGCTGAAAGGATGAGGCAGCCGCTGCTGGCAGGTCGGCTGGTCTTCTGCCCCTGGGAGCTGCTTATGGGTGCCTGGGAAAGTGCTTTCTCTGGCCAAAGGCACCCCTGCACTATTAGTGAAAGGGATTCTCGCTGGTCCCCCTGCTGTTTCCACAAGGAGACCAGCGAGAATCCTTTTTGCTATCAGCGCAGGGGGGCCTTTGGCCGGAAAAGCGCTTTCCCAGAGGCGTGGCGGGGAGATGGGTGTGGCATTCAGTCTATAAGACGCACCCTCTTCCCCCCCCCAACTTTTTGGGAAAAAAGTGTGTCCTATGGTCCGAAAAATATTATAACCATTTCAGGAGCTTGTTGGAGGTAGTGCTACATGCCACTATCTCCTCAAAATACAATAGCCTTCCACATATTGCCATTGTTCCCTGGTGCTACACCTACAAGATCATCGAATCTAACCTCTTGCTCAATGCTGGAATCCAAACCAAAGAAAATCTGACAGATGGCAGTCCAGTTTAAGCTAGGAAATAACTCAATGTTGGATTTCCTTGCAGCAACACCTGCGGAAGTGGATGGAGGTGGTGGTCATTACACACAAAGGAGGACAACGTGGTGACGGAAATGTAAGACAAAGTCAAGGCAGCGAAATGTTAATACAAATGCAACCAATGTTTGCTTGCTTTGATTCTAATCTACTTTCCTACTTCATGAGAACTGTTTATAGCAGGTTGTTTATGACCTTCTGGCTTCACGTTTGCAACAGTGATTATGTCACAAGCAGTGGCAAATTGCTCCTGATTAAAGCCTTCCTTTTGGGATTTTGGAGTGTGTCTGTACGATGAGATCACATCATGTATGAGTCAGATGCACCCATGCTCATCTTTAATCAGTGGCAATTTGCCTCTGACGAGGACGCCATCTCCATTGCCCATAAGGAGCGACGTGGCAGGATTTCAGCTTCCTTTTAATAAAGAAATATTTTTGGTTAGCCGTTTAACACCTGATATTTATTGTGGCTGGTATTTGCTTATCACCCATCCCATAATACTGGTGGCATGACCTTGTAGCACATAAACATAGAGGAAGATTTTAAGAGCCCCTTTTGCCAGGTGGGTTGAGTGCTAGAAAACTTGGCTGGCTAGACTACTATTGATTTCACTGGCAATTAATCACAGTTGGTTGAATTAACTAGAATCACAAGCACCGTCATTAACAGTAATCCATATATGAGAAGAACACATTGACCTAGTAAAGATTCAGCACACAGCATAGGAAATTTCTCCATCCTTGGTGTGGTTTTTAAAAATTGCTGCATTGAATACTTATGACTAGTTAAATAGCAACAATCAGCCATGGGAATTAATTTTATGAAAGCAAGTTTTTTGGTGGAGGGGACTTTACATAAAGTTATATTGGCTGATTTAGGTCAGAATTTCATTCCAAACTCATATGGGACATATTGCTACCTTTTTTTCATAACAGTAATAATGCTGAAGGTTAAGATTTTCCCCTTAATTTTTTTTTGGCAAAGGTTCAGTTTCTAGCTGCTGAAGGTTTGCAGGTGTAATTAATCTCTTATTTTGGCCTTTATCCAAGAGATGGGTGCCCCTATTTGAAGCTTAAGAAACTTTGTTGATTTAAACCAAAAAGTCCCGTTCCCCCTTGTTTTTCCCATTTGGTAACTTCATGGTGGAAGGAGATAAGTAATGTACTTTAGGTATCAGGCATTCAGAGCTTTCCATCTTCTGAACCCAGAGTTTTGCTTCCTTCTCTTTTGAAAATGGCTAGGTAGCACTTATTGTTGCAAGATTAGCCTATCATAGTGGTGGCGAACCTATGGCACGCATGCCAGAGGAGGCACGCGGAACCCTCTCTGGACATGTGTGCTGTCACCCCAGCACAGAGTTCACCCCACCCCTCTGTCTAGTAGCCCAATGGGAGTGTTTCCTCCCTTTCCCCAGCACAGAGTTTGCCCCTCCCCTCTGTCTAGTAGCCCAATGGGAGTGCTTCCTCCCTCCCTCCAGCACAGAGTTTGCCCCGCCCCTCTGCCCAGCAGTCCAGTGGGAGCGCTTCTTCCCTCTCCTGTCTGGGTTAAGGTGGGCGGCACATATGCGGTGCGAATGGCAGCCTGTTGAGTCTATGGCGAAGGTGAGTTTGGGCACTCGGTCTCTAAAAGGTTCACCATCACTGACCTATCATGATCATCTTCTATGTCTAAGCTAGATGTGAAACTGCCAAAATGAAGCTACCTTTTGTTGCATTCACACAACTCTGAGGTATTGTGAGGAGATTAGCCAGCAACACAAGGTTGTCGTTACCAGAGTACGCACAATTGTGGTTTAAAAATACCACAATCTTTGAGAAGGCTCTTATCATGATCTGATTCTTCAGGTCACTGATGGTGTTCAGTACCTTCTACAAGTAATCAAGCAGTATCCTTGTGGTTGTAATGGATCATTGCAGATAATAGATGAGAATGAGTGATACAATTTTCTGTTGCGTTTCACCAGCTTTACCAAAACCGGTGTAATTTCTTTTGCAGTGAAAGCATATCATTTGACACTGGCAAGTACCCTTAATGGGATAAAAGCTAGTTTATTAGTGATTTCCCTCCACAGCCTCAAGAAAGACATAAAATGGATTTGGTCACCTGGAGTTAAAATGTCTGGTTAGATAGAGTAGACCCTACTGCCAATGCCGAGTGTCAGGCGGCAGGTAACTAACCAGACCACCTTGAGGACTAACGGCCTTGGGTGGTGAAGTCCACAGGGAAGGGTGATGGTCCCCAAGTGGATTAAATCCCACTTGAAACCATCTTGAGGGAGGGCAGCAGCTTCATTAATCCTGGCCTAGGGCTGAGGAGGGGCGTATCTGGCCCACAGGCTGAAGGTTGGCCACCCCTGTTCTAGCTTTTCATCTGGTGTCTTGGTGTGCTTTTAATGAAGCCGGTGGTAAAAATATGTACAGTAGACCCTTGAATAATGACGTTACTTGGGTCCCCAAGTAGTGTCGCTATTCGAATACCGTCGTTATTCGAATAACGATGGTAAAAATACCATTGTTATTCAAATAACGATGGTAAAAATACCGTCGTTATTCGAATAACGTCGTTATTCGAACAATCACATTGGGAGTGTCGTAGTGTCGTTAATCGAAAATGACGCTATTCGAATGCGTCATTAATCGAGGGTCCACTGTATTGTGCTTCTCCTTTATCCATTGGCAATATCTTCCACGTTCAAAATGTTGTTACTGTATTATCTTTGACTTCAAAAGGTTTGTGAAGATGTTTCTTTTTTTAAAATGAATTTTTATTAACTTTTTCAAACAAAATTACAACATATGAAATAACAAGCATACATTAAAAAAATACATAATACAATTACATACACATTATATCTGTTTACATCCTAACACCAAAATACCGTTAATCTATTGCATTACTGCACTAATACCATATTAACCAATCCTTGTAAATGGTGATTAAAACTTTTTATTTTAACTTTAACATTTAATTCATAAGTTCATTAATCATAATAAAACAATACTAAATAATACTAACAAAATAAGAATAAAAAAAAGATGTTTCTGAAATGTTTTGTCCGGGGAATGGGTGGATCTGGAGGATGTCTGTCTGATTTGCTCAGTTTTTCCCTCTGTCAAACCTTTGGAGGGGGTTTATGTTGCTACCATCTCTATGGCTCTAACTTTTCTCTCAAAAATATTCTTGAAATCTGCTTTCATTCTCTTTTTCATCCCTAGTATTATTTTGCCCCTCCGTTATGTACAGGTGGTCTCTTCCTTTTCCTTCACCTCCTCCTCCTCCTCTTTTACTATTGGGGACTTGTATGTGTTCAGTGTGTATTAGCAAACAAACCAAAAAAAGATGCTTTTCCTCCCCATTCCTCAGGAGAGCATTTCCGAGGGCGGGAGATGTTCCTTGTCACCATTCTGTCAGTTTGAGGTGAGAACATTATGCCTATTTAATAAATAAAAAAAAAGTCAGTTTCTGACTGCAAACCTGAACCACAGAATACACCCTTTCCCCCCTGCATTTGTGTGGTTTTTGTTTGTTTGTTTGTTTGTTTGTTTGTGGTTGTTGTTCATGCTGTGATTTGTTTTGTTTTTTGTTCTTGTTTTCGGTTCAGCCTGCCATGGAAGGGGTAGAGGTGAGATTTTTTTTTTCAGTGGAGGCGCCAGGAGATGGTTTGCTGTTTTTGTTTTTCCTTTCCTTTCCCCCGTCTCTTGGTTGTTATTTTTTTTTTGCCATGGTTTGTTCAGTTGTATTTGTTTATGTATCGGGCAAAGCGCATTGTGCCTTTGAGTGCAGTGCTGTGATTTGGTCCTGTTATTATTGTTCCTCTTTTTTTTTTTTTTTTTACTTTTTTGTCTGTGACGGGAGTTGTCCTGAGTAAAGTTGGCTGTGACCCGTGAAGGACTTTGACAAGCATGTTTTGTTTTTTTGTTCTCTGTTCTGTTAGGAAATCTTGAAGTGTGTCCCTCTCCCTTCGCAATGAACTGTTTCAACTTGCGAATGCCAAAAGGAGTAGCTTTCAAAGCAATGACTAGAAATGCCAGGTCTCTTAAAATCTGATATTTTTGGGCAGTTGTGAAGGCCTCTTTTCTGCACATGGAAAGTTTGGTTCAGGAAATGCAACCACCCGACTAAAAACCTACTCTGTAGGGTTCATGCGTGCAAACTTCCTTTTCCTTCTCTATAGGGTTTTTAACTTCCTAACTTGCCAAAGAAAACCGACTGTATGATTAAACTAAAAAATGGCCATGCCCTCTCTAGGACAGGTATGGCCAACCTTGGCTCTCCAGGTGTTCTGTGACTTCAATTCCCATAAGCCCAAGACAGCACACCTGCTGATCAGGACTTCTGGGAATTGAAGTTCAAGAATATCTGTAGCACCAAGGTTGTCCATCTCTGCTCTAGGGCAGTGATGGCGAACCTTGTCACTCCAGGTGTTCTAGGACTTCAATTCCCATAAGCCCAAGACAGCACATCTGCTGATCAGGGCTTCTGGGAATTGAAGTTCAAGAACATCTGGAGCACCGAGGTTGTCCATCTCTGCTCTAGGGCAGTGATGGCGAACCTTGCCACTCCAGGTGTTTTTGGACTCCAATTGCTAAATGCCCAAGTCAGCATTCCTGCTGATCAGGGCTTCTGGGAATTAAGGTTCAAGAACATCTGGAGCACCAAGGTTGTCCATCTCTGCTCTAGGGCAGTGATGGTAAACCTTGCCACTCCAGGTGCTTTTGGACTGCAATTGCTAGAAGCCCAAGTCAGCATTCCTGCTGATCAGGGCTTCTGGGAATTGAAGTTCAAGAACATCTGGAGCACCAAGGTTGTCCATCTCTGCTCTAGGGTAGTGATGGCGAACCTTGGCACTCCAGTTCTTGCACTACAATTGCTAGAAGCCCAAGTCAGCACTCCTGCTGATCAGGGCTTCTGGGAACTGAAGTTCAAGCACCAAGGTTCGTCACCATTGCTCTAGTCTAGGGGACCTGTTGGGTGGGGTGGAGTTGCATTTTCAAGTAGCTAGCCCCTAGGAGTAGTTGGCATATAATGCTGGAACAGGCTGGCCCTATAATAAGGCTGAACAGAAGTCTTGCTGTATCGTTTTTGCGTAAATCCAAGTTTTTTGCCTTTGCGATTCACACGCCATTGGGTTGCATAAGATTGGACTTCCACAACTCCAGAGACCTCTATTGCCATTCCATCCTTTTCTTTTTAAAAGAAAACTTTTAAAATACTACTGAAATGCAGCAAAAAGAGCCCAGGGTAAGTAGTTGTGGTTTAATTCCTTGCTGCCCTTTGCCATCCAGAAGGAGGGATGTAGTTCCAGTTAGGAGCTGCTGCGTGTGATGTTTGAAAACAGAATTTTTTATTTATATAAAGGCAGCTCTTTGCTAATGTTTCCATTTTACCTGTAGGAAATGAAGATTTGCTCAGCAATTATAAACTTGTTCCATCTGATCCCAGCTGCTCCTCAGACGCTCGTTAAACCATTGCTGGAAGTTGTGATGAAAACGGAGCGGGCTATGCTGATCGAGGTAGAGGAGCATTTAATTTCCTTAATTGCCTCCATCCTTCCATTTTGCAATATTTGCTTTAATAGTGTTTTGAATGGTTTCCACTCCCTTGGGCAATCCGTTTGGTTTAAAGCATTGATTCGTGGAGGCTTCCCTTGTATGCTGTTCTGTTTTAAAAATAAGTTTGAAATTTGGTCTCTTACTTTCTGATGTTAATGTAGATTTGGGGGATATGTTTTGGTTTTAGGGCCAACCTTGTGTACTGTCCCTTGAGATCTACTTCAGTAGTCTTACTGTGGGTCCATACCTGTCAACCTTCCCGGATTGGCCGGGATGTCCTCTTTTTCGGCGCCAATTTGCGCCATTTCCCGCCCGGAGCTGCCAAAACCCCGGAATTTGGGAAAGAGGTACTGCACATCCCTTCTGCGCAAGTCGCCTTCTACGCATGAGTAGAAGGCTTTTACGCTTGCGTAGAACCCTTTTATGCTTGTGTAGAAGCCTTTTACACTTGCGTAGAACGGCTACGCATACATAGAAGGGTTCTATGCAAGTGTAAAAGGCTTCTACGCATGCATAGAAGGCGACTTGCGTAGAATCGTTCTGCGCAGGTCCCGGATTGTCCGGAGCCGCGGTTGACAGGTATGTGTGGGTCCCATCTCAGAGGAGGTGCAGAGTGCAAGAGGTGTAATAATGGGCTCAAACTAAAGGAAGCCAGATATAAGCTGAATATCAGGAAAACCTTATTATTATTCATTGGATTTATACTCTGCCCTATTCAGCGCAAGGCCGACTCAGGGCGGCAATTACAACATATTAAATAAATACATCTGTTAGAGCAGTATGATAGTGGAACCAACAGCCTTGAATGGTGGTGTCTCCAGCACTAGAAGCATTTAAGAGAGAATTGGACAACCACCTATCATATCTGCTTTGATTCAGATTCTTGTATTGAGCAGGGCCACTTCTAACTCAGCAATTCTATGATTCTTTGAATGATTACATTGCGTCACAAAAACAAAATATTCATTGCTACTTGGTCTTATCCATGTGTCCTATATGGAACCAAGTGCACTGAATCCAAATCTAAAGTCTGATTCTGCTTAGGACATCAGGATCTTAAGTTAGCAAATCTTTCCCTCTTGATTAGGTTCTTGCGTTGATCACACGGGGAATATTTGCCACAAATGCAGCAAAAATTGTCCAGTTTCTGAACACAGCTGCGCCTACTCATCTTTAGCTCAAAACAAACTCACTGTGGCCTAGCTGTACTCTTCAATAAGATGGTTTTGCACTAGAGACAAAGCTCTCTTGGTCTATCTTGCCTTATATACCTATTTCTGACACCAGCTCACTGACTTGCCCAGACATGCCTGGCTGCTGCTAGAACATGCATGCCACCAGGGGACGTGATCCAGCTAAGGTGGCAGCAGGCATAGTGGTAGCTGCAACTGTTACAATATTCCTGTGTAAAAATACATTACCCAATTACCGACCATTTGAACAACTATAGTACTATGCGATAGGCAAATTCTGAGTTCAGATTTGGAATCAGCACATTCGATTTCATGTAAAACATGTGTTACTCCCAGTAGCAAAATTGTTGTTGTGCTGTGTTATCAGGAAGTGATCTAGTGGCATCATATTTTTGGATTCCTCCCTTTAGAGAAGCTCTGGATTTAGGGGTTGCTGGCATATTTCCATTCTGCAGGAATGCCTGTCCTGGGAATGCAAACCCAGACTGTTTTGAGCTTTGCTCCCATGCCAGGTTGAGCTTGCCTTTTGTCTTTGTGATGTATTTTTGCAGGCTGGCAGCCCCTTCAGAGAACCGTTGATCAAGTTTCTGACGCGTCATCCGTCCCAAACTGTGGAGCTTTTTATGATGGAGGCCACCTTAAATGATCCACAGTGGAGCAGGATGTTCATGGTAATTGGTTTTCCATTAACATATGAAAATCAGGGCAGTTGGGAGGCTGATGGAATGGCAGAAATATAGTTGCTCAGATCCCTTATTTTTCCTCCAAGTGTTGCATTGTTGGCCATCTGGTATTATGCGTTGATTAGTGCAGGGATGGCCAACCTTGGTGCTCCAGATGTTCTTGAACTTCAATTCCCACAAGCCCTGATCAGCAGGAGTGCTGACTTGGGCTTCTGGGAATTGAAGTCCAAGAACACCTGGAGAGCCAAGTTTGCTGACTCCTGGTCTACTCTTATTACCATAGCAGGATAACCTGGCTGATGGAGTGGCAGAAAACCAGATCTCTTAAGTTTCCTCCAAGTCTATTGTGGGCCATTGGGTAATATGCACTGATTACTGCCTATAGCTGGAGGAATTCAACCTCCCCTACTTCACTTGGAGCAGTGACGGCTAACCTTGGCACTCTAGGTGTTGTTGAACTTCAATTCCCAGAAGCCCTGATCAGCAGGTGTGCTGACTTGGGCTTCTGGGAATTGCAGTCGAAAAACACCTGGAGAGCCACTGACTTGGAGGATCCTGAATAGGATGAGGGTTGGAATCCCTAAAATGCAAGGCCAACATGCTCAAGTGAGGACTGCTGGTAGACAACAACATGGAGAGATACAGAATCTGTGCTGACACACCCCAGCGGCACGGTCGTCGCACGGCGGCGCTACACAGAGAGTCTATTTGAGGAGAGTCCAGATAGCAAAGTCCAAAGAGCAAGCAGAGGTCTGGTTACCGGTAGTTCAAGCAAGTGTCCAGTCCAAAGGATGTCCAGGGGCGTCATCAGGGTTGGCAGAGAAGTCAGGGTTACGGCAGGCAGGTCGAGGTCTAGGCAGGCTATCCGAAGTCAATCAGGATGTTGGTCTATGCACTGAAGAATTGTGACTGCAACAAGCTTGCTTATAAGCCTCCCAACTAATCGCTATCAGTTGGGAATCTTCTCTGGTACCTGGCTCAGGACATTCTCAGGTTCGGGTGCAGGCAGAACTGGGCTAGGCATAGGGAGTACTCCATTGATCCATGTCATCCTCAGAGTCCGATGGGGACTGGATCACAACAGAATCTGACTCATTTACTGGTCTGCCAATTACTCCCTATAACATGCACCAATGAGAACATGTTTGGCCAACGACAAAGCCAAGAAAGTGATCCTCTTTTTGACAGTCCAGGGTTTGATCGGTACATGAAAGAAAATTATGCATTGAATCAGTGCACACAGTTTTAAGCATAGGTTAAGCTAGGAAATGTCAGGCAGAATACTGAGTTACGGACTGAACTCCATGTCCTCACCTGAGTGTGTCTTAAAATTCCTTTTACGTCAGAGCTTTTTGAAACATAAAGATGCAAAACCTCTGCGTGACGTCCTGGCGGCCAACCCCAACCGCTTCATCACGTTGTTGTTGCCTGGCGGTACACAAGCAGCAGTTCGCCCTGGCTCCCCTAGTACCAGCACGATGCGTCTTGATCTCCAGTTCCAAGCGATCAAGGTACAAGTTCTTTCTCCTAAATGTCTGATTTATAGAGTTCACAGGATGGCTCCGGGTACTGCAGCGCTCAAGTCGCTAAGACGCTGACTGGGAAGCGGAAGGTCAGCAGTTCGATTCCCGAGTACTGCAGGGTGGAAATGAGCTCCCGTCTTCATCCCAGCTCCTGCCAACCTAGCAGTTCAAAAGCAAGAAATTGCAAGTAGATAAATAGGGACCACTTCGGTGGGAAGGTAACAGCATTCCGTGCGCTCCGGTGTCTAGTCATGCCTGCCACATGACCACGGAAATGTCTGCAGAAGCAGACAGCGCTGGCTCTTCGGCTTAGAAACAGAGATGAGCACTGCACCCTATAGTCGGATACGACTGGCTTTCGAGCAAGGGAAACCTTTACCTTTACCTTTAGGATGGCTCCTGTTTTGGGTCGAGAATATCTCTTCTGTGTATTGAGAAGGGTGACTCCATCACCGTTCAATTTCTTACCAATAGTCTATACTGCCTTCTTCTGTACGGCCTTTGCTCTTTGCTTTGAAAAATAGCCTTTGGAATAGTTTTTAAACTGTTTTTATACATTATATAGGACTTAAAGACTTGTGGTGACATAATAGAGGAAAGGCAGAGGTCAGTTAAATTAGACCAATGTTTCCCAAACTTTAATTTTTCGGACTTCAATTTCCAGAAGCCTAAGTCAATTCCCCAAAGCACTGATCAGCCAATGTCCTGACTTAGGCTTCTGGGAATTGAAGTCTCCCTGTGGGGCCTGGGCCCCACATTGGGTACCACTGAGTTAGAGGAGTGGGACATGATGAATGGAATGAATAACCTCTTCCGCCAATTTATTTGCCAAGTGAGAAGCTTTAAGCTTTTTAAGAAGAAAATGATTGTAGTTGTTTTGGAAACGGCAGTTAAAATCCATTTTATATGTGTGTTTTTAATCTGCTTTAAATAATGTTTTCATCCTTTGTACACTGCTTTGGGGGCCCTCGTGGACAGAAAGAGAAATAATTTTAATAAAACCATGTTTATTAATATTAAAATGGAAGGTTTCTCTGCTCTAGGTCTCCAAACTGCTGGTTCATTTTATAGTGTTTAATTAGCATAATAAAAAGCACCTTTTTGCTTTGTTGTATCTGACCTCCATTTGGAAATTTATTCTTGCGCTTTCTTTCCACTTTCGAGCCATTTTCACTTATGGTTTCAAAATATAACCGGTTCGTAGTGTTTCCCCCCATCATACCTGTCAACCATCCCGATTTGGCTGGGATTACCACGGAATTTGACGCCGATTGACGTCATAACCCACCCCGCGCTGCCAAAACCCCGTAATTCGGCAGCGGGGGAAACGCTTTCCACGCATGCGTGGAAGGGTTCTACACAAGTGTAAAACCCTTCCGCGCATGCGTGGAAGGGCTACGCCGCTTGCATAGGGGCTGTGCAAGCGGCGTAGCGCTTCCACGCATGCGTGGAAAGCGACCTGCGCACAAGTGATCTGCGCAGGTCCCGTTTTTTCCAGAGCCGCGGGTTGACAGGTATGCCCCCCGTAGAACTGAAAGGGAAACATGACATGGACATAGTTAAGCACCCACCAAAGCCTGTTTCAGAACTGAGTGGATGATTTTGCGTTTGTTTTGACAGATCATAAGCATCATAGTGAAGAATGATGAATGTTGGCTGGCGAATCAGCATTCCTTAGTGAGCCAGTTAAGGCGGGTGTGGGTCAGCGAAGCTTTTCAAGAAAGGCATCGGAAAGAGAACATGGCAGCTACCAACTGGAAGGAACCCAAACTCCTGGCGTTTTGCTTATTGAATTACTGCAAGTATGTACATCTGTGAATTATTATTATATTTGAACTTATATACCACTTTCCTTTGTCAATGACAATTTTCCCAATTTTTCGGGGAAAAACAAAAAAGGTTTCAGAAAAAAATGGAACCCCCGCCCCCCCCTTTGAATTTTTCCGGGTTTTTTCCGGGCCTTCACATCTCTAGTTTTGCAACAGGATGAGATAGATTTTAGATTACCATTTTCTCTGTTTAAACCAGGGACGGCCAAACTACGGCCTGTGGGCCCCCAACGCCAATTCATCTGGCCTGTGTTCCTCCCGGAAGCAGAAGTAAAACGCGCCCGCAGGCGGAAGTAAAGCACATTTTACTTTTGCTTCTGGGAGTGTCAAAGGCACCACGGGCTGGATGAATTATACAATACAATACAATTTTTATTTATACCCCGCCTTTCTCGGCCAAGGCTGACTCAAGGCGGCAACAGCATATCAAAATCCATACAATACAATATAACAACATAATAATACAGTAATACAAAGGTAAATCAATACAAAAATCAGTCCAATAATAACATAACATAATATAATCAGCAATATAAAGTATCAGTCAAGAATTACAGTTAAAGTGCAACAATGGCAGCATGGAATGGCTGGAGGTGGGGTAGAGAGGAGAAGCGGCGCTCGGCAAGGTGTGGCGCTCAGCGTCTTCCTTCTCTTCGGCTGCCCAACAGCCCAAAGTCCCAGGGTCTTTTTATTCCCCCCCAGTGGTGGAATGGCTGGGGGTGGGATAGAGAGGAGATGCGGCGCTCGGTGTCTTCCTCTTCTTCGGCTGCCCAACAGCCCAAAGTCCCAGGGTCCTTTGGCATCAGGGGCCACATCCGGCCTGTTGGCCATAGTTTGGACACCCTTGGTTGATGCCATCGAGTCCAGTTCCCTGCTGAAGAACTGATCTAGAATTCGATGCTTGGAGTTTAATTAGTTCCCTGGTCTTGTAATACAGCAAATATTTTCTAAATCTCTTTTATTTTAGCTGGCTTAGTCCTCAAGTTTTTTTCCTTTCTCCCCCCCCCCCCCCGCACCAGGAGAAATTATGGTGATATCGAATTGCTCTTCCAGCTACTCCGAGCCTTTACAGGGCGTTTTCTTTGCAACATGACTTTTCTGAAAGAGTACATGGAAGAAGAGATTCCCAAAAATTACACCATTGCTCAAAAACGGGCTCTCTTTTTCCGTTTTGTCGACTTTGCCGATCCGAACTTTGGAGATGAGCTTAAAGCCAAGGTAAACTGAAAAGCAAATTAAATGAACCTATGTTGGTATTTAGGTTTTCATTTCCCCGGACAGCAAAAGCAGCTTGCTTTAAATGTCATTTGTTGAATAAATAATTGGCCAAGCTCAAAGAAGACCAATAAGAGGTGAAGTTGGCAATTCATCAAACTCTGTTTTGAAAGGGGATTGTCTTGAACGTTGGTTTACCTGTTTTGCTTGCAGCCTTTCCAATAGAAAAAAAAAACTTAATTTCTAGATGGATTTATAGGGTCTTGTTATGTATTTGCTGGTCTGCTAAAATTGCATGTATTTGTACTTTGAAAAGAGTACATGAAGATATATTTTTTTTGCTATTTCTATTTCTTATTTTCCTCATTTCTGATTTGCAGGTTCTGCAACACATTCTAAATCCTGCTTTCTTGTACAGTTTTGAAAAAGGGGACGGGGAGCAACTTCTTGGCCCCCCAAATCCAGAAGGGGATAATCCTGAAAGTATCACCAGTGTGTTCATAACAAAGGTATTCGGCCCTAAAAGATGTAGGGAACACATCTTGGACATGATCTCTCCAAAGTGTAACATTTCAGATTTAAGTTGGTGTGGTTTGCATGTCATTAGACTAGTAGGGGTCCTCGAATTTGACTCTCCAGCTGTTCTTGGACTTCAATTCCCAGAAGCCCAAGTCAGCACTCCTGCTGATCTGGGCTTCGGGGAATTGAAGTCCAAGAATTTCTGGAGAGCCTAGTTGGCTGGCCTATGGACTAGAGCAGTGGTGGCGAACCTATAGCATGTGTGCCAGAGGGAGCACTCAGAGCCCTCTCTGTGGGGACGTAGTCTGTCACCCCAGCACAGAGTTTGCCCCGCCCCTCTTCCCAGCAGCCCAATGGGGTGCTTCCTCCCTCCCCATCATAGAGCTCACCCCACCTCTCTGCCTAGCAGCCCAATGGGAGCACTTTCTCCTTTCCCCATCACGGAGTTGCCCCCCCCCCCCCCCGTGGCGCAGGCGGCAGCCTGTTGAGTTTGGGCACTCAGTCTCTAAAAGGTTTGACTAGAGCTATCGATGGTGAACCTTGGCACTCCAGATGTTCTTGGACTTCAATTACCAGAAGCTGAAGCACCCTGTAAATCCACACGAATGGGTTTACTGTGATTCATCTGGCCCGCGCTGCCCTCGTCGCTCCCGGAGCATCTGGAGTGCCAGGGTTCGCCATCACGGGACTAGAGCTTTGGAAAAGAATTCAAATTAGGACATTTGCTGGATGTCCTTGGGTTGTCTCTTAGCCTGACCTACCTTGTTGGGACCCACATTCATCTCCTTGTGCTCATGAGAGATAAACAGTTCCTGGGATATGAAACTTTAAAGTTCTTCTTTCCTTGCACCATTGGTCTCAGTGCAGGAGATCTAAGCTTAACTGGCCCATTGCTGAAACTGAGTCGTTGATAGCTATCAGATGCTGGAGTTTGGGATCTAGGCTGTCAAGACTTCTCAAGAGTGGGAAGGTAAACAGTGTTCTGTGTCTACTCATGCCTGCCACATGTCTACAGAAACGTATGCAGACTGTGCTGGCGCTCTGGCTGTAAACGGAGATGAGTGACATCCAGTCGAATGTGACCGGCTTTTGAGCAAGGGTGAACTTTTACCTTTTCTAATCATTCTTATAACACCCCAGCAGCTTCTAACTACGCTTTCAATGGTTTCTCTTGTTTGGGTGACGTGCAACTGGTCTCTCCTCTTCTCTCATTTGGCGGAGCAGGTGCTTGATCCGGAGAAGCAAGCCGACATGCTGGACTCGCTCCGGATTTACCTCTTGCAATTTGCCACTCTCTTGGTGGAACACGCCCCGCACCACATCCACGACAACAACAAGAACCGAAATAGCAAACTGCGGCGTCTCATGACCTTTGCTTGGCCCTGCCTGCTCTCCAAGGCGTGTGTTGACCCAGCCTGCAAATACAGCGGGCACTTGCTTCTCGCGCATATAATTGCCAAGTTTGCCATTCACAAGAAGATTGTCTTACAGGTATTCCATGTACACGAGGATAAACATTTTAACAGTTATTTGTAATTTCCTTGTATTATGTTTTCGCTCTAAGCAATGAAATTGTGCCCGAGCTTATCCTAGAGGGGAGGATAAGCTGTTGCTGATGTGAGTACTTTACTTGCGCCTATGCATGACCAACTATGTCTTTCATGTGCATTGGCACACATTCCATGGGCCTGTGCCAGCTTTGACGTAACTGCTGAGCAATAGGATTTCAGCCAGTGCTTGTGCATGCTTGGTTGGAAGGAGGTACAGATTCCCCCCACCCCCCTCTCACTCACACTTACCCATGGGGGATACATTCTCAGACCTATCGTGGATACTTGAAACCTCAGGTAACATCAAACTCTATATTTAATGCACAGTCATAGATCAGGGAAAGGATTTCACGTGCTTCTGTCTTTCTTCATGAGTTACCAAAATGTCTGCCTCTGATACTTGTAAACATTACTTTAAAGATAGTGGCTTCTAGTGGCCAGCTTTGTTAATGCACCATAGAAATACATATACTGTATATTATGTATTGGTGGAGAGATTTTTTATTAAATATTTTTAGACCCCAGAACAACTGAACCAACAGATACTAAACTCATGGATTTGAGGAAGGGTGTCCTATATTTATGTATTCACTAGGACGTCCTTTCCAATACGTGTTCATAAGAAACATACGCAAAAGTTCATATGAATACAAAGAGCTAAATTCAACTAGTTAGTATTTAACAGTAGGCAGAGCTAGAGTTGACAGTTGCTTTCGAAAAAGGTGATGATGAATTCTGAGATATGCACGTTGACAAAAAAGAATTCTTGCACCACTTTCAGATGAGCGACAGAGGCTAATAACAATTTAAATGATGTTAGATTGATCCCTGCATCTGCTGAGGAAGCTTGTTTTTGAAAACCTGATTATTGGGAAACTGGAGATGGGAGAACCTTTGAGAAGGAATTAGCTGGATGACCTTATCTTGTGAAAGAAAATGATGCTTGTAGTGTAACATTGGTAACTTATCAAAGCAATGTGGATCATTTCTAAGATCTCTCTTGTCTTTTCTCCGCTGGGCTTTTGTTCAACATTGTATCTCTCTCCTATTTCCAGGTGTTTCATAGCCTCCTTAAGGCTCACGCCATGGAAGCCCGGGCCATAGTTAGGCAAGCGATGGCAATCCTGACACCCGCTGTGCCTGCTCGGATGGAAGATGGGCATCAGATGTTGACCCACTGGACAAGGAAGATCATTGTGGAAGAGGGTCATACGGTTCCTCAGTTGGTCCACATTTTGCATTTGATAGTCCAACACTTCAAGGTATTTGCTCACTGATCGTATGATTAGGAGGGACTGGAGTGGCCTAGGCTGCAAAATATCACACTACAGTAAAACCCCTACTTACCTAAAAAGTCTGTTCGGTAGGCTTTTATGTAAATCGTATTTTTACTTAACTCAAAGCAAACCCATAGGAAAATTATATTTATGTAAATCGAAGCAACCCCATAGGAAAATTATATTTATGTAAATCGAAGCAACCCCATAGGAAAAATGAATTTTTACTTAACTCGAAGCAAGCCCATAGGAAAAATGCATTTTTTACTTAACTCGAAGCAAGCCCATAGGAAAAATGCATTTTTACTTAACTCGAAGCAAACCCATTGGAAAATTATATTTATGTAAATTGAAGCAACCCCATAGGAAAAATAAATTTTTACTTAACTTGAAGCAAACCCATAGGAAAAATGAATTTTTTACTTAACTTGAAGCAAACTCATAGGAAAAATGATTTTTTTTACTTAACTCGAAGCAAACCCATAGGAAAATTATATTTATGTAAATCGAAGCAACCCCATAGGAAAATTATATTTATGTAAATCGAAGCAACCCCATAGGAAAAATGAATTTTTACTTAACTCGAAGCAAGCCCATAGGAAAAATGCATTTTTTACTTAACTCGAAGCAAGCCCATAGGAAAAATGCATTTTTACTTAACTCGAAGCAAACCCATTGGAAAATTATATTTATGTAAATTGAAGCAACCCCATAGGAAAAATAAATTTTTTACTTAACTTGAAGCAAACCCATAGGAAAAATGATTTTTTTACTTAACTTGAAGCAAACTCATAGGAAAAATGATTTTTTTACTTAACTCGAAGCAAACCCATAGGAAAAATGTTTTTTTTACATAACTCGAAGCAAACTCATAGGAAAAATGATTTTTTTTACTTAACTCGAAGCAAACCCAAAGGAAAATTATATTTATGTAAATTGAAGCAACCTCATAGGAAAAACAAATATATTTTTTACGTAGCTCGAAGCAAACCCATAGGAAATTGTGTTATGTAAATCGGGACATCTATGTAAATCGGGACATGGTTTTAGTGCAAAAAACATTATGTAAGTTGAATTTTATGTAACTTGAGGCATTTGTAAGTCACGGTTTTACTGTACTTTGGTCTTTTTCCATTTGAAAAGGTGCATTAATAGAATGAGAGGCAGCAGTGGCTCCTTTTGTTAATGTGATTTTTATGTTAACCGAGCCTTTTGTAAGGTTCCATTGTATAGGAAAGGAGGGTGGACCTTTTCTTTTAGAAACCAGTAGTATTTGTGGAACTGGCTGGATAGCTCAGTGATTTAGGTTTCTGGTTGTAGGGCCAAAGGCTGGGAGTTCATTCTCCACTGTGTCTCCAAGGAGAAGAGCCAGCCTATATAGCCCTGGACAAACTGGACAGTCCCAGGACTCCCCCAAAATGGTCAACCACTTCTGAATATTTTCCACCTAGAAAACGAAGCAAAGCAACCACACTTCTATGCTGCCCCATGGTGCTAAGTGAACTCTCTGGGTGGTTCACAAGTTAATTAGCATTTTTTCCCCCAACATGGTGGGGACTTCAAGCTCAGAAGGATGGAAGGATGACTCATCCTTGAGCCCTGATCAGGATTGAACTCACAACCAGGACAGCAGGTTTAACCACTGCACCACCAAGGCTCCTAAATCAAAAAGGGAAAAAGGTCACCATAAGTCAGAACTGACTTGATGCCTTGCAGTTATTATTCTATGCTTGAAGGTGCACAGATTTAAACATGGGGTTGATCATGGGGGGGGGGGGATTTCCTATTCCTTCAGGTTTACTATCCGGTGAGACATCATTTAGTGCAGCACATGGTGAGTGCCATGCAGAGACTGGGCTTCACCCCGAGTGTTACCATCGAACAAAGAAAGCTGGCTGTGGACCTGGCTGAAGTAGTTATCAAATGGGAACTGCAGCGAATCAAAGATCAGCAGGTAAGGCGGGGCTTTATGGGTTTTGCAGCAACTTTGGACCTCTTAGCATTTTCTACCCAGGATCCAAACCTTATTGGATGCCAGCTGTTTGTGGAGGTGAGGGTCATCAGTGGGCACTTGTCAGGTTGGCCGTCACACACGCCATCAGAGGCAATATGTCGCTGTACACCAGTTGCTGGTAGAGGATGTAGTTGGATCTTCCTTGAGATAGATTTTAAGCTGCCATTTTGTCTGCTTAAACTAGGGGTGTCCAAACTATGGCTCATGCGCCAGATCCGGCCCCTGATGCCAATTGCCTTTGTTGCTCCCGGAAGCTAAAGTAAAATGTGTACAGGCGCATTTTACTTCCTCTTCTGGGAGTGATGAGAGCGGCATGGGCCGGATTAATTGGTGTTGGGCCTGGATCTGGCCCATGGTCCATAGTTTGGGGCACCCTACTGCCAGCAACTCAACACTGATCATCAGTCTAACCTGACAACCCTAAGGACTAATGGCCTTTGGTGCCGAAGTCCACAGGGAAGGGTGATGTTCTCCAAGTGGATTAAATCCCACTTGAATCCATGTTGATGGAGGGCAGCAGCTGTATCAATCCTGGCCTGGGGTTGATGAAGAGTTTGTGTGCAAAAAGGGCTCAGGACCAGAAAGTGACTCACGGAATTGGATCTGTGGGACTATGGGGGTCATGCTGTGATGCAGAAGGTAGATGAAAGGCTACTGCATTATATTCCCAGGTCAATCTTCATGGCTGATCGCCATGAGGATCACCAGTATTGAGAATTGGATATGGCACTTGAAGAAGAAAAATAAGAAGTAATTGGTGGCCCTTTATGAGAAATAAACTTGGACTAGCTCAACCTTTGGCCTGGTACATGCTTATGTTCTGTATATTTTGGCCTGTTTTCCTTCCCTCCAGCCGGATTCGGATATGGATCAGGGTGCCAGTGGTGAAGGAACCAGTTGTGCCTCGTCGGCCATGAAAAGGGGGCTCTCGGTCGATTCTGGCCAAGAAGTGAAGCGGTTCCGGACTGCCACGGGAGGAATAAGTGCTGTAAGGGCCATGTTCTCCTCTGTCTCTCTCTCATTGCAAATTATACCATTCCTTCCTTTCCACTTCTATCCTGTCTTTGTGATCCTCAAGTTTATGGGTGCTGTTGTATCAACATGGGGCTCATTTTTGTCATTCCCCTTCTTGTTAGGTGTTTGGGCGCAGCCAATCCCTGCCCGGAGCTGATGCGTTGCTTTCGAAACCCATTGATAAACAACACACTGACACGGTTGTCAATTTCCTCATTAGAATTGCTTGCCAGGTATGTATGCTCAACTCTGGAATCTGAATCGGGTCAGTGCTGCCTCCAAGCCTGAACTGAAGTTGAACCAGGGAATCAATTGCTGAATGTTAAGTCAGCGCTTAAGTAACTCCCATTTGAGGGAAGTCTCCTTTTATTGGGAGGGCCACGGTGGCTTAGTATTTAAGATGACGATTTAATTTGAGACACGAGAGCTGTGTGAGGGAATGAGCACCCGTCATCTTTCCAGATCCTGCCAACCTAGCAGTTCGAAAGCAAGAAATTACAAGTAGATAAATACGGTAACAGCATTCCGTGTACTCCGGTGTCTAGTGATGCTTGCCACATGACCATGGAAATGTCTGCAAATGTAGATTCTTTCCCATTTCCCCCTTCTGTTGTAGTCATGACAAGGTTGTTCACAAGCTTGCTTCCCTTTTAGGTTAACCATCATTTTATTATTATTATTATATTTGAACTTATATACTGCTTTCCTTTGTCAATGACAAACTCAAAGCGGTTCACAACATGTTAAAAAATCAACAAAACAAAAATACAGTTGTTGTTGTTGTTCAGTCGCACAGTCGATTCCGACCCTTTGCGACCCCATGGACCATTTTCCTCCAGGCGCCTCTGTCCTCTACCATCCCCCTCAACCCTCCCAGCTCTGTGCCCATTGTGTCTATAATACCATCTAGCCATCTCATCCTTGGCCTCCCCCTTCTTCTTTTGCCCTCCACCTTTCCCAACATCAATGCCTTCTCAAGTGAATCCTCCCTTCTCATTTGATGTCCAAAGTATTTTAGCTTCATCTTTACTATTTGACCTTCCAATGAGCAGTCAGGGTTAATTTCTTCTAAGATTGACCTATTTGTTCTCCTCGCTGTCCAGGGGACTCTCAAAACTCTCCTCCAACACCACATTTCAAAGGCATCTATTCTTCTGCGTTCAGCCTTCCTAATTGTCCAGCTCTCACATCCATACATTACTACTGGGAAAACCATTGCTTTGACTATTCTAATTTTTGTTTGCAATGTAATGTCTCTGCTTTTCACTATGTTCCCCATGTTTCTCATCGCTTGTCTCCCAAGAATCAGTCGCCTTTTTATTTCATGGCTGCAATCCCCATCTGCAGTGATCTTTGATCCTAAGAAAGTAAAATCTGTCACTGCTTCTACTTCTTCCCCGTCTATTTTCCAGGAACTGATGGGGCCTGTTGCCATTATCTTGGTTTTCTTGATATTGAGTCTCAAGCCAGCTTTTGCACTCTCCTCCTTCAGCCCAATCAAGAGATTCTTTAGGTCTTCCTCACTTTCTGCCATTAGGGTGGTATCGTCTGCATATCTCAGATTATTGATGTTTCTCCCAGCGATTTTAATCCCATATTGTGATTCCTCCATCCCTGCACTGCGCATTATGTGCTCTGTGTATAGGTTGAATAAGCATGGTGACAAAATGCAGCCTTGTCTTACTCCTTTTCCTATTCCAAACCACTCTGTTATTCCATGTTCTGTCCTAACTGTTGCTTCTTGGTTCATGTACAGATTTCTCAGGAGGCATATGAGGTGCTCTGGTATTCCCATCTCTTTAATTACTTGCCACATCTTGTTGTGGTCCACACAGTCAAATGCCTTAGTATAGTCAATAAAACAAAAGTAAACTTGTTTCTGGTATTCCTTTGTTTTCTCCATGATCCAGCGTATGTTGGCGATGTGGTCTCTAGTCCCCCTGCCTCTTCTGAAACCAGCCTGCACCTCTGGTAATTCTCTCTCCACATGCTGCTGAAGTCTGTCCTAATTTATCTTGAGCATCACCTTGCTGGCATGTGGGATGAGCGTAATTGTTCGGTAATTTGAGCATTCTTTGGCATTGCCTTTTTTGGGGATTGGAACGTACACTGATCTTTTCCAATCCTGTGGCCACTGTTTTGTTTTCCAAATCTGCTGGCATATTGAATGCAGTAATTTGACGCCATCATCTTTTAGCGCTTTGAAAAATTCAAAGCGAAACAATGCATAAATACATTTAGTGCAGTGTTTGCCAACCTTTGGTTTTTTGGACATCAATTCCCAGAAGCCTAAGTCAATTCTCCAAAGCACTGATCAGCCAATGGACTGATTTAGGCTTCTGGGGATTGAAGTTCCCCCATGGTGCATGGGCCCCACATTGGGAACCACTGATTTTGTGTATATTATTCAAATGCTAAACTGTGGCTACTCCTAATCCAAAGTGTATATTCCATGCAACAAGCAAACTTCATAATTCACTGATTTCGTGTATATTATTCAAATGCTAAGCTGTGGCTACTCCTAATCCAAAGTGTATTCCATGGAACAAGCAAATTTCTAATTCACATTTGTTATTTGGATGCTTTGTCACTATTTTTTGAGTGTAGGAGGAGGGTGGATCTGTAGGGCAGGTTGGAGTTCGGGTTTCAGAATCCAGTTGGCAGCATGGCCAGTTAGAGAATTCAGGGCTTGATTTCAAAGGGGGTGGGGGGAGTAACTTTTGAAGACCTTAAAAATACTGCCCTAAATTATACTTAATGAGTATTCTCGGAGAAGCAGAATTTGCAGGAGGTAAGGTGGTATTAAAATATTAATGAGTTCTAAAAGATTACGATGATAAATGTTTGTCACTTAGTAATTATTCTGGTTAATTGCTAGGTAAATGACAACTCAAACACCGCTGGTTCCCCGGGAGAGCTGCTTTCTCGGCGCTGTGTTAACCTTCTCAAGACAGCTTTACGACCAGACATGTGGCCAAAATCGGAGCTCAAATTGCAGTGGTTTGATAAGCTTCTAATGACTGTGGTGAGTCCGGTGGGCAGACTGAAATAACTCCTGGGCGTTGATAAGATACACTTCTAATTCATTGCTCAATAAATGATCTGATGTGTATTATAAGGTGTCGTGGTGTTCCAGACTTGACGATCTGTCTCAAAAACTGAAAATTCTTTCCCTTTCTCTCTCTCTCTTGCGCTCTGTATGCATACATGCATTGAAGTAAACAGCATGGTGCTCACCACAGAGAACTTGAAATGTCATGTTAGCCTCTCTAATTGCCAATTTAATTTGGTGTCATGACTTGGAAAATGTTCGGCTTAATGGAATTGATTTAGAGTCTCAAATAATTACACTTGTCCTTCTCTTGACATCAGGATTAGTAGGGGGGGACCCAACTGCTGCGAATTGGGAATGAATACGCGACGTGAATGATGGGTTTTGCATTGAAACCTGGTATTGATGTCTGTTCTTTTTATAAAAATAAAAAAAAACATTCGTAGAGAATTCACTGAGATAAACCTTGCCACTACTATTAACATCTCCAGCATTTATCTGTCTGGGTTTTATCTTTTTTTTAAAAAATAAATAAATCCCAGTCTTCTTTTCAGATGCTTTGAGTGGCAGAAATGACTTTCTCCTTTATTCTCATTAAAAACTCCTCAAGGAAGTTAGTTTAAATTAAACTGGCTGGACAACACTCTGACTCAAATGTAGACCCTTCCTTTGAATTCAGACTTTCTTAGAAATATAATTTGGCCTTCTGGGCTTCTGCTTTCCAGTTACTGGCAGTGAGTAAAATATGCTGGTATTGTTAGGTAAAGGTCTCGCTCACTCGAAAGCCGGTCGTATCCGACTTTAGGGTTCGGTACTCATCTCTGTTTACAGCCAAAATGCCAATGCTGTCTGCGTCTGCTTACGTTTCCATGGTCATGTTGCAGGCATGACAAGACGGCAAAGCACGCAAAATACCTTACCCGCCGAAGTGGTATCTCTTTATCTACTTTCTAGTTTCTTGCTTTCGAATGGCTAGGTTGGCAGGAGCTGGGGCAGAGATGAGAACCCAGTCCATTGGTGGTTTACTGGTTAAGACACTGAAGGTAGGCAGGTCAGCAGTTCGAGACCCGAGTCAATGCTGCTCTAGCCACTAAATTTCAGTAGCCCTGTCTGTCTCCTCCAAACTGCTTTAGTAGTGAAGATGGAAAGTATACAGGTGAAACTCGGAAAAATTAGAATACCGTGCAAATGTTCATTCATTTCACTTAATAGGTGAAACAAATATATGAGATAGACTCACTACATGCAAAGCGAGAGATGCCTTGCCTTAATTCGTTATAATTGTGATGATCATGGTGTACAGCGTACATGAGATTATGTGATGATTATGGGGTACATGAGATTGGAGGGTTGGGGTTTTCATAAACTGTAAGCCATAAGCATCAATATTATAACAAAGTAAGGCTTGAACTATCTCGCTTTGCATGTAATGAGTCTATCTCATATTTGTTTCACCTTTTAAGTTACATTACTGAACTAAACGAACATTTACCCGATATTCTAATTTTCCGAGTTTCACCTGTATTTCAGCCAAGTGTCATGAACATCCTTCACCCTGAGACAAACCTCTAGTAGGTTTCTAGACATCAGTTTCATACCTGCTGAGACTACAGAACACTTTTTAGCTATTTTGAATACTTGGGGGAAGTTAGACTCCCTTCCTCTCTAGTTTCCACCATCATTTCTTTTCTAACGGCCTTTTAAAATCCATTTACGATGTTTTGTTTTTATAATGTTCTTTTTAGGTATGGTGTGTTTTGCTAGCATATATTCTGGCATGTATGGTTGGCATTTTGTTGGCTCGTTTGAAAATTTCTTCAAATGAAAGTTATAAATTATGTTACAGGTGAATGTTGTAAGGAAAAGGGGATCTTGTGTCTTCAGAAGGAATTTTGTTATAGCTGTTTTGTCATGTTTCTTTATTCCCATCCTTGGCCAATCAAACAAAACCACTGGGATGGCTGTGTATTTGATGGATGTTTGGGTGTTTATGTATGTAGAAGGAAGACCCTGGTTTAAGAATTAGGCCATGTGACATGGGAGTTGTGACCCATTCAGACGTGATAAATTGAGCAGCTGCAATTATATGGTCATTGGTGGCTTACTGGTTAAGGTGCTGAACCTGATGACTGGAAGGTCAGCAGGTTAGCAGTTTGAGACCCGAGTGCTGCACAGTAGAGTGAGTTCCCATCTGTTCCAACTCCTGCCAATCTAGCAGTTTGAGAGCAAGAAATTGCAAGTAGATAATTAGGTACTACTTTGGCAGGAAAGGTAACAGCGTTCTGTGTGCTCGGGTGTCTAGTTATATCGTGAGGCCAGAATGAAATGCAGGATATTTTATTCTTTTTCTCTCTATATATTCAGCCTTTCATTTTTCTTAAAGCCCACCATTTCCACTTTCTACCTAAGTATGCATATATGCCGCTATCTTGAGACAATAGTTTGTGCATGGAATGAAGTGCCGAAGTCCAGAAAAGTTTGCACCCCAGTGAATAATTCTTGCTGCTGCATATGTACTTATTCTTTTTTTTTAACCAGCTGAACTACAGATTACTTTTACAGGTCATGATGGGGTTGTGGGTGTGCGCATTTTGCAGACTGATTTTAGAGCCACAACGTTTCTCTTAACAGTGTTGCTCCCTTGTCCATCAAACATCCACAGCTTTCCACATGCCATCTTGTCACTTGCTTTGTAAGTCAACTTGAAAGCAACTCTCATTAAAATTCAGTATTGAAGTACTGGGGGAAGATCAAGCTGAATTACTTAGCAGCTACTCTGCACCTTGTCTGGTCTTCTTACAAATGAAGCAGCCTTCGATAGTGCTGTAAGAATTTCCTTTGGCCTGCCTTCCTTGGCCTGAATAATTCAATACACATTTCTTATTCTAAGCCCTTGTTGAAGTTGTGTTTGAATGGCTTGACAAAAGAAGCAGGGAATTGTAGATCTGGAAGGAATCACAAGGAACGTTGAGTCTAGCCACCTGACAAAACAGTGAAGACGTCCCAACCTCTTTCTAAAACCCTTCAATGAATGAAGGTCCACTGCTTCCCAAGGTTGTCCATTCCGTTGTGAAGAATGATCAAGACGATCTTCTTGACGCTTCGTTGAACTCTCCTGTCTTGTAGCCTGAAGCCATAGCTTTGGACCATATCTTCTGGAGCCACAGAAACCAGACCTCCTCCATCTTCCCATGACAGCCTTCTGTTGAAAGATGGTTCTCCTCCATGGTCCGTGAGCATCCATACTAATGGGGTTTCCCGTCCGCACATGCGCGGTGGTCGGCTCTTCCAAGCTTAGCTATCCCTTAGATGTTGGGCAGGTGGCTTAAGGAATGATGTAAGAAAAAAGAAAAGCTTACATGAAGAGCTTGGGTCCTCTCCTGTGCTGTTGGGCCTAAGGAGTACAAGGCAGTGCAACGTGAAGGAGTAGCACTCAGATGAATTGTTGCCCGCTTGCCAGTGTCACAAACAGGTTGTCTACGTTGGCTTTTTATTGTGACTCACATTCTTTCACACTAGGTACTATAAATAAAGGTGGGAGAGATATATGTATTCTGTTTTAGTAACCTAGGGCACAACATTATTCTAGATCGGTCCGTCTCCATATATCCCAGGTGATCTCAGGGCCTGTTTTGACCTGCTGCAGGTCACTCCCTAAGTAGAAATGTGATCTTCTTAGGGGATTTTTTTTTATGGCTGGAGATCTCCTCCTCCTCCTTTTCCTCCTCCTCCTCCTCCTCCTCCAACACTCAAAAAGGAAAAGGCTAGAGTGGGGGAAGCACCATTCTCCTAACATTGGGATCGGCAAAGGGTAGACTGCACCATATTTGTGGTCCCTCAACCTCGTAACTCTAATAGGGTAACTTATCATTCCTAGAAGGTGGTTCACCTTCAGAGCAGGCCAGGTTCTCAGAAATAGATTGCTAGTTGTTTTTCTTTTTGATTTGTTCCTGCATATTTGCCTTTTTGTGTGCCCCACAACAGCACCCCCCTCCCGTCTAGACTTGTCAATATTTACCATGCCTGAAATAAAGCAAGCCCACCTCACCTTGGTTTAGAAGATAATCTGCACACCTTGGATGTGTTTTGATCAAAATCCTGCTCTCAGAGTTTGGCATCCTGCAGACCCCATGTTGCCTGTCTCTAATCCTGCCTAGTCTTCTCTGCTCTGACTGCAGAAAACCTGCAGGGTTTCATGAAGAAGCCTTTTTGGTGTTCATTTATGGGATCCTGGCCACCTGAAGAACCTTTGTTTCCCCTTGATTGTTCGTTCCAGGAGCAGCCCAACCAAGCTAACTTCGCCAACATCTGTACTGGGTTGGAGGTCCTCAGCTTTCTCCTGACCGTCCTGCAATCTCCAGCTATTCTGAGCAGCTTTAAACCTCTGCAACGCGGGATCGCCTCTTGTATGACATGTGGGAACACTAAGGTCCTAAGAGCTGTCCACACTCTCCTTTCTCGTTTGATGAGTAACTTCCCTACAGAACCAAGTATGTTTCAGCTTGGACCTTTTTCCCCCCACTATATTCACACCCCCTCACTGCATGTTTCAAGATATATTGCCCATTTCAAAGAGGATGGTATACAGTATTTCCATATATTTCTTCCTCTCATTTGTGCTGGTTTTTATAGACAATTTTTTGAACCTGCACTTTCAACCCCAATTAAAAGAAAAGTTGAAATAAGTAACCATGAGAAATACATCATTATCCAATGGCATAAAATCTTAATAACCTGTGTCAGTTATTACTCCAGCTCAAGAAATGTATGTCATAAATTTAATGTCTTTTGCAATTACCATTTTTCTGCTTTGAAGGTGCCATTTCTCAGTTGTTGAACATGGGCTGTTTTTAATAAGACATGGAAAGGAAATTGGGTGTAAAGCCAGGCTTTCAGTTACAGGAAATAAGTGGGAAGAGGAAGAAAGGAAATTGGGAGTTGAGCCCAGTTATTAGTCACGAGTAAAGACCTGTCGAATCTGCTGGACTTACAGGTGTTGATTTAACGTCCCATTCATTTCAGTGGGGCATCTGAACCCTAAGACTGAGATCCTAAGGCCTGGAAGTAAGCTAATTTGTACTTAATGGGTATACCTTTGGAATTGGTACATAGGCTTTGCTTCTTAAGTTGGTGCAACAAAGTGTATAATTTAGTACCTAGAAACAAGGCATATTTTAGTAGGTCCTCTGTTGAGTAGACATCTTTTCGTAGCTCCTCTGTTGAGTAGATCAGTGGTTCCCAATTGGGGCTGAATTGAAATTTACCCAGTTGATCTCAATAACATGTGTTTCAGCTGCTTTACTCCCTATTCCGGTCAAAAGGGTAGGGCAGTGGTTCCCAAGGTGGGCCCTACGCCCCACAGGGGACTTCAATTCCCTGAAGTCTAAGTCAGTATATTGGCTGAACAGTGCTTTGAGGAATTGACTTAGGCTTCTGGAAAACGGAGTCCAAGAACCAAAGTTTGGGAAACACCGGGGTAGGGTAAAACCCATACATATCACTCATCCACTCTGCCTTGGTTATAAATACTTAAATCTATTCTTTTTCAGTCTCCAAAACAGACCCAAGAGCAACAAAATCCTGAATGAAGCCCTGAATCCAACTGCAATTCCCAAGGAGACTAGGCCTACTGCTTCAATTAGATTTATACAATTGTTGACTTGACCGTTCAACTGGTTTTCTCTAGATCATTGTTTCCCAACGTGGGTCCTTGGCCCCACAGGGGGATTAAAATTCCCAGAAGCCTAAGTCAGTACATTGGCTGATTGGTGCTTTGGGGGATTGACTTAGGCTTCTGGGAATTGAAGTCCAAAAAACATAGGTTGGGAAATACAGGAGTAGATGCAAAAGCATTTTGAACAAGAAGGGTAGACAGTAGCCCTTGACCTCATAAAGAAATTTAATAAGAAAAGTAACAGCAACGTGTTGCCAACAGTGTAATATCCTCCTGTAGTTTGTGAGCCTGTGTCAGCTGTCTTTGACTTGAACAAATAATGATAGATTCACTTGCATGCTATGTTCTATCTATCTTGCTTTTGTTATCGTCAACTCTTCCATAGGTACTTCAAGCGTCGCCTCAAAATATGAAGAACTGGAGTGTCTCTATGCCGCTGTTGGGAAAGTTATTTATGAAGGGCTTACCAATTACGAAAAAGCCACAAATGCCAACCCTTCTCAACTTTTTGGTGAGTGTTCGTCGCAAGCATTGGTGTAGGGCATTTTGGAAAGCCACAAAGGGGTGCAGTTAGTTGGCCAACTTGAACTGAGTGGAGGAGGGATGGAATAGAAATCTGATTCCAAAATTGTGTTGGAGATTTATGACTGTGTAGTCTGGTCAGGTTATCATGCTATGGTGATAGAGTAGACCCTCCTGCCAGCGGCTCAACGCCGAGTGTCTGACAACCCTGAGGACTAAAGGCTTGAGTGCCGAAGTCCACAGGGAAGGGTGATGGTCCCCAAATGGATTAAATCCCTCTTGAGTCCATCTTGATGGAGGGCAGCAGCTTCATCAATCCTGGCCTGGGGCTGAGGAGGACTTTGTGTGCCAAAAGGGCTCAGGACCAAAAAGTGACTCGCAGAACTGGATCGTTGGTACTATGGGTGCCATGCTGCGAAGCAGAAGGCAAATGAAAAACCACTGCATTATATTCTCAGGACAGTCTTCATGTCTGATGTCATGAGGATCACCAATATTCGGATTCAGATATGGCAGAAGAAGAAAGGGTTTTGCTTAAGTCTTGGTGGCAAATTGTCATTCTTTAACAAGGCTCTGGCTGTGTTCCTGGGCATGTGGCCAATCTTGCAGTTGTGTGACTCACTCAGTTTCCTACAATTTACTTTATTGCCGAATGAGCATTTTGCACATTTTGCGTCTTAGCGTGACTTTCCTACTGTTGGTTTTTGTCTGCTTGGAGATGTCTGCCGTTACAGCAAGTAACAAATGGGCAGAAGCCGTGTTTCTGATTTCCCTTGGCTGTACTGTTAAGGATGGAATCCAATTCTCATGCCTTTTCATATTAACAAATGTGGTGCGATCGTACTGTAACAGATGGCGGTGCAAAGTCCCCCCCCCCACCTCCTCCAACGCACACTGGAAAATGTATGTTTATTATTCTTTATTTATTAAAGTTATTTATAAAGTAAGTTGATTTGCTAACTAGGGCTGCCAGAAGGAACATGCGATATATAAGCAAAAGAGAAATAAAAATATTATTTCAAAACAGATGGAAAGAAAATAAAGAACGCTAGAAGCCAACAAGCCTGACAGTAATTAGGTTTTGATGCCTGTTGAAAAGCTCAGTAAGGACAGAGCCCTACCTTGAGAGGAAAGGGGCCTCACCACCAGCCTTTATTTTTAAAGTGTTTTTTCCATGACCCATCTACTGAAACATTTGGTGTGGTAGGGCTTGCAGCAGACTTCGGTGAAATACATAGGCCAATGCGTGGCTTGTATAGGATCTACCTTATACTAACACTTAGCAAGGGGGTTCACAACCTAAGGCCTGCGGAGCTGGATCCGGCACCATTTCATTTGCCCCCCCCCCCACTCCTCAAAGGGCATTCAAGAAACAAAATGGCCACCCCCTTTGAGGCTGTTGGGACAAAATAGCCACCCCTATTGTGCTGGTAGGGCAAAATGGCTGTCGGGCCCTCGAAGCTGGCTGAGTGATCGTGACCCGGCCCCTGTCCTGAAAAGATTGGGAACTCCTGACTTAGTAGAAGTGATGGACTGGTGTCCCCCAGCTGTAAAAAAAAACATTTTAAAAATTAAATCTTTTACAAAATAATTTCCAACCATTCTTTATTAACTGATTAAAATACATTAGATAAAATTTAACCACATAGGACAGAATAAAAACCGGTTAACTATAGAATCATAGAGTTGGATAGGTTGTCTATACTGTACAATAGCTGTTTCTCTTTTACTAGAAGCAGGGAAGCATTGGTCTCAGAAACCAATCTACAATGCTTTAGTAGCTTAGTTCTTGCTGCCTGCAGGGCTGTGGGAATGAATGAATAATAGGATGATAGAATAACTGAGTTGGAAAGGGTGTTTTAGGCCAACGACTCCAACCCCCTGCTTGATGCTGGAATTTGAATCAAAATAGATCCATACCTGTCAAGTATCCTGTAATGGCCGGGATTTCCCGTTTTTCTGTGCTTGTTCCTCCCCTTTCCCGCTGCCGTGCCATATTTGAACGGCGGGGAAAGAGCTTACTGCACATGCGTGGCCACCGTGCGCATGCGCAAATGGGTTACTGCGCGTGCGTGTCCATGCATGCGCAGTAATTTCTCGTATTTTGTGGAGCCGCGCTTGACGGGTATGAACAGATCTGACAGAGAGTTGCCCAATTCTGTCTTGGATGCTTCCAGTGTTGGAGCTTGCACCACCTCTCAAAGCAGTTGTTGCCACTGCTGTACTGCTCTAACAGCTAAGACAGGGGTTCCCAACCTACGGCCTGTGGCCCAGACCCAGCCTGCGATGCCATCCGATCTGGCCCGTTGCTGCCTCCAACGCACCTGGAAGTGGAAGCGGGCACATTACATAAGCCGTAAAATACACCCACGCACATGCAAAGGTGGCCATGGCTGTCGTAAACGTGGATGTAGGCTCAATTATGACAGCCGTAAATGCTTCCGCTTCTGAGGGTTGTGTGGTCTGGGCTGCTCAGCTGTTCGGGGGCGTGGTCAGGCCCATGACATAAAAAGGTTGGCCACCCGTGAGCTAAGACGTTTTCCTGATATTTATCCTATATCTGGCTTCCTGTAGTTTCAATCTGTTATTACATGTCTGGGATGATGGATTTATTTATTTATTTATTTATTTATTTATTTATTTATTTAGTGCAGGGGTTCTTAACCTTTTTAAGCCGGGGACCGGGTCACACTCCTTCAGACAGCTTCGGGGGCCAGATGGCCATTTTGCCCTTCTTCCACCACATGGCACTTCCTGGTGTGGTGGAGGCAGTGGGGGCCACATGAAATGGCAGCATAGGCCACATCCGGCTCACAGGTCGCAGGTTGAGAATCCCGGATTTAGTGTATGACAATGGGATGATGGTATTCGGAGAGTGCTATTATCATATCCACTCTTAGTCTCCTTTTCTCAAGGCTAAAGATGCTCAGTTCCTTCAGTCTTTCCTCCTAGGGTTTAGCTTCAATTGGACACAATGATATGATACAATATCAATAATAATAATTTAGTGTCAGAGATTACTCTGGGTTGAAAGGATTTTTAGGGGACGCCCGAATGAGGCTTGTTTCATGTCCCCAAGTGCAGCTCTTGGGTATCGAAACCCGACCTTCCAGTATCCAGCTCAGCGTCTTAACCACTAAGCCAACGGGGGAACTGCTATACAATATGAGTAAAATGAGATAGAAAATTTACTCAATTAAATTATCAATAAAATTCATCGCTTTTGCATGCAACCCCTACCAGGTTTCAGAAGACATCTTTTATGGATAGCCTCTGCTATAAAATTGACAATTCTAATATTTACGTATTTATTTGTCCGCTGAAGGAATGAAATTAAGTCTTTCATTAGAGTCCCAGTATTTCGTTTTATCTAATAATGTCTGTAGTTACTGGGCTCTTATCATGGCATATAATTGACAACTAAGGAACTCTGTGTGCATGTGCGCCGTCACCCCAGTACAGAGTTCGCTCTGCCCAGCAGCCCAATGGGAGTGCTTCCTCCTTCTCCCCAGCACAGAGTCCGCCCCACCCCTCTGCTCAGCAGCCCAATGGGAGTGCTTCCTCACTCCCCCCAGCACAGAGTCCACCCCGCCCCTCTGCCTAGCAGCCCAATGGGAGCGCTTCCTCCCTCCCCTGTCTGTGGTAAGTTGGGAGGCTCACATGCAGCATGAAGGTCTATTTTCTGTGCTTTTATTTTCAGTACAATAAACTTGTTCCAGAGGCAATTTATTAATTTAGTCTCTACCTTTAGGTCAACAATAATCGTCTTGTCTTTCCTTCCCATGTTAACTTTTGATTCAAGAAAACAGAAGGACAGGATGTCTCTTTAGATCTGTCCAGCGAGGAGCCCGAACGCTGTTGCCGACACATTGAAATGATTAAACAGTTTTTGGGAAGTTGGCTTCGTCTCCAGCTTGCCACGGAATTGCTTCTGTCAATAATGCAGACCTGAAATTGCAACGGGTTGAAGAGCTGACTGCTTTAAATGGCAAATGTCCTTCATTATTCAGGGCTGTGATCTGGATAGACAGATGTAATTTTGTGTTGGGAATTGGCTATTTGTCAGATGTGAGGTTTTGCCATAGGACACACCGGCCAAGAAAGATCTTTCTCCTTATCCTTTGGCCAGAACACTCAAAGGTTACAGAGGCTAGTGCAGTGCTGGCGAACCTTGGCTCTCCAGGTGTTCTTGGACTTCAATTCCCAGAAGCCCAAGTCAGCATTCCTGCTGATCAGGGCTTCTGGGAATTGAAGTCCAAGAACACCTAGAGTGCCAAGGTTCACCACAGCAGGCCCTAGTGGCATTGGCATTGCCACTCCAACCTTTTATTTTTCCTTTGAGCTAGTTTACGGTATTGCTGAAGATTTCCTCCCTCTCTTTCCAAAATAACTAATGGCAGCCTCTTAAAGGATGCATGATTATTTATTTATTTCATTCCATTTTTATACCACCCATCTCGGATGCTTTACTTTGCTGTTGTAGGGACTTTGATGATTTTGAAGTCTGCATGCAGCAACAATCCCAGCTATATCGACCGGTTGATTTCTGTCTTCATGCGCTCTCTCCAGAAGATGGTGAGGGAACATTTGAACCAACAGTCCCAAGCTGGAACGGCAGAACCGAACACAGGTAAATGGTCTGCTGTTTGCCCTGTTGCCAGGGTTGAGCTGCCTCTTAAAGTATTATCACTTCTGAATATTACGGTTTTAGGGTGCCTTCAGCAGCCCTGAATTTTATAAGTGTTTTCCATAGCTTCTTTAGAAATAAAACACGTCAGAGTGGGTGTTCATGAAAGAAAATTGCATTAGGATGAAAAGCAAAAGTACAGGTTGCTTTCCCCTATATCTCCAGGTTCGGTATCTGTGGTTAAATTACCCGTGGGTCTAAACATATTCAATTAAAATGTCTGAAATACATAAAATATCTCAGGTGCATTATCAGGGGTGGCCACTATAGGCCACTGTAGTGTTTACAAGGGATGGAGGCAGACATTTTGGTAGCTTTCATGTAGAATGATGGAGGCATTTTAAACCCCTCCCCCACTTCTATGACAGGTCTATTTTAAGACTGAAGGATGGATGTTGCCTCACTTTCCTGTGAACACACCTTCAGCTTCTTGTGATGGCCTGATAGCACATGGTCAGCTTCTCTGTCCACCTAAGCAGATGAATCTGTCCTGCTTCACTGCTGCGTACAATAACTAACAATGTATAGGGTTTGCTGTTATCCTTGGTTTCATGGATCCATGCTTTTGCATTTCTGGAATATAGAGTCGAAAAAATAATAAATAATAAAAGTGAATATATTTAATGCAACTCTATATTCTGGGTGTTTGCGTTTTTCCTGGTCCCTGTTACCACTCACACCCTGCTGCCTCCCCTTGCGCATTTGCATTTCTGGAGCCTCAGACACAGAAGCAGTTTTATGGCTTGTGAAATTGTCCCCTCAGTTGAAAAGCCTTCCCATCGCTTCCTAGTGAAGAGTTGAGGCTGGTCTCCAATCGGGAGCATTTGTTCGCTCCATGTGTTATCCAGTAATGCAAATGGTTCTGTTTTGATTCTCTCCATAGCTGGGACCAGCGAATTGGTCATGTTGAGCTTGGATTTGGTCAAAACCCGTCTTGCTGTGATGAGCATGGAAATGAGGAAGAATTTCATCCAAGCTATTTTGACGTCTCTCATTGAAAAATCCAACGATGGTAAAATACTTCGTGCGGTGGTCAAAATAGTAGAAGAGTGGGTGAAGAACAACTCTTCATTAGCTGCGAACCAGGTAACCCAAAGCGAGTTGACATACTACAGATACCAGAAGAACTATGATTTTACCTGAACCTAAAGGAGTGTCCACCTTAATCTTAGAAGTGGGTCCTTTGAGAAGAAAGGCAAAGCCAGTTCTAGGAGGCTGGTGACTCCAGTTTTCACAGCAGCATTGAACCTGCGCTGGGTTTTAGTCTATAGTTTATGAGACCTGTCCATGGCATTGAAACAGGTTCAGCAACTTGAATAGCTCCAGTAAAATTCAGACGGACACACATGTTGGATTCAACAAAATGGCAAAACCTGAGTTAGTTTTGTTTTTGGCCATGTAGTTTTGCACCAGTGGGTAGAAATCTAGAACATCCAGATGTGTTATTCACAGGATCACTCAGTTTGCTGTAAAAGTTTCAAGCATTCCACATTTCTCCATTTCCTGCAGTGTGCAAGGACAAAAATAACAGAATAGTCACTGTGTGTTTACAGGTTGTTCTGGCTTTTTGACTTGAGAGATTAACTGGACAAAATTAACGATGTTCTTGTGGTCTTTTTTCAAAACAGATACCAACCCTCAGAGAGAAGTCCATTTTGCTGGTAAAAATGATGACCTACATTGAAAAACGTTTTCCAGAAGACCTTGAATTAAATGCTCAGTTCTTAGACCTTGTTAACTATGTCTATAGGTAAATTATAGCAATTAATCATCTGATTCTGCTTACTGGTTCATAATTTGTGCCCCTTGTGGCCTTAATAACATACCATCCATCTTTTAAAGCTCATCTAGAGTCTCGGAAAGGCAGGTTAGGGGTAAAATAACAGTCAGTTTCTCTAGGACTTTAGGAAATGTATTTGAGTGTCCAGTCCTGTTTGGATCCTAAATCAGACTTCTTTTAAATCCGAGGTTCCCAACCTATGGCCCGTGGGCCGGCCCCTGATACCATCCCATCCGGCCTGTCGCTGACTTCGCCTCACCCGGAAGTAGAAGCAGGCATGTTTACGTCATTGTAAAATGCGCCCGTAGATGCACAAATGTGCCCACGGCTGGTGTAAATGCAGACGTGAGTGCATTTACATTGGCCGTAAATGTGTCTGCTTCCGAGGGACGTGGTCCGGCCAGCTCAGCTACCCAGGGGCGTGGTCAGGCCCGTGATGTAAAAAGGTTGCCCGCCCCTGTTTTAAATGAATCTCTTCTGTGTCTCATATGCTTTGCCCCATTTTCTATGCATTCATCTGCCAGAAATCAGTATGTGCCATAAATAATACTGGATTAAAGAAGGGCAGATTTTCTCCCTTCTTAATAGTTCAGCAAATTGGATTTTTGTAATTCGTTAAATCCATGTCTTTGTTTGTACTTAATGGGCCCTTTTTTAAAAGAGGGGTGGAGGTAAAATTAATTGCATTTTGATAAATATTTGTTTATCTGCTGTTATTTCTTCGTGGCCGAAATTGTGCTGCATTCTCCCTATTCTCTGTTTTTGATGCCTCTTTTCTCTCATAGGGATGAAAACCTTTCGGGCAGCGAGTTGACTGCTAAACTTGAGCCGGCCTTTCTTTCGGGGCTCCGCTGCGCTCAGCCGCTCATCCGGGCCAAATTTTTTGAGGTCTTCGACAACTCCATGAAGCGCCGGGTCTACGAGAGGCTGCTGTACATCACCTGTTCCCAAAATTGGGAAGCGATGGGAAACCACTTTTGGATCAAGCAGTGCATTGAGGTGGGATGATATCTTTGATCTGAAGTTCTGTTGGATTTTTAGGAAAAGTGGCTTCTACAAAAACCTGCTACCATCCATGTCTTGAGGGTGCAGTGGAGTAGACCTGTCCATCTCATTTATAAATTTGATCGGAAATAGATTGCATGTACAAGATACAGTACATTAGCTTATCTTTTAAAACAATGCTCGTATATATTCTTCTTGTGACATATCCATTTCTGAATACAACAGAGCCTAGCTTAACAAACGGTTCGGTTAACACAAAAATCACACCACAAAAAGGAAATCCATAGAAAATAGAGGGTCGGTTAACACATTTTTCCCCTGGAATGGGTTAATTGGTTTTCAATGCAGTCCTATGGGAAACCGTGTTTCAGTTAACAAATTTTGTTTTTCAATGCACTCCTATGGGAAATTGCATTCAATGCATTCCTATGGGAAATTTGCTTTACAAATTTTTCATAGTACAAAAGTTCCCGGAGAATGCATTAAATTTGTTAAGTGAAGTTCCACCGTATTAGGGATCATCATTTTTTTATTTTTGGTATTTAATGTCCTGCATTTTCTCCACTGTGCTCGAGATGGCACACACAGCCCTTTAAGTAATGTCCAAGTGGCTTGCGGTGGTTCAGTGGTTAAGAAGCTCGCCTTGTTAGCTGGAAGGGCCGGCAAGTCGGCAGTTCGAGACCCAGGCACTGCACGACGGTTTAAGCTCCCATGTCTGTCTCACTTCCTGCCAACCTAGCAGTTCGAAAGCAAGAACTTGCAAGTAGATAATAATTTTGTTTCAGAAATTACTCTGGATTGAAAGGATTTTTGCTGGAGAAACTCCGCTCTGGGGACGCCTGAATGAGGCTCCTTTCATGTCCACAAAACCTTTCCCCACTGAAGTGGTCCCTATTTATCTCCTTGCAATTTCTTGCTTTCAATCTGCTAGTTTGTCAGGAGCTGGGAAGGAGACAGGCGCTCGTTCTGTCATGCAGTACCCTGGTCTTGAACTGCTGACTTGCGGGCCTTCCAGCTAACAAGGATAGCTTCTTAACCACTGATAGATAAATAGGTACTAGTTCAATGGGAAGGTAAATAGCGTTCCGTGCCACATGTCTACAGAAATGTCTGCAGACGCAGAGAGCACTGGCTCTTTGGCTAGACACGGAGATGAGCACTGAACCCTAGAGTCGGATATGACTGCCTTTCGAGCTTTACCTAACCATTCTGCTAGTGGCAAGGTTTTAAGGAGAGATCACTTTTCTCCTTCCTGGCTGGTATTGTCTTTGCCTTGCCTTCTCAAGATGGAAGGGGGGGTCTCCTTGAGTGTTGGATCCCTTCTCCATTGACCAGAAGGAACCTGCATGAGAGAGAGCAAGACCTACTTTGTTGGGTTCCCACCTTTGGTGACACAAGAAGTAACAGCGGGTGGAAGATAGAAAGGGTGCAAAAGTAGAGCCAAAGCTCATCAGTATGCGGAGGACACCATACAATATTTTATTAAAACTCTCTTATTTCATCATGTTCGTGGAGGCAAACCGGAGTTCTGTGTGCATTATAGTAAACATTTGCCATTCATCACACATCTGGTACTTGTACACAAATAAAGACAGCTACTCAGCATTATTATTGACGAATATAACTCCCAAGAAAACGGCCTGCATGCATGCAACATATCCTTCCTCCCGCGTCGTTAGTTTTTTTTATTTTTTACAATCTTTCTGCCTTTCATATATTCACTGTAACACAGGCATCAGTGTCGAACAGCGAAAGATAAATCAAGTTAATAAGGCAGAAGGTTAAAGCTTACAGGGATGCAAAGCACTTCCCGATTGAAGATAAAGTAATGTGCAAGCGATACATAACCCCCGCGTGCTTGCTGTGCGTGAATACTAAACAATCACTTCAGCACGAAACACGGAAACCAAAAGAGAAGCCATTACTTTTATATTGCAAGCAACCCCCGGCCACTCTGAACAATGGGAACACAGCGCTGGGCATGGATTTAACCAGCGCTATGAAAGTATTCTACTTTGAAACTTTCTTTTTTAGCTGACAAATTGTTTTGTTAAAAAAAACCCCCAGAGCTGGGGGTGTGTGTTTTAGGTTTGAGAAAGGGAGAAAGAGAAATGATCGCTAGGTGCATAGAAACACATTGGGACTCTTCGGGGAATTCTTCCAACCTTGCAAGGGCCTTTTCAAACATGCTACGTCAAAATCAGGGAATTTACTTAGCCAAACGGCCAAACTCAATTTCATTTTGAATTATTATTATTTTTGAGGGAGAGGGCACCTTCCTGCGATAATTGGGACCCAAGGTACAAGGAGTGGGGGTTAGACTATTTTAATATATTTTAGGTCGAAACTCCAACTGGCCAGTGATAAAGCTTTAGGGCAGGGGTTCTCAACCTTTTCAAGCCTAGGGGCTGGGTCTTGCTCCCTCAGGCAGCTTTGGGGGCCGGAGGGCCATTTTGCCCTGCCTGCCACACATGACACTACCTGGTGTGGTGGAGGCAGTGGGGGCATAGCTGTCAAGTATCCCTTATTGGCCAGGAAAACCCCTTATTTTACCCTCTTTCTCGCCATCATCCCTTATTACCGTATTTTCCGGCGTATAAGACGACCCCCAAATTTTCCAGTTAAAATATAGAGTTTGGAATATACTTGCCGCATAAGACTACCTCTCTTCCAATGCACACCAAATAAAAATTAACCCACACTCAACCCGAAGACGCGCAGCCCTCCGAGTCGAATGGGCAGGTTCTGGTGGAGAGCCAATCCACGCTCACGTTCTCCTCCTCGAGGTACAGGAAGATGTGTGCAGCTTGCTTCCCCTTGCTTCATACTCCCCGCACAGAGCAGGGACTCGGCCGCGGCACCCCCCACCCTATGCGCCGGACATATGAAGCAAGGGGAAACAAGCTGCAGTTAAGTACCTGTCCTATAAGACGACCCCCGACTTTGGCACAGATTTTTCGGGGTTAAAAAGTAGTCTTATACGCCAGAAAATACAGTAATTAGACTGCAATGCCCTATTGCCGCCATTGGAGGGCAGCACAGGATAAGCATAGCTGTCAAGTATCCCGTAATTGCCGGGAAATTCCCTTATTTCCAAATCCAAAACTTGGCAGGTATGAGTGGGGGGCCACGTGAAATGGTGTTGTGGGCTGCATCCGGCCCCTGGGCTGTAGGTTGAGAACCTCTGCTTTAGGGGATTCCACTCTGAAAATCAGTCCTCATCACTCGTTCCTCCCAGATAGCGCAGCTCCAGGTGCCGACCCTGAGATTAGCAAGGAAGATCGTCTCTCGGAGAAGAATCTTCTTCCACTAACTTTGTGGAACTCTCTACTGGTTGAGCTGGGCCATATCCCATCTCTGCTAATATTTAAAAAAATAGTTGAAATTGTTTCTTTTTAAAGAGGCCTTTAAAAATATACTGCCAACGGCTGAGCGTTAAAGGTATAGGTTTCCCTTGCTCGAAAGCCAGTCGTATCCGAATCTAGGGTGCAGTGCTCATCTCTGTTTCTAAGCCGAAGAGCCAGCGCTAGGTTGGGATTAATTTCTCCGTTGCCAAGAGGGATTTTTTGTTGTTGTTGCTGGCATTTTTTTAAATGTGGGTGTTATTTTTTGCTTTCTTGATCAGTGGAACCTCGGTTAACAAACGGCTCGGATAGCATAAAAATCGCATAACAAAAGGAAATCCATAGAAAATTGTAGCTCGATTTATGGAATTTTTTGGGAACGGATTACAGTAAAACCTCGGGTCACGATGGAGGTCTGTTCCAACAGACTCCGTCGTAACACAAAAAAATTGTAACCCGAAACAAAAACCATCTGGAGGCCCTAAAGTCTCCTTCCTGTTGGTGTTATACTGAACGATTTGATAAGGTACTGTATTTTCTGGCGTATAAGACTACTTTTTAACTCCGAAAAATCTGTGCCAAAGTCGGGGGTCGTCTTATAGGACAGGTACTTAACTGCAGCTTGTTTCCCCTTGCTTCATATGTCCGGCGCATAGGGTGGGGGGTGCCGCGGCCGAGTCCCTGCTCTGTGTGGGGAGTATGAAGCAAGGGGAAGCAAGCTGCACACATCTTCCTGTACCTCGAGGAGGAGAAAGTGAGCATGGATTGGCTCTCCACCAGAACCTGCCCATTCGACTGGGAGGGCTGCGCATCTTCGGGTTGAGTGTGGGTTAATTTTTATTTGGTGTGCATTGGAAGTATAACTATATTTTAACTGGAAAAGTTGGGGGTCGTCTTATACGCCCAGTCGTCTTATACGCCTGAAAATACGGTACTCAAAAACTGACCTTAGGGATAGCCAAATCCCACTGTGAATATAGCAGCAACTTTTCATGATTGAATAACAGAAGGTTGGGTTTGCTGGAGGAGAGCTGATGGACCCCACAGCCTGCTATCACTCCTCTGAGCCATAATAAGAGATCTTCAGCAGCATGACTGTGCAAAGCCAATGCACGTCATTGTAAAATCAGAAGCCCATTAGTTATTGAAGCCGTCTGCCTTATAGGCAAATAATTTGAAACCATCTTTTTAAACTCATTTAGCTCCTTCTGGCTGTATGCGAGAGGAACACCACGATTGGGACCAGCTGCCAAGGTGCCATGCTGCCGTCCATCACAAACGTGATCAACCTGGCAGATAGTCACGACCGGGCAGCATTTGCGATGGTGACTCATGTCAAGCAGGAGCCTCGCGAAAGAGAAAACAGTGAATCAAAGGAAGAGGTAACCCACCCTTCCTCCTTCCTTCCATCCTTCCTTCCTTCTGTAACAGTATATCTTTCTCCCTGCCTTCTAAAATTTACTGTGCCACGCCACACAGGTATCCCTTATGCCAGTGACGGCGAATCTTTTAGAGACCAAGTGCCCAAACTGCAACCCAAAACCCACTTATTTATCACCAAGTGCTAACATAGCAACAGGGGAGGAAGGAAACGCTTCTGGCAGAGGGGCTGAGCAAACTCTGTGCTGGGGTGACTGCATGGGTGCCCACAGAGAGGGCTCCAAGTGCCACCTCTGGCACATGTGCCATAGGTTCTCCGTCACTGCCTCATGCTGAGGCTGTAGCACTCCATATTTCCTGCTTTGATAGCTCCTGATTGTCAAAGTGCTTGAATCCTTTGAAAACCAAGAGAGCTTTCCCTTTGCTTACAGACCCTCTACCCTCACTCCGTCATGCAGAACTCAGGTCTCCAACTGCCGACTTTCCAGCCATGAAGTTCAGTGTCTTAACCACCAAGCCACCGCAGTCCCTGTGAATAATTACAATACTTATTTTTTTAACCCTTCTGTCTCCCCTCTCAAGGAAGTGGAGATAGACATTGAATTGGCTCCAGGGGATCAAACGAGTACCCCCAAGACCAAAGAGCTTTCTGAAAAGGACATTGGAAACCAGCTGCATATGTTGACCAACCGCCATGATAAATTCCTTGATTCTTTACGGGAAGTGAAGGTTAGTTTGTTGGTACTTAACCTTTAGATGATGAGCACTTCAACTCTTATTGTTGCTGTTTTTGCTTTTAATAATTTAATTTTGGCTTGTTGGCAGAAATTCTTTAGCAGTTTAGAACAATACATAACCTGAGGCAGTAACTCCTGCTTCTGCAGTTGAAACGTCCTGTGCAAGAAATGTGAATAAGATTCTGAGCTTTGGTTTTCATATTTAAGTTTTGCCGCTGTTTCAAGCTATTATAATACAGTGGAACCTCATACAATAATCGTTCCGTATAGCAACAAAATCGTATAACAATTAGGTTTGGGGGGGGGGGAATGGCGTCCCGCATAACAATTTTCCCTATGGAAACAATTGTACAACAATTTTTCAATGGGAAAAACCACGTAGCAAAACAAAATTTGCATCATATAGCAATTGTTTTGTACAACAACAAGCCCCGTGGAACGGATTTAAATCGTCGTATGAGGTACCATTGTACTTTAACCTTTTCGGGACGGGGGCCAGATCACTGGCCTCAGAATGGCTGCACAGACCAGTCACTTGTCTCCGTGTGAGTTCTCGTGCGAAAACATGCAATTTCGGCGATTTCTTGTGTGATTGTGGCGCGTTCTCGTGCAATTTCGCATGAGAACACACGAAAAATACTTGAGAACGCTGAAAATGCACATTTTGGCTGGTTTTCGGCACTTCTGGGCGGTGTGAACGAGGAGGGCATTGGGGGCCAGATGAAAAGGCTTTGGGGGCTGAGTCTGGCCTGTAGACCAGAGGTTGAGAATGCCTGCTTTAACCAGTTGATATCTTTTTAGCTGGTATATTTATATTTATTGCAAAAATTGGGATTTTATTGATTCTTGGGTGTGTGTGTGTGTGTTTTGATACAGTCCCACAAAAACGCAATAATGCAACCTACGGAGTTCCTTACAACTCATAGGTTGAAGTGGAAGGACATTTTGTGTGAACCTCTAAAACCCTTCAGCTCCGTGATGGCGAACCTTGGCGCTGCAGGTGTTCTTGGACTTCACTTACCAGATGCCCAAGTCAGCACTCCTGCTGATCTGGGCTTCTAGGAATTGAAGTTCAAGAACAGCTGGAGTGCCAAGGTTCGCCATCACTGCCTAACTTCGTGTCTTTCAAAGGCTATGAAAGAGACATCCCATTAGGAAAATAAGATAGATCATATTAGTTGTATTTTCTTTATACTGGTACGACGGTTAACTAACCTGACAAACCTGAGGACTAATGGCTTTGGGTGGAGAAATCCACAGGGAAAGGTGATGGTTCCCAAGTGGATTAAATCCCACTTGAATCCATCTTGATGGAGGGCAGCAGCTTCATTCATCCTGGCCTGGGGGGCTACGAGGACTTTGCGTGCCAGAAGAAGGTACTATCTACCTCAGTGGTTCCCAAAGTGGGGCATACGCCCCATGAAGGACTTCAGTTCCCAGAAGCCTAAGTCAGTACACTGGCTGACCAGTGCTTTGGGGAATAGACTTAGGCTTCTGGGAATTGAAGTCCACAAACTAAAGTTTGGGAAACACTGATCTACCTGTCCATTCGTTGTGTTGCTGAGTATGAGATGGGGATGCTTGCTTAAGTTTCTGAGACTGAGTTCTTAGTGGTTTTAGTTGATGGAGGAGCCAAATGGTTGTTGATTGTGTTTAACTTGGACTATTTTATTCCCAGACCGGTGCTTTGCTGAGTGCTTTTGTCCAGCTGTGCCACATTTCCACGCCCTTAGCTGAGAAAACTTGGATCCAGCTCTTCTCCAGATTATGGAAAATCTTATCTGATAGACAGCAACATGTGAGTCTAATTAAAAAGTAATAATAAACAAGGTGGAAGGAACATGGAAGTGTGTTGAACAGCGATGTGAATTTTGGAAATAATTCACTGTCTTAATTTTTTTTAAGTGTGAATCTTTTATAGCCCTTTATACTGTGTATTATGATTGCAGAAAGAATGTACTATAGATTTCAGAGAAATGGAGGAAGTTCAAGCTTCCTTGGTAATAAACTATATATAGGAATTGTGTGGTAAAGAACTGCTCATTGACAGTGTTAGTTTATCTTGGAATCCTGTGTATATTTGCAGATTCAAATCAACTCAAATTTTATTAATACAATCAGTGACTAGGAAATAACACAATAAACATTAAACTGATCTCATGGGGGGGTCAGTCTTCCCCTGTTAAAAGCAATGTATAGTAGTTAACATGTAAAATAGATTGCCTATCAGAGACTTAAAATTGCAGTGTTAAAATGACTGTTAATTGTTTAATATCGTACACCACTGTGTAAAAAAAGTCTTTACGGATTTTACAAGCGGCTGTAAGAAAACATGGCTCGTTGAATTGCAGTTTACAGATTCAGGCTTGAGAGAAATTTCCAGAAGATCTTTATCTTCGAGCATCCTGGGAGATTTTCCAATGGGGGTGGGAGAATAAACTTAGTCTGTATGCCCTGATATAACTGCCAATGTAATATAATATGTTCTATTAGTTCTACTAGACCTCACCCACAAGGTTATGATCTCTCATTAATTGCAGATTCAGAAACAATCCTTATGGAAGAAATGCCGGCTTCGTTGTTAGTTGATTTTAAGTGTGTTAGGTTTTCTGCAGCATGTATCCTCCAAGGAGCATCCCATCCTCCATAAAAATTAATCCAATGTCACAGCCTGGCATCAGTTTGGCTTACAAGTAATTTGAACTTTGGTTCAGGCTTATCCCTTCATACTCAGATTCAGGAAGCTGCGTCTTCTTTTGAACTGGTTTGTTGTATCCAAATAGCAAGTGTGTATGTATGTTGTCTCCAAAACAATGAATAGCCTGCAAAAGGTTGTAGCCTGCTATAATAATAGAGTAGGCCCTACTGCCAGAGACTCAACGCTGATGGTTAGGCGATAGTTAGCTAACCTGACAATCTCAGGACTAATGGCCCCGGGTGACAAAGTCTATGGGGGGATGGTCCCCAAGTAGATTAAGTCCCACTTGAATCCATCTTGATGGAGGGCAGCAGCTTCATCCATCCTAGCCTGGGGCTGAAGAGGACTTTGTATGCCAAAAGGGCTCAGGACCAGAAAGTGGCTCAGTGGTACGGATTGTCACATTGCCACATGGAAAGCAAATGAAACCACTACATTATATGGTTCCCATGGCTGATCGCCGTGATGATAAGCCAATATTGAGAATCGAATGGGGCACTTGAAGAAGAAAAGGGAGATACTCAGCCATCCAAAATTTTGGGGTGGGAATGCTTTCCTTTGGTAAGGATTGGGATTGGACTCCCATAAACATTGGGAGGGACTGCAGTGGTTTAAGCGGCTAAGACGCAGTTTGAGACCCGAGTACTGCAGGACGGAATGAGCTCCCATCTTTGTCCCATCTCCTGCCCGTCTAGCAGTTTGAAAGCCAGACATTGCAAATTGATAAATAGGGACCACTTCGGTGGGAAGGTAAACAGTGTTCCGTGCGCTCCGGTGTCTAGTCCTGCCTGCCACATGACCATGGAAGCGTCTGCAGAAGCAGACAGCATGGGCTCTTTGGCTGTGAAGCAGAGATGAGCACTGAACCCTAGAGTTGGATATGACTGGCTTGGGTGGCCTTTACCTTTATCCTTACCTTTAAACATTGGGAACACTACATTTCCCAGCATTCCTTTCATCCTTGCCTATGGGCAGCCTGCCAGGTCTCAGGGGAGAGGAAATATTTCAACGTTTGCTTCCTATTGAAATACAGTGCTTTTTGAACTGATCAAGGCTTGCATTTCCAAGATGTAAAAATGCCAATCTTCAGCTTCGTTGCCTTTCGAGAGCATTGGAGGTTGAGCTGACGCAGCATGCAAATCCACTTGCACTGGAATGTTTAAAATGTGGACAATGATATGGTTTTCCTTTTTCTTTCTTTCTTTTGTTTCCCAGGCTCTGGCAGGTGAAATCAGCCCCTTCTTGTGCAGCGGCAGCCACCAGATGCAGCGCGACTGCCAGCCCAGCGCACTCAACTGTTTTGTGGAGGCCATGTCCCAGTGTGTCCCGCCTATCCCGATCAGGCCCTGTGTGCTGAAATACCTGGGGAAAACCCACAACCTCTGGTTCCGTTCGACTCTGATGCTGGAACACCAGGCTTTTGAGAAAGGGCTTAGCCTTCAGATTAAGCCCAAACAGACTACGGAGTTTTACGAGCAGGAAAGCATCACTCCGCCTCAGCAGGTATGGGGCAAGGATGTGGGGGTTTTGCACCGTGGCTTTAAACGATAGATGTTTAAAGTTGCATTTCCTTTTGGAGTCCAGCTCAGATCTGTACAGGTGCAGGGTTTCTCAACCTTGGGTCCCCAGGTGTTCTTGCACTCAGAAGCCCAAGGCGGTATACCTGTTGATCGGGGCTCCTGGGAATTGAGGTTCAAGAATATCTGGGGACCCAATGTTGAGAAACCCTGGGAGTATGGGTCATAACCCAGTCATTCTATGGTAGAGAAACAAGGAGATAGAAAAGGTGAACTTGATGACCAGAAAGTGAGCAGTTTGAGACCCATGTGCTACGTGATAGACTGAGCTCCGTCGTCTGCCCCAGCTCCTGCCAAATTTACAAGTCAACACTCTTCAGTAAATAAATAAATTTCATGTCAGAAATTACTCTGGGTTGAAAGGATTTTTGCTGGAGAAACTGCTCAGAGGACGCCCGAATGAAGCTCCTTTCACGTCCTCAAGATCCATTGTGCAGCACTCGGGGATCGAACCCTGACCTCCTAGTCTTCAATCTCAACATCTTAACCACTAAGCCACCGCAGTGCATCCAAAACTGTTCAGTAGGTGACTGGATCCTCGCCTCTGGCTTTTGCTAACCCTCTTTACAGAACAATTCCAGTTCCTGGTTTGTTGCCTTCTTGTCCATTGCAGTCTGGGGATTTTTGTGGCGAGGGAACATTACATTAAATTCTCTCTGTGCCTTTCCCCCACCCCTCTCCTGTGCAGGAAATTCTCGATTCGCTTGCTGAGCTGTACGCATTGTTGCAAGAGGAGGACATGTGGGCTGGCTTGTGGCAGAAGCGTTGTAAATTTCCAGAGACTGCTACAGCGATTGCTTATGAGCAGCACGGCTTCTTTGAACAGGTAGTCCATTAGATTAAAATGAGGCATATAAATTTGGTAGCCTCTCAGAACAGCAGCGCTTCTGAGTCCGAAGCATGCAAGAAACTTCCTTGAATTAAAGAACAGGGACTGCCGGCTAACGTGATAAGGCCTGTATCAAAGACACGGCTAACATCTGAGCAGGGTATCATCAAATTTAATTAAAGGCTTTCTCACCAGCTTAGATACATGGCAGAGGCTGCCGGGATTGCTTCTGCAGCATTCTGTACTGTTTGCATCTAACGTTGTAGGTAGCTGGTAGCAGCTTAAAGCCTTTTGCACAGATGTTTGTAATGCTTGACTATCAATCTTGCAGATAACTGTGTGTTACTTTACCTGCTGGTCGACATGTAACACACCAGACCAACCTTACATTATTTAAGTCTGCCTGGTGCTTTGGGCTCAGGTGTTCACAGTTTGCTCACTTGAAACATGAAATGTGTGAGGAAGGCTAGAAGGGGTAAAATCAGGAATGAGGTTATAAGGGAAAGAATTGGAACAGAACCAATTTTGCACTACACTACATACAGAGACAACAACTAAAGTGGTTTGCCCATTTGGAGAGAATATCTTGGAATATTCCATACCATTCAAGGCATAGGTGGACAGAGGAGAAGGACAACAGACCTCGAGGCAGACCCAGAGGAAGGTGGAGAGAGAACATCAGAGACTTATTACGAGAACACCAAATAACACCGGTGGAGGCTGTTAGAAGTGCCAGAGCAAGAATCTTGTATCTACCTTGACACCCGATGGGGTAAAAGAGGAAGTAAGAAGAAGAGGAAACATACTTTATTTTAAATGCAACAAATGTGTTTTCCTCTTCTAATTCTTCTGCCCGGTCCACCACCAGTTCAACAGGAAGGAATATGTTCAGGATCCTGACTTCTGATCATTATCTACCTGGTGGAAATTGACCCCCAAGGCATGCTAAGCCACTGTCATGTCCAGCATAGGGGGCATTTGAGCCTGCCAGAGAAGACGTGGCCCATGGGCATATCTTGCCCACCTCTGATCCAGGTTCTGGGTTCACAGCTGTGGATAACTGGCAAAGATCTGTTTAAGCAGGATCAAGGGACAGAATAAGTGGATTCCTGCATCTATCGGTTGTGTGTGTGTGCGTGTTTTGATGGCCTCATAGGCACCTTCCAACTCAGTTATTCTCTAATTCTATGACATGTGCTCTTCCATTTCTTCAAGGCACAGGAGACCTATGAAAAAGCAATGGAGAAAGCAAAGAAAGAACATGAACGAAATAATGCTTCCCCTGGCATTTTCCCCGAATATCAGCTCTGGGAAGACCACTGGATTCGGTATGTTAATTAATTCAGTCCACTGCTTAGTTTGGGTGGTGCTAAATCTTTGTTTCACCCTGAGAACTGAGATTAATTTTTAGCATAGTTCTGGGGTTACATTGTAGAGGCAGGCAAAGGCAAAAGAAAACCCACCCCAAATACAGTGGAACCCGCTTTACGGATGGCTCGCTTAATGGAAAACTCGCTGTACGGAAGGAAATCCCGAGAAAATGGCATCCCGCTTACTGGGGGGAATTTTTTTTGGGGTGTTCTGAGGTTTCCCACTGTGGTGGGAGGGATGTTTGGAGCATTTCCTCTCTGTTTTTGAATTTTTTTGTCATTTTTGGGACCTTGAGAAGTGCTGAAATTCCCCTGTCCCCATATCACCTGTTCGGCAGGTACTTTTCCTGCAATTACCAGGGGTGGCCACTAGATGGCGCCATCGGAAATGTGCATTGCAAACCAAAATAATAAGTTCCGGAGCTCTGAAAAAAGCAAAATTAACATTGTTTATCTGTTCAAAAGTACACTTTGGGATTTTACGCTGTGTTTTCACCACTTTAGAAAGAGTTTTGAACTGAAAAAAATACTCTCCTTTTTTGGCTTTTTTCTAACCTCCGGAATGGAAATATTTGTTTTCAATGCATTCCTATGGGAAACCGTGTTTCGCTTTAAGGGGAAAATCGCTATAAGGAAAACCCCGCGGAACGGATTATTTCCGTAAAGCGGGGGTTCACTTACCTCTATATTCTAGTTTGATGTTAATGAATAAACATTGGCAGAAGTAATTTAGTTCAGATAAAAAATGGTAGGTGAGGCGATCTCATTTTGTTCTTTTTGCCTTGGGAAAGCCTACCAACTCTAGGGAGCAATGCACATCTCCGTTTAAAGTGTTGCCTATGTTTGCCGACAGTTCCGTGGTCATGCGGCAGGCATGACTAGAGTACACGAGACACTGTTACCTTCCTGACAGAACGATACCTATTTATCTACTTGCAATTTCTTGCTTTCGAAACACTACGTTGGCAGGAGCTGGGACAAAGGGTGGGAGCTCACTCCGCCGCACAGTGCTTAATTTAATTTTAATTTAATTTAATTATCACATTTATATACCGCTCACTCGGCCAAAGCCAACTCAGGGCGGTTCACAATAAAAATTAAAAACACAAGTTAAAACAGTTAAAACAGTTAAAACTACCCACCCCCTAAAAACAAGCTTGGGTCTCAAACTGAAGACCTGTTCACCTTCCAGTCATTGGGGAAGATTAGATTAGATTAGAAGTTTATTTATACCCCGCCCTCCTGGTGCAAGCACCACTCGGCGGCTTACAGCATAGCAAAAAATACTCCCTATACAATAAATACAAAAGAATACCAGCAAAACAATAAAAAACAGTATACACAATAGAGAAAATATACACATAAGAAAATATACACATATATAGTCATAAAGTACAAAATGTCAACAAAATATCAACATAATAATGCACAATAAATACAATTAATACCGGAAGCTTGAACCTTTCTCCCCAGCTGGTTTGATTTCAAAATCTGCCTCGTATTGAGTTTTTGTTTTGAAAGTCTTGGGATAAAATTTGGTTGGCTACATCTGCTGGCGTTAATGTGTTGACCGTAAGAAACACTTAAAGTCCTTCTTAACACATTGATTGGCATTGCCTTTCTTTTCCCCAGGTGCTCGAAAGAGCTGAACCAATGGGAGGCTCTAACGGAATATGGCCAATCAAAGGGCCATATCAACCCCTACCTTGTATTGGAATGCGCGTGGCGCGTCTCGAACTGGACCGCCATGAAGGAAGCACTTGTACAGGTGAGCATTCAAGTTGTCATTTTTTCAGCCCGGTGGTGCCATGGATAAATTGCTGTACAGTAGCAGCCACAACTGTTGACGTTGTGAGTTCATGATGTGGCTCAAGGTTGACTCTCAGCCTTCCATCCTTCTGAGATTGGTTAAATCTCAAAAGGATGGAATTTTAATGGGGTGGGATTTTATGGATGTCTTATTGTCTTTTTAACCTTTTATTTTAAGCCGCCTGGAGTCACTCCGGGGAGGGGGCGGCAATAAAATTTTTAAAATTAAATTAAATTAATTAAATGAGTATCCAGCATGTTGGGGACAAAATGCTAATTACAGTCAAACCTTGAGATAAGAATGGCGCGGCGTAAGAAAAACTTGAGATACATCCGGAAATCTCAGAAGAAATCAGGTTTAAGATACAAATTTTTAATAGGATTTTTTTTTTGAGATACAAAATTCAATGCATTCCCATGGGAAAATGCATTCAATGCATTCCAATGGGAAACTCAAGATAAGAATTTTTTGAGATACAACCATTCTCGAATTAAATTTGTATGTAGAGGTTTGACTGTACATTGTAAATTGCCCCGAGAGTGCATTAATCATTATGGGGTAGTAAGATAGAGGTCGCTCTTGCTCGAAAGCCAATCATATCTGACTCTAGGGTTCGGTGCTCCTCTGTGTTTATAACCAAAGAGCCAGCACTGTTTACATCTGCAGCTGTTTCTCTGGTCACGTGGTAGGCATGGCTAGACATGGAACGCTGTTACCTTCCCACAGAAGTGGTACCTATTTATCTACTTGCAGTTTCTTGCTTTTGAACTGCTAGGTTGGCAAAAGCTGGGACAGATGACGGGAACTAACTCGGGTCTCAAACTGCTGACCTGCCAACCTTCCAGTCATCAAGTTCAGCGTCTTAACCACTAAGCCACCGCAGTCCCCTATGGAGTGGTATATTAGTGCTATTGCTATTGATTGGACAGAGTCCACTCATTAAAAGGCAGCTTCTGTGAGGTGTGCCAACAAAACGCAGGATGTGTGCCTGGCATTGCTCAGAATGGCTCAAGCAGCTAAATTTCTTGGCGACTGAATTGTTTGGTGTGGTTGATGTTGCGTTGGCGATTTCTTCCAAGAAAAGGCTGATTAAGCAGATGCACATTTAGCTCAGGCAAATCGCTCTGCTGTTCATCGCTCGTCGCCCTTTGCCTCCATAAAGACAAAAGATCTGTTACAGTAGTTAAACTGTAACCGAAAGGTTGTGAGTTTGATCCTGACCAGGGCTCAGGGTAGACTCAGCCTTCCATCCTTCCGAGCATGTTGGGGGGCAAAATGCTAATTAACATGTGAACCGCTCAGTGAGTGCACTAAGTGGTGCAGTATAAGTGTGATGAGTGATAATTGTGCATGGTGCAGTATAAGTGTGATTGCTTTGCTTTTATTGAAACACTGCCTTCTTTTGTATGATTGTGAGTCCTATTGGTTCCCTCACCTGCGGGTCTGGTGGAAGCCGAAGCCGTAACTCCACGAGTTGCATGTTGGTTTCTTCACACAGAGCAGTTTTTATTAAAGGAACAATGTTAGCCTGTTGTTTCTAGCTTTCTTTAGAAAAATTCAGACCAGGGGGATTCATTCATTATTATAAAAACTCATGTCTGCCCCCTTGCTCGAAAAACCAGTCGTATCTGACTCTAGGGTTCAGTGTTCATCTCTGTTTATAGCCAAAGATGCTGTCTGCATCTGCAGGTGTTTCCTGTGGACATGTGGCAGGCATGACTAGACACCGGAGTGCATGGAACGCTGTTTACCTTTCCACCAAAGTGGTCCCTATTTATCCACTTGCAATTTCTTGCTTTCAAACTGCTAGGTTGGCAGGAGCTGGGGGCAGACGACGGGCGCTCACTCCGTTGTGAAGCACTCGGGTCTCGAACTGCTGATCTGCCGACCTTCCAGTCATCAGATTCAGCGTCTTAACCATTAAGCCACCGCAGTCCAACTTTATCCAATTATTTATATGCACACACACAGACACACACAGACACACACACACACTCAGAGGCCTAAGTCATTTCCCCAAAGCACTGATCAGCCAATGTACTGACTTAGGCTTCTGGGAATTGCAGTCCCCCTGTGGGTTGTGGGCCCCACGTCGGAGCCACGGTGATAGGCTAAGCTTGGGCATCTGAGTTTAGATGACATTCCCAATTCTACCCACAGTTTTCAGTAATTTCACAGTTTACTGAGTCCTGGATCTCACGTGTAAAGGGGAGTGGGAGGTTGATGAAAAGAAGTGCATCTATTCCTTCAAAGTGCTGTTTCAGACTACGGATCTTTCATATGTCTGCTAATGCATCCAATTATACTACTTTTATTCTAATTAAAACATAAAATAAGGAAACATTCATAGGGGAAAAACTCTCGGCTGTGGAAGGATTTTAATATGTCACTTTGCAACATGACTTCAAAGGCAAATGGATGTAGTTTTAGTTCTGCCTGATGCATATTAATTGTCAGAAGTCTAGCTGGCAATTACTTTGGCTCAGGATCTGTGAACAATGAGCGGGCGAGTCATTCTACTGCTTCTGTTTGCGCACTCAAATCTCAAACGCATCTTATTGATTTTTTTTGTCCCTTTGGCTGCCAAGCTCCATCGTGTAAGCACTGAAATCGGTCCCATTAAGGGTGAACGTGGGACATATTGCATTAGAAGGAAGCAGAGGATGGTAGATGGCTAATGCATCTTTTAATCTGAAATTCTGCCGTCTGAACTGAAATATATCTCAATTGGCCATCAAAAAATCCCCACTGTAGCTTTGGAATAAGCAAACAGTGAATTAGAGAGGAGAAAGCAAATCAGATCGTACTATTCCTCACGGCACAAAGTGACTCCTAACTTTGCATCTTTTCTTTTCTGCCATATCCTTCCTCACTGTTGGATAATTCGTTGCAGGGTAGTGAGGATTTACGCTGAATGCAAGTAGAACCCCGTATAACGGAAAAACTCTGTTCCACAGAGCTCTTTGCTATACATTTTTTGTTGTTGTTGTACGGATTGTTATGGGTGAGGCACTGTATAACGGGGGGGGGGGGGAAGTTCATTATATGGATCGCTTATTGGCAATATCCCATACAACGAATTTTTCCCCGTCGTACGGGGTATCGCCAATAGATAGATAGATAGAGAGTTTTATTTCTATACTGCTTTTCCCATCCCAATGGGAGACTCAAAACGGTTTACAGCATTTAAAATAACAAAAGGCAAAGATATAGTGTAAATAAAAAGTACAAATAAATTACAATTACGATAGATATCTCCACAATATGGCAAATTCTCTATTACAGGGTACAATAAATGCAAAACAGAATATAAGCAATATAAAGCAAAACTACAATACAACCAAACTGACAACACCAGCTCTCACACGCACTCATTCCTAACCCCCGGCAGATGAAAATATAAACAACAAAAGTGCTACTGTCTCAATGGCCTTTTGCAGTCTTGGCCGGAGGCGGGAGGTGGAAGGCGGGGCCAGAAGCGCAGCGGCGGCGGCGGTCGGCATCTTCGTTGCGGGTCTCCCCGCCCGTCAGGACAGCTGGAGGGAGGGCGAAATGCCTGCCATCTCAACGGCCTTTTAAAGTCCTGGCCGGAGGTGGAAGGTGGGGCCAGAGGCACGGTGGCGGCGATGGTCAGCGTCTTCGCTGCCGGCCTCCCCGCCCATCATGACAGCGATCCGTATAACAAACATATTTTATTAGTTATACGGTGCATCGCAAATAGCGCACGAATGCTTCGTTGTATGAATTTTTCATTATACGAAATGTTCGTTATACAGGGTACCACTGTACTTTTAAAGGCAAGCCCTCACCGATTCCCCTCTTAGTTCAGGTATTGAACAAATACTCTGGCACAGCTTTAGCAGATGGAAAACATGTTTATTTACGAGGCTTGTATTCAAATAAAGTTATCAGGAAGATGGTGAATTTTGCCAAGCCTTTCTTTAAAATTTACTGAATTGGAATACATTTCCTTTTGAATTCCAACCTGGCATTTTAAAGATAGCCAAAGCCTGTGCTCGTCCAAGACAGCCCAAATACAACCATTTCAAATACAGAGATGTTATGTTCAGAGGGGTTTTTTTGGGTGGTGGTGGGATGAGATCTCCGCCTTCTCTCCTTCCCTTCCTCTCTTCCTGCACCTGAATAACAAATTGCGGGGTACAGTTGAAACCTTGAGTTGCAGCTGAGTGAATTGATCACGTCTGGCAGCTTCTCCTTGAAAAAAAGGCTTCCAGGCTGAATGGACGGACAATCACCAGCGGCTGGGGGTGGATTGCATGAGAGATTTTTCAATAATGACGCCTTTACTGATGAACTAATTGGAAAAGAGTGAAGCTGTAAATCAAGATGCTGTGATTTTTGTCACGTTTGTAGGGGTTTTATGTTGTGCATAACTATAAGGATGATGGAGGCGTAAATGTGTGTGTGTGTGTGTGTGTGTGTGTGTGTGTGTGTGTGTGTTCAGCCTTAACATGTAATCCAGGACTCATTTTAATGGCCTGAATCCACTTGCTATACCTTGTTAGAGAAGACCCATTAAATCTGTGGCATCTGCATAAACATTGACTTACCGGTGTAGTAGAATTAGTCGATGGAACTTGGCTGCTGCATCTTCCATTATGTGTACACCAGTGGTCCATTGTTTCTTTAAAATTGGACTGCACATTTGAGCATTTCATAACTGTGCCATTAAGTCAATTCTGACTAATGGGGACCATTTCCAATATTCCAGGTGGAGACGACGCAGAAGTGTTTTTGAATTGAATTGAATTGAAATTTTATTTATATACCGCCTTCCTCACCCAAGGGTGACCCAAAGCGGTTTACGAACCATAGGGAATCTACAGTACAAATCGAGCCATGATAATAAAGTCACAATATAAACAATACAACAGTGCAGCTGTTGTACAGTACCCCTTCTTCTAGGGGTGCCTTGGGACTGTGCAGCTTATTTGTTCATGTACTACCAACAAGAAGCCACCCAAGTTGGCTCTTCTGGGATGCACAAGGTGAAATTGAACTCCCATCCTTTAGCTCAGGGATTCTCAACCTTTCGTGTGCACACACCCCCACCCCCTCACCCCCCACTGCCTCCACCACACCAGGAAATGTCATGTGGTGGTGGAAGGGCAAAATGATCATCCGGCCCCCGAAGCTGTCTGAGGGAGCATGACCTGGCTTAAAAAGGTTGAGGACTCCTGCTTTAGCTCCAGGTATCTCTTAATTAATTAACAACCAACTTTTTGTCCCAAGGTGGAGCTGAGTTGCCCAAAAGAGATGGCATGGAAAGTCAATATGTACCGGGGGTACTTGGCGATTTGCCACCCTGAAGAACAGCAGCTGAATTTCATCGAGCGCCTGGTAGAGATGGCCAGTGGCTTGGCCATTCGTGAGTGGCGAAGACTTCCCCAGGTGGTGTCGCACGTCCACACACCCCTTCTCCAGGTAAGTCAGAGAGAGAGAAAGACCTCTGCTTCTCCTCTTCCCCTTCGTTGTAGTAATCGGAAAGCACATGAGAAGGAAGCAACAGGAGCATTCCCATCCCTCTTGCGCTCCAGGGATCTTTACAAATTAAACTGCAGTTATCTCTGAAATGGTTTGTTTCTAGATCTGCCGCAAGGAATTGCGCAGAGAGCAAGATACGGAAATGAAGCGGCACATTTGTTTGAAAATGAATTGAGGCGGTGTGTGTGTGTGTGTGTGTGTGTGTGTGTGTGTGTGTGTGTGTGTGTGTGTGTGTGAGCTGCCATGTGACGTTGCAGTTAATGGAGCTGCCTTGTTCATTGCGGGGCCAACTCTTACCTGAAAGAAGAGTGAGACGTCGACCACGTCCAAGGTTGGCAGGTTTCGGTGTCTGATCCCTGGCACCATTTTTAAAGTTCTTCTTTCCTGTCCAGGTCACACTTTGAACTGGTAAAATAAAGCCACCTTCTTGGCTTTGTTGTTGCCATAACTTAAATCCTCATCGGTGCATGTTTCTGGTAGGAATCGGCAGACTAGCATAGGAGCCGGATGGTGTATTTCTCCGCATTCACATAGCGCTGTTTTTGTCTGACAGCAGCCCCCACTTGAGCATGTTGGTCTTGCATTTAGGGACTCAAACCCTCAGCCTATTCAGGGTCTTACAAGGGACGGAGGATCCTCCAAATGACCCTCATCTATATCCTCCTTTAATTAACCATTTATAGCTCAACTGAACCAAACTTCACAGTATAACTCTTGAATTCCAAGCATGAATCTTCTGTTAATTACCATTGTAAAAAGCCACACTGATTTGTATACTTATCTGTTATGCTAGCCAACCATTGTGTTCCTTTGTACCCGATGTGTATAAATTGACACCATGAAGTCTCACTCTTATGTTTGACAAAGTGGACTTGATCCATGAAAGCTAACATTTAGATACAGCAGTTAGGGTGCCATGAGGTTTTTTTGTCTTTTGTTTATTCTTTAATATGCCAAATACAGTAAAACCCCACCTTATGAACGCATTTTCCAACAGAAAACTCACTACACGGAAATAAATCCATTTAAAATAATGCCTCGTTTTACGGAATTTTTTCAGAACGGATTAATTGGTTTTCAATGCATTCCTATGGGAACCCACGCTTTGCGATAAGGATTTTTTTGTTTTCAGCGCATTCCTAGGAGAAAACGTGTAATGTATTTCTATGGGCGCGTCACGATAGGGAATTTTAGTTTTCATTGCATTTCTATGGGAAACCATGTAATGCATCCCTATGGGCGCTTCACAATAAATAATTTCTGCAATAAGGAAAATCCCCTGAAATGAATTAATTCCGTAAAGCGGGGTTTTACTGTACTGTTTTTATTAAGTACAAGTGGACTTTTTCTGCCACTTCTAGTTGCACCGTTCACGTTTCCTCCGTTTGGGGGGTTATTGCATGGCCCTGAAAAATCTTGAGGGTGAAATAATGGCCCCGTATAGCCACCAGTGGCTCAAGTGCCTAAGACGCTCACTGGGAGGCGGAAAGTCAGCAGTTCGATTCCCGAGTACTGCAGGACGGAATGAGCTCCTGTCTTTGTCCCAGCTCCTGCCAACCTAGCAGTTCGAAAGCAAGAAATTGCAAGTAGATAAATAGGGACCACTTCGGTGGGAAGGAAACAGTGTTCCGTGTGCTCCGGTGTCTAGTCGTGCCTGCCACATGACCACGGGAACGTCTGCATCAGCAGACAGCGCTGGCTCTTCGGCTTTGAAACAGAGATGAGCACTGCACCCTAGAGTCAGATACGACTGGCTTTCGAGCAAGGGAAACCTTTACCTTTATTATAGCCACCATGCGTAATCACCCTTACGTAGATTCCCATGGTCACATGGCTGAAATAGGCGGTGAATGACCAAGTTACCAACACAGCAAAGAAACTACTCAGCAGTAATTACTTTTTCCTATATCAGATAGTGGGTGATTAAATACCTGCTAGAAAATTAAATTTACATGATGAATGGGAGAAGGATGAAGGCGAAGCTATTGTGAGAGCTGATACTGTGTCGATTATGGGCTGGGGGTTGCAGGGAGAGAATATTGCTTTGTTTAATTTATTTTCTTTCCACGGTTTTGCGTGTGAGTATAGACTTGACTTTCTTTTTTTGGGGAGGGGGCAGGAGACAGTTATCTTAGTTACCGTAGTTGATTAATAGCTAATACAAATATTTATCTCTCTGGAAGTAGCTTTGCAAATGCTTTGCATCAGTTCATTTCCCTGCAAAAAGACTTACCGTAAATTCTGGTAAAGTTTGTAAGTATAATACTGTAATAATAATAATAATAATAATAATAATAATAATAATAATAATAATAATAATAATAATAATAATAATAATAATAATAATAATAATAATAATAATTCCATGTCAGAAATTATTCTGGGTTAGAAGGATTTTTGCTGAAGAAACTCTGCTCAGGGAATGCCCAAATGAGGCTCCTTTCATGTCCCCAAGAGCTGGGACAGAGATGGGCACTCAGTCCATCATGCAGTACCCAGGTCTCGAACTGCCGACTTGCTTTCCTTCCACCTAACAAGGCGAGCTTCTTAACCCACTGAGCCACCGTAGCCCCTATCTCTAAAATTATCTTAACTTTACTTAGATTTACTCTGCTGCTGTTTTTCCCCAGCAGATGTGAAAATGCAGCTGTTTCAGTTCTGTTCCAAACATACAATAAATCACAAAAAGCTGGGTCTACACAATAAGTTTTCAGGTGGAACAGTTCAAATGCAACTGGCCCATAGTTTGGGAACATGTTAACTTTAATATCTTCACATTAAAATTATTGTGCAATAGATAGGAAAGTCAGATGTTTCTGATTTTTTACCCCTAGCCCCCCAAAACCCACAGTGTTTTGAAATATTATGTGAGAAATATGGCTTTTGGAGTGTTATTCTTTGGATACATTGACTTCCAGTTAACAGAGTGATTGTTTTAAGATGACTGTGTTAGATATCCTCCTTTAATTAACCATTTATAGTTCAACAGAACCAAACTTCACAGTATAACTCTTGAATTCCAAACAAGAAGTGTCAGACATGAGTCAATCTCTTTCCTAGTGTTCATGTAATGAAGGGGTGAGCAAACTACGGCCCGTGGGCTGGACCTGGCCTGCGGTGCCAAATCATCCGGCCCGTGCTGCCCTCGCTACTGGAAGCGGAAGTAAAACGTGCCCACGCATGCGCAAACACTGCCGCAAATGCTCCCGCGACTGTCGTAAATGCGTTTACGACGGCCGCAGACGCGTTTTACGGCAGGAGGAACTACGTGACTGCTCAACCATGTGACCGGCCTGTGGTGCAAAAAGTTTGGTCACCCCTGATGTAATGCACAGCATCCATTTGATGCAGTTGAATTGCAACTAAAGCCATCTCTCGCCAGTCCGGTGAGAGCTGTGGTTCAAATATAGTGGCAGGTGTTAAGTTACCTACACTGTTAGCTGAATTGTGTTTTCAATAGGACAGTGTGCTCTAGATAAGGACAGCCTTTGTGATGGCTGAAAAGTTGATTTGGTATTTATTAAGGGATGGGATTTCTCTTAACTATAGATCTAATAATTCCTCATTCTGGGAGACAAACAGCTAAATATGACTGGCCTAAGAGGACGGCGCCAGTCTGGCCAGGTTATCCTCCTATGGTAATAGAGTAGACCATACTGCCAATGGCTCAATGCTGATTGTCAAGTGGTGGTTAACTAACCTGACCACCCTAAGGACCTTAGGTGCCGAAGTCCACAGGGAAGGGTGATGGTCCCCAAATGGATTAAATCCCACTTGTCCCCAAATGGATTAAATCCCACTTAAATCCCACTTGAATCCATCTTGATGGAGAGCAGCAGCTTCATCCACCTTGGCTTGGGGTTGATGAGGACTTTGCATACCAAAAGGATTAGTGGTACGGGAGTCATGCTGCCATGCGGAAGTCAAATGGAAGGCCACGGCATTATAGTCTCAGGACAGTCTTCATGGCTGATTGCCATGAGGATCGCTATTGTTCAGAATTGGATACGGCAGAAGAAGAAGAGGAGGAAGGACCGAACTAGAAAGCTTTGAAGTCTAGATTATTTCAGCTCCACCCAAGTTTACTGTTTTTACCCTAGCGCTACCTGGAAACGTCCTTTCTGAACTAAGCGTCTGTCCCCATTTGGGTCTTTAAAGGAGGGTGGATGATGCAACATGATATAAAATTGCTAGCAGAAAAGCAAACTTTATTGTGACTTTGACTGAGATGTTTGTTATTCGGCTCGTCCTGCTGTTGATGCATCATGTGTTTAACCGAGGCTTTCCTCTGGGGGGCAAAGAATAAATGGATTTCAATTTCATACCAATCTTCATTCTACTCCTAGGCAGCGCAGCAAATTATTGAGCTTCAAGAAGCAGCCCAAATAAATGCAGGGTTACAGCCAGCCAGTCTCGGGAGGAATAACAGCCTACATGACATGAAAACGGTGGTCAAGACTTGGAGAAACAGGCTGCCGATTGTGTCGGACGACTTATCCCACTGGAGCAGCATTTTCATGTGGAGGCAGCATCATTACCAAGGTGAGGACATCGAGCCGGAATGTGATTTCCAAAGAAAAACCTAGGATGGATGGATCTCCATTTCTAGCAGGCAAGGAGAGGGTGTCGTTTTCTTGAAATGCCTTTGGTTAATCAACTAAACCAGGCATCACCAACTTTGGCACTTCAGGTGTTCTTGAAGTTCGATTCCCAGAAGCCCTGATCAGCTGGTGTGCTGGCTTGGGCTTCTGTCAAATGAAGTCCAAGATCAGCTGGAGCACCAAGGTTGGCCACACTTGCTCTAAACCTAGCACTTAGTTCGACTCTAGATCATTATTTCCCAACCGTTGTTTTTTGGACTTCAATTTCCAGAAGCCTAGGTCAATTCCCCAAAGCACTGGTTGGCCATTGTACTGACTTAGGCTTCTAGGAATTTTAGTCCCCCTATGGGGCCAAGAACCCACGTTGGGAAACACCGATCTAGAGAAAACCAGTTGAATGGTCAAGTCAACAATTGTATAAATCTGATTGAAGCAGTTGGCCTATTCTCCTTGGGAATTGCGGTTGGATTCAGGGCTTCATTCAGGCTTTTGTTGCTCTTGGGTCTATTTTGGAGACTGAAATAGAATAGATTTAAGTACAGTTATACCTCGGATAACGCTAAAACTTGGTTCCTCAAGTCTTAGTGTTATCCGATTTTTAGCGTTATCCGATGCATGCTCGGATAACGTTAAAATCCTATGGGGATGAATTGTATAACGTTAAAACTCCATAGAGATACATTGTAACCAGCCCAGGCTTTAGTGAACATTATCCGATGCATTCCCATAGGATTTTAACGTTATGCGATGCATTTTTTTCCAGGTTGCTTAACGTTATACGGTTTTAACGTTATCTGATGCAAACGTTATCCGAGGTATTACTGTATTTATAACCAAGGCAGAGTGGATGAGTTGATATGTATGGGTTTTACCCTGCCCTTTTGATCGGAATAGGGAGTAAATCAGCTTAAACACATGCTATTGAGATCAACTGGGTAAATTTCAATTCATACTTAAAAGAGGGTCAATTTAGTGTCAGACATGTGTCCTTAAGTATTGCATTCCATAAATGGGATCCCCCAGTAGGAATAGATGAGAAAACAGTTGGGTCAAAACTCCAATCGAAAGAAGCCCATGTGCACGCCTATCTGCACTTTCCCACCATTTACAATCAGCATTCATACATTAAGCAATATATCAGTACCTTCCAGTGGGACGCAGAATTATACACAAGCAAAAATATATGGCAGCAAGGGGCACAAATATTTCCTTAAGGAAAACAGCTGGCACATTTAGGGAGAAAGACATAATTGCTTTGGAAGAATGAGAAAATCTTAACAGATTGGATTTTATTATTATTTTTTGAAATTCCTTCTCCAAAGCCCAAGAGACGTTTCTTAGTCTTTGGTTGTCTAATTGCTTATACAGCAAGAGCACCCAAAGAGGGACTGAGTAAGATTAAGATAAGTGTAGATGCTTCTTTCTCCTCCTCCTCCTCCTCCTCCACCTCCTTCTCGGGGTTTTATGCTGTTTTATTAAATTGCAGAGTGATTTAAAACAATACAAACATGGCAACAAAAGACAATTTTAGAAAGTAACATCCATTAAAACAGTGTGTTGGAGAATAGAGGCAACTGGTAACATGAATGGTCAGGAAAATGGCAGAGTGAATAAATAAGTGTTTTATGATTGGCAGGAATACCCAGCACTGGCAACGTTTTAAGTGGCAAAAGATAAGTCTCAAGTAAGTGAAGCGCCGAGAAGGTCCCTGGACATAGTGTAAAGTTTAGACCAGTGATGGTGTACCTTGGCACTCCAGATGTTCTTGGACTTCAATTCCCAGAAGGCCAAGCACCCGGTGAATCCACACGAATGGGTTTACTGCAATTCATCCAGCCCGCGCTGCCCTCGGTGCTCCTGGAAGCGGAAGTAAAACGCGCCCATAAGGAGGAAGGGTTAACTCGGAAGAGCCTTAACCGTACGGGCACGTTTTACTTCCGCTTCCGGGAGCTACGAGGACGGCATAGTAAACGCATTCATGTTGATTCACAGGGGGCTTGGCTTCTGGGAAGTGAAGTCCAAGAACATCTGTAGTGCCAAGGTTCACCATCACAGGTTTAAACTATGCCCAGAGACCAAACTTTGATTTTTGGACTTCAATTCCCGGAAGCCTAAGTCAATTCCCCGAAGTACTGATCAGCCAACATACAGTGGAACTCATATAACCAAATATAATTGGTTCCACAAGGCACTTGGTTATACGATTTTTTTCCGTTGTGTGATGCATGCATTGTACAACAAAAATCCCTATGGAATGCATCATACAATGAAAATATCTACGGGGAAAATCGTACAAAGAAAAATGTTCGTTGTACGATGCATCCCATAGGGATTTTTGTTGTACGATGCAACATTTTTTCCCCAAATTCTCTTCATTGTATGATTTTTTGCTCATTGTATGATGCATTCGTTATATGAAGTTGCACTGATACTGACTTAAGCTTCTGGAAATTGAAGTCTACCAGTATTGGGCAGGACATAGTTTGGAAAATGCTCTCAAACAGGGGTTCCCAACCTAAGGCCTATGAGCCAGATCCGGCCTGCGGTGCCATTTCATGTGGCCCCACCCCACCCCTGCAAGGGCATTTGAGAAACAAAATGGCTGCCCTTTTGAAGCTGTTGGGACAAAATGGCCACCCCTATCGTGCAGGCAGGGCAAAATGGCTGTCCAGCCCTCAAAGCGACTGAGAGAGCGTGACCCGGCCCCTAGCTTGAAAAGGTTGGGAACCCCTGCTCTAAACAAAGGCACCAATCCCAGTAATTGTAGTAGGGTTGGGAATCTCATACGGTATATGTTCCATGTTTGTTAAGTTCCATGGTGGAAGAAAAGCAGGGGAGAAATCAAGTAATAAGCAAATATAGGCAGCTTTATCTTGTGGCTCTTTTCCCTGCAAGATTTTTGCTTCCTCTTCCCAGCCATTGTAAGTGCGTATGAGAACAGCTCTCAACACGACCCCAGCTCCAACAACGCCATGCTCGGGGTTCACGCTTCAGCCTCGGCCATTATCCAGTACGGAAAGATTGCCCGGAAGCAAGGCCTGGTCAACGTGGCGCTGGACATCCTGAGCCGCATTCACACCATCCCGACCGTGCCCATCGTGGATTGCTTCCAGAAGATTCGGCAGCAAGTGAAATGCTACCTCCAGCTGGCCGGAGTCATGGGCAAAAATGAATGCATGCAGGTAACTCTCTTATGGGTCTGGAAGGCATTTTGAAAGCATGGGTTTCCTCCTTTGATTTTTACCCTTAAAATAATGCTGGGGAAGGTAGAAAGAAGCAGGACATGAGAAAGGCCAAAAGTAAGTAGTGGTGGCCTAAGGTAGTGGTGGCGAACCTATGGCATGCATGCCAGAGTGGGCACTCCCAGTGCTCTTTGTTGGCATGCATGCTGTTGCTTCCTCCCTCCCCCGAGCAGCCCAATGGGAGTGCTTCCTCCCTCTCCTCAGCACAGAGTTCGCTCTGCCCATAAGCTCAATGGGAGCACTTCCTCCATCCCCCCAGCACAGAGTTCACCCCACCCCTCTGCCCAGTAGCCCAATGGGAGGACTTCCTCCCCCCAGCACAGAGTTCACCTCACCCCCTCTGTTTGGGCACTCAGTCTGTAAAAGGTTCGCCATCACTGCCCTAAGGGAAGCCACAAACTATTAAGTTGTAGGAGTTGAGCTGGAATGTGAAGGGCATGATATTTTGGAGACCTCTCATTCTTAGCATCACCATAAGTCAGAGACAACTTGATAAACATGTAGCAAACAATTCCTTACTTTCTGTACAAGTTGGAGAAGTTACTTTTTGGAGGGTGGCAGCTAGCCATGTTATCTCATATTATACGGCTCAAGCTGCACTCCTAAATATCCCCCTTCTGCAGAATATAATGATATTGCATAGGATGTTGCTATTCAAATCAGAATGAGCATAATCCAATCCCATATTTTATGTGTGTATGAGTGACATTACATCACTTGTGTCCTCCCCTTGCACAATGAGCCATGGAGCCCTGGTGTCGCAGTGGTTAAACCGTTGAAGTACATCTAAAAGGTTGTGAGTTTGATCCTGATCAGGGATCAAAGTTGAGTCAGCCTTCCATCCTTCCAATGTTGGTAAAATGAGTACCCATCGTGTTGGAGGCAAAATGCTCATTACTTTGTGAACCGCCCAGAGAGTGCACAAAGTGCTGTGGGGAGATATATAAGTGTAATTGCTATTGCTATTTCACACTCAGCCTGTCCCAACATGCACAAAACTGCAGAGAGAAGCCATTACACCATTGCCCTAGCATGCTTATGTAAGCAAACAAGTGTCTTGTCCAGGAGTTTGCACCCTATGTCCTGGGGGCCGAATCCCGTCCGTGGCGCCAAATAATCCGGCCCCGACCTCGCTCCAGCTGCCCTGCAGCCGCCGGCGGAATCAGCCGCAGACTCATTTACAGCCGCATAAACGCATTTACAACAGCCACAAATGAGTCGGCAGCCGTCGTAAACGCATTTACGACAGCTGCTGGTGCATTTTATGCCACTCAGTTGTCTGAGGGGGCGTGGTCCAGCCCACGGCTGAAAAACGTTGAGAACCCCTGGTCTAGTCATTGTGATTTCAATCAATCAGACAACTGAGCGGGCCGGACTGGTGCCATAAAATGCGTCAGCAGCTGTCATGATTTCAACTTGATTAGCATAGATTTTATTCCTAGTGATCAAGCTGAGCAAGAAAAAAATAATTATTCATGCTGAGATAGATCTGCAGTTCTGTGTTTCTAAAAGGAAACAAAACCTTTTCTTCTTCCGTGTCTAGGGCGGACGTGAAACTGCTAAAATGAAGTCACCGTTTCGTGAGTTCATTCTGCAGTTCCTTTCGCCTGACCCAGTGTGATAATGACGAACCGGCAACACAAGGTGGCCGTTTCCAGGGTATACCCGATTGTGGTTCAAAAAATAAAATAAAAAAATTCCACACTCTTCGAGGAGACACTTTCTGTGTACCCCAACCAAACCTCTGAGAAACCCTGATTCAATTGGAATTTTGCAATTTGTTTTTAAAAGTTACATTCCCGATGTACTGTCCTGAACATTTTACCAACCTTGCTATGTAACAATCTGCCCAACAGGGCCTGGAAGTGATCGAATCGACAAACCTGAAGTATTTTACAAAGGAGATGACCGCCGAGTTTTATGCCTTGAAGGGGATGTTCCTGGCTCAGATCAACAAGTACGTATGGACTAGAAGAAATGGTGGGAAGGCACGGCTAGAAACGTGGATAAAAAGCACTCCACTATTATTATTATTATTATTATTATTATTATTATTATTATTATTATTATTATTATTATTATTATTATTATTATTATTATTATTATTATTATTATTATTAATTGATTTCTACCCCACCCTCCTAGTGCGACGCACCACTCAGGGCGGCAGCACCACTCAGGGCGGCAAAATAGCGGGGGATAAGCAAATAATGAACCAAGTCAACAGAAATGACAGTTCCAGAGCGGATTTTGCTGAATGATTTATTTTCTTCCTCTATATTTTAATGCTAACAGTGCGTCAAGTATCCAGTAAAGTATCCAGTAAACAGAGATTCCACCCCCAACCCATTTACAGTGGTACTTCGTGCAACAATTTTAATCCGTTCCACAGGGCTCGTTGTTGTACGAAACAATTGCTATACAATACATGCATCATATAGCGATTTTCCCTACGGGGGTGCATCGTACAGTACAACGATTTTTTTGGCTAAGTGTTTTTTCCCATTGAAAAATTGTTGTTATGTGGGATGCCATTCCCCCCCCCCCCAAACCTAATTGTTATGCAATTTCGTTGCTATATGGGTCGATTGTTGTATGAGGTTCCACTGTATTTGTTATGGCTGGGAAAGGATGGTTGCTTGGGATTCATGTGATAGCTATTTTATGCCCACCAAATCTCCACATGTTTTGTGCTTTAACTCTCATTAGCTTCAGACATCTTGGCTGGCATTCATGACTTATAGGACTTTTAGTCCAAAATATCCAGACCAGGGTTTCTTAACCTTGGGCCTCCAGGTGTTCTTGGACTTCAGTTCCCAGAAGCCCAAGTCAGCACACCTGTTGATCAGGCAAGGCTTCTGGGAATTGAATTCCAAGAACATCTGGAGCAGTGATGGCGAACCTTTTAGAGACTGAGTGCCCAAACTGCAACCCCAAACCCACTTATTTATCGCAAAGTGCCAACACAGCAACAGGGGAGGGAGGAAGCGCTCCCATTGGGCTGCTGGGCAAAGGGGTGGGGTGAACACTGTGTTGGGAGATGGGAGGAAGTGCTCCCATTAGGCTGCTGGGCAGAGAGGCGGGGTGAACTCAGTGCTGGGGGATGGGAGGAAGCTCTCCCATTGGGCTGCTGGGGAAAGGGATGGGGCAAACTCTGTGCTGGGATGACTGCACGGGTGCCCACAGAGAGGGCTCCAAGTGCCACTTCTGGCACACTTGCCATAGGTTCGCCATCACGGATCTAGAGCATGGGTTGCCAACCTAAAGCCCACGGGCCAGATCCGGTCCCCAGCACCATTTCACGTGCCCTGCCCTCCAAGGGCATTCAAGAAACAAAATCCCACCCGTCTGAATCTGTTGTGGCATAATAGCCGCCCCCATCGTGCAGGCAGGGCAAAATAGCCGTCTGGCCCTCAAAGCTGACTGAGAGCGTGACCCGTCCCACGGCTTGAAAAGGTTGGGAATCCCTGATCTAGAGGCAATGCTAAATGGGAGCAGATGGCCTTGGGCAAAAGGACAAGGAGAGGAAGACAAAGACAAGTTCACCTCCTTTAATTCCCACAAAACATCAAGCCAAGGAAATTGGGTGGAGTTAATTCAAAAGAGGCAAAAGGAGAAAAACGGGGAGAATAAAAAACAAACTTTTTTTTAGCAGCAGAAGGCAATAATAAGTCAAGGTATTTATTTGGCTTTTCCTTCCATTAATAAGTAGCAGTCCTGTGCCAGCCGAGGACACAGAAAGCTGTTGAAAAAGGGACGAGGAGGTAGCTGAGTAATAGCCAGGCTAATTAGCTGCTTAATAAGCTATTTGACAGATAAGGCTATTTTCCATTTGCCTTGTCTTTCTCTGGGTCCCATCAAATTTTTTTTTTATTGCCATGCACCGTAATTGCAGGTTAGGTGGATGAAACCTAAGTAAATCCAAGAGGGAATGTGCTTTTGTAAGGAGGCGTAAAATGTTTCAAGCCTCCCGGGTTGAGATACCAAGTAAATTTCAAGACCTTGCCTAGAAAAGAGCGGTGTGTAAATTCTCAGTGTATGGTGGAATATCTGTTGTTGGAATTGTGGCCATGGTCGTGCAAGGAAGAGTGTGAATGCCTTTCATCTAGGATCCTGGATTTTTTTGTTCAAGCAATTAACAGGTTTCGAGGCGGCCTTCGGAACGGATTAGCACGACAGTCACGCTGAAGGACAAGTGCAACGATTAAACAATTGGATCAACCGCACTGCCACTAAGCTAAATACAGTAAAAACCCTACTTATGGGGGAAAAGTCCGTTCCATAGGCTTTTGCTTAAATCGGTTTTTTTTATGTAACTCGAAGCAAACCCATAGGGAAAAGAATATGTAACTCAAAGCAAACCCATAGGAAATTGTGTAAATCGGGACATGGTTTTAGCACACAATCATTATGTAAGTTGAATGTTATGTTACTCAAGGCATTTGTAAGTCGGGGATTTACGGTATTTAAAATGAGCCGTGTTTGGTAAAAAATTAAAAATATCAAGCAGGGCATAATAGCAAAAAGACAGGATGTCCAAAGGAGACTGATGGTTGAAAAATGCCATATGTGTATAATTCAGGGAGCAGGTAGATTTGCAAGGGAGATTAACTATTGCCTTTAGTTTCAAGTAAAACTTTTCCGTCCCTCCTTGATGTTATAAAACAGATTTCGAGACCCGAGTGCTGCAAGACAGAGTTAGCTCCCGTCATTTGTCCCAGCTCCTGCCAACCTAAGCAGTAAGAAAGTAAGAAATTGCAAGTAGATGAATAGGTAGTGTTTCGTTAGGAAAGGTAAAAGCATTCTATGCAATCTGGCAATTAGTCTCATGCCTGACACATGACCATGGAATCGTCTGCAGATGCAAGCGCTGGCTCATTGGCTGTAAACAGAGATGGGCACTGAACCCTAGAGTCGGATATGACTGGATTTCAAGCAAACGTGACCTTGACGTATGCTAAGTAAAGGACTGACCTTTCTGTCGTTCTCCAGGTCTGAAGAAGCAAACAAAGCCTTCTCTGCAGCTGTACAGATGCATGACGTCCTCGTGAAGGCCTGGGCAATGTGGGGGGATTACCTGGAAAACATCTTTGTAAAGGAGCGTCAGCTGCATTTAGGGGTGTCTGCGATCACTTGCTACCTGCATGCCTGCCGCCATCAGAATGAAAGCAAATCCAGGAAGTATTTAGCAAAGGTGAGTCTTGCGTGGGCATATTTGCGTGGAGCTAAGCTCAAGTGGTTAAGACGCTGCCCGGGAGGTAGAACGTCGCCAGTTCAAAACTCGAGTACTGCATGACGGAGTGAGCTTCTGTCTCTGTCCCAGCTCCTGCCATCCTAGCAGTTTGAAAGGAAGAAATTGCAAGTAGATAAATAGGGACCACTTCGGTGGGAAGGTAAACAGCATTCCATGCACTTCGGTGGCTAGCCATGCCTGCCACATGTCCAGGGAAATGTCTGCAAATGCAGGCAGCATTGGCTCTTTGGCTATAAACAGATGAACACTGAACCCTAGAGTTGGATACGACTGGCTTTTGAGCAAGGGTGACCTTTCCCTTTCCCTAAGCTTCCTTTTGTATGTGCATGTTTATATGCCTGCACATGACTATATAAAAGCTGCCGCACTTTTGCCTGACATCACGTTATCCTAGTCAAGGGGTCCTCAAACTTGGCTCTCCAGGTGTTCTTGGACTTTGGTTCCCAGAAGCCCAAGTCAGCACTCCTGTCGATCAGGGCTTCTGGGAATTGAAGTTTAAGAACACATGGAGTGCCAAGGTTCACCATCACTGCCCTAGTGCATTTCTGGCCTGAACCTGAAGCTTTCGAGCCCCCGGTCTAATACTCCAGCCATTTCACTGTCGATTCAGTTGCAGTTTTTACTGTGATTGCTATTTGAGAAAATAGTCTCAACAGTGTCTAATAAGACCCATTCTCCACCTCGCCACACACACACACCTTACACACTGTACTGCCTTGAAATGGAAAGTTAATTATGGCTGCGTAGTACTTGATTGAGCTCTACCTTAAAGATTCTAACAGAGATGTCATTTTTCTCCCTAATTCTTCACAAATGACTACGCTTGTGCCTTGTATTTACGGACCCAGAGTTCTCTTGACAAGTCGCCAGTAATTCAGATGCTGTTACATCTTTCAGTATTGTGTTCTTTTAAATCAAAAATACTCAGAAATGTGTTTTCGTGGCTGTGTAAAACAAGTAATGATAAAAGTCCCAATTTTCTTACATCTTCACGCACTTGTTTGGGGAAAACATAATTCTACATGTTTTGATTGGAAGCCAATTTTAATTTTACAGCTGTTTTGTATTAGATTTAATTGTGCAAACATTGTGTAAAACATTAATAGCTTGAAAACGTGGGAAATTAACCTTAGGGTGGTGGTATATGATATTGCCTGGAATATGTCCCTAATATGCCATTAATACGATTTGAATAGATTATGTCTAAAGCACTGAACTTGACGACTGGAAGGTCGGCAGGTCAGCCGTTCGAGACCCGAGTGTTGCACAACAAAGTGAGCTCCATCTCTGTCCCAGCTCCTGCCAACTTATCAGTTTGGAAGCAATAAATTGCAAGTAGATAAATAGGGACCACTTCGGAGGGAAAGGTTACAGCGTTCCATGCGCTTCGGTGTCTAGTCATGCCAGACACATGTCCACGGAAACGTCTCCAAAAGCAGACAGCGCTGGCTCTTTGGTTGTAAATGAGGATGAGCACTGAACCCTAGAGTCAGGTATGCCTGGCTTTCAAGCAAGGGCAACCTTATGTGTAAAGACCTTTGATATTATAAGGCTGCATATACTTTTGATTCACCTTAGATTAAGCATATCAAAAAATTAAAACTAAAAACACTGCAGCACTTTAAAGACTTAAACTGCCTTAGGTCAAGTCAGCATGACGTATATCTTGGTTTAGATCAGGGATTCTCAACCTCTGGGCCGGATGTGTCCCACAGCTCAATTTCATGCGCCCGGTGCGTTTTACTTCCGCTTCCAGGAGCGACGGGGGTGGCACGGGCCGAATGAATCGCAGTAAACCCATTCACGGGAAGTGAAGTCCAGGAACATCTGGAGTGCCAAGGTTCGCCGTCATGGCCCTAGTGTTTTCCGTTCTTCATTCGTGTCCCGATCAAGCCCTGTACTGCTGAATTAAAGCCATTTTCTTGCCTTTGTCATTGGCCAAACTTAAATCCTCATCAGTGCATGATTCTGGCAATAATCGGCTGACCAGTAAATGAGCCAGATTCTGTGTCTCTCCACATTCACACAGCATGTTGTTGTCTGCCAGCAGCCAGCTTTATGACCCGTCTAAATGCCTGATGTTTCACCATAAAACTGGTGAGCCACCATCAGCTAAAAGTGTATTTCTGAAAAATAAACTGGCAGAAGGCCCCACTTGAGCATGTTGGTCTTTGCATTGAGGGACTCCAACCCTCAGCCTGTTCAGGGTCCTCCAAGTGACGTAGGGGAGGTTGAGTTCCTCAGCCATATCTTCCTTTAATGTTATTCCTTGTCCAGTGAGTGCCTTCCTCCATCTTCTAATTTGCTCTTGTGTACCCTCAAGAATGTTTTTGCCATAAAAAAGCTCTTCTTGGATCTAAGTCTGTGGACTTGTGGCTCATATCCATTCAGAGGATGCCGAGGGTCATTCTCTTGCTTAGGTCTCTTGGCAGTGACATCAGTGACGATTGTGATGATCTTTTCTTTCAGGTTCTTTGGCTCCTAAGTTTTGATGACGACAAGAATACGCTGGCGGATGCGATTGACAAATACTGCATTGGCGTCCCCCCTATCCAGTGGCTGGCTTGGATCCCACAACTGTTAACCTGTCTCGTTGGGTCAGAGGGCAAGCTCTTGTTGAACCTGATCAGCCAGGTGGGTTGGCTTTACAGCATGCGCGCGAGAAATATGTGGGCAGAGCTATTGGGACTACAACGACCCCAACTCCGCTATTGACTATGCTGGATTCCGGCAATTGAAATCCAGAGCAACGCTTCCAAGCACTGCGTCTGGATCCTTCTTTCTCAGGCGTTTGTTGACGCTATACGCTTTGTAAGTTGGAGGCTGTGAGTAGAATCCTGTTGCCCAACTCTGACTGCAGAATAAGGATGATGTCATTGGCAGCCACAGAGTGCGACTTGCTGATGTCTTCCTTCTGCAATTTTGGTTACTCAAGTGTAGAGATGTAAAATTTCCAAAAAATTTGAAGCTTGGAAAAAAACCCGGTCCCCCCCCCCCCCCCCGGAAGAAAATGGAAATTTTTGGGAAAATTGAAAATAATCTGATACCATACATATTTTTTTAGAAATGATTTATAAATATTTGGGGTGGGGGTGGGAGAGGGAAACATATGAAAAACAAGTGGCCACTAGAGGGCGAAAATCGCAATTTCCCATTTAAATGCATTGGAAATAAATTTCTTGTATTCACAAGTTTTCTGTTTGTATGTTCCCAATGCATTTAAGTGGGAAACCAAACCTGTGCTTAAAAAGAAAGGGTTTCACTTACCTTGATGCCTTTGTTTCTACTTCACGTGGACAAAATGGAGGGGGAAACCATGCTTCCTGGTTGACAGGAGAGCAAGAGGCTAGGCTAGAGTATCACTTCCTTCCTCAGTGCAATTGGCCTGCCTGCCCATTTCCCCTGCAGCGCCACCACTGGTTGGTGGTGCAAAATACAGTATTAAATTTTTTTCCTGCTGTGAAAACTGGGTGCGTCTTATGGTCAGGTGCGTTTTATGGTCCAAAAAATATGGTACCTTAATGCAACAAAGTCTCACACACACACCCAGGAATTACACAATGCAAGGCAGTATGGGCTTTAAATTTTTTTCCAGTTTTCGATCCAGACTCCCAATCCACGTGGAACAGTCTTTCTATAGGAAAGGTTAGGTATAAAGCGGTTGGAAGTTGTATTGAATCACAATGTGTCACTGTTTATTGTGTGTGTTGTATTTTATCACCAAATAGGTTGGGCGAGTCTATCCTCAGGCTGTCTACTTTCCCATCCGGACCCTCTACTTGACACTCAAGATAGAACAACGTGAGCGCTACAAAAGCGGTAAGCAGCCATCGCCGCACTATCTTGCCTTCGGTGGCTTGGTTTTGGATTAGCCATCCCGCATGAGCTATGTTAAACCATTTCAGGTTTGCCGATAGACAGTCTTTTTTTGAACCTGCTTACGCTTGTGAAAAGCACTGCGCACATCTTATCATATGATCAAGCAGACCTTGGTTAGATCATATTTATAAGCTTAAGAAAAGATTCTTGATAATAGATCCCTGTTTGATACTGAAAACAACTTGGTAGCGTTCAGGATTTCTCTGGTTCCCCAAATGCAATTGGTATAGGGCAGGGGTGCCCAAATTACAACTCGGGGGCCATACCCAGCCCTCAATGCCAATTCATCCGGCCCATGAAGCCTTCGTTGCTCCCAGAAGTGTTTCACTTCTGCTTCCAGGAGCGACTAGGGCTTTGTGGGGTGGATGAATTGGCATTGGGGGCCGGATCTGGCCCCTGGACCATAGTGACCAGCCCCTTGGGCCATAGCGACCAGCCCCCTGAACCACATGACTGGCCCGCGGCCCAAAAAGTTTGGGAACCCCTAGTATAGGGTCTGACCTCGAATACTTTTGCCTGTAATTTAAAGCATGCTAGAGAAGTTGATAAGCCCCAGTAGTAACATCACAGTCTCCTAAATTCTACATCAGGGGTTCCCAACCTATGGCCTGTGGGCCAGATCTGGCCCACAACATCATTTCATGGGCTCCACCCACCCCCTCTGTCGCACCCGGAAGTGCCATGTGTGGTAAATGGCCGCCCCATCGTACAAGCAGGGCAAAATGACCATCCGGCCCCCGAAGCTGTCTGAGATAGCGTGATCCGGCCCCTGGCTTGAAAAGGTTGGGAACCCCTGTTCTACATCAATGGGAGCATAAATGTTTAAAGAAGAATCCCACCAAGTCGGGTCCATTTTAGACCTATTGTGTCTTAGGTGTGCATTGTCATCAGTTCTTCCATTCATGTTGAAGCGCATGGACACAAAAATGAAGATCGTAAAAAAGACAAGAAAAAATTGTGGCCCTTTAAAGACTACGTAACTGCTGTACAGTATTTTGATGTTAGCTTTCGTGGATCAGGTCTGCTTTGTCAGACATAAGTGTGAGATCAGGTACAGAGGCACACAATGGTTGGTCAGCCTAACACAGGAGTGCCCAAACTATGGCTGGCCTGCAGCTCCAGAAGCAGAAGTAAAAGATGCGCATGCGCAAAACACTGCTGTAAATGCACCCACGGCTGTTGTAAACACTTTTACAACAGCTGTGGGTGCATTTATGGTAGCGTTTTGCGTGTGTGCAGGCGCATTTTACTTCTGCTTCTGGTGAGAGGAACCACGTGACCAGCTGCTGAGCCACGTGACTGACCCGCAACCTGAAAAGTTTGGGCACCCCTGACAGAAAAGTATCATTGTGGCTTATTACAACTGGCAATAATGGAAAATCTCTGGTTGTTATCCAAACTTGCTGTGAAGCTTGGCCCTGTTGAGTTGCAAATGGTTGCAAAACAAACTTCTCCCGCACAGCTGATACATCACAATATGGTTTTGCCACATTGAAGGTTTGCCCGTGATCTGGAAGGCTTAACCTCCATTTTGCAGCTGCGCCGCGCCACACACAGTGATGTCGATTAAGCCTAAACGTGTTTCAAGCTGTGATCCCAGCTGTATAGCAGCATTAAAAACAGCTCATGCTCAAATCCTGGAAATTAATAAATCAAAGGGGGGATGTGGTGGTTTTGGGGTTTTAGATCTTCCTCTTTTTGTGTGAAGAATAGCATCGGTGTTATTGTTTATGCTAGTTATAGAAGTACTGTATTCTTTATGGCAAGTCTTTTTTTGGGGGAAACGATCGTTTCCTTCTACTTAATTTTGGAGCATTGTCAGGTCAATGGGATTTTATGAATGAGAAAGCCACTTGGGTTGTTTATTTTTTTCGGAAATACACTTTAGCTGATGGTGGCTCACCAGTTTTATGGTTAAACATCAGGCATTTAGACAGAGCCATAAAGCTGGCTATGTTTTCCAGCTTGGGTCTGCGATGAAACCTTTCCCCCCCCCTGCAACAGCTTTATTGAAATAGACGCCAACGGTTGTAGCCAATCGTTCCCGTAAATGATTATGTTAATAATGTGTCTGCAATACATAACGGGATTGCAATTTCTTTCCTAATGTTCAGTGGAATCGCAACTTATTTGTCAGGCTGTGAAATGCTTTAAAGCAGGGATGCCCAAACTACAGCCTGTGGGCCAGATCCGGCCCTGAGGCCAATTCATCCAGCCCGCACTGCCCTCATCGCTCCTGGAAGCGGAAGTAAAATGTGCCCGTACAAGTGTGTTTTATTTCCGCTGAGAGAAACCACGTGACTGGCCTGCCGAACCACGTGAGCAGCCCACGGCCCGAAAGGTTTGGGCACCCCTGCTTTAAAGTATTAACGTTACCTGTCCATCATGTTTCTTTCTCTTCCTCCCGATTAGATTCTGGTCAGCAGCAGCCGAGTTCAGTCGGGAACCAGTCACATTCGGCTTCGGATCCTGGGCCCATCCGGGCCACAGCTCCCATGTGGCGCTGTAGTCGCATCATGCACATGCAGCGAGAATTGCATCCGACGCTGCTCTCCTCTCTGGAGGGGATTGTGGATCAGATGGTCTGGTTCCGAGAAAACTGGCATGAGGAGGTATATTTCAGTTAAGACGGGGATAAAAAAATGATATGTACCCACTACCAGCTTGCTTTGGTGCCCCATCCTCTTTTAGATAATGAGTTTTTCTACCACATTAAGCCAGAGATAGGAGGATTCCAGGTTCTACAAGCTTGTTCCAGTCCCTCCATGTGAAATAGGAACATCACTTCTGATTAACATCACAAATAATAATAATTTCGTGTCAGAAATTATTCTGGGTTGAAAGAATTTTTGCAGAAGAAACTCCGCTCAGGGAATGCCCAAATTTAGGCTCCTTTCATGTCCCCAAGAGCTGGGGACAGAGACGGGTGCTCAATCCATCATGCAGTACCCGGGTCTTGAACTGCCGACTTGCCGGCCTTCCAGCTAACAAGGCGAGCGTCTTAACCACTGAGCAACCGCAGCACAAACGAGGAGCCCTGATGGTGCAGTGGTTAAACGGCTGTAACCAAAAGGTTGGGTGTTTGATCCTGACCAGGGATCAAGGTTGACCCAGCCTTCCAAGGTCAGTAAAATGAGTACCCAGCATGTTGAAGGCAAAAATTCTAATTAACTAGTGGACCGCCCAGAGAGTGCATTAAGTGCTCTGGGGCGGTATATAAGTGTGATTGCTATGCTTTTACTTTGCTTCCAATCATCCCAGAGTGCAGGACACGTAATAAAGGGGTCAAAATAAAAGGAGCCAGATATAGGCTGAATATCAGGAAGAACTTCTTAATGGTTAGAGCAGTGCGACAGGGGAGCCAACTGACCCGAGAGGTGGTCAGTGCTCCAACATTGGAAGCATTCAAGGGAGAATAGGAAAATATCCCAGATGGGTGGGGTATAAATGTAACAAAATAGAATTAGACAGCCATCTGTCAGATCTGCTTTAATTTGGATTTCTGCATTGAGCAGGGAGTTAGACCCAAAAGGCCCCTTCCAACTCAGTTGAAAGGCTCAGCTTGGGGAGGGTAGCGTGGAAACTGTCCCCCAAGTCCGAGCCCTCCCTTTTCTCCCGAAACAACCAGGCAGGAACCAGTTTCTTCAGTGTGATTTGTTTATTGCAGCGAAAGAGCCATACAGAACCATTAAAAGCAAGAAGTGTTCAAACAAATAATCTGACTAGAAGCCAAACAGGGCTTCATCTACTCCCCTTCTCGCCCCCACCAGCATGGCAGGAAGCGATAGACTTCCCCCATCCACCAAAGAAGAAAAGAAACAGCTTTTAGACAGAAAGCAAAAGGTTGCGGAAACCACATTAAAAGTGGTACATGGAATATATAATGCATTTCACTGCTCCCAGCCTCCCTCTCCTTAATTCCAGCCTCCGGCTGATGTAACCCAATCACTCTCTATCCTGGGGTCAATTACACATAGCAATCATGGAGCTTCGCCTCCGCCCGTTGTTTCCACTCTTGATCGGGCCCCCTCTTTCTCTGGGATGTCAGCAGATAACAGGGTAGCCCACAGACATCTCCACCTTCACACACCCCTTGCCCACGCCAATTGATGTTATGGGAAAGGATTGGGAGAGATGGACTCACAGGAGTGGGGGGGGGGGACAGGGCGGCTATTGCTCTTACATCAGTGATTCTATGAAAGATAGCAACTTCTTAAATGCATAGAGACACAGACGAAGAGACACACAAACACAACAGAAATATACAGTAATGCTAAATAGGATTAAAATAAATGAATTTCCACCAAAAACAGTGGGTCTGTGATGTGTGTGCAAAGTCCTCAGGGTGGTCATGGTGACCTACAGCTCAGCTGCAGTATATGGAGTATTATGGCATGCTTTTCCCCCAGCTATTGCCAACCTAGCAGTTTGAAAGCAAGAAGTTGCAAGTAGATAAATAGGTACCACTTCGGTGGGAAGGTAAGGAGCGTTCCGGTGTTGAGGCATGCCTGCCACATGTCCACAGAAACAGAAACATTTGCAAGCACAGACAGTGGTGGCTCTTTTGCTGTAAACATGAGCACTGAACCCTAGAGTCAGATACGACTGGCTTCTGAGCAAGGGCGACTTTTCCCTTTGTGTAATATGTGTCTCTGTGTTTTATTTCCTTAGGTCCTCCGGCAGCTGCAGCAAGGCCTGGCCAAGTGTTACTCGGTCGCCTTTGAGAAAAGCGGAGCCGTTTCAGATGCCAAAATCACCCCCCACACGCTGAATTTTGTCAAGAAGCTGGTCAGCACCTTTGGCGTCGGCCTAGAGAACGTCTCCAACGTCTCCACCATGTTTTCCAGCGCCGCTTCGGAGTCGCTGGCTAGGAGGGCCCAGGCAACGGCGCAAGATCCCGTCTTCCAGAAACTCAAAGGGCAGTTCACAACAGGTGAGTCCTTCTTTCGGGGTGGTAGGAAATTCTATTTTCATGGGTACCCAATCCTGAGCATGCTCTGGTTGGATCCCTAAGTGGGGGAGGCACTTCTTTTTCTGCCATATCCGATTCCTAATATTGGCTATCCTCGTGGCGATCAGCCATGAAGATTGTCTTCAGAACAATATAATGCAGAGTAGTCTTCCATTGGCTTCTGATTCACAGTGTGACTCCCGTACCACTGATCCAGTTCCACAAGTCCCTTTCTGGTCCTGAGCCCTTTTGGGCCAGGATGGATAAAGCTGTTGCGCTCCATCAAGATGGATTCAAGTGGGATTTAATCCACTTGGGGACCATCATCCTTCCCTGTGGACTTCGGCACCCAAGGGCGTTAGTCCTCAGGGTGGTCTGGTTAGTTATCCGCCACCTGACAAACAGCATTGAGTCGCTGACAGTAGGGTCTACTCTATTACCATAGCAGGATAACCTAGCCAGAATGGGCCAGATTAAATCCCACTTGAATCTATCTTGCAAGGTTTGGATTTATGTATCTGTGTCGTTGCCTTCTTCTTTCCCTTTCAAAATCAGTGACCACAAACCTGCATTAGGCGTCCTTCAACTCACTTCAGACTTAATCTGACCATAAATGGGATTTTCAAAGTACAGGTGAAACTCAAAAAATTATAATAGCGTGCAAATGTTCATTCAGTTCAGTAATGCAACTTAAAAGGTGAAACAAATATATGAGAGAGACTCATTGCATGCAAAGCGAGATAGTTCAAGCCTTACTTTGTCATAATATTGATGCTTATGGCTTACAGCTTATGAAAACCCCAACCCCCCCCCCATCTCTTGTACCCCATAATCATCACATAATCTCATGTACGCTGTACGCCATTGTCATCACAATTATAACGCATTAAGGCATGACATCTCTCGCTTTGCATGTAGTGAGTCTATCTCATATATTTGTTTCACCTTTTAAGTGAAATGAATGAACATTTGCATGATAGTCTAGTTTCACCTGTATGTGAGTTTCCATGGCTGAGAAGACATTTGAACTCAGTGGCAAATTGCCACTAATTATGGAGTTCATGCTTTTATTCCTTCTCCCATTTCAAGTCACACAGTTGATGCTTGGTGAGGAATACAAGCATTGACACCTTGATTAATAGCATTTCATTTTCAGTGGAATACATAAATAATAGGATCCTGTCTGGAGGCAATTTAAACCTTATCAGTGACTTATTTCTGAGTTTCTCTAGACATTTTCCTCCCTTACATATATCTTTATAACTCTATTTTTGATGCACTACCTCTTTCTCCTCCTCCTGGATATAAAATGTTGTTATAGCTATCCTGATTTGGGATTACCTTTAAGCTGTATTCAAGCCCCGTCTGTCAGGTTTTTTCAGTCAATAAATTCCTTTCCTTCCTGCACGGTTTTCTATTTATTTCACCTTGAATAGTCAACTATAATGATCTGTACTTTCCATCTATCATTAAATGACAGATGTATTCTAGATTTCTGCACCTAATGTGTTTTATGGTATTTTGGTCCTTATTTGTTTGCTTTAAGAATCATCTCCCCCCCCACCCCCCCCCCACCCCGCTTTGGAGAATTGTATTCCGGCCTCCTGGAAGTAAAATGAGCCTTCCTCAATCTGCATCGCTCCTCAGATCTATGGCGCTCAGCTCCCAGAGTCAACAATGGCTCACAAGGTTGCCAAGGGCATTTGAGAAACAAAATGGCTGCCCCTTTGAGCATACCCATCAAGCGCGGCTCCCAAAATACAGGAAATTTCTGCATGTGCACGCGTGCAGAACCCGTTTGCGCATGCGCGCAGAACCCGTTTGCACGTGGGTAGAACCCGTTTGCATCTGCAGAGCCCGCTTGCACACACGCAGAACCCCTTTTGCACAGGTGCAGAACCCGTTTGTGCACGCGCACAACCCAGAATGGGGTTCTGCGTGTGCGTGCAAACGGGGTTCTGTGCGTGCGCACAAATGGGGTACTGTGCGCGCACAAAGGGGTTGTGCATGCATGCAAACAGGTTGTGCGCCTGCACAAAAGGGGTTCTGCGTGCGCGCAAACAGGTTCTGCGCACACGTGTAACCGGGTTCTGCAGCGTGCAAAAGGGGTTCTGCACGCATGCACAAAAGGGGTTGGCGCGTGCGCAAAAGGGGATCTGCGCAGGCACAGAATCCCTTTTGCGCAGGCGCAGAACCCGTTTGTGCACGCGCACACAACCCGTTTGCCCAGGTGTAGAACCCGTTTGCCCAGGCGCAGAACCCCTTTTGCGCAGGCACAGAACCCGTTTGCGCAGGTGCAAATGGGTTGTGCGTCTGTGCACGGTAACCCTTTCCCCCGCCATTCAAAATACGGGACAGCGGTGGGAAAGGGGAGGAACGAGTGTCAAAATACGGGATTTCCTGGACAGTCCTGGATACTTGACAGGTATGCCTTTGCAGCTGTTGGGACAAAATGGCCACTCCCTTCGTGCAGGCAGGGCAAAATGGCCGTCTGGCCCTCGAAGCTGACTGCAAGAGCATGACCCAGCCCCTGGCTTGAAAAGGTTGGGAACCCCTGACCTAGAGTGCCAAGGTTCGCCTACATTGCCCTATATAGTTAATGGCCTTTCTAACCTGCTTTGTTCTTTCTTTTAATAACTAGCCTGGACTACTTCCATGCATTAAAGGAGTCTTAATCCCTCTCTCTCTTTTTCCGATGGAGGAAATTCACTGTTAGCTCCATTCTTAAGGAAACTTGGCCATTCATATTGCGTGAAATTCGTTGCCTTTCCTAGAGTTAGTTTTTATTCAGACCTGCTCAGTATGTAACATTAAGAAAAACAAGAGTGAGGGCGTGGGCTGGATGAGTTGGTGCCGCGGCCGTAGGTTGAGAACCCTTGCTCTTCACTTTGCTGAAAAGACCTAATTTAGAGTAATTTTCCCCTTGTTTTTGGCTTCTCAGTAACAGATAGGAACAACAGGAAGCAACATGTGGGGAGCATGGTCGGTGGCTCCGGGATGGTTGGCAGTGGTGGTGGTGTGGGTGGAGTGGTTGGTGGCTCCGGGATGGTTGGCAGTAGTGGTGGTGTGGGTGGAGTGGTTGGTGGCTCCAGGGTGGTTGGCAGTGGTGGTGGTGTGGGTGGAGTGGTTGGTGGCTCCGGGATGGTTGGTAGTAGTGGTGGTGTGGGTGGAGTGGTCGGTGGCTCCGGGGTGGTTGGCAGTGGTGGTGGTGTGGGTGGAGTGGTTGGTGGCTCCGGGATGGTTGGTAGTAGTGGTGGTGTGGGTGGAGTGGTCGGTGGCTCCGGGGTGGTTGGCAGTGGTGGTGGTGTGGGTGGAGTGGTTGGTGGCTCCGGGATGGTTGGTAGTAGTGGTGGTGTGGGTGGAGTGGTCGGTGGCTCCGGGGTGGTTGGCAGTGGTGGTGGTGTGGGTGGAGTGGTCGGTGGCTCCGGGGTGGTTGGCAGTGGTGGTGGTGGTATGGGTGGAGTGGTCGGTGGTGAAATGAATGGCTTGAGTGCAAGGTGTTTTTTTTTTAATAAAAAAAATTACCACTGCTGAATATTTCCCCCTAAGTTATTTGCCGATCATTAGTGAGAATATTGTACTTCCTATTTGGTGACTTATTTTTTTCTCTGCTTTGCAGTTCAGATTGTTATCTCTCTCACACTCACACCCCAGTGATTTACTCCGATTGTGCACTAGAGGGTAGACTTGGAATTAAAATCAGATTTTTGGAATGGTGTTTATATAATTGTTCCAAGCGGAGCTGGCCACAGGAAGATCAGAAAGGACTTGTCAGGAGAGATGACACTCATTCGAAGGATCGTCTGTAGCTCTGGAGAATATTTTTGGTTGGGTTTTGCATTTGCTCCCCCCCACACGCCCCAGCTGAACATAGTGTGCAGAACACCCTCAGACTTACCCTGACCCCATCAGCTCTGTGTCTAACCCATGCTAGAAAATAACAGACTCGTTATGTTGACGCTGCTTTAAAAAAAAAATGTTTCATAACAGCTGGGAATTATCAAAGTCACAAATTGATTAGCGGTCAGTTTTCAAGTCTAATTAGTAGCATTTGCGTTGTCTTTTTATCCAGGGAGTTATGGACCACCTGGGTTGTCCGAAATAGGTGTGCCATTTTTTTCTCTCTGCACCTACTTCTCCGATTTAATTGCTTGCCACCATCAAGTCCCATTGATAGATGGATGGGAGGAAATTGCCCATACAAAATTGAATAAAGAGCCGTCAGTGAGCCCTCGTGGCACAGTGGTTAAACTGCTGTATTGCAACCAAAAGATTGTGAGTTCGATCCTGACCAAGGTTGACTCAGTAAAATGAGTACCCAGCGTGTTGGAGGGCAAAATGCTAATTAACTTGTGAACCACCCAGAGTGGGTGGGGCGGTATATAAGTGTGATTGCTTTGCTCTGGGTGGAGAACAGCAGTGCAAAAAGGTAAAGAGGAGAAGAAAAAGTTACAGATACCAAGTGTGGGCAAGTTGATGCTTGAAACACAGACAACATGGTTACCATTTCCAAAATTTCAGCCCTGAGTCAGTATTCTGGATGGAATATGACAATGGTGGAGAACCTGTGGCACGCGTGCCAGAGGGGGCACTCAGAGTCCTCTCTGTGGACACGTGCACCATTGTCCCAGCACAGAGTTCGTCCTGCCCCTCTGCCCAGCAGCCCAATGGGAGCGTTTCCTCCCTCTCCCCAGCACAGAATTCACCCCACCCCTTTATTTGGGCACTCGGTCTCTAAAAGGTTCGCCATCACTGGAATAAGACATGCATTTTCTTAACAAATTTATTTAACCAAGTGGAACAGCATTTTAACCATGGGACCTGCAATTTACAGATATGGTTTGACTCGACCTCCGCTTCTGGTGCCTGCTGTGTTTATATTTTGCCTTTCTTCCGAGGAGTTCAAGGTTGTGTGGATTGTCATCTTCTCTATTTTTTATCCTCCCGACAGCCCTGTAAGATTAGGCTAGCGGAGAGTGACAGCCCCAGGGTTGTCCAATGAGCTTTGCATCCCAGCAGGGTTTGGGCTTAAATCTCTCCAAGCCTGATCCAGCCTACTGATCATTTCACTGCATTGTTTCTCCATGATTGTTGCTTGAGAGAGTAACCTGGATGCCAACAGATGTGCTCAGCAGATGTGCTGTTGAGTCCAATGAACCTGGCTCTCTTTGGAGAAGTAGATGCAGGAAAAAAGGGCTCTCTTTGGTTGGCCTTTCTTGGAAATTTTAAGGGTTGTTTTGAAGTTTTAAGTCAGGGGTGCCCAAACTTTTTGGGCCGTGGGCCGGTCACGTGGTTCAGCAAGCCAGCCGCGTGGTTCCTCCTACCGGAAGCGGACGCAAAACGTGCCTTGCAATCTGTTTTGCAACAGCATGAGATATATTTTAACTTGCCATTTTCTCTGCTTAAACCAGGGCTGCCCAAACTACGGCCCATGGGCTGCATCCGGCCCCCAATGCCAATTCATCTGGCCCAGCGATGGGCAGTCTTGGCCCTCCAGCTGTTCTTGCACTTCAATTCCCAGAAACCCTGACCAGCTGGTGTGTTGACTTGGGCTTCTGGGAATTGAAGTCCAAGAACACCTGGAGGGCCAAGACTGCCCATCTCTGATCTGGCCCATGCCACCCTCGTTGCTCCCAAAAGCGGAAGTAAAATGCACCCGTATGGAAGTAAAACGCGCCACGAGGGTGGCGTGAGCCAGATGAATTGGCATTGTGGGCCGGATGCAGCCTTTGGGCCGTAGTTTGGGTGCCCTTGATTTAAGTAAAAAGAAGCCTATTAACAACCGGGTTTCAGTGGAATATTTTCCCCCTTTCCATAGTTCGTATTTAATGATTACTTCTCAGATTCACAGGGAAAACGGCAGCTGTTGTTATTCCATGCGCTGGGGCAGTTTCGCACTGGAATTAATGTTTTTGAGCACGATTGAACGATAAATATTAAAGTCTTAAAGGTTTGAAGACTGGTGGCGTTTGGAGGGGTTGCTTACAGATACTGCTTGTAAATCATTATTTTTTTAATGTAGTTGTGTAGCATATAAAATTTGACATTTTACTGAGAAAGGGAAAGTGTTCTCTCTTTGGGATTTCAGCCAATCCATCCCATCCTGATTTTTTTACTCTCCTTTCTTCCCAAATCAATTAGCTGGCATTCTTTGGCCAACTTGTTGGCTTGGTTGTCAACTGGCTCTTTATCAGAAAGGTTTCTTCCCTTTAGTTTTTCCTCTAAAGATGTATTGGCTAAAATCCTGCTTCTTAGCAAAACAAGTCACACTAGAATAGGGCCATTAAATCGACAGATATTGGGCGAACCAATCCCTCTGTAATTCCCATTTATTCAGAAGAACCTACAGTAAAACCCCTACTTACGAAAAAAAAGTCCGTTCCATAGGCTTTTGCTTAAATCGGGTTTTTTATGTAACTCGAAGCAAACCCATAGGAAAAATTATTATTTTTTACGTTACCCGAAGCAGGAAAAATGAAATTTTTATGTAAATCGAAACAAACCCATAGGGAAATGAATTTTTACGTAACTCAAAGCAAACCCATAGGAAAAATGAAATTTTTATATAAATCGAAGCAAACCCATAGGGAAATGTATTTTTACGTAACTCAAAGCAAACCCATAGGAAAATGAAATTTTTATATAAATCGAAGCAAACCCATAGGGAAATGAATTTTTACGTAACTCAAAGCAAACCCATAGGAAAAATGAAATTTTTATGTAAATCGAAGCAAACCCATAGGGAAAATGAAATTTTTATATAAATCGAAGCAAACCCATAGGGAAATGAATTTTTACGTAACTCAAAGCAAACCCATAGGAAAAATGAAATTTTTATATAAATCGAAGCAAACCCATAGGGAAATGTATTTTTACGTAACTCAAAGCAAACCCATAGGAAAATGAAATTTTTATATAAATCGAAGCAAACCCATAGGGAAATGAATTTTTACGTAACTCAAAGCAAACCCATAGGAAAAATGAAATTTTTATGTAAATCGAAGCAAACCCATAGGGAAAATGAAATTTTTATATAAATCGAAGCAAACCCATAGGGAAATGGATTTTTACGTAACTCAAAGCAAACCCATGGGAAAAAGAATCTTTATGTAACTCGAAACAAACCCATAGGAAATTGTGTAAATCGGGACATGGTTTTAGCACAAAATCATTATGTAAGTCGAGGCATATGTAAGTCGGGGTTTAGCACGACAATCACGCTGAAGGACAAGTGCAATGATTAACAATTGGATCAACCGCACCGCCACAAAGCTAAATACAGTAAAACCCCTACTTACGAAAAAAAGTCCGTTCCGTAGGCTTTTGCTTAAATCGTTTTGTTTTTTTATGTAACTCAAAGCAAACCAAGGGAACTGCAGTGGCTCAAGTCGCTAAGACGCTGACTGGGAAGCAGAAGGTCAGCAGTTCGATTCCCGAGTACTGCAGGACGGAAATGAGCTCCCGTCTTCATCCCAGCTCCTGCCAACCTAGCAGTTCGAAAGCAAGAAATTGCAAGTAGATAAATAGGGACCACTTCGGTGGGAAGGTAACAGCGTTCCGTGCGCTCCGGTGTCTAGTCATGCCTGCCACATGACCACGGAAATGTCTGCAGAAGCAGACAGCGCTGGCTCTTCGGCTTAGAAACAGAGATGAGCACTGCACCCTAGAGTCGGATACGACTGGCTTTCGAGCAAGGGAAACCTTTACCTTTACTTTACAAAGCAAACCAATAGGGAAAATTATTTTTTTTACGAAACTCGAAGCAAACTCATAGGAAAAATGAAATATTTACGAAACTCGAAGCAAACTCATAGGAAAAATGAAATTTTTATGTAAATCGAAGCAAACCCATAGGAAAAAGAATATGTAACTCGAAGCAAACCCATAGGAAATCGTGTAAATCGGGACATGGTTTTAGCACAAAATCATTATGTAAGTCGAATTTTATGTAAGTCGAGGCATTTGTAAGTCGGGGTTTTACCGTACTCTAGTTTCAATTTACTCTAACATAGTAAGTCAAACCTATTTGAATGAATGGACTCCACCAACCCCCATTGATACAGTGGGTCTACAGCAGTACAATTTACAACACTAAACAGAATTTCAGCCATTGCATGCCTATAGACCTCATTTTTTGCTGAAGCTGCACATGCTGGACAAGACATGGGTTTCTCAGGAACAGAGTTTAGTGGAATATGTCCTTCTTGTAACGCAAAGTATCTAAGGACAGACTGGTCTTGAATGGATAATTAAGAGCCATTCACTTTTCAAAGCACCCGCTCCTGATTTCTTGGTGTGCATCATATGGCTTACTATAGCTTTTGACTCTTCTTTCAGAAGTGACTGGCTTTAAGGACTGCAATGATGAGTAGCTGCGATTCCAAATTTACAACTATGGGGATCACAATTTATTAACCCAGAGTGGAAAAACTGGCCTTTTTTAATTAAAAAAAATCAGCTACAAACATTGCACGTTAAAAAAAATAATAGCACCCACATAATGTGAGAATAAATGATGAAACAAACATAATTGATATTTAATTTCTGCCATTTATTTCATTATAAATTGAAACACTGGATCTTGACTCACATTTTATGGTAAATAACATTAGATTCGTTTTACTATTCTGCACCCCTTTGTTGTAAAGGGGTAAGGAGGGACTCAGTTTGAAATGCACAATGTTAATTTCCAATATAGTTTTCCTAATATTTCTTCATCAATCTACAACTGTTTTCGGCAGCTGTATAATTCCTGTTTCTCTACACGCAGCGTGTTCAGCTTTTTGACTATGTATTCTTTTATTCATTAGATTTTGACTTCAGCGTGCCAGGCTCCATGAAACTTCATAATCTAATTTCGAAGCTGAAGAAGTGGATCAAAATCCTCGAGGCAAAGACCAAACAGCTCCCCAAGTTCTTCCTCATAGAGGAAAAGTGTCGCTTTCTGAGCAACTTCTCTGCCCAAACAGCGGAAGTAGAGATTCCTGGAGAATTCCTGATGCCGAAGCCGACGCATTATTACATTAAAATTGCAAGGTACAGTAGGGTCAGCAGAATGGCAACCGTCCCTTAGAACTGCTTTGTGATTAAGTCTAGTTGCAAATGCCGGGAATATTGTCTCCGAAAGCCGTGAGTTACTAGTCCCCCTCTATTCAGCACTAAATAGGCCACAATCTAGAGTACTGTGTCCAATTCTGGGCACTGCAATTTAAGAGAGATGAAAATAAATTAGAGCAGGTACAGCAGTGATGGCAAACCTTTTAGATACTGAGTGCCCAAACTGCAACCCCAAACCCCCTTATTTATCATAAAGTGCCAACACAGCGGGGTGAACTCTCTGCTGGGGGAGGGAGGAAGCGCTCCCATTGGGCTGCTGAGCAGAGGAGCGGGGTAAACTGCTGGGGGAGGGAGGTAGTTGAAGTATTAAATTAAATTAAACTCTGTGCTGGGGGGAGGGATGAAGCACTCTCATTGGGCTGCTGGGCAGAGGAGCAGGGTAAACTGTGCTGGGGGAGGGAGGTAGTGCTCCCATTGGGCTGCTGGGAAGAGGGGCCAGGTGAACTTTGTGCTGGGGGAGGGATGAAGTACTCTCATTGGGCTGCTGGGAAGAGGGGCCAGGTGAACTCTGTGCTGGGGGGAGGGAGGAAGCACTCCCATTGGCCTGCTGGGAAGAGGGGCCAGGTGAACTCTGTGCTGGGGGGAGGGAGGAAGCACTCCCATTGGCCTGCTGGGAAGAGGGGCCAGGTGAACTCTGCTGAGGGGAGGGAGGAAGCACTCCCATTGGCCTGCTGGGAAGAGGGGCCATGTGAACTCTGTCCTGGGGGGAGGGAGGAAGCACTCCCATTGGCCTGCTGGGAAGAGGGGCCAGGTGAACTCTGTGCTGGGGGAGGGAGGAAGCACTCCCATTGGCCTGCTGGGAAGAGGGGCCAGGTGAACTCTGTGCTGGGGGGAGGGAGGAAGCACTCCCATTGGCCTGCTGGGAAGAGGGGACAGGTGAACTCTGTGCTGGGGGGAGGGAGGAAGCACTCCCATTGGCCTGCTGGGAAGAGGGGCCAGGTGAACTCTGTGCTGGGGGGAGGGACGAAGCACTCCCATTGGCCTGCTGGGAAGAGAGGCCAGGTGAACTCTGTGCTGCCATATGATTTAGCCATATGAGGGAAGATGGAAGGATCTGGGCATCTTTAGCCTTGAGAAAAGGTGACTTGAGAGGGCAGTTAATGTTAGCACTCTTCCAAAGTAATGTCAGGTCATCCCTTTTAAAAGTTGAGTTGCATCAGTGTGCTTCACCATTTGTTCTAGCACAAAAGGGATGGCTTAAATGTTAACAGGTCAGATCCTAGTCCATTGGCCAAGATCCTGTGGAATTAGCTTCGCGCATGGAATGAAGATAGCTTCCAAAGTAACTTTTAGAAGCTTCTCCCCTGATTTTTCATGCACCTCCCAACCCTGTAGGCATGTGTATATTCCAAACATCCCAGCCGTACTCGATAATTACCTGGGAGAAGCCATTGAAATTTATTCTGTTTGCCTTCTGCATGTGTAACTACGCAAGAGAATTATTATTTCCAAGTTTTGGTTCCATGAACACATTTATTATTCCCATGGTCTGAATCCTGTTATGATTTGCAGATCAGAGAAGGGATAGAATGATAATGATAGTTGCAATCATAATGAATGAGAACCTTTTTGATTTAATGGGATTATCTTAAAAGAATGTAGATTTCTGCTGCACACTAAGGAAAGCTTGTCAGCCTAGGTCAGCCTTCCCCTAACTTGCTCTCGTCCAGATCTGTTGGGCTGCAACTCCCATTATCCCCAGCCAGATGAACATGAGAACTGATTGGCCTTCTTTGTTGCTAGAAGTTGGAGTGGAGGAGAGGTTCCTAATGTAAGGCCCGTGGACCGGATCCGGGCCATTGTGCCATTTCATGTGGCCCTCCCACCCTGCCAAGGGCATTTGGGAAACAAAATGGCTGCCCCCTTTGAAGCTGTTGGGACAAAATGGCTACTCCCGTCGTGCAGGCAGGGCAAAATGGCCGTCCGGCCCTCGAAGCTGACTGAGAGAGTGTGACCCGGCCCCCGGCTTGATAAGGTTGGGAAATCCTCTGTCGTATGTGGCGCTGTAATTGTGAGTTTGATCCTGCCCAGAGCTCAAGGTTGACTCAGCCTTCCATCCTTCCAAGGTCGGTAAAATGAGTACTCAGCATGTTGGTGGCAAAATTTTAACAAGTTGTAAACCGCCCAGAGAGTGCAGTAAGCGCTATGGGTTGGTGTGATTCCTGGTATGAAATGTGATTGTTCCAACTCCAAATTTTCTGGATGAAAATAAATATCGGACCAGATTCCTTTAACTGTGTGCTTCTTTGGGTTTTGTTGAGTACATGGCTATCCTTAGACATTTGTGTATTAGTTTATTTATTTTCTTAAACTGAACGCTCTGTGGTAAGTCCAGCTGAGATGGAAGTGACTGACTCCAGGTTGCCCAGTAGCATACCTGTCAACCCACAGCTCCGGAAAAACGGGACCTGCGCACATCGCTTGTGCGCAGGTCGCTGTCCACGCATGCATGGAAGGTTTTTACCCCTTCCACACATGCGTGGAAGCGCTACGCCGCTTGCGCAGTCCCTACACAAGCGGCGTATCACATCCGCGCATGCGTAGAAGGGGTAAAACCCTTCCACACATGCGCGGAAGCGCTACGCCGCTTGTGTAGGGGCTGTGCAAGCGGCGTAGCGCTTCCGCGCATGCGCGGAGAGCGTTTCCCCCCACTGCCAAATTACGGGGTTTTGGAAGCGCAGGGCGGGTTATGACATCAATGGACGTCAAATTACGGGGTTTTCCCGGCCAAATCGGGATGGTTGACTGGTATGCCCAGTGGGGTTTCTTTATAAAGGAAGGTAGGCATAAATCTATGTCTCCTGAGTCAACACTTAACCACCGTGTATGTTGGCTCTCAGTTTTAAGAGTGGCCAGTCTCACGGAATGTCAATAAAGTCGCTTCAACAAGGATGTCTGTCCACTTGATTCCGTTTTGTCAACATTTTAGGTACACCGAGCTGGGGTTGTTGGCGTCTGGTCAAGGCAATTTGCCGGGGAGAGACGGCTTTTGATTTTTCAAACCCGATCTTGCGTGCTTAGAAGCCTGACCTGCAGTACCTAACGCGTGTTCAAAGGGAGGAACTTTTGTCATTCCATTAGCAGAAGACAATAAAAGAGGCGAGACGCATTTGTGGAGGCTTTTCATGCAAGACACCAGCCTCCCCTGAGCTGCATAATAGGAGGGGGAATAAATAGTTGCTTAAAAGGTTGCATTATTAGACAAATTCATAATGGACGTGTTATTAGCTCGGGTGCTAATATACTTCCGTTTGTGTAGCTTTTAAGTATGGTGTTTCAACAACGCCCCCTTTTATTATTATTTTCATCATCATCATCATTATTAAATGTAACTTTCTTCTTGGAGGCGAGAAATGAAGCTTTTGGCTTTGAAAGCTCAGGTGCTTTTATATATATATCTTTCTCTTTTCTTAATAGGTTTATGCCCAGAGTAGAGATAGTACAAAAGCATAACACTGCAGCCCGGAGACTCTATATCCGAGGCCACAATGGAAAGATTTATCCATATCTCGTCATGAATGACGCTTGCCTGACCGAATCCCGCCGCGAAGAGCGCGTTTTGCAGCTCCTTCGCCTCCTGAATCCCTGTTTAGAGAAGAGGAAGGAAACGACCAAGAGGCATTTGTTTTTCACAGGTGAGTTTATGGCCACACGTGTTGCCGTATCAGTTTGATACTGTTCTAATAGCTCCGAGTCACTTCGAAGGTAGGCGAAAGCAATTGACATTCTCGGTTGTAGCTTGAGAAGGGGGCTAAAGAGCTCTAAGAAATCATTGGGCTATAAATATTAGGATTATCTATCACTAGATCTTTGTCTACTATTTAGTGAATGTTCTGAAATGTTTATTTTATTTTTATGATAAAATATTTTGTAATTCTGACACTTTGTAGTTTTGATGCATCGTTTCTCTGTAAGCCGCCCAGAGTCACTCTGCGAGTGGGGCAGCAAATAAGTTGAAAATAATAATAATAATATCTATCCATCTATCTATCTATCTCGTCGGCGGCTGCTACTTGTGCCCGAGCACACATTTCTTCCCGAAAAAGGGAAAATGCCATTGGCATAAATTTGTTTAAGGTGGAACCCACCTTGCCATAAAACAACCCACACACTATGATCTCAGAGCCATCTCCTGCAGCATGTATGAAATTAGACATGCAGGATTTGACACCGGGACTGCAATGGACTGCCGCAGCCTTGAGGATATGGACATGGTGTGCTTTCACAGCCAGTCCATCTGGCATGTCCTCTTCCACCTCCATGACTGTTGGGAATCGGAATAACAAAGTGGTTCCTCCTCCGCTCATTTTGCCGTTGGGCCCAATTGGATGCTTTCCAGTGGCGTTTCCTCCACTGAGGGGACCATCACCCCACCTAAAGTGGTGATGGTTCCCTTTAAGGGAGTCAGGCTATTTACCGCCGCCCAACACTCGGCATTGAGTTGGTGGCTGTACCGTCTACTCCATTACCATAGTGGGATGTCCAGCCAGACAGTAATCTATCATCCATCACCTACATACCTACCTACCAACCAGGTTTCCACTTTGGACTGTTCTACAACAGTCAAGACAATAGCAGCAAATAGCCAGAAGATAAAAACATCACATTATTTTTATTAAAAAATCAGAAAAGCCAAAACCATAAAGAATATAAAGCAGATGGCAATCAATATAAGAATAAATTTGATATATTTATCCAATGGAAACTTCAGAGCATAAGACTATAGCAAATCCAGAGGATTTGCATCTGTGGATTTTCTACCTTGGCATAAAGTTGGACTAGACCAGGGTTTCTCAACTTTGGGCCCCCAGATGTTCTTGGACCTCAAATCCCAGAAGTCACGATCAGGTGTGCTGACTTGGGCTCCTGGCAATTGAGGTCCAAGAACACCTGGAAGCCCCGGGTTGAGAAACCCTTGGACTAGATTATTAACTGGGTCTCTTTCACGTGGTGAAATAGTTTGATGGTTATGTGATTTATGTTTAGCAGAGAATGTCCATTTCTGGATTTTAGGTTGAAAAGGGGAAGACGTCGGGTTCTGTTCTTGTTCAAGGGCAGAAGGAGACTTTTGTCTTAGTGCAGTGATAGTGAACTTTTTAGAGACCAAGTGCCCAAACTGCAACCCAAAACCCACTTAATTATCGCAAAGTGCCAACACAGCAACAGGGGAGGAAGGTAACAATCCCATTGGGCTGCTGGGCAGAGGGGTGGGGTGAACTCTGTGCTGGGGTGAGAGATAAATCTTTATGGTCATTGTCCTGCAGAGAACAACGAGATTGGGGGGAAAAACACTTATCAACTCAACAAAACCTAAACAAAATACAACTATACAAAATTATCAACATATTCCCACCCCACATATACACATTTAACCCCTAAAAAGCTCTACATGGGTGCCCACAGAGAGGTCTCCAAGTGCCCCCTCTGGCACGCGTGCCATAGGTTCGCCACCACTGGTTAGTGAGAGGTTCAGATTCAGTTATTACCTCCCCCTGTTTCATATGCAGGCAATCATATTTGATCATTCTGCTATAGATCAACAGTCCACCGAGAGAGAAATCTATTCCCCTCCCCACTATTACATCAAGCTGTTTGGACACAATCTAGTGTCTCTAAGTGGCGGCACATTGGATATAAAGCTGAATTGAAAGCAGCCCGGCAGAACATCAACGATGCTGGAATGACCTTGCTATTGAAGGTCTCTTCCTCGCTGCTTGCCAGGCCTATTCTCTCTCGCTACTACTGCTGTTCTTAGCCTCCTATAATTTTAAGACCGCGTTGGGCTTTCTTTCCCCCATATTTGGAATGAGAATCTACGTTCCGTGGCTTAATCGGATCAAGCAAGCATGTCAGCAGTAGGTGGATTCTTATCTGAACCAAAATTATCCTTGTCTCTTAGGGGTTTATAGATGGCAAGATGTAACGGGAGGAGAGACCTCTACCCTTCCTTCCTTTTTGTAAGAGACCGTGCAGTTTCTCATTCAGAAATGCCTTTGTGAGGGGCTCGGTGTCTAGTAAAAACAAGCCGTGCTTTCGGGCAAGTTCTCTTTCATGGCGGAGCTCTTGAACATGCTGAGAGGGGTGGGAAGTGGCACTTGACACACTTCGTTTGATCATCACAGATGTGGGAGAGCTGATATCTGCATGCTAATTTACCAGTCGCTATAGTGCTTTGTTTATAGGAATTATAGGCATCAACACCTCTTTCCGAAGTTGGGTGTATGGCATCGTCAGCAAGCCTGTTGTCTCAGACAAAGCTTTGGAAAATTGCCTTTATTTTGGGAGGACTATAAATTAAGTGTGGGTACTGCGGTGGCTTAGTGGTTAAGGCATTGAACCCTGATGATTGAAAGGCCGGCATGTCAGCAGTTCAAGACCTCAGTGCTGCATGACGGAGTGAGCGTCCATCTCTGTCCCAGCTCCTGCCAACCTATCAGTTCGAAAGCAAGAAATTGCAAGTAGATAAACAGATACCACTTTGGTGGGAAGGTAGACAGTGTTCCATGCATTTCTGTGTCTAATCATGCGTGCCGCATGACCACGGAAATGTCTGCAGACACAGACTGCACTGGCTCTTTGGTTGTCAACGGAGAAGAGCACCGCACCCTAGAGTCAGATACCACTGGCTTTTGAGCAAGGGTGACCTTTACCTTTAAATTAAGGGATTCTGGGTAATCAAAATGTGCACTCTGCAGGGTTGTGGTTCTAGCTCTTCATAGCTCAGTGGTGAAGCAGATGTTTTGTGCACTCGCTGTCCATGTTAACAAATGGCCACATTCACATGTGTTGATAAACCATAGTGTGGTCTCTTGAAATCTTGGTTTGCTGATCGGTGGAAACCCCACTTCTGTTGACAAGCGGTGTTTTGTCAACCAGGAACAAGTCATATTCTAAACCAGTGTTTTCCAATCTTGGGTTTCTGGACTTCAATTCCCAGAAGCCTAAGTCAATCCCCCAAAGCACTGATCAGCCAGTGTACTGACCTAGGCTTCTGGGAATTCAAGTCCACCAGTGGTCCATGGAACATAGTTTGGGAGACACTGTAAAACTATGGTTTGGCTGTTGCCATGTGGACCTTGGTTTGGTTAAGCCATGATTTGATGTGACCCTGAAACTGTTAACCTTGTCTTGCCCCAGGATGGTTTCCCTGCCCTCCCACATTGAAGAAGAACAAGAGAACTAAAACCAAACAGGGCAAAATGTTCTGGGAGCTGTAGCTAAAAAAAAAATCTGGAGGAGCAAAAGTTCCTTTTCATTGGTCTAAAATTAGCTCACTGCACCATGACTTGAAAAGCAATCGGTCTAAATTTCTTTGTGTTTCCATAAAGTCCAACTCCCGTCCTCACAAGTTTGCCCCCTTTCCTGCATGGACATTGAGATACATTCTTCTGTCATTTATACCCTCTTTCCTTTTGCTCAGTTCCCCTTTTGACTAACGCACATCCATCCGTATTTTGGTCAAATGTATTTTTAGCCATTCCCAGCATGGCTGCGGTTCACAGATCTTGGGAGGGGGAGTTGAAACTATTTGGAGAATCAAATAAGGAGATTTGTAGATCTAAGGGAGGAGGAGGGGGAGGAGATCTTTAAATTGCAGTGGATGGGAACAAATCATAGCCAAGAATGTAGGAGAAAGCCTATGGGAGTGATGGCAAACCTTGGTACTCCAGCTATTCTTGGACTTCAATTCCCAAAAGCCCAAGTCTCTGTGAATCCACACAAATGGGTTTACTATGAACCTTGGCACTCTAGCTGTTCTTGGACTTCAATTCCCAGAAGCCCAAGTCTCTGTGAATCCGCACGAATGGGTTTACTGTGAACCTTGACACTCTAGCTGTTCTTGGACTTCAATTCCCAGAAGCCCAGACTCAGTGAATCCGCACGAATGGGTTTACTATGTGTACCAGTAAACCCATTCATGTGGATTCACAGAGACTTGTGCTTCTGGGAATGGAAGTCCAAGAACAGCTGGAGTGCCAGGGTTCGCCATCATGGGCCTTTGGCTACCCATGAAGGTTTGATTGTTATGAAAGAGGGGAACATGTTTGGGACTTGTCAGCTCTGTGTCTTCAGACCATTTATTCTGACTTTGCACCCGCCCCCCCCCCATGTCTCCTTCTCCCTGTTCCCTTTTTCCAGTCCCTCGAGTGGTGGCCGTCTCTCCGCAGATGCGCCTGGTGGAAGACAACCCCTCATCACTTTCACTTGTCGAGATCTACAAGCAACGCTGTGCCAAGAAAGGAATCGAACATGACAGCCCAATTTCACGTTACTATGACAGACTGGCAACCGTCCAGGCACGAGGGACCCAGGCCAGCCACCAGGTACCACATCTGGGACTTCTTCCTTCATGTCCTGATCAAGCATGATTTGAATCATGTGTGAACCAAGGGCCGGCATATTCTTCGTCTTTCATGTCCAGATCAGACTTTGAGTTGCCAAAATGGGGCCACCTTCTTGGCTTTGGCTTGTTTCGTGTCCCGATCAAATCCTGGACTGCCAAAATGGGACCACTTTCTTGGCTTTGCCTATTGGCCAAAATTATATATATAATTTTATATAAATAAAAAATTAAAATAATATAAATTTAAATAATATAAATTTAAATAATATAAATGGCTATACAAATCTAAATAAATAAATAAACAAATAAAGTCTTTATTGCTGCATGTTTCTGGCACTAAACGGCAGACCAGGAAATGAGCCGGATTCTGTATCTCCAGATTCACACCATGTGTTGTTGTCCACCAGCAGCCCCCACTTGAGCATGTTGGTCTTGCATTTAGGAACTCCAACCCTCAGCCTATTCATGGTCCTCCAGGGGACGTAGGGGAGATGGAGATCTTCAGCTATATCCACCTTTAATGGTATTCCTTTCCCAGTGAGCTCCTTCTTCCATCTTCTAATTTCGTTTTGCTCTTGCGTTCCCTCAAGAATGTTTGTTCTTGCCATAAAGCGCTTCTTGGATCTCAGCTTGCGGACTTGAGCCTCATATCCATTGTGAGGATGTTGAAGGTCATTCTCTTGCTTTAGTTCTCTCAGCATCTGCTTCTATTTCTTTCCTTATCTTAGGTGGAGACTGGGACTGATGCATTAGGATGCTTTCTCTGTTTTCTCTCTATCACTCACTCAGTCATTCTAATCCAGACCCTTTGCTTGCTTTTTCTCCAATCTGAGACATCCGTCTTTCGTTTCTTTCAAATAATACTTCAAAGCAGAACCACTTGAGGGTTGGGAAGGCACCTGCATCCCATTAATATTGATTCCAACCTCCACAAACATCAACCCTCAAAAGAGCCTCATTACCTCTCTGCTTTATGATTAATAGAGTGTAATTATGATTAAAAAGGCAAATGGTACATCACATGAGCTTTGTTGTGAGATGCCTGCACAACTTGTTTTGTTCTGTACGTGGTTTGTTGATCTCCTGCAGTGCTTAAGAATGAGCTCTCAAATTTGACTATCCGATCTGAGGCTTGATTTGTGGCCTTTAGTTGGGTTTGTCTCCGCTTCGGTCAACCCTCCTTCTGCAGGAGAGAGGTTTCATAGCTGAGCGGTAGGGCGCCTACTTCATGTGTTCAAATTCCTTGCTGTTGTCAGTGCAGGTGAAACGGAGCCAAGATCTCAAGGTCTGATATAAAATAAGTTGTGCTCTGATTACAATGAAGTAAGAAGTTTCACCTATTTGTGTATGTTTCCCAATCTTTGGTGTTTGGACTTCAATTCCCAGAAGCCTATGTCAGTTCTCCAAAGCACTGATCAGCCAATGGACTGATTTGTGCTTCTGGGAATTGAAGTACACCAGTGTTCCACAAAACATAGTTTTGGAAATGCTGCATAGATGGGTTTTGGACTGAACCTCCTATCATGTTGAGTGAGGGTGGCAGATGCCAAGAAGGTGGCATGAGTGACAACTTGACTTGAGGGCCAGAACTTGGGGAAGTTATTTTGTCATGGGAGTTTTGTCAAGGGCCCATAAGAGGAAGAGTAGCATGGTGGGCCACATTAATTCCTCTATCTCTTCTCCCACCATCAAGCTAGCTTGTTACCCTCAAGTACAGTAGAGGATGCTGTCTTCTCACCAGGGTTGACAATCAGCTTCAAATCTGGCCCGATCCTGTGTGTAGAATGAGCTTGGGATAGGACAGCGCCAAAGAACGCCATCCACTCCTTTGTCTCCGGCAGTGAAATGTCTCCTGTTTTTTTGGTGTGTGTGTGTGTGTGTGTGTGAAGGAGATAGGGGGCTCTGGGGGCTTGTCAGAAGGTCCTGAGACCACCAACCTGTTTCTGCCTTTCCTTAAAGCCCTTGCTGGGCAAGGTAGACCACACAGTGCTCAAGCAATGGGTATCAACCTAGTGTGGAGCAGCTTAATAACAAAGAGCTCTTAAGAATAGCCCACCAAGAGCTGCAGACATCCAGAAGATAGTGTCCAAACGGTCTCATCATTTTGCGGTTTGGTCCATCAACTGGTTGGGCATTAAAAGAGCCTCCACTTTTCTCTTGATGTCTTGAATGTCCTGGGAGCAGTGCAGTTAAATCTTAATGTCCCGCTATTGCTCCAACTTGTCAATTTCTAACAAGAAATGAACAGTTTAGGAAAGCTTTTAATACATTAGGTAGACCTAATGCAGTCCTTTTCTCACTGTAATTGGTAAAATTTCCAGGTGCCTTGAGTCCTGAACTTACGTCCCTGATGAGCCACTTTTCATGCCTTGAATGGCATAAAATAAAATTAAGTGACATGCAACATCTGTCTCTGTTTTTCTCTCTCTCTCCCCTCTTTATTCTCTCTCTTTTTTTAGTCTCTTACCTTCAGGTAGAAAGGATGGTGTCCCCCTGGGCAATTTAACTTAAGCAAGTGCAGTTATCATTCTTTTCTAGTGCACCAGAGCAGGGCCTCACTTTATTTCTCTATCTAATTAATTAAGGCCAGTCTGTCCTGTAGCGATTAAATATGGAGGTGGCTTGCAGATGTTTACAACACAGGCATAACTTAGATGCGCAGTCTGTGGCAGCATTAATACTCTGGTGCTTGAAGCAGATCTCGATTGTAGCTAAGGCATACTGAGTGTTGTGTGAAAGGTTGGCTCCTCTGGAGAGTTTCAATGCTCGCAAGAATTGGTGCTGTCAGAAGTGGGCAACTTTAGGAAGTCCAGCAGCCCTTTTCCAAACCCAGTAGACCTGTGATGGCGAACATTGACACTCCAGATGTTCTTGGACTTCAATTCCCAGAAACCCAAGCACCCTGTGAATCCACACGAATGGGCTTACTGTGATTCATCCGGCTTGTGCTGCCCTCATCACTCCCAGAAGCGGAAGTAAAACGCACCCGTACAGAGGAAGAGCCTTAACCGTACGGGTGTATTTTACTTCCGCTTCTGGGAGCGACATGGGCAGTGTGGGCCAGATGAATCACAGTAAATCCTTTCGTGTGGATTCACAGGGGTGCTTGGGCTTCTGGGAATTGAAGTCCAAGAACATCTGGAGTGCCAAGATTCGCCATCACGACAGTAGACCTTCCAGAAATCCTAATCAGAAACTATCAGAAGCTCACTTCATATTCCTCCCAGATCATTGTGTTTGCTAAGGTAAAGAGCGGTGGGGTCACATTCGCATGTTGAAGAAAAAATTGTACCTCCCAGAGAGATGATTCTTCCTCCTCTTCCTCCTCCTCCTTTGTCAAAAGATAATGATGGAAGGCATAGCATCACCCCCAAATAGAATTAGAAGCCATCAGGCTCATGGAACCATAGAATAACTGAGTTGGAAGGGTCCTTTTAGGTCATCGAGTCCAACCCCCTGATCAATGCAGATATGACAGAGGGTTGTCCAATCCACTCTTGAATCCTACTACTTTGGCTCTGCCTCTATACCACAATTGATAGCAGTAAACTGAGAGTGGCCAGGTTATCCTGCTATGGTAATAGAGTAAACCATACTGCCAGCGACTCAACATCGAGTGTCAGGCGGCGGTCAACTAACCTGACCCCCTGGCCTTGGGTGCTGAAGTCCACAGGAAAGGGTGATGGTCCCCAAGTGGATTAAATCTCACTTGAATCCATCTTGATGGAGGGCAGCAGCTTCATCGATGAGGCCGAGGAGGACTTTGTGTGGCAAAATGGCTCAGGACCAGAAAGTGACTCGCAGAACTGGATCAGTGATACTATGGGCGTCATGCTGCAATGCAGAAGGCAGATGAAAGGCCACTAAATTATATTGCTCCTAGGACAATCTTCATGGTTGACCGCCATGAGGATCACCAATATTCAGATTCGGATATGGCAGAAGAAGCTGAAGACACTGTACTTATTATATGGTTGAACTGTATGTGGACCCAAAACTTTCAAGCAAGCATTGACCTATTAATTAATTAATTTACATTTTTATGTACTATCCAGACCCTTTGGTCAAATCTGGCCCTTCAAGGATCCCCAGATCGCTAGAGCAGCACCCACTTGCCTATGATTCTATTTGCTGGTGTATTCTCATCTCTCAGAAATGTTATTTTCCCTTCTGAAACCATTGAAATGTCTGTTCTAGAGCCCAGTTGTTTGCAGTTAAGAGCTTGAAGATAAAACGTTCCACTTTCTGGGTTCCTACCCTTCTGCTTTTGGTCTGACTTGGCATTCAGCTGCAGAGGAGAAGAGACTTTGGGATGGAAGTTGGTCCTTTTGGTCAAGATGGAAATCCCTTCCCCTAAATAGCTTCTTTTTCCCTTCCCTCCCAGGTTCTCCGTGATATCCTGAAAGAAGTCCAAGGGAACATGGTGCCACGCAGCATGTTGAAGGAATGGGCGTTACATACGTTCCCAAATGCTACCGATTATTGGACGTTCCGGAAAATGTTCACCATCCAGTTGGCCCTGATTGGTTTTGCAGAGTTTGTCTTCCATCTCAACAGGCTGAACCCAGAGATGTTACAGATTGCTCAGGTGACTGGTTGGGAAGGGGTGTTGCACATTAATACACAGTCATCCCTTGATGGCTCTTACCAGACTGAAAGTAGGAATCACATACATTTGGCCCTATGAGTCGTGTATTCTGCATTCTCACCCATATTGGTCTGCAAGGTAAGATTGATAATTGGCTGTTGAGTCAATTCTGACTTGGGTAAAATTAAAGGTCTTTCTTGCTCGAAAGCCAGTTGTGTCCTCTGGGTGTGTGTGTGTTTGTGTGTGCTTAGCTCTGCTTACAGCCAAAGAGCTGTCTGCATCTTCAGACGTTTCTGTGGTCATGTGACAGCAATGACTAGATGCTGGAACACTGTTACTTTTCCTGCTGAAGCAGTACCTATTAACCTACTTGTAATTTCTTGCTCATGCCCTGATTTATATTGGGCAGCAATACAAATCAGAAAAATAAATAAATAAATGAAATACTCAAGATTGATACCTTGCAGGGAACTTGCTTGTCAGTAATTTTGCCACCTATCCAGAAATCAGAAGTGCCCGTATCTGAGAGTCTTGTTAACCAACCTCTGAATTGGTATTGTTTGAGCAAGGAGGCCAGTTGAGTTGAACTGTCTCCAGAAACTCAATTTTTCTTTCTGCTCAAAACATTGAGCCCAAGGAAAACTTAAAAGGCACAAAGGGAGGCTTTTACGTTTCGGTTTTTTCTCACCTGTTTAGAATTACCTATATGTATTTTTTTTCTTTAAAACCACTAGGATACTGGGAAACTCAATGTGGCGTACTTCCGATTCGATATCAACGATGCCACAGGAGATCTTGATGCCAATCGCCCGGTCCCCTTTCGACTCACGCCAAACATCTCTGAGTTCCTCACCACCATTGGGGTTTCTGGTCCACTCACCGCCTCAATGATTGCGGTTGCGCGCTGTTTCGCACAGCCCAACTTTAAGGTATGTGTCTGGTTGACACGTTAACGCCAAAGTATTCTGTTCAAATTTCTTTTGGGATTTCCTAATGATTTTTGCCATAAAATGGTAAAAGTAAAGGTCTTCCTTGCTTAAAAGCTGGTCATATGTGACCCTAGGGAGGCAGTGCTCATAGAATCACGGAGTTAGATGGAGCATTTTAGGCCATCGAGTCTAACCCCCTTTGCTCGATGCAGGAATCCGAATCAAAGCAGATCTGGCAGATGGTTGTCCAATTCTCTCTTGAATGCTTCCAGTATTGGAGCACTCCCTATCTATCGAGGCAGTTGGTCCCATTGTCATACTTCTCTAACCATTAAGGAGTTTTTCCTGATATTCAGCCTATATCTGTCTTCTTATAGTTTGAGCTCATTATTATGCGTCCTGCACTCTGTGCTGATGGAGAACACATCCTTCCCTTCCTCTTTGTGACCATCTTTCAAGCATTTGAGGAGCTATGATATTGCCTCTCTGTCTCCTTTTCTCAAAGGAGAAACATGCCCAGTTCCTTCCATCTTTCATCCAGCTCCATTTACATCCAAAAAGCCATCTACATCTGTAGTCATGTGGCAGGCATGATTAGACGCTGGAGGTTATGTAACACTGTTACCTTTTCTGTAGAAGTGGTACCAGTTTATCTACTTTCAATTTCTGGCTTTCAAACTGCTAGGTTGGCAGGAGCTGGGACAGATAACAGGAGCTCACTCTGTCATGCAGCACTCGGTTCTTGAACTGCTGACCTTCTGGTCTTCAAGCTCAGCATCATTAACCACTAAGCCACGTGGCCCTGATTTTTGCAACAACAACAATTTCATGTCAGAAATTATTCTGGGTTGAAAGGATTTTTGCTGGAGGAACTCCGCTCAGGGGACGCCCAAATGAGGCCATGTCCCCAGGATCTTTCCCCACCGAAGTGCTCCCTATTTATCTACTTGCAATTTCTTGCTTTTGAACTGCTAGGTTGGCAGGAGCTGGGACAAGAATCTTGGAACTGTCAACTTGCCGCTCTTCCAGCTAACAAGGCGAGCTTCTTAACCACTGAGCCACCGCAGCCCCTTTTGCCATACTGACCTGTTAATAGTGTTCCAACAGGTTGAACACCTCAAGGACCAGAAATTGCTCTAAGCTTTTCTCAAGCAGGGTGCAGAGCAAACTGCTTGACGGAATCCACACTACTCTGCTTAATATTAATATATTTATCAGGACAAGAAGAGTGGCCCAGGGTCGACCAGCTGAGTACTGGGTGGTAGTTAACTAACCTGACTCCCTAAAGGGGCCAATGGCTACGGGCAGATGAGCCCCTTTAGGGAGGGTGATGGTCCCCCTCAGTGGAAGAAATGCCACTGGAAACCATCCTATTGAGCCCAATGGCAAAATGAGCGGAGGAGGATCTCTGATTCCCAGCGGTCATGGAAGCGGAAGAGGCCATGCCAAATGGCCTGGCTGTGAAGGCGCACCTTGTTAATATCCTCAAGGCTGCGGCAGTCCTTTGCAGTCCCGGTATTAAATCCTGCACATCTCATTTCACATGTGCCGCAGGAAATGGCTCCGTGATCATAGTGTGTGTGTCACTTCATGCCAAGCTGGGATCCACCTTAAACTAATTCATGCCAAATTGCTGTTCTCCATCAAGATGGATTCAAGTGGGAGTTAATCCACTTGGGGACCATCACCCTTCCCTGTAGGTTTCTCCACCCAAGGCCTAAGGGCCATCAGGTTAATTAACTGCTGCCTGACGATCGGTTTTGAGTCATTGGCACTAGGGTCTACTCTTATTACCATAGCAAGACAACCTGGCCAGACCAGTTCTTCCTAGTCCAGGGTTCCTCAAATTTAGCTCTCCAGGTGTTCTTGGACTTCAGTTCCTAGAAGCCCAAGTTAACACACCTGCTGGTCAGGGTTTCTGGGAATTAAAGTCCAAGAACATCTGGAGAGCCATGTTTGAGGAACCTTGTCCTAGTCAAACATAATTATCATTTCCCCCTTTCCTTTGCAGGTGGACGGCATCTTGAAGACGGTGCTGCGAGATGAAATCATTGCTTGGCACAAGAAAACCCAAGAGGATACCTCCTCTCCGCTCTCAGCAGCTGGGCAGCCGGAAAACATGGATGGTCAGCAGCTGGTTTCGCTGGTTCAGAAAGCGGTCACTGCTATCATGACCCGCCTGCACAATCTGGCACAGTTTGAAGGGGGAGAGAGCAAAGTCAACACACTCGTGGCCGCGGCCAATTCCCTGGACAACCTTTGCCGCATGGATCCTGCCTGGCACCCCTGGCTGTGAAGTTGTGGTTGTCTTGCTTCATCAGTGGGGGTGGGGATGGGGGGGGACGACAAATGCAAAAGAGAGTGATTTTTTAAAATGCTTTCTCTTTGTACCATTGCTCTTCCATGTGTCTTGACTGCCCAACTTCTTGACTTTTTTTGGTGTGATCATGTTCAAAGCCGTTCTGAACACTTCTCCGCATCCTTTTTGCATGTTTCTTCAGCCCTGATTGCCTCCAGGAGCAAGTTGGAAAGCAGGAGATTGCACCTAAAGGTGTGTAAAGAGTCATCTTGTTTTACACACCCAGAGTGTGAATAAATATACCGTCAGAGAGTTGGATTTGCCCATTTCCTTCTTGTAAACCAGGGATTCTCAACATGTGGCCTGTGGGCCGTATCTGGCTCATGGTGCCATTTCATCTCCCGTCCCCCAATGCCTCCACCACATCCAGAAGTGCCATGTGGTGGAGGAAAGCCAAAATGGCCATCCGGTCCCTGAAATGGTCTGAAGGAGCGTGACCCGGACCCTGGCTTAAAAAGGTTGAGAATTCCTGTTGTAAACCCTTTAAAAACGTAACACGTTGTGTAGAAATTTGTATTCCGGCTTTGTGGATCTCACTGTGTCGAAATCTTTTTATATATAAAAAAGAATAAAAACAGGTGTGTGTTTTTCACTGTTTCCTTTCAGATTGGTACGAAGAGTGCTAAAGTACCGTTTGGATCCAGTCGGAAATCTCCCATCCATTAAAGTGAAGTTTGTACAGAATTTTTTAAACTGAAATGTATAGAGAAATCATTCCCACCTTCTTTTGTTGTTGTTGTGGTTGTTAGGTGGAGGAAACGCATCAAATTGTGATCATTTTATCCTGCCGGAGCCTTGTGCGGTACAAAAAAATGGACCCATTTCTGCCGTCTCATTGAGTGATTCATTTAGCCATAAAAGCCACTTGACAAAAGTCAATTTGACATCCATTAAGAGGCAGATTTAGCTAGAACCAGCATAGCAGGAATCAAAGAGTGTATATAATAAAGTGGTGGTGTGCCCCTCATTTCTTTTCCTTTTTGGACGTTTGACATATTTAAATATATATCATTAAGTAGCTGGGGGCGGGGGAAAGAAACTGTTTTGTAGTAGTTTACCTTTGTAATTTAAAAACAGAAAGCTGGAAAAAAAGGAATTGCTTTTATTTGGGTCCATGCTAGCAATTTTTATAAACCTTGACAGTGTTGAGAATGTTACTGTTTAAATTTGTACAGATTAATTTTTTTTTTTGCAAAATAAATATTTTCCAAAATGTGTTAGTGGTGCTTATTTTCCTGAAATTGATTTTTAAGGGCAGGAAGTTTTAATCAGCCATGGCCAAACCATGGTGGGGGGAGTGTTCAACACAAATAAGAGACACTGGAGTGCTCCGAATTGTTCCTAATGCTACTGCTTTGTGTAAGGTCGCCGTTGCGGTTGCTTGAAAGCCACTCGTATCCGACTAGGGTACAGTGCTCCCACCGAAGTGGTCCCTATTTATCTACTTGCAATTTCTTGCTTTCAAACTGCTAGGTTGGTAGGAGCTGGGGCAGGGACCGGAGCTCACTCGGCCATGTGGTACCCGGGAATCGAACTCCGACCTTCCAGTCAAGTGAGTTCAGCGTCTTAACCACTTGAGCCACTGCAGTCGCTTGGCAATAATTCAGTTCTGTGTTTCTCTCTGGAGGGCAGATGTTGTTGTTGTTGTTGTTGTTGTTGTTGTTGAGTTTATTTCTATACCACCTTTCTTCTCCCAACAGAGAACCCAAGGCGGTTAACAAACAGTAAAATAAACAATAAAACAAAATACAGAAATGCAATAAAGGCACAAGCAGCAATAATAATACAATAATCAATCAAAAAGACAGTTAAAAAAGATCAATACAAAATACATAGACAGGCCAGAGGGGCACGAAACAAAAGTCCTCAATTGCGACTGCACAGCAGTCGCAACTATATTATTAAATCAACCTGCATGCAAGAACCGTACAGCCTGAGAACCCGGTGCACTAAATTAATTTGTTAGCCATTTGTGTTTTTTAGGACAAGGTCTGGAACATCATATGCTTGCTGGCTAATTAACATTTGAATAATTAGTTCAGAGAGGGTGTAAGCACATAACGGCGAATCTTGCTGTAGACACCTTTTCCTATAGAACAGTGGTTCCCAATGAAAACCAATAAACTCAATGATGGTAGCCAAAATATAAACCACTCAGTGGAGGAAGAAAAAGATTTAAATAAAATTAAGTAAACCGTAACAGAGACAAGACGGAAGCAAATGCTTCCATATATAAGCTGAATGCAGAGCTCGGTGAGATAGGCGTCTGGCTCTAGACTAGTGGTTCCCAACGTGGGGCCCACGTCCCACAGGGAGATTTTGATTTCCAGAAGCTTAAGGTCAGTGTTTTGAGAGATTGACTTCAGCTTCTGGGAATTGAAGTCCAAAAACCAAAGACTGGGAAACACTGCTATACAGGTGAAACTCGGAAAATTAGAATATCGTGCAAATGTTCGTTCAGTTCAGTAATGCAACTTAAAAGTTGAAACAAATATATGAGATAGACTCATTGCATGCAAAGCGAGAGAGTTCAAGCCTTACTTTGTTATAATATTGATGCTTATGACTTACAGCTTATGAAAAACCCAACTCCCCAATCTCATGTACCCCATAACCATCACATAATCTGATGTACGCTGTACACCATGATCATCACAATTATAACGAATTAAGGCATGACATATAGTGAGTCTGTCTCATGTATTTGTTTCACCTTTTAAGTGAAATGAATGAACATTTGCACGATATTCTAATTTTCCGAGGTTCACCTGTAGAACAAAAGCAGTCAATTTTGGGCCCTCCAGAACCCCCGCCAAGAAATAATGGCATCCTGAGAACTGTAGGGAGAAACATCTGTCTGCTTGACGGTTTCCCCTCTCCTCTGTACGACAGTGGTTGAGTTCCTTTGAATTAATTCCTAAAGAGTAAATTCTTAGATCTTACATACTGATATTAAAACAGAAAATCCTATTTTTTTTCCTATGGGTTTGCTATAACTGCAAAGGTCCAGAAGCCAGAAATGTGGGATGGGACTTTGGTGTTTTAACAAAAGGGGGAAAAAAACCATGAAAGAGGATCTTCTCCACTTCTCATTCTTGTATTTTTCCTCCCCTTTGATTCCTGAAAGTCTCCTGTAAACAAATAATTCATAGGAAATAAAGAGGGACATGCAAGTTTCAGATTTTCTTTGTGTTTGCCTTTTGCTTAACCTTTCTTTCGCCTCTTGTCTGTCAAATCACCCGATAAATTTTTCATCTGACAGCAGCCAATTTGAATCATTCCAGGAGGAGAAGGCTTGAATTGGTTGTAACCCAGTGGGTGTATTGAATCTTTATTTGTTTCTTGTGCTAAATCCTTTGTGCTCTCTTGCTGCCTGTGCCAATATGTCTCTGAGATTCTTTTCAATTTTACCCCTTGGTAGTTTTTCCCCTAAAAAAAGATTCCCTATCCTCTTTCCTTTCTTGTATTATTTTTGCTATCTGTCTGCTGCTGTTCTAGACTCAGCAGAAGAGAAGAAAGGTGCCAAGTGGTGGATGAGAGAGTAATTATCCTATTTTCCAGTAATTTGGGCTTTGAGGGGTGGACCTTTGGTTATTTATTAATTTGTCTCTTTTGCTTGCTTGCTTTTCTTGATTTTTGAGAGCGGGAGCTGTGTGGCGGTTCTCCCCTCTGTATCAGGTGTGTTTGTGCTGGTGTCATTCTTTGAATTAGGAAAATTTAACTGCATTTATTTTCTTAAAAGTATATTTTGGTGATTTTTTAAAAAAAATAGAACTATTGTTTGCATTGTTTGGTTTGCACTGGCTCAAGTGGCTAAGACGCTGACTGGGTGGTGGAAGGTCAGCAGTTCATACCTGTCAAGTATCACGGATTGGCCGGGATTTCTCGTATTTCCACGTCGATTTTCTCCATTTCGTATCCGGAGCTGCCGCTACCCCGTAATTTGGCAGCGGGGGGACCTTCTGCGCAGGTCCTTTCTACGCATGCGTAGAATCCTTCCACGCATGCATAGAAGGCTTCTGTCCAGAAGGGGATGCGTAGAAGCCTTCTACGCATGTGTAGAATGGTTCTGCGCAGGTCCATTCTACGCATGTGTAAAAGCCTACGCATGCATAGAAGCGACCTGCGCAGAACGTTTCTGCGCAGGTCGCTTCTACGCATGCATAGAAGGCTTTTACGCATGGGTAGAACGGACCTGCGCAGAAACGTTCTGCGCAGGTCCTGTAATCTCCAGAGCTGTGCTTGACATGTATGCAGCAGTTCAATTCCCGAGTGCTGCAGGACGGAATGAGCTCCCGCCTTTGTCCTTGCTCCTGCCAACCTAGCAGTTCGAAAGCAAGAAATTGCAAGTAGAGAAATAGGGACTACTTCGTTCAGAAGGTAACAGCGTTCCGTGCGCCTGCCACATGACCACAGAAACGTCTGCAGAGGCAGACAGCGCTGGCCCTTTGGCTTTGAAACAGATGAGCACTGAACCCTAGAGTTGGATACAACTGGCTTTCGAGCAAGGTAAACCTTTACCTATTGTTTGGGGTGGTGCTTGACTGTATTGGTGCCTGCTTTTGGAATGGATTGTTTCTCTGTTGCCTTGCCTCTGCTTTTTTCGCAGTAGTTTTTAAAGATTTTTAGGGGTTTTGGGAGTAGCGACATAAAATAAAAAATTATTGAGGCGGGGGGGAATAGAATGACCTGAAACTGATGTTCCCTCCTGTATTACATGAAAGGGCCTGTGCACACACACAAAAGGAGTCCCAAAACCAGAACTGAACACTCCTCAATTCACCTCGCACTCTCCCAGATTTCTTTTTACAAAAATGTCAGCATGGGAGAGGGATCCACTGGAAACATCTCTGTTTGTTTCTTACTGTCTAGTTCCAGATGTGCACTTTTTAAAGCTAAAAAGATTGGTTGTTCAAAATAGATGTGCATTTTAAGGGGGATATTGGGCTCCAGAAGTACTGGGGACTCTCACCAATACCAGGGACCTTCCTGTGGTCCACTCTGAGTTTAATATAATCTGCTTGGGGAGAGGAAGGGGGTCAACAGCAGCATCTCATAGCTGCAGCATCCTCGTATTTTATTGCGTGTGGACTGATGAGAACATGGACTGATCTTTCATTTATAAGACCTTGCTCCGCGCAGAGGGTGTAAATGTGTGTCTGGATTAAAGGACGTCAGGCTCAGAAGCCCTTTCTCCATGCTGTCAAAATAACATGCCTTTTCCCCACACACAGAAACACTGAAGGTCAGGGTTTGCAAGTTCTGTTCGGTGTAAGCAAGGGGTGCCCAAACTACAGCCTGTGGGCCGGATCCAGCCCCCGATGCCAATTCATCCGGCCCGCACTGCCCTCGTCACTCGCCGAAGCAAAATGCACCCATACGGGCACATTTTGCTTCCGCTTCTGGGAGCGATAAGGGTGGTGCGGGCTGGATGAATTGGGGTCAGGGCTGGATCCGGCCCACAGGCTGTAGTTTGAGCACCCCCCTGGTGTAAGTGTTTATCAACCATAGCCCAGTTCATTTGGTGCAGTTTCCAAGACCGGATTAGGTGTTAAGTCCAAGCTTGTTCCTCTTTAAAGGTTTCATCCGCCCCGTGGAGCCTCCAAGGGCATTCGAGAAACAAAATGGCCACCCCTTTGAAGCTGTTGGGACAAAATGGCCACCCCCATCGTGCAGGCAGGGCAAAATCTGGAAATTTCTACAGCGAAGAACAGGGGAAAAAAATATTATCTCTCATCTTCTGTAACTTGCAAAGGCATTGAATTAGAGTGCTTGCAAACCAATAAAATACATTGGCAAGTTGGGGACGTGGATGTTTTCTTTCATTTTGCTAATTGTACTTTGCCTGCATGTAAAAGAACAGCCTTTCAGGCTGAATCTCGCCAGTCCCCAGTGGAATCGTATAAGTTGGACTGAATGAGTCCAGCCATTTTCTGGTGCCTAATTCTATCTCTCCCCAAAGTAATTGGGCTATTTGTGAATTGTCAGATACCGAGAGAGAGATTATTAGGTGCTCAGTGAAGATGACTTAGAGTCTGCCAAGCAATAAAAGATTTGCTTTCACGAGGACCACAGTTTCCTGTTCAAATGAAAAAGGAATTAGGTATGCTCTCTTTAAATGTGGTGCCAGATTTTAGAGGCTCAACTTGACACTAAAGAGGCAGAGCGTCGGAACAGTCCCCGTGCCATCTATAGAGTGCATGGGATCCCAACCTATGGCCCGTGGGCCAAATCCGCCCCGTGGAGCCTCCAAGGGCATTCGAGAAACAAAATGGCCACCCCTTTGAAGCTGTTGGGACGAAATGGCCACTCCCATCATGCAGGCAGGGCAAAATGGCCGTCCGGCTCTCAAAGCCCCTGGCTTGAAAAGGTTGGGAACCCATGATAGAGTGTTGCAGGTGCCAGAGGAAGGAAGTCATTTTAGATCCTGTTACATCTTTTTTGTTTGTTTGTTTTAATGTTCAGACCTGTGTGAGTGGGAACATGGGAGTCATAGCCGAATTCTAATCCAAGAACTGTCTGGTGCTAAACCAATGTCCTCAAAACAGCTTCAGCCCCAGGAAAAGCTGCTGTGAATTCCAGACTAAAATCTGGATTAGATTCATCTCCCACCTCTTCCACAAACCTGGAGTCATTTGATGTTAATGAAACAATGTGCGTAGTGACAGCATGTCTCAAACCTACACCAGCTTGGGGTGGGGGGATCCTCTTGTTGGTATCACTCCACCTAAGATCAGGAGAGAAGTAGCAGCGGATGCCGAGAGAACTAAGCAAGAGAACAACCCTTGACGCCTTCTGAACGGATCTGAGCCTCATGTCCACCGGATCCAGGAAGAGTTTTATGGCAAGAACAAACATTCTTGAGGGTTTGCAAGAGCAAAATGAAATTAGAAAAGGGAGCAAAGAAGAAGTGGTGACAGCTGTCAGTCTTGACAGCTTTAAGAAAGGATTAGACAAGTTCATGGAGGACAAGGGTATCAATGGCTATAATTATGGATACCTAAGGACAACCTCCGGGTTGGAGAGATAGGCAGGATAAGAACATAAGAACAGCCTTGCTGGAAGAGGCCACAGGAGCCCATCCAGTCCAGCATTCTGTCTCACACAGTGGCTCACCATTGGCTTCACGGTATTATTCCCAAGCAGATGCCTTCACCTGTTTAGGATTCCCTGGAAATGGCATTGAGAGATATCCTGCCTATCTCTCCAACCCCGAGGTTGTCCTTAAGTATCCATAAATATAGCCGACCTCCCCTATGTCATTTGAAGGACCCGGAATAGGTTGACGTTTGGCGTCCCAAAATGCAAGAACAACATGCTCAAGTGGGGGATGCTGGGGGGCAACAACATGCCATGTGAATGTGGAGAGGTACAGAATCCGGCTCATTTGCTGCTCTGCCAATTACTTCTGGAAATATGTATCATGAGGATTTGATTTTGGCCAACAACAAAGCCAAGAAAGTGGCTTAATTTCGGCAGTTCAGAGTCTCACCTGGACAGGAAAGAAGAAGAATTTGCCGCCCTAGGTTCGCACATCACTCACATCATGCTGCTGTGATCTGTGTGTACAGCTCTGTTTACTCGGGCCCATGCTAGGAGATGGTTGTCCTTTGCCATGTGTGCATATGCCTCTGTTTCTGGGTTTGTTTGTTTTCTGTCCCCAAGCCTTTGCTGCCCCCAATTATGCATGCTGATGTAACGAACAGCTTCAAGTAATGCCACAGCTGGTTGTCACAGCGGGAACAAGGTCGCTAAAATAGGCTTGTAGTCAGAAACAGAGGCATATGCTGGAGCATCAAGGGCATCAGCTCAGCTGCCACCGGCGAACTTGGCACACCGATTGCTTTGATCGATTCCATTCCTTTTATATCCTGTATTTGCGCCATTGCGCTGGAAGTAGTTAGCATTTTTCAAAAAACAAACAAAGAAAGAAAAATCAGATGATGATGAAATAACATATGGGTAAAATGGCTGCAGGACTGCAGTGGCTCAAGTGGTTAAGATGCTGAACTCAGTGACTGGAAGCTCAGAGTTCGATTCCCGAGTACTGCATGACGGAGTGAGCGCCTGTCATCTGTCCCAGCTCCTGCCAAACTAGCAGTTCAGAAGCAAGAAAGTGCAAGTAGATAAAAAGGGACCACTTATGTGGGAAGTTAAACCATGTTCCGTGCACTCCGGTGTCTAGTCATGCAGACAGCGCTGGCTCTTTGGCTACAAACAGAGATGAGCACTGAACCCTAGAGTCGTAGACGACTGGCTTTCGAGCAAGGGCTACCTTTACCTAAAATGGCTGCAACATACACAGAAGCTGAACTACCTTGGATACCTTGGAGTCATTATTCAGCGAAGAGTCCTTACATTGGTAGACGTCTCTGAGATGACAGGAAACAGTAATTATTTATTTATATTTCAAATTTATATAGCCACCCACTCTCCACATCGTGACAACTCAGGGTGGCTTACAAAATTACTACAAAGAAATAACAAAGATAGCAAAGGTTCGAAGGTTCAGATAGGCGGCTTCTGCAGACGTTTCCATAGACATGTGGCAGGCATGACTAGACACTGGAGTGCAGGGAACGCTAGACTCCCACCCAAAGGATCCTTTTGATCCAGAGTTAGACTTTCTGTTATCAGCAGTGATCAAGCAAACAAGTCAATAACCCGTAACTTGATGGTGGCAGACTGGGCCGACATCAGACATTTCATAGCCACACCCCCATGGTTTTCTGCGCATGTGTGGTCTGTTTGCGCATGCATACACCGGTGGTTTCCCGATACCACCATGCCCCAGTGGTTTTCTGCGCATGCGTGGTCTGTTTGCGCATGCACACATCGGTGGTTTCTCAGTGCCGACGGGCCCCCATCATCTCCAGGCCCAGGATGGGAGTCGTACTTGCCCCGGTGGCAGAGAGAGGGTGGGTGGGTGGGTAGGGGTTGGTGGGAGGAAGGTACTGGCATTTTATTATTTTTAGAGGTGACACTAACTTGATAGAATTGTTCAGGGCAAGGGGCTGAACAATCGAGCCATACCTGATGGCGTCTTTCTTTGGGTTATTTATCTGTGGCTGCTAATGTCACTGTCAGAACCCGCTTCATTGCCAATCCATCAAGAGCCGCCTGCCCCTGATCCAGCCCCAAATTGGCACCAACGTTCTTGGTTGTATTAAGGCAAGTTTGAGTCTCTTATCTGGGAAGGGCAAGGGGGCTTTTCTCCAGCACATTAATTCTTGTCTCCTCACCACTGCCCGGCGGTATTTATAAGACTATGGCGTTAATGGATCAAATCGGCACATTCAGCAAGATCTTTTGATCAACCACCGCAGCTCCATCGGGCAATTGAAACGCTGGGTCAAGAACAGGCCAAAGAAGCTTGATGGGTCTTTACCTCCAGTGGCAGCAAGTTTTTAATTGAGGTCCACCATGTCAACGTGGAAGTCACAAGCTGCTTTTAATACCTCGGAGCAAAAGCCCTCCCGCCACCAGGTGCTCTCTTCAAAACACAGAGCAATTATTCCGTGAAAGAGAGTGGGGAGGCGATAGATGCGTTATTTAAAGATCATATACGCAGTGAGGGTGATGTTAGCTTCAATTATCATTAATATATAATCATCTTTACTTCTTTCTCTTTCCCCCCTCAATCTGAACGCAAACAAGAGCACTGACGATGGTGGTAATCCATAATTGTGATTGATGCCCTCAACGTTTTGAAGGTCAAGGTCTCATAACACAACAGCTCTGTGTGTGTGTGTGTGTGTGTGTGTACAACAGTGTGTGTGTGGTTCTAATTGTTCCTATGTTGCTCCTAGACATTCAGTATTCATTTGAATACATGCAGAGAATTGCCTCCTCCTGTAACTCCAATAAGGTATTATTATTATTATTATTATTATTATTATTATTATTATTATTATTATTATTATTATTATTATTATTATTATTATTATTATTATTATTATTATTATTATTATTATTATTATTATTATTATTATTATACTTGTATGCCGCCCCGCTTGCAGAGCAACTCTGGGTGCCTAACAGAGATACAAGTGATACCTCATACAACGTCCAAACTTGGTTCCACAAGTTTGGACTTTATACGAATTTGGACTTTGTATGAGGCATGCAAAATCCTAGCTGCGTTGCCTCATACAACGTCCAAATCCTTGCTGCGATGCCTCGTACAACGTTGTTTCCATAGAGAGACATTGTACTGTAACAGCACAGACTTCAGGGCAAAGTCAAGGAAACAGACAGAACTTTTAGAAATCATTGTCTAAAGGCTAAATACATTACATAAAACATGTCAAACAACCCTGATTGTCCAAGAACCTGAAGAATGCTGCAAAAATCCCAGGAATGCTTCTAAAAATTCTGACAAAAAAAAATCCAAAAAAATTCCAAAGCCGCACTCAAAACCACTCCTAAACACCCACAAGAGCAATGCACGCATGCGTCCTGCCTTTTATACAGCCCAGGCACAATGCAACCTGGGGAAAAACCCCAATGCCTCATTATGTAGTTTACATATGGTGAATTCTTTGGACAATGTAGATAGCACAGGGTGAGTTTTCTTTATACTTTTTTCTTTTTTAATCTTTATTTCCCCTTTTTAGATTTTATTTTTTACTTTCAAGAAAAAGGGGAAATTGGAGAAAAATATAATGTACTACATTGAGTAGATTTAAAGTGATTTAAGGGATTGTAGAATGAATTAACAATATGGTTACAATATATGAAAATTTGACATTAGTGATGAAATTGAAATTTATTGCTCTCTCTCTTTTTCTATACACATTTTATTTTTGTTGTTGTTCAGTCGCACAGTCGATTCCGACCCTTTGCGACCCCATGGACCATTGTCCTCCAGGCACCTCTGTCCTCCACCATCCTCCTCACTGCTTATATTGAAAAATTAATAAAAATGTAATTGAAAAACCCACTGAGTTTAATGATTGGAAGGTCGGCAGGTCAGCAGTTCGAGACCCGAGTGCTGGTCAACCAAGTATGCTCCTGTCATCTGTCCCAGCTCCTGCTTGACGTCTGGAAGGTCGGCAGGTTGTCTGCCCCAGCTCCTGCCAACCTTTGATAGCAAGAAATTGCCAGAACAGTAGATGAATAGGTACCGCTTCGGTGGGGAAGGTAACAGTGTTCCATGCACTCCAGGGTCTAGGCATGGCTGCTACATGACCATGGAAACGTCTGCAGAAGCAGTCTGCCCTGGCTCTTTAGCTGTAGATGGATTTGAGCACCGAATCCTAGAGTTGGATACGACTGGTTGAGCGCTCCAACACTGGAAGCATTCAAAACAGAATGGGAAAGCAACCCTCCATCAGATCTGCTTTGATTCAGATCCCTGCATTGAGCAGGGGGGTGGGGTCGGACTCAATGGCCTAAAAAGCCCCTTCCAACTCACTTATTCTACGATTCCATATGAGTTACTTACTCTCATCTGCACCCAAGGTAGGAGAGCCTCAGGCTTGATATGCTCCAGGGACCACATGTTCATCTTTCTGGCAGTCCAAGGTATCCGTAAAGCTGTCCCTCCAACACCCTATTTGAAACAAATCCATTTTATTTCCAGCCAGCCTTTCTTTACTGTCCAATCAGGATGATTAAAGTGCGGGGAAAAATCTTCCATTATAAAAGCAGGGCCATGGGAATACACTTTAGGTGCCTGGAAGGAAAACTGCTCGTGGAACACTGAAGATTAGCATAAAAGTAGCAGAAAAAACTCATGGGGCGAAAAAATCTGAGCCAGTGAGCTTTGCGTTGTGTAAAGAACACGCATACGGAGACGAGAAGGAGTCATCTGTCAAGGAGAAAGCACGCTGGCTGTCTCTCATGTCAGCAAGAGATGGATTAAGGGAGGGAAATATTATGCAACGGAGGTGCCGATCTCCTATAGACAGGACCTAAAACGTTTAATCCACAAACATGACTATACTCTTTCAACAAGAGTTTGGATGCAAAGCAAGTTGGGTCATTATTGACTTACAGAGGTGGTGGCGGCGGGAGGCAGTGGAAGAGGAACCTGCCCTTTTGAGGCTAAAAAGAAGACGATTCCTTTTAATTTGCACGGATTCTTCTTTTGTGTCATGATCAAACCCTGGACTGCCAAAATGAAGCCACTTTCTTGGCTATGTCGTTGGCCAAACTTAAGTCCTCATCGGTGCATGTTTCTGGCAGTACTTGAGGCGGACTTCAGGCTCGTATCCATTCAGAGGATGGTGACGGTCATTCTCTTGTTTAGTTCTCTCTATTCTATTCTATACAGAAGGCTTCTGTGCAGAAGGGGATGCGTAAAAGCCTTTTACGCATGCATAAAAGCCTTCTACGCATGCGTAGAAGTGAGCTGCGCAGAACATTTCTGCGCAGGACATGTGTAGAAGGCTTTTACGCATGCATAGAACCGACTTGCGCAAAAAACGTTCTGCGCAGAAACGTTCTATGCATGCATAAAAGCCTTCTATGCATGCGTACAATGGACCTGCGCAGAAATGTTCTGCGCAGGTCCTGTAATCTCCGGAGCTGCGCTTGACAGGTATGTGCATCCCTAAAGTATAAACGGGGAGAGCCAACCACCATATCTGAAGCAGTCCACTGATATGGGCATTATTAGATTTTTATCAGTTTCAGCAAGGTGTAACTATTTCATTATCACTGACCCAGATTACTTTCCCACATGCCCCCATCATTAAAATCTACAGCACTTATGCTAATGGGTTTTGTTTCCATCAAGATGTAATGAGGAATGGCAGATCTGGATATTCTCCGAGCTAACCAAGAATCTGAGACAAATACTCCATTTTATTACCCCATGACAGAGACATAATGGGATTTCCCCCCCTGAGAATCTCATTACCATCATATTATGCAGTGGCTCAACTTATAATATCATTGTATCGCTTTAGCGTTAGGGTTTCCTTTTAGAAAGTGTTGAGTTTCTTTCTTTGAGCAAAGGAGAAAGAGAGAGAAGGACGATCTAATGGCACTCCCGCCATGGTTTTGATTATTCTGCCTAAATTACGTTGATCTTCCACTTCTTTTATATTTTTGGACAGCTGTTTTAGTCCACTTGGGTCATCAGTGCAGCAAGTGGATTTATGGAAATACCTTGGTCTATCCTCATTTGGAGCAGGTGGTTTAGTGTTTAAGATGCTGGCCTTGATGAGCGGAAGGTCGGCAGGTCAGCAGTTCGAGACCCAAGTGCTGTGTGACAGAATGAGCTTCCGTCTCTGTCTCAGCTCCTGCCAACCTAGTAGTTTTTAAAGCAAGATACAGTAAAACCCCTACTTAGGAAAAAAAAGTCCGTTCTGTAGGCTTTTGCTTAAATCGGTTTTTTTATGTAACTCGAAGCAAACCCACAGGAAAAAATTATTTTTTTACGTACAGTAATTTGAAGCAAACCCATAGGAAAAATGGAATTACCCATAGGGAAGTGAATGTTTACGTAACTCAAAGCAAACCCATAGGAAGTTGTGTAAATCGGGACATGGTTTTAGTACAAAATCATAATGTAAGTCAGATTTTATGTAATTCGAGGCATATGTATTGCATGTAGATAAATAGGTTTCCCTTTGATGGGAAAGGTAACAACATTCCATGCACTTCGGTGTCTAGTCATGCCTGCCACATGCCCATGGAAACGTGTGCAGATGCAGACAGCACTGGCTTTTTGGCTTTGAAACAGAGATGAGCACTGAACCCTAGAGTCGGATACAACTGGATTTCGAGCAAGGGAAACCTTTACCTTTACTTGTCTCAATTTTGATATGTGCTCAGCTTATCAGGTGTATGGAAAAGAGGGGGGGGCTTGGTCCAGATTATGCACTCATGCTCCAACACTGGAGGCGTGCAGAAGAAAACTGGACACCCGTCTTTCAGATCTTTTTTGATGTGGTTAGGAAAGAAGGACGTTGAAGGACCTGCACACATACCGGAAGATTGAAATTTCTTGATTTTGAACTGCCAGGTTGGCAGGAGCAGGGCAGAGGCAGCGGCTCACTCCTTCGTACAGTACTCAGGTCTCGATCTGCTGACCTTCCAGTCACCACGTTCAGTGTCTTACCCACTAAGCCATGAGTGGTTACACTTCTGTGTATTCTTTACTAGAAAACGTCATGAAGGGTGACCATGGGTCAGAATTGCCTTGATGGCGTGTAGCTGCTATTCCACCATTTAAAGTGATGCTTCAGTGGCCTCCCTGGGAAATGATGTTCTTTCTTCTTCCCTTATAAAACTAGGCAAAACTCAATGACTTCTGGCATCCAGAGAGCGAAAAGTCCTAACTAATGCGGTTATTGCCCGATCCCGGAATGATATCTTCTTGGACTCCATTCTCAGAGTCCTCAATGGCCATGGAGAGCAGGCGGTTTCAGCGAGCTGTGCTCCGAGAAAAGTAACTTATTGAAGCTTTAGTTATTGATCCAATGAGCATCACAGACCTCAGTAAACAAAATAATAAACAAATCGTCCCAGCCATCTCCACGCAGCTTTCCAAACCCTTGGCTGGTGGTTTGTTTGCACATAATTTAGCCTCATTATGTCACCCAACTGTAAACACAATCTTTTACCTGGGAGAGTTGTTGGTTTATGGCGCAGGCATCCCGGCTGGAAAATGAACCATATGGCCCATATGTCAAATACAAGGGGAAGAAGGCAGGCCATTTTATGTAGAGAGTTAACAGGCTGGATCCCTGTTATGATCAAACAGCCCCGCAGTGCATCAGGGATTGTGTGTAAACCAGTTTTGTTTACCTTGACTTGGGGTTTGGTGTCATCGGTACTCAGATGATACTCAACTCTCCCTCCCACTTTCCAACTAATTCCAAGGAAGATGTCTTTTCTCAAAACCAGTTTGTGATCCAGAGATGGACTGGGGTAAAGGCACATCAGGGACTTCCGATGGTTTAGTGGTTAAGACGCTGATCTTGATGACTGGAAGGTCGGCAGTTCAGCAGTTCAAAGCCCAAGTGATGCATGATGGAGTGAGCTTCTGTCTCTGTCCCAGCTTCTGCCAACCTAGAAGTTCAAAAGCAAGAAATTGCAAGTAGATAAATAGGTACCCACTTAGGCAGGAAAAGTAATTGCATTCCATGCATGTGTAGTCATGCCAGCCACATGTCCATGAAAGCGTCTGCAGATGCAGACAGCGCTGGCTCTTCTATATCTATAAAACCGAAATCTATGTTTGTATGTGCTCCAAAGGCTCCCACACCCCTGGACCGATCCCACTGAAATTTGGCACATACATACCTTGGGCTTGGGATATCAGCACTGTGGGGGTCTCAAAACCCATGGGGGCATACGCCCCCCAAATTGGGACACAATTTATCTATACAAGGTGTGTGTTTCCCAGTGATGTAATCGAGCTGATGTCATAGTCTCAGGTAGGTTGAGATTGTGACATCATCTGACAAGCTCAGCTGTAGCCCTCTGAGCTCAGCTGTAGTTTTCACAGTAGGAGTGTTGTGTATGGAGTTCCGTACCTTCTGCAAACATCAAAAGGAGTGACCCACATACACCCCACGAGGTTTCCAAAAGGGAAAAGAAAAACCCGAGCAAAGCCGGGTAATCAGCTAGTTAGTTATAAAGAGAGATGAACACTAAACCCTAGAGTCAGATACGGCTGGCTTTCGAGCAAGGGAGATTTTAATCTTTACCCTCCAAATTTACATGTGCATGGTACAAGTCTTTCAAAGAGTGACAAAATTCTGCTCCCATATTTCCTACAAGGCATAACAAAACTTCACCATGCCACTTCCCCAAAAGAGACATTTTATCAGTCTTTTCTGCTGAACTTAATGGCTTAACCAATGAATCAAATCAAAGTTACTATCCTAATTTCTATACTGTATATTACTTTTCACTATAGTTTAGTTTTATTTCCATCTCATCCAGAACAGATTAATATCTCATCTGTCACAAGGTGGAAACTGTCTTGGGTTTAAGGAGTCTATTATAGGGAAGAAATATCTGTCTGGAACTGGATAGAGGGAGATCCAGGTGAGGGCTTATATACAACACACGATGTTTTGGGAGGAACGGAGACATTTTGCTACCTTGGGAAGCACCTTCAAATCATAGATTATCTGGCATGAGACTGTTGACTTAACTTCCTTGCCCACAGTTTGGAGAATTACATTATCCCATGGACTTGTTATGAGTGTAGTTGGATTTAAGATGTGTACCATGGGAGGTTATCCTGCTATGGTAATAGAGTAGACCCTACTGCCAGCGACACCATGCTGAGTGTCAGGTGGTGGTTAACTAAGATGACAATCCTGATGACTAATGGCCTTTGGTGCCAAAGTCCACAGGGAAGGGTGATGGTCCCCAAATGGATTACATCCCACTTGAATCTATCCTGATGGAGGACAGCAGCTTCATCAATACTGGCCTGGGGCTGAGGAGGACTTTGCGTGCCAAAAGGGCTCAGGACCAGAAAGTGACTCATGGAACTGGATCAGTGGTACTATGGTGTCATGCTGCGATGCAGAAGGCCGATGAAAAGCCACTGCATTAGAATTAGAATCCTTTATTGGCCAAGTGTGCTATAACACACCAGGAATTTGTCTTTGGTACATATGCTAATGATAAAATGCAATAAAAACACACAATTTAGTTATTGATAGCATTTGGAAAGAAACTGTCCTGGTATCTGGTTGTTGTAGTATGTAGTGCTCTGAAACGTCGTTTTGACGGTAGATATTATTCTCAAGACAGCCTTTATGACTGATCACCATGATTGCCAATATTTGGATTCGGATATGGCAGAAGATGAAGAAGTATCATGGGAAAGATGTGCAGTTGGAGACTGATAGATCGGAGAAACAGAGAAAAAAATTTAGAAAGGCAATGAGTATTGGTTTAGTAAGAATTCAGATTTAGTGTCAAGCAATACCAATTATGAAAAAAGTTTGGATGTGCTCAGCTTCCATAAGCAGAGGTGAGCACAACCCTAGAGTCAGATACGGTTGGCTTTCAAGCAAGGGCGACCTTTACCTGTACCTGTACCTTTACTAGCTAAAACTCTCCTTGTACAAATAGATGGGGTTATTTGGGTTTCTTATGTAAATGCAACACAGCCCTCCTCCTCTTCTTCTTCTTCTTCCTCCTTTTCTTCAAGTGCATACCTGTCAACCCCGGCTCCGGACAATCCGGGACCTGCGCACAACGGTTCTGTGCAAGTCGCATTCTACGCATGCGTAGAAGGCTTTTACGCAAGGGTTCTACACAAGCATAAAAGGGTTCTATGCAAGCCTTCTACGCATGCATAGAACGCTACTTGCGCAGAAGGAATGCGCAGTACCTCTTCCCCCCTGCTGCCAATTCCGGGGTTTTGGCAACAGCGGGAGGGAAATGGCGCAAATCGGCGGCGAAAATCAGGAAATCCCGGCCAATCCAGGAAGGTTGACAGGTATGCAAGTGTCATATCGGATTCAGCATATTGGTGATTCTCATAGTGATGAGCCATGAAGACTGTCCTGAGAATATAACGGACCTAGTTTCTCTGCCCGTAAACAGGATGGGGGACCTTTGAGAAGCAATTTGCGCACAGTGAAATGTAGAACGGGTTCGTGATTGAACAACACGATACGAAGAAACATGAGCAAGACAAGCAACTCTTTGTCCTTTCCCCCAAGCTGCATCTGTTGCTAACACTGAGGGTTGCAACCTGTCTTTATCTGACAGCTTTCAGGCCATCTGCGGTGCCGGAGAAAAGTGGCAAAGGCGCTTCCATCTCCGCTTCGAGCAACAGGCTGGGAAAAAAATTATTCTTTTCTTTCTTACAAGCCAGTGGCTTGTCTATGTTTGTCCACAGCGGCTTTGTGCTGTTGCATGCTCAAAGTAAAATGCAGCTGGTTTTTCAGCTGCTTCTGATGGGTTTAGTGTTGGCAGTAATTAGCAAACGCCATTTTCAAAGCCCTTAGTGCGCTCCGATAATGGCGAGGGACCAGGACTGAAGCACACAAAAGCCAAGTTCATTTCGGACTCGGAGAGAAACCCCCGAGGGAGAAATATTTGTCAGCTGGGCAAGGCTGAAAAGAAACCATTTCTCGTCTTCGTTTCCAGAAGACAAGCTCCTCAACAATGCTTCATAATAGGCTGTGAGGAAAATATAAAGGGATGCAAACTTGTGAGCCGCCCAAAGTCTTCGGAGTTGGGTGGCAATATAAATCAGAAATAAATAAATAAATAAAACAATAAACTCCCTGTCTGTATGAAATGTAAAGTCATTAGTGGTTAAGATGCTGGCGACTGGAAGGTCGGCAGGTCATCTGTCCCAGCTCTTGCCAACCTAGCAGTTTGAAAGCAAGGAATTGCAAGTAGAGAAATAGGTGCCACTTCGGCAGGAAAGGTAACAGCATTTCATATGCATCTAGTTATGCCTGCCACATGGCCATGGAAACGTCTGCAGATGCAGACAGCACTGGCTTTTTGGCTGTAAACGGAGGTGAGTACCGCCTCCAGGATCGGATACGACTGGCTTTCGAGCAAGAGAAGGGAAAGAAAGTGCCATATTCTACAGCAGGCGTTCTCAACCTTTCACAGCCATTTTGCCCTTCCTCTACCACATGCCACTTCCTGGTGTGGTGGAGGCGGTAGCGGGCCACATGAAATGGTGCCACGGTCCGCATCCGGCCTGTGGGCCACAGGTTTAGAATCTCTGTTCTACAATGTTTTTGCAATTTCTGAGATTTAAAGGGGAAAGTACTGCATCTTTCCCTGAGAATCTACACTTTCAATCAGGTTACGGGGTATTTTGGTGTTAAAAAACCCCCGGGATATGCAAAAAGAATGTGTGTAGATGATAATGTAAATCGGAGCAATGCATGTGACTGAAGATGTTTACAAACAGACTCGTTTTAGTCAATGAGGGGAAAATATGCAAATTGGGTGCAAGACATAAATCAATGTGCACTGAAGAGCAAAAGCTGTATGAGCAGGTGGGCACATTGAACATGGGGAATGAATGAGGCTTTGCTTTTTCTCAAGAGGTCAAAAATAAGGAGAAAAAACGGAGTTGCATTGTGTAGAAACCCTTCACTAAAATCTTCTCACATTACCTGACTGTGTAAAATCAATTGCACGTGTGGTGGTTAAAGATGCGAATTCCAGATTTTTGGGATTACAGTCTCCATAATTCTTCTTTCTGGGAGCCCCGCGTCACAGACATCTAATTTGTGCTTACCTGTAGAGAATATTTGAAATTATACATTATAAGGTGTCTTGGGTGCTCTTGAAGAGATAGATTTATTATATTATATTGTATTGTATTCATATTTTTATATGCCTCCTTTCTCCCCATAGGGAGCAAAGGCAGCTCATAACAATTAAAATCATACATTAACAGCAAGTTAAAATGCAATACAAAATTTCAGAGTGTCCCAAAGGCTGCCATACATCAGGAAAATGAAAAATTGTAGCTCCATGTGCCTTCATTACAAAGTCTTACAAAATATTTACAAAATATTCTCTGCGTGTTGGCCACCTTTTTCTGCATGCATGCACGCACGCACGCACGCACGCACGCACGCACGCACACACGCACGCACGCACGCAATGTCTTCTCCCCCACTCATGGCAAACATGTTCCAGGATATCTGTTGTTACATATGCCGACTTTTGGGACACCCTGCATATATTGAAAAACAATTAAACATTACCAAAGATTAAAATGAATGTTAGCGTCTCAGTCAATTGCTTGTATTGGAATGAAGCACAGAGAAACCACAGGGGATGTTTTGCAATTAATAGATGTTCATGTATCAATTCTGGAGAAACTGATGGTTTCCAGAGTTGTTCTACCGAGTGCCTGTGGGATGCTCTCACTGATGCAGGCAGAATCCTGTTGCGGTCCCAGGTAGACTGACCTTCTTTCCAGGCCCAACTGGACAAAAAGTGCCAGCAAGGTGTTGAATATTCAACCTCATCTCCAGATGTCTCTTATAATCCATAGTCCATGATATTTGTCGTCTTCCTCTTTCATACAAAACTGCTTGGATGGATGGCAGCCATTTGGTGACATCATTGTTGATAGCCAACCATGAAGCCCACCATCAGGTTAGCCCAGGGTTCCTCAGACTTGGTTCTCCAGATGCTCTTGACTTCAGCTACCAGACGCCCAAGTCAGCGCACTTGCTGATCAGGGCTTCTGGGAATTGAAGTCCAAGAACATCTGGAGAGCCAAGTTTGAGGAAGCTTGGGCTAGCCAATCAGCAGGATGTTTTTCATCTGCCTTGAGCATAGTTTGTAAGAAAGGCTTGTTTGGGTTGATTGTGGTGGTCAAAACCAGGAGTCTTCTGGTTAACCATCCAGGCTCTCCATCCCTACGCTGCAATGACCTGGCCTTTATAAAAAATAACTCCTAGAATGCAAAGAATAGTCCTTCTTGTATCCAGCATGGCAGAGGGGAAATTAAGAGCAGCATGCAAGAGGGAGGCATAATTGAAGTTTTTCCGCTCTTACCTTTCCATGAGCGCATTACTATCGAGCAAGCCCTGTCTCCATAGAGACAGGAATTATGGTAATGACTGTTGTAGAGGGCTTCCTATTGAGGAAATAATTAACATACCCTGAGCAGAATGTTAAGCTCCGGAGGAGAAAGCCCAGTGAAAAGTCATGTGGCATTTTAGAGACTTTCAGTGCTGTTTGGGTGACATGAGCTCTTGTGGATGGGGGCCCACATTGTCAGGTGCATATCCATCTTTACAAGGGTGTGGTCCCTGAAAAGCTGTTACTGAGGAAAACCTACACATCTTTATGTGCTGCAGGTCCTGGTTGGTGTGGTTATTCTGTCTCTCTACCTTTTAAACCAGGGGGGGCCAAACTTTTTTGGGCCAGGGGCCAGTCATGTGGTTCAGCGGGCCGGTCATGTGGCCCCCCCCCAACGGATACAGAGGTAAAATGCGCCTTGCCATCTGTTTTGCAATAGGATGAGATAGGTTTTAAGATGCCATTTTCTCTGGTTAAACCAGGGGTGCGCAGACTACAGCTCGTGGGTCGGATCCAACCCCCTGATGCCAATTCATCCGGCCTGCACTGCCCTCATCGCTCCTAGAAGCAATGAGGGTGGCGTGGACTGGATGAATTGGCCTCAAGGGTTGGATCCAGCCCACAGGCCATAGTTTGGGCACCCCTGGTTTAAACCCTCTCACAATGGTATACCTTGTGCTGTAGATCTTAGGAACAGACAAGGATCTGTTGACATGGCAATAAAATGAAAACACAAGTCTGGCATTGAGGCAAATCATTATTGCAATCTGCTGAGAGACATGTCTCCCTGGGGGTCTCCTAGTACTTCTCCTCAAGGCTCCCACACCGTCATTTGCCATCTTAGAGGTGTCAAGCAGTAACAGGAGAGTGAGAGATTGTCCTGCTTATGATGAGAAAGAACTGGAAAATAATTGGATTTTACAGTCTCAAATAAGGTAGAATTTCTTCACTGCTGGAGACTTGTTGTGATTGCAAACACACAGTACCTTGAGAATTCACCGTAATCGTAGGGCTGTAGAGAGACGGGGCATATCTAGATTGTGTTTTATGAGCAGGTCTAGTTTCTCTAATTTTTGGTCACTGGAGGATGGGTGGAGGGGCTCAATTACATTAAGTCCAATCCTTCCATCCAAACTCCGGAGGCAACCTTTTGCTTGCATAGTTAAGTAACTGATGAGGCATGCAGGAAAATGAAATACTTTCCTTGCTCCTCTGCAGAATGCAAGGAAAGTGTAATTGTTTCTCCCCTCCTTGTCAATCATTCTAGTGCTGGATCACTAAGGAGGAAGAAAAAAAATTCCCCCAGTTTCCCCTTTGATTGCCAATCAAAACATCTAAGCGTCTCAGATCTGTAAAGAACGATGGAAGTGACAGATGTACACATGTCATGGTCTCGGTTAGGGCCAGAGGAAGTATTCTGGTAACACTGATTAATGCTCCCTTTTTTTGTCCTCCCTTTTTCACTTTAAGTTAAACATCAACATGAAGGAATAGGAACAGACTAACAATGCAAAACAACAACAACAACAACAACAACAACAACAACAACAACAACAACAACAACAACAACAACAACAACAACAACAACAACAACAACAACAACAACAATTGGGAATGCAAGAATATGGATGGTCTTGGTCTTGGTCTCTAGTGACACATTGTTCTATTAGATAGGTGATGGCCAACTTTGGCACTCCAGAGGTTCTTGGACTTCTATTCCCAGAAGCCCAAGTCAACACTCCTGATGATAAGGGCTTCTGGGAATTGAAGTTCAAGAACACCTGGAGTGCCAAGGTTGGCCCTCACTGCATGAGATGATCTTTTCTAACTCCTTCATTGCTACCCTTCCGAGTCTGTCATCTGTTGATTTCTTGGCTGATGTAATGGTATCATCACTCTGGAGCTTTCATTTTATTGGCTCCTTCCTCACACCAGTGGGTCCATGCTTCTTTTACTATCTTCATGGCACCAATTTCGGTGCCAAGGGACTGTGTCTCATGCTTTTGATGTTGGAAACACAGGGGAAAAGAGGAGAAATGTTAAGGGTGTTGTGGCATTTTAAAATATATATAAAAATAACGTTTTGGTTGGGGAACCCTTCTTGCCCACTGCACGCATTAAACTCTGCCTCCGGTTCCCAAAAGGTAGATAAACCTATGTGTCTTATATATTCTTTTTCTCCAGCAGTGAGCGGGAGAGTGCAAGACACACAGAGACAGAGAGAAAAGACATATTTACAGTTCCACATAATTATATTTTATGATAAGCCCATGCTAATGCAAATGCCAAATGGAACATAAGGAACTAATTGTATATTTCCTGTTGAATAATGCATGACAATAACAGTCATTAGCCTTATACTGTCTGGGAATTTTAGAATCGCTCCATTATTTAAGGCTCATAAATGCTTTGCAGATAAGGCGCAGGGAAGCGGTGGGGAGAAAATTGATCTCCAGATTGTCCGTGCTTTGCTTTCGCCATGTGGGAACACAGAGAACAAGCTCTCCCCTCCCTTGACAATCTGTATGTGGGTCACTTGGGCTCACCCCACATGATAAGCAAGTGCGGTGTCATGGATTGGAGTAATGGCCCCTTGCGCATGAAAGGCCTACTACTGTGAGCAGAGAGGAGGGTGCAACTCTGAATGGACAGAAGTGGTACAACCCCTCCGGTTTTTAATCAGAAAGAAAGTACGAAAGAAAGAAATACATTTCTAGGTGAACCTTTTAACTCTGCCTGTTCAATCATCATCATCATCGAATCAATCAATCAATCATCATTTTTGTTGTTGTTCAGCCACACAGTCAATTCCGACCCTTTGCGACCCTATGGACCATCGTCCTCCAGGCGCCTCAGTCCTCCACCATCCTCCTCAGCCCTCCCAGTTCTGTGCCCACTGCATCTACAATACCATCTATCCATCTCAACTTTGGCCGCCCCCTACTTCTTTTGCCCTCCACCTTTCCCAGCATCAAGGCCTTCTCAAGTGAATCCTCTCTTCTCATTTGATGTCCAAAGTACTTTAGCTTCATCTTTACTATTTGACCTTCTAATGAGCAGTCAGGGTTGATTTTTTCTAAGATCAACCTATTTGTTCTCCTCACTGTCCAGGGAACTCTCAAATCATAATCATAATCATCATCATCATCATCATCCACCATTGGGTGTGGAGGGAGATACAAGTTTCTTGCTCTGGCACTTCTAGCGTGGTCCACTGATGTTAATTGGTGTTCTTGTAATATTTCTTTGATGTTATCTCTCCACCTTCCTCTGGGTCTACCTCGTGGTCTTTATTCTTCTCTTTTCCCCACATATGCCTCCCATAAGTCACCAAAGGTCAAGGTCTCCCTTGCTCCAAAGCCAGTCATATCCAACTCTAGGGGGCGCTGCTCATCTCTGTTTACAGCCAAAGAGCCAACAATGTAAAATACTAACAAACAAACACGCCTGAAGAAAAAAGATATGTCCAGAAATGGACCAGACATGCCACAGCGTGAGACCACATCATTTGAACTTAACCTACAAACTGCATAGAGTTGCTGGGGGGGGGGGGGTGAAAGAAGAGAAATCAATTTATGCCTTTAAAGATGGCATTACTGTATAACTTATCACCATACCGTTTTGGCTGGGAATGATGGAAATTGTAGTCAAGGGTGGGCAACAGATATGTGGAAGAAGATTGGATCAACTGGTTTCCAGTCACCAACCTCTCACTGGTTTATGGACCAGTGGAAAGTATTGGAGAACAGGACTGAATTTCTTTAGCTTCACTTCCAACAGGTTCTCCAAAACTTTTAATTCTAGATGTTTGAGAAGCTCTCCTACTTCCCATTAGCTTTGGCACTTATGAGGCCCTCCTAAAGCCCTGGTTGAAGGTACATACATGCCCAACCTTTGATCTTAATACATGTCACATGGAATCATGTTCTTGGATGGGGCTTCAAGGGAATGAATAAACACTTTCTCTATTTCCTTGAGCTGAAGCTAAATCTATCCTCACCACACACTTTCCGGAGGTGGGCAGTAACATCAGAAGAACAATCCTGGAAGCAACGGTTGCATTGCTTCCAGTGTTACCACAGAGCCGGGCGTTCAACACACTCCAAAAAGAGAAGCAAAGAAGTTGCTGGTTTACGGGAAATGGCGTGCGCTGCGTTATATGCCCAGATGCAAAGTTAGAAACTATTTTTGCAATCTAAACAGAATTGCAGTCCACCTCACCTGCGTGGGGAAGACTGTGACTTGAATGATGTGTGTGTTTGTCATTTTCAGACCAGGTGCTAACTATGAATGAATGGAATTAAATATTCTTGTTCTATCCCTTTGACTAAAAAACCCAGTTCCTATTTAAAATTAAAAGTCAACATAAGACTGAGTAAATATTGTTTGAAAGGCAAGGAAGCACAGTTTGGCATGAGAAATCCTGTATTCTGGTAGCAACATCTGTCAGAAATTTTTGCAGATATATTTTTTATGAAGGTCTCAGAGTCTCATGGCCTCCTTGATGTTTTTGTGCTTTCCCGATATTTCCTAGTTTGAGAGCCAATAGTATAATACAAGGGTGGCCACCCTTGGTGCTCCAGCTGTTCTTGGACATCAATTACCTGCTGATCAGGGCTTCTGGGAATTGAAGTCCAAGAACAGCTGGAGCACCAAGAGTGGCCACCCTAGTCTAATGCAGTGGTTTCCTCCTCTTAGACCAAGAGTTCTTATACTACAACTTCCATAAACCTTCACCATTGGCTGAGCTGTCCAAGATTTCTGGCAGCTGGAGTCCAAGAACTTCTCAGGCTTTGAGGTTGAGAACCATTGGTCTAGTACAGGCATTGACAACCTACGCCTGTGGGCCAGACCTGGCCTCTGATGCCATTCCATCTGGCCCTCGCAGCCTAAGGCACTTCGGGGGGGGGGGGAGAGGAGGAACAGCTGTTTTGGGGTCATTACCAGAGATGGCCACTGGAGGGCGCAAAGTGCAGTTTCCCATAGGAATGCATTGAAAACCAATTTCATGTACTAAAAACAAAAAAACAACAACCCAAAAATAAAACCTTAGAGGCAGAGGCAAGCTGAGCAGGTGTGGTAGGAAGGCTCTTTTTGTTTACCGGTGTGTGAGTACTTTTAAATAAGGGTGCTATTTGTTAAGGTGCACGCAACTTTCTGGTGAGTGCACTCCATTTTTGCAAAGCACCAGAAAACTTTGCATTCAAAAATGGAGGCACCAGTGTTAAATTCATTGTGTTGTTGCTTTGTGTGCGTGCCATTTTCTTTTGTTTACGTGTGTGTAGGAAAGGGGGAAGAGTATTTGTTTGGTTTTTCTGTTTTTGATTTTTTTTGGGTTATCTGATATTGTGTGTACACCACCCAGAGTGAGAAATTTATAAATAATAAATAAATAAAATTCTATTCAAAAAATAGTCCAGCCCCCAGAACAGCCAGTGAGAACATGACCCGGCCCCCAGCGTTAAAAGGTTGAGAACCCTTGGTCTACAAGGATGGCCATGAGTCTTGAAAACTTGGCAGGTTCGGAAAATAAAGGAATAATTGAAGTTCAACATGGACCCAGGTTCCAAACAGGATATTCCTGTTTGGATCAGGATACCCAGTCTAGACTGGTATCCTCTGAGGATGTCTACAGGGCCCTGTAAATACACTTTATCCCTCTGATTTTTATTTTTTTGCAACTGTTACGAAAAACAGCCACAAGACAGATTGTGATGATTCCCAGGGAAACCTTAAACTAGCGTTTTCTTAAATTTGCTGAAAAAAAGAAACTGGGTAGCTACATTTTATGGAGGAACTTCTACCATGAAGTGTGTGGGCTGCTATCCTTAAACCTGGCTGAACTTTTTGTCTTTCTGCTTCTGGTCTTTGAGGGAGGAGATGTGTTCATTCTCTTTGAAAGGAACATATGCGCAAATGCATTACCCATGAATCCCTCTTTTTTTATGAACTGGTCTGTGTCTCTATGGTCTTTGGACTGGAAAGCAAGCCATATGAGGAAAGACTGAAGGAACTGGGCATGTTTAGCCTTGAGACTGAAAGGAGATATGGTAGGACTCTTCAAATACCTGAAAGCTAATCATAAAGAGGAAGGGAAGGATCTGTTCTCCATCATCCCAGAGTTCAGGATGCATAATAATGGGCTGAAACTACAGGAAGCCATATATAAGCTGAATATCAGGAAAACCTTCATAACTGTTAGAACAGTACAACAGTGGAACCAACTGCTCTGAGTGGTGGTGAGTGCTCCAACACTGGAAGCATCCAAGAGAGAATTGGACAACATTTGTCATATCCAAACATGACCTCAAAGCAACACTGTTTAGCACAATCTAGACCAGTCTAGGCTGGGTTAGTTGGGCCATCTAGTCCCACCCTTACTCTCTGGTTCATCCTAGTGACCAGAGTTGTTTGACAAGCAATTCTTTGCTGTCGAAAGTAAAGGATGGTAGTTTTATGTAGAGGCATTTTGTGAGAATTGAGGAGACCTTGAGGGAGAAACATGGATGGTGTTAGTTATGGGATCCTTATACAGTGATACCTCATACAACGTCCAAACTTGGTTCCACAAGTTTGGACTTTATACGGATTTGGACTTTGTATGAGGCATGCTAAATCCTAGCCGCGATGCCTCATACAACGTCCAAATCCTTGCCACGATGCCTCGTACGACGTACATTGTACTGTAACAGCACAGACTTCAGGGCAAAGTCAAGGAAACAGACAGGAAACTGACAGAACTTTAAGAAATCATTGTCTAAAGGCTAAAAACATTACAAAAACATGTCAAACAACCCTGATTGTCCAAGGACCTGAAGAATGCTGCAAAAATCCCAGGAATGCTTCTAAAAATTCTGATGAAAAAATTCAAAAAAATATATATCCAAAATCGCACTCAAAACCACTCCTAAACACTCTTCGCCTCGTGCAAAACCCACAAGAGCAATGCATGCATGTGTCCTGCCTTTTATACTGCCCAGTCACAATGCAACCTGGGAAAACCCCAATGCTTTATACAAAGTTGCATGATTTTGTATGAGGCAACTTTTTTCAAGGAATTAGGTGATGTTGTATGAATCCGATGTTGTATGAAGCGGACTTTGTATGAGGCATTAATGTATTGCTCTCACACTGAAGGCTGCCTCGAACCTACACCTGTTGAGAAAATTTACCCTCTTGTTGGTATCACTCTACCTAAGATCATGAGAGAAGCAAGAGCAGACGCTGAGAGAACTAAGCAAGAGAAGGACCCTTGACATCCTTTGAAATGGATCTGAGCCTCAAGACCACCAGCTCAGATCCAAGAAGAGCTTTATGGCAAGAACAAACATTCTTGAGGGTACACAAGAGCAAAACCAAATTAAAAGATGGAGGAAGGAGCTCACTGGGAAAGGAGCATCATTAAAGGTGGATATAGCTGAAGATCTCAATCTCCTCTATGTCATCTAGAGGACCTTGAATGGGCTGAGGGTTGGAGTCCCTAAATGCAAGACCAACATGCTCAAGTGGAGACTGCTGGCGTACAGCCACATGTGGTGTGGATATGGAGCGTCTGGCCCATTTGCTGGTCTGCCGGTTGCTGCCAGAGACATGCACCAATGAGGACTTAAATTTGGGCAATCGCAAAGCAAAGAAAGTTGCTTCATTTTGGCAGTCCAGTATTTGATCGGGACACAAAAGAACAAGAACTAAAGACTATGCCTCTTTCAAAGGTTAAAAGTTAATTGTCAAGGACTCTCCTTGAGTCAAAGGAGCCTAAATTGACAAGACCAGGTAATTTAGCTAACATTTTTCATGATGGCATTTCAGTTCTTTCAAAATGTGGCATCGATACTGGAACTCAAAGAAAATATTCCTGCCCATCCCTGACTTCCTGGCCGGATGGGAGAAGAAATTCTTTTGGCATCACACCTCCCTAGGCAAACAAGAGGCATCTTGTTCCCTTCAGTGAATTTCCGTAGCAAGGAGTACCGTTAATTTTCTCAGTTTCCCCCCACCCAATGAAGTTTTATTTAAGATTAAAACAAGGCTCGGGCGAAATGTGACCGCAAGGGCAACACAGGGGCCATGTCGTGTCTTATTACCCGATTGCCTGCGATACTAGATGGGAAACCTGATTAAAACTCCCAGGGCGTTGGAATGGTACTTTGTCAACTGGCGTGAGCTCCAGGTCCCTGTTTTCTTAAAACTATGTTTGTTGTCAGATCTGAATAATTGCCATAGCCCTTCTTCGGTAATTGGAGGATGCTGTTTAATCATTTGGGATATTCCCTGCACAAAGAGGAAGAAAAAGGAGGGAGGGAGAAAGGGGTGGGGGAAGAGAGAAAGAGAGAAAGACAGAGAAACTTTAAGAAGAAAAAATGTGTTCGGACTACAATTCCCATCCTTTCTTGGTTCATAGAAACAGAATCATAGAATAACTGAGTTGGAAGAGGCTTTTTAGGCCATTGAGTCCCACTCCTTGTTCAAGGCAGGAATCTGGATCCAAGCAGATATGGCAGATGGCTATCCAACTGCCTCTTGAACATACCTGTCAAGTATCCTGTTTTGGCCGGGATTTCCCGTAATTCACTGAACTTTCCCGCCACCATCCCGTAATTGGAATGGCCAAGAAAGGGGTTACTGCACATGCGCGCATGCACAAAGTGGTTTCTGCGCATGCACGAAGGGTTTCTGCGTATGCACGCATGCACGAAGGGGTTACTGCGCATGCGTGAATGGGTTACTGCACATGCACGAACACGTTACTGTGCGTGTGTGTGCCGATGCCCGGAAACCTTCCCTTATTTTCATCGCCCCAACTTGACATGTATGCTCTTGAATGCTTCCAATGTTGGAGCGCTCATCACCACTCAAGGCAGTTGGTTCCAGTTGTTGTACTGCTCTAACTGTTAAGACGTTTTCCCTAACATTCAGCCTATATCTGGCTTCCTGTAGTTTGAGCCAGTTATTACACATCATGCACTTCATCTTTATGGTTATCTTTCGGGTATTTGAAGAGTGTTACTATCCTATCCACTCTCAGTCTCCTTTTCTCAAGGCTCAGTTCCTTCAGTCTTTCCTCCTAGGGCTTGGTTTCCGGTCCTCTGATCATCCTTGTTGCCCTTCTCTGAATCTGCTCTAGTTTGTTTGCATCTTATCGTAAAACAGGGTGCCCAGAATTGGAGACAGATGTGGTCTAGCTGGTGTTGAATAGAGAGAGACTAGTAACTCACAGGTTTTTGTATATCAGAAAACAAAAGCAAATAAAAACACTGCAGCACTTTAAAGACTAACTGCTATATTTTTACTGTGAGCTTTCGTGGATCAAGTCCACTTCTTCAGACATAGGAGTGAAATTTCCAGGCATGGTTTATATACACCAGATACCAAGGTAAATAGGTAAAAGTAATGAGGTAAAGAGGTTACAAGGTAAAGAGGTAAAGACTAATCCAGCAGAATGACAGATAAGCATGCATATCAATATAGCTTCCTACCTAGGGGTCGCAAAGGGTCGGAGTCGACTGTGCGACTGAACAACAACAACAACTAGCAGTAACAAATGATCTATGGTTTCTTATTCAGATTAGTTTTAAATGTCCCCTTTTCTATCTTAAAAGTGTGAAGTTGCAAAGCAGATAATGTGCTAATGTGTTTAACCTCTTATTGTGTGAGCACATCCTGTTGTGCTCATGTTGTAAAAGAGAAATTTGCAGGTAAGTTAGTGAAGATGGCATAATCCATCAAAATGTAGTACAACATACAGCAGCATATAGCAATCTGTGTATCAAATGTGATAATGCCACTGATTTTGAAGACTGCACTTCTGTTAGGCAAGGTAAAGGTCACCCTTGCTCGAAAGCCAATCGTATCTGACTCTAGGGTTCAGTGCTCATCTCTGTTTCAACGCCGAAGAGCCAGTGCTGTCTGGGTTTGCAGACGTTTCTGTGGTCATGTGGCAGGTATGACTAGACAATGGAGTGCATGGAATGCTGTTTACCTTCCCACCGAAGTGGTCCTTATTTATCTACTTGCAATTTCTTGCATTCGAACTGCTAGGTTGGCAGGAGCTGGGACAGAGACGGGCGCTCATTCCATCCTGCAGTACTCAGGAATCGAACTGCTGACCTCCCGTCTTCCAGTCAGCGTCTTAGCCACTTGAGCCACTGCAGCTTAAAACAGCATTGGTCTTTTTTACAGCCACATCGCACTGTTGCCTCAATTTGGGTTTATAATCTACAACAATTCCAAGATCCTTCTCGGTTGTAGGTTCTCCAAATGTGGACTGATAAAGTGACTATCCTCTTCCTTGGGTGATTCTTGTACCCTCCCCAATCATCTTCAGCCCTCCCAGGTGCTGGAGGGATTGGTTTGCAATGAGAGACTCTTTGCTCTGTGAAACCACAGGTGTGAGACAAGCGCTCCGGTGTTTGCGGCCTTCAGCATGAATTAACAGACTGCTCTTTTCAGATGGCTGAAGGTACATATGGGTCCAGCCTTTGATCTTAATGCATGTCACATAGAATCATGTTCTTGGATGGGGCTTCAAAGGAATGAGTAAACACCTCCTCTGTTCCCTTGAGCTGAAGCTAAATCTATCTTCACCACACACACTACAAAATGCATTGGGTTGATGGGAGTAAAAGAAGAGAAATCCATTTATGCCTTGAAAGGTATATTCTTTTTTTTTGTGTGTGTCCAGATCAAACTTTGGACTGCCAAAATGAAGCCACTTTCTTGGCTTTGTCATTGGTCAAAATTAAATCTTCATCGGTATATGTTTCTAGCAGTAATTGGCAGACCAGAAAATGAGCTGGATTCTGTATCTCTCCACATTCACACAGCATGCTGTAGTCCGCCAGCAGCCCCCACTTAAGCATGATGGTCTTACATTTATGGACTTCAATCTTCAGCCTATTCAGGGTCCTCCAAGCAATGTAAGAGAGGTTGAGTTCCTCAGCCATATCCTCCTTTAATGTTATTCTTTGCCCATGGGTGTATGAGGTATATGAGATATTACTATATAGTTTAGCACCATATCCTTTTGGCTGGGGATGATGGAAGTTGCAGTCAGGGGTGGGCACCATATATGTACAGGAAGATTGGATCAATCAAGCAGTTTCCAGTCATCAACCTCCCACTGGTTTACAGACAAGAGGAATGTGTTGGAGAATCGAACTTAAACTTGTTAGCATCACGTCCAACAGGTTCTCGAAACCTTTTGGTTCTAGATCAGTGTTTCCCAAACTTTGGGCTTTGGACTTCAATTCCCAGTAGCCTAAGTCAGTGCATTGGCTGATCAGTGCTTTGGAGAATTGACTTAGGCTTCTGGGAACTGAAGTCCAAAAACCAAAGATTGGGAAACACTGGTCTAGATGTTTGAGAAGCTCTTCCATGTCCCATTGGCCACGGCCCTAATTGTGGCCCTCATGAAGTCCTGGTTGAAGGTACATATGGGTCCAGCCTTTGATCTTAATACATGTCACATAGAATCATGGTCTTGGATGGGCCTTCAAAGGAATGAGTAAACGCCTCCTCTGTTCCCTTGAACTGAAGCTAAATCTCTCTTCACCACATGCTCTCCAAGGGGTGGGCAGTAACATCATAAGAACAACCCTGGTATTGCTTCCAGTGTTACCACAGGGTGTCCATCAGTCCAAAAAAGACTGGAAAGAGAATGATGTCTCTCTTCTCCTTTGTCAGGAAAATATATGGAGCCAGCCCTGGTTTATCTCCATAACACGTCAAATAAAATGGCGTCTCTCTGACACTCCAAAGACATATGGGGCCGGTGGCAACCAGCTCATGTGCCATCCAGAGGTACTTGGAGAAGGAGTGGGGAAAAAGAATAATTACAAAAGGAATAAAACTGATTTAAAATGACGGTGAGAGAAATGACAATGGTCGAAAAATGGATTCTGCCGAGCATGACGCCACGTGCTGGAGAAAAATGGGGTTGGAGCGATATGACTTTGTAGCAACGCTCTCTAATCCTGCTTAATCCCCTGCAAAGCGGCGATGGCAACCACTGCTTTCTGGTGACTGTCCTCCCTCCCCCCAAAAATAACCCCTACCCTTTTAGCCATTTTCATTGCACAGTTTGATGGTTGCCACCACCAGAAAGAAGCATTCAGGCCTCCGGAAACTAATCCCAGGGAAGGAGGCCAGCTAGACTGGAAGGCCCTGGGTGGAAATTTTAAAAATGCGGTTAAGCTTTGACACGTTATATGCAGATGGGGACATATGTATGATGTCTATGTTTTAAAAAAGCAAGCCTGGGGCTGAAGTTTTTGGAACAGAGTCTCAGAGATGTTTAGAAAACCCCCCAAACCCTTCCTTCTTTAAACAGCACAGTGGGTGACCTTCATTTCCAGTCATAGCGCTCGCTTCTACGAAATATTTAGCCCAGTTTGTTTGATGTAGCTATTTATTTAATTATTGTCTCTCAAAGTTTCAAATCCTTCTGAGGTTGGTAAAATGAGTACCTGGCATGTCAGGGGCAAAATGTTAATTAATTAGTGCACTGCCAAGAGAGTGCATTAAGTGCTATGGGGTGGTTGATAAATGTGATCGCTTTGCTTTTGCTTTATTCCTTTATTCAGACTTCGCGGAGCTTCTTTGAAGTGTTACAAGGACCAGCTGAATCAAACCATGAAGGTGTCAGGTATAAACAGTGGTGGGATTCAGTCGGAATGCCACGGTATGCTCGTACCGGTAGTAGAAACTCTGGCTGACCCAACCGGTTGCCTGAGCCTCAGGTCGTAGGCTTGCGCCTGCCTCCTGTACCGGTGGTGCAGCCTCCCTGGGCTGCCCCCATCTGGTTGCTACAGCCACCCAGACACATGGCCATGCCCACACAGTCACATGGCCATATCCAGCATCACCTGGCCACCTGGCTACACCCACCCTGACACATGATCACATGGCCATGCCCACCATGCCACACCCACAGAGTAGGTAGCAAAAATTTTTGAATCCCACCACTGGGTATAAACCCACAAACTTGGGAGTCAGTGGCCAAAGATCACCCACTTTGGCACCAAACCATCTCTGCTGCTACAGTTCATTTTGAAGAGGAATGCCGCAGACATGAAGCGGCTAAGCGGCAAACATGAAAGGTTTGTCAAACTCAACTATGCCCTCCACCATCTATTCTGTGTACTGTGTGTGGTCTCATGTTTCATGCCAGGATCACTTTATTGAGTCACCAGAGACACATCCATCAGCTGAGAAAATGATTTCCAGGGAAAATGTATGCTTGGATACAAGTAGCATTGTTTTCCCCATGTTTATCGTTTTATTCACATCAATAGAACATCTGCTATTACTCTCATAACAGATCCTCTCCACCCCCTGTTCTTTTTAAAGGAAGTGTAGGAGGTGAAATTACATGTTACATGTTACATTCCTTATGAAGTCACTTCAAACATATCCAGCCCATCCACCCACAAAAACCAATGGAGAGGATGCATATTGGTTTCTGGCATGTATCAAGAGCAGTAAAATGTGGCCTCTCCTTTTTTGACTTGTCCACTGTTTGGAACATGTGGTGTGCCACTAAAATGGTGAAAAACAGGAACCACATCAGCCCAGGTTGCCTAACATTGGCATATCACTGGCATGTCAACATCTCTTCTGCAATTTAGCCACAAATACAATACATGTCACCAATGTGGAGAACATGGCATTAATTGTGATCAACAGGCTTCTTCCACAGTGGTGTGAATTTCATAGGTTGCCTTAGAAATCTTAATTATGTTAAAATGCCAGGTCATTTCAACCAAACCAAACCAAACCAAACCAAACCAAACCAAACCAACCAAACAAACAAAAACAGAGCATGGCAAAAAGTAAATTATGTGATAATCAGACATTTTCCCTAGCTAATGGAGCACCAATTCAAAATTGATGTTTAGTGTAGCATCTAGCTTGAGTTTAAATTGCAATAACAAATGTAATAGAGACCTGCTGCTGTATTTCTCCTTGGCTACCAAAACTCATTGGAGATAGTGGGGAGAGAACTGAAAAAAAACCCATAGCTTAGATAGCACACTTACCTTTTTTTTTTTTTTAAAAAAAGCCTTTTTTGGGTTGCTACAAGTTGGGTTCAACCTGATAGCACACAGTAAAGATAAAGGTTTCCCTTGCTCGAAAGCCAGTCATATCTGACTCTAGGGTGCAGTGCTCGTCTCTGTTTCAAAGCTGAAGAACCAGCGCTGTCTGCATTTGCAGACCTTTCCGTGGTCATGTGGCAGGCATGACTAGACACCGGAGCGCACTGAACGCTGTTTACCTTCCCACCGAAGTGGTCCCTATTTATCTACTTGCAGTTTCTTGCTTTCAAACTGCTAGGTTGGCAGGAGCTGGGACAAAGACGGGAGCTCATTCTGTCCTGCAGTCCTCGGGAATCGAACTGCTGACCTCCTGCCTTCCAGTCAGTGTCTCAGCCACTTGAGCCACCGCACAATGCACATGTAAAAGCAACTGGCAAGCATTTTCTGTTGTGAATTTGGCCTACTTGACTTCTTGACCTGCAGCGGTTTCCCAATGGGATTTATGCCAACTGCATTAGGTTGGCGGACATAATCCATATCACTTGGGCCACTGTCATTTGAATCCACAGATAGGACTGAACAGGGATGGAAGTGGTGTCATAAGAATCAGGTTAGAGTGGTTTCTCTGGCTGGTGTTTTCTTTTCTACATCTGCTTATCCAGACATGTTTTGACCTGTGGGTTTCTCCCTCCGGAGATGATTCAGCGGCAGAATTTACGGTTCCTCACACATCTACACACAGCTGTTGTCTATTTTCTTTTTTTTCTTCCCTGGTCAACCCATAGTGCTTACATCTATGTAGCGCAGGGGTTCTCAACCTATGGCCTGGGGCCCAGATGCAGCTCACGACACCATTTCATGTGGCCCCACACCGTCTCTGTCACACCTGGAAATGCCATGTGTGATAGGTAGGGCAAAATGGCCATCTGCCCCCAAAGCTGTCTGAGGGAGCATGATCCGGCCCTCAGTTTGAAAAGGTTGAGAATCCCTGATGTAGTGTCTTTGACAGGGTATTTCTAGACGTTTCCTTTTAATCATTAAAGGCAGGCTTGCTTGGTGGAGGTGGATCTGTCTGGTTTCTCTTTATAAGTCTTCTTCTCAAATATCTGGCTTTTTCGGCTCAGATGGAAAATGCAAAGCATACCTGCAGGCCATGTCTGGCTTTCTTGTCAAGCTATGGATAGAGGCTTGGTTTTTCCCATGACACCAAAGAAAGAGGATAGCTTAAACTATGATTGAAATAAGAGAATCTGTCAAGATAACCCAAACTGAGAACTGAATGTAGCTCCAATTCAGCTTCGATAGTCAACTTTCCCCCAAAAAACAGCAAATGATAACTGGGCAGGTGGTACCGCTTCAGGTATTATTAGATAGCTTAGTGGTTAAGGCAGTGGACTGCAGTGGCTCAAGTGACTATGATGCTGACTGGGAGGCGGAAGGTCAGCAGTTCGACTCCCGAGTACTGCAGGACGGAATGAGCTCCCGTCTTTGTCCCAGCTTCTGCCAACCTAGTAGTTTGAAAGCAAGAAATTGCAAGTAGATAAATAGGGACCACTTCAGTGCTCCGGTGTCTAGTCATGCCTGCCACATGACCACGGAAACGTCTGCAGAAGCAGACAGTGCCGACTCTTCAGCTTTGAAACAGAGATGAGCACTGAACCCTAGAGTCGGATACGACTGGCTTTTGAGCAAGGGAGACCTTTACCTTACAAATTCATATTATTACTGCAGTCTCACCACTTTCCCTGGCTCTTTGTAATTCCCAGGGATCAAGTGTATCTCATCGGAAATCATTTTCAATACATAACTCATCCTTAATAGTTTATTTATTTTATGTATTTATTTATGGCATTTTAGACCACGTGATTTAGTGTAGAGACATTATTCTGAGTAGACATATAACAAAATTACAAACGCATACCTAGTCTGGACGGGATGGATACAAACCCAAGACATGTAGGATTAGAAAGCCCTATCAAGAGTGAGAACATCCTATTTAGGGCCTTTGCCATCTTCTTGAAACCATGGATGGAGTGGGAAAGTCTGACAAATCTCTACTGGTTGACTGGTAAGGTCTGATGAATCTCTACTGGTTGATTGGGGAGGTCTGGTGACACTCTACTGGTTGACTGGAAAGGTCTGATGAATCTACTGGTTGACTGAGAAGGTCTGATGAATCTCTACTGGTTGACTGGGGAGGTCTGATGAATCTCTACTGGTTGACTGGGGAGGTCTGATGAATCTACTGGTTGACTGAGAAGGTCTGATGAATCTCTACTGGTTGACTGGGGAGGTCTGATGAATCTCTACTGGTTGACTGGGGAGGTCTGATGAATCTCTACTGGTTGACTGGGAAGGTCTGATGATTCTCTACTGGTTGACTCGGTAGGTCTGACAAATCTCTACTGGTTGACTGGGGAGGTCTGATGAATCTACTGGTTGACTGAGAAGGTCTGATGAATCTCTACTGGTTGACTGGGGAGGTCTGATGAATCTCTACTGGTTGACTGGGAAGGCCTGATGATTCTCTACTGGTTGACTGGGTAGGTCTGACAAATCTCTACTGGTTGACTGGGGAGGTCTGATGAATCTCTACTGGCTGACTGGGGAGGACTGATGAATCTCTGCTTGTTGACTAAAAAGGTTTAATGAATCTCTACTGGTTGACTGAGAAGGTCTGACAAATCTCTTCTGGCTGATGGGGGAGGTCTCACAAATCTCTACTGGTTGACTCTTTCAAAGCAATGCTGTCACCAGCAAGAAATTGTGACTCTTGGAAGAAATTCTTTTCATCTCTCTTGAAGTGGCTACCCATAGTATCATTGGCAGTGATCATCAGGAGAGATGGGGGGGGGGGGAGATCTAGAAAGATGTTCCAACAGGTAAAGAGGTCCCAAACCACTAAGGGCTTTAATGGTCAACACCCAAACTTTGAACTTGGCCTGGTAAACATGAACGGCCAAGGCAGCAAAATTGGGGAGACATGATTGAACTTTCTTACCCCGGTAAATCAATCTGGCCCCCACATTCTGCACCTGCTGAATCTTCCATAAGACTTTTACGGGCAGCCCCATGTAGAGAGCATTACAGTATCCGATTTTTGAGATTATCAATCTGTGGAACAAAGTCATTAGGGATTTTCTGTCCAAGCTGGGATGCAGCTGGGAAATCTCCTGCAGCTGGACCAAGACAGCTCAGGCCATGGCAGATATTTGTAGATAGTTCAGTTTTGGGTTCTACAAAGTACAGATTGCATTTCGCAAGACAGCAAGTGAAAAACTTCTGCACCGATTGATAGGAAGGGTTTCCTCAAATAGATTGTTTTGCTGCTGTTGTTAGAACTACAAAGCAGGAAATAAATCTTGCTGAAGCTTGTAATCTAAATCATGCACAATGAACGCTAAGGGTTTTATAATATGCACAAAAAGTCAACTGGATTAAAGGATCAAGGGAGAGGGTTTTTTCCCCTCCTTTATTTTAGATCAAGCATTCAAGAGTTTAGGCTTGACAGAGGATATCCTGATGTGAACTCATTAAGAAGAATTATGTAGGATTTCATCGACGCAGATAAATATATATATATACATACATTGAGTGCTTTAACAGAGAATTCAGTGCTTCTTCCCATTATACAGGCAGGATTGGACCCTAAATGAGGTGACTTTGGTTGAAACTGTCTTATGGATCTGAAATGAATTAATGTTCTACAGATGTGTGAATGAATAGCTGCCTTTCAAATATAGCTGGTGCTTACCTCCTGACATAGCTGTCAAGTATCCCTTATTGGCTGGGAAAACCCCTTATTTTACCCACTTTCCTGCTGTCATCCCTTATTAATTAGACTGCAATGCCCTATTGCCACCATTGGAGGGCAGCACAGGATAAGCATAGCTGTCAAGTATCCCTTATTGGCCAGGAAAACCCCTTATTTTACCCTTTTTCCTGTCCCCATCCCTTATTTAGACTGCAATGCCCTATTGCCACCATTGGAGGGCAGCACAGGATAAGCATAGCTGTCAAGTATCCCTTATTGGCCAGGAAAACCCCTTATTTTACCCTCTTTCCTGTCCCCATCCCTTATTTAGACTGCAATGCCCTATTGCCACCATTGGAGGGCAGCACAGGATAAGCATAGCTGTCAAGTATCCCTTATTGGCCGGGAAAACCCCTTATTTTACCCTCTTTCCCGCCGTCATCCCTTATTAATTATACTGCAATGCCCTATTGCCACCATTGGAGGGCAGCACAGGATGAGCATAGCTGTCAAGTATCCCTTATTTGCCGGGAAATTTCCCTTATTTCTAAATCCAAAACTTGACAGGTATGCCTCCTGATGAACTGCTGTCGGTAAACAAAAGGAAGTTAATTTGAAAATTACAGGCAGTTTAAAAAAGCAACTCTTTCACTGCATCACAAAAAAATTAATATTGTCTGCTACTAGGTCTAATCCATGTGTCCTATACTAAATCAAGTACGCTGGATCCAAATCTGAAGTACAATTCTGCCTAGGATGTCAGGATCTTGAGTTAGCAAATCTCACCCTCTTGGTTAGGTTCTTGCGTTGATCACGCGCGGTATATTTGGCATAAATGTAGCTAAAATTGTCTAGTTTATTAACACAGCTGCACCTACTCATCTTTAGCTCAAAACAGACTCACTATGGCCTAGCTATACTATCCAATAAAATGATTTCGCACTGGAGACAAACCCTTGGCCCATCTCGCCTTATATACCTATTTCTGACTTCAGCTCACTGACTTGTTTGGACATGCCCAGCTGCTGCTGGAAAATGCATGCCACCAGGGGACGTGATTCAGCTCAGGCGGCAACAGGCATAGTGGTAGCTGCAACTGTTATAACGTTCCCATGTAAAAATACATTACCCAATTACCAACTGTTTGAACAGCTATAACACACCTTAAAATCTGTACGTGATAGGCAAATTCTGAGTTCAGATTTGGAATCAGCACACTCGATATCATGTAAATCACATGTGTTATTCCCACTAGCAAAATTGTTGTTGCGTCCAAATAAATCATTGTTCAAGTCCAAATAAATTTACAGGGCAAGGAACTAGCTATTTGTGATAAACCTGCTTTTGGGAAAAAAATTGTTATAGTCCCTTTGGAAAACAGGATTATTAAGTGACATCTGTTGTCTGCAGAGAGCACACATACCAGTGTTTTAATTATACATTGTAAAAATGGCAATTTTATTAATTACATGTTTTCAGTGTTAAAGATTAACAGCATAGAGTCAACCTTCCAATGTTTATTATTTTACTTTTAAAAACATTAAACCTAATGTTCCTCATTTTTTTTTCCCCAGAGGGTTATGCCAACCTTTTCATAGGATCACAGCTGTAAGGGGCTTATGAGACCATCGGGTCCAACCCCCTTCTCAATGCAGGAGTGCAAATCAGAACAGATCTGGCTAGGGAAATAGCACTGCAAGAAAAGTATATAAAGGAGATTTTATTGTGAGTTCAGTCCTGATGGGCCCCAGGTTGACTCAGCCTTCCATCCTTCCAAGGTGGGTAAAATGAGTACACAGCATGTTAGGGGCAAAATGCTAACTACCTTGTGAACCACCCAGAGAGTGTACTAAACACTATGGGGCGGGATATAAGTTTACTTGAAGAATTAAAGAATTATGGGATAAGGCTATAAATGATAAATTGGCATGCGAGTTAAAATTTTAAAAAAGGTCTGGTAAAGGCAAATGATTGAAAAGATTTTTTGGGGTGGTGGTGGTGGTTACTGGTTATCTATTGGTTAAGAGAAAGGGGTATGAAACCAGGTCAAGAAACATATAGTTTTGGGAAATAGGAGGCGAGTTGAATTATGTGGATTGTATGAGCAATATAGACCGCCCCGGGTGATGGGTGCACAAGTAGAATTGTATTTTATTTGAATTTGTGTATTGTATTACATACTCTATTTTTTCTTTCTTTTGTTTTAGTAATGAAATAAAAGACTATTAAAAAGATAAGTGTGATTGCTATTTGATTGCATCTGCACAGGTACACAGAAGTGGCCAAACGGTGTGGCAATGTTCAAAGATAGGAAATCCGTTTGAGGCTTGAATATGTAGTAATATAATATAATGTTTTATTCTGGTAGTTAATATATTCAGTATCTTCCAGTAGAGCAATACAACAAGTCCAATACATTGTGAAAGTCAACCGGTATGCAGACTCTTTCAGGAGAATTTCCCTTCATCAGACAACTTGACTTGCTAACTTTCCAATATCTGAAAATATATACAATATATATATAAAAATTAATTCTGAACTGGAATATTGCTACTGAGCTAAATATAAAAGAGAAACCCACCTGGATATATAACATTTAGTTTTCAAAGGGTATCTTGTTTTCATGTTGCATCCAAACCTCTTTTCGTTTATTCATTTTGGGCTGTGGATGTTACTGTCTCAAAATATTACTCCCCTTATAAATCCTGCTGATAGGAAACCAGGTGTGCATAATCTAGCATTCCCCTCCCATGCCTCCTAATTGACTAAATATATGAATAAACGAAAAGAGGTTTGGATGCAACATGAAAACAAGATACCCTTTGAAAACTAAATGTTATATATCCAGGTGGGTTTCTCTTTTATATTTAGCTCAGTAGCAATATTCCAGTTCAGAATTAATTTTTATATATATATTGTATATATTTTCAGATATTGGAAAGTTAGCAAGTCAAGTTGTCTGATGAAGGGAAATTCTCCTGAAAGAGTCTGCATACCGGTTGACTTTCACAATGTATTGGACTTGTTGTATTGCTCTACTGGAAGATACTGAATATATTAACTACCAGAATAAAACATTATATTATATTACTACATATTCAAGCCTCAAACGGATTTCCTATCTTTGAACATTTGATTGCATCTGGGCAGGTTATCCTGCTATGGTACTAGAGTAGTCCCTACTGCCAGCGACTCAATACTGAATGTCAGGCGGTGGTTAACTAACCTGACCACCCTGAAGCATACCTGTCAACCAGCGGCTCTGAAAAAACGGGACCTACGCACATCGCTTGTGCTCAGGTTGCTTTCCACGCATGCGTGGAAGGGTTTTACCCCTTCCAGGCATGCGCGGAAGCGCTACGCCGCTTGTGCAGCCCCTATGCAAACGGCGTAGCGCTTCCGCGCATGCGTGGAAGGGGTAAAACCCTTCCACACATGTGCAGAAGTGCTACACCGCTTGCTTAGGGCTGTGCAAACGGCATAGCGCTTCCATGCATGCACAGAAAGCGTTCCCCCCGCTGCCAAATTATGGGGTTTTGGCAGCGCCGGGCGGGTTATGACTTCAATGGATGTCAAATTACGGGGTTTTCCCGGCCAAATCGGGATGGTTGACAGGTATGCCCTGAAGACTAACAGCCTTGCGTGTCGAAGTCCACAGGGAAGGGTGATGGTCCCCAAATGGATTAAACCCCACTTGAAACCATCTTGATGGAGGGCAACAGCCTCATCCATCCTGGCCTGGGGCTGAGGAGGACTTGGTGTGCCAAAAAGGCTCAGGACCAGAAAGTGACTCACAGAACTGGATCAGTGGTACTCTGGGTGTCATGCTGCGATGCGGAAGGCAGATGAAAGGCCACTGTATTATATTCTCAGGACAGTCTTCATGGCTGATCACCATGAGGATCACCCAGTATTCAGATTTGGATACGGCAGAAGAAGAAGATTGCTATTGCTAATCCAGGAACACTCCAGTGGGCTATGCGCTGGATTTCTGCAGTGCAACTGTTTCATTCATCTTGTGATTTTTGTACTTCAAGCATGCAGACTGCTGGCTCTAGAGGTCTTCAAGTTGACAATTGCTGATTTATTAATGCCACCTCTGATGAGCGGGTGTTTGCTTGTACGTTATGTGTGTCCTGTGCAAATAAGATTTATAGGATGTATCCAGGGCATGGCATTAACAAAGATAAGATTAGATGGCTCTGCTTTTTGCAAAGAGATCACAATCCGCCGCCGCAAAGAACATTCACATAGATAGAGTCTATCTATTTTGCAGCCCACGATTATATCCAGTCTGTGGATTACATGTCATAGAGGAGAGGCTACAGAGCCATTAAATAAATGAGGTCTGCTAGAGATTGGATGGTAGAGGTGACTTCTGGTCTGTTATGCCAGGGTGGGGCATGTGCAGTAGGGTACTCACAAAGTAAATACTCATAAAATGAAACCATTTACAAACATTTAAACTTAATTAAAAAGCAGGCAGGTAAATAAGACCATAGTAAATGGCTATAAAGGACAGCTATCTGTCATATCTGTTTTGACTCAGATTCCTGCATTGAACAGGGTGTTGGGCCCGATGGTCTAAACAGGCATTCTCAACCTACAGCCCATGGGCCAGACTCAGCCCCCGAAGCCATTTCATCAGACCTGAGCTGCCCTCGCCAAACCAGAACTGGAAAAAACTGTGTGACGCGCATGCACAGAATGCTGCTAAATGCATTCTGCATGGCGTGCATTTTACTTCCGCTTCCGTGTAGGAGGAACCACATGACCGGCCCAATCAGCTGCCCAGGAGGTGTGGTCAGGCCCATGGCCTGAAACCATTGAGTATCGCTGGTCTAAAAGGTGGCTCCTTCCAACTAAGTTATTCTTTAACAGTGGTCGGCGACCTATGGCCCATGGGTTGGATCTGGCCTGCTGGCTGAAGTCTTCCATGCCCTTGCTCCTGCTCTTGCCACCGTTGGATGTGGCATAAACAGCCATAAACAGTCGTAAAACGCATCCATGACTGTCGTAAAGACATTTATGACAGTCACGGATGCATTTACTGCTGTCATAAATGCATTTACAACATCAGGGACGTGTTTTACAGCAGCATTTGCAATGGGGGCGGCACCAGTCTGGCCCCCTCAACTATCTGAGGGAGCATGTCCCAGCCCCGACTTAAAAAGGTTGGCACACCCTGTTCTATAATTCTGTGCTTAGAAGATTGCTGTGAAGGAAGCAGCAGGATGAGACCATTCTCTCAGAAGAGAAGGCCATGTTAAGTGTCAGATCATAGGAGACAACAATGGAAAAGGAAGTGAAGACAAGACTTGTAGGAAGGGAAGGTCCTCTATAACAAAATAAGATTAAAGCAAAGCAATCAAAATTCTATACCACCCCAAAGCGCTTAGTTCACTCTCTGGGTGGTTCATAAACTAATTAACATTTTGCCCCCAACATGATGGGGACTCATTTTACCAACCTTGAAAGGATGGAAGGATGAGTCAACCTTGTGCCTGGTCCGGATTGAACTCACAAATTTTCGGTTGCAGGACAGCAGTTTAACCACCGTGCCATCGGGGCTCCATTACAACATTTATTTTAGCATATGGCATTTGCACACATTGAGTCACCATATAACAAGAAAGAAACTATATATAAACTATATAAAACCAAGCATTAATTTATAAACAAACATCTAAACAATTATATATTCAATTGTACCAGGAGTCACCCTTAAAAAATCTTCTCTACTGCCCACATATGCTCTAAAGCTTCATCTATATTAAAGCAAAGGTGTGGGTTCGGTGTCTGGAATGAAATGCCGCACCCCTTGACCAAACAACACGAGATTCGACACACATGTACCTTGCACACGTGAGCAGGTCACTGTCAGAGGCCAGAAGCCCATGGGGGGGAGGGGGGTTGCCCCCTAAATTGATCTCCAAAGGGGGGTATATTCGACAGGAAGGTTTGTGTCTGCCCAATGCTAGGCCAACTGGGGGGGATTGTGATATCATCACCGAGCTCACATCACAGGCCCACCTCCTGGCCAGTGGGTTTTCCAGGCAACACTGGCACTCAGCTAGCCAGGTTGGGACCACCCGGGTGAAGCCGGGCACCCCTGCTAGTTGTTGTATAATATCCATTACCAACAAGCAGGTAGAAATTTAATTTAATTTAATTTAATTTTTCAATTTGTATGCCGCCCCACTCGCAGAGCGACTCTGAGTGGCTAACAAAGTAAAACACAATATCACAATTACAGTACCAAATATCAAGTCATAAGCATTTCAGAAACATTACAGCGAATATCCCAACCACCATCATAAAACTTCAACCCATCCCCACCCACACCAATTAAAAATCCAGTTAAAACTTTAAAAAAGCATGAGTGATTCCTACTCTGAATGAGCCAGTGGGGGGTGGTAGCTACTCCCTCTCCACCTCCCACTGGCTCAGGTAGTGAGGCTAGGAGGGCAGTAGTGGTTACTATGCTGATATTGATGACCAAAATGTCACAAAGACAACAGTTCAAGACCTGAGAGCTGTATAATGGAGTGAGCTCCAGTCATCTTTCCCAGCTCCTGCCAACTTAGCAATTAGAAAGCGAGAAATTGAAAGTAGATAAAACAGGAGATCAGTGATGGCAAAACCTTGGCACTTCAGATGTTCTTGGACTTCAATTCCCAGAAGCTCCAGTATGATGATCAGGGCTTCTGGGAATTACAGTCCAAGAACATCTGGAGTGCCAAGGTTGACCATCACTGCAGTAGATAAACAGTAACTGTGTACAAAAATAGGTGGATACATTTCTGTATTGGGGGGTGGAATTTTAGGATATGAAGGGAAGGGAATCTTGAAAATGGAGACAAAACAGACGTAGAAGGCGAATTCCAAAGGAGTTTGGAGAAACAGAACAAAGATTATAACCTAACAAGACTTTCTCAACGCAGTTTCTGACCTAGAGGGACATGGCTGACTGTTATTGAAAGGAAAACGGACTAAAAAAAGATGTCCCAACTAGCTCCTTGTCATGTATTTTGCAAAGATAAACATTTTACTTTTCCAGGAAAAAAAAATCTATTGCATTTGCAGTGATGTTTCCCACTATTTTATTTCCATATGCGTATGTACTATGCTCCTACCTTGATATTTTATGGCTAGGCTTTGGGAAGTTGGACTTCTTTGTTAACACCACCACCCCGCCCCTGGTTTGGTCTCCTGTTAAGAAAAATAAGATCTTTATTAAGGTGACATTTATTGTTGCTCTGAGCAAAAAAATAAAAAAAAAATTCCTTAACAAATTTGGTCTCTAACTTTTATCTCAACCAAACACTGTAAATTTTATTAAACATTTTATCACTGTGCTCTTTCCTGGGGGGGAAAAAAAGCTGTGTAAGCCTCACCCAACTGTAACAAGGGGGAAAATGCATTAAGGATGTTGGGGTGGCCTATTGTTTGGATACCAGTTGTTTCAATGAAGCATATAATAATATTGGCTTAAATCCAGTTTTCCATCCCAAATAGAGTCAATGAAGATTACAAATATGTGCACTTGTCATTCAACGTCCAAAATCCTATTGCTTAGTGTAGTAAATTGCATTAGAGTCGGTCCATTGAACCAATTCCTCCATAGGTTTTATTGCTCCAAATGGGCCTACTCTAACTAGATGGCGGAGCATATGGAACACTGTTAGCTTTCCTGCCGAAGCAGTACCTATTTATCTACTTGCAATTTCTTGCTTTCAAACTGCTATGTTGGTAGGAGCTGGGAAGGACGGGAACTCACCAGTGGTGGGCTGGCCCATTGGGCTACAGGGACTCAGCATGGCCCCTCCCCCAGGCCCCCAGTACCATGGCCGCCCCCCCCTTGGGTGCCAATCCAAAAAGCCAAGTTGAGCTGTGATGCCTGGAACAATCGAGCAAATGCTTCCTCTGCCTGCCTTTCTCCTCCTGTGCTGGCAAAGATAAGATTATAAAAGCAGCTCCATTGATAGCAGAGCTACCGTGGCTTAGATGTTGCAATTTTGTCTTGTAAGCAGGAGGTTGTTGGTTCGAATCCCCAGAGGGGATTAGAAATTGAAATTGAAATTAGAAGTCGAGTCAGAACGTATATATTTAGTTAGGGTTAGACGCCCTCATCACTCCCTGTCCAGCGCCCTTTTAGCGTGGCCAGCACGGCCCTGGAACACACTCCATGGCACATATGCTAAGACAGATCAAACAGCCACAAACTGCAGTGATGAACTGATAGTAATTTAAGAGGTCATCATTTGTATTCCGTGTCATGCCCCAGCTGGGTAATGATGTAAAATCATCATCATCATCATCATCATCATCATCATCATCATCATCATCATCATCATCATCATCATCATCATCATCATCATCATCATCATCATCCAAGCATTGCATTTTTAACAATTTGCCCCCATAATAAAAAAATATGTACGGTAACTTACTTTGGGTTTGTTGTTGTCGTTTTTCAGTTGCATAGTCGAATCCGACCCTTTGTGACCCCATGGACCATCGCATGCCAGGCTCAGCTCTACGCCCATTGCTTCAACAATGCCATCTAGCCATCTCATCCTCTGCCACCCCCTTCACCTTTTGCCTTTGATCTTTCCCAACATTAAGGCCTTCTGAAGTGAGTCCTCTCTTCTCATTTGGTGGCCAAAGTGCTTTAGCTTCATCTTTAATATTTGTCCTTCCAAAGAGGATATACTTGTACAGTGCAACCTCATACAACAATCACCCCGTATAGCAATGAAATCGCATAACAATTAGGTTTGGGGGGCAAATGGCATCCCACGTAACAATTTTCCCTATGGAAAAAAATCGTACAACAAATTTTCAATGGGAAAAACCACTTAGCAAAAAAAATTATCATTGTATGATGCATCCCATAGGGGAAATCGCTATACGATGCGCGTATCATATAGCAATTGTTTCGTACAACAACGAGCCCCATGGAAAGGATTAAAATCATTGTATGAGGCATCACTGTAGTTGGATTTAGGCCTTTGAATTATAAGTAGCAGTTACTTTTTCAGTAGTTATTTTTTGTTATTTTGGTTACAGACATGCAGGAAAAGTTCAATTTTGAAAGGCTGAGATCTTCACAGCGTGTTTGAAACTCTTGGTGTAGTTTTTTTCCAGCTGTGATGCACCCTTTCCATGCATAACGTTTCCCAATTGAAGATGCATCGTCCACTGCATTATATTTGCAATTTCATTCCGCACCACCCCTTTTTAGTGTGGTTTTCACCTAGACAGTTACAAGGGTATTGCAATCAGCTCATCAAACAGCTTCAGCAATAAATTTTAAAAAAAAAATCCCTGCTTTATTTTTACAGGGAAGGTGAAATATTTCAGGTAATGAGATACCGGGCATTTATGAAAGGCGGCTCCTTCCTTTTTGCAAGTCATACGAGAGATAAAGGACTAATTTTCTTACCCCGCCTCCCTTCAGGTGCTTTTTAAAAATTTTGTTTTCTTTCCTAGGTGATTTAAATGACCTGAACGTGAGAGATACCTCGGGGACGAAAGGGAGCATTCTGCTGTATATTATGCAGATTGTAAAGCTCGAAGTAATTGAATCTCTGTTCATTGCAATGAAGACGGAGTGTTCTTATTTTAAATTTAAGTGTCTATATAAACACAACGCCTTAGGGTGCTGCTGATTTATAATGCATATGCCTAGAAAGGTGCCTCAGCAGTTTGGCTTCAAACTCTTTTTATTACCTTAGACTGAGAGGGTGGAAGAAGGGAAGACACCTGACTGCTAATATTTCTGTGGGTTTCCTCCCCTTCTTCAGTTCCTAATGTCTTCTTTCTTCCACGAGATGTTAGGAAAGGTGAGGTTGTTTCTGTGCATCCGGCGCATGGTGAAGCGCTCTTCTTTGGTGCTTAGAATCATAGAATCATTGAGTTGGAAAGGATCCTTTGAGGCCATCAACGCAGGAATCCGAATCCAAGCAGATCTGGTGGTCCAATTCTCTCTTGAATGTTTCCAGTGTTGGAGCACTCACCACCGCTCACCACCACTCACCACCGCTCACCACCACCTCTCGAGGCAGTTGGTTCCACTGTTGTACTGCTCTAACCATTAAAGAGTTTTCCCTACTATTCAGCCTATATCTGGCTTCCTTTAGTTTGAACCCATTTGTTACATGTCCTGCCCTCTCGGATGATGGAGAACAGATCCTTCCTTTCCTCTTTATGACCATCTTTCAGGTACAGTGGTACCTTGGATAAAGTCCAATTCGGATGAAGTCCGATTTGGATAAAGTAGTGGTTTTCATGCACACGTGATGCAACAATCTCGTTGTTCTGTGCAGGACAATGACAATAAAGATTTATCTATCTATGCATTGCATAAAGTCCAAAACCGCTAAAAAATGGACGTTATCCGAGGTATTTAGTATAGGAACCTCGGATAAAGTCCAGTTTTGGATGTTATCTGATGCATCGCCCATTTGATTCAGATAAAGTCCAAAATCGGATAAAGTCCAAACTTGTGGAACAGAGTTTGGACTTTATCCGAGGTTCTACTGTATTTGAAGAATGTTATTATATCCCATCTTGGCCTCTTTTTCTCAAGGCTAAACATGGGCCGTTCCTTCAGTCTTTCCTTCTAGGGCTTGGCTTCTCTTCTTCTGATCATCCTAGTTTCCCTTTACCTGCTTTAGTGTGTTTGCACTCTTCTTAAAGTCCAGTGCCCAGAAATGGTGCCCAGTACACTTACTGTCAATGATATTTGATAGATAGTCATAAATAATGTTTCTGTTTACACCTCTCTCTTTCTCTCAATCCCTCCCTCTTCCTGATCAACTCCTGATTTCTTCAGAAATGCTCATGGTAACATACATTTTGTCCCTCTCTTCCTCCCTCCTTTGAACAGCCCCATGAGGTAGATCATGGTGAGAGAAACTGAGAGCCTCAAGGTTTTGTATTGGGGACTTGAAGCAACATCTCCCACATCCCAGGTCTACTCTCTAAGCACTATTCCTTACCATCATTTGTATTCTATGACTTGTGTATTGTTGTTGATGTTATTTGTTATTGTATTCTATTGTATTCTATATTCTATTATTTTACTCGAGCGCCAGAAGACGGTCCTGCCTTGAGACTGAGGACGCCTGCCGCTCCACCCTTGGACTTTAGTGTTTGTTTGGCAACTTTTCTATGTGGTTGTGACTTTATCATTATATTATTGTATTGTGTTGTTGTATACTATTATGTGCTGTTTTTGTAGATTGAATTTTGTTTATTGTATTATCGGTCAGTTGGTCGGTTGGTCAGTCGGTCGCTCGCTTGGTCATTTTACTGACTGAAAGATTGACTGACTGACAGACTTATTGAATGAATGAATGAATGAATGAATGAATGAATGAATGATTCTGGTCAGATGAGTTCTATTGTTAGTTAAATTAAGCATGGCATAAATGATTATCACAAAATGTATCCCCAGCTCCCAAGATGTGGTCGCTTTGGCCTGGACTCTCACACCGCAAAAATTCATTTTAAAAACAGATAGGGCTGTGATAAGGTTCCCCCCCCCCCAGTTTAGAGAAGCCCTCTTAAAAAATAATAATATTTTGACGGTTGGTAGGGTACTAAGGACAGAGGGATGTTCAGGGACAGGCATTAGGGGCCATTGGATGTCTGGAAATTATCTCCCACCCCTTTCTTTAAACAGGAATGTTGCTTTTTTGAATTTGCATTTTGTCATAGAAATTGTAAATGGATAGTGGACAACTTCTGTCCTCTTTTTATGGTGACCCCTAAGAGATTGTCCCATGCGGATGATGACGGGGCAAACTGAGGTGATCAGAGAAAGGTCATGCCTCATTTGATGCCAACAAAACCAGTTGTAACTACATGGGACGGACCACCTCCATCTCTGGTTATACCAGTGTTTCCCAACCTTTGGGTTTTGGACTCCAATTCTCAGAAGCCTAAGTCAATCACTTAAAGTTCTGACCAACCAATGTACTGACTTAGGCTTCTGGGAATTGAGGTCCCACTGTTGGGAACCACTGGGTTATATCTTTCTGCTGGGGACATCATTATGGCATTAATCACCTGCCACCCAAGGTGAAAGCCCTTTCTTTGTTACAGGGACACAGCATGCTCAGGAACTGATGTTTCTTTGCTCCGTCCGGACTTCCCTACTTTTGAAACCTGGCAGTCCAGATAAGAGCAGCTAACCCTTCTTCTTCCAGCAATTCGCAAGTTTAAGCCTCCCTTTTGGGGAGGGAGCGCATTCAGTCTGTGCCTGCAAACCAATTATGAGAAAATGCTGGTTGTATTGTTGAGTTTTGGATATTGCCGTGAAAAGGACTTTGATGGGAGAGAGAGAGAAAAAATTAAAAGCAAAGAGAGGCTAGTATTTAGTGCTTTTGTTATCACTCGGGTAGAGACAAGTGTTCTAAACCTCTTATGTTCAAAGTGGTCTATTTTGAGGGCAGGTATTATATAGCCTGTTCCTCCTTTTCACTCTTCTCTCAGAATTTTAATCTTTGCATTCTGGAAAGTAGGAAGGAACATTTTGAAAGTTTTCTTTTGGCTGGGGAATCTTCTTCTTCTTCAATACTGTCAATAAAATGTGTTGTCTGGGGAAACTCCTTCTAACATATCCCACCATTTTTCTGTAATATGTGCATTATGTAGCTGAATGAATGTAAGGTCAATAATGTACTGTCGTCATTGTCATCATCGCCGTCGTTGCCGCCACTGCTGCCGCTGCTGCCGCTGCTGCCGCTGCTGCCGCTGCTGCCGCCGCTGCTGCTGCTGCCGCTGCTGCCGCTGCTGCCGCCGCTGCTGCCGCCGCTGCTGCCGCTGCTGCCGCCGCTGCTGCCGCCGCTGCTGCCGCCGCTGCTGCCGCTGCTGCCGCTGCTGCCGTTGCTGCCGCTGCTGCCGCTGCTGCCGCTACTGCCGCCGCTGCCGCCGCCGCTGCCGCCGCCGCTGCCGCCGCCGCTGCCGCCGCCGCTGCCGCCGCCGCTGCTGCCGCTGCTGCCGCTGCTGCCGCTGCTGCCGCTGCTGCCGCTGCTGCCGCTGCTGCCGCTGCTGCCGCTGCTGCCGCTGCTGCCGCTGCTGCCGCTGCTGCCGCTGCTGCCGCTGCTGCCGCTGCTGCCGCTGCTGCCGCTGCTGCCGCTGCTGCCGCTGCTGCCGCTGCTGCCGCCGTCATCACCGCCACCGCTACCGCCGTCTTCTTCTTCTTCTTCCTCCACCTCCACCATCATGTCTTGGCCAGATGTGAAACTGCCAAAACGAAGCCACCTTTTGGTGAGTTCATGTTGCAGTTTCTTTTGCTGAACCTAGCGTGAGAAAGATTAGCCAGCATGACAAGGTTGCCCAGTTGTGGTTCAAAAACACCGCAATCTTCGACGGCGCTCTTTCTGTGTACCCCAGCACAGTGGTGGGGAAGCTAATTGGATTTTGGTGCTTTTTTGGTTTGTTTCCTGGCTCTGGTGTGAAAAAAAATATCATTATTTGTTTGTGCAAACTGCCTTGTGAAAAACGCGTAGTGTTTTGTGCAAAACGCACGTCAGTCGCTTGGTTTGCAGAAACATCTGCAATTGTATGTTTACTTACTGCACTTTCTGCATTTTAAAAAGAAAACCCATTAATCGTTATCAGCTAATATTCCCTTTGGAGCAGCTGACTGTGAATTTGCGTGACATAATTAAAAAACCACAAAAATGTCAAATAGTGATCCATGAAAACCCTACAGAAGAGAATAACCAGAGAACAGTCCTGATTTTAAAAATACATACACATCATAGCATCTTACTGAATTAATTTTTTTTTTACCTTCTCCCCTTTTATCCTTACAACAAGCTTCTGAAGTAGACTCGCCAAAGATTGTTTCCAGACTAGAAATAATTAAACCGATGGAGAACATCTTGTTTGTTTGTTTCCTGACAGTTTTTCTCCAATGTTAAGAGAATGTCTTATTTTTCTTGGCTTTCCTATGTTATTATAAGAGGAAAATATGTTCTGTGGGTGGGGAGGAGCCCGATAGATCCAGAGCTTTCTTCAAAGTTTAACCAGGAGTTAATCTTTCTCAATAAAAATACGTCCTCGTTCTTTATGGGAAATGATTGGTCCAACTTTTGTCTTGTAAGGGCCGCAGTGGCCTAGTGCCGTGATGGCGAACTTGTCTTTAGCACTCCAGATGTTCTTGAACTTCAATTACCAGAAGCCCAAGTCAGCATTCCTGCTGATCAGGGCTTCTGAGAATTGAAGTTCAAGAACAGCTGGAGTGCCAAGGTTCGCCATCACTGGCCTAGTGGCTAAGATGTTGAACTTGATGATCAGAAGGTCGACAGGTCAGTAGTTTGAGAACCCAAGTGGTGCATGACAGAGGGAACTCCACTTGTCTGTCCCAGCTCCTGCCAGCTTGGCAGTTTGAAAGCAAGAACCTGCAAGTAGATAAATTTCCATGCGCTCTGGTGTCTAGTCACGCTTGCCACATGGCCATGGCAATAACTGCAGATGCAGACAGTGCTGCCTCTCTGACAGCCCACGACGACGACAACAACAACACAGGATAGAAAAATAAATCGATGCAATGGAGAACGGCAAGAAACAGCGCACCGCCAATGCTGCGTACAAAATCAAGATTATGCTGAGATGCGAACGATGTCAACTCTCTAATGTGCCGTTTCCAAAGCCCGGCAATTGAGGCTTGCAAAACCTGGGGGGGGGAAGCCGAGAAAGAGAGAGAGAACAATTTGGAAAGCTTCATTAGCTACATGTTAGGAAAGGGCAGAGAAGAAAAAGTTGCATACAGAAAGCTATTGATGATGGTGGACATATTGCCTTATTTCCCTGGAAAGCCAACTCTGTGGCTTTTAACCGAGGCCAGCATTGTCATGTGTTGGAGCGGTGCCAAGACAGAAACTGGATGGAATGTTTGCCTTTCCATTCAACATCTGGCCATCCAGTGAAGAGGGGAAACACATGGTAATTAGAGAGACGGGGGACTCATAATCTTGGCCGTGCAATCTATAAACAGCCTCCTACTAAGAGCTCTCCTGCTGCATGTCTGGAAGCAGCTGTGTGCATCTGGAAAGCAGGGCGCATCCCTGGGGTTTGTTTTGGGATTTTATGTACAACGGTAGCAATGAAGTGTTTGTTGTGGCCATTTCGCTGTTGGGTGAAATAGGCTGTAAGGTTCGTGTTGGCTAGTACTCCAAAATAACGAAAGCAGACTGGGAAATGCTTGGTCTATACTGGTTGCTGCTGGCTTTTAGCTCCCTCAAGCTAATATTGGTTGCAGGGCTCATATAAGTTACAGTGGACCCTCGATTAACGACGCATTCGAATAGCGTCATTTTTGATTAACGACGCTGCGGACGCATCCCACGCGATTTTTTGCATAACAACAAAAAACCTCGTTATCTGAATAACGACGGTATTTTTACCGTCATTATTCGGATACCGACTTTTTTTGTTGTTATTTGAATAACGACATTTTCTGCATAGCGACACTACTTGGGGAACAATGTAACGTCGTTATGCGAGGGTCTACTGCACTTTAATTTTGAACTACATGCTCCAGAGTCCCGCAAACAACATAGACACTCGCTATACTGGCTGGGTTGTTGGTGATGATATTCCAGGAATTTAATTTAGAAAGTAAATATTCCAAACTCTGTAACTTGGTTCCTTCTTAGAAAGTATTATATGACTCAATACTGTGTAGGTCTCCCTTGCTCGAAAGCCAGTCGTATCCGACTCTAGGGTTCAGTGCTCATCTCTGTTTCAAAGCCAAAGAGCCAGCGCTGTCTGCTTCCGCAGACATTTCTGTGGTCATGTGGCAGGCATGACTAGACACCAGAGTGCACGAAATGCTGTTTACCTTCCCACCGAAGTGGTCCCTATTTATCTAGTTGCAATTTTTTGCTTTCGAACTGCTAGGTTGGCAGAAGCTGGGACAAAGATGGGAGCTCGTTCCCTCCTGCAGTACTCGGGAATTGAGCTGCTGACCTCCTGCTTTCCAGTCAGCGTCTTAGCCACTTGAGCCACTGCAGTCCTGAATTTAACCTATAAAGTAACTATTCCAAACTCTGTAACTTGGTTCCCGCTTAGAAAGTATTATATGACCCAATACTGTCTAGGTCTCCCTTCCTCGAAAGCCAGTTGTATCTGACTGTTGGTGTTTATCTCTGTTTGCAACCATAGAGCCAGTGCTGTCTGGAGCATGCGGAACACTGTGACCTTTCCTGCCAAAGCGGTAGCTATTTATCCACTTGCAATTTCTTCCTTTTGAATTGCTAGGTTGGCAGGAGCTGGGATAGATGATGGCACTCACTCCATCACACAACACTCAGGTCTTGAACTGCTGACCTGCTGACCTTCCAGTTGTTGAGCTTAGCATCTTTATCACTAAGCCCTTCAATAACGTCTACTTTGCCCAATACTAGGTTTGTGATTTTCAGATTTTTTGGGACTCCTTAATTGGAAGGCGTAGCTTTCTGTTCAGGAAAAAAAGCTCCCACCTATTGCCATCAATAGAAAGATTGGGTGGTACTAGCTAGACCAAGTTAAACCTCAGTTTAGATTTTAGACCTTGGCTCCCAAGCTTTAAGATGTCTATAAGGTATGTGCACGTCAGATAGAACTGATGACAAATTGTGGGATTTGTACTCCCAAGAACTCCAAAAGTGCAATTCCTACCCAATACAAGAACTTCTTGATTGGAAAGTAGTCCTGTGTGGTGAACCATTGGGAATTGAAGTTCAAAAACAGCTGGAGTGCCAAGGTTCACCATCACTGCCCCAGAAGCTGCCTTGGTAGTAAAGGCTTTTTGACTTGTTGTGCTGCCTCATGTAGGCCTCTTCTTCCTCCTCTTCTAGTCCTAAAGGTACCCTGCATTGGTTGGTTCTTTGGTTGACTCCTGAATTGCTTGGTGCTCTTGCTCCAGTCCTAAAGGTACCTTGCTTCAATTGCTTCCTTGGCTGTTGCTTTACTCCTGGTCTGCTTGGATTATGTCTTGTCTACCAGACTAGTCTTGTTTTCCTATCTACTCCCAGTCTTGACTTGGATTGGGACATGGACTTGGACAAAGTTGGCCATTGATAAATCTTGGTTGCCCTGGTTCATGGTTTTTGTGCTGCTAGTTGGCCACCTACGTTCCAAACTCTAAAAGCTGGTGAGAATTGGAGGAACATTAATATGTTACAGTTAAAACCCATTTTCCAGTTACAATTAGTTTTCCCTAGTCAAAACTAGTGTCTCCTATAGTCGCTTGCTGAAACTAGAATTGACTGCCATTGAAAATCCATTTCCAGTTAGAACACATTTTAACCAGTTGAACCTAGTTTACACTGAACGCCTTCGTCAAAACTAGAATTACCCATTAATGATTATGTTTCAGTGAAAACCCATTTCCAATTAAAACATGTTTTATCTAGTCACAACCAGTTTAGTCTTGATGAAAGCATTCAGTGAAAACTAGTTTTAACTAGCTAAACCGTGTTTTAACCGGTCACAGGTTCGAAAGCAAGAAATTGCAAGTAGATAAATAGGGACCACTTCGGTGGGAAGGTAACAGCGTTCCGTGCGCTCCGGTGTCTAGTCATGCCTGCCACATGACCACGGAAATGTCTGCAGAAGCAGACAGCACTGGCTCTTCGGCTTAGAAACAGAGATGAGCACTGCACCCTAGAGTTGGATACGACTGGCTTTCGAGCAAGGGAAACCTTTACCTTTAGTTTTGACTAGGGAAAACTAGTTGTATTGAAAAACGGGTTTTAACTATAACAAATATATATTTAAAACCTGATCTGTGGGAAGTGTGCCTTTTATTTACGACCTGCTTAGTGTTTCTTTGAAAAGGAGGTGAGCATCCTTAATATTGACACAGAAGCATTAATCCTCTTGTGAAGAAAATGCATGCTTCTTGTCCACATGGTTTGTGATTAAGAGACAGCTCCCAATTAGCACCCATCATTAGGACAAATAAAGAAAAGAAAAACAGAAGAATAGTTGTTTCTGATTCATTGCAAGTGAGACCCATTGGAGTAGGCTGGTGATATTCTAGTCCAGAATATCCATGTGCCCGACCATGCTCCCTGGACAACTGAGCAGGCTGGACCACACACCTTGAAAGTGGAAGTAAATGCGCCTGCTTACCTGTTTACAACAGCCGTGGGTGCATTTATGGCTGATGTAACTGTGTCTACGCATGCGCGGGTGCGTTTTATGGCTGATGTAAATGAAGCTACTTCTGGATGTGGCAATGGCAGTGGGCCACATGAAATAGTGCCATGAGCCAGGCCCAGCCCATGGGCCATAGTTTGGGAACCCCTGTTCTTGCCTGTGATTTCTCATGGAATAAGGTGAGACTGAAGACAAGGAACAACATTGGTTGCTGAAGATATTTATGTCTGTGTTTTCGTCTGTGACAAATCCTTTCCCCCACAATGACAGCATCTCTTTCCTTTTGCCTTCTCATTTCGAAGTATGTGTCTCACCGGAGACGTGTTCTGTCATCTCCACTTTGAAGGACACTCCAGAGTAAACAGTCGAATGGCTGAGGTCAACTGAGCGCCATCAAAACAACTGGAAAGATAAATAGAAAGAAGGAAGGCTTTAGAGATGGACCTCTCCATGGCCTGTGCTTCAGTTACTGTTGTTTGAAAGAAGTCTGCACTTGGTTAGGAAAGATCAGCCAGGTGGATATGGCTTTTCGTTCATCAAAGGAGGCCTGGGAGACCAGGAGATCCAGGCGAATGACCCACCCAGTCCTTGAAACTCACAGTATAAGCCCCTGGGGTTCTTGTGAGAGTCAAGTGTGACTGCTGTGCACTGCCTTAGGTTCGTTGAAAGAAAGACAGGATATACCGTATTTTCTGGCATATAAGACGACTGGGCGTATAAGACGACCCCCAACTTTTCCAGTTAAAATATAGAGTTTGGAATATACTTGCCGTATAAGACTACCTCTCTTCCAATGCACACCAAATAAAAATTAACCCACACTCAACCCGAAGACGCGCAGCCCTCCGAGTCGAATGGGCAGGTTCTGGTGGAGAGCCAAGCCACGCTCACGTTCTCCTCCTCGAGGTACAGGAACATGTGTGCAGCTTGCTTCCCCTTGCTTCATACTCCCTGCACAGAGCAGGGACTCGGCCGCGGCACTCCCCACCATACGCGCCGGACATATGAAGCAAGGGGAAACAAGCTGCAGTTAAGTACCTGTCCTATAAGACGACCCCCAACTTTGGCACATATTTTTCGGGGTTAAAAAGTAGTCTTATACGCCAGAAAATACAGTAAATGTAGGGTGTGGCAGCTTAGTGGTTGAGACACTATACTTGACAATTGGAAGGTTGGCAGGTCAGCAGTTCGAGACCCGAATACTGCAAGACAGAGTGAACTTCCATCTTCTGCTCCTGCCTTCCTAGCGGTTCAAAAGCTTGGTTGTTTTTTGGGGGGTGGGTGGGCTATGGGGCACACAAACTAGTACTTGGTATGCTAGAATTATTCTAGAAACATTTAAAGTAGAAAAAATTATCTTTACTTACAGTTACCATTTGTAGTTATAGTCAGAAGGAAAACAAATGGGGAAAATAGGAGGAGCAAAAATAATGGAAGCAAGGAAACAAATGGGAAGATTGAGAGAGGATTGCTTCAAAGGCCAGTGGTGGGGAAATTACTTGACCAATCAAGTTAGTGGCAAAGAAGAATCACATTAGGTCAGGAGTTCTCAACCTTTTAAAGCCAGGGGCCTGGTCAGGCTCCCACAGACAGCTTTGGGGGCCGGACGGCCGTTTTGCCCTTCCTCTACCACATGGCACTTCCTGGTATGGTGGAGTTGCTGGTGGGCCACATGAAATGGTGCCGCAGGCTGCATCGGCCCACGGGCTGCAGGTTGAGAATCCTTGCATTAGGTTGTAAAGTTCCCTTCCACTGATATCCAGCGTTAGTGCATTCGACCATGTATGGATACTTTGGGGTGGGTCCGCTCTCTATGTCAGAGATGGAGCAAGAGAGTTTTCAAAGTTTGGAAAAGTTACTTTTGATGATATAGCCTCCCACAAACTTCCACAGAGCAAGGATTTGGAGTGATGAGACCCCAAAATAGGTGTCCTCTAGAAGCTCTGAACAACAGGATACTCATCCAAGTCAGGGCTTGGATAAGTTACTTCTTTTGGGTGACAGGTACCAATCTGCTACCCTCCAGATGTGTTGAGGGTGACCTGAGTTGTATGCTTGTAGTTTCAGCTTTCTGGAAGATGTCTCTAGTTGTTGATGGCCACTGTCTTCATGAGAAGTGACTGGCAAAAGAGATTCTCTTGAGACACCGCCTTAATTCAGGAATTGTTCTTATGGGGATCTAAATGATTTTCTCATCAGGTGCATTGCAGCCATAATCTAATTTAGACAAATGAACAGAAATGAAAACATACAGTGTTAACTGCGGCCTTAATTGCTTCCTTTGGAAAAAAAATTGAAATAAAATAAAAGCAGAAGGCAAGACAGTAGGATGTGCAATTAGCATCACATCGAGAAAAGATTGCAGAAGAAGAATGCAGTGTAATTTACTTGTCACTTCTGACACTTCTGACTTAACCGATGTGGTGGGGAATGTGAAACACTTGGAAAAAGATCTAAACAGAGGCCACACATTATCATGCGGCAGTGGTTTCCCTTAGCAATAGAGCTTGACCACTAAATAAGAAAATAATTTGGCTTGTCATTTTCTGAAAAGACAAATCTCAGAGCATATAAATAGCAATTGTGTGTTATTAAGTTAGCCTCACTTGCGGAGACTCTCAGATGTTGTCAGGTGACAGCCATACTGGGAGGCCATGTGAGAATTTGAACTCACAGCACTTGACTTCGCAACCAGTTACCATAACGCTAGCATAGTGGCATATTTTCTAAAAGGCTCGTGCTCTGTATTGGAAAGGTCTCCCTTGCTTGAAAGCCAGTCACGTCCGACTCTAGAGGCCAGTGCCCATCTCCGCTTATAGCCAAAGTGCCTGCAGAGGTTTCCATGGTCATGTGGCAGGTGTGGCTAGATGGAACACTGTTACCTTACTTGTCAAAGCGGTACCCATTTATCTACTTGTAATTTCTTGCTTTCAAACTGCTAGGTTGGCAGGATCTGGGACAAACAATGGGAGCTCACTCCGTTGCATATCACTCAAGTCTCAAACTGCCGACCTTCCAGTCATCAAACTCAGCGTCTTAACCACTAAACCACCATGGCCCTTACATTGCGCTCTGTAAGGCGGGGTTAATAGTCTTTGGGTCAGTGGCAGCTCTGTGAGCCAGATGTAGCTCACAACAACTCTGAAGCTAAACCACAGACTTTCATCGGCTCATAGAGTTGGAAGGGATTCAAAAGGTCATCGGCCAATGTAGGAAATCCACAGCTAAAGGTAGGTGACTGTCTGATCTCTGCTTAAAGATCTTCAGTGAAGGATGGAGATCTACCACCCTCTAAGGCAGTTGAGAGCTGGACTGTAAGGGAGGCCGAGCGCAGAAGAATAGAACTGTGGTGCTGGAGAAGGCTTTTGAGAGCCCCATGGACTGCAAGGAGACCAAATCAGTTTATCCTGAAGGAAGTCAACCCTGGCTGCTCCTTCAGAGGACACAAATACTGAAGCTCAAATACTTTGGCCACGAAACGAGAAGAGAGGACTCACTGGAGAAGACCATGATGCTAGGAAAGATCAAAAGCAAAAGGAGAAAGGGGCGGCAGAGGATAAGATGGTTAGACAGCATCATTGACACAGTTGGGCGTAGATCCAAGCAGACTCCAGAGGATGGTGGATGACAGAGGAGCCTGGTGTACTGTCATTCATGGGGTCGCAAAGGGCTGGACTTGACTATGCGACTGAACAACAACAAGGGAGTTGTTTTCATTGTCGTAATGGTTTTTGCCAGTGGGATATTCTTCCTAATTTCCCTTCCACATTAGAAGCAGCCATGTCCTTCTCTTCATGCCATATCACAGTCACTTCCAGGACAGTGAGGAGTGTCCTCATTCTGAAATACTCTTCCTTGGGTGCAAACTGTTGGGTAGGTAGCTCTGAAAAGACTTGCAGCTTGTTTTTCTGTTGAGTCAGATGCTGCTTCTGAGAATGGGTTGGCCCAGCTTCCTGAAGCAACCACTGGCTCTGAAATCTTGTCCTGAGGATATCTGAGAAAGGACAGCATCCCAAACATTCGGGGGGGGGGGGGAGATGGTAAGAAGATGTCTTCCAGCCCCAGACGACAAAACATCTCATGTAGGAGAATGGAGAACCATGTACAGTATCTGGAACATTATTTTATCATGTAAACCTCTGTTTCTCAACCTTGGGTCCCCAAGTGTTCTTGGACTTCAAGTCAAAGGAGCCCAGATCGGTACACCTGCTGATTTGGACTTCTGGGAATTGAAAGTCTGTCTGGCCAGGTTATCCTGCTACGGTGAGAATAGACCACACTGCCAGTGACTCAATGCCGAGTGTCAGGCAGAAGTTAACTAACCTGACCATCCTGAAGTGGGATTTAATCCACTTGGGAACCATCACCCTTCCCTGTGGAGTTCCACAGGGAAGGGTGATGGTTCCCAAGTGGATTAAATACCACTTGAATCCACCTTGATGGAGGGAAGAAGCTTCATCAATCCTGGCCTGGGGCTGATGAAGACTTTGTGTGTCAAAAGGGCTCAAGACCAGAAAGTGACTCATGGAACTGGATCAGTGGCACGGGTGTCATGCTGCAATGCGGAAGGCAGAAGAAAGGCCACTGCATTATATTCTCAGGAGTCTTCATGGCTAATCACCATGATGATCATCTATATTTGGATTCGGATACGGCAGAAGATGAGGAAGAAGGGAACTCAAGGCCAAGAACATCTGGGGCCCCAAGGTTGAGAAATGAACATCTACGCAACCTCCAAGCCAATATGACTAGTAATGGTGGTCACCAGAGGACTCCTGGAGCACAATACCAGAAAAGTATGTTCTCCAGGCTGTGAACCTGTGCTAGACATGTGCGCCCCTTGCAGCCCTCAACGGTGCAGTCAAGGATGCTGCAGTATCACAATGAACAAGGCTTTTCCGCCTGGAGCATGGAATGCCTTCTCATTTCCCGTTCTCCATATGTGTCTGCAACCCATTTCTTTGCTAAATTCCAGCTGGGATAATTAAACCATACCTCAAACTCTTCTCACAAATGTTCTCCTGTTTTTCCCTCCTCCTGCTTTCCCTCCCCTTTCAGTTCTTCATTTGTATTAAATCATAGGGTGCGTAGATGTTCGTTTTGCCCCCTCAAGTGTTTCCAGAGAAAAATCCAATTAAATTGCCTCATAGGCGCTGACATTCTCCTTATTGATCTTATAACCTTCTCAAACAAGTTTTTTTTTAAAAAAGATGCTCAAATGCATCTCTTTCCGTACAATTGTATACTGATGACAAGAAGCGACAGTTGCATTCAAAGCTCTTCACAAACAGATGTATGTCTTTCCCTGAAAGGTATTTGAAATGGGAAAGGGTGTGTGTGTTCCTTTGTGTTGACTTCAAAGTTAGACAAATTAAATGCCCAAGAGACTCCTATAGCAAACCATTAGCTACCCTCATAGAAGACTAAAACACCTGCCATCTCTCTATATAATAAGCTATCAACTTGGGGATGATTGATTATTATGGAGAAAGAGGTTATCCTTAAAATTGCATCGATCGTTTACAGAGAGATACACTATAGAAAGACAAATCCTGAAATATTGGAAGCGGTGTGGTGCAGTGTTTAGTGGAGGCTAGTGGCTGCGGTGTCAGTGGACCCGCACTGAGTTTACATCCAAACTTTACAGCTCTGTCCAAGATTGGGAGGTAGAGTTTAGCTACATGGCTAGTTTTTATAAAGCCTGGGCCAAAATCTAGAGTGGATGCAGACACCCTTGGCTCAAACCCTCTTGCATAGATGCGCAAACCTTTGGAGTCAAATCCCCCCCACCCACCAGTTAAGAAATCGTACCCATTTTTAGTTGCATACTGAGTATTGCCTAGTAGAGTGTTTTCTTACCTTGGCACAATTCACCCCTCAAAGCTATGCTGTTTGTGCTACATCAGCCTCACCAGGATGCCTCAAACCTACACCAGCTGAGAAAAATATACCCTCTTGTTGGTATCGCTCCACCTAAGATAAGGAGAGAAGAATCAACGGATGCTGAGAGAACTAAGCAAGAGAATGACCCTTGACATTCTTTGAATAGATATGAGCCTCAAGTCAAGCAACTCAGATCCAGGAAAAGCTTTATGGCAAGAACAAACATTATTGAGGGGACACAAGTGTGGATTTCGCATACATAATTGGCACACTGTCCCTGACAGAGCTATGGTTATGGAAGAACACTCCTTCGAGCTGCGGGTTCCGAGGGGACAGAAATTGGGGAGTGGATTAATAGCTATAGTTTAATTCACCAATCACTGACCTAACAGACGGGCCGGACGATAGAGGACAAAAGATCGCCAGATAGTTAACTCGAAAAGCATGTAATGGGTAATCTCGCATCCGCAGACGCTCTTAGCCCTAAAGTCAACCTAAGCACATGTTTGCTCCAGATAACTGTAGACAATGCATGTCCCGCTGGTGGTTAATTAGATAGATAAGGAACTTCCCCTGGTGAAGTCATCCCTAATGTGTAATTTGTGTAATCTTGATGTGCAGACTCAGGGCTTTCCTGTAATGCTACGCGCAACGTATGCACGCAGCCAAGCTAGGCAGAGGTATAAAGTTAAGTGCTTTCTTGTCAATAAACGCTGGTCTTCGCTCCATCTTGCCTCACGTGTCTTGCTTGACCAGTGTCCTCCAGGACCCTCCAGCCCACATCGGGCCCCAATCCAACACACAAGAGCAAAATCAAGTTAGAAGGTGGAGGAAGGAGCTCACTGGACAAGGAACAACATTAAAGGAGGATATAGCTGAGGAACTCAATCTCCCCTACATCACTTGGAGGACCCTGAATAGGCTGAGGGTTGGAGTCCCTAAGTGTAACACCAACATGCTCAAGTGGGGCCTGCTGGCTGACAACAGCACACTTTGTGAATGTGGAAACATGTACCAATGAGGATTTAATTTTGGCCAATGGCAAAGACAAGAAGGTGGTTTCATTTTGGCAGTCCAGGGTTTGATTGGGACATGGTCTTATCTTGTTTTATTCATTTTTTTCTAGCACATCTGGGTGTACTCCTGGAGGGACAATGCCAACCAAATAATGGATTTTTTCTGATGAGGTTGGTTCTGACAGCCAGTAATAATCCTGCATGTTTCATTAAGAGCTGCATCCACTTGTTTGCCATGTGCTGATTTATACCATGCAACACTAGCATATTCTGCTGTGGAGTTGCACAGGGACAAAACTTTGTTCTTATTGTTTGTGGGTGGCTTGGCCAAGGTTTTTATTTATATTTCCATCCTATTGCGTCATCAGCCTATGGTTAGGTTCCTCCAGCTAGTGGCTCTTTACACCAACTTTTGTCACATTTGTTGAAATGAAGATGAGGGCCAGCCCAGTGAATTTTTGTGTGTGAAATGAATGGACTGACAAAGCTAATGCCCAAGATGTATCACAGTCCAATCTGTGCTGAGTTACAATTGAAAATCTAATAGTAAGATAGATGACAAGCCTCTGGTAGCAGGGAGAAAAATAATGAAGAATGAAATAGATTGTGCTTGGTATGATAAGAATGGCATGTCAAGATAAAGAGATCAATCTTTTTGGTAATAAACCAGAAACCTCTGTGATAGGAGCATAGACAGAAGTATTAATGAATGATAAAGCCACTATATTCTACTATTGATCCAAACCTAGAGTCTTTCTAAAATAAGGCTGCTGGACTATATTTCAAGTACAAAAAGATTTCAGCATGTATTCCATCCATTAATTAAACCTGCTGACTAATTAGAATGGGATATTTTTGGCATTACCTTATTAATCAGCTGCTTTGAATAGATCCATTGATCAAAGCTCTCTATTTATTCACTTTAAGCATTTTTACCGGGCTTTTAAGTTAGAAATAGTCACCAGGCTGACTTAGACAGGTCAGTAAAAAAATGGGAACTTCTTATCCTTGAGGATGAGGGAGAAATGACCTTTCCTGTCCTGTTTGATGTGTAAATGAATGATGATGAATCTACTAAACCAGTTTTGGGAAGTGGGGGTTCATCCTTTTGTGAAGTTTGGACTAATACATGGATCACTTCAGATGGGACACCGAGTGCTCTGGACTGAACTGGCTTACCTTCTGGTGCGCCAAATTGCCTTCCAAGTTGGATCAGGGGACTCAGTCATACCTGTCAACCTTCCCGGATTGGCCGGGATTTCCCGATTTTCAGCGCCGATTTGCGCCATTTCCCACCCCGCGCTGCCGAAACCCCGGAATTTGGCAGCGGGGCGAGGAGATACTACGTAGCCCTTCTGCGCAAGATGCATTCTACGCATGCGTAGAAGGGTTTTACGCTTGCATAGAACCCTTCTACGCATGCGTAGAAGGCTATGCTTGCGTAGAAGGGGGCTACACAAGCATAAAACCCTTCTACGCATGCGTAGAACGCGACTTGTGCAGAACCGATCTGTGCAGGTCACGGATTCGTCGGAGCCGCGGTTGATAGGTATGGACTCAGTCCTACTCTTAAATGCTTAATTTAATGTTTTAAAATATTACATGTTGCATATTACTTACTCATCTCAAACTTTAAACGGCTAGAATGAAACCATCTTCTTGGTTTTGTCATTGGCTAAAAATAGATCCTGATCGGTACAAGTGTCCGGTAGAAACCAACAGATCAGCAAATGAGCCGGATTCTGTATCTCTCCACATTCACAAAGTGTGTTGTTATCTGTCAGGAGCCTCCACTTGAGCATGTTATTCTTACATTTAGGGTCCTCCAAGTGATGTAGGGGAGGTTGAGTTCCTCAGTCATATCCTCCTTTAATGTTATTCCTTGTACATTGGGCTCCTCCTTCCATCTTCTAATTTGGCTTTGTTCTTGCCTGATTTAGTAAGAACACTCTCTCCCTCTTTTAATCTGTAGAGGTTGGGGTAATTTTTGGTAGCAGTTTTAATGGGGTTTTTATTGGTTTTAAAATGTGATATTGGTTTTATTTTGTGTGAGCCGCCCAGAGTCTTCAGAGTTGGGCGGCAATATAAACCAGAAAAATAAATAAATAAATAAATAAATAAATAAATAAATAAATAAAATTAAGCACTTCCTGGATCTGAGTTGGTGAACTTGAGGCTCATATACATTCAGACGATGTCAACGTTCATTTTCTTGCTTAGTTCTCTCGGTGTCTGCTGCTACCTGGCGCGCAGGACGCTGGGGCTTGTAGTTATGGGTTGGTGCTTTGTGTTTGTGCTGCGTTTTTTTAAAATGGTTTTCTTTTGATTGGCTGCGGTGCGTTTCCGAACGCTGCACTGTGCGAGAGCCTCTCAGCCTGATTGGCTCTGGCGCGGCGCGGTGCAAGGAATGTTGGGAAGTGAAGTTGTTTCCCTTTCTTTGCATTTGTGGGGCTGTTGCCCCACTGCCGGTTTTCTCAATCCTTCGTTGACCTGCGGACCCAGATCGGCCGTGTGCAGGAAGGGTGAGTGCAGGCAAGTAGGGTGAGGCATAGCAACCTATAGCCAGTTCCAACGGTTAACCCTTGGATTTATAGGTTAAGATTATCTATTTATTTAATATATTTATACTAGGATAAATTTAGTATAAGGGACTGCAGTGGCTCAAGTAGCTAAGACGCTAACTGGGAAGTGGAAGGTCAGCAGTTTGATTCCCGAGTACTGCAGGACGGAATGAGCTCCCGTCTTTGTCCCAGCTCCTGCCAACCTAGCAGTTCGAAAGCAAGAAATTGCAAGTAGATAAATAGGGACCAGTTCGGTGGGAAGGTAAACAGCATTCCGTGTGCTCCGGTGTGTCTAGTCATGCCTGCCACATGACCACGGAAACATCTGTAGAAGCAGACAGCGCTGGCTCTTCAGCTTAGAAACAGAGATGAGCACTGCACCCTAGAGTCGGATACGACTGGCTTTTGAGCAAGGGAAACCTTTACCTTTTTATTTATATACCGCCTTCCTCACCATATCAGTTCCACAAAACTGAGTTCCCGTCGTCTGTCCCAGCAACTGCCAACCTAGCAGTTCGAAAGCAAGAAATTGCAAGTAGATAAATAGGGACCACGTTGGCAGGAAAGGTAATAGCGTTCCATGTGCTGTAAACAGAGATGAACACCACACCCCAGAGTCAGAGATGACTGGCTTTTCCTTTACAAAAGGAAGAAGATGGCTCAGAAAAATCACTTGCTGACCACCTCTTTTGGGATGTTTTCCCCCTTAAAGTCTAATCTAATGTTTTTGTTGGTGGAAGAGCTTAATTAGCCTTATGGTGATTTTAAAAAGAAAGAGAGCCAACAGAAAGAAAGAAGCACACTAGCTAATTAAATGACCCACCCTTGAGCACTGTGTCAGCACAAAAATGATGGCTGCATATAAATCCTGTCTTAGCAGCTGCACTGATGCATTTCATCCTCAGATAACAAAGAGCGCAGTGCAGCAATTTTGCCTGGTTCTGCTCCCTTGTCCGTAGGCTGGTCGGGATAAAATGTCACTGCTAGACATTTGAGCAGCGGCCCTCTTCCGCCAAAAAGTACGCCTCGCCTTTAACGCAGCATAAACTCCACAGCGGAGGCACTTTCTTAACCAGCTTACTCTTAGCAATGAATATACCCCTTTTGCAAATCAAAATACTTGATTAATGGAATGATTTCATTCCGGTGCCTAGAAGAGAGGTCAAAGACTGGCCAGGTTATCCTGCTATGGTAGAAGAGTAGACCCTACTGCCAGCAACATAATGCTGTTCGTCAGGTGGCCGTTATCTAACCTGGCAACCCTGAAGACTAACGGCCTTGAGTAGTGAAGTCCAAAAGGAAGGGTGGTGGTCCCCAAGTTGATTAAATCTAGTGGTGGGCACCAGCAGGTTCGGACAGGTTCGGGAGAACTGGTAGGAAAACTGGCTGGCTCCTCCCACTGTCCTGCCCCGCCCACCACCTCCTCCTCCTCCTCCTCTCACCCTACTCTGAACATGACTCCAATATCCTTGCTGATGGGTCCGGGCGCCCGGAGTGGGGTGAGGCTGAACCAGCAGTTACTCTGCTGCAGTTGCTCTTTAAAGGAAAATTAGAGCATCGAAGTGTAATTGCTAACTAATGGTCTGATGAAGTGGACTCGATCCACAAAAGCTCACATTAAAATCATACCTGTCAAGTATCCCGGATTGGCCGGGATTTCCTGTATGTCCGCACCGATTTTCTTCCTTTCCCGCCCGGAGCTGCCACTATCCTGTAATTTGACAGCGGGGGAAAAGGAGTTACTGTGCATCCTTTCTGCGCAGGTCCTTTCTACGCATGTGTAGAACCCTTCTACGCATGCGTAGAAGGCTTCTGTGCAGAAGGGGATGCGTAGAAGCCTTGTATGCATGCGTAAAAGCCTTCTACGCATGCATAGAAACGACCTGCGCAGAACGGTTCTGCGCAGATCGCTTCTACGCATGCGTAGAATGGACCTGCGCAGAAACGTTCTGCGCAGGTCCCGTAATCTCCGGAGCTGTGCTTGACAGGTATTATTAAAATACAGCAGTTTAACCACGCCCACCCAGTCACCTGGCCATGTCCACAGAGCTGGCCACACCACAGAGCTGGCCACACCCACAGAGCTGGCCACGCCCACAGTGTGGTAATAATTTTATTTGAAGCCCACCACTGAATCCTGATTAAATCCCACTTGAATCCATTTTGATCAAGGGCAGCAGCTTCATCGATACTAGCCTGAGGTTGAGGAGAATCACTGTATTAAAATGACAATTATTTTGCCCCTCCCCAGCCAAGAAACAGGGAAATAAACTTCCACTTTGCAATGCAGAACACCTTCTTCTTTTGTTGATGCCCAGGTTCTTTCATCAGGAATAGGTGTATGTTCAAGGGAGGGAGAAAAGTTTAATGCAGGGGTTCATAACCTATGGTGTGTGGGCCAGATCTGGCCTGTGGTGCCATTTCATGTGGTCCCCCCACCCCTCCAAGGGCATTCAAGAAACAAAATGGCCACTCCTTTGATGTTGTTGGGACAAAATGGCTGCCCCCATCATGCAGGCAGGGCAAAATGCTTGTCTGGCCCTCGAATATTATTGAGAGTGCATTACCCGGCCCCCGGCTTGAAAAGGTTGGGAACTCCTGGTTTAATGAGTAGTTAGAGCTTAGGGACTTCTTGATCTTTGCTGCAATAGACTTTGTCTACACAAACAAGAACCAAATTGTCTGAGGAGCCGAGTTTCTCCTCTCCAAGGGGACACTTCAAGCATGTTAAACTGTTGCTTTGAAGGTCAAATAAATTTGCCAAGCCAAAAGCAAAGGAAAGGGAGGAAAACAGATTCAAAGGGAAATACCTGATTTTTTTCTTCTAACTGCAGAAAGCTTAGCAACTGATTATGATCCTTCATTTGTGGCCGACAGTCCCCTGCCTTAATATTTTGATTTTTGGTTCTAGTTTTGAGAAACATTTAAAGCCTCTAGTCACGGGATATGTCATCAGAACAAAGCATCTGGCTTTCCCTTTTAGATTTTGCATTTTTTTTTCCTTAAGCCATCGGAGGTATCTCAGTCTCCTGTAGGCAAAATTTAGTTATTTTATTGGATTGAGCCAATTAAAACGAGCCCACATTTTTATTTGATATATTGACAAAGCAGCATTAAAGAAAGCCCTTATTAAATAGAGCCTTTTTTGTGTGCAAAAAAAGAGGAAAAAGTCATTATATAATACATGCTATTAGTCATTTTGATAGTGCAATTTTATTAGGCAATGTGATTTGCCATTGGTGGTCATTATCCCTTTGGCAAATATTACCGAAACAAATGCAAAGAAAGGTAATTCTAATTCCCAAACAAATTGAGCCAGGATTTTTTTTTTTAATAAAGGCTTCTTTGTTTCCTTAAATTTCTTTGACTGCACAGCATTGGTGATATTCAGTGGACAGATTCTGATTTGCTATGCAAGAAGCCATGCCTATTTTCTGTATCCATTCAAATCAGCTGGCCAACGTGATGTGGCTAAAGCTTTGCTAACATATTTGGGAAATCTAAGTTCAGGTCCATGTCAAACTCACTGAGCGACCTTGTTTCTCTGCTTGGGTACCATGCAGGATTGTCGCATAAAAACATGGAGTATTACAGTGGAACCAACTGCTTGAAAGGTGGTGAGCTCTCCAACACTGGAAGCATTCAAGAGAGAATTGGACAACCCTATGTCAGAACTTCCTTGATGCGATTCCTACATTGAGCAGGGAGTTGGACTCAATGGCCTTAAAAGACCCCTTCCAAACTCAGTGATCCTATGATTCTTCTTAGAAATGTTTGAAATGGTAGTCAATGGACACAAGTCAGACATCAGAAGCATACCTGTCAAGCGCAGCTCCAGAGATTACAGGAACTGCGCAGAACGTTTCTGCGCAGGTCCATTCTACGCATGCGTAAAAGCGACCTGCACAGGTTGCTTCTACGCATGCATAGAAGGCTTTTAAAAATCCCCTTCTGCACAGAAGCCTTCTACGCATGCGTAGAAGGGTTCTACGCATGTGTAGAATGGACCTGCACAGAAGGGATGCGCAGTAACTCCTCCGCCCCCGCTGCCAAATTATGGGATAACGGCAGCTCTGGGCGGGAAATGGAGAAAATCGGCGCGGAAATACGGGAAATCCTGACCAATTTGGGACACTTAACAGGTATGATCAGAAGCGGCAACACACTGAAACCTGTTCCAAAACATTTTAATTCCCCTGGACATTGTATAATGGAGCTAACAGTTGTGATTCTGGAACAGGGAAATTACAAGACAAGAATTCAGACAGAGCCAGTGGAGATAAAATATATACACATGCTGGACACTCGCCGAAAAGATCTGAATATTATCCAGGGATTTCTGGGACATTATCAAATTTGAAAATGACACAAACAATCAGGTTAAATTCATTTGGCCAAGCAGGTTCAGAAGTGTGGAGAGGGAGAAGGGACAGGGTGGTTGTTTGATTTTCAGGACAGCTGATCTCTGCCTCTGCCTTATCCCATAGAGCTTCCTCAATCAATTCATTAAGATAGCATTGTCAGATTGTTTATCTTGCAAACCCTACTCCTCGAATGGATTTCCATCAGAGATTCGCCTGACAAATAGATTGTATTTTATTACCGGTTGTAAATAACTCATAGATTTACATGCCTACCTCTTGTACCAATCAAATTCACCCTCCCACTCTAGGTCTCTATACCAGATATGTATAAATGTATACCATGATATCCATTCATTCATTCAGTTTGTATAGCTGCCCCAATCAACATGCGACTGTGGGCAGCATACATAAAATCCCCAACGTTTAAACTATAGAAACCCTTTAAATCCCTAAAAACACTGAAAAACTACCTCCCACCCACACCAATTAAAAATCTAGTTTAAAACTTCTAAAAGCATGAGTGATCCTCCTCTAAATGAGCCAGGGGTGGTGGTGGTGCTCCCTCGCCACCTCCCCACACCTGCCCTACCAGCCAGGTTTTCATAGGGCCGGAGCGGATACTGAAAAGGCTCTGCTTCTAGTGGTAGAGAGGCGAGTCTCTCTAGCAGTTGGTATTTTAATGGACTTAGTTGCAGTAACAGGCTGTGGGTCTCATCTTGCAACTACCAGAATTGCCCTCCTAGATGATGGAAGCTGCCTCAGATTCTGATAGGTGAATCTCCTCTGGGGTTTATTCCATAGTTCAGTGGTGGTGAACCTTAGCACTCCAGTTCTTCTTGAACGTCAGTTCCCAGAAGCCCTGATCATCAGGTGTGATGACTTGGGCTTCTGGGAATTGAAGTCCAAGAACATCTGGAGAGCCAAGGTTCACCATCACTGCCATAGTTTGAAGAATCTGTCCATGGTTGTGAACAGAGTTCGGGGAGGTGGTTCAGGACTTTGGACAGCTCCTGGAGGATAGTCACCATCCCTGTGAAAGTAGACTTTCCAGCCACCTCCACCAAAGTCAAGATGTATATATATCCCATTGGTTCAATGGGTCTACTCTAGTCATCAGGTGTGATGACTTGGGCTTCTGGGAATTGAAGTCCAAGAACATCTGGAGAGCCAAGGTTCACCATCACTGCCATAGTTTGAAGAATCTGAACATGGTTGTGAACAGAGTTCGGGGAGGTGGTTCAGGACTTTGGACAGCTCCTGGAGGATAGTCACCATCCCTGTGAAAGTAGACTCTCCAGCCACCTCCACCAAAGTCAAGATGTATATATATCCCATTGGTTCAATGGGTCTACTCTAGTTGGAAACCCCAGTTGGATTCAGCCACTGAGTACCAAGGTAATATATGCCTGTTTTCCTGCTGCATGAGCACTGAATTTTCTGATACTAGGTCACCCTTGCTCGAAAGCCAATCGTATCTGACTCTAGGGTTCAGTGCTCATCTCTGCTTCATAGCCGAAGAGCCAGCACTGTCTGCTTCTGCAAACGTTTCCGTGGTTATGTGGTAGGCATGGCTAGACACCGGAGTGCACGGAACGCTGTTTACCTTCCCAGTGAAGTGGTCCCTATTTATTTACTTGCAATTTCTTGCTTTCAAACTGCTTGCTAAGAAAAGCAGGGTGAGGGATGGGAGAAAGAAAGACTTAGCGATGAGACAAAAAAAGAGACATACAGCATTTTTCAGTGTCTTAAATGTTAATCACCAGGAAACAAAAAAAAATGAACTATGGGTATTGCATAATTGCGAGAAATTTTGAGAAATGACTTGTGTCCAGAGAAATCCAATTAAGCTTAACAATGCTGCACAAAGGGGGCAAAGAGGGCAAACACGATGTATTGTTGGAAACTCTCTTTTAAAATGTGTGTGTGAATTAAATTAATCAGACACTTAATTATACTTTCAACTACTTTTATAAAAGATTGCCCTAATTATACAGTGTGGGACCAGTGATGCTCTGCTAGTGGGTTGTGAAAGAGGCAACTAAAGTTGCTAAATGGTTAAAAAACCATGTTTTCCTCCTAAGATTTCCAGGTATTTTTTCCCCACATTTTATTTATTTATTTATTTTATTTATATTTATATTATTTATATTCAAATTTATATGCCGCCCAATCAGGTAAACCCGACTCTGGGCAGCTCACAACAAGTTAAAACACACATAAAACAGTACAACCAATTAAAACCAATTAAAACCCAACATACCCACCCACCCACCCCATTCCTCTTAAAACCCACATAAACCCACATTAAAAAAAATGCCTCTGATCCATGCTACCATTTCGTAACATCATGCCCCTGACACAGTGGTACACATAGAGAGAATTCCCTTGCTAAAAGGGTTAAATTCTCATTGTCAAGCAATGTGATTTCATCTTTCTGATTGCAAATAAGGAACTACAGTACTGTATTTAGAAGTCACGAGTAGTTTTTGAAGAGTTATTTTAAGGCTGTGTTGTGGGAAGTTGCTTTTACTGTAATCTATGTGTGCCTTGACTCTGGTGGCTTAGTGGTTAAGTTGCTGAACTTGATGACTGGAAGGTTGACAGGTTGGCAGTTCAAGACCTGAGTGCTGCACGACGGAGTGAGCTCCCATTGTCTGTCCCAGTTCCTGCCAACCTATCAGTTCGAAAGCAAGAAATTGCAAATAGATAAATAGGTACCCCTTCGGTGGGAAGGTAACAGTGTTCTGTGTGCTCCGGTAGTCTAGTAATGCCTACCACATGACCACGGAAATGGCTGCAGACGTAGACAGCTATGGCTCTTTGGTTGTAAATGGAGAAGAGCACTGGCCCTAGAGTCAGACACAACTGGCTTTTGAGCAAGGTAGACATTATATTTACTAGGGCAGGGATTCTCAACCTGCGGTCCATGGGCCTGATGCGGCCTGTGGTGCCATTTCATGCCCCCCCCCCACTGTTGCCACCACACCAGGAAGTGTCATGTGGTGGAGTAAGGGCATAATGGCCGTCTGGCCCCTGAAGCTGTCTGAGGGAGCGTGACCTGGCACCCAGCTTAAAAAGGTTGAGAATCCCTGTACTAGGGTATTGCAAGGAGAAAGGGACAACCTGTATATGTATATGTATATGTATATGTATATGTATATGTATATGTATATGTATATGTATATGTATATGTATATGTATATGTATATGTATATGTATATGTATATGTATATGTATATGTATATGCATATGTATATGCATATGTATATGCATATGTATATGCATATGTATATGTATACAGTGGTATCTCGCATAACTAACGCATTGCATAGTGAAAAATTCGCATAACAAAGTGTTCGTCATGTGAGGGTGATACCCCGCATAATGAAAAAAATCATTTGCAATGTGGGTTTTTTTGGTAACCGGGGTATAACCGGTCAATGAGAACCCCGGATAACAAACATTTTTTGTTCTTTATAATGGGCATCTCCCATTAACTTCACATAATGAAAAAAAGCGCATAGCGAAGAGCTCTGTGGAACGGAGTTTTTCCGTTATGTGGGGTTCTACTGTGTGTGTACACACACACATATATCCCAAAGTTTGTTTTGTTTTAAAATCCCTTTTTAAATATCTAAATCCCATGTAAGTTTTTCGTTAAGTGCTATATCCCATATCCCAAATATCTTTATACCACTTACTCAAATCTAGATTCGAACCACCTTTCCAGTTTTTGGCAACCTGTTGCCATGCTAGTGTTAATAAAATAGCTAATAAATCCTGTTTATTCTCATCTAAATTCAAATCCTGTAGATCAGTCAACAATACAATTGTCCCATTCAGTTTTAAATTAATATCCAGAATTTTAGCTATTTCTTGTTCACTTTTATGCCAAAAATCAGAAACGATTTCACAATCCCACCACATATGTTTGTATAACTCTACTTCTGCCTCTGCTGGTTAGGGAAATCTGCCACCTAATGATGATACTACAGGTAAAATTCAAACATGTGCAAGACCTTTCTAAATATCAACCCCAAACTATACCATATTGTGCAAGCATTTGCATTTTCCAAGTCATTGATGAAGAATTCTGGAGAACTGAAAAGCTTGCCCATTGCATACATCTCCCTGCGAATACTGTATTGGATTTTGTTTGCATTATAAATAGAAAAGTACCTCTTGGTTATATTAGGCGCTACAGCAGTGATGGCTAACCATGGCAATCCAGGTGTTCTTGGACTCCAATTCCCAGAATCCCAAATCAGCACTCTTGCTGATCAGGGTTTCTGGGAATTGAAGTTCATGAACATCTGGAGTGCCAAGGTTAGCCATCAATGTGCTAGAGTCTCAGAACAACTGGTTGCTTGGTCAAACTGCAAAGAACTCATTGTCCTTCACTTTGCTTAGACCGCTGTTCCAGCCATGGTAATTCATGAGTTGCACAATTGCTGAAGGCTCTTATTAGAAGGATGATGAATGAGGATTGTCACACTGAATCCGAGGAGCTAAGCTGCTTTTTACAAGCAGGAGACATGAGATGGTACAACTGCAAATTGAGACCTCAGCAAAGCATGATTTTTCATTTATTCCTTTGGCAGTATTTCCCAGATATTTTAGGTCCAGCGCCTTAAATGCAGATATTTTAGGCCCACCACCAGACTCCCACATGGGTGTGTTATAACTTTGTAAAGGCAGGGCTAAATAAGGATCTGGCCCATGAGTGCACAAGTTGGCTCTTCTCTGGGAGGTACAGTGGTGGGAAACTGAACTCCAAACCTTTAGGTCTAGAGCATTGTCTCCCAACCTTTGGTTTTTGGTCTTCAAGTCAATCCTCCAAAGCACTGATCAGCCAATTACTTCTTAAAAAAAAAAAAAGATTAGAAATTTGGCTTGTATGCGCTAAGTTATTTGTAGCAGTAGCACAGTACAGGGGGCAGTTTTTAGGCAATTTTATGTTCTAATGCAACCCTCCCAGTTCACCCCTTTTTAGCCCAGCTAATAAACACATTGCCAACCTAGCAGTTCGAAAGCAAGACATTGCAAGTAGATAAATAGGGATCACTTCGGTGGGAAGGTAACAGCGCTCCGTGCGCTCCGGTGTCTAGTCATGCCTGCCACATGACCACGGAAACGTCTGCAGAAGCAGACAGCGCTGGCTCTTCGGCTTAGAAACAGAGATGAGCACTGCACCCTAGAGTCGGATACGACTGGCTTTCGAGCAAGGGAAACCTTTACCTTTACCTAATAAACACACTTCGACTAGATCAGGAGTTCTCAACTTTTTAAAGCTGGGGGCTGGGTCATGCTCCCTCAGACAGTTTTGAGGGCCGGATGGCCGTATTGCCCTTCCTCCACCACATGTGTGGGTTGCCCGCAAGAATAATTGGCAATTAAACCTCTCCTCAGGGGTTCGCTCGGAGTCAACAGACCCAGGGACCAACCAGGCTTGGCTGGAGGGGAAATTGGGAAGTAAGCGGGTAGGTTAGGAATTAACAATAACCAAGGCTGAGGGCAAATATAGTCAGACAAGCAGACGCTGGCAAACAAGGAACAAGTCTAGGTGCCCGGAGTCAATACACATAGACTTCGAGATTAGGGCAGGAACAATGGGCTTCGCCAGCCCAAGGCTGTCCATTAACCTCAAGGCAGTCTCCAGAGCCACCGTTGTAGCTGGGCCATGGGGAAATGCCACGTACGCAAGCCTTCTGTGCAGGGGTGACACGAGTGCCCTAAGCACATGTCCCAGCCCCTACGCAGGGTGATAAATACGTACCCCCGACTCTGGCCGGGGTTGGACTTTGCCACACGGCTGCCTCCATGTGTCTTCCTTCCGGCCCGCCATTGCAACAACATGGCACTTCTTGGTGTGGTGGAGGCAGTGGTGGGATTCAGGAGGTTCACCCCAGTTCACCAGTACCGGTAGCAGAAATTCTGGCTGGCCCCACCCATCCAAATTTTGAAATAACACAGGGCTTTCCCCCTGGCCATGCCCACCATACCATGCCCACAGAGTAGGTAGTAAAAAAAATTGAATCCCACCACTGGGTGGAGGCAGGGGGGGCACATGTAATGGCACCATGGGCTGCATTCAGTCCATTGGCCGCAGGTTGAGAATCCCTGGACTACATGGTTTAGAGAAAGAAAGATATCATTTACTCACAAAATGAGGTCAAAAGAAAAATGTATTCAGGAGTCTTGGTGAAGTTGGTTTAGAAAGAAGGCAAATTTTTCTTCCATCCATGTGACCTGGAAGATGGAGGAGCTCAAGAAGACATCTTTCCTAAAGGCAGAAAGCAAGAGAGAGAAGGCCAGAACAAAACAAAGGCCTTAACACATGCAAATGGGGCAGATAAGAACCTTTCTGATTGTAATTAGAGGCAAACAATGCAAAACAACTTCCTTTAGGTCAGGCTAGTCTTTTTCCTGTCTCTCTGGTTACTGCATGCTGGGGTTGCACTAGAATACTAAACAGTACACATGCTTGTTTTCTTCTTAAAAATAGAACACACTGTCTGATGATGGTGAACATAGAGGACTTTTCACAGTTAGGCTTGTTTGCGAGAGTAATTGGTGGCACATAACTGCCACTGCAAGCTCTCCGCTTTCAAAATGGAAAGGTTTTGGATAATGGGGAGAGGCCATACGTTTGGCTTTGGAAAGACCTCCTTGTGCTCAGTGGAAATGATAGTCCGTCTAGCTCTTTCCAGAATCACTTCTGAGCAGCCCGTGGCTCACACAGCAGGTATACGAAAGAGGAAATCCATTTTCTTTCTTTTCTGTAGCCAGTGAAGTACTTTCTTGCCGTAAATTGCTACTTAGGTCCTGAATTCTCACCGGGTAAATTATCATCACTCCTTTCCAACACAGCACAGCCAAGCTGATATGTTCCAGACACGGACCCGTCCCTGCAATTTGCCGTAGGTCATTTCTGGCCTGACGTACAGGCACCTCTCAAAATAAAAACACCTTCTAAAGTTAAATGAGGCATGCAATTTGCAGAGAAAGATCTATATCCGTATCACAAGAAAAATCGCATGTGACGAAAGAGAGGATAGTGAAAGGGATGAGCCGGGAGAGGGAAATCTCCATTTCTCCACACCAGCTTCCACTCCTGAATATGTAACACAGCATTCCCCAAGCTGAAGGGTTACGGATCTTCTAGGACAGGGATGGCGAACCTTTTAGAGACCGAGTGTCCAAACTCAACAGGCTGCTGTCCATGCCACAGAGGGGCAGTGTGAACTCTGTGCTGGAGGGAGGGAAGAAGTGCTCCCATTGGGTTGCTGGGCAGAAGGGCAGGGCCAACTCTGTGCTGGGGCAACAGCACACATGCCCACAGAGAGGACTCTGAGTGCCCCCTCTGGCATGCGTGCCATAGGTTTGCCACCACTGTTCTAGGATTACAATTCCCAAAAACTACAGCCAGCACAACCAAAGGGGTTAAAGCATTTGGGATGGGAAGCCCAAGAATATCTGGGTCAATGGTGCTAAAACAGCTGCTTTTGAAGGCATTAGCAGATACTGTACTGTACTAGGATTTACTTCCACATGATATGGTTATGGACTACAATTCCCAGAATTCTCCAGCCAATAAATATCTTTCCCGGAGATTTCTAGTTATCTACATTCACAGTGCTGGCTGTGGTTTGTGGGGGTAAAGGTAAGGTTACCCTTGCTCGAAAGCCAGTCGTATCCAACTCTAGGGTTCATTGCTCTTCTCTGTTTATAGCTGAAGAGCCAGTGCTGTCCTTTTTTGCAGATATTTCCATGGACATGTGGCAGGCATGCCTAGACACCGGACTGCATGGAACGCTGTTTTACCTTCCCACCGAAATGGTCCCTATTTATCTTGCTTTCAAACTGCTAGCTTGGCAGGAGCTGGGACAGAGACGGGTGCTCATTCCGTCGTGCAGCATTCAGGTTTTGAACTGCTGACCTTCCGCCTCTCAGTCAGTGTTTTAACCGCTTGAGCCGCTGGTGTAGCCAAAATAGTCTCTGAAAATGGGGAATGTGAATGGAGAAGAAAGCTACCCTCTTGACTAATCTTTTCTCTTCTACGGGAAAAAAAATGAAATTAATTTTGTGCAGTATCAAAGCTACGGGAAAAGGACATCAAAACACCATTATGGGATTGTAAGAGGAACGCGGCCTCATTTCTTTCAATCCTGCCTCAATGCTCTTTATATATTAATCATTTAATCTTATTATCATTGGCAGGAACTCAAATACAGAAACAGCTCGACCTGAGCTTCAGAAAAGAAAACAGAAGAAGCTTTAGTTTGATTTCGATGTCTCAGTCGAACTGCGGCTTGGAAAGTAGAGCCTCAACTTGCCTACTTCATTTCTTCTAATAATTATGGTATCTAGTAAAGGTAAAGGTCTCTCATGCTTGAAAGCCAGTCCTATCAGGGTGGTGGTGTTCATCTCAGTTTACAGCCAAAGAGTCTGCAGACAATTCCATGGTCATGTGACAGACATGCATACCTGTCAAGCGCAGCTCCAGAGATTACGAGACCTGCGCAGAACGTTTCTGCGCAGGTCCATTCTACGCATGCGTAAAAGCCTTCTATGCATGCGTACAAGGGACCTGCGCAGAAACGTTCTGCACAGCTTACTTCTACGTGTGCGTAGAAGGCTTTTACGCATGCGTAGAAGGCTTTTACGCATCCCCGTCTGCACAGAAGCCTTCTACGCATGCGTAAAAGCCTTCTACGCATGCGTAGAAGTGAGCTGCGCAGAAGGGATGTGCAGTAACTCATTTCCCCCTGCTGCCAAATTACGGGGTAGCAGCAGCTCCGGGGTGGGAAATAATGAAAATTGGTGCAAAAAAACAGGGCATCCTGGCCAATCCGGGATACTTGACAGGTATGGACATGACCAGATGTCAGAGCACACCGAACATTATCACCTTTCCTGCTGAAGCAGTACCTATTTATCTACTTGGAATGTCTTCCTTTGAAATTACTAGGTTGGCAGGAATTGGGGCAGAAAATGGGAGCTCATTCTATCACACAGCACTTGGGTCTTAAACTACTGACCTGCCAACCATCCGGTCATCAAGCTCAGCCTCTTAATTATTAAGGCACCACTATCTGCAGTTCATTCCAATGTATGGAGATCCTCTCAGGGTTATCTACATATAAAATATTGAGGTGGTTGGGCATCATCAAAAGCTGGAGGGCTTTTGATGATGCCCATGACCATACAGGTAGAAGGCAATTGATTCCAACAGCCGCACATGTTCCAGTTGATGTTGGCTGGTCTCTCGCTCAGCTTCACAGTGAGATTTGAACTCATGGCCTTTAGCTCTGCAACTGCTCCAATCTACTGAGTTGTACCAGCTCCCTGCTCCATGGCATGGCTCCGGTTCCACCTTGGACAGCACAACTTTCTTGGGCAACATTTTCAGAAAGCACTGGAGTGTGGCCATTTTGGAATTCCTGAACATGTTCCAGGATAGCCCAGCTGCTCATGGTAGCAAGGGAAGGTTCTGGAACTCAAAGTTGAAAGAAATTCATTTGTGAAGCTCCGTTTTTGGGGGAAAATACAGGATCTAAATTCAAGAAATAAGGAGCAGATGCTACAAGAGCATGGGAAAGGCTTCCACCACCTGATTACTTAATGCTACCAGCATGAAGTAACTTTGCCATGCCCTACATTCTGCAACTGATATGAGAAGCACTAAAGATTAGTGGAACCTGGCTGGCATGATTTCTCAGCGATTCTAAAGCCTCGCAGATGTATTTCTTCCAGCCTCGAGCCTTATCAGAGTATTGGTGGCTCAGTAGTTAAGAAGCTTGCCTTGTTAGCTGGAAGGCCGGCAAGTTGGCAATTCGAAACCCGAGTACTGCATGAGGGATTGAGCACCCATCTCTGTCCCAGCTCTTGGGGACATGAAAGGAGCCTTATTTGGGTATTCTCTGAGCGGAGTTTCTCCAGCAAAAATCCTTTCAACCCAGAATAATTTCTGACACAAAATTATTATTATTATCATCATCATCAGAGTATTCATCTGAACTTTATGGTAAAGTTCCAATCAAAACTAGGAATAGATACTTTTATGCATAGAAGTTCTGTGAGTCAACCAAATCAAACCAAACTATACCTCTTTCTTTCTTTCTTTCTTTCTTTCTTTCTTTCTCCTCCTCCTCCTCCTCCTCCCCCTTCCTCCTCCTCATAGGTTCCCTAACTCTGATGTCTTCCTAGTTCAGACCAAATCAAAAAGAAGTGTCCTCCAGGGACGAATTGATTTGGAGAACTTAATGGGGCAATGTTCAAGGATAGGGATCCCCCTTTTTTGGGAGGGGGCCCAGCTCATTTTTGCTATTCCATCACTCAGCTAAGGGAGAGAGCCCTGGTGGTGCAGTGGTTAAATTTATGTACTGCAACCAAAAGGTTGTGAGTTCGATCCTGACCCGGGCACAAGGTTGACTCAGCCTTCCATCCTTCCAAGGTCAGTAAAATGAGTACCCAGTACGTCGGGGGCAAAATGCTAATTAACTAGTGAACCACCCAGAGAGTGCACTAAAGATATAAGTCTTATTGCTATTGCTTCCTTTGCTTTTTGGGTCTTAAAAAAGATCACGATAACAAAAGCTGCTGATTCCCAGTTCAAACACTTGGAGGCAAACCATCTGTCTTTGTTTTGTCTTTAGTTATGCCCAGGGAGATTTGAACAGTTGCTTTCCTTAATGAAGGGAGCCTCATTGAGACTGTGTTGGAGAACTCTTTTGCTGTAGCATGATGTATGCGTGCGTGTCTCCATCCATGAGTGTGCACTGTTTCTGTACAAACAGAGGGCTAAAATGCTAACATAGCATTTCGGAATCTACCCCATCATGTCTAATCAGAGCAGAATTGGGAATGTGAAAGATTTCTGGTGCTATACAGGAGTCTGGCCAGGTTATCCTACTATATGATAATAGAGTAGACCATACTGCCGGTGACTTAATGCCGAGTATCAGGTGGCGGTTAACTAACCTGACCACCCTGAGGACTTAACGGCCTTGGGTGCCAAAGTCCACCGGGAAGGGTGATGGTCCCCAAGTGGATTACATCCCACTTGAATCCATCTGGATGGAGGGCAGCAGCTTCATCAAAACTGGCCTGGGGCTGATATGGACTTTGTGTGCCAAAAGGGCTTAGGACCAGAACCTGACTCACAGAACCGAATCAGTGGTATGGGTGTCATGCTGTGACGTGGAAGGCAGATGGAAGGCCATGGCATTATATTTTCAGGACAGTCTTCATGGCTGTTCACCATGATGATCACCTGTATTTGGATCCAGATACTACAGTAGCAGCAGCAGCAGAAAAAGAAGAAGACGACGACAACGACAGCCAATTCCAGCTGCAGCAGCTGGAGCGAGGGCGGTGGCTGGATTCTTTGGTGGCACGGGCCGGATCCGGCATGTGGGCCATAGTTTGAGACCCTCTGGTTTAATGCAAGGTGTTTGTCTTGTGTCCTCCTACTAACTGTTTGCGATTCAACAAGGTGAAATGTCGCTACTAATCCCAATAACAACCAGAGATCTTTTGCTATTACCAGTTGTAAAAAGCCATATTACTTTGTATATTTATCTGTTATACCAAGTGACTCTTGTGTGCCTCTGTACCTGATGTGTTTAAATTGATGCTATGAAGATGCTCTTACATCTGACAAGTGGACTTGATCCACAAAAGCTCACATTAAAATACAGTAAAAACCTTGCATAAAGAGCGCCTTGCTTAGAGACTAACTCGTTCAAAGAGCAAAATTTTCTCTGAATGGTCGCCTCACTTTACAACTAAAACCAACCAAAAACTCACTTAGCAACTAAATCTGGGTTCGCTATCCCTCCCTCCCCCAGTAGTCACAATTGGTCACTTACAATGGTGTTTCGCTTAAAGAGCAACTCGCTTAAAGAGCAATCCCATGGAACGCATTATGCTTATTAAGCAAGGTACCACTTGTACATCAATTAGTCTTTAAAGTGCCACAATGTTTTGTGTTTTGTTTGGTTTACTCTCTGATACACTTGAAGCACAGACTAATGAGTCTACTTTTCCAATTTTACAAAGAATCAACTATATTCTACCTTGGGGTTAGGGGAGATCAATTTTTTTCAGGAAGCTAAATGTTTTCAACTTTGTACACTGTGCATATTGAACTGCTTTGTGTATACAGTTTATTTTCGCACCCCATTGGCTCAGTGTGTAAGGCGCTGAGCTTGGAGACCAGAAGGACAGGGTTCGATTCTCCATGTGCCGCACAACAGGGGACATGAAAGGAGCACCTGCAAAAAAAAGAAACAACACCTTTCAACCCAGAGTAATATCTGACACGAAAACACATTTGTGCATTGTTAAAATTGGCATTGGAAGGAAAGATACAAAGGTGAAAGAGCGGCACTGAAATCTGGCATTGAGAGATTTTCTCCTGCTCTGATTCCCCTCTTGTGGCTGAGGAACAAGCTAGACGTGACCCAGAATCCACCCACAGAAATCCTGCGGTTTCTTTTAAATTGCTAACAGCCACTGCAGACGATCGGGTGTCACGGAGGCCAGTGAGTTCATGTGGAGGTTTAACCCAGAGTTTAAAGAAGCAATCCAAGATGCGAATCTGTTTTGAAGATAGGATTTAGCGGCACGTGTAGGTCCCGGTAAAGTTCATACCCGAAACCCAGAGTGGATTTACTTGCCTCAGTACATAAGAGTTGCCAGCTTCCAAAGATCTCAAGGTTGTCATGCTGCTAGGACATGTTTGCCGGGACTGTAGCCCAGGAGAAACAGATTAAACCAGGGGTGGTGAACCTTTGGCATTCCAGATGCTTTGGATAACAGCTCTCACAGTCCCTTGTTTTTGAGAGTGTAGCCTGGAAATTCTGGGTGTTTTAGTCACAAATATGTGGAATGCTGATGGGCCACCAGTTCTAGGTTAACTGATTTCTCCACTGTTTTAGTGTAAGGGACCAAAGACAACAGGACAGCCGAAGGGTTGGCTTAACACAGGTTTATTGCATGATGATCCGGTGGAGCATGAGGTAATAGTGGTGATACATCTCAATATATACAGTAGCCCTATACATTTGAATCTTGTAGCACGGTAGCTCATTGGCTGCTACCGGCGTGGCCTCGCCCAGGCACGCCTCTTTTCCTGCTGCTGAATGCAGATCTTTCTCCTGCTGCTGAATGCAGATCTTTCTCCTGCTGCTGAATGCGGGGAAGGTTTTCCCGCGGCTGTCCGTGATTGAGCAATGTGAACCATGTGAGACTGAACGCTCGCAGCTGCCCTCTATGGGCTGTCTGCTCGCGTTCCTTTACAGCTGAGATACCTTGTATTTGGAGTGGTTACATTCTTGCCTTTACAGTACAATGAACATGCAATCATACATACATAACAACTGTTTTCCTGATTAAAAAAATAATCCAGCTCAGTAGTACCTTGTGAGAGAAAACATGGTTGTAGGGCAGTGGTGGCGAACCTATGGTATGCCTGCCAGAGGGCGCATTCATAGCCCTCTCTGTGGTCATGCGCGCCATCAGCCCAGTATAGAGTTCGCCCCGCCCCTCTGCCCAACAGCCCAATGGGAGCACTTCCTCCCTCCTCCTAGCACAGAGTTCACCCCACCCCTCTGCCCAGCAGACCAATGGAAGAGCTTCCTCCCTCCTCAGCACAGAGTTCGCTCTGCTCCTCTGCGTTGTGGGCAGCAACATGTAGAGTTTGGGCACTCGGTCTCTAAAAAGTAACAGAATGAAGTATACCATGTTCTTTATTCTCATTCAATATGGCAATTTCAGATCGGGGAGAGAGAAAATGGTATGTAAACAACGTGAGCCTCATGGTGTAGAAGAAATGAAACCTAATGTGTGATTGACATATCTTGCTGTAAGATCATTGGTCCAAAGGTGGACCCTGTGGGAGGAGATATAACCAAGAGACTCACGCGCTCACAAATGCTGACACAGAGACACTCTCTGGAATGCTGTGCTTTCAAGCTTGCCAAAATGTAGAAACTCGAGAGAAAGGAAGGCCTATGGGGCTATCCCTGGCACATGCAGCTTGCTTTATTTCTGCTTTGAACTGCTTTCTAAGCTTTTGCTGGACTGTGTCCTGAATCTTGCTATGCTTTCAATATATTTCTAAAAATACCTGAAGAGACTTGGAGTGATTACTTGGCACATATTACCTGAATCTACACTAGTTTCACGTGCACCCTTTGCTCACTACCTAGATTTCGGTCCGGGGTGACTGGGCACACTGATAGGAAAAGCTCTAAACTGCTGGGTCTGATCCGGGCCAGGGAAGCAGGATCAGGCTCAATCCCATCACCAGGAGGCCGGAGGACTACCGAGTCCTACCTGGGAGTAAGCGGATTGTTACACCATCACTGTTGTAGGGGATTAAATAGTGGGATGGGATGCAGGAAATGTAATTTTTAATCCCTACTGAGGCTTGATGTTCAATGGGTGACCTCAGCTTGGGGATCGTCTCATTGTAGCCTACCTACCGTACAGGGCTGTTGTGGGGAAGAGGAGAACAGTGTATCCTATACGGAGCTCACAGAAGGAAATGTATTGTGTAAGAGCCATCAAACAGCTCACATGTTCAAGAGGCAGCAAACAGCACTACTGAATGAGAGACACAGATGAGACTATGAAGACACGAGGCGCTGTGCTTTTGATGAAATCTCACACACACACACACACACACACACACACACACACACACACACACACACACACACACACACACACACACACACACACACACACACGGCCCTTGATAGCTATTAATTACCATCAAGCATAATGCTTCTGCTCATCCTGACGTCTCCGTGCCAGCCGCAAGACTTCGTAATATTATGATTTTGGCGGCCGTTTGAGCAGCTCGACTAGCAGCATCTTAAGAGATGGAAACATAGAGGAAACATGGAGGTGCAGCTGAGCTAGGGGTGAACGAAGGCTGCTCCGTGATTTCATGCGGGCAAGAATATAATTGAAAAATCCTGGGTCCAAGACCAGACTTGGTCAGGAAAGACACTTTGTGATCTTGGCTGCTCTCAAGCAGCCTGGTTTATAACACAGAAGATAAAGAAGGAAAGACAAAAGTCATGTTCAGTGCCTTGAGAAAAATGAGAAGCCACCGTCACCTTCACCATCACTACCACACCCTGCGGCCAAAAGGTGACATTGATTGTTTGTAGTTACCAAGAGCTGAGGGTGGCAGAGGAAGAAAAACATAGCTTGAATGACTACACTAAGAAACGTGAACAGCTTGTGCTTCAAGAAGTGAACAGAGGAGGACTTTTGAAAACAGTGAAGAAGAAAGCTGAATACAGAAAGGAAAGGACTGAAAGTTGAGATGCAAACTGGAAAAAACAAGCCTATGCATGGTCAATACTTGAAAAACATAGAAGGAAAGGCTGGGCAAAAGCTGATATGGGGATGGTTAAAAGCAGGAGTTTTGAAGATAAAAACAGAAGGATTGATTTTGGCAGCTCAGGAACAAGTTTGGGCAACAAATTGCAGGAAGACAAAAATACAACACGTGCCCAACAATCACAAATGCCGGCTTTGTAATGAAGAGGATGAAACAGTAGATCAGCGGATGCAGCAAAATTTCACAGACTATTTGCAACGCCATGACAGGGTTGCAAGAATTATTCATTGGAAACTCTGTCAGAGGTTTGGATTTTGAATGCAGTAAAAAAAAAAAATTGGGAACATAAGGTAAAGAAAATTTTAGAAAATGAGCAAGTCAAGATCCTGTGGGACTTTAAAATTCAAATAGATAGACATCTGACTATTTGACCTAAGAAGGTCAAATAGTAAAGATGAAGCTAAAGTACTTTGGATATCAAATGAGAAGAGAGGATTCACTTGAGAAAGCCTTGATCCTGGGAAAAGTGGGGAGCAAAAGAAGAATGGGGCGGCCAAAAATGAGATGGCTAGATGGTATTGTAGATGCAATGGGCACAGAGCTAGGTGGGTTGAGGAGAATGGTGGAGGACAGGGATGCCTGGTGGGCAATGGTCCATGGGGTCGCAAAGGGTCAACTGTGCAACTGAGCAACAACAACAAAAAAGACATCTGACTCACAACACACCTGATGTAATGCTGTGGAAAATAAGACGACTTGGTTTATTGACATTGCTATACCAGGAGATGCACTAATTGAGGACAAACACCTGGAGAAAATCACAAAAATATCATGATTTACAAATGGAAGTGTGTGTTTATGGAGGAAGACATCTGTTGTTGTATTCATCGTGATTGGAGCTCTTGGAGCAATACCTAAAGGACTCCCTAGATATTTGGAAATTTTGGACTTATTGGACTTGAACATCCTAACTCCCTAAAAAACAACTCTACTGTGAACTGCATATATATTCGGCTATTACCTTAACAGTTCTTAGGTCCTTGGTCAGGATTTGACCTGTTAATTTTATACCAGTCTTTCATTGTGAATCTAATGGCAGATTTTTATAATAATTAGCAAAAACAGAATAACAGCTACATAGGCATCTAAATAGGGATGAAGACAAGAGAAAGACTTTTAAAGACCCAAAACAGAGCTGAGCAAATGCTGAAGCACAGGTTAAACTCCAGTGCCTATCTGCCCCAATCAACAGAACTAGTGGTCAGACATAATAGGTATTGCAGTCCAGCAACTAACATTCATCCTCTGACCCCTTTTAAAAAGGCTGCTCTGATGCTGACCACAGTAGTTAGGTAAAGGTAAAGGTCACCCTTGCTTGAAAGTTGGTCATATCCAACTCTAGGGTTCAGTGCTCATCTTTGTTTCATAGCAGAAGAGCCAGCGCTGTCTGAGTATGCAGACGTTTCCATGGACATGTGGCAGGCATGCCTCAACATGGGAGGGCACAGAACGCTGTTTCCCTTCCCACCAAAGTGGTCCCTATTTATCTACTTGCAACATCTTGCTTTCGAACTGCTAGGTTGGCAGGAGCTGGGACAGAGCTCACTCCATCACGTAGTGCCCAGGAATCGAACTCTGACCTTCCAGTCAGCGAGTTCAGTGTCTTAACCACATGAGCCACCGCAGTCTCATAAGCTGTCTTAAAAGTGCTTTCCTATGTTTTTACAGTGAAGCATGTACTGAAAGAGGAGCTTCAGACAAATCCTTCTTTGTAAGAACCTGAACTTTGAGAGATGGCTTCATTTCACTCTCATGCATTTGTGGCGGGGAGGGGGCAGCAATTTTGCACTGCCGCTAATGAGCATTGGTGTGGTAAGGCCGTGTGGCGTGCTTAATTATTTAAAGGAAGCCCCGGTAATGGCTCTTCGGAAGCGTGTGACCTACCAAATCAATCTATCTGCTTTTGCATAATGTATGTGACATCAATCTTGTTTCGTTTCAAGATCACCTAGAGGAAAAGAAGCAGGGAAGAGGGTGGTGGTGGTGGGGGAAAACACACACAAAACACAAAACCTCCTTCACACTTACCGCCGCTCTGCCACAGCACAGAGCACAAACACACAGCTTGCTGTGTAGTTTGCTCTTTGTACTTAATGGCAGCTCCGCTGTCAAGATGTCACACAGTGCTTAGCTGATGAAAATAATTAGGGCAGTATTACACCGTCAAGCATTTGAAGCCCAACCCAAGTTCGACTAAAGTGTATGTTTCCAACCTCCGAAACGAAGAGACTGGCGTTGAGTTGGATGTTATGTGGCAAGGGAATCGATTCCAGCATTGTTCAACACCGAAATACCTTGGCATGACACTTGACAGATGCACTCTTTCAGCAGCAGTGCCTTGAATACCAAAGCTAAATTTAGTATGGGGAACAGTATCATCAGGAAGTTGACAAACTATAAATGGGGAGCTCAACCATCCCCGCTGCATATATCAGGTTTGGGCTCGAGAGTCTCTGCGGCAGAGTACACTGCTCCAGTATGGATCGCATCCACACATGCGAAACAAGTTGACATTGCTGTTAATGAAGCCATTTTTAGAGTGACAGGATGCCTCAAATCTACACCAGTTAAGAAAATATTCCCTCTTGTTGGTATCGCTCCACCTAAGATAAGGAGAGAGGTAGCAGTGGATACTGAGAAAACTAAGCAAGGTAAGACTCACGACATCCCCTGAACAGATATAAGAACATAAGAACAGCCTTGCTGGAACATGCCACAGCCCATTCAGTCCAGCATTCTGTCTCACACAGTGGCTCACCATTTGCTTCAGGGTATTATTCCCAAGCAAATGCCTTCACCTGTTTAGGATTCCCTGGAAATGGCATTGAGATAGCATCCTGCCTATCTCTCCAACCCAGAGGTTGTCCATAGGTATCCATAATTATAGCCATGGATACCCTTGTTGTCCTCCATGAACTTGTCTAATCCTTTCTTAAAGCTGTCAAGACTGACAGCTGTCACCACTTCTTCTGGCAGGGAGTTCCATAGACCAGTAATCCTCTGGGTGAAAAAGTACTTTCTCTTATTTGTTTGAGAACTAGCACCCAAAAGTTTCATGGAGTGTCCCCTAGTTCTAGTGTTGTGCGATAGGGAAAATAGTTTTTCCTTATCTACTTTGTCCACACCGTGCATCATTTTATAAACTTCAATCAGGTCACCTCTTAGATGCCGTTGTTCAAGAGTGAAAAGGCCCAACCGTTGCAGCCTCAGATGGTAAGGAAGGTGTTCCAGTCCCCTAATCATTCTGGTTGCCCTCCTCTGTACTTTCTCCAACTCCATAATATCCTTCTGGAGGTATGGCGACCAGAACTGTACACAATATTCCAGATGGGGCCTCACCATAGATTTATAAAGAGGCAAAATGACACTTGCTGACTTATTTTCTATACCCTTCCTAATGATCCCTAGCATTGAGTTTGCTTTTTTCACTGCTGAGGCACACTGGGTTGACACCTTCATTGAGTTGTCCACCAGGACACTAAGGTCCCTTTCCTGGTTTGTCGCAGAGAGTTCAGACCCCATCAGTTTATAAATGTAATTGGGGTTCTTTGCCCCAACATGCATCACTCTGCACTTACTAATGTTGAAGCTCATTTGCCACTGTTTTGCCCACTCCCCCAGTGTCGAGAGATCCCTCTGGAGCTCCTCACAATCTCTCACAGTTTTCACTACCGTGTATAATTTAGTGTCATCAGCAAATTTGGCTACCTTGCTATTTACTTCTACCTCTAGATCATTTATGAAGAGGTTGAAAAGCAGGGGTCCCAGTACTGAACCTTGGGGGACCCCACTCTTGACTTCCCTCCACTTGGAGAAGTGTCCATTGAGTGCTACCCTCTGTTTCCTGTCCCTTAGCCAGTTGCTGATCCAGGACAAGACCTGTCCCTTTATTCCATGACTGGTAACTTTATTCAAGAGCCTTTGGTGTGGGACCTTGTCAAAAGCCTTCTAAATAATAATAATAATTTTGTGTTCCCTAGGTTTCTCATAGCTTGCCTCCCAAGAATTAATCGCCTTCTTATTTCATGGCTGGCAGTCACCATCTGCGGTGATCTTGGATCCTTAGAATGTAAAGTCTGTCACTTCTTCCACTTCTATTTTCCAGGGAATGATAGGGCCTGTTGCCATTATCTTGGTTTTTTTTAATGTTGAGTCTCAGGCCAGCTTTTGCACTCTCTTCTTTCAGAAACTCACCACCTTTCCTCCTTGGCATTTTAAAACCATTTCACAATGGTCCCAAAGTGTCAGAAAATATAAGTTGCTTTCTTTTATTTTTAACATCATCCTTTGGTTTAAAGTTAGAGGAAGCATAGCTGTCATGATGGACAACGGGTGTTGCCACTGTGTGAGACAGAATGCTGGACTGGATGGGCTGTGGCCTGTTCCAGCAAGGCTGTTCTTATGTTCTTTCAATGCCACTATTCTGCTCTTTAAGAGCAATAAAAACAAATATTTATGAACTGGAGTATGAATCAATAAATAATTGATATAAATAAATATATATTCAATTTTTGTTGGGGGAAGTAAGATAAAATTTACTTTTCAAAATGGACTTGCCCTGTTGGTTTCTGGAATAAGGAGTGAAAAATCCTCCAGCAACCCAGGGGGACAAAAATAAATCAATTTTATATAATCAAGCTAAAATGTAGACGTTAGGAAAATAATCCCTGAGAGCACACACAAATGAAATGTTTGACTTCACTTTTAGCATTTGGTGTGAAGCTTTCTGTATATATCCAAAACAAAAGGCAAAAGGAAAAATCCTATTCTTACGAGTGTGTAAAATGTAGGTCTCCTCCATCTCAATTATTCTATGATTTGTGGCATTTGCTTCAAGATGTACTTTGAACTCTCCATCGAACTGTTTGTGGAGAGCAGACAGATCTATCTATCTATCTATCTATCTATCTATCTATCTATCTATCTATCTATCTATCTATCTATCTATCTATCTATCTATCTATCTATCTATCCATCCATCCATCCATCCATCTATCCTATCCTATATCTATCTACCTACCTACCTACCTACCTACCTACCTACCTACCTATCTATCTATCTATCTATCTATCTATCTATCTATCTATCTATCTATCTATCTATCTATCTATCTATCTATCTATCTATCTATCTATCCAACAGCTAGTTCTCTTTGTAGCCTCCTGCTGAAATGGGTCAAGGGCAGAGTGTGATAGAGTTAATTTTGGGGCTACAATTCCCCACCTCCTGAGGGATGTCTCAGTTATAATGTGAAAATGACTTATCAAACTCCAACTGGGACCGTTGGAAATAGCCTCATGCAGTTAATCAACAGCAATCATTTCAAAACACAAAAAGAAAATATGAGAAAACTAAGCCAATAAACTCACCCTCATTCTTCCCAAGGAGACGCGGCAATTGAGTTTGCTGTTAAATCACAAGGGTGTATCTGCCAATTCTGAGAGTTAGCAGAAATGTCTTGTCGCAAAGACAAATGGTTGAAGCTGTCGGGAGGAAGAACTGCTGTTGGCTCCTGAAACCCTCTTAATTTTAATGTTGGATACTTAATGTCCACTAGATATTTGCAACCATCTTGAATGTATTTATACTGAGGCTAGCTGTTGAGTCTTTGATCTGTAATAAGGTCTTCTTCTCCTTTTCCTTCGTCTCCTCCTCCTTCTTTTCCTCCTCCTTTGCCTCCTTCACCTTCTGCTTGTGCCATATCCATTTCAGAATATTGGCTATCCTAATGGCAATCACCAATGAAGATTGTCCTGGGAACAATATAATGCAGTGGTCTTCCATTTGCCTTCCATATCATAGCATGACACCCATTCCACGGATCCAGTTCTGCAAGTCACTTTCTGGTCATGAGTCCTTTTGGCACACAAAGTCCTCATTATCAGTTTTGATGATGAGGCTGTCCTCCATCGGAAAAAATGTTTGCTTCTCCCATAATGCCTTGTTCTTGACTGAATTTGGGGTGCAAACTAACATTTCTGAGCCTTGTGTAGCAATAGCAATTACACTTATATACCACCCCATAGCTCTTAGAACAATCTGTGGGCACCAAGAGTGCAATGGACCGCCACAGCCTTGAGGATATGGTCAAGGTGCACCTTCACAGCCAGTCTATCTGGCATGGCCTCCTCCACCTCCATAACCATTGGGAATCAGAGTTCCTCCTCCACTCATTTTGCCATTGGGCTCTCTACCCTTCTAAAGCCAGTGAAATGAGTACCCAGATGGTTGGGGACAAAATTCTACTTACCTTGTGAACTGCCCAGAGAGTGCGCTAAGCACTGTCGGGTGGTAGATAAGTATAATTGCTATTGCTACTTTGATTTGAATGACAATGGTCAAGATGTGTTTCTGTACTAATTCTGAGGGTGTGAAGCTCGGCTTCCCAACCATCCGAGGCTGAGAGAATACTGATATGGAAGTCGTAAGATGTTGCTGCTAGCTTGGTTAATTTGTTTTCTCAAATGTTAGAGAGGTTTCTGAGTGTGGAGGAGGAAATTAAAAAGTGTGCAATTCAAGTGACTATATTGCCTCTGGCTTGGTCGTTCCCCGCTCTGTGGAATTCGGTCAACTTAGTGTGATGCATTTTGGAAAAGAAAATTATCTCTTTGTTTTCTCTGAACATGGCTGGGCAAACCCCCTATATTTTGGGCCTGAAGAAAGCTTTGTGTTTCTTCTTTTGTTTCAAAACTAAAATCTGGGAACAGAGAACGTCCCATGAATGAGAGAGAAAGAGATGCAAAAGATAGAATTGAAGAGATACATGCAGAGTCTTCGCAGGCTTTTCAGACGACAATCCTTCCCCAGCATGCGATGTATGGTTTGCCATTCAGCTATGGCTATCTCCAACCACCCAATTGTAAAGTCTTCTTGCTAGACCTGTGTTCGAAGCCTCCAAGTGACAGTGGTAGCCATCAGAACAGGCATCTGCTACAGGAACGTGGAAAGAACAAAGTCTATCTCTTTTCCTCTGGCTGCCCCCCAGATATGGATACCATGGCAGAGGGCTGAGTAATTATTATTATTTATGATTTAGAACATTTCTACCCTGCTTCCCTCACTCAAGAGTGACCCGAAGTGGCTCAACAACATAATTAAAACAACAATAAAACAATTTAACTAACACCCTATTAAAAAGCCCATTCTAAAACCATCTAGAAATATCCTGTCCCTCCCAACACGGTTAAAAAGCAAACAGGACAAAGACCAATATGGGCTAAATGAGCCAGCGGGACTGGGAAGTTGATGCATCCATGCGCCACACCCGCTGCCATAGCCATGTTTTCAGTTGTTTTCTAAAGGGGAACAGCTCCGTAATGTACGTCACTCCAGATGTTGCTGGGGTACATCTCCTGATATTCTTGGGATGCCATTTGGGAAGGATGGGCATTGCAATCTAACAATTCCTGCAAGTGTTAGCAAACTGAAAATAAATAACAACAAATCAAAACCCACCACCAACAAATACATCACAGACTAAATAATAATAATAATAATAATAATAATAATAATAATAATAATAATAATAATAATAATAATAATAATAATAATAATAATAATAATAATAATAATAATAATAATAATAATAATAATAATAATAATAATAATAATAATAATAATAATAATAATAATAGCTGTCACAGGACATTGGGACTAAACCTAACAGGCTAATTTATCGATAGGGGAACAATGCCCTGAAAAAGGCGTTTTTAATTTTTAAAAATAAAAATAAAAAATGTACTGCATGACGGATTGAGAGCCCGTCTTTGTCCCAGCTCTTGGGGACATGAAAGGAACCTGATTTGGACATTCCCTGAGCGGGGTTTCTTCCGCCCAAATCCTTTCAACTCAGAATAATTTCTGACATGAAAGAATAATAATAATAATAATAATAATAATAATAATAATAATAATAATAATAATAATAATAATAATAATAATAATAATAATAATAATAATAATAATAATAAGGTAAGGTCTCTCTTGTTCAAAAGCCAATCGTATCTGACTCTAAGGTACAGTGCTCATCTCTATTTACAGCCAAAAAGCCAGCACTGTCTGCATCTGCCAGGCACGACTAGTTTGCCAGATCACATGGAATATTGTTACCTTTCCTGTTGGAGTGGTACCTCTTTATCTGCTTGCAATTTCTTGCTTTTGAACTGCTAGGTTCGCAGGAACTGGGACAGACGATGGGAGCTCACTTCATCACACGTAGCACTTGGGTCTCAAACTGCTGATCTGCAAAACGTCTGGTCGTCAACCTCGGCATCTTATCCACTAAGGTACCACGGCTCCTGTAAGTGTTCATTGAGCCCCGCCAAAGGCAGCCTGCCGTGAGAACCCCACACAACTTTGCGATTTCCCAACCAGTGTTCGTGAGTGATCTGAAAACCTCTAGCTGTCTGTGCTTGGCAAGCAAATGAGAGGGCTGAGAAAACAATTTTAATTCATGTTATCTGCCAGTATTTATTAGTCCTAATGCTATACACATTTCCAATCTTCCTTCCTTTGCTTTGGGAGGGAGGACGTTCGAAACCTGTATTCATCCTGACTTTCAATCAGGGAAGATTACAGAGTAGCAAAGGCAAAATTGCACATCATCTTCCAAAGAAAATCCTTTGACTGTATTTATATACGATGCCAAGCCAAGGCGTGTTGGGAAGTGGTGATTTTAATTAAAACTCTGCACTGAGATGTAAGACGGTGCTTTCTTCTTTTGATGAAGTTTCGTGTCAGGTCATTGATGAAGCTCGGTATTTATGTTCTTTCTCGTCTTTTAGTGCCATTGAAAGAAAGACGTTAAAAGAAGAAAGAAAAATGGGGTGCAAAAGTCTTGCAGGCCCAGAGGGTGAGACGATTAAAAGGAGAATGCAGACAGGGAAATTTGTTGTCACTTGCAACCGCCATGTAGAGGGAACATTTTTGAAGTGGTAGCCGCGTTAGTCTGGACTTGCACATCAGACAGTAAATAAAACAGAACAAAGAAAAGAAAGGAAGATGAAAACAAAAATACATGCCCCTATGATTATGTACTTCTGTCTCCTCATCTGGCCATGAGGCCATGTATAAATTATGACAGTACTGTGAAGTCTCACTGTTGTGTCTGAAGTAGTAGACTTGATCCATGAAAGCTCACATTAAAATGTAGCTTGGGCATGACTACATAGGAAGGTTCTTCTCCCGGAGCCACAGTGGGGAATCGATCACTCAACCTCTGGTTCGACATACAGACACCTAGCGCACTGAGCTATCATGAGGGGAACAATTATGAAGGACTGCAGCTGCCAGCCAGAGTGGACAATACTGGCCCAGATGGATCATGGATCTGACAAAGTGAAAAAGTCGGACCCTACCTCCGTGGTTATTCAGAACCTTGAGACCCTGGATTATGTAGACTGAGCTGAAAAGGTAGCAACAAATTTTGTAACAACAACCACAACAATGATCCATAGGGTGCCTTCTGTTGAGTATGCTAGCCCAACCCCAGCATGCAGTAATCAGCGAGACAGGAAAGACTAGCCACGACCTAAAGGATGTTATTTTTGCATTGTTTGGCTTTAATTACAATTAGTAAGGTTCTTTCCTGCCTCAGAGATCACCTGACCCTATTTGCATGTCTTAAGGCTTTCTCTTTCTTGCTTTTCTGCCTTGGAAGAGGAAAGATGTTCTTTTGAGCGCCTCCATCTTTCAGGCCACATGGCTGGAAGAAAGACTTGACTTCTTTCTAAGCCAACTTCAACAAGACTCCTGAGTACACGTACCTTCTGGCCTCATTTTGTGAGAAAATGATATTTTTCTTCCTATCAAGTATCTAATCCAAATGTGTTTACTAGTTGGGCTAAATAGGAGAGGACTGGGAGACCTGCATTGGAACATAAAATTACCTAAAACATGTCCTTCTTTGCTGTGCTGCTGCTACAAAATAACTTATCATCTTCCAGCTCTGCAGAGGATGATGATGAAGAAGATGAAGGTGATGAAGCCCTTGAAGGTTTTGAATGCTCTCTTGTGCAGATTGAGTGCAAACATCACATTCTGCCAAGACCCCCGAAGGAACTGGAGACTTTATTTATCTCCTCTCGCCCATTCCCTCCACAATGGGGAAAAAAAAGAAGCCCAACAGCAGCGCTGAGTCTTTCATTGACTCTCTTCCAAACAATCCCCAGGTGGCTTATATAAAAATGTTTGCAAAGGCTGCCATTTATCTATTATGCCCATAACAAAATTACATCTCAGTCGATACGATTTTCTTGCATGCAGGAAACAATGACATGATATTATTTGAGGGAGACGTGCTGGGATTTTCTTGAAACAAATAGCTTTAATTTCTTTTCCTTTCATTTTTTTCCCTTTGCTGCATAGAACGCAAGGGTTCAACGATGCTGTAGTAAAAACCCCTCATTCTGGTAGATAGACACTAACTTTTTTTAAAAAAAATTGGGGGAATAGTAGCCATGTTAATCTGTGACCAGGAGGGCTTTCACCCAACTTCGGGTGATCCGCCAGTTGTGCCCGCTCCTTGCTCATGGTCATGCATGCTCTGGTCACCTCTAGACTAGATTACTACAATGCGCTCTACATGGGGCTGCCCTTGATGACCATTCGGTGGCTGCAGTTGATCCAGAATCTGGATGCCTGGGTGGTGATGGGATGTGGGCATTATGCTCATGCCTCTCCACCGCTTTGGGAGCTGCGCTGGTTACCAATTTGTCTCTGGGTGCAATTCAAGGTGCTGGTTATTACCTTTAAAGCCCTTCATGGTAGTGGGCCAGGATACCTAAGAGACTGCGTTGTCCCAAGATCATCCGTCCGTCCAACCAGAGCAGACCAGAGGGGCTCTCTACTTGTACCATCGGCTAGAGGGGCCCAGCTCTCTAGCACAAGAAGGTGGGCCTTCTCCATGTCCGCACCGGCCCTATGGAACCTCCTGCCAGTGGAATTGCAGCTGCAGATGAAATTGCTGCCCTTTAAGAAAAATCTGAAAACCTGGCTGGCGGGGCCGGTGTGGGGCGCCGATGGAGGGGTGACCCCTGCCTGCTGACTGGTTGAGAATTCTCTCTCTTTTTATGAGCGCGGGTGGGGTTTTAATGGGGTTTTATGTGTTTTTAATGGGGTTTTATACTATGGGCTATCCCTTAGAGAACCAGTTTGCTTTATTTCCTTGCTTTGAAATACTTCCTGTTCTTTTGATGGACTGTATCTTGCTATGCTTTCAATATATTTCTAAAATACCTGAAGAGACTTGGAGTGATTACTTGGCACACATTACCTGAATCTACACTAGTTTCATGTGCATCCTTTGTCACCACCTGGATTTTGGTCAGGAGTGACTGGGCACACTGATAGGAGAAGTCTAAACTGCTGGGTCCGATCTGGGCCAGGAAAACAGGATCAGGCGCAATCTCATCACCAGGAGGCCGGAGGACTACTGAGTCCTACCTGGGAGTAAGCAGATTGTTATAATTTGTCTATTTGCAATTTCCTGCTTTTGATCTGCTAGGTTGGCAGGAGCTGGGACAGAGATGGGCACTCAGTCCATCATGCAGTACCCGGGTCTTGAACTGCTGACTCGCTGGCCTACCAGCTAACAAGCTAACAAAGTGAGTTTCTTAACCACTGAGCCACTGCAGCCCCACCTCTTATCCTATGATGTCCAGTTTTCATTGGCCCATACATGGTTGCAATGTACCTGAGAAATTATCAGCCCTCCCTATTGTTGAGACCCTTGCTTCTCACAGTACACATCAGTCAATTATTGTTGTTTGCCTCCATTATGAGTTAGTGCACATCTCTGTGTGCCTGAGATTGCCAACTGGTTTTCATGTTATTTATTAGAAAAGATAATTGGGTAGAAGTGATCTAACCTCACGCTGCTTGCTTGCACGATTCCACAGCCAGCCTCTGGAAAGAGAAAAGATGGAAGGCAACACACGTCAAAACTTTGACTTCCTAATTCTCAAGCAGCCGTTAATTCGCATGGTTGCCTGATTGACTGGGAGCCCCAATGAAGCTCCTCTTATGTGACCTCTGGTGTCAATCATTACGTGAGACATCTGCATTTATATTGTCAAGACCTAAACTTACTTGAAGCATGAAATCACCCTTCAGAAGGTGTAAGAGATATAATCTCATCTCTCCTTGGAGTTATGTTGGCTGAAAGCCCCGTTTGCACACAGATAACTTCCAAAGCTAATGCAAGAGAGGCGCCATCTCCATGTCTCTACATTCCTTGTGGAAGTCTTTTTGTGCTTTAGCAGTGACTGAAGACTTTAATCAAAGTGTCATATGAGATGGCATAATAGAGTTTTGGTCAATAATTCCAATCAACATTAGCCAGGGTAGCAAATAGTCTGGGCTCATGGGTGATGTTTGTTCTCCTCCTCTTCCTCCTCCATCATCGTCATTGTCATCGTCATCATCATCATCGTCGTCATCATCATCGTTGTCGTCGTCATCGTCGTCATCACTGTGTGCTGTCAAGTCAATGTTGACTTATGGCAGCCCCTGTCAGGGTTTTCTAGGTAGAGAGTGCTCCCTCAGAAGTGGTTCACCATTTCCTTCCTCTAGGGGGAGCTCTTGTGAATGTGCAGCTTGCCCAAGGCCTCCTGTGGGATGGACAGTAGGGGATTGAACTCCCAAACTCTGGCCCTGCAACCAGAGACCTGAACCACAGAGATATCCATCCAGCTTTTGTGCACACAAGCCTACAGAAAGTGCAGAAAGACTGGCTGAAAGATTGAGAAGATGCTCAGCCCTTCACCTGATGTTTCTGATTTTTTAGGAGAGGAACTGAAAGATTGAGAAGATGCTCAGAACTTCACTTGATGTTTCTGATTTTCTTTGGAGAAGAAAAGAGGCAATAAAGCACCATCTCCACTAGTTTTGCTCAATTTAAATAATTTGTGGGATTTACACAATTTTGTGCTGTTTATGCAATTTTGTCCAAATTGTTCTTGTAGATGAACAGGCTCACCATCTTGTAGGAGAAGATTTTGCAATTTCTTGTTTTCACACCTACGAAGGAGACAGCCATGGACCATCATAGGATGCTATTTTGATTTTCTAAGGATACACTAAAATTGACTAAGTTCTTCAGACGCAGTACAGAAAAAGCTGGAGATGGAAAAAGAAAATGAGCATGGGGGAAATGGAACAGAGAGGTCTGCCTTTTCTTTCTTGCTTGTTCATTGGTCTGTTGTGATAGTATCTTTCCACCCAAGATAAGGAGAGAAGTAGCAGTGGACGCCAAGATAACAAAGCAAGAAAACAACCGGACAGGGAGTGATGAGGGCATTTAACCCTAACAAAATATATATGTTCCCATTTGCCTTCTAATTTCAACTCCCCTCTGGGGATTCGAACTGACAACTTCTTGCTTACAAGACAAAATTGCAACCTCCAAGGCACAGTGGATACACTGTAAACAGGGTTGCTTTTGTAACCTTATCTTTGGCAGCAAAGGAGGAGAAGGCAGGCAGAGGAACACAGAGCCCCACTCATTTGCTCGATCGTTCCGGGCATAGCGGCTTGGCTCGGCTCTTTGGATTGGCACCCAAGGGGGTGCCATGGTACTGGGGGCCTGGGGGGCATCCCAGGCTGAGTGCCGGTAGCCCGATGGGCCAGCCCACCACTGGCTTCATTGTGGCAGTTCAAAGTTTGATATGGACACAAAATAAGAAGTTGTGATGCAAGGTTATGTGAGCATTATAGCAACTTGAAAATCTTCTGTTGCATTTTTTGGTTCGTGGGTTGGTCTGCGATTGCTTCATGCCATTCCTTCCACTGGTAAAATGATGGAGAGGAGGAAGATTGACAGAAAAAAGGAAGATAGAATACTTTCTGACCCAATTCTATCATCCCTCTGCCTCTGGTCCAAGCACAGTTTTTCCACAGCTGTGTTATTCAGCTGCACATTATAAGAAGGAGGGGAGGGGGAAAAGGGAGAGAAACCTTCCCAGGATTCATTAAAAGCATTGAGATGGAACCACTGCATCAGATTCAGTTCATAGGTTTCACAGGCATCTCACAATTTCCAGGGAGTCCACCACATTTCTGTCAAAATACACACTGCCCAGGAGCTGTTCAGGAAGAAAATTGCAAAAACAGTGTATTTTGTTTGAAATATTTTCACCCTAAAAGCCTGTGCAGTTAAGAGGTGAAAGAACTGGTATTTCTGACTATCTACATCCCCCACAAGCCACCTGAAGACACCTATCCAGGCATATTTTTGGAAGCTGAGTAGGATGGGGCTTGGCTTCCTCTTCTTCCATGTCTAAGCCAGATGTAAAACTGGCAAAATGAAGCCACCATTTGGTGGGTTCATTCTGCAGTTCCATTCGCCTGATCTAGTGTGAGAAAGATTAGCCAACAACACAAGGTTGCCGTTACATGGGTATGCCCAATTGTGGTTCAAAAATACCACAATCTTCTGGGAGGCTCTTTCTGTGTACTCTTGGGCTTGGCTAGTAGATAGAGAGAGGATTGCTGAAGAATACCAAGAATCTCCAGGTACAGCTAAGATTGAATCCTCCTTGAGATCCTAGTCAGCAATACTGGCCTAGATGGCCCAATGGTCTCACTCAGTATAAGTCAGAATAAGTCAGAATTGACATAATGGCATGCAATTAATTAGTCCGCTGCCACCACCGACCATGACAGCGAGCACCATGATGGCAACCATCACGATGACTACCATGATGACGACCACAATGACCACCACCACAACAACAGTACATTGTTGACCTTACATTCACCCAGCTACATATTTCCCCCTGTTTTCATATTGGCTTGCAACCATGAGATAGTTTTTTGAACTCCAAATGTGACAGCCAAAAGTCTAACTACACTTATGCAAATACTTGGTAACTTGGCTGATCCACGTTTCACACGTCAGGTTGATGTGGCGGATTGAAGCATCATCTTCCACTGTTTCCGATCCCCTGCCAATCTCATCCAGGGCCTCGGGAACTTAGCCCTGAACTGGACTTCCCTTCTGGTTGCTGGCTTTCCTAGTGGTCACTTTATGTCAAGTGGTATCCATTCTGTGATAGCTTTCATCCACCTGCCATCTTTGAAGCAGGTCACATGCCTGGCCGACCAATGTCTTGCAAACTCAGTCAAATTTGATGCTTGTTTTGCACCTGATACTTATGCAAATGTATATTAGAAATCAATTAGAAACAATTATTTTTAATACAGTGGACCCTCACTTAACAAACGGATCACTTAACACAAAAATTGTAAACAAAAGGAAATCTATAGAAAATAGTAGCTTGGTTAACAATTCTTTCCCGGAACAGATTAATTGGTTTTCAATGTGATATAAATCCAAATAAATAAATATATAAATAAATTAATCACTGTGTTTTGGTTAACAAATTTTGGTTTTCAATGCATTCTTATGAGAAATTGCATTCAATGCATTCCTATGGAAAACGCTTTACAAAATTTTTTTTGTAGTACAGAACATCCTGGAGAACGCTGTACTTCATACAATGTTTATCAAAGACAAAACAGATCCAAGAAAAGAAATGGCAACATTGAAGCATACCTGTCAACCATCCCGATTTGGCCGGGATTACCCCGTAATTTGACGTCGATTGACGTCATAACCCGCCCCGCACTGCCAAAACTCCGTAATTTGGCAGTGGGGGAAAACGCTTTCCACGCATGTGCGGAAGCGCTACGCCACTTGCATAGGGGCTGCGCAAGAGGAGTAGCGCTTCCACACATGCGTGGAAAGCGACCTGCGCACAAGCAATCTGCACAGGTCCCATTTTTCCGGAGCCACGGGTTGACAGGTATGCATTGAAGTTAAATTAAGTTATGGAAAGAGAGTTGTTCATATCACATGCCCCCCTCCTTGATTTGGCAGTGCAAATATAAGTGAAATCTGTTGACAGCTTGGAGGTTTTATACATCATTTTCTATGCTGATAATTTACATTAATTTCAATGCTGGCTTTCAGATCCTCCACTTTCCCTAGATCTGATGTCAAAGAAACCACAGAATCACAATAAAAACAATCTTTCACGTACCTAATCTACATTTTGAAGCATTTGAAAATGTGAACATTTTGGCAAGTCCTCAGATTCTACCAGATGCTAAATCTTGTACCTCAATCCAAAATATTTTTCCATCTGACAGTAAAAAGACTGAAGTTGGTTTAGCCTCAGGGTGGATTTTCACTCTTTTGCAGAGAGTTTAATATATAGATCTTTTAGCTTGCTTCCATGCAATTATCTAGATTCCAAGTACCACTGGATTATCCTTTAGTAAGCTAGGAATAAAATCAATACATCTCATCAACTCAGACAAACAGTGCACCCCCCCCCCCCACCGACAATTAAGAACAGTTTGAAAAAATGGCCTCTTATTTTGGATGACTTCACTGAGTTCCTTACTGAATGTGATGTGTCATCAAATTACTTTCGATTTATGGTGGTCGTATGGATTTATGACTTCAAAAATTCCTTCTCTTAACAGCCCTTTTCAAGACTTAAAGACAAAGGAATATGAAGGAATTGTTGAGTCTTTCTAACTTTTGTTAGGTCTTCCCTTTTTCCTACTGCTGTCAACTTTTCCTAACATTAATGTCCATCCAACCTATAGACTGGGGCAAATTAACCTTTGCTTCTGGGCCGTGCCGCATAACAGAGTGAACTCCTGCCTTCTGTCCAAGCTCCTCCCAAGCTTGCAGTTCGAAAGCAAGAAATTGCAAGTAGATAAATAGATGCCACTTTGGCAAGAAAGGTAACAGTGTTCCTTGCTCTCCAGTGTCTTCTCATGCCTGCCACATGTCAACAGAAACAGATAACTGGAGATGGCCTGTATTATCAAATTGCAGGGGTTCTGAACCTATGGACCGTGAGCTGGATCCGGCCTGTGGTGCCATTTTATGCGGCCTGCTGCCCCTTGCTCCCGCCACAGCTGCTGCTGGAAGCAGTGGAAGCGGGAAAAACAGGCACATCCTCATTTATGGCTGTCATTTACGACAGGCCTGTATGCATTTTACCGCAGTGTTTAAGGTGGAGGGTACCACCAGTCCGGCCTGCTCAGCTGTCTGAGGGAGCATTACTTGACCCACGGCTTGAAAAGGCTGAGAACCCCTGCACTTGAAACTTATGGTCTTAGCAAAGAACCCCCTCATTCTCCCATCGCCAGGTTAGCAGCTTACCATTCCCTGAGTTATCAGGCCTCAAAACTGAAATCATATTAAAGGTAAAGGTAAAGGTTACCCTTGCTCAAAAGCCAGTTGTATCCAACTCTAGTGTTCACTGCCCATCTCTGTTTCATAGTCGAAGAACCAGCGCTGTCTGCTTCTGCAGACATTTGCATGGACACGTGGCAGGCATGACTAACCAGAACACATGGAATACTGTTTACCTTCCCACCAAAGTGGTCCATATTTATCTACTTCAATTTCTTGCTTTCGAACTGCTAGGTTGGCAGGAGCTGGGACAGAAATGGGAGCTCATTCTCTCCTGCAGTATTTGGGTATCGAACTGTTGACCTCCCACCTTCCAGTCAGCATCATATCAGCCGACCTTTAAGACAGAGCCAAAAGTGACAATCAGTCAGAGCACTGTCTGAAGTCCTAGGGAATTTCTATGGTTCTCCAGGCATATTGTAATTCATTTAATGTCCTCCACCTCAGCATCTTTCTTTTTTCAGACGTATATTGAAAAGAGGTCTACATGTTTCAATAAAAAACCTAGATCAATCATTCAAACCATAGGTTGTCATAAAGGAGAGAGACTGTCTTTGAGAAATTACGATGCTCTTACATGGCGTGGCGAGTTTCCATGGTGATCGCAGCTCATTGCTGCGATCCATGCCATTCCGTTCCGATTGTGAAAGGCATGTGTGTTTATGTCTCTTTTGGAGTATTAGAATGGAAAAGATTTGTGTTTGCAGATATGCCTAAATATTTATTTCCCATGTCAGAGTGTGGAACTTATATAGCAAGGAAGGAATAGTGGGGTGACACTGGGAGGAATCCTTCAACGGAAAGGAAGTCAGATCTCAAAACTTCCTATTTATCTCTTACTAGCTGATTACCCGGCTTCGCTCGGGTTTTTCTTTTCTTTAATGTAGGCCAGCCTTTCCCTCTTGGAAACCTTATGGGGTGTATGTGGGTCACTCCTGTCTCCCTTCCTCCATCTCTCTCTTCCCTCATCCACAGCTCAGGAGGTACAGTAGGGGGTTAGGTATCCACAGCCAGATACCTAAACCATTGAGTTATCCAGCCTAACTTTATATTTAAGGAGTTGTTGAAGTGGATTAAAACAAAAATGCAAGGGCATGTAACAGAAATTGTGCAGATGTATCCTTAGAAGTTCTTCACTCAGTATTAGTTAGCAGCAGATGTTGAGAGAACTAAGCAAGAGAAGGACCTTCAACATCTTCAGAATGGATATGTGCCTCAAGTCCACCGACTCAGATCCATGAAAAGCTTTATGGCAAAAACAAACATTCTTGAGTGTATGAAACAGCAAAATCAAATTAGAAGATGGAGGAAGGCACTTATTGGACAAGGAATAACATTAAAGGAGGATATGGCTGAGGAACTCAACCTCCCCTACATCACTTGGAGGACCCTGAATAGGCTGGGGGTTGGAGTGTCTAAATGTAAGACCAACATGCTCAAGTGTGGGCTGTTGTCGGACAACAACACGCCGTGTGAATGTGGAACAATACAGAATCCAGCTCATTTGCTGGTCTGCCAATTACTACTGATGAGGATTTAATTTTGGCCAATGACAAACTCAAGAGGGTGGTTTCATTTTGGTAGTTCAAAATTTGATCTGGGCATGAAAGAAGAAGGAAAGTCAGTATTAGCTTTTGTTTCCTTTAGCCTGTTTTTGTCTCATATATATACGTATGTTTTTTTTTCTCGTGATTTGGAATGTAGCTGCATGATGTCAAAGAGCAATCTTCTGAGTTTCCGCCTCATTTTTCTTCTCCACGATTACAAACTCTATTTGCAGGATACGGATTCTGACACTGACAAACCTTGGAGGCCTATCACGTTTCAACCTTTGGGAAGCATTGTCAACAACAAATATAGACATCAGCAAAATATAGTTATTTTAACCATGAAGATTCCCTCTGTCTCTGAACCTTGTTTTGCAGTGGGAACATTTTAGGAGCTTGTTTCTGAGTAGATGAAGCAACACATAGTAGTTGAATAATGAGAATGGATTATCCATATATATATATGCAGAATCTTTCCCCTTCAGTTGCCTGGCACCTGAGTAACAGACCTGGCTTTGTCAATAAGAAGCTTTTTTATGATTAATATTGCTATCAACCTGGCAGGATTGAGACTTTATTTGCAAAACTGCAATTCAGCGTTATCTCAGAAGATGCCAGAGTGTACTTTAAACATCTTAAAGGCAGTCGCTTTCAAAGCGAGATCGGGCGCTCAGAGAAACGACAGGTTTTTGACAACCCGAAAATTGCCTGTGGGATTCCAGTGGGTCAAAACATGAAGGATACCATTAAAAATAATCATAGTCTGTTTCTCTCTGTTAAAAGGGAGAAGGAGGCAGCTGCGACCAAGGAAATGAAACTCCAGTCAGGTTCTAAAATGAGAGTAAGCTTATTTCGTATTTGCTGAAAGGGAGACGGTGACCAGAAGTAATAAGTTTTCCCCTCCATCAAAGTTCTTTAAGCTCATCTCTTCAGTTTCTCCTTGAGAAGGAAGTGGTTGCCCATTGGATCAGCCTTTCATTTCATGTCATACCAGGAGATGGTTATTGTTGACTTCTTTGGGGATGATGTGTCAACAGTTGGGACCACAGTTAAAGGTAAAGGTGCCCCTTGCTCGAAATCCAGTCATATCCGACACTAGGGTTCAGTGCTCATCTCTGTTTCAAAACCAAAGAGCCAGTGCTGTCTGCTTCTGCAGACGTTTCCATGGTCATGCAGCAGGCATGTCTAGACACCGGAGCACACAGAATGCTGTTTCCCTTCCCACCAAAGTGGTCCCTATTTATCTACTTGCAATTTCTTCCTTTCGAACTGCTAGGTTGGCAGCAGCTGGAAGAGAGACGGGCACTCATTCCATCCTGCAGTACTTGGGAATCGAACTGCTGACCTCCCGCCTTTCAGTCAGCATCTTAGCTGCTTGAGCCACTGCAGTCCCCTTGGGACCACAACAGTGAACTAAATGGCGCCTTCTCAGAGAGGGAAGAGATTTGAGACAGAAAAACTGCAGAATTTAGTTTCACCACTTTGTGTTGCAATTGTAATAAACATTCCTATTTTTGGAATGGTAGCCATGTTAGTCCATACCTGTTGAGCGCGGCCCCAGACAATACAGGACCTGCACAGAACGGTTCTGCGCAGGTCGCTTCTATGCATGCGTAGAAGCCTTCTACGCTTCCCCTTCTGCACAGAACCCTTCTATGCATGCATAGAAGGGTTCTACATGTGCATAGAAAGGACCTACGCAGAAGGAATGTGCAATAACTACTTTCCCCCCACTGCCAAATTACGGGGTAGCAGCGGCTCCGGGCGGAAAATGAACAAAAGCGGCACAAAATTATGGGAAAATCCCGGCCACTACGGGGTGCTTGACAGGTATGGTTAGTCTTTGTTTCAAGCATATCAGAGAGTAAACAAAACAAAAAGATGAAAAACATTGTGGCACTTTAAAGACTAACTGCTGTTAGCTTCCGTGGATCAAGTCCACTTTGTCATACATAAGATGGAGACCTCATTGGCATCAATTTATACACATCAACCAGTGGTGGGCTCCATTTTTTTTACTACCACACTGTGGGTGTGGCATGGTGGGCGTGGCCTGCATTGCACCCGAATTAGGACTACTTTATTTCAAAACTTGGATGGGCGAGGCCAGCTGGAATTTCTGCTACCGGTTTCTGTCGAACTGGTGTGAACCTGCTGATGCCCACCACCGACATCAGCTACAGTGGTACAGAATGGGCAGCACAACAAATAAGTATATAAGCTAATGTGGTTATTTATTTATTTTTACAACTGGTAATACCCGTTCTTCAGATTAGTTGTGAAGCTTCGCCCTTTTGAATTGCAAATGGTTACTAAAAGGATGCAAGACATTGTGGCATTACACATTTGCTAATGAGTTTACCCTTCAGGCCTGGCATCTCTTGTGTGAGAGGCGCAGGCCAAGCACCAAGTGGTTCTGAGGATTTGGATGAGAATTCCACTGAAGTACATTCCATGAAGCAGTTGGCCTGAAAAAACAAACAAACAAAATAATTATAACTTTAAAAAAAACCCCACCAGTGATGTATCTGAAATTTGAAGGTGTGATATACCATAAATAAATGAGAAAGCTTGCCGAACTTGGAACAGTTAGCTGAAGCGGTCTGTGTGCGACGTACTTTTCAAGTTTGCTTTTAAAAAGAAAATGTAGAACAAACCTCTTGGGGTGTTTTGTGCCACATTTGATTTTGATTTGGACTCTCCATCCAAATCCAATTGTAAATTGGCTTAACCCCAAACCTAGGCCAGGCCATTCGATTTTAGTGGTAGGCTTCCTACAAATGAAATGGCTGTTTTGATTTGTAACTTGGGCTTCACCTCAACCTGGTATGCAGCCCTAATTCGTGCAAGTTGTGAAGTGAAATCATGCCAAAGTAATGCAGTATCGTAGTAAGATAACCTAACTTGGCCTGACCTTGTGGCATACCAGTGGGAAATAATTCCTTATTTTGTCCGCAACACAGTTTAATTGGACTGAGTCCTTTAAATGGTTGGTAGGAATGGCTAATTTTTGGTTTTCTTTCTCTATTTGTATGTTTAGTGTCTTGCACGGAAGACAAAGAAGGAGCCGCAGTGAGGGCTAAACGCAGGTTTATTGGTTGATGATCAGGATGAACATGTGGTAATGGCGGAGGTACAGCTCATTATATACTGCAGTACAGTCTATCTCCATCCTCACTGGGAGCCCCTGTAACAGTACCTCTACGAAAAAACGCCGGTGCTCCAGGCCCACGCGGTTCACGCCTTCCTCGCTGTAGTTGGCTGAGACCTTCCTGGTGCCGGCCGCCTTCCGTTGGTGTGCCTGGGGGTGGCTCGAGACGCCCTTGTCCTCAGCTCGCCCGCGCCTGCATACTCTGGCGATGTGTCCCTTTCGGCCGCAATTGTGACACTCGGCCTTCCGGAACGGACACCTCGTGCGGTCGTGGGATGCCCCACAACCGTCGCAGCGGCGGCCTTGCCGTTCGCGGGTCTGTCGCTTCTCCCCGCGTTTCTTTATCCTCTGGACGTCGTCCTCCTCGCTGGAGTAGGAGTCTGCCGTCGTGGACGACTCCTCAGATGTCGCTGGTGTGCCGGCGGGCAACTTGGGGGCCCGCCAGGCCGTCTTCGCCGATGTCTGCCGGGCCGCCTGCACTGGTGACTTGGCCCTTTCGGATGTGGCCCCTCGGGACTTGAACACTCTGACCCTGCTCCTGGCCGCCTCGGCTGCCTAGGCCTCCCGCAGTACCTCGTTGAAAGTGAGGCGATAGTCGCGGGTCATCAATTTTCTCTGGACCTCCTCGTCCCTCAGGCCACACAGCATGCGGTCTCGGAGTGCCGTGTCCAGGTCTTCCCACTGGCAGTGCACCGCTGCCAGCCTGAGGGCCGCCGCGTAGGTGGACATGGACTCTCCTGGGCGCTGGTCCCGCCTGTGGAACACGACCCTGGCCGGGAAGATCGACACGGGGGGCTGTAAGTGTTCGCGCAGCAACTCTAGGATGCAGTCGAGGGGCACCACGTCCACCTTCCGGGGGGCCACCAGGTTCATCAGGATACGCAGCGTGGCCAGCCCCACCTGGGCCAGAAAATGGGAGCGCATCTTCGCGTCGTCGTCGACCCCTGCAGCTTCCATCGCATGCCGAAACTGGCACTCGTACAGCTCCCATTGCTCTGGGTCGCTGATATCGAAGTGGTAAGGCTTGACCTTGGGATTCGCCATCGATCCCACCTTCGTCGCCAATTTAGTGTCTTGCACGGAAGACAAAGAAGGAGCCGCAGTGAGGGCTAAACGCAGGTTTATTGGTTGATGATCAGGATGAACATGTGGTAATGGCAGAGGTACAGCTCATTATATACTGCAGTACATACTTTTGAATCTCGTTGCACGGTAGCTTATTGGTTGCTACCGGCGTGATGTCATTCTGAGTCACGCCCATCTTCTCCAGGTGATCCTTGCGCGGGAAAGGTTCCCGCGGCTGCCGGTGATTTGGGGAATGTGAACCATGTGAGCTGAACGCTCGCAGCTGCCCTCTATAGGCAGCATACTCGCGTTCCTTAACAGCAGAGCTACATTGTAATTATGGTCAGGTTACATTCATACATTTCTTAAAGCAACATTGCACATACATAACAGTATGTGAGTGAACCATAATGGAGTATGGAAAACAAATAAAAATAAATATGGAGTGTGCAAATATAATATCTCTAGGACTTCGGCTGCTTAATTTCATTTAGCAGCTATTTGTTTAGTCTCTGTGTTGATGTAATCTAAAAATAATGTCGTTATGATGAGCTGGTGAAACGTGTCTCTTTTGAGTTATAAGCCACGTAAACATCTTGGCATCCGATCTATATGCTTGCAGCAGAACAAATTCACTGAACCATGGCAATGTCACACAGAAAAATAAGGGGATCATTGTGAAGGTTCACACCCACACATGCACTGACAGTAGTAAGTATTAAATATTAAATATAAAAATTTATACACATTGTAAGAATGGAAAAAAACTGTATTAAAATTGTAATGCTCAATAGATACCAATAACAAAAGATCAATACCAGTCGCATTTGACTTCTGCAATTACAAGAGGTGTTCAAAGTGGTTATCATCAGTGTCCAGACCAGCAGTTCCCAATGTGGGGCGCATATCCCCACAGGGAGACTCCAATGCCCAGAAGCCTCAGCCAGTACTTTGGCTGATCAGTGCTTTGGGGAATTGACTTAGGCTTCTGGGAATTGCAGCCCCAAACCCCAAGGTTGAGAAACACTGTCCAGAGTCCAGACACTTCTGATTATGGCAAACTATTGCTTCAGCAACCTTGACCAAAGTGTCCTAGATTTCCCTTGTGCACATCACACACAGTACTAACCGTCTCAAATATATCACGATAGGGTGCAATTTTTAGGCGTATTGGAGGTTCTGTTGCATACTCACACCTCCGCTATCGTTGTACCTCCACAACATTCTTGAATTTCAAATACTACTTCAGAATGGTTTTGTGCTCCTCAAATGACAACCGTGCTTCCACCACTTTTTTTGACTGTCCTGCCTGTCGCATGGTGACACTAGCATTAATTCTTTTGAGCGATTGTTATACTACACTTTCCCACTGTAATTCAATTTAACTTCAAGAAGCAAGATATAGATCACATCTCTTAACACATGTATTTCAACATTTGTATAATTCCAAATTCTTAGCAGGGCTGTTAATGACAGGACCTTTGTGAGGTGAATAACTCATAGGGTCACCATAAATGATGAAGTGGACTTGGTCCATGAAAGCTCACAGTTAAATACAGGAGTTACTCTTTAAGGTGCCACAACATTTTTTGTCTTTTTTTTTGCTCTTCTGTTTTATTTACTCTTAGATATGCTTGCACAGACTAACACGATTACCACTTCAGACATTTCATAAATGGGAAGGCCTTGATAGTATACAACAACAACAGCTGAATGGACATAGGGCAGTGATGGCGAACCTTTTAGAGACTGAGTGCCCAAATTGCAACCCAAAACCCACCTATTTATCACAAAGTGCCAACACAGCAACAGGGGAGGGAGGAAATGCTCCCATTGGGCTGCTGGGCAGAGGGGTGGGGTGAACTTTGTGCTGGGGGAGAAAGGAAGCACTCCCATTGGGCTGCTGGGCAGAGGGGCGGGGTGAGTTCTGTGCTGGGGGAGGGAGGAAGTGCTCTCATTGGGCTGCTGGGCAGAGGAGTGGGGCAAACTCTGTGCTGGGGTGACTGCATGGGTACCCACAGAGAGGGCTCTGAGTGCCAACTCCGGCATGTGTGCCATAGGTTTGCCACCACTGACATAGGTTAACCACAACAGCTATGTCAGACTGAGATAGTTTTCGCGAGTCGACTGCTAATGGCCATGCTGGATAAGGATTAAGGGAGACAGAGTAGGGAAATTGATAAAAAACTGGTCTAATACATTTCCTTAGCTTTCAAAACTCCCACAAGTCTATCTGAAACGACTGTTATGGAATAGTTTGGGTTAACCACTTATGGATTATATGGTAATTTAATCTAGAATGCTTGATTTCCACAATTACTATTCCTTTCACAAATTGGAACTAAATAGGCTGGCTAAATTAAAGGAGGCAAGGGCTTCAAAGAACAGAACTTTGTTGTTGTTGTTTTGCTACCCAATCATTCTAACTAAAGGATTTTGGCTGTTTTGCATTAGTATGTGTTTTTTTTTAAAAATGTATTGACATTTTACTCTAATGAAGGACCACTGGTCTTTCCCAAATGGTTTCCTTATAAATCACTCTCTTGCTGTAATGAGAAATAATGAGAGGCTGTAAAATAACTTTCTTCAGAAGATCCCCATCTATCTATCTATCTATCTATCTATCTATCTATCTATCTATCTATCTATCTATCTATCTATCTATCTATCTATCTATCTATCTATCTATCTATCTATCTATCTATCTATCTGTTTATGGCTTCAGTCTCCCATGAGGATGAACACCACAGGTGACTTGGCCTGTGTCTTTGTACACAGAAGGGTGTTAGATCTTTCCTGTGCTTTTTGGTGACATTTGGACCCAAATCCTTCTCTGGGTTTGTGAGGCTAGGGTTGTATTATGTAATCTCTGTTTAAAAACAAACAAACATCACTTTTTGTTGGGAATGCAGAAATGCAATTGAGCGTGATGTGGCGTAAGCAGCTATACAACAGCTCCAAATTCTGGGACATAGTCGACCCAAGCATTCGGAGAGAAATGCACAAGATAGAGTTTGCTTTCTCGCCATAGGCACCTTTCGAAGTGTGGTGTGGTAGGTAATGTGCAGTGGTGTTTTGCACCATGGTCAACTAAAAGGGGAAAAAGAAAGATGGAGTAAAGGACAAAGAGAGGCCCAACCAGTTATGTCTGTCCTAGTCACTCAAAGCCCATACTAGAAGAATACATGTATTTATTAATAGGTGTGCCTGCTCTCTCTCTAGATCATGGGTTCTCAACCTTTTAAAACTGTGGGCCAGACCATGCCACCTCAGACAGCTGAGTGGGCCAGACTGGTGGTTCATCCTGCCATAAACGTTGCAGTAAAACGCATTTGTGGCTGTCATAAACACAGTTACGACAGCGTGGGCACATTTATGGCTGTCATAAAGGTGTCTGCTTCTGGTGGTTGTGGAGACAGCAATGCAGGCCACATGAAATGGTGATGTGGGCCAGGTCTGGCTCATGGCCTGTAGGTTGAAAACCCCTGCTCTAGATGTTAATTACCTTGTGAATTTCCCAAAGAATGCACTAAGTGCTACGAGGTGGTATATAAGTATAATTGCTATTGCTATTGCTACTCGTTGTTTGTGCGATCAAAATGTTTACTGAGAGACACACATTGACCGCCCTGATGTGTTGACTTGGGTGTGAGGTTTTGACCAGTGAGATCAGTTGACAATACTCTAGGCTACAACTGCCCCTAGAACAGTGCTTCCCACTGTACTGGTTACATACACAACAGGAGCAGAAGTCCAAAAAGTAACTTTCCCATTGAGGAAATCTGACTGCTGAAACCAAATGAATTACCAAACCTTTTTTGTATAACTGTTGAGTCCGGACAAAGAAGTACTCTAACCGTATTTCTCTGCTCCTTCCTCCCCTTTCCCACCGCCGTCCTGTATTTGAATGGTGGGGAAAGGGGTTACTACGCACATACGCCCATCACAAATGGGCTCTGCGCATGCGCAGTGGGGTTCTGCGATGCACAGATGAGTTGTTGAGTGCGCAGATGAGTTGTTGCAACGCATGCACACCCAGGATGGAGCAGTTCCCTTATTTCCAGGAGCCGCTTGACAGGTATGTTTGGGACCTTTAAAAAAAATTCAATGCATCCCTATGGATGCTTCAGTTTACAATTTTTTTGGTTTATGTAAGAACAGCCTTGCTGGAACAGGCCACAGCCCACCCAGTCCAGCATTCTGTCTCACACAGTGGCTCATCATTTGCTTCAGGGTATTCCCAAGCAGATGCCTTCACCTGTTTAGGATTCCCTGGAAATGGCATTGAGAGATATCCTGCCTATCTCTCCAACAACGAAGGCTGTCGGAATGGACCTCGACCGTAAACCAGGGTTTTACCGCACTCTACAATTCTATGACTGGACAGACACTAACACCTTAGTGATGAAACCTGCTGGTGATAAGGTCCACTTTCTGAGCCCTTCAAGGGACCGCTAGACCCCAGAGCTCAATTAAAACCCTGACCCAGATCTTTCTGTCCTCCCATTCATTGTGTCCCAACACCAAAGCACATGTTGCATACATACAATTATTTGGAGCATGTGCCAGGGCTATAATTTAATCTTCCTGAGGCCTTAGCAATTTGGATTGCATTAGCATGTTTAAATATAGGCTAGTTGTCTACCTCCTTGGTGAGACTCAAGCACTGGTGATATATCAAGGATGCTATTTTATTAATGCCTACTTATTTTTTTGAAGACGTATGTAAAAGAAAAGTGGTCAAACAGGTGTATATATCAAGCATACATGGAAAAAAAACCACCCTTCAATCCACCTTTTCAGTGTTTATTTTCTTTCTTATTTGAAGGGATGAATAGCCTGAACTTTGCATTGGATGGAGAACAAGCAGAATTATTCATTTTTTCAAAGAGAAGGGACTAGATTTTCCAGAGGCTCTCATGTTTAACTTTCATCCATCCAGTCAAGGTAAAGGTCGCCCTTGCTTGAATGCCAGTCATATCCGACTCTAGGGATTTGGTGCTCTTTTTCATTTACAGCCAAGAGGTGACGAGGTACCTATTTATCTACATGCAATTTCTTGTTTTTGAATTGCTAGGTTGGGCAATGCTGGGACAGGTGACAGGCACTCATTCGGTTGCGTAGCACTAAGGTCTTGAACTGTTTGATCTGATGACCTTCTGGAAACTCAATGTCTTAGGACTAGGGTTACCTATCTGCATTAGTTTATAGTCGAAGAGCCGGCACTGTCTGTGTTTGCAGACATTTCCGTGTACATGAGGCAGGCATGCCTAGACACTGAAGTGCATGGAACGCTGTTTCTCTTCCCACTGAAGTGGTCCCTATTGATCTACTTGCAATTTCTAGCTTTTGACAGGACCTGGGACAGAGATGGGAGCTCACTCCATCATGCAGTACCCAGGAATAGAACTCCGACTTTCCAGTCAGTGAGTTCAACATCTTAACCACTTGAGTCACTGCAGCCAGCGACTCAATGCCTAGTGTTGGGCAGCGGTAAATAACCTAAAGGGGCCAATGGTTACAGGTGGATGAGCCCCTTTAGGTGGGATGATGGTCCCCCCTCAGTGGGGGAAATGCCACTGGAAACCATCTTATTGGGCCCAACGGCAAAATGAGTGGAGGAGGAACTCTGATTCCCAATGGTCATGGAGGCAGAAGAGGCTGTGCCAGATGGACTGGCTGTGAAGGCATACCTTGTCCATATGGACAAGGTAACCTCAAGGCTGCGGCAGTCCATTGCAGTCCTGGTGTCGAATCCTGCATGTCTCATTTCATGTGTGCCGCAGGAGATGGCTTCGTGATCGTAGTGTGTGGGTCACTTCATGGCAAGCTGGGATCCACCTTAAACAAATTCATGCCAATGGCATTTCCCCTGCTTCAGGAAAAAAATGCATTCTCGGATACGAGTTGCAGCCGACGATGAGGATGAGAAGTAATTTTATTATTTTTATCCTTCCCCCAGGAATGTTTGGACCTCTGATATTAACATCTGCCAAGTTATTGTGACCCCGGCTTAAACAAAGACCTATGATTTTTGAGTCACATGGATTATCTGTTTAAGTCAGGGGTGCCCAAACTACAGCCCGGGGCCCAGATCCGGCCCCTGATGCCAATTCATCCGGTCTGCAAAGACCTCATCGCTCCTGGAAGTGGAAGTAAAACGCGCCCATATGGGCATGTTTTACTTCCGCTTCCCAAAGCAACAAGGGCTTTGCAGGCTGGATGAATTGGCATCGGGGCCCGGCTCTGGCCCCCGGGACATAGTGACCAGCCCCCTGAACCACATGACTGGCCCACAACCCCAAAAGTTTGGGCACCCCTGGTTTAAGTTATACACATGTTCCACAGCCAAGTTTGAGTCTTTGGTTGCAAGCCAGTGCCAGTATTTCATGCTATAAAGATGTACATATCTTCACTTCATAGCCTGCCACTAAGAGCTCATTTTGGGGGAATGAATGTATTAGTCTTGTGGATTGGGAGTCTCCAGGGTCAAAGCAGCTTGCCTTGTAAAATCTATCTTGGCAGTTTACAAATCCTTTACGTTTGTGTGGTAAATAAGGGCTGAAGCAAGCAAGGAAAGAACAAGGAAAAAGAGGGGGAAAGTCAACTCCGAGTCAAGTCTTCCGATTCCAACGACATGGAGGACATCACCTGCTGTTTATACATACTTGAGGGGCTGTGGGACAGTCCAACACCTCAGAGATTCATACATTAATTTTAAAGATGACTTTTAATATTATCTGTTCCTGTGGTTCGATGGAGGAGCAGTATTTTTAGTATTGCTGCTGGCATAAAGTGTGATTGGGTCAATATCATGAGAGGAGAAGGGGCGCTGGCAAAGACAATGATGGTGGGAAAATTTGAAGGCAGCAGGATAAGAGGACCAAATACGACCTGTTCTCCATCATCCCAGAGTGCAGGACACATAACAATGGGCTGAAACTTTAGGTAAAGTAAAGGTCGCCTTTACTCGAAAGCCAGTCGTAAACGACTCTAGGGTTCAGTGTTCATCTCTGTTTATAGCCAAAGAGCCAGCACTGTCTGCATCTGCAGACATTTCCGTAGACATGTGGCAGGCATACTGAGACACTGGAGTGCACGGAATGCTGTTTACCTTCCCACCAAAGTGGTCCCTATTTATCTACTTACTATTTCTTTGCTTTTGAACTGCTAGGTTGTCGGGAGCTAGGACAGAGATGGGAGTTCGCTCCATCAAGCAGGGTTCGGGAATTGAACTCTGTCCTTCCAGTCAGCGAGTTTGGCATCTTAACCACTTGAGCCACCGCAGTCCCGCTGAAACTTTAGGAAGCCATATATAGGCTGAATATTAGGGGAAATGTCTTAATGGTTAGAGCAGTATTACAGCAGAACCAACTTACTCGAGAGGTGGTGAACGCTCCAACACCGGAAGTATTCTGAAAGAATTGGACAGCCATCTGTCATCTGCTTTGATTTAGATTCTTGCATTGAGCAGGGGGTTGGACTCAATGGCCTAAAAGGCCCCTTCTGACTCAGTGATTCTACGATCCTCGTGTTTGCAAGATCTGAGCAGGGCTGTCAATTGTAGGACATTTTGGGGAAAATTTGGTCACAGGGTTGCCTTCAGTTGGAGGCAATTTTGTGGTAGGGAAACACCACCAGCAAAAAGAACGAACGAACGGACGAACGGACGGACGGACGAATGAACATACATACATAGTAGTAGTAGTGGTAGTAGTAGTAGTAGTAGTAGTAGTAGTAGTAGTGATAATAATAATAATAATAATAATAATAATAATAATAATAATAATAATAATAATAATAATAATAATAATAATAATAATAATAATAATAATAATAATAATAATAATAGCTATTTCCAATTGGATTTTGAACCCAAGTGTCAGTGTGTGTAGAAATAGAATGTCATTGATTAAGTATACAACTCAACTAGGAAACCAGAACATCAAGAATTCTGTCATTTGTGAAACTTGTCCTTTTGCAACTAATAACTTCTAAACTATGATTAAAAATATGAAATCCGCCTTCTCCTCTTAATCCTCATTATCATTTCAATTGATTTATCAAATGTATTGATGAAAAGGAATGATCACTGAGGCATTGAAGGGGAAAAAAGCCAGAAAAACCTCATAATAACTCGAAGGAAAGTCTAACTATATTGCATCAGAAAGTGGTATAGTATCAATAACAGTTAATGAGCAATTCCTACGGTTGCTGGCAGTGCAAATAAATCATTTGTTTCTTATAGCAAAGTTGATGAAGTTCAGACTTGGGGAGGGGAAGAAGAGCTGGAAATGCTGTCTTGAATTGCTAATAGAAACTGTTGAAGAAGTTAAGAAAAAGGCTGTTTGAAACTGATTAATGAAATATTTATACAGTCCCTGGCACTTAGGTTTGATCGGGGGGGGGGGTGGGGGTGGGGGAAATCAATTAAAGGAAATATGGTAATTTGCAAGACTATCACCAAATTCCTGTAGATGTATGGTTGGGTTTGGGGCATTCCATTAGTAATTAACAAATGAAACATAAGCAGTGCTCCATTGTGCCAACTTTGAGAGCAAGATCTGACCCCCCCGCCCCCCCCAGCCAATCAGAATTACTTAGATGAGCAGGATTTGGGTCTGGAATAATTGAACTTCATTTCTTAATGATACTTGCCATTGATTGAGACCATGCTTGGTCAAAGGAGGCAGCCATTCTTTTAACTGATTCTGTGCGAAACTCGACCAGGAAATAATACTATCCAGAAAGAGATGGCTTTGTACTAAATGCTTCAATTTTGATGATTACCAGGAGTAACTTCGAATAGACTTGCACAGAAATAGACAGTACTTTATATGCCTGAAAGCTGTTCCACTGAGGCTTATTATCTTAGTATGAGTGCATAGAATTTACTTGCCTTTTTGCCACCTGGCTGGGGGGGGGGGGGGGAGGAAATGTTCACATTGCGAAGAATTACATCCGTGCCTATTCACTTTTCTTCGGCTCCTTCTATTTTGTTCATGGTGCTGACGAAGTCTGAAAACCATTTTATACTTTTCTCCCCTCCCCTTACATTTTTTATTCAGGTCGATGAAAGGAAACAAGGGGGAGCCAGTATGGTCTTCTGTCAGAGGATCCAAACCTTCCAAACTTTATTGTATGGGTTCCCAAAGGCTTGATTTGGTCCATGGTGCCATTTCATGTGGGCCCCCACCCCTCCAAGGGCATTTGAGAAACAAAATGGCCACCCTTTGAAGCTGTTGGGACAAAATGGCCAACACCATCATGCAGGCAGGGCAAAATGGCCGGCTGGCCCTCCAAGCTAACTGAGAGAGTGACTCGGGCCCCAGCTTGAAAAGATTGGGAACCCCTGCTTTATTGGCTTCATTTGAAGCCATTTGATCGCCTTGGATTTAATTTAATTTAATTTAATTTTCGCACTTGTATGCCACCCAATCAGGGAACCTGACTCAGGGCAGCTCACATGGTAAATAAAAATATACACAATATACAATACACAATATGGCTTTGTTATGTTATGTTATGTTATACTAGCATAGTTTGCCCAGCCTTGCCGGGCAGTTTTTATTTGTGGTTTTTTTTTTTTTGGTTAAGGATGGTTTGGGTGGGTGTGTTTTGCATTTGTGGTTTGTGACTTTTTTGATCTATTTATTTCTTATTTTTCTGACTTGTTTTTACTCTTGTGGCCTCTAGGTGAGGCTGTTAGTAATAGTGTTGGATTCTCTTTTTGTTTGACTTGTTTTTTCTCTCCCGGCCTCTAGGTGGGCTTCTTCTGGTAAGTAGTCTTTGTTTCTTCATTTCTGTTCTGGAGTCATGGAGGGAGGACGTGCTGGTGAGTTCTCTGGGTTTTCTTTATTCTGGTTTTTTTTTGTGTTGGACTGGGAGGTATTTCTGATTCTTCTTTTGTGGTTTTTTTGGGTTTTAGATGTGTTTAATTGTTTTGTTTATTTCTGGTTGGTTTTTATGTTTCTGATTTCTTTTGTGATTATTTGTTTAATTTGTGGTATTTTTGTTGTTTGAGTTAGGTATTTTTGTGTTGTAGTTAGGTGTTTTTTCTGTGATTTCATGATATTTTGGGTGCTTTCATTTGTGGATTTTGTTGTTTATTGTTTTGTTGGTTAATGTGTTTATTTATTTATTTGTGTTTTATTATTTTTGGTGTTTGGCATTTTGGGTAAATGTTTGGTTTGTTGTTGGTGTGTATTTTTGCATGAAGAACGGGCTGTCTGTTGGTTTCTCTTCTCCCAATTGCTGCTTCGAATTTTGGTTTCGATGCAGCAATGGGGGAAAGAAGGAGGAGGCAGTCAGCCTGTTCTTCCCCCGGGAAGGTTCGTTAGGTAGGTCAGGGGAGAAGGAGGCAGAGAAGAGCGATCTCTGCCTGATGATGGTTCTCTCCTCTCTGTCTCCTTTCTCTCTTGGCTTACCTAACCGGAGATTGGCAGGCAGCGATCCGTAAGGGGTGGTGCTCTTACTTGCTGATTGCTGACTGTTGCTTTTGTATTACCTCTGTTGGAAGTACAAAGGCAGCAGTCAGTCATTCACCAGGGAGGGTGCTTTCCATGACGAACTGCTGCCTGCTGGTGGTATTTTTCCCTACACCGGCTCAACTGACCTTGAGGCCGGCGGTGGTGTTGCCATGTCTTCGGCAGGGTAACGTAGAGGACAGGGAGTCCCTATTTTCCCTGTTGCTCCGGGAAAGAAGGCTGCTGGTGGTCTCGGCATGGTTTTTTTTGTGTGTTTGTTTGCGAGGCTGTGCGGTGGACTTGCGCTCCCATTACGGGAGGCTGGTGTGTTTTTATTTTATTTTTCACGCACCTGCTTTCTCAGTGTTCTGCGCGCTCGCGCTCTTCAGCCTGATTGGCTGAAGTGTGCACTGCATGTAGGATGCTGGGACTTGGAGTTTTGTTTGTTTTGTTTGCGTTAGTGGGGCGTTTTTCCCCCTGTGGCTTGATTTCAATTGGGCGCGCCTCGGTTCCTAACGTTCTTTTTACTCACGCCTCTCAGCCTGATTGGCTGAGGCACACCGCGGCACAGAGGACATTGGGAATTGTAGTTGTTTCCCTTTGTTCCCGTTCATGGGGCTGCTGCCCCACTGGCGACGACCAAAACCCCGCGGCGCTGAGAAGGCAGGGGTTACAGTGAGTGCGGAAGGCTAGGTTGGGGATGGTTGGGCCTGGTGCGGGAGCCTTTGAACGAACCCAACGGTTAACCCCTCTTTTTATAGATTATATTATATTATATTATATTATATTATATTATATTATATTATATTATATTATATTATATTATATTATATTATATTATATTATATTATATTATATTATATTATATTATATTATATTATATTATATTATATTATATTATATTATATTATATTATATTATATTATATTATATTATAAATGGTGGCTTAGAAGTCCCTTCTTCTAGACCAGGGGTTCCCAACCTTTTTCCTGCCATGGGCCTGACCACACCCCTGGATAGCTGAGTGGGCTGGACCATGCCCCTCCCCCCCGAAGTGTGTCCACTTTCGCATTTATGACAGTCATGGGCATGTTGACACATGTGCGGGAGCATTTTATGGCTGACGTAAGATGCATCCCTGGATACGTAAATGTATCCCCTTCCACTTCCGCGTGCGGTGGCGTGGGCCACATGAAATGGTGCCGCGGGCTGCATCTGGCCCATGGGCTGTAGGTTGGGAACTTCTATTCTAGACGGCTTATTTCCAGCCTAAATCACTCTTTGTTTTGGAGAATTTTGTGTGTGTTTTAGACTGCTTTAGCAGACCACTGTTATTTTCGACATGATGCAAACTTTCCAGGCTCATCGCCTGCTTTCCCCTTCCTCCTCATGTTGATGGAAGAGCTGTTGAGATGGGAAACCCACATGGAATCACAGCGGGAGCCTGGCTTCCCGCTGAGTAAATTTGAAGGTTGGTGTGCACTGAACGAAGGTTTGCCTCCTCTGATGGCATGTATTCATTTTCTCGATTGGCTTATTATGGTCATTCTGGAAAATGGATTTGAACTGGTGAGTGGAGGTTAATTCTCACAGACTGTCTGGCCATTTTGGCAAATGTTTATATTAGAGTTTGGAAATGTTTATTCCAGTAGCGATGCCAACTGGGGGAATACTTGTATTTCTGGGCCAAACATGTCATTTCTCTCTGAGTATTGGTTTATTAAGCATCTAGTTATCTATAAGTCTATTGCCTTTTCAAGGCATCTTGCCCTGCACCAGATAAAAAGGCCGTATGGATCAGGGCCGACATATGTTGTACACCAGGGGTTCTCAACCTATGGCCCATGGGCTGAATCCGGCCTGTGACACCATTTCATGTGGCCTGCTGGTTTTGCTGCCGTTGCTGCCGCTGCTACCGCTGCCGCCGCTACTGCCGCTGCTGCTACTGCCACTGCTGCTACTGCCACTGCCGCCACTGCTGCCTCTGCTGCCTCTGCCTCCGGAAGCAGAGGAAGCAGTAGAAACAGACGCATCCACATTTACGGTTGTCATAAATGCATTTATAACAGCGATGGATTTGTTTTACGGCAGCGTTTACAGCGGGGGAACCACCAGTCCGGCCCTTCAAGGACACGGGGGCTGTATTAGAGTGCTAAGTGACCAAAGAAGGTGACATTTTAAATCAAAATGTAACAGCATTATTAGCCTAATGATTTAGATCGAAAGTAAATCTTAAGAGGTCAGTGAAGGTACCTGAGCAAAGCATCTGTAAAGGTAAAGGTCATCCTTGCTCAGAAGCCAACTCTAGGGTTCAGTGCTCATCTCTGTTTATAGCCAAAGAGGCAGCGCTGTCTGCATCTGCACACATTTCTGTGGACATATAACAGGCATGACTGGACACCAGAGTGCTCGGAACACTGTTTACCTGCCCACAGAAGTGGTACCTATTTATCTACTTGAAATTTCTTGCTTTCGAACTGCTAGTTGTGCAGTTGCTTGGACAGAGACAGGAGCTCGCTCCGTCATGCAGCCCTCGAGTCTCAAGCTGCTGACTTGTCAACCTTCCAGTCTTCAAGTTCAGCATCTTAACCACTAAGCCACTTCAGTCACCCTTCTAAATTTTTGTAGTAAACATCTTGATTTTATATGTCAATGGTAAACCAATGACATCTCCCTCAATCTACTTCTCAGCTCCATCTTTGAATTAGGGTGTCCTGGATATCGTGAACATCCCCCAGTCTACTGGATTAATAGATAATGCCTGTGACTTCTTGCTTGGTCTTTGAGTGTGGGACCTTAATTGCCATTTTATTTCAGTTTCTGGAACCAGCAGCCTTTATTAGCTTGCTGAGGACACAAGAGCTGTTGGTTTGCCTGTGCATTTGGAAGACACCCTCCCCAAGTGAGAATGCTTTGATTTATTGTTCAAATACAGCTCTCTCTTTGCTTTGCCCTTCGTGATCTCTGTAGCAACAGAAATACAGTGTGCCATCGTGGCATGATGATGGAGAGGGTTTGTAATCAATGGCCACTTTCTGCTCTTGAAATGGGAAAACAACAATGGAAAAGGTAGGGGAAAAAGAATGTTTTCTTTTGAAGAGAAAATAATCTGTTAACAAGACATAGAACTCTGTATAATGTCTATGTGTTGGAGCTGATGAAGAAGAAAAAACCAGAATAAAGCAAGACTGGGCAGTGAACCAGACTGGCCAGGTTATCCTGCTATGGTAATAGAGTAGACCACACTGCCAGTCACTCAATTAGATTAGATTAGTTTATTTATACCCCGCCCTCCTGGTGCAAACACCACTAAAAGCAGTTTACAGCATAGCAAAAAAAAAAAAAAATAACAATATGTAACACTCCCTATACAATAAATACAAAATAATACCGGCAAATCAATAAAAAAGTATACATGATAGAGAAATTAAAAACATACCAAATAGTCATAGAACAATAAAGTAAAAAATGTCAACAAAATATCAACATAATAATGCACAATAAATATGATTAATACCGAAAGTCAATCGCAAAATTCTTCCTGATTGGCATTTCCAATGGAACCAAAGCTCAATGTCTGACCAGCGGCTCCAGTGCCTTTTCCACTTCCCGCCCAGATGGGGCCAAGGGGAGTGGCTGAGGTCTGGTCCGCCGGGGACTGGTTGAGGGAGAAAATCCAATGCAGCCATACCTTGTCTGCAGCCAGTGGCGTGGGCTGTGGAACAAGGCAGTGAAATGAGGTCTCCTCTATGGCCACGGAAGCCACAGAGACCAAGTGCTCCCACCTCCCCGTGGCCAGGCTGAACCGGGGGAAGGAGCGGCAGTGGTGGCGCTGGACCCCATGGCTGCGATGCAGCTTTCTTGACTTCCCCGGGTGGCCCAAGCCAAGAGAAGGAGCTCCGGCATGTTGGCGGAGCGGCGCCGCCGCTCTTCAATGCCGATTGTCAGGTAGCGGTTAACTAACCTGACAACAATGAGAACTAATAGCCTTGGGTGGTGATGGTCCCCAAGTGGGTTAAATCCCACTTGAATCCATGTTGATAGAGGGCAGCTGCTTCATCAATACTGGCCTGGGGTTGAGGAGGACTTTGTGTGCCAAAAGGGCAATCCAATGGACCACAGCACACCAGGCTCCTCTGTCATCCACCATCCTCCATAGTCCACCTAGATCAGTGATGGCGAACCATGGCATTCCAGCTGTTCTTGAACTTTAGTGCCCAGAAACTCTGATCAGCCGGAGTGCTGACTTGGGACTCTGGGAATTGAAGTCCCAAAACTCCTGGAGTGCCAAGGTTCACCATCACGGACCTAGATTTAATACCACTGTGTCAACTGTGCTGTCTAACCATCTCTTTATACCATTCATTTAACTATAACTCAAGTTTTACTTTCCAATTCCCTGCTATTATTAACCTATCTTCTGTTAAGCAACTTGAAATGAATTCTCCCATAGTCCAATTCCATTGCTCCTTATCAAGCATTGGTACAAGAGCGATTTTGAGGGCATAGATTCATATTTAAATTTCATATATCTTTTACTTCCTTCAAGACCGACCACCAAGATTTCATTACATTCTGACACTCCCACCACGCATGAAAATAAGTACCAATCTCCGATATCCTATCTAGCCAATCCTAGGATAATTAGAATCTATTTGATTTAATTTAACTGGAGCTAAATATCATCTACAAACTAATTTATAGATATGTTCTTTTATCCTTACAGACATTAAGTTTAATATTTTTATATCCTACTAGCATAGTTTGCCCGGCGTTGCCGGGCTTTTTTCCCCCCTGTGCTTTATATAAAACAATGAATTCTTTGTTGTTTTTTGTAAATTTTTTATTTTTTTAACTTTGTAAAGTTTTATAGGTTGGTTTTATAGGTTAAGATCAGCATTTTTTGCGCTGCCGGGCAGGTATAACATGTGTGCTTGTGGTTGGGGTGGTTTTGAGGGGTAGACATACACACAATATAAGCATACATGCAACACAACCACACACGCGCACACAATACACACACACACAACACATACACACACACACAAAATACACACACAGCACACACAACACAACCACACTCATTCAATACACACATACAGCACACACAATATCACCACACACTCATTCAATACACAAATACAAAACAATCACACACACAAGCCCACACACACACAACACACAACACACACACAACACAACCACACACTCACTCAATACACACACAACAACACACACAATACACACAGCACACACAACATAACCACACACACACACTCAATACACACACACAACACAACCACACAAACAACACAAACAACAGAACTACACACAACACATCCACACAAACAACACAACCACCCACACAACACACCCACACACACAACACAAACACACCCACACACAATACACACACACATGCCATAGCTCCATGGGGAGAGGATGGGCTCTTCATCCCCCCCCCGAAGCCTTGGTGAGCACACACACACACACACACACACACACACACACACACACACACACACACACACACACACACACACACACGCCGAAGCCTTGCAGGGGGAGGAGGGACTCTTCCTCCTCCCCCCCTGACGCCTCAGTGAGGACACACACACACATGCCAAAGCTTTGCAGGAAGAGGAAGGCCTCTTCCTCCTCCGCCCTGAAGCCTCGGTGAGGACACACACACACACACACACACACACACACACACACACACACACACACACACACACACACACACACACACACACACACACATGCTGAAGCTTGGCAGGGGGAGGAGGAGCTGTTCCTCCTCCCCCCAAGCCTTGGTGAGGACACCCAGGAGGCCTTTGCTGGGCGGGCGGGAGCATCGTTTGCCGGCTGGGCTGCTTGATTTTGGTGGCCCACACCCCACCGATGAAGGCCTTGGCGCCGGCATTGAGGGAGGAAAGGCCACACCATGGAGGCATGGAAGGTGAGTGGTCCAGCACAGAAGGCCGCTCTGGGGAGGTGCAGAGTACGAATTGGCCAGCTGCCAACAGGTAAGTGGGGCAGGGGACTGAGACTGGGGGGAAGGAGGTGGGTTCGTTCTCCCCCTTTCTTCTCTATGACCTGTGTGGGTGGCGTGCTCCCCAGGCCCGTTCCCCTCCTCAATTCCTCTCCCCCGCCCCACTTACCCGTTGCCAGTTGGGCCTTTCGTACTCTACGTTTCCCCAGTGCAGCCTTCTGTGCCGGGCCTCACCTTCCATGCCTCTGTGGCGCAGCCTTTTCTCCCTCTCCGCTGGTGCCGAGGTCCTCGCCGGTTGGGTGGGGACCGCCAAAAGCAGGCAGTCCAGGATCCGACATGGCCAGCCGCCCACCGCGATGAGCTGGGGATGGCTTCCCTCCGGGAGACGAAGTGCCTCCTGGAAGGAAGTTGTTGGCGCATTGGCTTTCCCAGCCTCCTCCATGCTCATGTCCCTTAGCCTGATTGGCTGAGGGATCACAGCACGGAGGACGCTGGGACTTGTAGTTTCTGACGTCCGTCGCTCGGCAAGGTTTTGAAATGCTACTTTTGATTGGTTGCGGCTCGTAAAACAAAGACTGAGTCCGTTGTTTTTATCATCTTGATTGGCTGACACTGGGAGAAACACGGCGAAACGCAATGCTTTTTGGGAAATGAAGTTGTTTCCCTTTCTTGCCAATGGTGGGGCTGATGCCCCAATCGCGATTTTTTAAACCATTCGTTGACCTGCGTAGCCACTTCGCCCGTGCTCTTGAAGGGAGGGAACGGGTAAGTAGGGCGACGCACAGCAGCCCATAGCCAATTCCAACGGTGAACACTTGGTTTTATAGGTTAAGATACATTTCCTCACACCTCTGTACTTCTTTCCTTCTTTTGAGTATTTTACAATTAATTGAAGAATTGGAATTAGGCTCCTATGTAGCCCTGGACATGTCAAGATTTAGTCAAACCACAGCCATTTCCAATACTGTATATGTATAAGAATATCAATCTACATTAAAAGGTTATTGTAAAGGTCTCACTTGCTTGAAACCCAGTCGTGTCTGACTATAGGAGGTGGTGCTCATCTCAGTTTACAGCCAAAGAGCCAGCGTTGTCTGTGTCTACAGATATATCTGTGGTCATGTGTCAGAGCTCATGGAATGTTATTACCTTTCCTGCCAAAGCAGTACCTATTTATCTATTTGCAATTTCTTGCTTTTAACCTGCTAGATTGGCAGGAGCCGGGACAGATGACGGGAGCTCACTGTGTCACACAGCACTCAGGTTTCAAACTGCCGATCTGATGACTTTCCAGTCATAAAGCTCAGTCTCTTAACCACTAAGTCGTCATGGCCACATGGCCACACAATCATTACAAAATTATTACAAAAAGTCGGATACGACTATCTTTTGAGCAAAAGGTAAAGGTAAAGGTCAACCTTGCTCGAAAGCCAGTCGTATCCGACTCTAGGGTGCAGTGCTCATCTCTGTTTCTAAGCCGAAGAGCCAGCTTTGTCTGCTTCTGCAGACGTTTCCGTGGTCATGTGGCAGGCATGACTAGACACCTATTTGTATAGTACTGTACTAGGATAAACAGAAGGAAATGTGAGAATACATCCTTCCATCCTATGTTTGTATCCTGGCTTCTTCTAAAGCAGTGGTTCCCAAGGTGGGGCCCATGCTCCATAGGGGGACTTTAATTCCCAGAAGCCTAAGTCAGTACATTGGCTGATCAGTGCATTGGGGAATTGACTTAGGCTTCTGGGAATTGGAGTCCAAAAACCAGAGTTTGGAAAACACTATAAAAAGTGTCCAGAATACCATATATAGCTTTTCTCTTCCCTACTGTATCATTCAGGCTGACTCATGGCCAGCCAATAGGTTTCACAGCGGCGCTGGGTCATGAAGCCAGATCATTTCCACCCAGTATTCTAACTACTAGATTGGTTCTCCGTTGACTGTCACTGGTTGATCCCAAGCAATTTTAGGACTCAGAAGAGCTTCACAAAAACCTGAGAACCTGGAGTTACTATCATTCTGTTACCTGAAAATCACTATCTCCTTTTTCTCTGTCACAGGAAGACCTGCGAGCACCAAAACTTCCAAAATTAAAAAGTTCTTCCACGGGCAGAGCTCCCAAGAACCACAGAGACTTGAATTTCAGGCAAAAATAAAAAGGTTTATTGAATATGCATTTAATCAACAGTGGCCTGTTGCTGGTCAAAGACAGTTTAACCTTTGCCTGATACAAAAATCTAAACGTGAGCTTCCCGAACTACATTTTGAGAGTAAGCTAGAGAGCTGAAGTCCCAACATCGCGAAGTCCTTTTATACAATTCTACAGATACAAACTAATCCTATCATCTATCTAAAGTTACAATAAAGTTTTTTTACAAAGAAAACAATAACCTAGCAGCAGGCTGTTATTTCACAGATAAATAAGTCAATTTTGGGTTACAATAGTAAGTATTGGTGCAAATATATGGTAATGGTAAAAGATTACAAATTCCAGGAAAGAATAGAGGGAAGAGGTTGGGGGAATAGGTAGAGACAAGTGGATACAGTTCAACCACCCTTTGAAATACCAGCCCTTGTCTACTTAGCTTTGGTTTAAAAAAAATCCCGTTTGCTACCGAGGCCCAGACTACTGTGGCTTCTTTTAACCGGGGCTGTCTACTTCTCTCAAGCTGGCATATGCGCTTCAGCCCTGGCCTCACTTCTCGAGCGAGGCTAGGTCTACCAGCATATGGTTGAATGAAAAATAGTTTTACTGCATCCACCAAAGCTCAGCTTCCAGAGTGGAGCCTCAGTCTACTGTCATGCAATTGGGGATAGTCCATGCAAATAGCATTTACTGAGCTTAAAGGATCACAATTGTGATCCTTTGAAAAATGGTTAAAAATTGATCTTTGCAGTTATTTATCTGCAAAGTATTGTGGATGGGTGTGTGTTAGTGTGGTGCTTTGTGTGTATGGAAGCCTAACCTTAAAGTGGATGGCAAATGAAAAAATAAAGAGAGAAGTATCTTAATCGGAAATAAAAATATTAAAGAAAATAAAAAGGGTAATTTCAGATCTGGGGTAACATTCCCATCCTTTCCCCCTTTTATGTTATGTCTTTTAAACTGTAAAGATGAGGAGAGGGGTTCCCAACCTTTTCAAACTGGGGCCCGGGTCACACTCTCTCAGTCAGCTTCAAGAGCTGGATGGCCATTTTGCCCTGCCTGCACGATGGCGATGGCCATTTTGCCCCAACACTTTCAAAGTGGTGGCCTTAGGTTGGGAACCCCTGGATTAGGAGAAAGAAGGAAATGCCTTGACTATTCAATCAGTTGGTTTTATGATATTTTGAAACTCTTTTCAAGAATACAGTAGAACCCCACATAACGAAAAAACTCAGTTCCACTGAGCTCTTTGCTATGTGGTTTTTTTTCGTTATACAGTTCCCTATGGGAGATGCCCCGCATATTGGGAAAAAAGTCCATTAACCGGGGTTCCCATTGAGCAGGTACACCCCGGTTACCAAAACCCCCGCATAATGAATATTTTTTTTCGTTATGCGGGGTATCGCCCTTGCATAAAGAATGTTTCATTATGCGGATTTTTCGCTTTGTGATGCGTTCGTTATGCGAGGTACCGCTGTACCTTTATGCATAGAAAGTAGTTAAAGAGTTTCTCTAAGAAAGCTTATGGGTCTCCCTCCTGCATGGACTATCCCCAAAATAATTTCCTGATGCAATAAAGGGCAGGTTTCTATGTTTACCTACACACAGGTTTCCAGAATCGTTATTCATATTTAATATCCATAAGCTCAGAATCATACAGAAGCAATCTGATGGGTTGAACGCCATAGGCAAGCAGTAGATCAGCGAATTGACAATCAATTGGTCAGACAAGCAATCGATCAACCTCTTGGTGCTGCTTAATAATTACATGAAAAATGCTGTCAAATTATTCAGAATGGATCGTTGGTTTTTCTATGCGTTCTGTGCAAAGCCATAATCTCCTGGCATCGCTTTGAGATCAGAAAACTTTACTTAAAGGTCACTGACCATAAACGCAGCAAGAAATTAATCTCACAGAGCTGCCAAGATGGAACTGGCTATGCTTGTAAGAGGGTGTGCAGGGTGAGCATTGTCCTCTTGAAAGAGTAGATAAGTTTTATTCAATCTTCCCTGAACCATTTCGATTGTGCAGCTTGTATCGCTTGGGACAATTGGCTGTGCAAATCTTAGGAAAGAATCTAAAACCCTGCTGAATAGAGAGATTTCCCCTCCTGTGCGACACTTCTGAATGGAGCCCTTCCTAAAGCTATGTGCGTTGTTAAAAACCAATCCTTCCTCGAAGAGATTTTCGTCACAATGGCTTTCTGAGAATAGAAAGGAGATCTCCGACTGTGGCTACACACACACACATGTGGGAAATGTTTGCCTTGGAATTTAACAGACTGCTTCGTCCTACAGCCTGCTTCGTAGCAAGCAAAGGAAGGATGGGGAAGGGATAAAGGGCCTTACAAAGGATGGCATTTTTGTATTCTCAAACAAAAAGCCTTAGGTGTTTGATGTAACTTAGAGCTGGTGCTAAGCTCTGTGGGCACTGCCAAGCATTAGAAACAATTTATTTATTGATTCTATATAGGTAAAGGTCTCCCTTTCAGTCATATCCAACTCTAGGGTGTGGTGCTCAACTCCAATGCCAGCGCTATCTGTGTCTGCAGGTGTTCCCTGGTCATGTGACAAGCATGAGTAGACGCAATGCACAGAACGCTGTTACCTTCTCACCAAAGTGATACATATTTATCTGCTTGCAATTTCTTGCTTTCAAACTGCTTGGTTGGCAGGAGCAGGGACAGACAATGACGCTCACTCTGTCGCTTAGCCCCTGACAGGGCGCAAGGTTGACTCAGCCTTCCATTCCTCCACAGTTAGCAAATGTGCCCCCGTGGCTGTTGGAAAACGTTTATGACAGCCATGGATGTGTTTTACAGTAGCGTTTACGATGAGGGGAACCATAAGACTGGCCTGCTCAGCTGTCTGGCTAAGTGCCTAAGGCGCTGACTGGGAGGCGGAAGGTCAGCAGTTTGATTTCTGAGTACTGCAGGACGGAATGAGCTCCCGTCTTTGTCCCAGCTCCTGCCAACCTAGCAGTTCAAAAGTAAGAAATTGCAAGTAGATATATAGGGACCGCTTCGGTGGGAAAGGTAACAGCGTTCCGTGCTCTCCGGTGTCTAGTCATGCCTGCCACATGACCACGGAAACGTCTGCAGCAGCAGACAGTGCTGGCTCTTCGGCTTTGAAATAGAGATGAGCACTGCACCCTAGAGTCGGACACAACTGGCTTTCGAGCAAGGGAAACCTAGTCCTAATTTGGGTGCAATGCAGGGGTTTCCCTTGGCCGCACCCACCATACCATGCCCACAGAGTAGGTAGTAAAAAAAAAAGGAATCCCACTGGAACCCCTGCTCTAAAAGGTTCGCCATCACTGCTGTAGACCAATTTCCAACACATTGGTGGCTGTTATACACTGGGAGAAGAAGTGGCACTGTGCCCATTAAATAGCCATAGGAGGAATCAAAGAAGGATCTTCTCCTTTACTATTTCACCAGACACTGCTGTGCCACGTTGGCAATGTTCGGAAAGGGGCAGAATTAATTACACACGGGCATTCAAGGTGCTCTCCGCTTTGTCTCTTCGGAGCAATTTGCCAGAGACAGCCTTTGAGCTCCCGAAACAAAACCAGGGAGAGGGGCTGCCTCGGCGCCGGTGTCATTCTTCATTCTAATGAGGCAAAAAGTGTCACACCAAACAGTGGGAACTTGAAATATTATAATGCGCTTCAGTTTTATGTCACAGTAAGTCTGTTTCTTTAAAAGGCCCCAATGATTCCAAATTCTAAATCTTGTTGACAAGACATCTGTTTGTTTGGCTTGTGATTGCCCCCCCCTCCCAAACCTTGCCCTGCCTATAAGCTCATTATCATATATATTAAAAAGAACCTATTGAAGTATTTTGCATTATGCTAAAAGGGCCATTTCCACAAAGGATGGAGTGGGTTGGAGGGGCACCGTGTGTCATTGTTATGCAAAGCAGAATGCCTTAAAGAGGCAATCAACCCCCAAACCTTTTCTGTTATGCGGATTGCTCTTAAAAGGTTCCCAACATACATGCAAAGTATGTAATTAGCTTCGCTCCTCTTTCAAGCAAAACACTGTTTAAAGACTGTGTTTGATGTAAATAATGACAGTAAGTGGTCACCACGTGAGTCTTTCTCTCAAAACTAAAACCAGTTTTATAGCCTTCCAATATCAAAGGATCTTAAATTATCCTTTTTGTTTTGTTTTGAAAGAACACCGTTTTAAAGACATTTGTGTATTTTAGTCTGTTTATCACACATTCTTCCCATCTGGAGTGACCTTATTAATTCTATAAGTTCTTGAAGATTTTTTCCTCTTACCAAACTGTGTACATGTAGCTTTCGTTCTTTCTTTCTTTCATTCATTCTTTTGTTCTTCCTTCCTTCCATTCGTCTGTCCATCCATCCATCCATCCATCTGTCTGACCATCCACCCGTTTGTTCATTGGTTCATTTGTTGGTTCACTGGTTGGTTGGTTGGTTCCTTCCTTCCTTCGAGAAACATGCATGACAGAGAGAGGTCCTGTTGTCTGTCCTCGCTCCTGGCAACCTAGCAGTTTGAAAGCAAGAAATTGCAAGCGGATGAACAGGTACTGCTTTGGCAGGAAAGGTAACAGCATCCCACGTGCTCTGGTGGCCAGTCATGCCTGCCCCATGGCCATGGAAACGTCTGCAGATGCAGACAGCGCTGGCTCTTGGCCTGTAAACAAAGATGAGCACTGAGCCCTAGAATCAGACACGACTGGCTTTCGACCTTGATCTTAAGGAAAGGTTTTTTTTGGGGGAAATTCCAAAAGGATATTTTCAAGCAAAGAGTGTACGTTGTCTAGATTTCCAGAGTAGTTTCTCCTGCTTAGCAGCCATTAGTTCAGCCTTAGCCTGATGCCTTTGGCTTGTATCTATTCTCCCAGTCCAGGGGTGCCTAAATTTTTTAAAAATATATATTTATTTTTCTTAATTAAATTTTACAAAACGTATACAGAAAAATAATCACTACACAATACTAATTATCATAAAATACAAATTACATATAAAGTTAGAAAAAACCCACACAATACAATATTAACAGAAAAAGGTGTTTCTGTCGGGAACATCAGCGGTAACTCTTAATTCAATATATTATAATTCTCTTTCCCAAAAATGGAACTAGGTTGAACCCCCTTTTTTTTCTATTAAAGCATAATCAACAAAGCATTTCCATATTTCCCAAAAGGATGTTTTAATTAATAACCCTCTTCTTTGTCGTAGCTGCATAGTTAGTTTTTCATTGAGGGCCAATGGCCACACTTCACCGTACTATCTCTTCATATTTATATTTCCCCCCCCCCTTTCCCACTCTTTAGCAATCACTTGCCTTGCAACCAACAGTAAAGTTAACAATAATTCCTTTCGACCCTCTTCTGGGGTGCCTAAATTTTTCAGGCCATGGGCCAGCCATGTGGTTCAGCGGGCCAGACACATGGTTCCTCCCACCGGAAGTGCAATTAAAATGCACCTTGCAATCTGTTTTGCAACAGATATGTTTCCCAACAGGATGAGATAGATTTTAGGCTGCCATTTTCTCGGCTTAAACTCGGGGTGCCCAAACTATGGCCCATAGGCCAGATACGGCCCCTGACACCAATTCGTCTTGCCCATGCCACCCTCATTGCTCCCAGAAGTGGAAGTAAAATGCGGGCTGGATAAATTGGCATCGGGGGCTAGATCTGGCCAGTGGGCCGTAGTTTGGGCACCCTTGCCCCAGTCCTTCTCTCTTCCTTCACCTTCTGCCCCCCCCCCCTCATCTTTTGGCCTGGTGTTAGCAGCATATCCAGTAGTTCAAATGACATTTGAAGAAGGATGGATAGTTGTTTATGTAAGCATTTGCTGATGGCAGCGGGGAGTGAGCAGCTGGATGTTTTCTAAAGTTTCAGCTTTGGGTTGAGAAAAGAAACAAAAGAAAATGGATCGTTAAAAAAAACCTGGAGAGTTGATAAAGTTAACCCAGCAGATTGTGCAGTCACTAACTTCATCCCGGCTCCATGACGGAACAGCTGTGAGCATGAGGACACAGCGGGAAGACGGCTGTGTTGGGGTATAATTTCATTAGCCATTCTTGGGCAGGACAGATGCACAAACTCCAGCTGAAATTCTCAGCCGACTTCAGCTTCTGTTCAGCGACCATGAAGCACATGAGGAGAGGACGGGTGCGACTTTGAACCAACTCCAGCATCTGGAGCCGTGATGGCGAACCTTGCCACTCCAGATGTTCTTGGACTTCAATTCCCAGAAGCCCAAGCCCCTGTGAATCCATACAAATGGGTATACTGTGATTCATCTGGCCCGCACTGCCCTTGTTGCTCCTGGAAGAGGAAGTAAAACATGCTTCTCCTTCTCCTCCTTCAGGTGTCGAGGGAGATTCAAGGTGGCCTCCACCAATGTCATTTGGTGTTCTTGTAATATCTCTTTGATGTTATCTCTCTACCTTTCTCTGGGTTTGCTCATGGTCTATGTCAGTGATGGGCAGTCTTGGCCCTCCAGCTGTTCTTGAACTTCAATTCCCAGAAACCCTGACTAGCTGGTGTGTTGACTTGGGCTTCTGGGAATTGAAGTCCAAGAACAGCTGGAGGGCCAAGACTGCCCATAGCTGGTCTATGTCCTTCTCCTCTTTTCATGCCTTGCATGATATGGAGTTCCAAGGCAATCTCCCCAATTGGGCAAACCACTTTATTTGTTGTCTCTGTATGTAGCTCAAGCTTGGTTCTATTCCAATTCTTTCCCTTATAATTTTATTCCTGATATTATCCCTTCTAGTCACTCCTCCAGTAGCCTTCCTCAGACCTCTCCTTTCCGTGGTGACCAACATTCATCTATATTTTGTTGTAAGTGTCCATGTTTGATACTGGTAACATAAAGTGGGGATGAATATGCTTCAGATCAGGTGTTTCTCTGTGCTGGTTGGCATTACCAGGGTTTCCACTACTCTAGAAAGCAACTTTCCCAAATGCTGATGTTTATACATATTGGAGATATTGTCATTTTTGTTGGTAGTTTCTCTTTTAAAAAATAATTCATTCACACCAGGTCTTACATTCGTCTCCGCCTGCTTCACTCTGATCTCATACCGAGAACAGAGAGGGTTGTAAACAGCAGACCAGCCATCTGAGGTTGGTGTTCCTCAGACCCCTAATGAGGCTTTCTCCAAGAAATCAATTAAAAGGCTGTTCTACAACCTGTTCCCCCCTTATTATTTGCTGTGCAACCCCTTAGAGAAGCACCTGCATTCACCATGAAAACCAATCATTATCTTCATAGCTTGGAAATTTGTGGGACACTGCCCCTAGGTCCCATCCGTTGGCCTCTAAAGCAATAAGCAAGCAGAATTTACACCCCGCTGCAGACAGGATGAGTGTGGTTCAAAGAAGATGTGGTTCCCAGCTGGGATCTTATGCGTGCTATTTCTAAGTAGCAGCAGGAGAGGTTTACATTCCCCTTTTAGATGGCTTCCTCTCTTCCAAAACTGTGAACAGCTGAAGACCCATAGAGAGCCCTTTGCCGCATCAAGGAGGGACTCTTTCTCAGAATTTGCAAAAGTTACTTTCTGGAGCTATGATTAACAGAGTAGCTTAGCATAGCCATGCTGAATGTCTACCCCTTTGGGCAATTGACTGCTAAGGTGACTGTAGTGGCTTAAGTGGCTAAGACGCTGACTGGGAGGCGGAAGGTCAGCAGTTCGATTCCCGAGTACTGCAGGTCGGAATGAGCTCCCGTCTTTGTCCCAGCACCTGCCAACCGAGCAGTTCAAAAGCAAGAAATTGCAAGTAGATCAATAGGGAGCACTTCGGTGGGAAGGAAACAGCATTCCATGCGCTCCGGTGTCTAGTCATGCATGCCACATGACCACGGAAATATCTGCAGTAGCAGACAGCGCTGGCTCTTTGTCTTTGAAACAGAGATGAGCACTGCAGCCTAGAGTCAGATATGACTGGCTTTCGAGCAAGGGAAACCTTATCTTACCTTATGACTAACTAGTGTTTTATTTCAGTCCAAGTGTCCTAGCTGTTTCTGTTTCGGACTTCCCAAGGTCTTTGCCAAGCTCTGTCCATCAGCCACAAGGACCGAATTAATGTCCAGAACTCACGTGGACAAATGAAGGCCAATGGTCTTTTCCCTTTTCATGTCTTCCCAGTTTCACCTATCTATATACTCAAAGCCATTCAAGCTGAGGTTATCATCTACCAAGCTAAATTATTCAGAACCAATTGCACTCTCAAAAGCTCTCTCTTATGTAACTTTCAAAAGTAGAACACATTTAAATAAAAGAGAAATCGTGTTCTTCGTCTTCAATTTCTAAAGAGCTGGTTTTGGATTTCTGCACAGGAAGCTCCCCTGATGTTCTTGCACAGAACTTTGTCTGACAAGCTCCCCATTTTTTTGGGAAAGGCAATCTGGCATTGCAGGCCACCAATTTAGCATCCTCGTCTCATGCTAGGAGGAGGAATAAGGTGGGGGACAAATGCCATTTGGCTCTTGAGAATTACCTGCATTCAAAACTCGACGCCACTTGGCGCATCATTCTACCACTTGATGAATAATAATTTCCTTTGAAAGACAGACCTCTTGCACAAGCCTTTGAGACGTTGCTTCAAAAATCTTCTTGAAGTCTCAAGTATATTGCTGAGAAGTATTCAAAGTGCTCCAGTTCTCTGATGTTGAAAGCAATTTCAGGCCCCAAAAGAAATCTGCCCATTTGACTATATTTTAAAAGGCAAGGATACCAAGACTCAGTTTGCATTTGTTCAGCACAGATCATGAACTTTGACCCCCTTTTTCTTACCTGGGATTCTCTAGCAAACTTGGCCTTCATGATGCTGGCTTGGGTGGGAGTGGGGGTCTGGGAATTTTAGGACCCTACCTTCATTAATTTTCCCAACCTCTGCTCCAGGTCTGTCGGTTTTAGGGGCAGGGAGATGGCAGCAATGGATGGTCCATTTCAAAAAGTGGGGTTCTGGGATGGTGGGTTGTAAAATGAACAGATGGAAGGGAGAGGCTGGTGGGATGTGACAATTCAGCATAGAAGGAGTTAACACCTAATCCTTGGGAGGAGGGAGCTTTTGTTACCAGGATCAACTTTTTTTGCATGGTTTGTTTTCTAACCAATCAGAACAAGTCCCTATCTTTGTGAAATTTGTTTGCCTAATCCTTATTCCTTGTCTCCTGTTGGTTGGGAGTGGTTGGCTCTTTGTTCTTGAAGGAGATGCAGCCAGTTTGAATCCCCTCTACATTTTTTTTCAGCCTCACGGCTGTAATGAAAAGATAATAATCCTCAGTTCAGACCTTAATAATTGTCTCGCATTCATTGGGCCGGGCAACTAAATACCAGAACAGAGACAGTGTTTGAATGAACTTCTGCTTGCCTGTCAGCCTATGGAGGTGTGTGTGTAAATACATGTGAATGTTCAAATGACCACTTCTCTCTTTCTTTGTCTGTAATTGTTTCCTCTTACTTCATTTCTGCTTCATACGATATTCCATAGGTCCTCTAACCTGGCTCTCCAGATGTTCTTGGACTTTAATTCCCAGATGCCATTATCAGTAGGTGGGTTGACTTGGGCTTCTGGGAACTGAAGCACACTGAAGTCAAGGAACATCTGGAGAGCCAAGTTTGAGGAACCCTGGTCTGGGCGATGTAGACTGAAATGAACCCACTGGTCCTCAGATCGAGAATAAATTCTAGATCTGTAGCTGTGGTGTCATGAAATAAGTTTAGACCATTATTTCCAGATATTTTTGGACTTTAATTCCCAGATGCCTTGATCAGTAGGTGGGTTGACTTGGGCTTCTGGGAACTGAAGTCAAGGAACATCTGGAGAGCCAAGCTTGAGGAACTCTGGTCTAGGCGATGTAGACTGAGATGAACCCATGGGTCCTCAGATCGAGAATTTATTCTAGATCTGTAGCTGTCATGTCATGAAATAAGTTTAGACCATTGTTTCCAGATGTTTTTGGACTTTAATTCCCAGATGCCTTGATCAGTAGCTGGGTTGACTTGGGCTTCTGGGAACTGAAGTCAAGGAACATCTGGAGAGCCAAGCTTGAGGAATTCTGGTCTAGGTGATGTAGACTGAGATGATCTGTAGCTGTGGTGTCATGAAATAAGTTTAGACCATTGTTTCCCAACCTTTGGTTTTCAGACTTCAATTCCCAGAAGCCTAAATCAATTCCCAGAAGCACTGATCAGCTGATTTACTGACTTAGGCTTCTGGGATTTGAGGTCCTCCTGTGGGGCATGGTTCCCACGTTGGGAACGACTGAGTTCGATAGAGCCACAAGAACTCCATTGTCTTTGAGTATGTAGAAAACAATGTTACTCTTGTAGAAATTGGCCTCTAAGTATATTGACTTCTCAGAAGGAGAATAGCTTATCGGGATTGTGTGTGTGTGCGTGCACAATTAGCCCACTTGTGTTGCTAGTTTCACAAATGGTACCCATAATAGCTAATCCACATTGCATTATGTCCAATGCTTCCATTTAATTTAAATGAATACATTTATTGCCATAAAATATCAATGATGCTTTAATTAAGATCTTTAATTTTTGATATGGTTAGGCATAAATATTTATGAAGGAGCACGGCGGGGGCGGCATATTAACACAGGTGTTTTAGAGGACATTTAAAAAGAAAACAGCTAACATTAAGCATTAGAAACCTAAATTATTGACCATGCTACCTCACTTTTCTGGTTTTAAGTTCTCCCTCTTAAGGTAGGTGCTTCATCAGTGGTGGTTTTGGCTTTGCCAGGTTGCAGACAGTAAAGCCACCTGAGGAGAAGGGGGGGGCTGAATATGTCCCCCCCCCACTACCCCCATTACCCGGGTGGGCTGATTGGTATAGCTTATAAACAGGCATAAGAAGTACACTCTTGCGGTATATTTTTTTGGGACATTGAACTCACTGTTTTCAAAATCATTGGCCAGACTCCTATTCAGCATGTACACCAAAGTGTTAAGTAAAGGTCTTCATTGCTTGAAAGCCAGTCGTATCCGACTCTAGGGTTCAGTGCTCATCTCTGTTTACAGCCAAACATCTGTGTCTGCAGATGTTTCCGTGCTCATGTGGCAGACATGACTAGACACCAGAGTGCGCAGAATGCTGTTACCTTTCTCACCGATGCAGTTCTGATTTATCTACTTGCAATTTCTTACTTTTGAACTGATAAGTTGACAGGAGCTGGGGTGAATGATGGGAGCTTACTCCATCATATGGCACTCGGATCTCAAACTGCTGGCCAGCTAACCTTCCAGTCTTCAAGCTGAACATCTTAACCACTAAGCCACCGCTTAGTTGTGTAAATCATAGCAATGAATTTCCACTATTTAACAAGTTGCACACACATCCCTGGTCACAATCCAAGTTGCGTGGCTGGCATGTTATCAAGAATGAGAATAGCAAGTCATTAATTAGTAGTGATTGGTCACCATGGCTGATGTAATTACCATACCTGTCAAGTTTTGGATTTGAAAATAAGGGAACTTTCCTGGCCAAAATGGGATACTTGACAGCTACGCTTATCCTGTGCAGCCCTCCAGTGGCGGGATTAGGGCATTGCAGTCCAAATAATACGGGAAGATGGGAGGAAAGAGGGTAAAATACAGTAGTTTCCCGGCCAATACGGGATACTTGACAGCTATGGTAATTACACCCACACTGGTCTAGAGGATTTTAGCCTCTAAGTTTCCAATTGTTCTGTCAGCATAAAGGTTCTGGAGAGGTAAATGTTTTCCTTCAGAAAAGAACTGAAAAACTCAAATTGAGCACAAATGAGGAGAACCAGACAGACCAGAAATGTGTGCTGAAAAAATGTAAATAGAGGAAAAAGTGCTCAAAAATAATTATTTTTGGAGCATAATGCTTGAAACATTTAATACCAACGCTTTAAAAATCCTTAGGCATCCCTGAAACAGAAAATAAGATAGGGGAGAAGCTGGACTGTTGAATGCTTAAAGAGGTTTAAGGGGACTAAAAGAGGATACTGCAGAGAAGTCAAATAAATCCTTTATAAATGTGTTTCCTGGAGAAAATGTAAGATGGATTTCCATGCTTGAACTAATAGCTCCAGCAAACGAGTCCGAAGAACTGCAGAAACAGTGGTGGCAAGAGATAACGTCATATACTACAATCATAAATTGAAAATAAATCACTGGGTTTGGATGGTGTCCATTTGAAAGTCCATAAAGGACTTAGATTTTGGACTTGTAGAGCTTGTAACAAAATCGCATCACCCTTTCAAAAGATCTTTTTTTGGGAAAATGGTCTGTGTGCTGCCATTGTGTGCATGTTATTAAAGGGAGATCCAGATGGGAGAATTTGGACAGTTACTCCTCCATAAAGTGACCCTTTATCTGTCAGGGAATTGCTCCAGTCTGGCCCTAAAAAGGTCTAGCTTAAGTGCAGATCAGAGTCAATTGGCCACTAGGAAATAGATTGCAGTGACTGCTCTACAAGTGATCCAAAATACAACCAATTTCCCCTTGTGATCACATGTTGAAATTATGTTGTTTTGAAGAAATTGCCTCTATTATTCTTTGATACGAATCGGGTTAGGTTTCATTTAATGCTTGCTTGTTAACTTCTCATAGCAAATAGAAAAGTAGTATCTGAGTAGAGTTGATGGATTAATTCAGGGGTTCCCAACCTATGGCCCGTGGGCCAGCCCCGGCCCGCAGCACCATTTCATATGGCCCGCCGCTGCTGCACCCAGAAGTGGAAGCGAGCGCATTTACGACAGCCATAAAAAGGACCTGTGCATGCATAAACATGGTTACGTCAGCCGTAAATGTGCCCACAGCTGCCGTAAACGCAGAAGCAGTGGGGAAGAACACACTCCCAAAGCAAAAGTCAACAAGAACGTGTTGATAGCTTTAATATAGTTGCGCTTGCATATGTGTTCTTCCCCACTGCTTTGACTACACCCCAGCCGATCCACCCGACTGTAAACGCAGAAGCAGGCACATTTGTTTCCACTACCAGGGGGTGTTGTCCAGCCCGCTCAGCTGTCTGGGGTGTGTGGTCAGGCCCATGGCATAAAAAGGTTAGGAACCCCTGGATTAACTGATCACTTGATTCAGAAAGGGAGAAATCCTAGCCCTCCGCTTTTAGCCATGAAATGGATCGTTGTGATGTTATGATGTTATCAGTGGTGGGCACCAGCAGGTTTGCACCAGTACGTGCATACCGGTAGTAAAAATGGCTATAGCGAACCTCAGAAGCCATTTCCCCCTTCTCCAAGGCTTTTCCTGGGCTCCGTTTCACCCCAAAGCACATCCCCAGCCACTCCCGAGTGAAACAGAGATCTATAGCGAAGAGTAGTCACATGGCCAACAGGCCACACCCACCCAGTCACATGACCTTCTTGTCTTCTATTTTGCCACTTACAAGTAGATAATGGAAAATTGGGTGAGTTGAGATGGACAAAAATTTCATCTCAGGCTCATTCTGTTCTCCCCATGCGTTGTTCAAAACTCCAGTCAAATGGGACTATCTGGGAGCTCATGTTTATTACTAATTAATTCAGCACATGTTTATTATTAAGACGTGAAAACAGAGTGAGTCAAACTGACAATTCCAAACCTTTGCTTTGGGGGTTACCATTGGTAAGAGAGAGCATGACGTAAAGCAAAATACAATTCATCAAAACAACCCTATATTTGATTAGGAATAAAATATTGTATAACTTTACCTGAAGTGATCCCCACAGCTACTTTGAACTATTCATTTCATTGCTCTAATTAAAAACAGCCAGAAAACTAATATGGGGAAGTCATACTCCAGTTCAGATTCATTTACCCCATGGATAATATGTCTAAAACTCCCTCAGGAAGACATTAACCTTTACATTGATTCAATTGAAAGAACTCGGCATGTTATTTCTCCAGCTGCTGCATTTTGAATGGAAGATGCATACTACTGATCGGAAATATACTGCATTTAGTCTATAATTCAAACTATGAATGTGTGTGTATGGCTTGGTATTTCTACTGAACTAATTATTTGAGCCATGGGTGTCACAACCATCAAGTGTTGAGGCACTCCTCGTTTCTTTCAGAACAAGCCGTACTGTCTCATGATCCATATAGTGAAATGCATTACTATCTATCTATATATATAAAAGAGAGGTGTCACCATGTATGTGCTGAATACAAATCTACACCCCATCACCTATCACACTGTAACTTGGCACACACGTACCTGAAACATGCTGGATTGGCACTGCAGGTGTCTGGCATCCCGGTTTGGGGTTTGTGCCCCCAAAAAGGGGATAAGGAGTGGAAACTACGACCCCCATGGTGCCTTGCATGGAAAAAAAGTGAGGATGCCTTGAGCACACAAAAACACTGCTTCACACATGCATGCCGCCATGGGAGCTGCGGCAATGGCTGCCAATAGTGTGGCTGCTCTCAGGAGTGGCATGCTGGAGTGTCCGCGCACGGCAGCAGGGACAGGGCCCAGGTTGCTGAGGGTGGCGGGGCCTGCCTGAATGGCAAGCCAGGAACTGTGGACAGACCAAGCCATGGAGAGACCCTGCATGTAAATGGGGGCCGACGGGGGTGGAGGGGCGGTCTAAGGTGGGGCCTGGTTGTTCAGAGGGACAGACATTGTGATCCGGCCATTAAAATACACACACACACACACACACACACACACAAACCAGAGCAACACAAGTAGAGATCAAACACAGAGACAGAGAAGAAGAAAGAAGTACACAGATGTAGGCTAGCTAGATCTACACATCCCCAGACAAGCTGAACATTCAATTTGACCCAGGTAGACCTTCTTATCTGGTTCTTACCAGATAGTCTAGATTTGTTGGTCTTAGAAAGAATGGTTGACTTGAATGGTTAAGAAAGAGTTAAAAGAAATGTTCAAGTCAGATGGTTCAGCACAAAGTGACATTGCTGCTTGTTTCATAAAAATTCTATCTCTATATAGCTCAGCCTATGACAAGTTTCCAATCTTATCTGAGACTTACCAGATGAGCAAGAGCCCATCCACTTTGCCCAGCCTTGTTGCCATGGACGGCCTTTAAGACTGAACAAATGAAGTTATCGCTAGACTTGTTTCTCTCCCTCGAAAACGGAGGGTGCCAACCAATTAAAGAAGAGACGGTTCCTGTGAATGGTGACATTTAATCAGTTGATTCAGCTTAAGGAAATGTGCAAATGACTGAAGCCTTCCCATTGGTATACTCTTTTGTGCTTCAGAAATGTGGAAGGAAGTTCATAGAGGGACTATTTGGTTTTTAAAAGGCCATTACTCCTTAGTAGGAAATTTATCACTGGCAACGGAGATTGGCTAATCCTTTCAACCCAGAAGCACCAGAAGTAGAAATGACTGCAAAGAGACATTTTAACCAATGGCCCTTTTCAGGGCCCAAACAGACAGTGATATTGGTTAACATTGAAGGAATTTCCTCAATTAAAGAAAGTCTGCTTCAGGAACTCTGCAAATTTTAGCTTTGTATGTTATTATTGTATGGTGGTGCATCTGACATGAATAAAGAAAGAAGTAGGAGGGGGAAAAATGTAGCTTTTTCATGTTCACCATTCTTCTTTTCCATATTAGCATTTTGGTAGCAACTAGGATTACTGCAGGACGGAAATGAGCTCCCGTCTTCGTCCCAGCTCCTGCCAACCTAGCAGTTCGAAAGCAAGAAATTGCAAGTAGATAAATAGGGACCACTTCGGTGGGAAGGTAACAGCGTTCCGTGCGCTCCGGTGTCTAGTCATGCCTGCCACATGACCACGGAAACGTCTGCAGAAGCAGACAACGCTGGCTCTTCGGCTTAGAAACAGAGATGAGCACTGCACCCTAGAGTCGGATACGACTGGCTTTCGAGCAAGGGAAACCTTTACCTAGGATTGATTACTAAAAGTCTCAAGCTCCTTTGTGTAATGTAGGCTTGCTTACACAGGGCTTTGGGAAGTTCCTTTGGGAAGGGAGGACAGTCTCCAGAATCCCAAAATTATGAGAACCAGAGTCCCACATAGGACCAAGCTTTTGCATGGTTATCAAAACAATGGGTTGTAGAGCATAGGCAAGGGGTGACGTCTATTTATCTACTTGCAATTTCTTGCTTTCGAACTGCTAGGTTGACAAGAGCTAGGACAGAGACTGGTGCTCACTCCAAACAAAACAAACATCTCTGTGCTCCCCACCACCTATGGGACTTATATTTTCAAATTATGATTATTTTATTTCTCCTCCTTCTCCTCCTCCTCTTCCATCTCCTCCTTTTATGTCTAGGTCAGATTTGGAGCTGCCAAAATGAAGCTAGCTTCTTGGGTTTGTCATTGACCAAACGTAAGTCCTCATCAGTAAATATTTCCAATAGATAACAGCAGACCAGCAAATGAGGCAAACAAACCTTTTTGATCTCCCACCACATTCCAGGACTTCCCCATTTCATGTGCAGTGCCTTTGGTTCCCTACTTTAAAATGAAGTTCTCCCAAAGCACTGTAACTTGCACGGTAAGCAGCCAGATCCTTAAGAGATGTTTTATTTAAACAGAATATAATTGTCCTATGTCCTTTTGGGGGAGGCGGATATGTTAAGGCAGTTTTATTATTGCAATTACCCTTTTATGAAGCTCTATTATTTTATAGATGCAAAGAAATCACATTGGTTCCTATGATGCCCTGAGAAAACCTGCCTTCTAAATTTTCATGTAATTTCTATTCATGCAAATTGCAAAATTAAACATCAAGGCAACCCACGCTGACTAATACTGATTTACACATGAATTGCTACAGATTTTACATCTTACCACCCCAAGGTTTAAAAAGAGAGAGAGAGGAAGAATCCATAGTATTTCTAAGTTAGGTTATGCTCTCTAACAGCTTGCACGGAAGAAGGAAGAAACCCAAGAGAATTCATGAATAGCTGCCAGAGTGTTTGCAGATACTCAGAAATTGTGGCTTTTCCTATCAATCTGCGTATGCATTTATTCATAACATAAAAGAAGATCAGTTCCTGTGAGCATGTATGCTTTTATACATTATGTCTCACCATTTCATGAATAGATGGATGAGACGGATCAGTCTTATACATTATGTGCCAGAATTTACACCATTGCACAGTTCTCTCTCCATTTTAGTTTGTAGGCCAATGTGAGGCTTCTGAATTTATTCCGGTTTAATCTACAATGGTTGGGGTCCTCGTCTCATTCTATTTGAACTCCAGATTGGAATCAGGATTTAAATTTGCGAAGTCAATGTATCGCGAACCCCAAAATGGTATTATTTTGTTTGTTTTAACAGTCTTTAGGTGTTTGAAGTATGCCACCTACATATATTTTCTTTGCCCATTCAGTAGCAGTCACTCTTATATACCTCCCCATAGTGCTTAATGCACTAGTTAATTAGCATTTTGCCCCCAACATGCTGGGTACTCATTTTACTGACCTCAAAAGGATTGAAGGCTGAGTCAACCTTGATCCCTGGTCAGGATTGAGCTCACAACATTTTGGCTGTGGTACAGCAATTTAACAACTGCGCCACCACAGCAGTAACCAGATGTTTCAAGCAACCTTTGATCCAGAACTTAGCAATATCAGCAGTGATGGTTGAGTTCTCTATTATCTTGTCTTCTGGCACAATTTATTCCTTATCTGTGGGCATCACATCATCTTACATGGTGGCACACTGACCTGAACATAGCCAGTTTTGTTTGATTTAGGAAGCGGATCAAGCCTCATTCGCTTTTGGATGGGTGACACCAATTGACAAGTTCAACCTTAACATGAACCTTGAGATCTTCATAATGTGAAAATGGTCCATAACAAAATACATTAATGCTGACATTAATTTTAGAATTCAGATCTGCCTGTATTGTCATGGGCATAATGAGGTTATGTAGGGAGGTGAAGTCCACTGGTACTTCCTCCTCTTTTGTGTCCTGATCAAACCCTGGACTGCCAAAATGAAACCACTTTCTTGGCTTTGTACAGGGTGCCCTGTAAGTTGAATCTTTCTCTAAATTTGTATCCAGGGTGTCACCAATATTCTTGCTCTCACATACCCATGTACTTGTCACAATATGCTCTTCAAGTGTAAATGGGCTGAAATTGGCCATATTTCTCTGAAAATAATAATAAAAAAATTATAATACATATGGACAGGTAGGGACTTATGGGCCACCCTGTAGTTGGCCAACCTTAAGTCCTCATTGGTGCATGTTTCTGGCAGTTATTGGCAGACCAGTAAATGAGCCAGATTTTGTACCACTCCACGTTCACACAGCATGTTGTTGTCTGCCAGCAGCCCCCACTTGAGCATGTTGGTCTTACATTGAGGCTCTCCGACCCTCAGTCTATTCAGGATCCTCCAAGTGATGTAGGGGAGTTTGAGTTTCTCAGCTGTAACCTCCTTTAATGTTATTCCTTGTCCAGTGAGCCATGTCCTTGAGTCGGCCTTGGCTGAGAAAGGCGGGGTACAAATTAAAAATTGAATTGAATTGAATTGAATGTCCTCCATCTTCTAATTTGGTTTTGCTCTTGCGTACCCTCAGGAATGTTTGTTCCTGGATCTGAGTCGGCAGACGTGAGGCTCATTTCCATTAAAAGGGTGTTGAGGGTCATTGTCTTGCTAAGTTTTCTCAGTATCCACTGCTACGTCTCTCCTGATCTTAGGTGGAGCGATACCAACAAGAGGGTATATTTTCTCTACTGGTGTAGATTTGAGGCACTGGTACTTAATCAATGATAAGGAGCCATTGGAAGAAGTTGCTACTTGTTTCTTAAGCTTTTCTAGGAAGAGAATAGGAAGCCATGGTTCTGCATGGGTTACGAACCACACAGCTCCTTTATGTATCCACCTACCAAAATGGTTAGTCCTCCAGTGTTCAATTTCGATTCTCTATTCAAATTCATGTTGTCATGTAGCAGCAGTTTGCTTAATTTTCTCTCTCCCTCCTGGAAAAGGGAGACGAAATAAATAAACATCATGCCACCCCAGCAGATAAGCATGGAAATAAAACGATGATTCTATTATCATTGTATTTTGGAACAAGAAGGTAAACCTTATTTGAGCGTTTCCCGAGAAGAGAATGCAAATAGCAAAAGGGGAGGAAAATTGGGGTGGTGGTGGAGGAGGTGGAGACGGAAATGAGACAGAGGGGAAAGCAAATAAAGCCTGTTGAAAATGTATGAGCCTTGTCATTTGTATAAGCATTAATATTTAATTTCCTTTTTACACAGTCTATTACCTTTTGGATTTGAAAGATGCCGGTTTTTCCAGAGTCTGAAGGGAAAGTCGGTGGGATTCTACCGCCCTCAGATGCCCTCAGATCCAGTGGGGACAGTGATTTTCCTCTAGGTTTTAGCTTCTTCTTCTTCTTCTATGTCCAGGTCAGACTTTAAATTGCCAAAATGAAGCCAACTTTTTTGGCTTTGTCATTGGCCATACATAAATTCTGTAAATGTTTAAAACTAAATACATAAAATCTGTAAATGTTTCAGGTAGTAACTGGCAGACCAGCAGATGACGACAACGACAATACTAATACTAATACTAATACTAATACTAATACTAATACTAATACTAATACTAATACTAAAATTTCATGTCGTAACTGATTCTGGGTTGAAAGGATTTTTGTGGCAGAAACTCCACTCGTGGAAGAAACTCCACTCATGGAATGCCTAAATGAGGTTCCTTTCATGTCCCTAAGGACTGCAGTGGCTCAAGTGGCTAAGACGCTGACTGGGAGGCGGAAGGTCAGCAGTTCGATTCCCAAGTACTGCAGGACGGAACGAGCTTCCGTCTTTGTCCCAGCTCCTGCCAACCTAGCAGTTCCAAAGCAAGAAATTGCAAGTAGATAAACAGGGACCACTTCAGCAGGAAGGTAACAGCATTCCGTGCACTCCGGTGTCTAGTCATGCCTGCCACATGACCATGGAAACGTCTGCAGAAGCAGACAGCGCTGGCTCTCTGGCTTTGAAACGGAGATGAGCACTGAACCCTAGAGTTGGATACGAATGGCTTTCGAGCAAGGGAAACCTTTACCTCATGTCTCCAAAAGCTGGGACAGAGACAGGCACTCAATCTGCCATGCAGTACCCGGGTCATGAACTGCTGACTTCCAGACATCAAGGTGAGCCACCGCAGTTCCAGTCGACCAGCAGATGATCTGGATTCTGTATCTCTCCATATTCACGCAGCATGTGGTTATCCACCAGCAGCCTCGACTTGAGCATATCGGTCTTACATTTAGACACTCCAACCTTCAGCCTATTTTTCTGAGGTTAAGTGACAGAGAAGTCACATTCGTTCGCCACATCCTCCTTTAATGTTATTCTTTCCTCAGTGAGCTCCTTTGTCCACTTTCTGATCTGATTTTGCTCTTGCATACCAACAATGTTTGTTCTTGCCATAAAGCTCTTGCTGGATCTAAGCCAGCGAACCTGTGGCTCATATCCATTCAGAGGACGTCGAAGGTCATTCTCTTGCTTAGTTCTCTTGGTGTCCACCACTATTTCTCTCCTTATCTTTGGCGGAGCGATATCAACAAGAGGATATATTTTCCTCAACTGGTATAGGTTTGAGGCATCCTGCCACTATGTGCACGGTTTCATTAACAGCAATATCGACTTGTTTTGCATGTGCGAATGCACTCCATACTGGAACAGTATACTCTGCTGCAGAGATGCTCAGGGCTAAAGTGGCTAAACTAGTTTTCCCCCCAAAATGGGGCCTGGGCTTCAATTCCCAGAAGCCTAAGCCAATACATTGGCTGATCAGTGCTTTGGGAAATTGACCTAGGCTTCTGGGAATTGAAGTCCAAATGCCAAAGAATGGGAAATACTGCTCTAAACAGAAATGAACATTGTCCCCTAGAGTTGTGTGGATTTGGGCATGCTGAGAGGAGGAGAGAGTGGCAAATGGTACTTTGACCTATCCAATCAAAGCCCACACAAGTCATCCACCCCACAGCCTTGCACTCACATGCTCAGACCTAAGTGCACATCTTCTCAGTGTAGCTATCAGAAAGAAAAAGCAAGAACATTCTATACCACAGCCAGACGAATAAATAATGTTACATCTTCCCACAGCAGGGCAGAATATGAAACAATTTTTCAGTCCAATGGATCGGGAATAAAGTCTGGTGAGGCTGTAACAATCCTGTTACTCATGAGTAGAACCTTTTAGTCTACACCTAGGTGGGACCGCACCTGAATCCAGGGTTTTAAGCTTGCCTTCTCATGTGTTCTGACCTAAATCTAGACTGTAAGTAAGGTAGCACATAGCCAAGTAAACACTCCAGTCATCACCTTGTCTTTTACAATTCTTTTCCAAGCTCATCTACTGGAGTTTCCAGAAGAAGCAATGGCTTTCATTTCGGCTTCATCTTTATATATATTTTAAAATGTCAACTTCTTAAAAACAGAAATTATCTTGTTTTTCCTCTTGGAGTCGTTATGCAGCGAGGAGTCCTTGCATGAGTAGACGTCTCCGGGATGACATCCTGCACAATTTCTGTCCATAGCGATCTGTCCTTGGCAATTCTTCTCCATGTTGGTCCAACATTTTTCTTGAGAAAATCTTCCCATCTGTAGGGTGGTCTTCCCTCGGGGCTTTTGAGATCTCTCTGACACCAATTCATTATTCTGGTGCTTCATCTATTGTCACTTGTGCGTGCAATATGACCAGCCCACCTTAATTTGTTTGTCAGGTATTCTATTACTATGTCTTTTAGCAGTGATCTTTGCCCGATATTGCCATTTTTAACTTTATTGCGAAGTGAGGTTCCGAGCATTAATCTCTCCATTGTTCGTTGTGTTATGTTATGTAACACAACATAATGTAACACAAAAACAGAAATGCTGGAGAAAATTTAAGTGACTTATCAGCTGGAACGTGGCTTGGCTGAACCAGAAATATTCCCTGAGCTCATTTAGAAATATTTTTTCTGATGTGGCTGCACATTCCCTTTAAGATGTGACTTCTGGTTCCACGCGGGCATATTTCGGAGACGATGGCAGCAAAGAGCTGGAATCTCCCTGGCCAACAATCCTGAACCTCTCAAAGGAGAAGGCCAATTTGCAGTTTGCGATATGGTAAACTAGCGCTATATGCAATTGTTCCGACAAGGAAGCAATTGATTTCCCTAACGGCTTACCTTTTCCAGTGTGCAAATGGGATCCTCATAGCACAAACTCTAGCATTCATATTTTTTGGCACGGAGACAAAAGGAGACAGAAATTAAATTAATTCCAGAGCTTGGCAAGTACTGGGGTGACAAATTGGATTTTGCTCTGGCTTCCCCAACTGGTCTGTGCCCAAAATAAAGTCACCCAGATTGTGACGCGCTTTGCTCCTGACTTTTCTGGAGATAACACCAACCTGATCTCTTTATTTCCATGCTGGAATTTGCATGCTATGTAATCTCTGGGGAAAACTCCTGTTTGCATGAACACATGCAGTTTGGGATGGCGTGGAGCTGGTATATGGTGGCATCTCCACACAAATGCTACTCAATCATAGTAATGGAATTAGCCAGGTTAAAATAAATAAGAGAGAAAATCATGATGAGGGTGGCTATTTTGTCCCAACAGCTTCAACATTTCGAGAAACAAAATGGCCACCCCATTTTGAATCTGTTGGTGGGACAAAATTGGGTGGCCATTTTGTTTTTCAAATGCCCTTGGAGAGGTGGGGGCACATGAAATGGCACTGTAGGCCGGATCTAGCCCACCTGGTGTAGTGTCTACCATGCTGCAGACTTTGGGTTATGTGTTTCACAAACCAAAATCCAAATTAAGCCATACCTGTCAAGTATCCCAGATTGGCCAGGATTTCCTTTTTTTTGCGCTGATTTTCGTCATTTCCTGCCCGGAGCTGCCACTACCCCGTAATTTGGCAGTGGGGGGAAATGAGTTACTGCGCATCCCTTCTGCAGCTCACTTCTACACATGCGTAGAAGGCTTTTACGCATGCGTAGAAGGCTTTTACTCATGCGTAGAAGGCTTCTGTGCAGACGGGGATGCGTAAAAGCCTTCTGCGCATGCGTAAAAGCCTTCTACGCACTCGTAGAAGTGAGCTGCGCAGAACGTTTCTGCGCAGGTCCATTGTACGCATGCGTAGGAGGCTTTTACGCATGCGTAGAATGGACTTGCGCAAAAACGTTCTGCGCAGAAATGTTCTACGCATGCGTAAAAGCCTTCTACACATGCGTACAATGGACCTGCGCAGAAACATTCTGCGCAGGTCCTGTAATCTCCGGAGCTGCGCTTGACAGGTATGAATTAAGCCCTTCTTCAGTAGGGAGAAGAGTTAATCCATGCCCCATCCTTCTTTAATTCTGTAACTTCTAAAGCAGTTTCTTAGCCCCAGTTCCAACCCTAGTCTTCTTCTTCAGCTTTGATTTAAAGTCAGTGGATGGTAAAGAGAGTGGAGGAAATATTCTTCAGCAGCTAATTTCCCCATTTTATGGGTTCTGTGAAGGAGTTGGCTGCCACACTGAGATAAGGATTCTAATTTTGTAATTGAGTACACTCTGAAAAGACAATTAAGTAACTAATGTGATAAGTGATTGTAAATTATAGCAGCGAGGAGGAATCCGACAGGCCTTCATGAAACTGGTGGTTGTGTGTGTATGTGAGGGGGATAGCCTTTCCCTCTTTCCCCTGCATATACTTATTAAAAGATAACCACTCTGCATTTGGCTGAGTTTTGATGGGAGAATGCAAATAACACCACAAACAGCCACAACGGTAGACTAGATATATAAATCTTTACTTATTTTTATTCTCACCTTTGAGAATGGAAACTTCAAGAGTCTCCCCCCCAAAAAAATAAAAATAAAAATTGAAAATAAAATAAAATTGGGTGACATTTTAAATGTTTCTGTATGTGTTTTGTATTTCGGCATTATTTTTGCACTCCTGCTGATTAGAGCTTCTGGGAATTGAAGTTCCAGAACAGCTGGAGTGCCAAGGTTCGCCACCACAGTGATGGCCAACCTTGACACTCCAGCTGTTCTTGAACTTCAATTCCCAGAAGTCCTGATTAGCAGGAGTGCTGACTTGGGCTTCGGGGAACTGAAGTCCAAGAACACTTGGCGTGTCAAGGTTAGCCATCACGGCTCTAGGTACAGTATATCTCTTGCTTGGTGAGACAAGCAGAACTCTTTGTAGACTGAGAATAGAAAAATGGGGAGGAAGACAACAGACTCTGTTTCTATAAAGCAGACAATCAAACAGTGATATTATATCAGCTTTAAAAAAATCAATCACATCCTATTTGGCAACCGTATCTGGTGTTCTCACTATTAATTCCATAAATTAGGCAGCAGTAGAGAGAGAAAGAAAAAGAGAATACAGTGTTCATCTGTTCTTTTTTGCCGTTAAATTCTGGTTTTTAAATGGGCTTCAAACTCCTTCGGTTTTGTTTTCTCTTTTTGGGTTCCGGACTTGACAGTCTTTGATTATTCTGATTGATGTTGTTTTCAGTCTCGTTTTGTGGCTACACGCATTGATCAGTTGGTTTGTGAGCCACCTCAATTGTTTATATACAAAGCAGGGGTATAAATACTGGGTATAAATAAATAGACGTGAAAATCAATGGGTAAATAAATTAACCATCCTTTGTACAGTATGCTAGAATTAGTCTTCCATATTGTGCTTTTCCATGCAATGTGTGAAAGAGTCAATGGTCTCCTACCAGTAATGGCCAGTGAAATCAATGGCACTTCAGTCAGAATTGGTTCTCATTGGTCTTCTATCATGGGTCCTCTATCCAGGGCCGTAGCCGGGGGGGGCAGGGTGTGTGTGAAAACCCTCCTGAGCTAACAGCCCCCCCATGACAAATGTTATATATGTGTGACATTGTTGCCCCGCCTGGAAACTTTTGCCCCTCCTGAAAATCTTTTGCCTCCCCCCCCCACCAATTTTTTTCTAGATTCCTGGATATGGTCCTGCCTCTATCTAACATGAGTATCCCTAAATCCATAGAATCATAGAATCACTGAGTTGGAAGGGGCTCTTTAGGCCAAGGGTTCCCAATTTACAGCCCACAGGTCAGATCTGGCCCATTCCATCTGGCCCATCGCCGCCTCCGCTACACCTGGAAGTGGAAGTAGGTATGTTTACAGATATGTTTGCACTTGTGGCTGTCATAAATGCAGAACTGGGTGCACCTACGGCAGCTGTAAATACGCCCGCTTCCACTTCTGGGGGCGTGGTCCAGCCCACTCAGCTGTCCGGGGGCGTGGTCAGGACCTTTCAACTCTCAGTTCTTGAATTATTCACAGATTCAGTAGTGGGAGATAATGAAAAACTTAATTCATTTGATCTGAAGAATAACTGAACTGTTGCTTAATATCTGCGGCGACAACTTCATTATTCCCTCACCATTATGAATGTCCAATGGTCAGTGGTAATTGGAGTCCAAGAACACCTGGAATGCCAAGGTCTGCCATCACAGCCATAAGTCCTCAAACTTGGCTCCCCAGGTGTTCTTGGACTTCAATTACCAGAAGACCAAGTCAGTACACTAGCTGATCAGGCCTTCTGGGAATTGAAGTCCAAGAACTTCTGGAGAGCCACGTTTGAGGACTTATGGACTAGAACAGAGATCAGCAAACTTGGCTCTCCAGGTGTTCTTGGTCTTCAATTACCAGAAGTCCAAGTCAGTACACCAGCTGATCAGGCCTTCTGGGAATTGAAGTTCAAGAACTTCTGGAGAGCCACGTTTGAAGACCTATGGACTAGAACAGAGATCAGCAAACTTGAGTCTCCAGGTGTTATTGGACTTCAATTACCAGAAGTCCAAGTCAGTACACCAGCTGATCAGGCCTTCTGGGAATTGAAGTTCAAGAACTTCTGGAGAGCCACGTTTGAGGACCTATGGACTAGAACAGAGATCAGCAAACTTGACTCTCCAGGTGTTCTTGGACTTCAATTACCAGAAGTCCAAGTCAGTACACCAGCTGATCAGGCCTTCTGGGAACTGAAGTTCAAGAACTTCTGGAGAGCCACGTTTGAGGACCTATGGACTAGAACAGAGATCAGCAAACTTGACTCTCCAGGTGTTCTTGGACTTCAATTACCAGAAGCCCAAGTCAGCACACCTACTGATCAGGGCTTCTGGAAACTGAAGTCCAAGAACATCTGGAGAGCTAAGTTTGCTGACCCCTGGTCCAATCCTTTATAACATTGGCCTTTCCAGTTTAATAGGTACAAAATTTCATGTTTGATTCCTCATTGTGTCTCCTGGGAGAAGAGCCAGCCTGTGTGACCATGGGCAAGCTACACAGTCCCAAGAGCTCCCCCTAGAGGAAGGGATTGGTAAACCATTTCTGTGTATCCCATACCTAGAAAGCTTTGGAAAGTGCTGCCTTGAGTCAGCAATTGGTTTGATGACACAGAATTTATTATTATGAAAACTCTCATTGGTGAGTCTCAGCAGTTCTGTCCCTCTTCTTTTTGCTTGTTAATAAAAATGCAACATCAGGCCAAACTACTAGGACACGGCACCTTTATGGACACAGTAAAAACAGCATTGTACATAAACAGCCTTGAGCGGGAAATGGATGAGTAGTTACCAGAGTTATTGCTTCATATCTTCTGAGGCAGTCAATGCACTCTGATCCTAAGAGAATCCCAAAGACAAATCACAAACATCTTGAGTGCTGCTGATAGATGTCAAATCTACCAGGAGAACTTGGTTTGGAGGAAATTAGTTGTTGTTCAGTCATTTATCTTCAAGCATCTCCTAAGCGTTCCAGGAGATGCAGAGCGATAAAATCTGGTTCGTAGTAATCCTTTTCAGTCTCCAGTGAAATCAGTGTTGGAGAGAAGACAACAATCATGGAATAGACCTCCTGGAACGATGATGGATTTCCCCTCATTGGAATCTTTTCTAAATGGAGGCTGGAGGATCAGATGCAAGGAATCCTTTAGCTGTAGGATTCTTACATTGGCAGGCCTGTGAAACCATCTTGTTTTGTAGAGGAGCACGACAATGTCTACATGACTTGTTTTGAGAAGTGATCTGATAACAGGATTAACTGTAAGCCTCAGGCTGAGAAGTCATCAAAGACCACATTTCCCCCCACTTGACAATCAGAACTCCACAACTCATAGTGGTTGGACTAAATGCAGGTGAGGATGCTTGACACTGGTTACCTGAAAAAACCTAATCTTGTTTTGAAAAAGCTGAGTTAGGGTCATAATAAAGTAAAGTTTAAGTTCATCTAAGAGATGTTATCTTCCCTGTAAATCCATTCAATTCACTCCTGAGATGCACCTCACAGTTCTTTGGAACATATTGCTCTCCTCCTCTATGCTCTACCCATGTAATTATATAGCTAGGTCTATCAGGGTTGGAGACAATGACTGGTATGTATGTGATTTTCAGATTTCCTGAGTTCTACCTGTCTTATGCATACCTTTTAGGCACCTCAATAAGGCTCAGCAGAAAGAAGGCTTATAACTGGCCTAGACGTAGCTCCACCTTGATTCCTTTTTAGATAAAATTAGCACCTGGTTAGGAACAGGAAGCCTAGCTAAGTCTCAAAGCAGGGCTGCGGTGGATTAGTGTTTGAGGTGCCGAGCTTGGCAACCAGAAGGTTGGCAGGTCAGCAGATCAAGATCCGAGTGCTGCATGACGGAGTGAGTTTCTGTTGTCTGTCCCAGCTCCTGCCAACCTAGCCGTCCCAAAGCAAGAAATTGCAAGTAGATAAAAAAGTACCACTTTGGCAGGAAAGGGAACAGTGTTCCATGCGCTCCGGCATCTAGTCATGTCACATGACCATGGAATTGTCTGCAGATGCAGACAGTGTGGCTTTTTGGCTATAAATGGAAATGAGCCCACTAGAGTTGCAAGCCCACTAGACTTGACCTTGACCTTAAGTCTCAAAGCCTTTCAGGTTAGCCTATTCTGTAGAGTACAAGCAAACCAGGTGGAACTCCTAGGGTCGGTAATTACAGGACTTGTTTATTATTTACGTTGCCACACCACTGCATTGTTGTGGAAAGTGTAATTTTTTCTTTCTGATTCACCAAGGAACAACACTTTCCTTGTGGCTACCTAAGATGCTGGAAAGTGTGGTAAATTCTGAGAGGCAAGCTGGCTCGGCTGGTGCTTTTTAGCCTGCGGACATCGATTCTTGACATGATTTCCGGCAGGCTTCGATGCAGATGATGTCCCTTTGAAGTCCGCACAAAGAGGTCCTGGGAAATGCATTATGCATCAGGAGATATGGAGCTTTCAGAAGCTAATCGCTCAGAACATCGCTTAGCATCCCCTAGAAACCAACTGGGCCAAATGTTGCTTTCTGCCAGGTGCAGAAAATACTTAATAAAACATAGTAATCCTCACTTTCTAGTTGTAACATATGACAACAGATACAATCCTCATTCTAGATGATTTTCTGAGTCCTGCCATACCAAGACACCACCTAAACCTTCTTCTTTAGCCATTAAAATTTCCTGTCTTCCTTCAAAAATGAAGGCACGTTTATTATTTCCTAGTATGTATTGTATATCGGTAAAGGTAAAGGTCTCCCTTGTTTGATAGCAAGTCATATCCAACTCTAGGAGAAGATACAGTGGTACCTCGCTTTACGAATGCTTTGGTTGACATAATTTTCGGCTTACGAATGAAAATCCATCAAAAACAATGACTCGCTTTACGATTTCCCCCCAGAATGGATTAATTTGTTTTCAACGCATTCCTATGGGAAACCGTGTTCCGCTTTACACATTTCGGTTTTCAATGCATCCCTAAGGGAAATTGCATTCAATGAATTCATATGGGAAAATTGCTTTACAAATTTTTCATAATACGAAATGTTCCGGGGAATGCATTAAGTTCATAAAGCGAAGTACTACTGTATTCATCTTCATTTACAGCCAAAGAGCCAGCACTGGATGCATCTGCAGACATTCCCATGGTCATGTGGCAGGCATAGCTAGACACCGAAGCACACAGTTACCTTTCCCATTGAAGCTGTACCTATTTATCTACTTGTAATGTCTTGCTTTCAAAGTGCTAGGTTGGCAGGAGCTGGGAAGATGATGGGAACTCACTTTGTTGTGCAGCACTTGGGTCTCAAACTGCTGACCCGCCAACCTTCCAGTCATCAAGTTCAGTGTCTACCACATAAAAGGTACCAAGCTGTTATATCTCAATTTTGGGAAATACTTTCCAGAACCAGTGTCTCTCATATTGTAAAGCTAGATAGCCAAATGGTCAAGAAAGACTTGAGAGACCTTCAGTTGGCCTATTGAACCACTTCAGGTTTTCTGGCTGAATAGGTCAATATTTTTGCTCCTGACCTCTCGGATTTTTGAGCTAGCATTTCATTATGGATGTTGACACTTTTTTGCCATGCGCCAATATCCCTTGAGCATTTTGATCCCAGAGTCAAGGAAGGGAGATTATATTTAGAAAAGCAGTTCAGTCTTTGTTTTCCAAAGCATGGCGGGACAGAAAACGGCTTCCCCTGAAACTCTTAAAACCCAGGGAGCCTCAGAAGTGGAGATGCAACCCTTCAGACCGAGGAGACATTGTTGTGGGCATTATAGGTCAAAACTAGCACTAGAAATTGTGCTTCAAAATGGACGCGGTAATGCTGTGGTAACAAGAAGTTTCATCCCCCCCCTCCCCATAATGTTCTTTGCAATGAAATGTGGCACATTATTTGTCAGGGAGAGCTCATTCCATTTCTCTCTTTCTCTCCATGCACCGTTGTGCAAACTGTGACGGCGGGAAGTCCTCATGCATTCATAGTCATATCAGGTTTTTCAACAACCTCGGCTGCTTATTCTACTGTCTGTCAAGCACAATCAGATAAGACCACCAGGGCTACTACTGCCTCAGCATTTTTTTTCGTGTGAGAGGGATTTTCTCTCCGGCAAAAAAATTAATTTGGGAAGCTGTTGTGTTCTGATGGTTTTACTGTACACATGGATTGCAATGTATCTGAGCCAATGTAACCTTGCCTATAGCAACAATGTAACCTTCAGCTGTATCATATAAGCCCTGTAATAGGACGCGAGCTAATGACCACCAGCTGGCAGCAGCGAGCGTCCAAGCTCTCTTGGTCCGAACTCATCAAAGGCAACAGCGCGGGAAGTTTTCCCGCCACTACCTACACCTGGACAAGAAGGGCGTGACCTGCAATGACGTCACGCAGACAGTAGCCAATGGGCTACCATGGCACCACGTTCAAATGTATTACTGCTGTATATAAAGAGCTATTGATCCGCCATTACCTCATGTTCCCTCTGTCCACGATGCAATAAACCTGAGTTAACCCAGCCCGAGGCTGTGTCCCGTGTCTTGGTTTGCATACACCAAATTGGCGACGAAGGTGGGATGATGGATCCCCACGGAACAGCCAGGGCACAGAGCGGGTTCAACATCACCAAACCGCAAGACTGGGAGCTGCTTGAGATGGACTTCCAGGCGGCACTGGTGGAACTCAGAGTCAAGCAAGACGACGAGGAGAGGAAGAGGGCCATCCTCACCAGAATGCTCGGGATGGAAACCAAGCGGACGCTGGTGGGCATAATCGCTCCGAAGAAGGTGAGCGACTTTAAGGCGAGCGACATCATGAAGCTGCTGCGAGAGCGGTTCTGCCCCTCGAGGGCAATGTTTCCCGCTCGGAGCGCGTTTTGGAGGCGAGTCCAAGCGCCAGACGAGTCGGTTGAGGCATTCGTGGCCGCCATGAGGATAGCCGCCGCCCCCTGTAAATGGGGCGATATCCTGGAGATGGTCCTCAGGGACGGCGTGTTATGTGGCCTGAAAGACAAGGAGGTGCAGCGCAGCTTGATGAATAAGGAGCCGCCACCCACGCTGGCCGAAGTCATAGAGGCCGCGGAAGCCGCAGAGTCCACGAATGCCGGAGTGGACGAGATGCATCAGTGGCGTGAGTGGCGTCCTAAAGCCGGCAAGGCGGAAAATTCGGTGCACGGGAAGGCCGGACAGTCGGTGCACGCGACGCGGCGGGCCTCAAAGTCGTCCACGGAAGGCAGCGACGGCGAGGAGGTCCAGAAGGTCCGGAAGGGCGGTCGACGCTGCGAGGGTTGCGGAGCGGCCCACGAGCGCGCGAGATGCCCGTTCAGGAAGGCCGAGTGTTACACCTGCGGCCGTCGGGGGCACATCGCCAAGGCGTGCAGAAAGAGGAAAGAGGGCCGGAGGCAATCACAAGACCGCGCGGCCAGGCCGGACCGTCCAGCAAGGCCCAAAGATGGCGCCCAGACCACGAGGAAGCAGGACGGCGTGGGCCGCGTCTCGGACAGCAGCGAGGACGACGCCTCAGTGTTCAGCGTGTCCGCGGGACAGTCCCATTACTTCGTTGAGGTATTAGTACAAGGGGCCCCTATTAAGATGGAAATTGACTCGGGGTCCTCCTTTTCCATAATTCCCCAGAAAGAGTTCCTGAAAATCGACCCCCACGTGCGGCCAAAGCTTAAAGCGTTGAGGTCCACACTACGGGACGTACAGGGAAACAACATTCCGGTATTGGGGGTTGGGAAGTTTCGGGTCAATTTTAAGAGACATTCTGCGGAACTGCCCCTAGTTGTCCTGAAAGGGGGAAGCTGTAGCCTCCTGGGAACACAGTGGTTTCAGCCCTTAGGGTTGTTCATAGGGGGGGTGCATACCGTGGGGGGGGACCCAATACAAGCGGTTTGCGATGCGCATCCCGCCGTTTTTGAGAAAGGACTCGGAAAGTTCAAGGGACCCCCTGTAGCTTTCGACATAGACCCGGAGGTCCGCCCGATAAGACTCAAACCACGCAGGGTGCCGTTTGCACTCAAGGACAAGATAGAGGCGGAATTGGACAAACTGGTGGGCCAGGGGATTCTTATTCCTGTTGATTCCGCGGAGTGGGAAACTCCAATTGTAACGGCTCTAAAGGCTAACGGGGAGGTGCGCATTTGCGCAGATTATAAGTGTACAATTAACAAGGCGATCCGCCCTAATGCATACCCGGTGCCAGTGATAAGCCACCTTTTGGCCAGGCTAAATGGGGGAAAGTGTTTCGCCAAGCTCGATTTGGCACAAGCCTATCAGCAACTTCCTGTGACCCCCGCCACGGCCGCGGCACAAACGATAGTTACACATAAGGGAGCGTTCCAGGTGTCGCGGTTACAGTTCGGCGTGAACTCGGCACCCGGTCTTTTTCAATCGCTCGTGGAACGCCTCCTAAAGGGCCTGGAGGGGGTGTTGCCTTATTTTGATGACGTGTTGATAACAGGGGGGAGTGAGGCTGAACTAGCGAAAAGGTTGGACAAGGTACTGACCGTGTTCGAGAAAGCGGGGCTGAGATTGAGGAAGGATAAATGTGTTTTTTTCGAAACAGAGGTCGAGTTTTTAGGGTTCCGAATCACACCCGAGGGGATTAAGCCGTCTAAATCCAAGGTAGCAGCCATTAAAAAGGCCCCTCGCCCCACATCCAAGACCGAGCTGCAATCTTTCCTGGGGCTCCTAAATTTTTACCATACATTCCTCCCGCGGAAGGCGTCCGTGGCCGAACCGCTCCATCGGTTGCTGAAAAAGGAGGAGCCGTGGATGTGGGGTGATGAGCACGAGAGGGCGTTCAAAGAGCTAAAGCAACTCCTAACATCTGAGGCAATCCTGACGCATTTCGACCCCAAACGGCCTGTGGTCCTAGTTTGTGATGCATCCCCGGTGGGGGTGGGGGCGGTGCTTTGCCACGTGTTGGAGGACGGAAGGGAGGCCCCGGTAGCATTTTACTCAAGGTCCCTGTCCCAAGCGGAGCGGAATTACGCGCAAACCGACAGGGAAGCATTAGCAATCGTATCGGGGACCAAAAAATTTCACGATTTTTTGTATGGCCGCCCGTTCAAAATCGTGACCGATCACAAGCCACTGTTAGGGATTTTCACGGCAAGCAAGCCCACGCCGCAGATCCTGTCCCCGAGGATGCTGCGATGGGCTATTTTCCTCAACGCGTACCAACATGAGTTGGAGTACAGGCCCGGAAAGGAAATCAGCCATGCTGATGCGCTTTCGAGATCCCCTTTGCCATTGTCGGACGCCCAACAGGCGAGAGCAGAAAAGGACCGCCAGGTGTTGCTAATTGAGGTTTTAGACGCTCCCCCAATAGTACCAGCCGACATTGCTAGGGCGACAGGCAAGGACAGGACACTGGCGAAGGTTTGCTCGTGGGTGCAGAAGGGGTGGCCGGGTTCGTCCCCGAGTACGGAGTTCGACCCATTCTTTAGGAAAAAGCTAGAGTTGTCCCTAGAGAGGGGGTGCCTTCTGTGGGGCCAACGGGTGGTGGTCCCTGCGCCCCTGCGGACGAGGGTGCTCGAACTGCTGCACGTCAGCCACCCGGGCATAGTTCGTTCAAAGGCGCTGGCCCGGAGTTACTTCTGGTGGCCGCAGCTGGACACGGATATTGAGCACATGGTTGGCACTTGCGAGGCTTGCCAGGGGTCCCGCCCTGAGGCGGCCCGTCTTCCACATAGGGAATGGGACACAGCACGGGGACCATGGTCCAGGGTGCACGTAGATTTCGCTGGCCCATTCCGAGGAACCATGTTTCTCCTAGTCGTGGATGCGTTCTCCAAGTGGCTGGAGGTTATCCCGGTAAAAAGCACGTCCTCCGCCACGACAATTAGCCGGCTACGGAGAGTCTTTTCCACGTTCGGTTTACCCGACACTTTAGTCAGCGATAACGCTAGTTGTTTCACCTCCGCTGAGTTCGGGGCATTCATGGAGACAAATGCCATTCGGCATATCACGTCCGCACCGTTTCACCCGGCCACGAATGGCCAAGTGGAACGGTTGGTGCGTACAACGAAGGAGGCGCTGCGGCGCATGGGCCCGGGGGACCTGAATCACCAAGTGTGCCAATTCCTCTTAGCGTATAGGGTGACCCCTTTGGCGTCCGGCTACTCGCCGGCAGAGCTCTTGATGCGGCGAAAACTGACCACGCTCCTGTCCAGGCTAGACCCAACGAGAGTCGAGGATAAAGGGAAAAACGTGGGGTTGGCAGTCTCGAAAGGTTTCGCTGCCGGTGACCCTGTTCACTGCAGGAACTATTCCAGCGCAGGGCCAGCCTGGGTACCAGGGACGGTTGTAGAACAGACGGGACCAGTGTCGTACCGGGTCGAGACGAACACCGGCCTCCTCTGGAGGAGGCACGCAGATCAACTGAGGCACCGAGTGATTGGGCCAGTCAGTGGAGCTCAGAAACAGGATTCAGCGTTAGGGTTCTCCCCCACCCGCTTAACCCAAGGGGGAGACAGCAGTGGACAACAGTCCCAAGCATGGGGGGAAGGAAGCAGAAGCAGCGGCCCCGACTCATATCCTTTTGATACGCCAGCTCTAGCAGGGGCCGGGGAAGGGGGAGAGGAGTTCGCGACCGCTGCCCCCGATAGTGATTTTGATTTTGATTTGGCGAGCCGGGGGGGTTTTCAGGAGTGTTCCCCCACCCATCCAAGCGAGAAGAGGGGTTTTTCGTTAGCCCCCAGTGCCCCCGGTTCCTCCCTAAGAAAGAGCACACCTCCCAACAGCGCCGCGGAGCCGCGGAAAGTCACTAACGAGTCTCCCTCTCATATTGCAGGACAGGAGACCAGGGGACAAAGAGAAGGTAGCAAACCCGGGGAGAGGCAGCCCGCACCGAGACCCCAGCGTGTTCGAAATAAGCCATCTTGGCTGAGAGACTTTGTCTCCTAAGGGGGGGGGGAGTGTGTTAAGGTGGGCTCGAGACTTTGTCTCGTCCTAGGGGGGAGGGATGTTGTGTTCTGATGGTTTTACTGTACACATGGATTGCAATGTATCTGAGCCAATGTAACCTTGCCTATAGCAACAATGTAACCTTCAGCTGTATCATATAAGCCCTGTAATAGGACGCGAGCTAATGACCACCAGCTGGCAGCAGCGAGCGTCCAAGCTCTCTTGGTCCGAACTCATCAAAGGCAACAGCGCGGGAAGTTTTCCCGCCACTACCTACACCTGGACAAGAAGGGCGTGACCTGCAATGACGTCACGCAGACAGTAGCCAATGGGCTACCATGGCACCACGTTCAAATGTATTACTGCTGTATATAAAGAGCTATTGATCCGCCATTACCTCATGTTCCCTCTGTCCACGATGCAATAAACCTGAGTTAACCCAGCCCGAGGCTGTGTCCCGTGTCTTGGTTTGCATACACCAAAGAAGCTGTCACGATCCCTCTGTGCACAAGCTGAGGAACATGATCAGGAAAGAAAAGGAAGGCTGGTTAGCAAGCTGTTTATGAAAATCAATAACAGACATGACAAGTGAATCTTCAAAACCATTCATTCCTTATCCTTTTCTTTTATTAATCAAAAGTCAGGTTTTTTGGGCTTCCCCCCTTCCTCCTAGGTCTGTGCAAGAGCCGCGGTGGCTTAGAGGTTATGATGCTGAGTTTGACGACCGGAAGATTGGTGGGGTCAGTGGTTCGAGACCTGGATGCAGTTTGACGGAGTGAGTGCCTGTCGTCTGTCCCGGCTCCTGCCAACCTAGCAATTTGAAAGCAAGAAATTGCAAGTAGATTAATAGGTACCGCTTTGGCAGGAAACGTAACAGCGTTCCTTGCACTCTGGTGTCTAGTCATGCCTGCACATGACCACAGAAATGTCTGCATTCCCTAGAGTTGGACATAATTCATCTGCCTCTTCACACAGGCCCAAATTTTCCCTTCCTTTTTGTACTTTTCCTAATTTATAAAGTTCACTATTGAACGATATACTCTTTTGTTTCGTGATCAGTCCTGGGGCTGTCATTTTTGATCTGGTGTGCAGTCATTAATTTTGACTCCAGTTTACAATTTTTCAAGCACAAACTTGAAGCCATTATGAAGGATTGATTTTTCTTAAAAGAAAAAGAAATGGTTTCCAGAGGCAGATGTGGGAGACATTTCTGAACTTTGATGAAAAGAAATGAATGGACAGAAGACCTGTGAAATCTGAACAAATCAGAACATACCCTACAGCCTACATCTGTGCTGTGAATTTTTTTTTGTAAACAATTGTAAAGAAGTCTGTGAAGTTTAAAAGTCTGGGTTTCTACTATAATATGAATACCATATATACTCAAGTATAAGCTGAGTTTTAAGCCACAAAAATGAGCCCCCCAAAAGGGGACTTGGCTTATACTCAGGTCAACGACAACGAGGGTCCCAAGACTACACCAGATTTAGATGTGCCAACAATTTAATTAATTGTACCATATTTTCATGTATTTTGATTATTGAAACTCACTAGCAGCTACTACATTTCCTACCCTCAGCTTATACTTGGGTCAATCTATTTTCCTGGGTTTTTAGGTCAAAATTAGGTACCTCGGCTTATATTTGGGTTGGTTTATATTTGAGTATATATGGTAGCTCTTGGCAGCTAATGAGGGGGAAAGTTAGGCTGAGAATAATGAATGAGCATCTATACCAGGGGTGCCCAAACTATGGCCTGTGGGCCAGATATGGCCTACGGCATCTAATAATCCAGCCCGCTCCACTCCTGCCTGCTCCACTCCTGCCATAAAGCACTCGTGGCTGTGGTAAATACATTTATAACAGCTGCAGGTGAATTTACAGCAGCATTTTGTGCATGCGTGGGTGCGTTTTACTTCTGCTTCCTTTGGGAGGAACCACATTACCGGCCTACTCAACCACACGACTGGTCCTTTGTAACTTTAGGTCTTCGACTCATGGACATATACAGTGCTTAGAAAGTTACTTTCAATGAGTCAGTTACATAGAGTCATAAAATCCCTGAGTTGGAAAGGGCCTTTTAGGCAGGTCTAAACCCTGCTCAATGCAGGAATCTGGATCAAAGCAGATCTGGCAGATGGTTATCCAATTTTTGTTTTTTGTTTTTGTCATTTTTTGTTTCATTTACTCTCTGATATTCCCTCTAAGTCTCCTTTTCTAAAGGCTAAGCATGCTCATGTCCTTCAGTCTTTCCTCGTGGGCCTTGTTTTCAACGTATGGGTTCATGTGGTTTGCTAGAGTGAAAGAAACAGGATCTTATCTCCAGCTAATTTTGAATATAGCAACTTCAGTTCTTTACTACAAAAGATGTTCTAAAGATAGGGATGCCATATGTCCTGATTTTCCAGGATTTTTCCGGATTCAAGCTGTCCTGGCCGATTCAAGAAAAAACATGTAAAAGTCCCGGATTTTTAAATTTGAACAAAGAAAGCAAGAGCACCCCTCATGAAGGGATTTTTGTAAAGAGGTAATTCACTGCCTCCCTGCCATTCTTTCAATTATCCTGCTTGAAAGTAATGAAGGCAAAACAGCACCCTGAGAAGCCCGCCGGAGAGAGGAGACACTTGCAAGTGAGATAATTGAAAGAAAGGCACAGAGGCAGTGAAATAACTCTTTGTAAAAATTCCTTGGCTCACCTTGAAGTTTGGAGGACAAGGAGTCGTCCTCAGCCCTTTTCCCCCAAAGCCGGGAGGGAGCAAGAAATACCCATATCTAAGAAGCCAAACCTCTACCATATACTTGGACGGAGGATTCCTTCTTCACGTGACCGCTAATGGTTAATTGCATAGGGTCAGTATTCCCTGTCTGCCCTGGACAGGGATTCTGTGGGGTCTTAGAGCTGCAGTCTCCCTGACAGCCCCATCCAATGCATGCACAGTTTGAAGAATGCAATGGCTGTCCTGGTTTGGCGGGAGAGAATTATGGCAAACCTATCTAAAGAGAGTTTGGGAAACTACTTGTAATTGTTGACAATGATAGTTCCCAGGCTCCCTGTTATGCTTAGCTATAGATTTGCTGAGTTTCAGACTGTCAGCTGAAGTCTCAAGCAAGTGTTGCATTTCTTGTCAAGGCAGGACAAGCAAAGACAGAAGAGGAGAAATTGCAATAGAAATATATGTGTTACCACGAGTGCTTTTCTTGAGACGATAGATATAGGCTCACAGACAAAGCCAGGCACACAGACACACATACACACATGCAGCCAGCTAACCCTGGGGAAGGCACCCATAGGGCTGGAATAATGTTGAAGGTCTTTCTCCTGAGACCACTAGTCTGAAGGAGAAGCTCAGCTAAATGGTGTGCAACGGAGCAGATGCGGAATATAGGCCTGGGATTTGGTGCTTCCATTGTTTTGCACCCAAGAGGAGGCTAAATTAACTCAAATGATGCTCCACTGTTCTAGTGAGAACGTCCTAAATGAGCCATTGAGACGTAGCTATGGGAAGAGTGGAAAATTGGAGGTTTCGAGCAGACGGAAACAAAAGGAGCGGAACTTCATTGGGACAAGAGGGAAAGATATTTCCGTTTACATGGATAACACAAAAGTGCCCTCTTGGTTAAGAGAGAATCCACAGTGCAGTGAACATTTGGTAAAGTTCCTATAATGATACAGTAAAACCCTGGGTTACAACCGCCTCGGTTTAAGTTTGTTGTGGTTTACAATGGCAAATCATATGGAAATGCCATCCCGGTTTACAAATTTTTAATGTATCCCCCACCACCCCCGGTTTTCCCTGGGAGTGAAAGATGTGGGCTTAGGACAGAAACACATGGTGGGTACAGAAACATACAGATCCATTGTGATTGAAACTAGAAACCTCTTTCTTTCTTATATCAAGCGATTGATCTATCTATCTATCTATCTATCTATCTATCTATCTATCTATCTATCTATCTATCTATCTATCTATCTATCTATCTATCTATCTATCTATCTATCTATCTATCTATCTATCCATTCATCCATTCATCCATCCATCCTTCCTTCCTTCCTTCCTTCCTTCTGTGCATGGTGTCCAGCTGGACAGAAAGCTCTTCATCCCACAACCCACCTCTAGTATAGTGCTTGCAGCATTCAAATGGGAAAGATTTATGGCACAGGCCTATTTCATCTTGGCAGCCTATGCTCTGTCTGTCACCAGTTGTAATGGACTGTGAGCCTGGAATAAGGGCCTGTTATATCCTGATAAAGAAGTATATTTTGCCTCTATTGTGCAGCACTTTGATAAGGGAATGTGTTTGGCTCTTATGGAAAAGGTTATTCGGCCATTGTTTCCAGCATAGGCATTGGATGGTGACTGTTAATTGGGAAAGCCAGAAAATGTCAAAAGATCTGAAAGTCGAAGAGGTATAAAGAGGAAAGGAAGAAATGAAAAGAAGTATCTCTTAATAACGGGAAGCTAATTACCCAAACAGGGAAATATTATCTGGTGTAAATTATAATTCATTCAATGAATTTGGCTCCCTTTTATCTGCGCATGGATTGTTTGCAAACAGATGGTGACTTTCTGGGATCCATTCATTATTCATAATGCCTTGACCTCTTAATTTCTGTGGATAATTATCAATCAGTGGCTCCTCAGCAAACTGTACTTGTACATTCAGCAATTGGGTGGTTTTTCTTTTTTAAACAAAACAGTCTTTCAGCCCACAATGAGATGTTATGTTCGCATTGCTCTCGGTTTAGCTTGAAGCCCTTCCCAGATGGCTAGAATTTCTGATAATGTTTATATCACAATCTTTTTATTAGAAAGAGTTCTAATTGGGGCACTTCTTTTTGGCTTAAAAAGGGAGGGTAAAAAAAAATGTATTTCAGGGGAGAGACATAAACCAATAAGCAGTCTAGAAGACAAGGCATCTCACGATAAAGTAGGGGTTGCCAACTTTTTAAAGTCAGGAGCTGGGTCAAGCTCCTTCAGACAGTTGAGGGGGCCGGACTGGTCCCTCCTTGCCATTTACAACAACCATAAATGAGTCCATGACCAATTCCCGCGGCAGCTGGAGTGAGGGCAAGGTCCGGATTATCTTGCCCCATGGGCCAGATCTGGCCTACAGGCCATAGGTTGCCTACCCCTGCGATAAAGCATTCAAGGACTTCATCTGCCCCACATTTTAATGGGAACCAAACTGCTCTAAATTTCCTGGATTACTGAGTAACTCTTAAAATCCTAATCCTTTGGGGAATATGTTTTTCTGAATCCTGCCATGGTTTTCTCACCGTGAGGCACCTTTGAGAACAAAATGCTTTGATAGTGTCCTTCTAGCTTCCCTGTTGCATAAGTGACCCTCGGTGGATATTGCTGCCTCCAAAAAAGGCAACTTTTCAAAGCTTTGTTTTAAATGAATGTTGTGCCCCAAACTGTCACCCCATGGAGAAAACCATTTCACAAACTTGTGGGGCAGCGCATTTGTCAGCTCTCTCTGCACACAGGAGACACCATTAGAGAAATTTCAGACCCCAGAAGGGAGCTTGCTTTCAGTAATAATAGGAGAAACAAATTATCTCTGTTTGGTCTTCCAAAAAAACAAATTTGGCTCCTGATAACAGAATAGCAAACTGGTCCCTTGGAAGGGCATCATTTCCCAGAACGCTGAGGGGAAAGCAGAAGCCTACCTTAGGTGGCCGCTTAGTCATAATCGAAAATAGGACAAAAAGAGAGTGCTAATTTTCATGAGCCACCTGCCCTACATTTTCATGTACAGATGCAAAATGATAAATGATCTTGCTCATTTAAACAAGTACAGTATAATACAACTTGCTGAGGTTGGGTAAAGAATACTTTCTGAGTCTACCATCCAGTGTTTTCTAATTATTGTTGTTCAGTTGCACAGTTGAGTCTGACTCTTTGCAACCCCGTGAACCACCACACACCAGGCTCCTCTGTCACCTGCCATTCTCCATAGCCCACCCAGATCTATGCCCACTGCATCAACGTTGCCAACTAGCCATCTCATCCTCTGCTGCCATTTTCCCTTTTGCCTTCAATCTTTCCTAGCATCAGGGCCTTCTCCAGTGAGTCCTCTCTTCTCATTTGGTGACCAAAGTACTTGAGCTTCAGAGTATTTGTCCTTCCAAGGAGCAGGCAGGGTTGATTGCTTTCATGATTGACTGATTTGATCTCCTTGCAGTCCAGGGGACTCTTAAGAGTCTCCTCCAGCACCACAGTTCAAAAGCATCTATTCTTCTGTGCTCAGCCTTCCTTATGGCCCAACAATCCCAGCCATACATTACTACTGGTTCCTAATTAGAGACCAACAACTTAGAATCATAGAATCACTGAGTTGGAAGGGGACTTTTAGGCCATTAAGTCCAACCCCCTGCTTAATGCAGGAGCCCAAATCAAAGGAAATGTGTCAGATGGTTGTCCAATTATTTCTTGAATGCTTCCAGTGTTGGAGTGCTCACCACCTCTCAAGGAAATTGGTTCCACTGTCATACAACATCATTTTTCTTGATGTTCAGCCTATACCCAGCTTCCTGTAGTTTCAGCCTATTATTATGTGTCTTACATTTTGGGATGATCGAGAACAGACCCTGCCCTTCCTCTTTATGACCATCTTTCCAGTATTTGAAGAGTGTTATCATATCCCTCCTAGGTCTCATTTCCCCCCCAAGGCTAAACATACCCAGTTTCTTACATCTTTCCTCTAATGGCTTGGTTTCCAGTATTCTGATCATCCTTGTTGCCCTTCTCTGTCTCTAATCTAATTTGTTTGCAAGTTGAAGGTCATTCTTTTTTTTTTTGGCCAATTCACATTGTCTTACATGATCATGTTCGGGCAACTAGAGACGTGATTCTTCCTATTCAGTCAGCTGGCCATCATGCTTTGGGTCATCCCCCGGTTGTGTAATTAAATACATGACACTCAAGCAGAAAAAGAGATTAGAAATGACTACCATTATGGGAGCAGACTTTGTTAAATAAGAGTTTGGCCTTAAATCTTTAAATCAGTTTTGTACAAAGGAGCCCTTTAGATGAGGGTTGTTCCTTGGTAGATTTCCAAGTCAAGGACTGAACTCCCTAAATGAGAACATGCAGCCTCTTTACTATTACCTCGTAGGGGCTGCAGTGGCTTAGTGGTTAAGAAGCTCGCTTTGTTAGCTGGAAGGCTGGCAAGTCGGCAGTTCAAGACCTGGGTACTGCATGATGGATTGAGCGCCCATCTCTGTTCCAGCTCTTGGGGACATAAAAGGAGCCTCATTTGGGCATTCTCTGAGTGGAGTTTACTACACAAAAATTCTTTCAACTCAGAATAATTTCTGGCACGAAATTAATATTATTATTATTGCAATGGTCCTATAGATCCTTGGTATTGATTTTCTTGTGTTAACAGGTAGAATTTCTGACACAATATTTTTATTATTACTACTACCTCATGTTGTAATGGTCTCATACAGGCATGGAGATGCCATCTCTGTGGAGTAGTTTATTCAAGAAAGAACACACAGAGAGAAAATCTGATGTCATAGATCCTACCATTTGTAGGGCTAAACCAAACCTCCCACCTGGGGGTGTTTATCTCACAGTTTCTTTTTCAATCTCTATTTCCCCCCATTTTTGGAGGCTTGTGGAAAAAGAAATAAAGTTTAGACCAGGTCCAGTTTAGATAAACCACAGTTCCCTGAGTCCAAGTGTGATGGTAAACCATAGTTTGGTGGAAAGTGGCAGCGAAGACTTTAGTTCTCCAAGGAGTACTGATGGTGCAGTGATGAAACTGTTGTACAGCAACCAAAAGGTTGTGAGTTTGATCTTGACCAGGGTTCAAGGTTGACTCAGCCTTCCATCCTTTCGAGGTTGGTAAAATAAGTACCCAGCATGTGGGGGAGGGGGGGAGAGAATAATAATTAACTTGTGAACCACCCGGAGTGTGTACTAAGCGCTATGGGGTGGTATATAAGTGTGATTGCTTTGTTTTGCTTTGCTCTGTTCCAAGTAGTCAAATAAAAATTTATGGGCCACTCTTGTGTGCATCTTCCCAACAGCATTCTTGTCATGGCCAATTTAGCTCTCAGGATGATATGTCAAGTTTCCTCAAGTCTTTCTGTTTCTCAGTACAGTGAGAGCAGCAGAGGAATAACAAGGTTGATGTCCCAAGAGCCACTCCATGAGGCCACTTGCGATGAGCAAGCAATAAGCAGAGTGGTAGACCAGCCAGAATAAAGCACCAGGGATCCAAAACTGAAAATGTCTGGAACCGATCGTAAGGTGTTGCTTTATTCCTTACAGCAAAGCAGCTCTGACTGTGGAAGCTCTTTATAACTCTTGACCTGAGACCATCTCTGCAAACCTTCAGGTATTAGAGATTTCTCCAGGCAGCTCCACCTTACTTGTCATTTCTACTCTGGCACAAGGAGCCACAGTTGCTCTATAGCAGTGATGATGAACCTTGACACTCCAGATGTTCTTGAACTTCAATTCCCAGAAGCCCTGATCAGCAGGAGTGCTGACTTGGGCTTCTGGTAATTGAAGTCCATGATCACCTGGAGTGCCAAGGTTCACCATCACTGCTCTATAGGGCAAAGCACTCTTTTATTGTTTATGTTTTCCTTCTTCTTTAACTCAATGTTTTCCCCTTTCTCCTCCATTTGGCCTGGGTCCTCATGATCCTCTTCTTCTGAAGAGGACTCAGCCAGGTAAGGCATAACAATAAGCACGCAAGCTTAAGAACAGGAACCTTCAAGGAATTGGGTCTAACCCACTTGTTCTGGGATCTCAGCTTTCTCCAGATATCCACAGTCCTTCCTTGGAAATTTTCCTTCTGCCCAAGGTTGAAATGTTTCTCTCCAAGCTTTATTCTAGGCAATGGGTGCTTTAGACAAAAATAGGCTAGTATTGTTTACCCTACCCTTCTCACCCATGGTCTACAAATGTGATCCTAGAAACTTCCTCTTTGGGGTAAAATAGATTATCTTTTCAAAGACATCAAAAAGGAATTGTTGGGGAAATAGCAATCTTGCATGCACCAACACTGGGTATCGGAAATTTCATGTCAGAAATTATTATGGGTTGAAAGGATTTTTGAGGAAGAAACTCCACTCAGGGAATACGCAAATGAGGCTCCTTTCATGTCCTCAAGAGCTGGGACAGAGACAGGTGCTCAGTCTGTCATTTAGTACCCGGGTCTCGAACTGCTGACTTGCCTGCCTACCAGCTAACCAGGTAAATTAATGCACTTTCACAGGGCTCAGTCACAAGTCAACCGCATGGATGTCTTGGGCAGGAAACAGGAGGATAAAAAAAGACTGGGATTATAATTTTCATGAGATATTCCCAACTTTGCATCTTTGTAGCTGAAAAGCCAGATCCAAATGTACTTTGCAATTAGAAATCTATATGTTGCAGAGCTCATAAGGTGCTTGTCAAAACAGGAGGAAGAAAGGTGTCAAAAAGAAGTGTATCTGATAAAAATCACACTAAAAATGCGTACATGGGGGAAAGATGCTAGGGCAGGGTTTCTCAACCTTGGTGCCCCAGATATTCACGGACTTCAATTCCCAGAAGCCCAAGTCAGCACACCTGCTGATCAAGACTTCTGGGAATTGAAGTCCAGAAACATCTGGAACACCAAATTTGAGAAACCCTGTGCTAGGGGATATTTTGTGAAGATAAACTCTATTTGGTCTTGGAACAGCCTGCCTCAGGAGATGATGGCCTCTCCACCTTCTAATGCAAAAGCTAGAAAACCATCTTTTTGGCATTCTACACCTGCCTAGATCCCACATTATACACAGCCATGGTTGACCTCCAAGATCCCTTAAAGCCCTAAACTTCTATAATTCTTCTCCTTAACTTTCTTTTTCAACTGATGTGTCCACTCTGTTTAAGCAAGGATCTTTAGGATGACAAAGACAAATCTCCATCGAATGTACCCAATTACGTGAAAAGCTTGGTGAACCATTTGGCTAGACCAGTTGCCTGGAATGTTTACCCATGACAACCATTAAATGGAACATGTGCCAGCAGGCTGGAGTGAAAATGGGCTCCTGGGTGTGATGGGACCAATTAAAGCAGTTGCCGAGACCTGGAGTTGTCTTTTTGGATGCAGTTCTTTTATTTATAATATTGACCAAAAGAGCTTATGCAGCTGTTAGAACGACAAGAGTTATCGTTTTTTTCTGCAGAAATTTCACTTTGTAGACTCATGCATTGGCCATTTTATGTCTATCACTATCTACATAGAACCATGTTTGTCTAAGTCTGATAGGGCTCAGATAAAGCTAGTGGGTAAAATATTCTAAATGTCTTGACAAGGGACAACATACCAGTCAGCACCACGGCCAATATTTATCTACATGGAGCTTCCACTGTGCAATGATGGGTGCTGGCAGCTTGCAATTACCTTCCTGATGCATGACGATGCCATTTGTGCAAGCACATGACTGTGTGTAACCAACAACCTTTGTAGATGAGGTTCTGTAATTGGAGGTCCAGGTCTTTAAAGGTCATTACCAGCACTAATGCATCTGGAAGGAACTCCTTTTAGCTCAGTCCAACCAATCTTGAATTGCTATTGCAATATGGTGCCTTGCCCCTTTCCCTGTTAACATTTATGAGCTACATTTCTATCACATTCCTCAAATTTGAGAGCTTGGAAATAATTCCTGGAAATTAGCAAGGGAACTCTCTTTTCTTTCCACTTTCAGCAATTATTTAGAAGCCCGTTCTTTCAGTTGTGAAGTGGCAACTGTATTGAGAACCTATTAACATTTCATATTATTTCAACTTGTTCCTTTTCAGATTCAGTCGTTCAGAAGTTGGGGGCAATTGCTGGCCATTTTTCATTATTTCAATTTTAAAGGAAAACAACCTAATGTTTTAGTAATATGTCATTAATGCAATGAACTAGTTTATATAGTTGTCGCCAATATTATAGTCATACATAATGAATCAAGATTTTTATTTACTGTTACTTTCAATGCATTTGAGTAAACACTAATGTTTCTAAGTTCTGTATCCCTCATGCAATTCTTATTCTGTCCCAGTTCCATTCCAGGCAGTGAAATGTGTTTGTTTCCGGCATTAAAGTATGTGCATACATTTTTAATGCTTTTTCCATAATGTGTACATTTTATACATGGATCCTACTGAGTGAAGCAGGCTTGGGACATTTTTTCCCTTGAAATCCACACAAAAGTCTAAATCCAGTTGGTGATCCATTCTGGAGTAGACCTTTTCAGACAATTACGGAAGAAAGAGTCAACCCTTAAGAAAATCCCATTGAGTCAATGGGAAAAATCCATTCAAGAACACAGACATGCACAACAGGGAATTGGGCAGACATTGTCTCCCTCCTTTCAGGCTCAATTTTGTCCGATCGGCTGTATCGCCAGACACACGCAGCTGAATTCTCAACTGGCGCTAGATCTGGTATGCGAGCAAAAGCCCGCTGGAAGCAGGGGAATGAGTGATGACTCCATTTGTGCAATTGTTCAAGTAAAATAAAATTCTGGCTGTTAGTAAAGATAATGCTCCCCTCCCAAGGATTGTTGTCTTGCTGTGGTGAGAGGGCTTGTGTGGTTCAATGAGGCTATAGGCTATCCTGTATAGGGCTACCCAAGATGGAGAGACCATAGTGGAGAATTCAGAGGAAACATGATCCACTAGAGCAGGGATTCCTAACCTAAGGCCCATGGGTCGGATCTGCCCTGTGGCGCTATTTCATGTGCTCTCCCACCCTCCAAGGGCATTAAGAAGCAAAATGGCCACCTTTTGAAGCTGTTGGGACAAAATGGCCACTCCCATCATGCAGGTAGAGCAAAATGGCTGCCCAGACCTCAAAGCTGACTGAGAGAGTATGACCTGGCTCCCAGCTTGAAAAGGTTGGGAACCCCAGCATTAAAACAAATATTCATGCCAACAGCAGCAACTGTATAATAAGTAAAGACTTTGGGTCCTTATCCAAGACAAATTACGTACCCTGGGAAAGGATGTCATTAGAAGGTAAAGGTCTGTGCCAGAGCACACAAAACAGAGCACACAAAATACTGTTACTTTTCCCACTGAAGCAGTACCTATTTATCTACTTGCAATTTCTTGCTTTCAAACTGATAGATTGGTAGTAAACAAGATGAGCACCACCCATTAGCGTCGGACACAACTGGCTTTTGAGCAAGGGAGACCTTTACCTTTACCTAAGATATGGTGGTAACCAGTGTGGTGTAGTGGATAGAGTGATAGACTCGGACTCTGGAGACCAGGGTTCACATTCCTGAAATGCGCAGAAGGGTTCTGCGCATATGCGCATACGCAGTAACTACTTTCCCTGCCATCCAAATTACGGGATGGTGGCAGGAAAGTAGAGTTAGCGGCGCAGTAATACGGGAAATCCCGGCCAATCTGGGATACTTGACAGGTATGCCCCAGCTTGAAAAGTTTGGCAACCCCTGCACTAGAGAAGAAACTGGCAGCCCACTCCGTTATCTTGCCAAGAAAAACCCCATGGGCAATTAATTGTTTTCAAATTGCTAGGTTGGCAGGACCTGGCACAGAGACGATGGGAACAATTTTTGGTCACGCACCACTCAGGTCTTGAACTGCTGACCTGCCAACCTTTCAGTCATCTATTTCGGGCTCAAGCAAGCACCAGGGAATGCGGTTTTAATGCCAAAAGGCAGACCTTTCTTGATGCAAAGGCAGATTTTGGAAGTCCGGATCTGATGTTCCGTGGTCCACTTTAGCAAGACAAAATTTCCCGCATGCCTTAAGAAGGGGCAGTTTTCCAACAAAAGAGGCCTTTTGCAAGACTCATCAGTGGATATTTTCCACGGGGAAATACGAGGGCCTGGTGAACCTCTTTGCCACCCCCACCCAAAAGTAGACATTCCTGCTCAAGAAGATAGGGAGGCTCCCCCTCCAAGCTATTTATTGGGTCAATATTTATTTCCCTGACGCATATTCGATGTGGCATTTCCAAAAGGGTCAATGCAGGTTATACAGTCTTGTCAGTCAGTGGATCCCGAATTGGAGGCTGTACGTTGGTTGAAAGAAGGCTGAGGGGGGGGGGGGGGGGGAAAATCCAAAACCCATCTAAAGCAGCTCTCCAAAATGGCACAAAATGTTACATAAGTAGGATCGAGGGAATGAAAGGAGGGATGGAGAGGAAATCAAGCGAACGCCCATTCCATGATCGATGCGGAGGAGAACGGCACTTCTTGAAAATGCAAATAAATAAATAAATAAATAAATAAACATACAAAGGAGCCGCCACGGAATATTACGCATAATTGAAGGCAACGCTTGGCTTTCTGTATTGTCGCCGACGCGGAGCTTTGTCTGACGGTCCCTCGGGCCTGTGTGAGTGAAAACGCTGTCACATAGCGTTTCTCTGTTTGCGCTGAGCTGCCTGCAGAAGCAAAAACATATTCCTTCCTTTGTCACAAACACAGTCTTGAAAGTACCCAAAACTGAGGACTTGTCTGCTTGGTGAAACTCAGTTCCGGGGAGTTGAAGGACCATGTGGTAATCTTTCAGAACAGTAACCAAAGGAGCAGAACGTGGGATGGGAGGGGAGCGGCAAGGAGAAGTTGCCGACAATATACATGGCTTTCTTTTCATCCTCCTTCCTATGTCTCCTTCTCTCTCTATCAGATAGGTGGAACCAGATGTTGTTGGCGCAAAGAAGAAAGAGATGGTTTCAATGGTCTTTGTTCTCTTGTCAGAGTCCCCCGAAAGTAACTTTTCAAAGGTGGGTAGCCAGGAGTCTCCAAAGAACAGCTGTGTTTCCCTGAGGACTGCAGGTGAGAAGATAAATGTCAAGATAGGGACCACCAGGAAAGTTGTCACAGGGGATTTCAGGTTTATTCATTCATTCATTCATTCATTCATTCATTCATTCATTCATTCATTCATTCATTCATTCATTCATTCGTTCATTTATTTGACTTGTTTATCCACCCCCACTCCAAGGCAACTCTGGATGGTTAAAGGTAAAGGTTTCCCTTGCTCGAAAGCCAGTCGTATCTGACTCTAGGGTTAAGTGCTCATCTCTGTTTCAAAGCCGAAGAGCCAGCGCTGTCTGCTTCTGCAGACATTTCCATGGTCATGTGGCAGGCATGACTAGACACTGGAGCGCACGGAACTCTGTTACCTTCCCACTTGAAGGTATCTACTTGCAATTTCTTGCTTTCGAACTGCGAGGTTGGCAGGAGCTGGGACAAAGACGGGAGCTCATTCTGTCCTGCAGTACTCGGGAATCAAACTGCTGACCTTCCGCCTCCCAGTCAGCATCTTAGCCACTTGAGCCCTTGCTTGAAAGCCAGTCATATCTGACACCGGAGCGCACAGAACGCTGTTACCTTCCCACTGAAGTGGTCCCTATTTATCTACTTGCAATTTCTTGCTTTTGAACTGCTAGGTTGGCAGCAGCTGGGACAAAGACGGGGGCTCATTCCGTCCTGCAGTACTCGGGAATCGAACTGCCGACCTCTTGCCTCCCAGTCAGCATCTTAGCCACTTGAGCCACTGCAGTCCCTAAAACATCATAAAAACACTAAAATCTCTAAAATATTCAAACGACAGAAGCTCGAATCTAAAATAATAATCTAAAATCCTTTTTTGTTGTCCGGTCGCACAGTCAAGTCTCTTTGTGACCGCATGGACCACAGCCTGCCAAGCTCCTCTGTCACCTGCCATGCTCCATACTCTGCCCAGATCTACACCCACTGCGTCAACTATGCAATCTAACGAACCCATCCTCTGCCGCCCCTTCTCCTTTTGCCTTCAATCTTCCCAAGCATCAGTGCCTTCTCCAGTGAGTCCTCTCTTCTCATTTAGTGTCCAAAGTAGCTGAGCTTCAGTTTCTTCCATGGCCAAATGTGCAGCCTGGCCAACCCAGTGAGGGCAGACGAGAGTGTCCGTCAAAAGCATTTATGGTTCTATCAGAATCCGGCGGTGTTTCAAGTGCAGCCGAAGCAAGACATTTGTTCAAGCGGGTCATTGTTTTACTTTTCAGTTGACACTACAAACAGCTTTGGTTTCATAAGGGCGATGACAGCTCTGTCACAATGCAAGAGCATTGCGCGGCGGCAACCGGGGGTGATTCGCCTTGCTGCACGCACATCTGAAGACCCGACAGGGCATTTCTGTCAGCCTGTGATCTGGAAAGGATCTTTCTTGACCACTAAAAAGTGTCTTCAGTCCTGTTGCTTTGGCGTGTTCATTATTTATTTATTTATTTATTTTTATGATTTATATTGCCACCCAACTCCGAAGACTCTGGGAAGCTCACAGAAAATAAAGCCAATCACATTTTTAAAAACCAATAAAAAACCCATTAAAATTGGTACCAAAAATTACTCTGACCCCTACAGATTAAAAGAGGGAGAGAGTGTTCTTACTAAATCAGCCAGCAGGCAAGGGTCACCACATCGCTGGTGCCCCACACCTGCTTTGCCAGCCAGGTTTTTAGACCTTTCCTGAAGGATAGCAACTCCGTCTGGAGCCTCTCCGGTCTGCTCTGGTGGGACAGACAGATGTTCTCAGGGTGATGCGGTCTCTTAAGTATCCTGGCCCACTGCCATGTAGGGCTTTAAAGGTCATTACCAGCACCTTGAATTGCACCCGGAGGCACACTGGTAACCAGTGCAGCTCCCGAAGCAGTGGCGAGGCATGGGCACACCGCCCGCACCCCATCACCACCCGAGCAGCCACATACTGGACCAGATGCAGCCTCCAAATGGTCATCAAGGGCAGCCCCATGTAGAGCACATTACAATAGTCAAGTCTGGAGGTGACCAGAGCGTGCGTGACCATTGGCAAGGAGTCCCGATCTAGGCATGGGCGTAACTGGCGTATAACACGAATTTGTGCAAAAGCCCTCCTGGCTTTTATCCACTCTGGTTGTTGAGCAGAGAAAAAAATATTGTCATTCACCAGCTGCAGTTCCTCCACTCTCTTTTATATATCTTTGGAGTTTCAACCTTGCAATATATATATTTTCTAGCTCAACATGGTGAAACTACTGTTCTCTGCCTTGGTCTTTTGAACTGATGAACACATGTAAGCAGCTTTATATTTTCAAAGTACACCCTTGTAAATATCAACACAACTTTACAACACTGTATGCCCTACAGGTGTGGGACTGCTAGAAACACAAGGTTGTGTTCCATTGCTTTTTCACTCGGAGTTGTTTTGAACCCCTTGATATTGTTTTAAAGGCATCGAAGGTAATCTCCATCTATTGGAAACTCTGCCATTTGATGACTCACAAGCCTGAAGACTATGAGTTATGCTCATAGAGACGTCCGGAACATGCCCATATCTCCGCTGCTCTGCAAGTATCCTGGCTGGACAAACAGCACATAAACCCACTGGCTGCTATCTGATGAAAGACCCACCTTCAGCCACAACACTGGCAGGTTCTGTGTCGCAGCGTGTAAGATCAGAAGAACAATCCTGGCAGGACCTTCAGCCAAATAAACTACTAGCGCCATAGCATTGGCTTAGCAATAGCTGCAATGTTCTTGATCTATGTCAGGGATTCCCAACCTATGGCTCGTGGGCCAGACCCGGCCCTCGCCACCATTTCATGTAGCTGTCATATATGTGCCCACTTTCGAACTGATAGATTGCCAGTAAACGAGATGAGCACCACCCCTTAGAGTCAGACACAACTGGCTTTTGTGCAAGGGAGACCTTTAACCTTTACCTAAGATATGGTGATAGCCAGTGTGGTGTAGTGGATAGAGTGATAGACTCGGACTCTGGGGACCAGGGCTCACATTCCTGAAAACTCACTGAAAGAATGGAACTGGCAAAGCTATTCCTTAAATTTCTCATTTACCTTGAAAGCCCTATTAGGCTTGGTATAAGCACATAATTCTCCTGCCAACCTAGCAGTTCGAAAGCAAGAAATTGCAAGTAGATAAATAGGGACCACTTCGGTGGGAAGGTAACAGCGTTCCGTGCGCTCCGGTGTCTAGTCATGCCTGCCACATGACCACGGAAACGTCTGCAGAAGCAGACAGCGCTGGCTCTTTGGCTTAGAAACAGAGATGAGCACTGCACCCTAGAGTCGGATACGATTGGCTTTCGAGCAATGGAAACCTTTACCTTTACTAAGCACATAATTATCTAGCCAAGACCTGAGTCCTGCAGACTTGCAGAAGGAATACCTGTGGGATTGGTCATGGGGGTAAAGGTTGCTCTTGCTCAAAAGCCAGTCATATTCAACTCTAGGGTTCAGTGCTCTTCTCTGTTTCTAGCCAAAGAGCCAGCGCTGTCTGCGTTTGCAGACATTTCCATGGACATGCGGCAGGCATGACTAGACATGCATGGAATACTGTTTACCTTCCCACCAAAGTGGTCCCTATTTATCTACTTGCCATTTCTTGCTTTCGAACTGCTAGGTTGGCAGGAGCTGAGACAGAGGAGCTCACTCCGTTGTGCAACACTCAGGTCTCAAACTGCTGACCTTCCGGTTGCCAAGTTCAGCACCTTAACCACTAAGGCGCCGCAGTCCCAGGACCTATTTATCTACTTGCAATTTCTTGCTTTCAAACTGCTAGGTTGGCAGGAGCTTGGGCAGAGATGGAAGCTCACTCGTCATGCAGCACTCGGGTCTAGAACTGCTGACCTGCCGACCTTCCAGTTGTGAAGCTCAGCATCTTAACCACTAAGCCACTATTAGTCATGGGGAAGAAAATCCCAAATACACATTCCAAAACTTTTTCACTGAAAGATGCTGGGAAAACATACCTAACGTCTCGCCTTCCCACCACCGATACAATCTCATTAGCTATTCCCAGATGGATCACAGCAAGTTTACATGTTATTGTTTGATATAGATATTCTTCTCCTCCCTAACCATCCCTGCCCGATGAAATCCCCAGCGGAGATTTCCAGAACGACAATAAGGGAGGGAGTTATTTCTTCCATCTCCCCATTTCTTCTTCTCAGGCGTCTTCCTTTGCCATTTGCGGCGTGCCTTTTTCGGAGGCTATAATTACTCTCGGTGCTCCTTGGAGCATTCAAATGACTGTTTATGCAAGAATCCCAGGCTGCTTTTGGTGCATCGGCAATACTTGTGCCGTTTATTTGCCTCCTTGTTGACGTGGGCTATTTTATTTTGGGTGATGTTTTAGAACAGGAGTTCCCAACCTTTTAAAGCCGGGGGCTGGGTCACACTCCCTCAGACAGCTTTGGGGTCCAAATGGCAATTTGGCCCTTCCTTCAACACATGGCACTCCCTGGTGTGGTGGAGGCAGTGGGGGAGGGCTACATGAAATGGTGCCATGGGCCGCATCCAGCCCACAGGCCGCAGGTTGAGAATCCCTGTTTTAGAATGTCCTGCCGTACCCTAAATTTCTGTCGTGGTGTTGGTGTTGGTGGTTTGTAGAAAAGCTTTGCCAATCTGTGGTGAGCTTGATGACCTCAAGGTTGACAGGTCAGCAGTTTGAGACCTGAGTGCTTCATGATGGAGTGAGCTCCCATCATCTGTCCCAGCTCCTGCCAAATTAGCAGTTCGAAAGCAAGAAATTCATACCTGTCAAGCGCAGCTCCGGAGATTACGGGACCTGCACAGAAAGTTTCTGCGCAGGTCCGTTGTACGCATGCGTAGAAGGCTTTTACGCATGCGTAGAATGTTTCTGCGCAAGACCGTTCTATGCATGCGTACAACGGACCTGTGCAGAAATGTTCTGCACAGCTCACTTCTACGCTTGCATAGAAGGCTTTTACGCATCCTCTTCTGCACAGAAGCCTTCTACGTATGCGTAAAAGCCTTCTACGTATGCGTAAAAGCCTTCTACGCATGCATAAAACCCTTCTACGCATGCGTAAAAGCCTTCTACGCATGCGTAGAAGTGAGCTGCGCAGAAGGGATGCGCAGTAACTCATTTTCCCCTGCTGCCAAATTACGGGGTAGCGGTAGCTCCAGGCGGGAAAT